>OX104132.1:27598096-28866769 GCA_944470555.2 Heterobilharzia americana | reverse complement strand
TCACCGTTATCTGTTTGTTCAGCCGGGACTCCGAAAGTGCTACCTAAGTGCCTTTCTGCCTCACTCAGTCTACCCATCTGTGCGTCGAAATCACCTGCGACAACCACCACATCCGAACGATTGAGTTTTGAAATGAGGCTAAACAGTTTATGGTAGAAGTCGCTGTTGACTTCATCCGAGCTGCAGTCAGTGGGTGAGTAAACAGGGATTACAAAGGGACAACGGTGAGTCTCACTATTCCTTTTAGTTCTCACCGTGCCGTTCAGTCGCATAGCGCAGAGGCGACTATCACCTATGATCCAGTCAAATACTGAGTTTTCTGCCCTAGTGCCTAATGCTATGCTTACACCTGCAAAACACCGACAGCTAGCTATCGAATCTCCAGAAACTCGAAGGGTGGATCTTGCGGATTCACCAGATTTGTCGGATGTTAGGTGAATAACCGCACTTCGGTCTTGTATGCGTGTCTCACAAACACAGCACGTATTTATGCCCCGGGATGCTAGAGTCTTCGCCAATGAAGCCTGTTGACCAATTTCACGGAGGGTGCGGACATTGAAGGCTCCAATATGTAATTTGTAGCGTAGTTTAAGGAGACCAAGGATGCTGTTCTGTGAACTCAGATCGTTGTCAAAGGCTGCAGAACTAGGAGAAATTAAAGATGATATAGTATTGTTAATTGGGAGACGTGAAGAAAGATTAGGAGGTAATGAGTGGGGGGGGGGTGGATAGCAGTCTGAGGAAACTTGAGTGCTGATAGAGTTGTGAGGGTGATCGATACTTCCCAGTTGCCCATACCGTGGAAGGCTATTTCTTCTGAAAGTACCTGAAAGAAATTTGTGTGACCGCAGAGCACATCGGACATCTGCTTGAGGCCTGTCACACTCAGCCTTTTGTGTATGATTATTTTGATTTTTTGGGGCCGGATGGTTGAAAAGGAACGACAAATGAATCAACACCGCCGGCCCGCAGACCGTGGGGCATGGTGGAGTGTGCTATTTTTGGGGCCGACCTTTTCTACCCCCCCCTCTTCCATTGAGAAGGCAGCATGGCACTGCTGGTCATCCAAGGAAAACACCTTACTGCTGTCGCACCCCATCCAGCTAACAGCAGTACGACTTCGCCCTCAGACCCCCATCATAGTGTAGTAATTTACATCACAACGGTAACTGCTTTTCGTCTAACCACTATCCAACAGACCTTTCTGGTATGGTAGGACCTCGAGGGAACAAGTGTTCCACCAGCATAGCTCGTTGGGTCATTGTGATATGCAAGCCGGACCACCACGTCAAGGTAGCAGCTATTGGTTACGCTGGATCGAATTGATAGACCTCTGTTGGCAGATGGGTTCCTACGCATCTGCCTCCATTTTGGTTGAATATTTATTGTCATAGTTGACATGGTTGCGGTGAAATGAACGTCCTGCATCTCACTACCAGCCACAACTAAGTCGATTTTTATCATTCGTAGTTTCAAGAGCACTGAATTATTTCCAAATGAATTCTGTAATTATTACCTCCTCCATACTCTCACTCTTCGTTTACTTCGTCGCCTATTTTATGGCTAGTTATGTCATTATACTTGGTTTCCGATTTTGTGCTAATGATTTAGGCTACTTGTTATTAAAAACTAGCATAACAAATACCTACCAATTTGTCGCTTTATAATTTGGCAAGCTTGTTTCGGAATTAAGATATTTGCTGTCTCTTGTTTCTTTCGAAAAAGAAGAAACAGGTAAGCAATAGGTTTATGGTCATGTAAAACATGTACAGAATGCCGACCTATATATATATATATATATATATATATATATATATATATATATATTGGGGACATGGAATGTCCGCACGATGTTTGAACCCAGTAAGGCAGCCCAGATTGCAAAGGAGATGAGAAGGTATCACATCGAAGTGCTTGGGATTTGCGAAAGCAGATGGAATGGGAGTGGACTCTCCAAACTGTCAACTGGAGAATCAATAATCTACTCCGATACTGTCACCCGGACGCCAACCACGAGCACACTGAGTTATGGAGTGGCTATCATGATGTCCTCAAGAGCATCGAAGGCTCTCATGCAGTGGGAACCAATCTCCTCCAGGATGATGACAGCAAGATTCAACTCAAAAGGAAGAAAGGTCACAATCATACAATGTTATGCACCTACAAATAATGCAGAGCAAGAGAAAAAGGAGGATTTCTACAGACAACTTCAATCAACACTGGACAAGACCTCACCCAGATGGCGATATCAAAATTCTAATGGGCGGAGTGACATGAATGCCAAACTGGGAGGGGACAACACGGGAAGAGAACTAACCATGGGTCGAGAGGCGCTAGGTGAAATGAATGAGAATGGAGAATTGTTTGCAGAATTCTGTGCATTCAACGATTTGGTGATTGGAGGCAGTGTGTTCAGGCACAAAGATATCCACAAAGCGACATGGATTTGATTTCACCAGATGGACACACTAAAAATCAGATCGACTTTATCTCAATCTCAAGAAAATGGAGACGCAGTCTACTTAACACAAGGTCAAGAAGAGGAGCAGACCACTCACTGTCTAGTGCAAGGAACCTTCCAAATCAAGTTAAAAGCCTTCAAGGAAGCTGGTGATAGACCATAGTTCAAGTACAACACTCGGAAACTGAAGGATGAAACTACAAAGGAGATCTTCACGGCAGCCATCAAGACAAAATGGGAGACATCGAGCAACATCCCTGAAGAAACCTGTGTGGAAGAACACTGGAAGTCTTTGAAAGCTATGTGGAAAGAAACCAGCATAACCGTATTAGGAAGGAAGAAGAAAGAAGACAAAGAGTGGAATGGATCTCGACGGATACCTGGAAGCTGATAGAGTAGAGAGAGGAGGATGGTGAAGCAGAAGATAAACCAGTGCAAGGATGCTCAACGACAAGAGGAACTGAGCACAATGTATAAAACACTGGATAAAGAAGTGAAGAAGAGTGCACGCAAAGACAAAAGACACTTCTACGAAACACTGGCAAGTGAAGCAGAACAGGCTGGGCTGGTAAGAGAGAACTGACGACATTGTATCAAATAACCAGGTTGCTATCAGGGAATAGACCAACACAGATGAAACCAATAAAAGATGAAGAAGGAAATTTAATTACGAAAGAAGAGAAACAGAGGAAACGATGGGCCGACCACTTCAAGAAGCTCTTGAATCGACCACCACCTGCACTTCGTCCAGAAATACCACCTGCAGCCGCTGAACTACAAGTGAACATTAATCCCCCAACGAAAATGGAAGTCCTGAACGCCATAAAGCTACTGAAATGCGGGAAAGCAGCAGGACCAGATGGAATACCGCCAGAAGCACTGAGAACAGATGCAGAGACAACAGCGGACATGCTCACACCACACCACTATTGCAGAAGGTGTGGAAGGAAGAGAAGGTACCTGCCAGTTGATTGGAAGAAGGGTTACCTTGTCAAACTGCCGAAGAAGGGAGACCTCAGTGTTTGCAAGAACTGGTACACAATCACTCTCCTGTCCACCCCAAGTAAAATATTAAGCCGCATCATCCTGGAGAGGCTTAAAGACGCACTGGATTCAAAACTGCGACCGGAACAGGCAGGCTTCAGGAAGTACAAATCATGTGCAGACCAAATTGCAACGCTTCGTATCATCATAGAACAAAGCATAGAATGGCAATCAGCTCTCTGCCTCAACTTCATCGACTTTGAGAAGGCCTTTGACAGCGTCGACCGAGAAGTAATTTGGAAACTGCTTCAATACTACGGAGTACCACAAACCTTTATCCGCCTCATTCAACAACTATATGAAGATGCCACATGCCAGCCAAGTAATTCACAATGGGAAGCTCAGCTCAGTGATGCCTTCGAAGTGAAGTGAAGACAGGAGTGAAACAAGGTTGCCTACTATCACCCATGATATTCCTGATTGTGGTCGACTGGACTGGACTGGATCATGCAGCAAACAGTAGGCAGCGAGAAGAGGGGGATACACTGGACGGCGGAAAAGAACCTAGAAGACTTGGATTTCGCCGATGACTTGTGCCTAATGTCACATTAACTTGAAGATCTGCAGGCAAAAACTAACAAGTTGATAGAAGAGGCGAGGCAGTGAAGACGGGACTTCAGGTGAATATAGAGAAGACAGAAGTGATGAAGATACCGCACCACCACCACCAACAACAACAACAAACTCCAGTCACCATCAACGGGAGAAACTTAAAGGAAGTAACCTCCTTCACTTATCTAGGAAGCACTGTTTCAACTACAGGCGGGACAGACGAGGACGTCAAAGTCAGAATCGGAAAAGCAAGACAGGCGTTCATTAGCCTGAAACCAGTGTGGAGATCTCCTGCACTCAGCATGCGGAACAAGATACGGATTTTCAACACCAACGTCAAGTCAGTGCTCTTGTATGGCTCAGAGACTTGGCGCGTCACGAAAGGTATTTCCAATAAACTACAGACATTCATCAACAACTGCTTACGCTCGCTGCTGAAGATCAGATGGCCAGAAAAAATAAGCAACAAGGAACTCACTCTGGGAACGAACCAGCCAAGAACCTATCACGCAACAAATATGCAGGAAGAAGTGGAGATGGATTGGGCATGCACTGAGAAGGCCGACTGAGGACATCACGCGTCAGGCCAGTTGCTCGAGTGGAATCCCCATGGGAAGCGACGAGTTGGACGTCCGAGGGTGACATGGAGGAGGTCGTGCGAGGAAGAAATGAAAGCTTCTGGGCTGTCGTGGGACCAGGTTCAAAAGATCTCGGAGAAGAGAGGTCACTGGAGGCGTGCTACTGAAGCCCTATGTTCCACTAGGAACCCAAGGGACTAATAATAAAATAATAATTATATATATATATATATATATATATATATATATATATATATATATATACATCGAAAAAAGTAAAATTTATATGATGAAGGTGAAATGAAACGTAAGGCACATTAGAATTCGAACCATCAACATAAGGATTAGCAGCTGAGCTATGAGACCTAGCTGCTGACAGTCATATGATCGGGTGATGTGTAACTATCCGTTCATCATGAACATACTATCCGCCCAGCCAAGACTTCCACTCCCAGTATAAATGGAGGTGAAATGAAGCATCAATGATCCTCAGTCCATTAGTCTAAATCCTGGTTTTCATCTCACCTTCAGTCATTACCGCCTACGAATAATACTAGTCTGCTAAACCCCAGCTATCTCAGACAGCGAGCATGATAATTAGTTAACCTATAGCCATTTGATACATACTAGCAGATCAGGTTTTGAACTTTACGTTGTTTGCTTTTAATACTCAACTCAATATAAATACATTTAATATGAGTCGAACGATGTTAGCCATCTCCAATATCACCTTTCTAAATTTAGCAACAACTACAACTGCAGGTATGCAAAAGTATAAACTCATCATTCTGAAGTACCAATAATTAGTCTTCGCAATATTCCTATCCATTTATTCTATTATCCTAATGTTGAAAGAAAATCTAAATTCACATACTAGATACCTTGAAGTTCAGTGTAAATGTAGTGGGCGTTGTTGATAAGAATGAATATAAGTAGTATATGTTGAGAGGGTGGCAGAAATCATAGGAAATTACTAGCAATGGGTAAAGATTCTGCCAAGAGAAACGCAAGAGACAAGGCAGGCGTGTGAAGAGCAAATCAATAAAGAAGCAGAAGAGGAAATGAAGCACATTTTACAAATGACGGTTTTAGTGCAAGGTGTACCACATTTAAGGACTACTGTTTCACTAGTTAACAATAAACATGCCTTCCTCCATACCTGTCTACTTGTTTCCTTCATAAACAGTTTAGTGATGAGTGATAACTAGTTTGTCGAAATAAATATGAATCGTACTTTGGTGATGAGTTTTTGTATTCAGTATATGACAGTTTCTATCGATTGAAATCTTAAGGCTTATGGTTTTCTGCGCAGAAAATGTTATCATACTCATTATAAGTGACCTAGTTTCAGTTATATTTTTCTGATTTTCCGGTAAGGTAGTTTAGCAACCTGACATAAAGAATTACATAAGTGGAGTAAATTATTGACATTTTGAAAAAATGTGTGATAACTGTGAGCTGTAGGTTGTTTGGTTGATGAAATAATATTCTACGATTTTTTCACAGTGGGTGAATGATTAGCCTTACACATTTTTGGTACCGCGTTTCTTACCTAGTACTCCTAATTTTTATACTACTTGCTTATTATTAAGTAGCAGTATGAAACTCTTGTCATTTTCCTATTTCATACACTTCAAGGAAAATCGAAAATTTCGCCAGTGTTATGTATCCTTGTTCAACGTATTGTTACCATTTCAATGGATAGGGATCCTTTCTGTTCCTTTGACTATCTCACCTCTATTTCCACTGATTTCATTTACTTTATGCATAATTTTTAAAGCTTTGCGTTGTCCTGTGCATACGCACGATTCTCGAAGTAAATTCTAGTTGACTATATGTTGTTTGTTTGTAGACAAATTCGAGTGATTATGCTTTTTTCATGGTGATAACCAACTGGGTAGTGAACTATTCCTCAATGTTTAAGATGGATTTATCTTATAGTGTCATATTCAAGATTATTGCCAACTTATATTCCCGAGATTTTGTAAGTAACCCGAGCATTTGGTTTGGAATTACTCACATGAAATCTATAGATGGACGACCACTTTTGCGTAATCCATTAGCAAATGGCAATTAGGATTTTTCGTAGTGATACTAGGTATCTTCATTCACTCGAAAATGAATATCAATCAACATTTTTTTAATGGATGGAGGTAAAAAAAATAATTAGGAATAGTTTGAAAAGTCTCAGCTGTACGACAAGCGATTACCGAAACTGTTATTAGTTATTATTAATATATTAGAAAACAAACATGGCACAGCAACGGTACCAAGAAATGCGTCACACAAAATAATATATAAAACATCATGAAGATATAAAGCAGAGCGAAGTGGATTATTAATTAAAAAACATTAACAGAATGATTAGAGAGGCAGTCCAATAAAATACGTTCACAAACCATTCATAACCTTTCAGGAGCAAAAGATAGAAGAAAGCTACAGCATGACCACCACTGGTTTCGACTCTGAGCCATATTTGATAACATCTCAAGACACTGAGTTGCATGATCTCTCAGACCCCACCAGGAGGGTCGTGGTGCACTTACAGATGCTAACCCGATACAACTATCCGTGATCCCACGGCGCCACGCCATACACTGACCATCCCTCCTCTTCTTCCTCTCAGTTTCAAGGCGGGAAAACAATGAAGGGTATGGAAGCCACTGGGACGACATATGTTACACATGTACGAGCCACTGAAGCCGGTGTTTCCAGATGGTTTGGCTTACTGAATGATGATCTGCATAATTCTCAAACGTGCGCTATCGTACCCCAGAATTATTTACATGGTGTTGCCACCGGATATGAGCATATCCTCAGCTTGAAGAGGCCAGGTTTCACAGGCGTAGAGGAGGACTGCTCATATCAAAGTGTTGTAAACCCGACCCTTTATTGATCAGCCTAACGTCACGACGGCCCCAAAGGTCGCCCAGATTGGCGTATGTCACTCTGGCTTTCGATATGAAATTAGAAATCTGACTATTCATATAACTACCCATTTACATGAACTTTTCGAATACTTCTAACAGCTCACCACTAAGGGTAAACGCATGCAGAAGCTTCTGCCAATCTTGCAGAAGTACTTTACACTTTCATGATGCAAAGGACACACTATACTTACTGACACTAATAGTAGTTTAATAGTAGTCGGTGTTTGAGTAACTACTGCTAAAAATGGTCCTAATTTATGCTGTTATTCAAAGATTGGAATATTTTTTGGTGGGGTGATGGTGAAAATATGAAACATTTTGTTTTTGAACTCATAGGAACGGTTACTACTGAAGAGTAAGTAGATATACGTTATTGTATATGTTCTGAAAATCTTTTCATAAAGTTAAGTTTTTAATCTTAAGAATGATTATCAAAGTGTAAAACACTCAAAGTTTCTGTTTACTCTCTAGTGACCAATCAATAGATCTAACCTACTCCCACAGGAGGTCAACTACTGCTAAGATAACACAGCGGTAATGTCTCTGACTACGACATTCGGTGATGTGGGTTTGAATCCCTTTAGGGAACTCAGTTCCCTCGAGGTTTGAGATAATCCTTGTTGACGAGTACCAATAAGCAGGAAACCTAGGTCCAAGGTTTTCTGTCGACTGCTTTCAACCAACTTACATCAGTTAAAGTATTTCCATAAAACATTCTGCTTAGAATAGCACCTGAAACGTTATATATTCTGAATACTTCTGTTTATTTAGGACTATCAAGGTCATATCTTTATAAACATTAAGGTAGTTGATATACCCAGCAATTTATAAGCTCTGATTGCTGCCCAAGTTTTACGGAGTAAACTTGCAACGTTGCTACAAATCCAGATGACTCAACACTACGGTGAACTGTATTTGATGTTGAGTGTTAGAAGTCAACTGGAGTGAAGCCATAGACCCATGTTTCATGTTTTTCACCTGAATGTCTTGACGGTCATGTGCCTGACTTCAGTACTGACTGGAAATGATGGAACTAAAAAATGCTAGATTACTATATGACTACATATCCTAGTAATTTTCTATTACTGTTTTCACACTACCGCAGGACTTGTCAGACATAGATACCATATTTACCATTTGTAATCAGTTGTTTATACGTGCGTTACGTCAGCTGTTTCAAGAACCACATTGAAATTTGTAGAATGATCATGAATAAGATTTATGATTGACTTTGTGGACCAAGTTGTGATGACTAGCAAAAAGAGGGGAATGTCAAACCATTTCCTGGATGCTTAAGAATAAACGTATGATTTTTGTTTACCGTTTAGGAACACGATATATTGTACACTAGGACGAAATGTCATACAGTTGTTTCCCTCTATGAACTTGAACAGAAGAGTATGATGATTAATTTAGCAATATTAGCATTTCCATAACCTTGATTAGTAAGAAAGGCTATTTTTGTTGACTCAAGGTATATCTGAAAAAGTGATACTTTGCAAGTACGCAATAGTTAGAAGGTGCAAAGCCTATGAAAAGCTGCTTTTCACGACAAACATTTTTGACGTGATCAGATAGTAAACTATATGAAACCGATCAGTAGTGTCAAATGTATCAAACAGGTGTATATGACAAGTAACTTATGTTGCACTTATAGATTACTACTGATAGAAAGTTATTTGAGTAAAAATAAACCAATAAGTCCTTAAACTGCTTATTTTTGTTTGATAGTCGAATAATAAGAGGAAGCAATACTGTGATGACATGGTATGCCTAAAATGTACTTGCAAGAAAGATCCCACCCATCATTCTACAAAACGAATGACACTAAAGACCACTCTAGCAACTATTAAAACAACCAATTAGATGTCTTTATTCCGTTTGAATTAGTTATTTTAGTGATTACTAAGGTGGCCATTGGGCTTATTCTCGTTGGTGCATGTTGCAAGAATGAACTAGCAAGTCATGTCCTTACTTTCAATGAAGCTGTCACTGAAGTTTCAAATACGTGTGACAGCTGAGTGAGTCATCAAAATCCTGTTAGGTGTCCACATATGGATTAAAGTAACTACCATTGTACGTTTACAAAACTTATATTTATACTTATAACTGAACTGTTTGAGTTGGTTTAATCTCTTGATCGATTCTTTTGGTTGAACTTCCTAACAACTTGAAAAAGGAAGATTAGACCCACAATGCTTTTTCTGCTTGCATCGACTTCAGTTTATAAGTTGGTGGTGGTATGAAGTGTAACTACTTGTTCATAATTCCATTTTGAAAAGTGTAACACTTTCGACTTATGTAATAATTGACCGTTTTGAATAGTGAATTCTTACCAAAGATTTGAAAATTTCACTTGGTTAAACATTAAACACCTTCAGTTATCGTATCAAATTATTTCCCACTCTTAGATCATTTTGGTCACAAATGTTGTAAGTAATCCTCATTTTCATGATGACTAGTTGATTACAGTATTTTGATTTCTTAGTATGTTTATCACAAGTAAACTATGAAAATTAGCATTACCTAAATCATAAACTAATTTTTAAACATTACGATCAAGTATTATAAATAGGAGGTTGTAGACATCACATGTCCGCAATTGATGGACTTTGCTAATTTACCTAGACAAAACACTCTGTCTTATCATATTCTAAACAAGATAACTCAGGTTTCCAGTCTAGTAAATACTAGATGAGTTGGCGTGAATACTCCTAGAATAGCCTAGATGAAGCAGTGACTATTATCAAACAAACTAGCATACATCGCAATTTCACTCAACAGAATGACATGAGAATTTTGCACACTAACTGCAAGATGGTTAAAAAAGAAGTATTGTTCCCAATAAGATTCTTCAATTGTCAAGATAAATATATTTATAAACAATGGTTATTTAACAGCTTGGTACAATATATTTGATGTTAAGTGTCACTCAGAAATCTTTATGCCACTGACCTTTACGAGGGGGAGTTCTCAGATCAACTTCTGGTTAAGGAACGTGTGCTCATGGTTAGATTATTTACTTTTCATTTCTATCCATGAGGATGGATGTGGATCATTGGGACACCTCAGTATGTGCATAAGCTAACAAGACCTTACTTTTAATCCACTAGATCATCTTGTTTCACTATCTTAGACCTTGACGGCCAGTTACATGCCCTTGTGTAAACGTTAACTAGGGTTACAGAATCTTCGATAGCCTGGCACTCAATCAAACGAAATCTCCAATAGACCCTGAAAAACAACCTCACAGGAACGTGATAGGGAGAACTTAGATGCCTCATCCACATTAAGCCAGGGGAGATAACTTCCGTGCTATAAAGAGAATTCGCCGATACAATACCCTTACGTTCATACCACAAAGAAAAACTGTCGACCCTTCCACCCCTAAGTGCAGAGATATAGTTATTGCTTTATCACTAAATCAAATCTAATCGGCCTAGCTGAATATATGGTCCACACACCAAGAAGAAAATAAACTTTGATAGCCATATTCAATCGATAATATTTAGTGTACAATTATCACATGTGCGCCACCCACAATGCATTTAGCTACTGTATGGGTCATGGTCAATTCCACAAACTTTGAGATTCACTATGGTTTACTAGGTTAATTGGGATGGATTGTCATTGCATAGACTTCTTTTTAGTCTACATTTGAACTGCTTTCGCTCTTCATTGAGCTCAGAACCTGAAAGAATGGGTTCTCGTATTCATTTAGAAGCTGTTGAGATCCTCTGGCCCCTACTAACCATTTCCTGAGAGTAGGATGAGGTCTTTCACGCTTTTTACAGTCGATTGGAAATGGTGCCAGGCTTCTTCTGGATGAGCAACACTGTTCTTTTCCGATAACTGTCCGGGTAGTTTCTTGCAGAGGCAGCCTTAGTATTCCCATCGTCAAACAGTACTCGCAATCACTTTGTTGTTTTCATTTTCCCCAGTTTATTTAGGTGCAGGCATACCCGTGCTCAGACCAGCGCACGATTGGTGTCGAGACGTGTTCAAGAAGGAGTGGAAACCTTCTAATAACCCTTTGTAGCTATAACTGATAGTAACATGGTCCATCTTTACCCTCCGCTCAGTTAAAGTCGATGGAAGCCACGTCAAACAATGTCTTCTTTTATTTCTGAATTTCTTGCTAGTCCGAAATAGGTGATTGTCTGAGCACAGTTGTAGAAGGCAATCACCATTATCTGTTAGTTCGGTTTGAATCCCGATCACCTAAATACCTTTCTGCCTGATTTAGTCTATCCACTTGTCCATTGAAATCACTATTTATGACAACCACATCTGAGCGTTTGGCTTTCAGTAGAAGGCTAGACAGTTTACGGTAGAACTCATCCTTCACTTCATACGAGCTGCAGTAAGCGGGTGCGCAAGCAAAGATTACAAAGAGACACCAGTGAGTTTCCCTGTTCTTCTTGGTCCTTACTGCGTCGTTCGGCTGGATAGCGCATGGGTGACTGTCAAGTGGGACGAAGTCGATGAGTGAGCTTTCTGCCTTAGCGCTTAATACTACACCTCCACCTCCAAGACCATAAGAACTATCCACCGAATCTCTAGGAAAATGAGGCGTAAATCTTACAGATTCACCATATTAGTTAAGTGAATAACCACACTTGGGTCCTATAGGTGTCTCACAAATATAGTACACATCCATGGTCCAAGAAGCCAGAGAAGCATGTTGGCCGATTTGACGTAGAGTGAAGACATCGGAAGCTCCAATATTTTTTAGCGTGGTCTCGTGAAACCAGGGATGCTGTTCCAAGTCATTGTCAAAAGCTGCAACGCTGGAAGAAATTAGAGATGCTGTGAGTGAGAATGTTGACCGAGAAATGCAAAGGAAAATTAGAAGGTAAGGATGTGGAAGGTTGATAGTGATTTTAGGGAACTTGAGTGCTGATAGAGTTGTGAGAGCGGCTGACAATTTCTATATGCCTACGCCGTGGAAGGATTCATACTAGTAGCTCGTGAACAGTGTTTGAAACTCTTCTGATCAGAACTTATATCACGTGACCATTCTTCAATGACTAGTAATTAGGCCCCTTCTTTATACATTACATTTTTAATGACTGCGTAATCAATGCTATGATTATAACTTATTTGAATGTTATCACAATCATACACATAGATGCATATAGTGATATCATGATGGAAAATTTAATATTTGTATACGATTATATGAAAATGAATCTTTGAAAAGGATTTCCTTCGCTGAAGTTGTCTACAATGTGATTCCAATCCAGCAACTGCATGATAGCGTTATAGCTGAAAGACTTAATTATCCTGCGCTTGATCCTGAGTGCTTATTGCTAAGCAGTATCAAAGATGAGATAGCTTTTTAGGTTTTAACAGTTCTACGATTGGTGTCAATTGGACATGAAATACCTTTTTTATTCTATATTCAATGTTTTAAGTTGATAATCAGTCATGACTCCTTTTTGTACTATCAAATGTTTTTCTTCTTCCTTTATAGTAATGCATTCACAACAGCTTTAGTGCTGAAAGCTGGAGAATATACTACATTTCTAACGGGTTCCGGTGAAGTGATTAAAACAATACATTCAATATTGTTTAATCATTAGAAAGTTGTATGTGCCAACACAAGCGATGTTATAATAGTTTGTATCACGTGTGCTGGTTGTTCATTTACTCGCTTGTTTCCAGTAAAAAGACTGCTCCAGATATAACATGCTTCGTGATATATAATTCTGTCCTGTCTACTTGTATGCTTCCATTAAAACTCCTAGTGACGTTACATGTGGGACAAATCAGTCTTATGATTAAAAAAAAACTAATGATTTTCCATAATCTATTTATTTCCATATGGAAGCTATAATTACAGTACGTTACCTAATAATAAGATGAATTTCTCTTATCTCAGTAGTTCCGTAGGGAATTAATACACTACAATTGTAGGAGGGTTTTCG
The DNA here is from genome assembly GCA_944470555.2 of Heterobilharzia americana. NCBI lineage: Eukaryota > Metazoa > Platyhelminthes > Trematoda > Strigeidida > Schistosomatidae > Heterobilharzia > Heterobilharzia americana. The sequence continues at coordinate 28,853,274 of OX104132.1, read as the reverse complement.
AAATGTCAGTTCAACTTTCGAAAAAAACAATGGAATGCTAAAATTTTGAAACAGATTCAGATTCTTTAATCAAAACTAATTTGACATTTCCTGTCTAAAAAGCTACAAAATAGGTTCGGTGACGTTGTATGTTAGGCAGATTCCGTTTTGGAAATGAACCATGAGTAGAACCTACACCGATTAAACACTATATACATAACACCTAACAATTATCCTGAGTTCATTCAGAAATACTGGGAATCCAAGAGTGAGGAGGAGTAATATATAATTATAACTAGAGTCAACTTTTCTAAGATTTGGATTTTAGATGGTAAGGATCCATAAAAAATCAACAAAGGATTGAGGTATCTAGTACTTATCGGGATACAAAACACTATCAAACAGCATACTTGATCATAGACCGGTTCAGACACCCACCACCATCAGTATTGACTATTTCATGAAACCATGTAGTAAAAAATGAGTAGGAGGGTCGAACTGTGCAATACGTGGTACACAAACCGAATTTCAGATGTGCAACCTCATTAAGCAATACAATAACCTCTTACATACTTAATGCAAGGCATCTACCGAGTGTACAAAAACAAAAAAGCCCCAAATCAATAGAATTCAGCCTAACTTGAGTAAAACAGAAGCAAGCATTATAGAAATAATTCTTTTAGTAGTTGGTAGCAGCAGTACACCAGCTACCTTTGAGCCGTTTACTATCCTGTCACAATTTTAACGGACAATCCACACTGATCCTCCAGTTTCTACCAAATGTGAGAAACTTGCACTTACCAGAAACTAAAAACGGCATTATACCCGAAAAGGATGCTTACAGTGGTGTTTGGAAACAGTTGTTCATATTTATCCATCACACTAAAGTTAACAAATGGGCATAGTTTGCTGGTCAGCATTGATCATTTTAGCCTACAAGAAAAAACAACAACCGCCTTCTGGTGACAACCACGAATCTGCCTTGAGCAACATGATTTCCAAAATTTTAGGGTTCATAATGATTCGATACCTGGCCGGGACTCTCGAATAGCGAATTTAGGAAGCTTAGACCATCACCAGACCTACTTATGAATACGTCCATCACATTTTCAACTTTTATCGTCTACCAGAACTACCAAACTCAAGTTTCGACGTAATCTCTGACTTGAATGTAACTTCACCTAGTTTACTAGCCGATCCTAAGCCCGGAAAAAGAGGGGAGGTTGGCGTTGGGGCTAGCGATCCTACTCCGGAAAACCAATCTAACCGCTAAAGAAACTTCAAAGCACAGGAAATATAAAAATAAACTCATTCCTAGATAGAATCAGGGGGAAGAAATCACTCCGGTTGGTTAAAAAATTCGGGAAGCCAATTGGCCGACGTGTCTTCTCTCCCTCAATGAAAGCAAAAGTAAACACGGGGACGTGGAATGTCCGAACGATGTTTGAACCTAGCAAGGCTACCCAGATTCCAAAAGAGATGAGAAGGTATAGCATAGAAGTGTTAGGAATCTGCAGATCCAATGGAAGTGAACTCTCCAAACTGTCAACTGCAGAGTCAATCATCTAATCTACTCCGATATTGTCACCCAGACGACAACCACGAGCACACTGAGTTTCCGAGTGCCTATCATGATGCCCCCAACAACATCGAAGGCTCTCAGGCAATGGGAACCAATCTCATTCTCCACGACCATCACAGCAAGATTCAAATCAAAAAGGAGTCACAATCATACAATGCTACGCTACGCATATACAAATAATTAAGCAGATGAAGAGAAGAATAAGAAGAAGAATTCTATAGACAACTGCAATCAGTACTGAACAAGACTCCAGTCGGCGACAGCGATATCACAATTCTAATGAGTGGGGTGAAATGTTTTAATGCCAAAGTGGGAGCGGATAACACAGGAAGAGAACTCATCATGGGTCGAGAGGCACTCGATGAAATGATGAACGAGAAACAGAGATTTGCTCGCAAACTTCTGTGCATTCAACGATTTGGTGATTGGAATCAGGCAGTGTGTACAAACAAACACAAGGATATTCACAAGGCAGCAACATGCAGTTGATTTCACCAGACACCAGGACACACTACACTAAAAATCAGATCGACTTCATCTCAATGTGAAGAAAGTGGAGACGCAGTCAGTCTGTTGGACACAAGATCAGATGAAGAAGGGGAGCGGATGTAGTTTCATACCACCAGACTATCTAGTGCAAGGAACTTACCTTCAAAATCAAGTGGAAAGCTTTCACGGAAGTTGATGATAGACAACAGTTCAAGTTTAACATCCAGAACAGAAACTGTACTGAAAGACGAAACTACAAACGACATCTTCACGTCAGTCAGCCATCAGGAAAAAATGGGAGACATTATGCAACATCCCTGAAGAAACCTGCATGGAAGAACACTGGAACTCTTTAGAAGAGATGTGAAGGGAAACCTCTGTAACCGTGTTAGGAAGGAAGAAAAGAGAAGACAAGGAATGGATCTCGACGGATACATGGAAGCTGACAGAGAAAAGAGAGGAAGATGGTGAAGCAGAAGAGAAACCAGTGCAGTGAAAAGATGAACGAAAAGAGGAACTGAATACAGCCTATAAAACACTAAACTGGACAAAGAGTATACGGAAGGACAAAAGACACTTCTACGACACACTTGCAAGTGAAGCAGAACAGGATGCAGGTAGAAGAGACAGAGACCTGACAACATTATATCAAATGACCAGGTTACTATCTGGGAGAGGAGAGATCAATACAGATGAAACCAATGCACGATAGTGAAGGAAACCCACTTACCACAGAAGAGGATGAACAAAGGGAACAAAACGATGGGCTGACCACTTCAAAAACCTTTTAAATCGACCACCACCACCTGCAACTCGTCCAAAAATACAACCAGCAGCCCAGCCAAACAATTACCAGTGAACACAAACCCACCGACAAAAGTCCGATTCCTGAACGCCACGTCATAAAGAAGTCCGGGAAAGCAGCAGGACCACATAGAATTCCTCGAGATGCACTGAAAACAGACGCAGAGGCAATAGCAGACATCCTTACACCACCACTGCAGAAGGTATGGAAGGAAGTAAGTAAGGAAAGGTACCTGGTGGCTGATTGGAAGAAGGGCTACCTTGTCAAACTTCCAAAAAAGGGTGACCTAAGTCTTTGCAAGAACTGGCGCGGAATCATGCTTCTGTCCACCCACACCAAGCAAAATATTGTGCCGCATCATCCTGAAGAGACTACAAAACGCTTTAGATTTAAAATTACGACCGGAACAGGCTGGCTGTCTTCAGGAAGTACAAATCATGTGCGGACCAAATTGCAACCCTACGCTACGCATCATCATAGAACAGAGCATAGAATGGCAGTCAACTCAACTATACCTCAACTTCATCGATTTTGAAAAGACCTTCGACAGCGTCAACCGAGAAGTCATTTGGCAGGCAGCTGCTTCAACACTACGGTTTTAGTGCCACAAACCTTTATCAACCTCATTCAAAACTATATGAAGACGCAACATGCCAAGTGATCCACAATGGAAAGCTCAGTGACGCCTTTGAAGTGAAGAAAGACAGGAGTAAGACAAGGCTGCCTACTACACCGATCATCTTTCTGATTGTGGTGGCAGCAAACCATGAGGAGCGAGAAGATGGGCACACTCCGGACCGATGAAAAGAGCCTAGAAGTTTTGGATTTCGCCAACAATGATGATTCATGTCTAACGTCTTGTAGCACAAACTCGAAGATCTACAGGGGAAAACCAACAAGTTGACAGAAGAGGCAGCGAAGACGGGACTTCCCTTAGGTGAACGTAGAAAAAGCAGGTGATGAAAATACCCAACCACCACCACCAACAAGCACCATTCACGGGAGAAAACTAAAGGAAGTTGTCGCTTTCACCTATCTACCTAGGCAGGTAGCATTGCTCCAACTACACGTGGCGGCGGCACAGATAAAGACGTCAGAGGCAGGATCGGAAAAGCAAGACAAGACCTCCTGCATCAATCAGAAATCAATGTAGCGATCTACTGCACTGCGTTCTACTCAACAACAAAAAAACAGGATCTGGATTTTCAACACTAATTCAGTGCTTCTATGTGATGGTTCAGAGGCTAGGCACGTTACGAAAAGCATTTTCAACAAACTGAACACACACATATTTCTAGCCAGTCACCGCCACATGTGACGCAAGTTGGCAAATGACAAACTCCCCTTCTCTATCCGAGCTGAGATTTCGTCACCAACCAGACCGTTTGGCGAGTTGATACAACTCCCCAAGCAAGTAAAGTGGTTTACACATTCCACCACTTCACCCCCTATCATTAAACTGGGAGTATTTGTAGCAGGCAAGTCCTGGAACATCATCTTACATTTCACAGGTGTCAGCGAAACACATACCAAACATACTAGGATTCCCCCTCAACACCATTCATTTAGTCAGCGTCTTCACTTAACAGGACGAAAACGTCTGCATACTCCAATTCAACCAGATAACCTTCAGGGAGTAGGTCAATCCCTGTGAAGTCAGACGTATCTAAGGTTATATCCATTATTACGTCTATAACGAAGCTAAACAGAAACGGTGACAGTGGGTATCCTTGCGGGACACCACTGGTTGTAGTCAATTCTGATGACAACTCTCCACAAGCCCTTACACAGCTCTGTGAGTTCAGGTAAAGAACTTTGAAAATCATCATATACTTGCCCAGCCAGACACTGTCACAACACCTCATGGTCGACAGAGTTAGGTGCCGCCTTGAGGTCAAAAAATGTGGCAAGCGTCGGCCACTGGTAATCATGCCTCTGGTTCAGAACCTGTCCGAGGGCGAAAATCTCGATGCACCCTCGTTCAAGCCTGAAACCTGCCTGGTTCTCTCGAGTTTGCTGTCCTCGAACTCCAGATTAGGTGTCGGATACCTATAGATCCTAGGGTCTGGGATACAATATTAGTCAGACTAATTCCCCAATGGCCGTCACAGGGAGACTACTCTCCTTTCTAATAAACTAGGATGATCACTGAAGTAGACTGGCTTGACAACACCACCTCTGGTTCCCATACACTGTCTAGTACCTCAACAGTTTCCCACCTCCATCCTTCAAAATTTCGGGTAGCACTGTCAGGTACTGCTGCTTTGCATTGGTTCAGGTTCATGCTGGATGTTGGGAAACTGAAGCGTTGCTGTGTGCCGGTTGAACTGCGCTTCAGAGTATTCTGCCCAACGTTCTAACCACCTATCTTGAGTCGTTACGAGCATCTCATCCTTTTCGGTGTTAATTTCACTAAGCATCGTCTTCTTCTTGCCAGTATCCTCAGTAAGCCTAAATGGTTGTTGGGTTTTACCTAACGCTGATGTATTCTCCATCTCTCCCGTCCTCACCACAGCCCGCGATTATTGCGAAGACTCTTGGTCAGTTAACGTTTGAGTTGCTTTCGCACTCCACTGTGGTCACAACAGCTAGAATCAGTCTTTTCGCGTCAAACACTTCGGATGACGTGGAAATCAGTTGACGTTTGCTAATCCTCAGTTGTAGGTTATTAACTATCTCTATCATTTGTTCTAAAGCAGACTGAATATCATGCCAGTTTTCCTCAGGATCAGTACTGCTGTCATATTCAGACAAATATTTAGCCACCTCTCCAGATACGTACTCCACTTCCCCATCTTTTAGTCGAGTACATTCAGGCTTCACTGTCATGCGTTTCCTATGAAGAGTAAGGCACAGACATGTCAGCGCTCTCACTAACGTGTGATAGGAGTTCAAACAAGTCTAGAGAGAGCAGCAGTCCTCTCCAACAATGGCTAGCAGTCATATGATCTATCTGAGTCCATCGCGAACCCTTATTGAGACACTGTTTCTCTTTGTGCTTGAAGTTACGGCTGCGTAGAAACAAGTGATTGTTGGGACGGAGATAGAGAGTTAATAGTTCACAGTACAACATAACATTCCATAGGTTCATATATCATTTATCCTATTATGTGCCTTCTATCCTGTTTCAACTCTTAATTATTCCCTATTACTCGTAAAAGCATACTCTTTCTCCTGCTTGCTGACTATCCAATGCTGTTGCTGAGTATGAAGACCTAACCAAAATAAGGACATCTAAAGTCCTACATATCTTCTGCTTACCACTTGCGACAATGGGCATTGTTATTTTCGGAGAGCAGACTTTGCAGTCATGTAGAACTTTAGGTATCCGTAAGTTTCATATGTAAACTGGAGAAACGTAAATAATCCGGAATCTTATTGACATGTGATCAAGTCCTGAAAAGGCAGTTGTGAACATGAAATATCAGAATCCTTCCACTAATATCCAGGAAATTATCTGACAATGTGAGGGATAGCACACAAATCACTCGTTGAGAAAAGCCTAAAATGTTACATGATGCACTTGGAAGAGCATCTCAGTCAAGCCTATGCACTGGAGCATAGGCCTACAACCTACTGCACCTATTGAAACGATTTTACCGAGTATTTCAGTAACACCAGCCCTCGTTTGACAAGACAATACGGATTAGTCAGTAAAAGTCGACCAATACAAGTTCGCACGATTTAGCATATTATTAGAAGGGGGGAAACAGTGAGATAAACAAGAAGGATGTGAGACAAGAACATATGCATAGCTGGCGACTAATGAATTGTTCATCATCATCATCATCATTATCAACATAGGACCAGGCATTACTGCGTAACGGTCCGAGTTGCCACACCTCATATCAGCACATCAAGTAAAAAGGTAGTGAGGTGAAGGATGAAGATAAGTGAATGCAGTCAAAAGAAATATAAAGTACGAGAAGAAAGGAAAGAGGAGTGACAAAATAGTGAGATTCGGTATAGCGTTGTTAAGATGAGGATAATGTGTGTATACATCTGCGCCACTGACTTCGGTTCTGAGCCATATCACCTAGGGTCTCCAACCACTGGTTCCTCTTGTCCCGTGGACCCCAACCACCTAGTCTGCATCGTCCTACATGGCTTAAACCAACAGTCAGAGACTTCATACATTGGTGCCATGTTTTAGTCTGGCCACCTCGGGCCTTTTTCCAGCCTGAACCCACCTCAGCCAACATTGTGTGACGAGGCAATCGGTGACTAGGCATACGTAGTACGTGTCCCAACCATCTCAGTCGATGAAGGTTCACAACCTCGTCGACTGACTTACCTCTTCTCCCTAAAACTCTACACCTAACTTCTGCATTACTCACATGGTGACACCACGGAATACGTCCTATACTACGAAGGCAACGGTGGTCAAATACCTGTAACCTTCTCATGTCTTCCACTTTCAATGGCCATGTTTCACAGCCATACAGTAGAACAGAGCGGACTGCTGTGCAGTACACGCGACCCTTAATAGACAAACGAATATCACGGCGGCGCCATAGGTGGCGCAAATTGGCAAAAGCCAATCGAGCCTTTTGTATCCGTGCAGAAATCTCATCGGCAACTAACCCACCGGGTTGATCCTACTTCCCAGGTAAGTGAAGTGGTCAACACACTCAACCACTTCACTCTCTATTGTTAACCGCGGTACCGCTGAAGACCAGTCCTGGAGCAAAAATTTGCATTTGGGTGGTGAAAATCGCATCCCAAACATTCTCAAATTCCCACTCAAAGTGTTCAGAAGACTCTGCATCTTGTCAGCGTCTTCACCTAACAGGACTATGTCATCTGCATATTCTAGATCTAAGGAAAATTCACCTGTGATCCGGTCAACGTCTTTGTAATTAGGTGACGAGAGGGAAACCTCCATAAGAATATCTATGATAAAATTAAATAAGAATGGGGATAGTGGGCATCCTTGACGGACACCACTTGATGAGTATAGCTCCCTGGACAACTCACCATAGGCTCTAACATGCCCACAAGTGTTCGAGTAGAGAGCTTTCAATAAGGTGATGTACTTACTAGGCACGCCTTTCAGTGACAGACACTGCCATAAGACTTCTCGATCAACGGAGTCAAATGCCGCCTTCAGGTCGAGAAATACAGCTATTGTCGGGCGTCTGTAAGCATGCCTATGTTCCAGGACCTGGCGCAGTGTGAATATTTGGTCGATACATCCACGGCCAGGTCTAAAGCCTGCCTGGTTTTCTCGGGCTTGCTGTTCCCGAGCTCCACTCAGGCGTCGGAGAATTATAGAACTTAGGATCTTAGACACTATGTTTGTCAGGCTGATTCCTCTGTGGTTATCACAAGAGGACTTCTCGCCTTTCTTGAAGACTGGGATGATCAGTGACTTAGACCAGTCGGAGGGGATCGTATTTGATTCCCATATACTGGCTAACACTTCCGTTAGCCTGACTAAGAGAACTCTACCACCATTCTTGTATACCTCAGCAGGTAGTCCGTCTGGTCCTGCTGCCCTTCCCCGTTTCAGGCTACCTACCGCTTTCTCAACTTCTTCTAGTGTTGGGGGACCTGTCTCTATGTCCCATTCAGGGTCCGACTGGATAGCGGGCAGCGCAATGGTGGCTGGAGGCCAGTTAAACTGTTCCTCAAAGTGTTCTGCCCATCGTCCCAGTCGCCTTCCCTGCGAGTGAATCGCCGATCCGTCCTTCTCCGCTATAACCTCACTAACTGTTGTTGACCATTTCCCCCCAGTCTCCTTAATAAGTCTAAATAACTGTCTACTGTTACCGATCGCCGCTGCCTTTTCCATCTCTTTAGCCTTTGCTGCCCACCACTGTTCACGATCGTTGCGCAGACTTTTCGTCAGTTTATTTTTAAGTTGCGCTCGCTCTTCATTGTACTCAGAGCCTGCAGGGATGCATTCACGTGCATCCATTAGTTTGGAAGAAGCTGCTGATATCCACTGGCTCTTTTTAGCCATTATCTTGGAGTCGGCTACAGTCTCCAGTGCTGCTTTTACAGTAGACTGAAGATGGCACCAAGCTTCTTCTGGATGAGTGACAGTCTTTTGTTCCGATAACTGCCTAGCCAACTTCTCACTGAACACGGCTTTGGTGAATTGTTCGCAATCTTGTGTTTCAAGCGACGGGTGGTCTGCACGAGTTACTTCAACTGTTAGTGATTACATATATTGGTGTCGTCTTGATATTCCTTTAATCTAATCCTACTGGCATTTCAGCGCAGATTCTAACCAGAACAGCGAATTTCAAACCTTGTTCTTCGCTATCTACAACATAAAAAGGGAAACTTTACAAAATATAAACTGTTTACTACTCCTACTATGCTTATGGCATCCTTACCTTCTGACTACCATCCCCAAGAAAATAAATCAAAACAGACACACACAAAGAAAAGCCTCATCCAGAATATCCACTGATCAACTTACTTGCATTGACGTAAAATATCGGACATGTCAGGAAAAAGGTGTTCTTCGCTTCTGTGTACGCAGAACGTCGCAAGTATTTATACACTGCCTTCCAGTACAGAACCTGACGAAACTATTATGAAAACGCATTGTAGACTAATCCAGTCCAGCAATTAAAAAAGCACTGCTTGGATTTATATTTATTGCAATGAAAACGTACAAATGTTAGATAGCAGGTAAGAGATTTTACAAAACACGCTAGAATAACTGTAAAACAAAGTAATGAAAGACAGATTTTATCTGGTTTAAGTCATAAACTAAGCTTTTAAAAGCAAACTGGACATCATTGCCAATAATATACCATAGCTCATTTGCCACACTCACTTCGGTTTTGGAGAAGAATTTATTCACCACCTTAATAAATAAAATGAAAATAACATTAGGTCGACATAAATAGTCGGTAAAGCAACATAGGAATTACAGTGACTCAGAAAGTCGCTCCGATGTTCATTCCAGTACCCACTCTATGTTAACACTGTCAACAGAGCAGGCTGAAACTCGGCTCCGTTTTCATCACAGTCACAAACAATAGTACAAACTACAAACCCATTATGACGAGTTTAAAGGTAAATCTAGCAGCTGCTGAGATAACCAATCGCATTCTGGGATTTCCGCTGGGAAGGTAGTTTTTCAGAGAGTAGAAGAATCTAAGTGGGTATCTCAGCAGTTGCTAGCTTCACCTTTGAAGTCACTCAAGCCTCTACCCAACAAACGATTAGAAATTCCGCCTATACACAAATATTGTCTGATGCCTAGAGAAGCGAATGTTTCCTTGGAAGGCAACACAATGCAAGTGTTTAGTGGTCTAAAGTGACCCAGTGTACAACAGACCAATAACTCACAGCGTGAACAGTGCAACGCTAGCATTTGACTGCCGCATTGAACCTACTTTCAAACTTCAAGCTTTATGCTGCATAATCAGTGAACGATGGTTCCTTCAGTTCTAAATCTGTCTTGTTAGCGTATGTCCTTGGTTCGGAATGTTCAAAGTTGTCTTCTTGGTTGCGAAAAGCCTGCAAGGATAGAGATAATCGATTGTTAATTAATCTGCTCCCTATGGGTAGTATTACTCCCCCTGATCTGTGAATGACGGAAAGCTTCTCCCATACAGTCCATCGATGCCATAAGAATTTAAATGTGCACTTGACCTCCTTTTGAAAGTATCAGATGAGGGGACTGTAACAACTTCTGAGGAAAGAGAATTCCACAGTTTATAAACCCTAGCTACAAATGAGTTAGCATGAATCTTTTTACGTGCTCTCTCATGTTCTACTCTTAAGGAGCGGCCCATAGGACAGCTTTCGTGATTAAAGTCTAGAAGGAGTCTGTTGAGATGAAGGGTATTATTATGTTCAGTGTCATACATCATGGTCATATCCCCTCTGGTCCTCCGGGATTGTACTGTTTACAGCTCAAGAGCAACTAAGCGATCCATATAAGGTCCATACCGTAGCCCAATCACTTTCCTCTTTGCTATTCCCTGAACCTTTCATGGGATGGCCATGTCCGTCTCCAAGCATGGGGACATCAAGGGAGAGCATTTTTGAAGATGAGGATGAATACAAAGCCTTGGTTGTATTGTGTTCTCCGAGCTCGGTTGTTTGATCGTGAAGCTTTAATCGTCTTTCTAGATGACATCACCAGCACTAACTTCAGCATGAAGTGAGCTCTCAATATCTCTTCGTGAGTGACTTAGTAGTTTGCCCTGACGAAGTTGTTTGTGATTATTTGTGGTGAAAAATGGCCGAAATCAGATCTCCTAATATTCGCGCAAGGTACCTCAGGAGTCCATAGGTGTGTAGCGTCACACACCTCCCCAAAATCAAAAGCCCAAGGTTTGACGATTTTTGACATTGATGCTGACCTTGATAGTTTAACCGGATTCGCTAAGCTGAAGGCACCCGGTCAAGCATCCTCGCCATTTTGCACGCTGTCGTGTTACGTTGCACTGCTCGTATTCAACTCTCTGGCCAGTTGGTTGAGACGCATCGGTATCTTGGCCCAACCATCCAAATATACTATTCCATCCGACTACGCTATCGTGTTCTTCCTTGGTCTCGTACTCGTAGGTATATAACAAGTTCGAATAATTAGTGATTGGTCTTTGCGTCTGTCAAGTTCGCACCAAAACAGACCCTAAATTGGTGAGGCCGGCGTGATCACATATCCCAACCAATAACAGATATTGAATTGGTGAGCCTGTTTCATTTTATATTTGTTTATCGCTTTCATTTGGATAACATTTCTATATCCATTTACTACACTTTCTCATGTCCGACCACACTCCCAAGCTTATTCGTATTAAGTCGACTACGAACACGATCCAACTTGTGCCATGTTGGCCAGGCAATGCAGAAACATGGTTTCTGTATGCCGAGGCAGATTTTCGAGAACAGGGCGTCTCAGATCCTCGTTCTCGATTTCTTGCCATCATACGCTCACTACCGCGGGGATTAATTAGGCATGTTACGGCACACATGTTTAATCCTGAAGTAAGTGATCCTCATGCACCTCTCAAGGCCGCACTCTTGAAGAAAAGCGATCTGACAGATCGCCAGAGCCTAGACGAATTACTTCGTAACATCGAGCTAGGCAGCCACTTAGCCACTGAGGTCCTCGCTCGCATGCAAGAAGTAATCGGTGCACGAATATTCGACAATGGACTTTTCCGAGAACTGTTTCTCTCGAAACCACCACAACCGGTGCAAACCGTGCCGGTGACACTGCAGTCAGTCCCACTCGACGACCTGGCGGCCTCCGCAGATAAAATACTGGGGATTTCTGGCAGACCCGTCCCCAACGTACATTCCGTCCGCGACAAACCAGAGAGCCAGGATTCCGAGGCGACCAAGCTGTGCAACTCTGCTAAACGTTGCTACGATCTCGAAGTCCTAGCTCGCGTAGAACTCCACAGAAACGCATCTTAGCTCATCGCAGCAACTCGCGTGGTTGCCCCAAAACTAAACCTAACAGGGTGGAAAGCCCTGAATGGTGCTGGTTTCATAATACTCACGGAGACGAAGCCAGAAAATGTCGGAAACCACGTAGTTTTAACAAGGACACAAACTTGGGAAACAGTCACGCCGGCAGGCGTTCACGGCAACCGTAGCCGGCGGAAGCAGCCGTTTGCCCTACGTCATGGATATCAAAACGAAAGTTCGCTACCTCATCGACGCCGGCGCAGAAGTTAGCGTTCTTCCCGCACCGACAAAGGAGCATCATCATGACCCATCCTTTCGTTCTCCTTTCACCCTCCTTTACCTCTCCTTCCCCACATTATTATTATTTTTTCCTCTCTTTTTTTCATTTTTTTTATTTCTTTCTTTATTCTCTCTTCATTCCCTCACCACTACCCTACTATTCTCTTTCAGGTACCTACACAAACAGGAGCCACGGCAGTTCTCTAAACGTCCCAGCAACCCTTAGCTCCCTAATCACTCCACAAACTACAACCTGCTAACCCACAAAACATCCACCTCACCGAAGCTAAAAGCAAGAAAGCAGAGGGGACTTCCCCGTCCACTGCAGGAGTGAACCAAACAACTCGAACCAAGCCCTAAGAACTAGACGCGAAAGATCAAAAACTACCAGTTTTCTACGCTCGCACTATCAATATTGGATATTGGATTTCTAGACGACATCACTAGCGCTAACTTCAGCATGAAGTGAGCTCTCAATATCTCTTCGTGAGTGACTTAGTAGTTTGCCCTGACGAAGTTGTTTGTGATTATTTGTGGTGAAAAATGGCCGAAATCAGATCTCCTAATATTCGCGCAAGGTACCTCAGGAGTCAGTAGGTGTTTTTGGCTGCAAGGTGACAATGAACCGGAGCTCCGAGTGTGTCACTTAAGTTATCTACCAGGTCTTTTTCAACGTCTGGGTGACATAATTATTTCATTCAGGGAGTAAGAAGTGGAATTATTTCTTTATTTGTAGACAATCATTATCCTACACATCTCCGCGTTGAGGGGGAGCAGGTTTCATAGCGGTCCAATCTAGGATTTTTGAAAGGTCCTCCTGGATGACCAATTTATCCATTGGTTCCTGCATCTTTCTCCTAATCTTCAGATCACCGGCATATAATATTGAGTGAGAATTGAAGAATCCTGGTGGGTCATTGATAAAAGCAGGAAACATAAGTGGGCCAAGAACAAAACCTTGAGGCCTACCACTCGGTATCGGGAGGCTTTTAGATAAAAGAGAGCCAGCCCTAAACAACTGCAACCAGGTCTGAAGATGGCCTGAAGACCAACCCGGTAGTTTTCTGCACACACCAGTGAGCTGTGGTTTCTTACACAGGATGTCGTGATTTGCCTGGTCAAACGCCTTAGAAGAGTTAATTAAACCGATGTGAACGGGCTCTTCCTGCTCATCAGAGGGGGTCAAGCCGTTCCAGACAGTCAACAAGTTGGTGCTACATGAACTTCCAGCTGAAATCCCGTGTTAGTAGCCATTGAGGATTGAATTCCTAGGTAAGTGATCACGGGGTGGGTGAGCTACGACTCTTCAAACGCTGTATAACTTAACCACCGCCAACAATAACTCCCGAAATTCGCGTGAAGCACCAAACTGACATTTCGTACTGGCGAGTTGAGGCGGGTTAAAATCTCCCATAATGAGGACCCGCAGAGATCTGAAATCCAGAGTTCCTCTGATGGACTGCATCATCATCTTGTTTGAGTAGTGGTAGATCCAAGAGGGTGGTATAAAATTCCAAAAAACGGTGACTGCCTTAGCACTTGATGGTATACCGGAGTACAATTTTGATCCTAATTATCTTGAAGCAAATCTCATGGACTTTCGAGGAACAACGTGTAGAAGGAGTGACGCCACATCCTGAGTCATCGAATCTTCGCGTTGCAGAATTCGTGGACTGGACACTTCCTGGGTTCTCCCCTTGTTGTATCAGAATTGGTTTTCCAGCACAAACACAGGTTGTGTGATCAGACCAAAGTAAACTCTGGGGTTTCGTCCTCGAGGCTGCATCCTAGATGACTCAGTAAGGTTCTCAGATGGTTGTCTGTGCCTGCTCAAATTTTCCTTCAACAGACTTGTTCACCTGGAATTGTGTCCAGGCACCCACTCCATCCGTCATTCTGTCATACTACCTTGCTCCACTCATCTATGATCTCAAGGAACCGGTTACTTCACGCACCTGTGTTCATCCTGGTGGTTCTACAGGTGTACGGCCTCCCCAGAAACCAGCCCATTGTTCCTCCACGGTCTCACATTCGTGAGTTCAAATCAAGCACAAAGAGAATTTGACTGCTATTTCTTTGGCACATTCGTCTTCACAGTCAGCAGACTGACTAGCTTGTCCACTCCGCAGCTGTTAATTCTTTTCATGCTCACGGGTCTTTACTTATTAGCTTATTGCTGTTACCATCAAATCAAGATGAAGCCAGACACGACAACCCACCCAATATGGCCTATACATTTCTGCTCTGGAAATGCAAATTTATAACTTCTGAGAACGGTTTCGCAGAGCGTCGGTCCTGACTGCAAGCAGTTATTGAAGCACTTCTTCGAGTGGGTTATTTTAAACTGTCGATAGAATCTCCGTTCCCGAGGAACACAGCCTTGGAGGTCACTAAGACCTTAAGTACCTGTTCCACAACACGGATTGACTTCCGTAGCCTGCTTAAAATTTGAGGCGCCGAAAAGTCTCCTTCATATATCACAAGAAATTACTCCTTTTGTACTCGTTTTGATTATTCAGCTGTCAACTCATCTCAAAACGCACTATCGCACATTCTCAGTATTTCCGGCTTATCGTCACACATACTGACAACGGCAAATCACGGTAGATAGCGGGGGCCGTCGAGTCCACAACAGTTCATAGCCGTGACCCAAATATGGACTGGATGCCATATTGCTCCTACATATTGCGGTATTTTATATCGATACACTTCACAGCTTAGATGGTTCGCTGAACGTTCGGGAGGAAAATTCGGAACTTATATTGTACTCTGTACAATAGATTCACAATTCTTAGGTAAAACACATTGCGGTTGTTTGGTGCAGTTAGCACATACACACCACGGAGCTCAACATACGGCTAGCGATATAACCAGCTTATTTATGAAATACATTGCCGGCACCAAATATGGTATGTGCAGAAATGCACGCGCAAATTTACACGTTTCAAAGGGTTGCGCAGCCAAACAGTTTGTTTTCAATGAAACCAACAGCACTAGATCATGACAAGGTTGACCACTTGCATCCTAAGCAGTGGCTTGTGCCATCGAGCGCGATAATATCCCCCAGATTCGTCGGAGAGACTGGGAAAGCCTTCACAGCCAGTAGCGGCATGCCAAACATCCACAGATAACCATGTGATTGTACTTGGGGGGCTTATGTTAGCTAAAGAACTCCCGAGAAAGGTGTAGAACAGAAGCTTACGGGCTGCTGACTTTTGTACATGTCTGACTTGACGATAAACCTTTATCGTTTTTGTCATTCCTTTTCTGTTTCCGAGGAAACCAGACACCCCCAAGAGTGAAGCCTGAGATTATTGCTGAACAGTCCACCCATGTAAATATGTGTACGCACACATATGTAACGGAAGGATATATTATGGCCAGCTTTCCCTATGACCATATTCAGCTATAGATGGAGCAAAAACAAAGAGATGAGCAGAAAACAACGATAGTCACTGAGGCACTTGCCAAAAAGCTATATGGCATACGACCAGCATCAGTGTCCGTGCAAACTTAATTATGTAACATGGATTCTCACACTTCTTCATTACAATACCTCAGTTTTGATTTTCTCACAAGCAGTAGATTTGAATGATGCCTCAGAAAGTGTGGAGACTTGTTCCTTGTTAACCTTAAACTGGATGGTGATGGAACAAAATTGGGCGTTATTTCATGAAAATCAGGAACTGAAGAACGTGACAGTTACATAAAATTTAAGCTGCCAATGAATTCTAAAGATTTTACCTTCAAAGCAGTCAGAATTCCGTCGCGGTCGTTTAGAGAACAATCATCTCTCTTTCGGATTAGATACCAATATTCGAGTGTTATAAATGAGTCAAGCGATGACTGGGCCAAACATACTTACATCGCCATTAAAGGGTACGAGTGTTTTAAACTTTCATCGACAACAGACCAATTCATCAGTGCTGGATCAGTCAGACATCAATACTACATTTCCCACTTGGAAGCCTTCACAAGTTTTTTTCCACTTATCTCTCCTCTGCAGAGTTGAGGCATACTCTTCCTACCATCTTTTCCAAAACGTGTCCGTGGTACTTTTCTTCCCTCGGTTGCCTGATAATAGGACTTGGCTCCCCTTCATTTGTTTGTAGCGCCAAATTCACTCGAAACGGCAATAAAGTGTAATGAGTTGGAAAATGGGAATCTTTTACAGAAACCTCCTACGAGTCAAGGTGGCCCGTCACTCGGGTTTCTCTTTAACAAGATGTGTCTGCGACGCCATGGTTTTCTCCCCGATTTTGCAGCTGAATACTTATCTGACAATCTCAACCAAACTAACCCATGAGATTAATAAATCTCCGTAACGCCAAAACAAAGGGATCGGTGAAGAAAACCTGAACCATCCTGACGTGCATAACCCGTCACCCGTAGACAGGTTAAAAGATGCCCATATCCCTTGCATAGTTTTTACTCTTTTAGCCAGAAATGGTCCAAACAAGACAGGGTCTGAATATTCAAATGGATGGTTTCCTGCAGTCGCTCACAAAGCTGGTTTTGGGTGCTTTCACACTTCGGGCTATGCATGCATTTCTTCGTCCACACTTCTCACATTTATCCACTGCCCACTTTACTGCTGCCGTTCCTTTAACTGACCGGTACTTCCGTTCTGTATTGGATGGGACTTGAGGCGAATTCAGGCCAACTCTCGATGGATGGTGATGCCGAGCCATAGGGCCAACGACGAAGTGGTCGCCAGGAAGTAACACTTGATGTCTTATTTCACACGACGGTCCTCACATCGGAGATTATCTACCCACCCAGCAAACCGAGCAGAGACGATCGGAGCCAACCTATCTACCCATGCTTCGAACTCCAAAGTCACGACCGCCCCTGTCAATGATCTATCTCCAGGTCTTCCGCTGGGTTGCCTTCCGAATCTTCACTTTGACTTTTCGTACATCACAAGCCTTCCAAGACACAATTTCAGGTCTTCATCTCCCGAATGGTGCATGATCTCCGTCTGCTTAAAATATCTACATCATCGGGCTACAGCTTGCAACGTCACCTGGGGAATTCAGTTCGCGAGATTATTTAAAAGCATTAGCATGTTTCTTTAAATTGGCGAAACCTCCAAAAAGTTTGAGAAGTTTATAAAAGTGTCCGTAACTGGCCTTCCATCATCCCTGACCTTCTCTAATGCTCTTCTGGAAATCAAAAAGGGTCTACCGAATCGAAACCTCAGCACTCGTCTGGGCCCATCACAACTTCCTTCTAGGGGCAACCCTTTGCAATACTTTATGGCTTTATCAGCCTCTACCACACGCCACTGCATTCAGAGTATGGTTCTAACCTCACTTGACAGTTTAGCATCACTCAGAATTAATTCCGCCTCTTTCATGAAGCTAGGGTACTCGACCGGGTTAATATCGAATCTCGGAGAGTCATACTTGGTTCATGAACTCTCATGAACGTTAGAGGCATTTAGGAAGTAGTTACTGTCCATCTTATCACAAACACCTCCATGCACATCAGTAGCACCATGCGAGTTGTGACCATCACTTGCCTCTAAATTCACCTCCATTTGGATCCTTCCTCTCGTAGCCCCGGGCATCGTTTCCAGTATCGTTAATTTCAGCATTCAACTGCTAAGTCGTGAATCCCATGGCACCAGAGTCAACCAGATACGGCTGTGATACAAATCCGAAATTTCAAATGAAGCTGATCAAAAACTGTCAACGGGGCCAAGGTACTTCACTGTGACCACAACGACCACGGAGCTTCAGAGTACTAATAATGGACTACCTAACCCGGAAAAACTCCAGAAGATGATTCTGAAATATGCAGCCCAGTTTTCATTTGTATATCTCCCTTTGAAATGTCCGCACTGTTAGCAGCACAGACACCCCAGCTCCCATTAAGGGTCTTTAAAATAACTTCGCTGCAGTTTGAAACCACACATCTGACTTCATATCCCTCACATTCTGAGTCAACGAACAAAAAGGAGTCGCCACGGTGAAAACATGGTGGACCAATGCAAGGGGAATCGATGTGATTCAATGAGTGCGAATGTTCCAACCTACAAACGCTATGGACACAACGTTATTGACAGTCTTTTGGAGATATTACAGATCCTAAAGTTACTTGTAACCGTTTATGCTACTGGTTCATGCTGTCTGACTTCATCCACTGTTCTGCAATATCTGTAGTAGTTCCAGTGATTTTTTCTCCTGAACCTTTTTGCAGGTGTGTTTTGTACATCGAACGATCATTCTGACTGTGGACTTCAACCTTCGTGGGGCTGCGGCCTTTGCACGAATGTGCTGATAAATTCCAGGGTAAAGCCCTCTCCTGCAGGCCATCGCTTCTCCTTTTGATGGTAACACTGCAAATATTCGTTTATACCTCGTATCCTTGCGTGGCTGATGTTTTGCTGACAGAACACTGATGCAACCAGCGTGACCGGCACAAGTTATAGCAAAACAGCAAATCAACTCCATTACTCGAGAAACACCTAGTTCCAACCATTAAAAGGTAGTCATCCTTCAAACTAGCAGTCTTATACTCTGAGTACCTCGCTAACCCCTGATTATGCTTGCCTATTCGCTTAACTACCATATCCACACATCTTTTGGCATTCGATCAGCCCCCTTTGACAAAATAGTCACAGTTATTTTTTCTTCAACCGACATCCTAAATCTACCGCCATACCCAAGCTGTGTTAGCATGACCAAAAGCGTCCTGTTTGCTGCCCGTTGACCTTTGGTTGGTTCCGAAATAATCTGGTGAATATTTGAGTGGTTCTCACCTGCTGCGGGACCCGTGACCTGTCAAGGCAAAGGCCACAAGTGACAGCTATTCATTTTTGGGCCGATGGAGTGAGTTCGTCTAACTTTAGATTCATCGCAACAGGGAGAAATCGTTGGCAGAAATGCTAAGAATTCCTTTTACGTGGGGTGTAAAAAACTACTCTTGTGTTGCCACATCCGGCTTACACCTCGATTGGACTTTGACATAAGCAGATGCATCCTTCATGTTTGTTATACTTTTTCCGCTTGAAGAGCGAACACAGGTGGATCCTTGTAAACCTCAAAATTCAATCTGTTGGGAGGACGACGTATAACAGAATGTATTCTCAATATTAAGCCCTCTTCATCACTATTTTTTAGGTCCGTGTCCTCTACAGATTTGCCTGTTCCCACCGCATTAGGGAAGACAGAAAATATGGACTAGCATCTCTGGAAAACCCTAAAGACGTCTTTCCCAAACTCTGTAGGTATTAGAAATTGTATACCAGTGGCATTTTACTGATAATAATAGTAATGCCTGTTCTCGGTCATTACATTTGTCTTCCATCTCTTCCTAATCCCAGGCAGTGGTAATCCCCAGACTAAAAGAAAGATTTCACGTCATGTACAAATAATACGCGCTAAGTCACCCGATGAATTTTTGTGTTCATTCATATGTATGGTAAAGTCTCCCAGCAGAAACGAAACCGGTGTTTAATGGATATGTAAAAGCACCACGCAAAGAAGAGGGGGAAGAAGTTCAGCAAGTTCATCCCCGAGGAAGTAATGGTGGCTGATTTCCTTACAGGTTTTCACTTGACATTATTGGTAGTATGCAGTCACACGTTATTGTTAAGGGCATGTATAAATTCCTATATAAACTATGCGTTTCTTAAGGGCAAGTAGCCCCAGCTCCCACCTGTTCATCCACTGGAGTACCTACATGTTGCATGCTATTCCGATGAAGTATGGCAACAGGATAGGCATTCACAAATTGGCAAGATGGACAAGCGGAAGCATTGTCTTCTCACCAATGAAAAACCATAACTTGTGTGTAATCATTACGTGTGTGTTCAGAGAAAAATAAAGCTTGAAGCCAATTCTTCCACTGTTGCACCTCGTTGATTTTGTGTAAGAATAGTGAGGAAAAGTTCGTGAATGAGTATCTGCATGTTTTCTGCCATCTGTTACTCTTTATTGATCACAGAACTATATATTGAATGTATTCTCGGGCCAGGCCATACTAAAAGTTCATAATCTCACGGAAGATTATGACCAACAGCTAATTGTCTGCACTTTCTACTTCAGCGTCAAGTGGGCTTCCAGTACATCTCGTTTGCTGCTTTCACTTATCGTGGCATCTTGTGGCTAGCGAGTATGAAACTTTCCTGGTCACTGTCATGCTCAATAAACCCCGGGTTTAGATGATTGTGAAGTCATAGCCCTAAGGATTTGAGCCATTTCTGTACTTCGTGATTGACTGTTGTGAACACAATGACACGTCAACCAACAACGGATAGAAATTTCAAGCTGCGTCCAAGCGAACTTTTGGGTCGTTATCGTCTTGCTGCACCGAGAAATTAAAGCAAAACAGAAGGTTCGAAATAGAAGCGGGGACCACAACAGAGAGTTTGTTCCCCGTGTGCATATTTTTTCCCGCCCAAACTTCCCTATTATAATATAATTGCCCTTGCCTTGTTTAGTAAACACTGAAGAACACTGTTTTTTATGCTTTTGTACAGGTTGTGATCCTTATCTGCGTTATTATGGCGGGTTGGGTGGGAATGTATAAGTCCGGTAATTTCCCACTCTTTGTGCGACCTTACACAGCAACACGGATGAAATCCATCGGAATTAGTTGTTGCGGTACAAAAAAATAAACATTTGAAGGACTGTTATCCAGTGGTGATGGAGTTTCACACATGGAATTCACACTGAAGCATACAGCTTTATCAACGGGGTATGTTGACTGTTAATTGTCTCCTATCAGAAGGAGTCAAATGAGATGAAGTACTGGAGAAGTTTGTCCGTGAACATGCCTCACTTTGAGTTACTAGGGGGATTTATTTCCCAGGCTTAGTTGTTTGTTCAGATTGTCGGCGCGTTATGACTGTCCAGAAGCCTCAGACCAGCTATTGTAGTTGGATCCCCGCTCATGGTAGCATCCAGGATGCTAGCAAGTGGACCAGCTTGCTTTGGAACTTTTCAGAAAGTTGAAAACCAGTTGACGAATTCTTTCAATAATTTATGGTATCACATACGAGGTAGCATATTCAGTAAGTTGACATTATCGGCCAAAATTGTGCTCAAAATTTTTTCGTCAAACTTAAGCTGAAAAGAGAAGGAAAAAGGAAAGCGAGAGCAGAAACTGGAAAGTGATATACCACACAAGACGAAATTCGGAGGAGAGAACTTCCTACCTTCTTGGAGACACTCGAGCTGTACGTACACTTAAATTATGTATATAAAAATAACTCTTATGATTCGCTTACGTAAAGTCAGTAAAAGTTTTTAGACACACCGTGCTCATTTGTCCGAGGAAAATGACTGCGTCAAGGTGATGTATGCCTTGCTTATGTACTCTACTGACTACGCAGCCTAAGCTAGTGGAACAGCGATCAAACGCCCTGAGCAACAATGTTTGAGCCCACCAGGGCAAAAGCACTTCGGACTGGTGATAGCATACTCCATGCGTTTCGAGATCCTAGTTTTCATTAGCCCAGAATGTATATATAATGACTGTGCAAGTAATAGACTCATCATGTATGAGCAGCCTAATAAGTGAGGAGTGAAAGACAGATGATGAACCTGCAGTACGCACCTCCGCAGGAAGTCTATTCCAGATGTGAGAGAACCTGTTGAGGAAGAAATTACCCCGCACACCGGTCTTACGACACTCAGTCCCAGCCAATAGTTCGAGGTTACTCATATTGTAAGTAGATGTTACAACCATTTTGACTCCTGGACCGCATGAGTGCACTTGCCTACGAAGTAGTTAATAATAAAATATAAGATTCATTTTAAGTCGCCTCTTCCAGGGGGGTTCCAGTCTAAACATGTTGCATCTGGAGGTGTAGTCAGGGCTGCAGTCAGCTCCTAATGTTCTTAATGTAAAGCAGAGCCGTACCCCTTCGAGTTTTAATTTGTCGTTTGTGCAAAGGCCACTTAGAATAAACATGCGGTATCCTAGAACTGGACGGATGCATACTTTGTAGGGTAGGGCCCTTGATCCAGTACTATAAAAGTTACGAATGTTGCATCCTAGGAGTCTGCATGACTTAGTTTCGTTATAAGCTGCCTGCTCAGAGAAATTCAGGTCACTGGAATGCCTGAACCATAGATCTCAGATAGAAGTGAGGTCTGGTAACTGTCGTCCAGATACTTAAAGTGTCAAGTCAAGGTTACTGCTACCGATGCAGATGCATCCACATTTGTTGATGTGGAACCGTAGAAGGGTACCAGCACACCAACAAGAAGGCTTTTTGAGTTCATGTCGGATAGCGGTCGTCGTGTCACCTAGCTCATGGCTATAACAAGAATAAACGACTTTTAGGTCGTCGGCTTATAGAAAAGCGTTACCTGTGACAAAGCAGTTGCAAGCAGTGTTAATGTAGATAAAAAATAAAAGAGGCCTGAGAACGCCACCTTGCAAAACTCTACCCGTGATGTGTCTCAGAGTGGACAGAGCTGAACTGATTTTTGTTATTTGGGTGCGATTGCCGAGAAATGATTTTGGCCAGCTTGGCAAAGGGTTGCTAATACCTAATACGTTTAACTTTTCGAACAGCATGCCATGCGAAACCATGTCAAATACTTCCAATATATCGAAGTACAGTACAAGGACTATTTTGCGTGCCCCACGACTGCTGGTAATGAGGCTGAAGAAGTCGAGATGACAAGTAATGCACGACCTGTTTTACATAAACGCCTGCTGTGACTTTGTCATAGAATCTTATGCAAGTAGTTATTCGGGTATGCTGTCTTTTACAACTTTCTCCATAATTCGCAATGGGACTGGGGTTATGTTGGTGGGTCTGTAGTTGCTGACCCTAGCTTTTTCCCCAGATTTGTAGTGTGGAATGACAAAGCTAGTTTTCCATTCAGTTGGATATGTCCCATTTTCCATCGAAAGAGTGAACAACTTAAGCAGAATAGAGGGAAGGGTCTGCCCACTGCTGCTTAGAGCTATTGAATCCAGGCCGCTTATTCCTATTCCGTTTGTGGATCTTAGGCTTTTGATAGTTTCAGCTACATTTTTACGAAATGGTTGCTGGAGGGTGGCATGCTACTGATGAGAGTACGCGTCTCACGACTGAAAGTCCCAAACCAATAGCTAAAAATTTCACAAATCATGACTGGGTTGCTGTAGAGTGCCTCGTGAAGCAAGCGTTGTACACCTCCTGCTGTTTGAAGGCGTTTCCTTAGAAGTGACGTTGGGCTGTATACCTTGGGGGGGGGGTTCTAAGGGCTTGTAACCCATCATTTCGGGCTTTTTGGACACATAAGCCTTCGGCTGATTACAGGGTATCGCGGATCGCCTGCAGCGAGGAGAACTGTTTAGCGGAGTGGTATGGATTCGACAGTCGCCTGAGCTTCTTGCGGTATATGGGTGGGGTGTATCCTGAGTGGCGATGTAGTTTTTCTGTTTTCACAAGAGCGGTAGTATCCATAGATGACGTAACATTCTTGTGAAAAAAGGAAACCAAGGTTGTTAGTAATTCAGCGGTAAAGTAGTCGTACGGAGGGGTAAACCCTACAAGCTCTGTAAGCAGTTTCCAGTCCGTGCCTTTATAGCTGTGATATTCAGTAATCCGTAAGGCTTGCCTACGACCCACCTTTGGTGTCGGGATAAGAAGACAATTTAATACCATTCTGTGACCACTGTTGAAAAATTCGCCACTAACATAAGTAGTTACTGGGGTGATGTCAAGGCCAAACACCAAGTCTGACATGTCATCGCAAGTAGGTGCTTGAAAATATTGCCTCCGACCACAGAGATCTATCACAGCAAGTATCTCTGAGAAGCGCTATAGACCACAACCAACTATCCAGTTAATTTCGGGAAGACTGAGGTCACTGGCAGTCAATTTAAAATTGACACTACATGCTGAAGCATGAGCGAATGATTTAGCTAGAAGTTTATCCGTTTCCTCTGTTGAACACATGGCTGGATATGCGCAATCTGTGCTAATTTCGTATTTGTCGCTATGCAAGGCAACCCACAGTTTGACTCTGCACTTGGTATATGGTCCTCAACCTTATTATTATTTTTCTCCGTAACTTGGTTGCATATATAAATGAAAAAGCCACCACCTCGCTCGTGGTTTCGATTAATGAGATAGAGTGTATCCATCTACAGGTAAGTCTGCATCTAGGACACTAGATGAACATCATGATCCACTTACAGGTATTATCATCGGTCCGGTGATTAGAACCGTTGTTCTAAGGGCAGATATATTTTAGTTAGGGGACGTGCGTTAATGAGCAACAATGTAAATGGGTCTCTATGACTGATTAACTTACCCACAATATCAGTTATGCCCATCTTATAACACTGGCTTCCAAAAAATCACGAGGTTCAGGTATGTTAACTCACTTGGCAGGTGGGGTGATGTACCTAGGTCTAGGGTCATAATCGTATGATTCGGACCCTGGTTCCTTGTCCTGGTAGGGATTATTAGACCCCACAGGATTAGTTCTAATGGTGCATGGTGGCACGTTGCGGTCCATGCGTTCACAGAGGCGATAAGTGGTAGCATAATATCCGCCATCAAAATCTGAGTAATGACCAGGGAGATGAGCTAAGAGCTTTTTATTTCAAGACAGTGTTTTACGTTGTTAGGTAGTGCGCATATGTTGGAGCTCTTTCGACAAGGACATGTTCTCCGCCATCGTAAGACAAAATTCGCCCAAAAATTTCCAATTTTAGCATTGAGTTTAGGTCCCTGAGTTTTGCCCGAGGGTTTTCTGGCCCTAAGCCTACCCTTTGACGGGATGCCCACTATACTTTGACCAGGGTGGTTAATCTTGGGAGTGAGATTCTCAGGAACTGCCAAGGTAGATGGAGGAGTAGCATCAAGGTCCACCAGCGCCCGTTTCCTGGATGATGCTGGCGGATAGCTCCACACTATTTTGCTGTCGGGTGTTCCTTCCATGCTTTCAGGTGCCTTTAAAACTGTATACGGAAAGAATGAATCATCCTTAAAGTGCTTTCTGTGTTTGCACGGTGTTCTGTCTTGCATAATACCAATTTCTCTGAAATACAGCTAGCTCTAATGACGTTCTGCCGCTCACTAAACATTTGGCGTAAAATGGCGTCAGAAACTTAAGGATAATGGGGCAACTGCCTTGTGAAAGTTTTTTGCGTAAACGTTTACAATTACAGGGTATATTTACCATGCCGCAAGTTCATAGGATCTTGCCTTTAGCAGTTTCTAAACGCACGTTATTGGGTACATTGTACACTATGGCCGGCTGAGATGTTGGTAGCCGCTTTATCACCTACCTAGCAATGAAGCCTACTAAACTTTTGGCATTCTGCAAGCTGTCAGTTGATAGGGCGTCAGTTTGGCCATGCAAACAAGCTAACAGCGAGAACTTTTCCAGCGTCCCTTGAATATCATATAAGATAACCCTAATATTGGCAATGTCACTTTGGTCTTCCCTGAGTCTTGTATCCATTCTAAAGACAATGTCTGGGGCTCTGATGATCGGTGTGCGGAAAATAATTTCTCCTGCATCTAAACTACAGGTTGAGGCATTTGTCTCACCGCATTTAGAGACAGATCCCAAAGCACTCGTTTTAGAATTCCCACTGAGATGGTCTTTTCTCGAGCGCTTGGCCTTATTTCTTCCCATAGTTAAGATATGAATTTTGGTTTATCCTCTGTTGCGTCGATGAGAGGTTATTTAAAACGGATAGCCAAACGAATTCGCCAATAAAATTAATATACGTGTGTACTACTGCTTTTCAGATAGTACTAGAAATCCCTCTGCATTTGAGTATCACCTTCGCCTTGTCAGACCAATATTTGATGATCTTGGTAAAGGGATAATTGAGTCACCCGCGCAAAGCAGCAGTGGCATTTAAATTCACTACTTATAGATAAGTAAACAAATTTTTATTCTCATACTAGGAATTTAACATGAGAGAAGCCAGTTTACAGGCATCATCACATTGATATATGCCAAAAAAACTACAGGATTTTACGGGTCCTGAATAGTACAGTGGGAAGGTCGTTTAACTCCACCAGAAACATCAGATCGCGGTTACGCGACAAAGAAAATACCACTTTCGGCATGTACGGTGCGTCAAAGTGAAGATAATAAAAGTTCCCATTCCTGTATAATGGATTTGACATGACAGATACCAGTTTACAGGCACCGTCAAAATGATGATTTTGAAAGTTCACGGAATAGTACCGAGAATTGTATAACTCACACAGCAAGTTATTGATATGCATAAACTTATTAAAGCTTGCTGCAAATCAAGAGACGGGTATGGATTTCCATCTGTCATTACACAGATGGGTTCCACCACCAACGACAAAAGTGAGCAATATTCGAAGTTTGCGTTATAACCGGACGGCCTTGTTAGCCCATTTGCAGTTTCCTATTTAGTAATATAAACACCCATTCACTGGAAAGTTCTTCAGTTTGTAGCTCTGCTAGCCTCAAAGGGTCTGTTTATACGATCTGGAGTATCAGTAAGTATCCACAGTTATACAAACAAAGTGAGTGTCCAAATCCATGCATTTCCAGTCCACCATGTGGTTTGAAGGTAGTGTACATTAATTCCACTGGGAGTACTTCTAGTAGCAGATGGAAGTAGACGTCGGGGCGGCTAATAGTCCAAATGGCGGCAGTTTTATATGGACTTCAGGCATCGCTCATATTGGCGTAAGCAGTATCATTCGAGAAGTATATTTGATGCATGGTAGCTTTTACCCAAAAAGGTCACTGATACTATAGAACATGTGGTGTGGAATTACTGCAAGTAGGTCGAATTCCGAGCCAATGGGTATATTGGTTTCCCTTTTGATCATTTGTTCAGAATATTTGTGCCACTATGGCTGCTGGGAAACTCTAGACGGTTCACTGCAAGAATATTCCTGACCAGCTGATGAGTCGACTGTGAAGATGTTCCAGAAACCGCCAAAGATTGGGAGCGGGTCAATAATTGATGGAGTTAAACGGCAGGTATTATTTCTACTTAGTAGGTATGTCCAGATTGAGGTTCAGCATCAAATATCATCATCCAGCTGTTACTGTAAAATAAAAAAGAAAGAAGAAGCAAGAGCAAGTGTGGAAAAGGGAATTACCACGCAGACTGGCTTGGAAAAGAGGGAAGTTCCTATACTCTTAGACCTATCCGAACTATATGTACACTTTCATGTATGTGTGTGATTTACCACATAGTTTTTCTATTATAAGATTCTTAAAACTTTTCTGTCCGGAGTGTATCGTAGTAGCTTTGAGAGGGAACCAGCGTACATCAAGTTCGTATAGTGAGGGGAAATCAGTACTCACACTCCTGTAAGCAATCGTCAACCCATCAGTGCAGGAGGAACTTGAGGGCTATGATAGCTCTGTTTCATACATTTAGAGGTCCAAGTATATTTTCATTAGCACAGGATGCATAGACGGTGGCTAATTGAGCGATAGACTTATCGTTCATTAGTAGCCTATTAAGTGAAGAGTGGAAAAGTGTCAACCAGCTGCCGTACGAGTTTCTCCTGGAAGCCTGTTCCAGATGTGTGAGAATTTATTGAGGAAGAAATTATCTCGCAACCTCGTCGTACAACACTCAGTTTCAACCAATTCTTTGTGGCTGTGCATATCATACGTAGACGTTCCAATCAGCTTGATTTGCGGACCATAAGAGTGCAAGTGCTGATGAAGTAACTCATAATAAAATATAAGGTTCAGCTTAAGTCTTCCCTTCCAGAGTGGTTCTAATCCCAGCATGTTACATCTGGACGTGTAGTTTAGGTTGCAGTCGGTTCCCAATGTTCTGAAGGTGAGGTAACGTTGTGCCCCTTCAACTTACAGTTTATCACTTCTATGGAGGCCACTGAGAATGAACGGGCAGCATTCTAAAGGCGGGTGAATGCACACTTTATAGAGTAGAACCCGTGGTTCAGTGCTACGGAAGTTACGAATGATACATCCCAAGAGTTCGCGTGACTTGGATCTGATATATGCTGTTTGTTCCAAGAATGTCAAGTCTCTGGAATACCTTATGACGAGATCTAACACAGAAGCTTGTCTAGGTAGCTGTTTTCCGTATACCTCAAGGGTCAGGTTATGGCCGTCGTTGTCTATACTAAGCCAACCGCATTTGTCATTATTGAATTCAAGCTGGGACTCAGCACACTATGATGCAGGTTTACTTAGTTCCTGTCGGGCAGTATCCAGAGTATTACGTAGTTCATGAGAGTGACAAATGCACACAACCTTAAAGTCATCGGCGTATATGAACGTTTTGCCTTCACTGAAGCAGTTACACACACTGTTGACATAGAATACGAACAACAAAGGCTCAAGGACATTACTCTGTGTAACTCCGCGAGTCATATGTCTAGGTTCAGACTGTATGGAGTTTGCTTTCACGATTTGAGCCCGATCGCTAAGAAATGATTTTATCCAACTAAGTAAGGGGTTGCAAATGCCAATTGGTTGTAACTTATTAAAGAGTGCGTTATGAAACACTTTAACAAATGCCTTTGACATATCAGAGTGTAGAACAATGACGGTTACCAGTGATGAAGTTGAAGAAATCGAAGTGGCAGCTAACGCAGGACCTATTCTATATGAAGCTATGCTGAGGCTTTGTGATTAGATTTTCTGTTAATAGGTAATCAGAGACGCTACTGTCAATTACTTTTCCATGATTCTAGAGAGGACTGGTGTTATGATTATGGGTCTGTAATTATTGGCTTTCGATCTGTCTCCGTAATTATAGCGGGGCGCTATGTAGCTAGTTTTCCATCCAGTTCACTTCACAAACTGGTTAACACAACCAACTGAGGTTATGAGTGAACAGCTGCTTATGAATTGCCACCAGAAGCAGCAGTCGAGTGTAATCACGAAGTGTCACTGTTGTTCTTCAGTTAGCCCACCTTCCATCCAGTACAACTTCTACGACGTCTGAGTTCGATACTGTTGGTTCATTAAAAACAAATGGAAATAGGCAGCACGGCCACAACTTTGGTATTGAATATGTCAAAGAGTTGCATGGCTGAGATGTCAGCTTGCTTATCAGTTGTTGGTGTGACTTCTGGTTGAGGTCAACAAGCCTGAGAATACATATGAGCACTGAATGGGGTTGAAGGGTGGCCTCCTGAACAAAAATCCGTAACGGGTAGGTTGCCAGTTCAATTAATCCAGGATTTATTTTCTCTTGACACTGTCGGCAACATATTGTTGTTTGCCAAATATACTGGATGCGTTGACTAGTAAAGGCTCTAATTATTCGTAGTCCTGTGGACATGCTTTGTGATACTGATCCAGACATAAAACGTTGCACATGGTGTAGGAAACTTTCCAATACCGCTCTCAAGGCAGGTGGTTATGCAGCTCAAAACTGTCACAATGCCTGAGCGCCAGAAAAGACAGAGCAGACTACGAGCATCAAATGATAGTGGAAACCTGAGGCAAATTGAATAAGATACTCTTCATTACAGTGATCACTTTAAAAATTCCTTGCCGAGAGTTAAAGTGTACGATAAGTGGGGTGCAAAAAAACCAAAAGGTGTCCTTTTATCAACTCGTGGAGACCTTAGGGTGTCAAAAAAATCAAACTTTCTGTCGGAACTCACCTGAAAGAGTGTTACAAAGGTCTTATAATTTAACTTTCTGGAGAAAGGTGCTATGAGCTCATGAGAACAAATGCATATTGACACCGGGTGATGACTGAAGGTGGAATGAAAGATTAGACCGCAATAGGATTAGAACCAGAGACCACCGCATGGTTGCAATCCGGTAGTAGTAGGCGCAGTGCTTGGAGGCAGCAAGTAAAATAGATGCAGCCCATGGCGAGGCATACCTGAAGGCATTTTATAATGGATGTTTGATGAATTGTCTTTGGAAGAATCCTTTCAAGTGGGGAGTAAGTTGTCAAGACATAGACAGATGAGTCTTCAGGAAGCGTAACCACCGTGCACCGATGTGGCTAACTAAGCGTTTTTTGAGTAGTATGATTGGGTCGTGTATACACAATGGAGGGAAACACATGTGGGCTCGCCCGGCTGGGTTTTGAGAGAGCTGATTTGATTCATTATCATTTCCTTTTATTAAGACCTGGGAGACAGCGCCCAAACATTCCGATGCCTTAACG
Organism: Heterobilharzia americana; assembly: GCA_944470555.2. Taxonomy (NCBI): domain Eukaryota; kingdom Metazoa; phylum Platyhelminthes; class Trematoda; order Strigeidida; family Schistosomatidae; genus Heterobilharzia; species Heterobilharzia americana. The sequence goes on along the minus strand of OX104132.1, from coordinate 28,822,666 downwards.
TCACCATAAAGGGTGCTATGAGCTCGAATAGACTTCGTTTCTCAAAACATTCCTAACTCACAAGCTGTTGGTAGCAAGTAATGATGGACCACATTTTGCCAATGAACGGTTCTTTCCCACCAAGAATGTCCGTTTAATACTTCATTACAGACCACCCTGCAATCACGACAAGAAAGCTTAAGTCTTCTGTGAACGGTATATTTGTGAAGCCTAGCGAATGTCTTTGGAACCGAAAGAGCTCCAAGTATAGGCAGTTTCTTGTTGACATCTGTTAGTCATGGTCAGCGGGCACCAACCAGTAATTCAGATGGGGTAAGTGGAGACATTCATGGACGTGACTAGATGTATATGCTATTAGAAAGTTTCCGTGTAAATGTGTGTGTATTTCCGCAGATCCAGGTCAAGAGAGGAATAAATCTTTTTACAAGGGCTGGGTTGGGTTTTTCATCCGCAGTCGTCAGCCTAGAGAGTGAGCAATACTAACAATCACCTAAGGTGGCGGGAAGAACGTGGAATTCTGTTACAGCATCAGTGATACAACAGGTCATCATGATCATAAATTTTACTGATAACCAGGGCCCATCCTCACCAGCAATAATCACAACAGGTTTCGGACGTCGACGATGAAAGTAAGATCTCCCATTCAATTTCTACAGACCGGTTAGTGACTGTTGTGCCATCGGTAGCATTCCGAGGTGTTTCCATTTCGCTGCTTCATCTTTCATTGGTTCTGAGACCTAAAACGGTAAAATGAGGTGCAGGGACACTGTGTTCAACACTGGGTTTGAGGGCTTCTCAATCTAATATGTTGCTCAGTAAAGTTTCAGGGCTTTGGTATTTTAGAATCCAAACATGCAACTCTTTCTGCAACGGAGTGCAAGCTGGGGACAAACGGATCACAAGCCCTCAGGATTTTGTTGCCTGGGCCCGGAAACAGAAATCTGAAGCGTAACCAGCGCAACTGGTAGTGGATATGATAGCTGGGATAGAAACGATTGGTGGAAGAAGTTGACATCAAACTCTCATTGGTTGGTGGCGTCGTGCACTCGTAAGAGACTGGGTGCGCTTTGCTGCCACCCACCGGACAGCCAGTCTTACGTATTTGTATCCACCAGCACCAAGCTAGTCGGTACTTTGTGTGTGTGTAAGTACTTGGGGTGGGACAAGAATAAAAAACACGCTAGTTGGTGAAACGCGCTCAGAAGCGCGGTGTTTTTATTCGGAAGCTTTTTGAAGGAACAGCCTTAACTCATCTGTCTCTAAGTGGCTGGGCTATGAACTCTCAAAATGGGGCTGCTAGCCGGCATAAAGCATGTGGAAAATCATGGTGACCCATAAGTAGATGCCAGTGCAATAATAGATGCCTGAAAAGACTCGAAGCAGCTGTTGGCACCTTGGCAGATTACTTAGTTTTGAGGTATTCCAATCATTTTTAATCCATTTTAAAACATGATAGCATTTTGGCGTCGCTAAGGTACACTAGACATTCATCCCAACTTATACGTCGTCAGATGTACTTCAGCAATAACAACGAAAATAATAACCACCATATTCCAGAAGACAATTTTTAAAACGGTGCGGAATTCTCGGTGTGGTATTCACAACTTCATTCACTGTGCCGTACCTTAAAGTTAAACATCCACTGCAGACAAATAATATTAATACTGGCGGTATCAGAAGCAACAATGCACAAGGACCAGTTGTTTTTAGGTTATCGTTTAGTTTTTGCACCTGCTGTCACGGGCAAGGGCTAATAGAAAAGTATCCGCAGGTGTAGTGGTGGTAGATGAATATCCAGTACAAAATTTTTTGCTCCTGCCCACGATTCTTGCAATAATTAGGTGATGAATCGTAGTGAACTCAATGGGCCCGCTTTCTAATATGATATCTATCCAGCCTTCAAAAATTATAAATTTGCATTTCCAGAGCAGAAATGTATAGGCCATATTGGGTGGGTTGTCGTGTCTGGCTTCATCTTGATTTGATGGTAACAGCAATAAGCTAATAAGTAAAGACCCGTGAGCATGAAAAGAATTAACAGCTGCGGAGTGGACAAGCTAGTCAGTCTGCTGACTGTGAAGACGAATGTGCCAAAGAAATAGCAGTCAAATTCTCTTTGTGCTTGATTTGAACTCACGAATGTGAGACCGTGGAGGAACAATGGGCTGGTTTCTGGGGAGGCCGTACACCTGTAGAACCACCAGGATGAACACAGGTGCGTGAAGTAACCGGTTCCTTGAGATCATAGATGAGTGGAGCAAGGTAGTATGACAGAATGACGGATGGAGTGGGTGCCTGGACACAATTCCAGGTGAACAAGTCTGTTGAAGGAAAATTTGAGCAGGCACAGACAACCATCTGAGAACCTTACTGAGTCATCTAGGATGCAGCCTCGAGGACGAAACCCCAGAGTTTACTTTGGTCTGATCACACAACCTGTGTTTGTGCTGGAAAACCAATTCTGATACAACAAGGGGAGAACCCAGGAAGTGTCCAGTCCACGAATTCTGCAACGCGAAGATTCGATGACTCAGGATGTGGCGTCACTCCTTCTACACGTTGTTCCTCGAAAGTCCATGAGATTTGCTTCAAGATAATTAGGATCAAAATTGTACTCCGGTATACCATCAAGTGCTAAGGCAGTCACCGTTTTTTGGAATTTTATACCACCCTCTTGGATCTACCACTACTCAAACAAGATGATGATGCAGTCCATCAGAGGAACTCTGGATTTCAGATCTCTGCGGGTCCTCATTATGGGAGATTTTAACCCGCCTCAACTCGCCAGTACGAAATGTCAGTTTGGTGCTTCACGCGAATTTCGGGAGTTATTGTTGGCGGTGGTTAAGTTATACAGCGTTTGAAGAGTCGTAGCTCACCCACCCCGTGATCGCTTACCTAGGAATTCAATCCTCAATGGCTACTAACACGGGATTTCAGCTGGAAGTTCATGTAGCACCAACTTGTTGACTGTCTGGAACGGCTTGACCCCCTCTGATGAGCAGGAAGAGCCCGTTCACATCGGTTTAATTAACTCTTCTAAGGCGTTTGACCAGGCAAATCACGACATCCTGTGTAAGAAACCACAGCTCACTGGTGTGTGCAGAAAACTACCGGGTTGGTCTTCAGGCCATCTTCAGACCTGGTTGCAGTTGTTTAGGGCTGGCTCTCTTTTATCTAAAAGCCTCCCGATACCGAGTGGTAGGCCTCAAGGTTTTGTTCTTGGCCCACTTATGTTTCCTGCTTTTATCAATGACCCACCAGGATTCTTCAATTCTCACTCAATATTATATGCCGGTGATCTGAAGATTAGGAGAAAGATGCAGGAACCAATGGATAAATTGGTCATCCAGGAGGACCTTTCAAAAATCCTAGATTGGACCGCTATGAAACCTGCTCCCCCTCAACGCGGAGATGTGTAGGATAATGATTGTCTACAAATAAAGAAATAATTCCACTTCTTACTCCCTGAATGAAATAATTATGTCACCCAGACGTTGAAAAAGACCTGGTAGATAACTTAAGTGACACACTCGGAGCTCCGGTTCATTGTCACCTTGCAGCCAAAAACACCTACTGACTCCTGAGGTACCTTGCGCGAATATTAGGAGATCTGATTTCGGCCATTTTTCACCACAAATAATCACAAACAACTTCGTCAGGGCAAACTACTAAGTCACTCACGAAGAGATATTGAGAGCTCACTTCATGCTGAAGTTAGCGCTAGTGATGTCGTCTAGAAATCCAATATCCAATATTGATAGTGCGAGCGTAGAAAACTGGTAGTTTTTGATCTTTCGCGTCTAGTTCTTAGGGCTTGGTTCGAGTTGTTTGGTTCACTCCTGCAGTGGACGGGGAAGTCCCCTCTGCTTTCTTGCTTTTAGCTTCGGTGAGGTGGATGTTTTGTGGGTTAGCAGGTTGTAGTTTGTGGAGTGATTAGGGAGCTAAGGGTTGCTGGGACGTTTAGAGAACTGCCGTGGCTCCTGTTTGTGTAGGTACCTGAAAGAGAATAGTAGGGTAGTGGTGAGGGAATGAAGAGAGAATAAAGAAAGAAATAAAAAAAATGAAAAAAAGAGAGGAAAAAATAATAATAATGTGGGGAAGGAGAGGTAAAGGAGGGTGAAAGGAGAACGAAAGGATGGGTCATGATGATGCTCCTTTGTCGGTGCGGGAAGAACGCTAACTTCTGCGCCGGCGTCGATGAGGTAGCGAACTTTCGTTTTGATATCCATGACGTAGGGCAAACGGCTGCTTCCGCCGGCTACGGTTGCCGTGAACGCCTGCCGGCGTGACTGTTTCCCAAGTTTGTGTCCTTGTTAAAACTACGTGGTTTCCGACATTTTCTGGCTTCGTCTCCGTGAGTATTATGAAACCAGCACCATTCAGGGCTTTCCACCCTGTTAGGTTTAGTTTTGGGGCAACCACGCGAGTTGCTGCGATGAGCTAAGATGCGTTTCTGTGGAGTTCTACGCGAGCTAGGACTTCGAGATCGTAGCAACGTTTAGCAGAGTTGCACAGCTTGGTCGCCTCGGAATCCTGGCTCTCTGGTTTGTCGCGGACGGAATGTACGTTGGGGACGGGTCTGCCAGAAATCCCCAGTATTTTATCTGCGGAGGCCGCCAGGTCGTCGAGTGGGACTGACTGCAGTGTCACCGGCACGGTTTGCACCGGTTGTGGTGGTTTCGAGAGAAACAGTTCTCGGAAAAGTCCATTGTCGAATATTCGTGCACCGATTACTTCTTGCATGCGAGCGAGGACCTCAGTGGCTAAGTGGCTGCCTAGCTCGATGTTACGAAGTAATTCGTCTAGGCTCTGGCGATCTGTCAGATCGCTTTTCTTCAAGAGTGCGGCCTTGAGAGGTGCATGAGGATCACTTACTTCAGGATTAAACATGTGTGCCGTAACATGCCTAATTAATCCCCGCGGTAGTGAGCGTATGATGGCAAGAAATCGAGAACGAGGATCTGAGACGCCCTGTTCTCGAAAATCTGCCTCGGCATACAGAAACCATGTTTCTGCATTGCCTGGCCAACATGGCACAAGTTGGATCGTGTTCGTAGTCGACTTAATACGAATAAGCTTGGGAGTGTGGTCGGACATGAGAAAGTGTAGTAAATGGATATAGAAATGTTATCCAAATGAAAGCGATAAACAAATATAAAATGAAACAGGCTCACCAATTCAATATCTGTTATTGGTTGGGATATGTGATCACGCCGGCCTCACCAATTTAGGGTCTGTTTTGGTGCGAACTTGACAGACGCAAAGACCAATCACTAATTATTCGAACTTGTTATATACCTACGAGTACGAGACCAAGGAAGAACACGATAGCGTAGTCGGATGGAATAGTATATTTGGATGGTTGGGCCAAGATACCGATGCGTCTCAACCAACTGGCCAGAGAGTTGAATACGAGCAGTGCAACGTAACACGACAGCGTGCAAAATGGCGAGGATGCTTGACCGGGTGCCTTCAGCTTAGCGAATCCGGTTAAACTATCAAGGTCAGCATCAATGTCAAAAATCGTCAAACCTTGGGCTTTTGATTTTGGGGAGGTGTGTGACGCTACACACCTATGGACTCCTGAGGTACCTTGCGCGAATATTAGGAGATCTGATTTCGGCCATTTTTCACCACAAATAATCACAAACAACTTCGTCAGGGCAAACTACTAAGTCACTCACGAAGAGATATTGAGAGCTCACTTCATGCTGAAGTTAGTGCTGGTGATGTCATCTAGAAAGACGATTAAAGCTTCACGATCAAACAACCGAGCTCGGAGAACACAATACAACCAAGGCTTTGTATTCATCCTCATCTTCAAAAATGCTCTCCCTTGATGTCCCCATGCTTGGAGACGGACATGGCCATCCCATGAAAGGTTCAGGGAATAGCAAAGAGGAAAGTGATTGGGCTACGGTATGGACCTTATATGGATCGCTTAGTTGCTCTTGAGCTGTAAACAGTACAATCCCGGAGGACCAGAGGGGATATGACCATGATGTATGACACTGAACATAATAATACCCTTCATCTCAACAGACTCCTTCTAGACTTTAATCACGAAAGCTGTCCTATGGGCCGCTCCTTAAGAGTAGAACATGAGAGAGCACGTAAAAAGATTCATGCTAACTCATTTGTAGCTAGGGTTTATAAACTGTGGAATTCTCTTTCCTCAGAAGTTGTTACAGTCCCCTCATCTGATACTTTCAAAAGGAGGTCAAGTGCACATTTAAATTCTTATGGCATCGATGGACTGTATGGGAGAAGCTTTCCGTCATTCACAGATCAGGGGGAGTAATACTACCCATAGGGAGCAGATTAATTAACAATCGATTATCTCTATCCTTGCAGGCTTTTCGCAACCAAGAAGACAACTTTGAACATTCCGAACCAAGGACATACGCTAACAAGACAGATTTAGAACTGAAGGAACCATCGTTCACTGATTATGCAGCATAAAGCTTGAAGTTTGAAAGTAGGTTCAATGCGGCAGTCAAATGCTAGCGTTGCACTGTTCACGCTGTGAGTTATTGGTCTGTTGTACACTGGGTCACTTTAGACCACTAAACACTTGCATTGTGTTGCCTTCCAAGGAAACATTCGCTTCTCTAGGCATCAGACAATATTTGTGTATAGGCGGAATTTCTAATCGTTTGTTGGGTAGAGGCTTGAGTGACTTCAAAGGTGAAGCTAGCAACTGCTGAGATACCCACTTAGATTCTTCTACTCTCTGAAAAACTACCTTCCCAGCGGAAATCCCAGAATGCGATTGGTTATCTCAGCAGCTGCTAGATTTACCTTTAAACTCGTCATAATGGGTTTGTAGTTTGTACTATTGTTTGTGACTGTGATGAAAACGGAGCCGAGTTTCAGCCTGCTCTGTTGACAGTGTTAACATAGAGTGGGTACTGGAATGAACATCGGAGCGACTTTCTGAGTCACTGTAATTCCTATGTTGCTTTACCGACTATTTATGTCGACCTAATGTTATTTTCATTTTATTTATTAAGGTGGTGAATAAATTCTTCTCCAAAACCGAAGTGAGTGTGGCAAATGAGCTATGGTATATTATTGGCAATGATGTCCAGTTTGCTTTTAAAAGCTTAGTTTATGACTTAAACCAGATAAAATCTGTCTTTCATTACTTTGTTTTACAGTTATTCTAGCGTGTTTTGTAAAATCTCTTACCTGCTATCTAACATTTGTACGTTTTCATTGCAATAAATATAAATCCAAGCAGTGCTTTTTTAATTGCTGGACTGGATTAGTCTACAATGCGTTTTCATAATAGTTTCGTCAGGTTCTGTACTGGAAGGCAGTGTATAAATACTTGCGACGTTCTGCGTACACAGAAGCGAAGAACACCTTTTTCCTGACATGTCCGATATTTTACGTCAATGCAAGTAAGTTGATCAGTGGATATTCTGGATGAGGCTTTTCTTTGTGTGTGTCTGTTTTGATTTATTTTCTTGGGGATGGTAGTCAGAAGGTAAGGATGCCATAAGCATAGTAGGAGTAGTAAACAGTTTATATTTTGTAAAGTTTCCCTTTTTATGTTGTAGATAGCGAAGAACAAGGTTTGAAATTCGCTGTTCTGGTTAGAATCTGCGCTGAAATGCCAGTAGGATTAGATTAAAGGAATATCAAGACGACACCAATATATGTAATCACTAACAGTTGAAGTAACTCGTGCAGACCACCCGTCGCTTGAAACACAAGATTGCGAACAATTCATTAGTCGCCAGCTATGCATATGTTCTTGTCTCACATCCTTCTTGTTTATCTCACTGTTTCCCCCCTTATAATATGCTAAATCGTGCGAACTTGTATTGGTCGACTTTTACTGACTAATCCGTATTGTCTTGTCAAACGAGGGCTGGTGTTACTGAAATACTCGGTAAAATCGTTTCAATAGGTGCAGTAGGTTGTAGGCCTATGCTCCAGTGCATAGGCTTGACTGAGATGCTCTTCCAAGTGCATCATGTAACATTTTAGGCTTTTCTCAACGAGTGATTTGTGTGCTATCCCTCACATTGTCAGATAATTTCCTGGATATTAGTGGAAGGATTCTGATATTTCATGTTCACAACTGCCTTTTCAGGACTTGATCACATGTCAATAAGATTCCGGATTATTTACGTTTCTCCAGTTTACATATGAAACTTACGGATACCTAAAGTTCTACATGACTGCAAAGTCTGCTCTCCGAAAATAACAATGCCCATTGTCGCAAGTGGTAAGCAGAAGATATGTAGGACTTTAGATGTCCTTATTTTGGTTAGGTCTTCATACTCAGCAACAGCATTGGATAGTCAGCAAGCAGGAGAAAGAGTATGCTTTTACGAGTAATAGGGAATAATTAAGAGTTGAAACAGGATAGAAGGCACATAATAGGATAAATGATATATGAACCTATGGAATGTTATGTTGTACTGTGAACTATTAACTCTCTATCTCCGTCCCAACAATCACTTGTTTCTACGCAGCCGTAACTTCAAGCACAAAGAGAAACAGTGTCTCAATAAGGGTTCGCGATGGACTCAGATAGATCATATGACTGCTAGCCATTGTTGGAGAGGACTGCTGCTCTCTCTAGACTTGTTTGAACTCCTATCACACGTTAGTGAGAGCGCTGACATGTCTGTGCCTTACTCTTCATAGGAAACGCATGACAGTGAAGCCTGAATGTACTCGACTAAAAGATGGGGAAGTGGAGTACGTATCTGGAGAGGTGGCTAAATATTTGTCTGAATATGACAGCAGTACTGATCCTGAGGAAAACTGGCATGATATTCAGTCTGCTTTAGAACAAATGATAGAGATAGTTAATAACCTACAACTGAGGATTAGCAAACGTCAACTGATTTCCACGTCATCCGAAGTGTTTGACGCGAAAAGACTGATTCTAGCTGTTGTGACCACAGTGGAGTGCGAAAGCAACTCAAACGTTAACTGACCAAGAGTCTTCGCAATAATCGCGGGCTGTGGTGAGGACGGGAGAGATGGAGAATACATCAGCGTTAGGTAAAACCCAACAACCATTTAGGCTTACTGAGGATACTGGCAAGAAGAAGACGATGCTTAGTGAAATTAACACCGAAAAGGATGAGATGCTCGTAACGACTCAAGATAGGTGGTTAGAACGTTGGGCAGAATACTCTGAAGCGCAGTTCAACCGGCACACAGCAACGCTTCAGTTTCCCAACATCCAGCATGAACCTGAACCAATGCAAAGCAGCAGTACCTGACAGTGCTACCCGAAATTTTGAAGGATGGAGGTGGGAAACTGTTGAGGTACTAGACAGTGTATGGGAACCAGAGGTGGTGTTGTCAAGCCAGTCTACTTCAGTGATCATCCTAGTTTATTAGAAAGGAGAGTAGTCTCCCTGTGACGGCCATTGGGGAATTAGTCTGACTAATATTGTATCCCAGACCCTAGGATCTATAGGTATCCGACACCTAATCTGGAGTTCGAGGACAGCAAACTCGAGAGAACCAGGCAGGTTTCAGGCTTGAACGAGGGTGCATCGAGATTTTCGCCCTCGGACAGGTTCTGAACCAGAGGCATGATTACCAGTGGCCGACGCTTGCCACATTTTTTGACCTCAAGGCGGCACCTAACTCTGTCGACCATGAGGTGTTGTGACAGTGTCTGGCTGGGCAAGTATATGATGATTTTCAAAGTTCTTTACCTGAACTCACAGAGCTGTGTAAGGGCTTGTGGAGAGTTGTCATCAGAATTGACTACAACCAGTGGTGTCCCGCAAGGATACCCACTGTCACCGTTTCTGTTTAGCTTCGTTATAGACGTAATAATGGATATAACCTTAGATACGTCTGACTTCACAGGGATTGACCTACTCCCTGAAGGTTATCTGGTTGAATTGGAGTATGCAGACGTTTTCGTCCTGTTAAGTGAAGACGCTGACTAAATGAATGGTGTTGAGGGGGAATCCTAGTATGTTTGGTATGTGTTTCGCTGACACCTGTGAAATGTAAGATGATGTTCCAGGACTTGCCTGCTACAAATACTCCCAGTTTAATGATAGGGGGTGAAGTGGTGGAATGTGTAAACCACTTTACTTGCTTGGGGAGTTGTATCAACTCGCCAAACGGTCTGGTTGGTGACGAAATCTCAGCTCGGATAGAGAAGGGGAGTTTGTCATTTGCCAACTTGCGTCACATGTGGCGGTGACTGGCTAGATATCCGACTATTCATCGAAGTACAAGTATAATGTGCTGCAGTCGGTTCTGTGCTGTTATACGTTTGTGGGACATGACCGTTGAGAGTAGAAGAGTATAAGTGGTTGAAGAGTTGTGATCATATGTATCTTCGTAGCACTGCTCCTGTATGGTGAAGTCACCATGTGAACGGTGTTGAGGTCAAGTTATGGGTACTGGGCAGGTCGGTGTATAAGGTTGTGAACGTTAGTCGACTTAAGTATCTTGAGCATGTTTTACGTTTGTCGAGCCACCGCCTACGCTACGGGAAGTTGAATTATGTTGAAAGAGGGTTCTGGGTGGGTAGACTTAGACATGGCACCAATCGATGAAGTTTTTGATTATTGGTCTGAGGCATATGAGGTGTGGCTGGGGTGCCTGGTACTAAAGAAATCAGTGGTTGAGGACTCTTAATGATAAGGCTGAAAATCAATCGCATTAGTACAGATTTATTCACTCACTAATGTCTTCCAGAGCTTGGTTGTTTTCAGTAACCTTCATTTTCAGATTCTTTCTCTTCCCATATATGTTTATCTTCTTTCCTATCATTTTTCTATTCACTGGTAGTTTGCATTCTACTGCGAAGTGTGTCAACTTGAACTGATGCACTTCTGTGCTAACTTCTATGGTAATTTTGTCGACACCTCTGTCAGCTTCTGTTACCGTTCAGGCGACAAGAAAGAAGCTTACAGTTTTTCGTGCTTTTGATGCAGTGGTTTCATTGGTTAGTGATATGTTTCGATTTGACCACCCTAGGGTTTTTATCCTGCCTTGACCTGTTTGAAATGGAGTAGGTGATTACTAAGCATACTTGGTAGATGTCCTGAAGTTTGACCACTGTCGTTTAATTTGCATCTTTTAATTAACACCAGCGTCATCCATCCGGTGGATTGGGTTACACCCGAATTCTGTTTTGAGAATGTTAGCGATCAACCACACGTAACCATTGTACATATTTTCACCCAAGTGGTCAGGTTCGGAATGGAGCATGTTACTGCGAAGTAAGATTGGATCTTAATTGGCATTCAGTAATGTAAGTTGGCATTCATTAAATGAATTCTTACCAGCTTTCAGATGATCAGTAACGTACCACAATTGATTCACTTGGCCGTGTTATTTCTTCTGCTAACTTAGTCGTTAGTGCAAACCACCATAAGCTGAGCCACATATCGGACATGCACATTTGCTGTTCAGAAGTTTTAATTTTTTCTGAGATCACATTTACTAGGGCTACACTATCTGCCTATTTTTATTTTGAGGTATGTTTAGTTACAAAAACAATAACTGAAAAGTAGAAAAAGGAACTGCTACCCAGAGAAACGGAGTGGACATCTCTAGGCAACTTCATACGATATTGTCACTTCTGAGAGTAAGTCATAATGGCTATTGGTACAAACACGTATTCGATCATAGCACCTTCAGTGATTGCATTTCCTCACTAGACCACCGTTTTAGTGAGAAATACTGCCACAGTACCCCTTAATCGACTAAATTAAGGGTTACATTCAGGTCAGGAAACATATCTAGATTTGAGTTTAACAGTTAGGGTGGGCGGTCGAAGATTTGATAGACATATTCATAACCAGGTTCAAGAGTTCCATTTAGATATCGATTCACTATGAACCCTAGGATTTTGGAAATCATGCTGCTCAAGCTGGATTCTCTGTAGTCATTATAAGGGTATCGTCATGCTTCCTTGTGGGTTGAAATAATCACTGGTGACCGGTAAATTGTGACCCTCTGTCAACGTTAATGTGATGGATAAATATGAGCAATTGTATCCAAAGACCTGTGTAAGCATCTGTTCCTAGTTTCCGGTTAGTTTAAGTCTCTTACATTTGATGAGAACTGGAGAGTCAATTTGGATTTTCCGTTGAAATTGTGACTGGATAGTAGACGTCTGAAAGGTAGCTGGTGGTTAGGTGTACTAGTACTACTACTACTACTACTACTACTACCACTCAGTGTTGTTCCCGTTACTGTTGTATGTTCTGACAGTTAATGGCCAACCATTTATCTTGGAAGTTGTTTCCTCAGTTGTCGTTTTGGGTTTCGCTTCATCAAAATCTCATATGGTCTCTGATACAACTTATTTGGGTGACATTTGTTTACGTCTTTCGCTACTGGTTTCGACTAGTCAATATGAAGTATTGCAGAAAGAAAGCAAACTTGTTCAAATTTTGGAAGTGATAGCAAAAGCCAAAGGATATGCATCAATGAAGTATGCATTGTAGAACGAATACATTTATTATCACTAAACTTGAGTTGTGTGCAGTACTTTTCAAACTTACCATAAACATCAGAAATATTTCAGATATTTGAACATCCCCATAACATTAATAAAAGTAACAATTTGGATGAAGAATATTTCCTTCAATGAATTGTCATGAGTTTCCCCCTTAATAAAACTCATCTGTACTGAGTGAAAACAAGCTAAATAAGAGGCAAATACATTTTCAAAATGGAGTGAGATTTAGAGTCTACAGGGTAACCGATCTCTCTTTCAAACTTTGCAGTATTAGGATGACATACATACACATGAATAGTGTGTTGGGAAGAGAAAAGACAACGAATGCAGAATACAGGAGTGGCCTTCAATTTATCGAAGGCCAAGGGTGGAATAACTCTTGAACATATTCCTTCTGAATGAACAGTTTAGGTTTGATAAATCTTATTGCAACAACGTGTTATTTTGAGCAGATGTTTGTGAGCTACATGTGGTAAACTCTTCGGGATACGGGATATGACACTGGGAGCTTTATTAGCATTTATGTGATGTCCAGGTGAGCTAGGAATGAACTTTTCACCACTTTCTTTTCCCCATTTCCAAACCAAGCTGGTAAATGCTCTCACATCCGGAAAGGCAACTTCCTAATTGTACGCTTCAAGCAACCTCTTCCATATTGCCTAGCTAGAATAGTCAATAGTACATTGTATGCAGGTCGTCCTTGCACATCTTTCAGCAGTCGGTCAGTGCTCAATTCGAGACTGAAGGATGACGTACTTAATCTTACATGTTCAACCTGTATATATCAATTTAATTGTTCCTGTGGAACAAGATAAGTAGGATGTACGATTAGAAAGGTGCGTCTCCAGATGTGAGAGCATTTACCAGCTTGGTTTGGAAATGGGGAAAAGAAAGTGGTGAAAAGTTCATTCCTAGCTCACCTGGACATCACATAAATGCTAATAAAGCTCCCAGTGTCATATCCCGTATCCCGAAAAGTTTACCACATGTAGCTCACAAACATCTGCTCAAAATAACACGTTGTTGCAATAAGATTTATCAAACCTAAACTGTTCATTCAGAAGGAATATGTTCAAGAGTTATTCCACCCTTGGCCTTCGATAAATTGAAGGCCACTCCTGTATTCTGCATTCGTTGTCTTTTCTCTTCCCAACACACTATTCATGTGTATGTATGTCATCCTAATACTGCAAAGTTTGAAAGAGAGATCGGTTACCCTGTAGACTCTAAATCTCACTCCATTTTGAAAATGTATTTGCCTCTTATTTAGCTTGTTTTCACTCAGTACAGATGAGTTTTATTAAGGGGGAAACTCATGACAATTCATTGAAAAGAATATTTGTTCATTCAACAAACAGTTATTTGAATTAGGTTATAAATGACTAAGAACTATTAATTTCTCTTGGATTTTGATTCTATACTTGTCAATGTCGATGGCTTCAGCCTTTTCTTGCAAAAAAGATAGTCCAGTTTAGAGCATCTTCTTAAGAAACACTACACTGCTGTTGCACCTTAGTGCTTTCAGTATTGAAACTTTGAATTCGAAATCAAAGTTATTGTATAGCTTTGTGCACTGAGACTATCTGCTCTTTACGGATATGAAGCAAACACTTTTCTAGATTGCAAGGTTGTACTAAATCTTCATGGTAAAAGTACCCGGTTATTGCATTGATGTAGCAGTTGGGTGGTTACTTATATGTTATATACACCGAAGTAATCTGTATGTTCCGCTGACTTTACTAGCTGTGTATCCGAAAAAAATTATTCACAAAAGCTAAATTGTTCAGACCATATTGATCTATCTGGTTGACGGAGATAGGCCATAAGTTGTACGGTAAGTTTCCGAATATCGTTCCTCCTGCAGAGTTTATCCTACCATCTCTTATATGAGAGTTCCTCATCCGTCTATCTGTGATATAAACCAAGTTTTAGTTGTGTATCACACACAATCTAATATGTGAAATTTCTGTTGTTTAGTTGTGGTTTGTTGCTAAGCTATGTGAGCAGTGGAAAACAGTTTACCTTGTAGGTGAACAATTCTTAAATTTCCTTTAAAAGTGGTTGAGTAAAGATTATGGGAAAAAACGTTTGTGAATATCAGTCAGAAAAAGTGCGACATGATGGGGATCAAGAGAAATGAAATTGTTATGGCAAAATAAAATGGATTGAAGTAGAATAAAATAAAAATAAGGAAGAACTAGTTGTAAGAATCGTGTGATTAAAATGGTAAGCTAGGTCCAGGGTAGGGAAGGGGACCGTACAAAATGTTTCTGCACACATGTTTCTAGTTCAAGATTATGTATCGCCAAGGCTTCTGCAATACAAAATATGGGCATGCGTTCAACTTTGGATAAGTTTGGATTAACGTTATTTACAGATTTTCGAATTCTTTACCTATGTGATAAAAACAGTAATTAATAATCTTCCTTTCTCTCTTTTTATCTGTCAGTTAATAAAAATTTCATGGTAATTGCAAAAAACAGCTTAATATTGAAAAACGCTTCGTAGAGTATCGTACAGACATCGGTTTGTTTACTCACTATAGCTCTCTAAACATAAGTGGGTTCAGGCTGGAAAAAGGATCGCGGCGGCCAAATTAAAACAGGGCATATATACATAAAGTCCTTGACTGCTCGTTTGAGCCATGTAGGGTGATGCAGACCAGCCGGTTGGGGTCCGTGGGACGAGAAACCACTGGTTGGAGACTTTGGGTGGTATGGCTCAGAGCCTATGTCAGTGGCACAGATGCACACACACGATATCCTCATATCAACCGCTATACTCAATCTCATTATTTTCGCCTTCTTCCTCCTCTTTTACTACTTTCTGTTTCCTTTGACCGAGTTTTCTTTCTTCATCTTCCATTTTATTACCTTGTTGCATGATGTGCTGATATGAGGTGTGGCAACTTGGACCGTTGCGCAGTAATGTCTGGTCCTATGTTGATCTTGATGATGACTAAACATAACAAGTTGATATTAATTACCGATAGGGAATAATAGGGTGTGAAAAAGTAGACAGAATTGTGAAGTTTCCATAATATAGAGTGAGATAACGAATGGTTGAATTTTAAACCAAATAATTCTCTTGTGACTCAGTAGGAAGGCTTGCCATTCTCCACGTGACTGTTGTCTTGGTTTAAACAATTGCGGTTTTTGTACCTAACAGTAAGCTAGGTAACGGTAAGCAGACCAGCGTATTGTTCTAATGTTTGTTTGAATGACGCATTTTCGAATCCGTACAATAGCGCTTATCAGACTAATTGCACTGTATTGCTTTAGATGACATATTTAAACCCTGACAGGAAATTGTCAGACCTATTTATTTTCGTCTATATCTCAAGGATCATTTTAGTTGTTCATTTCAATAGATTCAATTTACCTATCACGTTATTTCTTTCTATGTACCTATTTTCTTTTCGCCATATTTTGCTGACTTCGATTGAAATGTTTTCTTTTACATGCAGAACCTCATCTAGGTCATGCATATACGATGTGTTTGGCTGATGCTTGGGCAAGATATGGATCTTTACGTCACCAGTCAATCCTAAAACCTTTTCAGCTGGACGATAGTCCATCCATTTATTCTACTTTCGGTCGTTGTAGCTTTGATAAAACGTTCCTCTCTTGTGGTACTGATGAGCATGGATCCAAAGTGAGCGCATAATGCTTATTTTACATCTAATTTGTATGTTTGATTTGAAAGAAGAACAAGCATTTCAGCGAAGAGTCTCTTTTTGGCGATTTCATTTTCAAAGCTGCACAATCACAAATTTATACATTTTTCTAGTGTAAAGATTTGACAGTGAGAAACGGTTTGTCAAACATGGTAATACAAATAGTGTCAATAAACTAGCTATCATTAGAATCGAAAAGCAAAGTACTGATGGGTAGTATATATCAATCAAAAGAAGTTTGGGCAAGAAGTTTCGTAACATGGCTACATAATTGGGAAGTTAGTTGTGATCAGGCAAAGGATAGCAACAAGTATGAATGGCAAACTACTTAAGAAGTAAATAGTGTCAAGACAGTAAAATGAAACAAAAAGGTGTGGGGGGGGGGGAAGTAAAGGAAATTTCAAAGACTGAAAACTAAGACCATGATAGGAAAAGGAGTTGAATAATCTTTTGCGTATACAGTTCAGGTTTCTCCATATGCATGACAAGAGCATCGGAAGGTTTCTTTTTACTTTGTGGATGACTTTGAACGAGGAGGTTATTGAGATACGATGATTTGTGTTCATGATATGTTTAACTAAAGGGCTCCTTATCTCTCCATTGTTACCTCTTTGTAACTATGCGAGATAGTGCTTTTGAACCCTTTTGGATAACAGTCGCATCGAACAACCTGTATTACCTGGCTCCACAAGAGCTGGTGAATTGATTTTATGCACTCCGCTGAAATACCTGTTCTTCTTTCACATCCTGATGGGTATGTTTCACGCGTTGAAATGTGTTTGATTTGTCTTTTCTAATTTCTTTCTGTGTGCTGCTTGCAAGCATAGAATAATGAGTGAACTTTTATTCTAGACATAGCGAACAACGATAATCAAGTAAAAAGAATATTCGTTGCACAAGTTACATGCATTTATTTCATGAATTCTTGTCAGTTGCTCTATTTATTTATAGAATGTTAAAATTAAACATTCTGAAGAAGATGGGGGGGGGGATTGGGAAATACTGATGTCCTCAAAGTCGTAATAAACTGACATGGTTGATTACGCAAGCGTAGCAAAAGGTTGACAAATTTCTACTCGAGTGAGTAATACAGGCAGATGGACAGACAAAATCAGCATAAAACCTGGGATTGGTGCATGTTGGTCCAAGTTACCACCTAGTATCAGCACATCAAGCGAGACTGCTCTAAGATGAAATACACAGAGGAAACCAAGCGGTCAAACGTGATGAAAAGTAGTAAAACGAGAGGGAATACTGAGTTTAGTGTGACTATTAAAATGAAGCTGTTGTGAGGATACATATATGCCAGTGAGATAAATTCTGAGCTCAGTTATTGAGAGTCTCCAACCACTGGTTTTTGTTGTCATGCGGAAACCAACCGCGTAGTCTATATTTTCCTACATGGCTCAGAACAGCAATCAGACTTCATAGACTACTGCCATGTTTTGGTCTGGCTGCCTCTAACCTTTTTCCTTTTTGAATCGACAGCAGCCTATATTGTGGGACTAGGCAGACGGTGATTAAACATGCGTAACACTTACCCCAGCTGCATGATTCGATGAAAGTTCACAACATCAACTTATTTTCCTCTTCTCCCTAAAACTCTGTGCCCGACTTATACGTCACTGACATGGTGACACTATGATACATGGCCTATGGTACGAAGGAAATGGTGGTCGAACAGCTGAAGCCTTCTCATATCCTCTACATTTAATGACCATGCTTCACAGTCATACAACAGAACGTAGAAAACGTCAGTTCAGCACACGATCCTTAGAAGGCAATCGGATATCACAGTGATGCCATAAATGGCGTAGGTTAGTGAAAGCCAACCGGGCGTTTTATATCCGTGTTGAAATTTCGTCGGTGACTGACCTGGCTGATCCAACTTCCCAGGTAACTAAAGTGATCAACACACTCAGCGATTTCACTCCCTGTTGTTAGACACGGCATCACTGAAAACCAGTCCTTGAGGAAAAACTTACATTTGGGTGGTGAGCAGTGCATGCCAAACATCCTCGAATTGTCACTCAATGTGTCTAGAAAACTTCATCTTGTTGGTGTCTTCATCTGCGTGCTCTGGATCTACTTAGGATTCTCCTGTGGTTAGACCAATCCCTGTGAAGTCAAACGACAAGAAGGAGACTTTCGTAAGTACGTTTATGGTAAAAATGAGTAAGAATGGAGAGAAACATAAAATGAATATAACAGGAAATGTGAGTAGATCGTGAAGTTGGTAAGAAGAGAAAATGAAAAAAACGGGGATGTGAAATCACGAAGTTTTGTAATTACTAATCCTGAAGATTGAAGTTATCAAATGTTTTTTTTCAGACACGAAAATCAGGTTTGGATTTTTTGATTGCAAATGTTTAACCTGGAACACAAAACACTGGGTTTCATTCATCTATTGAACACTGAACAGAATTTGGAAACTGAACCGCTGAACTTCGACCCAGTGGCTGAATGGTTAACGCGTTCACCGTGAAACCTGAAGGTCCTGAGTTCACTCCCTAGCTGGGTCGTGGGTACGTACTGCCGAGGAGTCCCATAATAGGATGAAACAGTTTTCTAGTGCTCCCAGGTTTCTAATGGTTCTCCAACTGATGTCAGTCCGTGGTGAATACTACCTCTAAATTAAAATCCCCATTTATCTTATTCTATGTGTTTAGGAATATAAACAAAACCCTCTCTCCGTTCTTTTAGTGTATACTCTTTAACACTTACATGAGAAGTAACAAAATTTAGGAAGTTATCCACTTTCAATTCCCTCAGTGAGCAGTAGATCTGGTACATATATATTATTTTGGCAGATGGATAGGTCTTTTACAGCTCACCACCCAGTCTGTGGATGATTCCTTTGATAGTTTCATCGCCTATGAAGATGTTGAAAGACGAACCTTACAATCTCACTACACTTAATTCTCGTTTCTTTACCATGCTGCTTATCGGGGAACTATGGTGAGCAATCATTTTCATGCAGGTAATGTTCGATAATGGTCAATTCTTCCTCAATTAGGTTATTGGTGCATAATATTTATCGACTGTTGTAATGGTATCTTCTGAAATAAAGATATATCAGAAGAAATCATGAAGTTCTGAGAGAAACTCACATCTTTCAACATTTCTGCAACTAAAAAGGTGTCTTTCAAGCTGCGAATCGCCAATTTTGATCAGATGGATTCTAAACATTTTACCAACCAATGAGCTAACATCGAAGTTGTCTTCTATTTCAGTTAACACATACTCGTCAAATTTATGCAGTACGCTGTACATTTTCGTTTTTTGTCATGGACATTATACTTTTAGACTTGTAGCATGCAATAATCCACAAAACAAATGCATGTGAATTCTGTTAACACTTTTCTTCTTGCTTTATTCAAGTTCTTGAGTGACAAGAATTGGACAAGCAGCATTAGACTTGGCAGTTCTTACATTCTTTGTCATAATTCAGTCAACATAATCAAAGAAACTTAAAAACTAACTCACACATAAATTGACTGATATCATACCTATCTATAGTACGAAATAAAGGAGACCATCACATAAGTCTGATATGTAACAAAATAGTCGGATAAATTTTATGCGTATAAGAGTGTTTTATTCTTGTACTTCTCTTTTTTTTCTACTTCAGTGTTCTTTTTGTTTTCAGGTTCGCCGTGCTGCAAATGCCTGCAATTTGGATCCACTACAGTATTGTGATCAAATAAGTCCTTTATTCGAGGTATGCAAATTCTAACTGTTTAGGTCAATTGCATGTGTGTGTGTGTGTGTGTGTGTGTGTGTGTGTGTGTGTGTGTGTGTGTGTGTGTGTGTGTGTGATCACAATAGGTTTCAATCGCCTTCACACCCACTAAAGCGTTTCGTCATAGCTGCAGATAGGCCATCTTGATGATTGTAAATTCACTCTAGTTTGTTTACTAGATTCATCATACAGCCAAGCCTTATTGTACGATACATCTAATAAAGAAACTGAAATGGAACTTCCTGATAAGCTTTGACAGGTACAGTTGCTTTCAGGTATCAACCATTATATCATTTAGTTTCCGTTTCGCTGTTTAGTATATACAATCTTGGTATGTATTGATAATGTCTGTTCAAAATGCTAAAAATTCCCATCATGAAAATTATAACAAGACATTTAAACGATTAATATTGTTTTCAGCTAGGTCTCATCAGACATCACTCTAATATACATAGCTTCCAACATATAAAATACAAACCAATCAAGGTAATTATTATTTCATGGTACTTGTAATTCTCCGTTGTTATACTGGATCGAACTGATCGACCACTGTCGACATATAGGCTCCTACGCGGTCACCTCGATATTGGCTGGCTATTTGTTGTTATGATTGACTTGACAATATTGAGGCATTTTATATGCCAGCAATGGTCAGTCACTTCGATACGGTATAACAACGGAGAATTACAAATACATCAACAAATAATAGCTGATACTTGTTGTACAAGAGGTGGCTACCATGCATCACCGTTGTAGTGGATAACGCTTTGATGTTTGAAGCGGCGAGTACGAGGTTCGAGTCTCGATGGGAGCGACATCACCCACTGGGTTGCAGGTACATCCAGCTGATGAGTCTCAAATAGGACGAAACGCGCGTCCTGGATTCCACTGCTAACCACAACCAAGTCACTCACTGTCAAGGTAACTTGTGAATCAACGATAATAAGGATCCGGATTGTGTACTTTAGAATAGTAAAATTAATGGTAGTATAAAGGATATTACAAGTGTTCAAAGTAGGTCAAAGCATGAAGGACAATAAGGCTGCCTAATACTGGAGGATGAAGACAGTAAATAAATAAAGTTTGCATGCGAATATGGTAGTGGCGTGATAAAAGTGACGAAAACAAAATAAAAAGGGAAGGAGAACATTTTAAATATTCATAAGTTCACTCAGAAGGTCTTCCGTGGTCAAGGCAGGGGTAAAGGTTGTACAAATTTCTTTTGAATACAGAACTTTGGATTTTCCATTCGAATTCCTATAGCTTCAGATACAAGTAATAGGCGAGTTCAAACTCCACTTGTGACCACTGGCAACTACATGCGACAAAGTAGTTTTTTTTAATGGATTTAATCTATCTTTTATCCAGCTAAGGTGGCACGTGTTCGGTAATACGTTGGTTAAGTTGCCCAGTCGTACGCCCAATGTAGCTGTTCCACAGGAGCAATTAAATTGGTAAATATACACAGAAGTGGCGAAACTAGTTATGTTGTCCTTCATTTGACACAAAAGAAATCGTCGACTAGAAACCGATAGACAGAGATTACTTGCATAAAAAGTTCTTTTAATGGTTGTTGATAGTCTGTGGAGTAGGATTTCACTAATTACAACCCCATTAAGTTGTAGCTTTATGAATATTGGTTTCTTTCGAACAGTTGTCGCCTCAAATATTCTACCCACTCTATTCATATGCCTATTCATCTATCTGCTTGGATACATATTTACATTATCATGCCATTCTGAACATTCGTATTATCCGTTATACTAACACTAATTTTATTATTCTAAAGTACACAATCCGTATCCTTGTTATCGTTGACTCACAAATTACCTTGATTGGTTCATATTGAACTTTATGTACATGAGAGTGAAGCCGGATAAGATCTAATTGAAAGGCAATATTGTTCGCTCACATGTCCTATTCATTCAGACTTTATAGGATTCTATATTATGTCGATCCATCTAAAGTATTTGTTTTGTTCGATACTGATAGATGCTCTTTATTATTTACCAAAACTAATTGGTTAACAATTGATTGTCATGGTGTAAGTAACGGCAAAGACTAAGACGCGGTCATTTGTACAACGTTTCATTTCCTCTTCTGCTTCTATCTCGACTTGCACTTAATACGCTCAGATTGTCTCTTGCGTTCCTCTGGGCAGAATATTTACCCATTGCTAGTAATTGCCTATGATTTCTGTGGACTTCCCAACATATGCTACTTATATCCATTCTTATCAGTAGCATCCACTACGATAGGTCTTGAAATGTCAGACAAATTTTATGTAGAATATAGTCAGTCTGGTTTCATCGGTGATGATGAACACCTATAATAATCTCGTAGTTTTTATTTCGTTTAGTAATGAGTAAAGTTGTGACGGTTTTACAAATACTTGAGTTCTTACTGTTGCTGTACCACTTAGTGTTCCAACGAAGGGAGCAAAGTGAGGGATAGTGATACCACCTGACTCCCTAAACCTCTGTAGGTGGAGCGGGGTTCGGACCCGTGACCTACTGGTTGATAGTTATCTCCCTAAACCACTGAACCGCAGCTCCACTAGTACGGTAACAAATTTATTTATTTATCGAGTCAGTTATTTAGTTAATCCTGTGTAATCTATTTCAAAAAGATTCGTAAGTAAAAAGCAAAGGTGATATCCTGGAATGGAATTTTTGGTGACGGTTTTGTTTTTTTCGTTGGCTACTGTTTATGTTTTCAAAACGTTAGATCTACCGTTTGAGGTATTGCCTAGTACAAGTATAATATATACATTTAATGTTTTAAGTAAATGAAATGTATAGCGAATATCATCATCGACATCAGAACAAAACCAGATATTACTGCATAATGGTCCAAGTTGTCATACTTCATATCAGCACATCAAACAAGAAAGCAACAAGATGAAAAATAAATTGAGAACAAAGCAGTCAAAATTGGTAGTAAGTAGTAAGTAGAGAGGAAGGAAGAAAGAGAAAATGCTGAATTCGGCATAACAGTTGAGGTAAGGATAATGTGTAGATACATCTGGTTCATTGAGATCGATTTTAAGCCATATCACCTAGAATTTACAACTGTGGTTTTCTGTTTTCGTACAGACCCCAACCATGGAGCCTACACTTCCCCACACTACCCAGTTCTACTTTATGAACTGATGTCACCTTTTAATATGGCCGCCTCTAAACGTTTTTCACCTTGAACCTGCTTCAGCCAACAGGGCAGGGGAGTTCTCATGATTACCTTCACATGAGAAATGTTTCCCATGAATGTAAAACGGTAAAATTGAGTTTTTGTCAGTAAAGTTGGATTGGTGGATATGGATGGTTCACCCAAAGTGTCTGAAAGACATGTAT
The DNA here is from genome assembly GCA_944470555.2 of Heterobilharzia americana. Lineage (NCBI taxonomy): Eukaryota > Metazoa > Platyhelminthes > Trematoda > Strigeidida > Schistosomatidae > Heterobilharzia > Heterobilharzia americana. Next base: position 28,799,423 of record OX104132.1, on the reverse strand, counting down.
AAGCTTCAAGATCTTGAAGGAATGAATAAATTATAAATTTTCCTTGGTCACTAATTATCATTACATAGCAATACTGATATCTGAATTTAAATACTGAATCAAAAGTTTTGAAGAATGTTTTCCGATTACAACCATATGTTTAAGATTTGATGATCTGGGTAGTATCCTGTCTCTACATACTATGATGAAGATTCAACAGTAAAAATTATTGTCCACTTGTGTGATTCTGATATTTTCAGTTATCGGATAGAATTAAGTGCTCTCTAAGACATCAGAAAGTGACCGAATTTGTTTAGGTATATGTATTTATGCACTTTTTTGAGGGAAAGGCGGTCAGTAATTTCGTGAACTAAACGCAATACTAACTATAATCTGGCTATTCTTCAACTTCTTCCACTCTACTCCTAATGCATTCAAAATTGCATGTTTTTATTTAGGTGGTGTATAGACATCACACATACCAGAGTCATGTTACAATTTTACTAACTGGAAATGTTTTAACTACCTCAACTTTTACGTCAATCAATAAGGTAGCTTTTGTGGTGTTGTGGTTTAAAACTGCTATGTACTATGGCCGCTAACGATGCACGGATATCGAATGTCGGCCACCAGCGTTCGACAAATTCTTAGTTGATTCCTGCCTGACCCGACTGAATTAATAGAGAAGAGACGATGGACATGTAGAAATGTGTATTGCGGTCGAAAGACCGAAGGCGAAAACAGGAAAATACAGCTAATATGTAGATGGTTCGCTCTTTAAATTAATCCTATTGATTGGCTGATCCACCGTCTGTCTGTCTAAGTATAGAAGTGATAACAGAGTACATTTTGATTGGTCCCTCTCCAGACTAGTCATTTCTCGGGCGACTTGAAAGGTCACTCTAGCAACAACTGAAATAACCAGTCAAACTGCTCTATTTTATTAAAATCTGCTTTTCCAATCGAAATGAAGAAACCTAATTGTCTATTTCAATCGTTTCTAGGGTGGCCCTTAAAGTCGCTCTCAATTTTTCCAGGTTATACTAATATGTTTTTCATAGTCCACTAGATTATTTTTTAAGGGATTACGATTGATATCATTCATCTAAATTTGTATTTCATTTACCAGCATGAATTAGTCTTTATTAGATTCTATGCTCAACCGGATAATAAACAAGTGAAGCTTTCTGACTTCTCTTTCAGAGCCTTTGTCATGCTACTCATGTAAAGTGTAATGATTTTATACGAACTACGGAAAACCGCCACATGAAAGCTGTTCATGAGTTTTGGGTGAGTTATTTCTGTTTAATTATATATTTTGACATTTATTTCTATGATTGTTGATATCAATTAGACAAATAAGTTTTTGATGTGCAATGTTTTCTTTTAAAAATATACCCCTATTTCAGAAACGTTTAGAAGAAAGCGGTTTCCTTTATCGAAGCAAATATTCTGGTTGGTATTGTATTTCAGATGAAGCGTTCTATATGCCATGGGAGGTTGATGAAACTTCTGCTTCTTTAAGTGGAACACCTGTAGCCAAAGAAACTGGTAATCCGTTGGAGTGGATTGAAGAGGAGAATTATATGTTTAAGCTTTCATCGTTTAAAAATGAATTACACACATGGCTAGATTCAGGAGGTGAGTGTGCTTGATGCACAGTTTTTGTATATATCATTCATGCATAGAGTATGAATTGTAAGAAATTGTGGTCTTGTTTCTGTTTGAGCGCTTCAGAGTGTCTTAATTTTTTATTCTTTCATGATTCCTTATTATAACTGTTAATTCCTTTCTTGTTCTCGTTTACCCTATGGGATGTTCCCCTTTTTTATCTTCAGTTTTATACTACTTAGTATTCTTGAGTAGTATGTTTGCTTGTAATATTGCTTCATCCGCATTCTTGACTGTTCATTCTGTTCCATTGTATCGTGTCCGCCATTTAACAACCATAGATACCAGTATCTTTCATAGTTCATGATGGTCTTGTAATTCCCTTCTTTGTTCCCTGATGTTCTGTTTTACCTTGAACATTTGTTTAGCTTACGTCTTTACCTCATCGTTAGAACTAACGCGCGTCTTGTATATTCCCTTCTGGTCGCTTGGACACAACTCTGCTGTTTTTACTGTTGACGCATTCTTTGCAAGTGCTTTGAAGCGATGAACCCCACAGATACCTCACGATTCGAGGTTTGTATTTTACTACTCAATATTGCTTATTAATATAGAACCGTATTTCAGACAAATCCTGTGTTTTGGATTTTACGCGTAACCCGAACGTCCGGTTTATTGTTGAGAAGTCGCTTGTTCACTTTGGTTCCGAATTTCTTGCAAAGAAATTCAAAATAACCTATTTTCTTAAACAGAGCTAAGTTTTAGAAGATGAAGTAATAATTTCTTGCTCAGTTATACCATATCGTGTTTGAAGTGTTCATACTGTATAGCTGGTAGTGTTAAGTATCGGGATAACTGAGATTGTTAACTAGTTTACATGCCTGACTGATTTACTTTTATGTGGTGTGCTTATTATTAACAAGCTTTTCTGTTGAAAGATAAAATTTTGTATCAAGGTGAATTACTTGTTTTTTAAAATGCAAGATGTTAGTGTTTTCACTACCTTATACAGATACTTTTTGTCAACCTTTTTCCCTGATGCGATCGTTCACTTATGCTATAGACATTGAGTAAGCGATGTAACAGTTAACTTCAAGATTTTAGTTTGCGATCCTAATTGTAATAGATCACTTACTGCCATTGATGATTTCGAAAATTTCTTTTTGAGGTTACTGAGTGGATAATAATAAATACACAGTCGATACTAACTTGATGAGACACTTGAACTGGATACGAGTAGCGACCGTTCTTTCTCAGAACCTCATACTTCACTAAGTCCCGAAAACCAGAAGATTGAGACCGACCCGTGACTGTCAGAAAAAAGAATACATCATTTATGTATAGTTTTCATGGACATATAAAGCCAGTAGGTCAAAAGTTAGGTATTTATTTTGATTGGTCAGCTGTAAACGAAATTGTCCAATAAGGTTTTGCCTGACCACACAGTAACACAAAACAAAGGTTGTAATCCAAAACTTCTGTCTTAGTGGCTGGTGACTTAAAATGTTGATTTCCATTTAAGCACCTTCCTATCACATTTCTCTTCAAGGAATACAAATGATCCTTAGTTCTTTTACTTCTTTCCGGTAGTTTTCTCTGGTTTGTTTTGTCGTTCTGTTATGGTTTTGAAGTGTATTGCAACTTAAAATGATACACTCTCATACTAGGCTGTAAATTACAGCATTCAAGAGACTATATAGTCCCATTGTGAGCCATGGGTCGTTGATGTAGATACTCAGTCCATAACCAACGAATTACCGGTTCAGAAATTGCCTCATTTACCAAATTTTAGGTGCCTAGGAAGTATCACTATCCGTTTGTTTCGAAATGATAAGAGCAGTAATAATCATAATAATAAATAGTTATCACTATAATTCCTCACTCATTATGTTTAGCTGAATTGGTACTTGATGTAAGTATCGCTCTGCCAACATTGTTTTCATCAAACGTTATTTTACGTAGCCCGTTATTCAGATGTAATATACTGGGTAGTTCCATTCTGGGTGATACAGTAGTCTTTGTGGGGAAACATAATGTCTCAAGTTTCTATGTTTATGCACGAAGTGTTCTATAGCTCCTCAGTTTTATCACTCATTTGTTTTTTTAAATCTTTATTTTGGAATAGTATTTCCCAAATCATCTACTCAATCAGTTTGGGGTGAAATAGCACACAGCATTGTAGATACTGCTCAAGATGTATCTGTTTCAAGACCAAGAAGTCGTTTGGACTGGGGTATACAAGTTCCTGGTGATGATGAACAAATAGTAAGCTCTCTTTTTATCAGATGCTTCTGCAAGGTGTTATAATTTTTGATATTACTTTAACGGTGGGGTAACAACAGAATATAAAGGATGTATTTCCGCTTATGTAGAACTATTCGGCTACATGCGATTGTGTTCCACAGGGTTACTAATTTGCTTGTAGACAATCAAATCGAAACATATATTACTTCGAATTGCATTTAGTAAACTACTACTTTATGATAATTTCTTTGCAGCCATTATTATTGATTGCTGTTGTGGTTAATTATTTCCTCCGTTTTGATGTCTAAATGCTGATCATATGGAGTTTCGGTGCGGGTTCCTCGATACCTCCTTGTACTTCAGTTGTCTAACAACTAACGTTCTGTTATTTAAATAGATGAGTGCATCGGTATCCTGGGATGTGGATGTGAATTACAAGTCTTCACGTCAGTGAATCAGACATTGCATTCTACCAAAATATCATAAAGAAGTCGCGGGTGATAATAGATACACAGAGATAAATCAACTCGGTCCAGTGAATCGGCATATGGCAACAAAATCTTCAATCTCTGTTCATTATCTTGACATTGCATTTAAAAAGCAGTCCAGTTGCAGAGATTTATCAAAGAAGTAAAAATGACTTTTTTAGAAAGGGGGAATAAATGTAATGATGGAATTAAGCTTCTCTATACAATGATATTAATCATAGTGATAGAAGCATATCGTCAGTTGCATACTTTCTTCTCAGGGTTGAACCACTCACCATACTCCTGTATTTTTCTTTATTCTGACCTCATTGACATTTCTGTTACTATACATCTAAATGTATGCATTAGTTGGTCACTGGTGAGTAACTGAAGTCCTACTTGCTAGTCGTAGGCGATGAATAAATCCTTCAAGATAGACAAACAGACAAAATCAACGCAGAACCCTGCACACAAGTGCACTGGTTCAAGTTGCCATACTTCACAGTAGTATACAAATAACAAGTAGATGGAAAAGACTGATATCAAAGTAGATAAAGTTGTGTGAGAGAATAAACAATCTGAAGATAACCTAACCGTGAATGCACATATTCAACCTTTAGAAGATATCAAGGAGTGAATACATCTGCGCCATTGTGACCGATTTTCAGCCATATCACCAACCACTGATTCTTTTCGTCTCAGGGACCGTAACCGGGAAATGTACATCCTCTAAAAAAACTGAGACCAACAGTAAGGCACTTCGTGGACTGGTGCTAGATTTTGGTGTGACGAGTGTGAACTCTCTTCCAACCTAATCCAACTTCCCCTAGCGTCACTGTGATCACCAGTCTAAAAGACTCTCCTCGTCGTGGTTAACTATCATTGGTGTTAGGTGGAAGTGCTCTATGATGATAACTTCCAACCACCTAGCACGAATATACATATGTGCTTATGTAGTGGAGAGAATTCCATGTTGTAAGCTTTTGACTACACTCTGAAGAGTTATGTATGCGAACTCATTTCTCCTACTTCGGTCTGGGCAATCGGGTCAATGCTATAAGGCCTCAAACATTACGTTCAACTCATTACTTATCTACACAAACCTGTATGGAGTCATATCTTACATTATTGGGTTTATCGGTTATGCTTCATTTGAAAAATCTCTTCCAAACTAGACAGTTGTTTATTCCAACCTACCAGTCTTTTTTCCTCTTCCATAGTCTTTTATGGTTGGTTTCTTTTCAGTCATTACATTTGTGATGCTTCATCTAATGTCACAGAAAATGATAAATTTGACAAATGAATGACTTCAACTACTTATACAAGTTGTCAGCGGTTTCAAGTATATCAGTAGCATAATCTATCTTGTTGTTAAAAAAAAATCGGAAACTTTTATTTGAAACTAGTACCAAGGGAAGAATTTTTCATTATCCTGGTTAGGATTTATCGTACATATTCCAATATCTAAGAGGAAGAATACAGTTTCACACTTATTGTCAGTGAACTTTCATTGACTTTTAAATGCTGCACATCATACATGACAGCAATAGGCGATTTAAAGTTTCTTTTTGCATGTTTTTATTTTCATTCTTTGGTAGATTTATGTCTGGTTAGATGCACTGATCAACTATTTGACGGTTACAGGTTTTCCATGGTCAGATGATAGTAGTTGTAGTGGCTCTAAACAAAACCTATGGCCACCAGATGTACAGTTTTTAGGAAAAGATATACTAAGGTCAGTATCAATAGTTCAACATGTATTTTATTTTTCTCAAGAGAAGTAATAAAACTTTAATTTTAGTTCTTATTTATTGTCTAGTACAGTTTTGAAGTTACTGATCCGCTACAAACATAATAAATGTTATGAGCAGTAAGGATTTCTTACTGCTTTACAAGCTTATAAACTATGTTGACCGTGAAGTTGTAAGTTACCAGCTAGTTTTGAATTTCTAGGTGTGTTACAGACTGCATATAGGGCTACCATTTGTTCACTTATGCAGTCGACATTCAACCTCATCTACCGAGGTCTGAACAACCAACTAGGATCACTTTCACATTCAACGTATGTAACTAATAGCTTAGAGCATGAGTTTGAATTTGATTTCTGGGTTGCACAACCAGTACAGAGATTTCACCCATACGTATACTTAACACAAGTAATAAATAAATGTTGAACAAGACTAGGTTCTTTTTCAGTCAATCCGTTCACTGATTCATATCTTACTTTGGAAAGATATCGTATTGTTAATAAACCTGAGGAATTTGCTGAGACTGTCTAGAAGATTTTTTAGCTGAGCTAACAGCTGTACAATCTGTGTGGCTTTAAAGCTTATTGGGACTTACTGATGCTTAATTAGAAAGTATTGCAGTTTTAAATCAAGACAATGCCTAGGCATTTTATTCGGTCTCTAACCCAGCGAGTAGCAAGTGGAAATAACAGCAGGAAGGAACTTAACGTATTTATTATCTGTCCAAACTGATAGTGATTAAGTTGAGAATTCCCGTCTATATTTATGTTTTGGTTAGGATCACTATGCGGATTAGCCACTCAGTGTTTATAGGTTGAGATTTGGAATTCTTACAGAATTCCAAGTTGTGCAAAATATGTGAATAAAATAGTTTAATTTGACGGTACTTTCGAGTCAAATTTTTAGATGTTATTGCTTGTATTATACCGTCATCAATGCGCATCCTGGATTCCACTTCTAACCACTATCCATCATTACTAGGTAATGGTATTTCTTAGTAAAATTCTAGTTTGTTCATTTACTGACTACTTGAATGTTAAAGTTAAATAGATTTTTTGAGGGTTGTGCGAATCAGCAACTCAATGCGGTGCAAGTGTTTACATACCTGGCTCTGAAACACATTAATTACGTGGGGGCTTATGATGCTACCCAGGTGGGTAGGAGTTTGAACTCAGAACTCAGTGATTTAAGCTTGGAATTCATCATGGACTGACGTCAGTTTGAGGAACATTGGAAACCTGGGAGCACTAGACAGCTGTTTCGTCCTAGTATGGGACACCTCGGCAACGCGTATTCATGACCCCGCCAGGGGATCGAACCCAGGACCTTCAGGTCCGTGGTCAGCACGTCACCATTAAGCCACTGGGTCGGGATCCAATGGTCCACATTTCTCACTTCTATCAGTTCACAGTATACCGCGACCTACATCCAATGTCATCGGTGAGTAACTGTCCTCATGTTCGACTTGGTTGACTTCACTGGTCACGACCTCTTATTGGAACTTCGGGAATCACCTCTGGAAGCTAGTTATCAATAAGCGCTAGATTAATTCTATCTGGAGGTTTGTGGAGGTTTATTTATTGATTTTAGGTTGGAATTAACTATGGACTGACTCAGAACTCATTATTTGAAAGTCGATAGTTTAGGTGGATTAGCCCTACCTCCACAATAAGCAAACCAAAGTAGCTAGTGGAGTGTGTTTTCAAGTACAACCGTGGGACGGAACACTTTAATTTACAACTGTCACAGTCATATACATTTTACTCCATGTATAATTCGGTTTGAAAGGCAATTGACAAAATAGCGGAATATCAAGGGGAAAGTTAGTTTGAATTTAATTGAAGTTTCAGGAAGGGATTGACTCGAGAGTTGTAAGCTATTATACAAACCGACTTTTATCTACTTCTTCTTAGATTTCACGCGGTTCTCTGGCCTGCTTTATTAATGGCTGTTAATTTACCACTGCCAAAACGCCTAATCTGCCATCATCATGTACTTGTGGATAATATAAAGGTAATCCTTTTTAATTAAGAAATAAACTTGCATTTAATTTTTAAGAATAAATTCATATTATTATTTTGATATTAATCAAGGTTTTCCTAATAGGTCTGACCATAGTTAACATACAGAGTTTTCTACTTGATTATCGGTGTATTGAAAATATGGCACATGTGTGATAAGATCATGGAGCCGATAATGTAAAGATGATATAGAGATTAGTCTCAGCCATAACACGTCTTAACAAGTGATGTTGAGTGGACTACTTACAGGGTGGGAAAACGTGTAGAATGATTGAACATAAGATAAACATCAGTAAACGAAATCACTAACTGTGAGAGGACTTAATGAAGTCTTAGTTGAAGCTTATAGGTTATTCAAAGTAGACGGTTGGAAACTTCAGCTGACAGAATTCTAGTCAATGAATAAATTCCAAAGTGTGGAAATCTAAGCGGAAGACTCACTGAAAGAAAAACAAGAAAAACACGTGGAATGTAATGGTACTAAGAAGAACAGGAATAAGAGACATTCCCAAATCAGATGAAGAGAATGTAACAGTCATTATGAACAAGAGATTATAAAAAGAAGGCATTTGAACAGTTGTCCGAGAAACCATACTCTTTAATTGATGAGAAGTAAAGATCCGCCTAACTGAATAAAATGAAACTCAACACTAATAGATTACTTGAAGAACTGAAACCTAAAATAGGTAGCTCAACTTGATTCGAACTCAAAACTGATTCTTAAGTATTTTCGAGATTCTATGATCTGCCAAGATTCACAAACCTTCCGTTCCATTGAGATCAATTGTGGATTTCATCAACATACCAACATACAAACCCTCGAAATGTCTCACTGCGTTGCTAAAACCTCTACAGAAGCACTTGAAATATACAATAAAGGATTCATTTGACTTTAAGTCGAAAATTTAACTTAAAATTGAGGAAGATGGAATTATGATAAGCTTTAACATCAGTTCTTCATATACTACATTCCAATTAATGATGGCCTAGATATCACTTCTAATTAATTAGACTCAGACACAACCTTGACAGAAAGATGTTGACTGAATACCAGTGGCCTTAAAATTTTGCTTAGAGACTAATTACTTCGCATTTAAACGGAAGTTATACAGACAAACTAACGGTGTAGATATGGGTTCACCCGTTCCACCCATAGTAGCTAAGCTACTGATGAGTAAATTTGAAGAGTGTTTTCACTCATTTAATAAAGCGGGAAATTTGACTGAGGTATGTTGAAGACACATTCTCAGTTTTAAAAAGTGACTTTATCAGGTATTCTTAGACCAGCTGAAATCTAGATCACCCAATATCAAATTCAGCTGAGAAAAAGAAACGGGTAATGTGGACTGCCTTTCCTTGACTATCTTGTTGGGTGGAAAGAAAATGAACATTTAGGTATGACCATTTTCAGGAAAGCAACGCATTCGAACAAATATTTAGTTTTCAATTCATTACATTCAGTCAGTGGGAAGGATAAGTTGCTTCAAGTCTTTTAAGGAGAGCATACAGATGAAAATGAAAGAGTTAAAGAATTAAATTGTAAACAAGATAATTAAAATTAAATCCATTCACACAATGGAAAATAGTGTTAAATTAGATCGTAAAACTTCTAAATCAAGGACCTTAGCAGTAGTCATCTCATACACCTCAGGTGAATTTAGAAGTGCTTAACAAATGCAATATCAGAGTATTCTACAAAAGATCAAATACATTACAGAGCACCTTAGCCCATTTGAAAGACGAGATCTCTCTAGGTTCACAATCTAATTGTGTTTATAAAATAAAATTCTCAGACCACGATGCAATACGCATAAGACAAACTTCTCGTGAAATTAAAATTACAGAATAATGAATACCGAAGAACTTCCACTTGACCACCCTAGAAATCCAGTAGAGCTGAAAAAGGTTCGAGACACTTCAGCCATAGTTCTCTACACGTCATAATTCCAGGTCGCAAGGCCAATTTCGACAACATTAAAACCGTTCAAAAATGTTTTAGAAATTATAACGAACGTGTCGTAGCAGAATCTCTTCACATTAAGTGGAATCAAAATTGTCTGAATAGGGATCAGGGGATAAAACGTAATTTGACCTGGTCCCAACTCACTCCCACATACTGACATAACCGATATACATGCGATGAGAAGTATCAGCACATGTGTACATACCAATCTCAATCTGTAATTCATACATTCATCACACAATACGCTACATATGGACGTCGTCTTTATCCAACAATTTGACAATGCAGTATTATTCATGTGGAAGAACACTTGACAAGCTATCATATATAAGCTTGGATATTGTAAATTCCGGTTTGGTATAACTTTGATAAGGCTATTAGCATTAAGTAGGGAAATGTCAGTTAAAACAAAACGATTTTGCTTTACATTCATTGGGAAATACAAATGCCAAAATAATGAACATTGCGAAACATTTTTGTCAAGCAGTTTGAAGACGAACTGCTTTGACAAGACTAAGTTGGGGACGAAGTTATTGTTTATTCAGTAGCAAAAAACAAACAAATAAGCAGGTTTGCTAAGAAGATTGGTGCTAGCCTATTGAGTGCAGACTAAAAGACGTTTTTTGTTTACATCTACTGTTACCTACTAGCCACATGTTTTACTGGATGGTCATTTCTGTATCCTATGCATCTGCTGACAGCAGCTGGATTGGTATTCTTTTTGAAAATATTTTTCGGGAGCTGATACCAAATCGAAAACCTCAGGGTGAAACTGAAATACTTCAGATCCTGGATTTTTATGGTTGGGATTCAACCTTTTGGTAAGCACTTTATGACTGAGCCAATAGGTTGGCATTTAACAGTCAGTGTATGAAATATCACAACTCGAAACGATATCGAAATACTCTCAACAACCATGCGCATGTTCTTGAAGTAGGTAATGAACTCCACCTATAATATAGGGGCTGTTGGAACCACTTCCTATCTAGACTTCGGTAGGTGGGTGGAGTTCGAAACCACTACTCGATAGTGGAGTGTCTAGATCAGGAAGCCACACCCCTACTAATGTCGCAACTGGTTTTTAGTGTTATCTGTTCAAATTTATGACTTATTTGAGATCATATGAACATGAGCAACTATTAAGATTCCGAGGATTCCTCACTGTCGGTGGGTCAACACATGATAGCTATTTTCACAGTTTGTGATTGTGGTTCTAAACAGTGAAGAACAAGCTCAGCTTTCTGATTGGGGATTGGTTGCTGGGCAAATGAAATGTTAGAGATTAATCATAGCGGTCAAGTAACACTACACCCTTCCAAATTTCCACCATTTTTCTCATGTGTTTTATTTACTGTCTTACCCTGTTTCCATCATCTGTAACTTATTTCTTCTGTACAAATCAAACAGATTTTGTCATTATAAAATAAGTTGAGCATGTAATAGCACCCTAACAAAGGGTAGGATACAAAGCGATCATACTGGCTTGGTCTAGACATTCAGTTATTTAGTTTGTTACTGGTTCGAACATTGTTTAGGCAATCAAGTGCCGTCATTATTTTTGTTATTAGTTATTATCATTTGTCCCATGGGTTCCTAGTGGAACATAGGGCTTCAGTAGCATGTCGCCATTTCACTCTGTTCTCTGCGGTCTTTTCAACGACTGCCCACAAGCTTTCATTTCTTCTTCACACGATCTCCTCCATGTCACCCTCACCTCGGACGTCCAACTCATCGTTTCCCATTTAGATTCCACTCGAGTGCCTGGCCTGGCGCGTGATGTCTCCGAATGGTCTTCTCAGTGTATGCCCAATCCATTTCCACTTTCTTCTGCATATTTGTTGGTCCATGGGTGCTTGGTTGGTTCGTTGACAGCCAGCCAGCCAGCCAGCCAGCCAGCCAGAGTTGCTTGTTGCTTGTTCTTATTATTCTGGCCATCTGATCTCCATCTTCTGTACCGAGCGTAGGCAGCTGTTGATGAATGTCTGTAGTTTGTTGGAAATGCTCTTCGTGACGCGCCGAGTCTCTCAACCATCACGTAGATGCACCGACTTGACTGACTTAGTGTTGAAAGTCCATATCTTGTTCTTTGTGCTGAGTGCATTGCAGTAGATATCCACACTGGTTTCAGATTAATGAAGGGCTGTCTTGCTTTTCCGATCCTGGTTTTGACATCCTCATCTGTGCCACCTGTGGTTGAAACAGTACTGCCTAGGTAGGTAGGTAAAAGAGACAACTTCCTTTAGATTTCTCCCGTTGATGGTGATTGGTACTTGTTGTTGCTGGTTGGGTATCTTCATCACCTCCGTCTTCTCTACGTTCACTTGAAATCTCATTTTCGCTGCCTCGCCTCTTCTGTCAGCGTGTTAGTTTTTGCCTGTAGATCTTCGAGTTTGTGCTACAAGAAATGAGACATAAATCATCGTCGGCGGCGAAATCCAAATCTTCTAGGGTCTTTTCATCGGTCTCTTCATACTCCTCACAGTTTGTTGCATGATCCAGTCCACCACAATCAGGAAGATGATTGGTGATAGTAGGCAATCTTGTCTTACTCCTGTCTTCACTTCAAAGGCATCACTGAGCTTTCCACTGTGAATCACTTGGCATGTGGTGTTTTCGTATACCTGTTGAATGAGGTTGATAAAAATTTGTGGCACTCCGTAGTGTCGAAGTAACTGCCAAATTACATCTCGGTCCATGCTATCGAAAGCCTTTTCAAAATCGATGAAGTTGAGGTAGAATTGAGTTGACTGCCACTCTGTACTATGTTCTATGATGATGCGTAGCGTTGCAATTTGATCCGCACATGATTTATTCTTCTTGAAGCCAGCCAGCCGGTTACGGTCGTAATCTTGAATTCAGAGCATTTTTCAGTCTCAGTATGATGCTACATAATATTTTCCTTCTTGTGGACAGGTGTGGAGGATGATTCCGCACCAGTTCTTATTCTTGCCGAGACTTAGGTCTCCCTTTTTTGGGAGATTGACAAGGTGGCTTCACTTGAGCTTTTGTCGGAGGGTTTGTGTTCACTAATAGTTCAGTGGCTGGGCTGTTGGTTGGTGGTCAATTCAAGAGTTTTTTGAGGTGGTCAGCCCACTTCCTTTGTTTCTTCTCTTTGGTAACTAGGTCCCTTCACTATCTTTCATTGGTTTCATCTGCATTGATCTCTTCCCAGATAGTAACCTGGTTATTTGATATAGTGTTGTCAAGTCTCTGTCTCTCCTACCTGCATCCTGTTCTGCTTGATTTGCAAGTGTGTCGTAGAATTATCTTTTGTCTTTCCGTGCACTCCTCTTCACTTCTTTATCCAGTGTAGTGTTTTATAGGTTGTGTTCAGTTCCTCTTTTCGTTGTTCATCCTTGCACTGCACTGGTTCATCTTCTGCTTCACCATCTTCCTCTTCCTCCTCTATCATCTTCCATGTATCCATTCCTTGTCTTTTCTTTTCTTCCTTCCTAACACAGTTACAGGGGTTTCCCTTCACATCTCTTCTAAAGAGTTCCAGTATTCTTCCATGCAGGTTTCTTCAAGGATGTTGCATAATGTCTCCCATTTTTTCCTGACGGCTGACTGACGTGAAGATGTCGTTTGTAGTTTCGTCTTTCAGTACAGTTTCTGTTCTGGATGTTAAACTTGAAGTGTTGTCTATCATCAACTTCCGTGAAAGCTTTCCACTTGATTTTGAAGGTAAGTTCCTTGCACTAGATAGTCTGGTGGTGTGAAACTACATCCGCTCCCCTTCTTCATCTGATCTTGTGTCCAACAGACTGACTGCGTCTCCACTTTCTTCACATTGAGATGAAGTCGATCTGATTTTTAGTGTAGTGTGTCCTGGTGTCTGGTGAAATCAACTGCATGTTGCTGCCTTGTGAATATCCTTGTGTTTGTTTGTGCACACTGCCTGATTCCAATCACCAAATCGTTGAATGCGCAGAAGTCTTTGAGCAGATCTCCATTCTCGTTCATCATTTCACCGAGTGCCTCTCGACCCATGATGAGTTCTCTTCCTGTGTTATCCGCTCCCACTTTGGCATTAAAACATGTCACCCCACTCATTAGAATTTTGATATCGCCGTCGCCGACTGGAGTCTTGTTCAGTACTGATTGCAGTTGTCTATAGAATTCTTCTTCTTGTTCTTCTCTTCATCTGCTTAATTATTTGTATGTGCGTAGCGTAGCATTGTATGATTGTGACTCCTTCTTTTCGATTTGAATCTTGCTGTGATGGTCGTGGAGGATGAGATTGGATCCCATTGCCTGAGAGCCTTCGATGTTGTTGGGGGCATCATGATAGGCACTCGGAAACTCAGTGTGCTCGTGATTGTCGTCTGGGTGACAATATCGGAGTAGATTAGATGATTGACTCTGCAGTTGACAGTTTGGAGAGTCCACTTCCATTGGATCTGCAGATTCCTAACACTTCTATGCTATGCCTTCTCATCTCTTTTGGAATCTGGGCAGTTTTGCTAGGTTCAAACATCGTCCGGAAATTCCACGTCCCCATGTTTACTTTCGCCTTCATCGAGAGAAGACACATCGGCTGACTGGCTCCTCGAAGGCTTTCACCAATCGGCGTCGTTATATCTCTCCGATTCCATCGAGAAATAAGTTTATTTTTATTTTTTTATGTTTTCTATGTGCTTTGAAGTTTTTTTAGTGATTGGATTGGTTTTCTGGGGTAGGGTTGCTAACCCTATACCCAACCTTCTTTCTTTATCCGGGCTTAGGACCGGCTAGTAACTAGTGAGCTAGGCAAGGTTAGTAGCGTCTTTAATCATAGACATATTGGGTAATGTTCGAAGCTTAGCATACCTACGTATATGCGGTTTTTCAGTTGTATTATTTGTTAGTTCATTTCCTCTTTGTTGAATGTAGATGTCTAAAAGTAAGGGGAATCATATTGATCCAATTCTTGAACAATCTGAATTATTATCAGAAGAAGCAAGAAATCTGACACCTGCTGATGCAGATGTTCTTCGATATGTTTTATTACGTTCGCCATTACTTTCATCTGATTGTTCGTACAGTCGAGAAATGGCGAGAAATTGGCCAATATAGAACTTGTTAATTGTGTAGGAAACCTACTTTCCCGGTAAGTGGCGAAAAGTATTTCAGTTATATAGACTTTGTGTTTCTCATCTCTGTGTTCCCTGTACTTTCGACTACTCATTACTTCAATTAACAACTGTTTACATGATGGCGAGAAGGTAGAAATTCTGGGGCGCAATAATTAGCTTAGGCTTATGTCACAGACACTGTACATCAATTGCATTTTGTATGCCACTGTAATAAATTATTTTGTTTTCAACTACTCAAAGAATTATGTCTCAGATCAAGTGTGTCATAACCTTCCAACATTGAAGTTTATATTCAGCTCTAAAGGATTATTTCAAAGAATCGACTTTCTTAATGAAAAGTAATCAATTCAGTCACTTCTTTAGATTTTCCTTTCAGATTTTAGTTTCATATAATTGTGATAAATACCATACAGTCTTATTTAGATCTTATGAAGATTTAAAGAAGTAATGGTAAATATTTTCACTTTATGTAACACTTATAATGAATTGTTTTCAGTTAGGCATATTGATATTGAAGTATGTTAACACCAATCTGTGCTTTTTTCTCTTGTCTGCACATCATTTGGTAGATAGTTGAAGTAGTACAATTGTTAATGCCTGTGGGGATGTAAATTCATAATCCGACTGTGAATCATTATTGCTTATCGGCGACATGAAGTGTTAGAACACGAGATCATAATTTACTCGTTTTTTTTCAATTTTCACCAACATTTTGGTGATATAGAGTAGCTCATATTTAGTTAAATACACTAGAAGTATATATTCTCGATTGCTTTTAGTCTGGAAATAATAACCAGTCTTTGGCGACAATCCAGACGATTAATTGGACATATCACCCAGACAGATTTAGTATCTTGGCGACAGGGAATCTTGTATGTATTTGTGTGTATGGTTCTCAAAGGGTAATTTTACCGTTGAATTAAAGAATTCATAGTTCTTGTCTTACTCTAGCAGACACATTAAGCATTAAGTGCTTTGATGCCATTACTGTCGTGATGTACTCATTAAACCACGAAATGTCTTTTAAAGGAATGCAGTCAAAGAAAGTCAGTATTCCTAGACTGTCAAACTAGAATAGGGATGTCATTTATTCCATAAACAATTAAGAAATTATGTGTTATATGCTTAAAACATTCAGAATTCCATGCAGACGTGTACCCTAAGTGGCCAACCACCTAGTACTGGGATTCATTGGAGTAACACTGGGGAGTTCGTTTATCCATAAGTGTTTATTTTGATTTGGTGACGAAATTTCAAGAATCACTTAAGTATATCACCTACACCAAGTGGTAAAAAAGGTGATTGATGATAGAATCTTGAATTTACATTCCGTAAACATTAATAAGTTTATTGCCTTATCTTTTTTAATGAATATTCTGCAAGCTTGGAAAACATGCAAGGGTAACGTACGTTCATGCTTGCACTACACTATAGGTATTTTTGACTTATCAAAACAAATAGTTCATTGTTTTTGGTATTCAAACTTGTGAATGAATTAACAGAAAGGATTTTATCGCTAGGCTTTTCTAACTGTTTATTTACAATTGCGAGGCTGATTTATGCATCTTTCATTGTTTTAGTAAGCTTTCTTTGTTGGTGTCAGGAAACTTGTTTTCATAAACTGCTTCCGAGTTCAAAGCATTACACTACACATTTATGATGCATAGTAGCTAAGCAGTGCAATCCAGGACGCACGTTTCGTCCTATTTGGGACTCGCCAACTGGATGTACAAGCAATACCATACAAGCAACAACATCAGATCACACAAACTAGTATTTTTGACAGCTAGGTGGTTTATCATTAATCTAACAGAGTTTTTGTATGCTTACGTTCGTAGCATCACATCTGAAGCACTCAATCCTGAACAGTCTATTATGCAGATCAGTCGTAAGCAGGTTGATGATTTTTTCTCTGGTGACGATTTGGATGCTAATTTCCTTATCAGGTTGGTTGTAACATTTTTTTAAAAAAAAAATTATGTCTGCATTGTGTTACGATTTTTTCACCAACAATGTGGAGCTGTGTCTCATTAGTTTAGAAAAATAACTTTAAACTAATGGGTCACGGCATCGAACACCCCTCCACCTATCGAGGTTTAAGCAGCCAGGTAGTATCACTAGCCTTCATAAAATAGGTGAGACTCATTCTCTGCTGCACGAACGTACATGTAATTGCTGATTGCGTTTCGATTTCTATTCGATTCATCAACATTCAGTATATCTTTGACTAAAATTGTAGGTGTTGTCATACTAAAATTATGTGTGAGACACTTTAGCGTTCCTCACTTTTATAAAACACTATACAAGTACTCATTTGAATGTTTTTTAATGTACTGTGAATCGATGGACTGTATGTAAACAACCAGATGACTAATAAATGAATTTGTGACAGTGTGGTAAGACCCAACTTGTTTGTGTACTACGGGACGAATTCAATGAAATAGATGACTGACTGACAAAATCATCGTGGGACCTCGCACACAAGTGCACTGGTTTAAGTTGCCATAATTCACAGTAGTATACAAATAACAAGTAGACAGAAAAGACTGATATCAAAGTAGATAAAGTTGTGTGAGAGAATAAACAATCTGAAGATAACCTAACCGTGAATGCACATATTCAACCTTTAGAAGATATCAAGGAGTGAATACATCTGCGCCATTGTGACCGATTTTCAGCCACGTCACCAACCACTGATTCTTTTCGTCTCAGGAACCGTAACCGGGAAATGTACATCCTCTAAAAAAACTGAGACCAACAGTAAGGCACTTCGTGGACTGGTGCTACATTTTAGTGTGGCATGTCATAAGATGAAACAGAAAACCATGAGTGGATACAAAATAGAGTATTGATATGACATTGGCGTAAATAAAGATATGAGGTGGTTTCATTTAAGTCAATACCTTGTTTTTTAATCCGTTTTACACAGATTTTGATAACCGATTTCTTTTGCATTGGATACATATTGTCAGCAAAGTGACACCTCTCATTGCATAAATCACCCTAAATGCTAACAACCTAATGCATTTTCTTTTTACGTTGGTTTGACTTTTCGTGACATCTCTCATTACATCCCATATTGAAAGAAGTAAGAAGACGGATACGAAGGAATAAATGTCTGTTGTCAGCAGTGGGACATTAGTCGTTAAATATGGTACACCTTTCACTAAAACCGTCATTTGCAAAATGTGCATCATTTTCTCTTCTGCTTCTCTCTTGATCTGCTCTTCATAAACCTGCTTCGTCCCTTGCGTTTCTCTTGGTAGAATCCTTACCCATTGCTGGTAATTCTTTATGATTTCTGCCACCCTCTCAACATATACTACTTATATCCATTCTTATCAGCAACGCCCACTACAATATCATTCCGAAATTAGGTGTGTGTGTGTGTATGTGAGTACGCACAACACTGTGTAAGTGGATGGTGGTTAGAGATTTCACTATCTGATTTACCCTCACTGCTTATACTATACACTTACACTGTTTTTTGAATATACTTAATGAAGAGGTTAGCTTAAGTTCTTATGTTGCATTTCTTCGACTACCAAGCTCTACAGCCTTATGCCATAAGACAGTACGTGTTTTTGCAATTTATACTCATCTTGCAGTAGTTGTTGTGATATCCTCTCGGTGCTACTGGTAGCAGGCAGAAATCAATGCTGTCGTGTATATTTATCCCATTATTCTAACATTTGTTACGGAGATCTCTAGTTGATATGTCTGGCTGCTAATGACATACATTCAAACTAATAACACCAATTGTGAAGGGTTGGTGTACTTCTCAACCTGAAGTCGGTGTTCAATTTCGTTGACCGAGAGGTTTCATGGCGATGTCTCACTGAAACGAGTAGGTGTATCACCCTGATGAAGGCGCTATATTTGAACACCTATAGGTAGGCATGTAAGAGGCAGTGGTGAGTTGTGTTTGCAAAGTGGTGCCCGTCAAGGATATCCATTCTTACTCAACTTTATCATAGACGTACTTATAAAGGTCCCCCTCCTGTCGTCTGACTTCAAAAAGATTGACCATAGTAGAGAAGACTCCTTAGTAGATTCAGAGTACGCAGATGACGTATTCCTGTTAGGTGAATACACTGACAAGATGTACGGCAATTTGATGATGTTTAGCATGCGTTTCTCAGCATCCAAATGCAAATTGTTCCTCCAGGACTGGTCTTCAATGTTACTCTACTTAACTAACTTAATAACAGGGAGTGAAGTGTTTGAGTGCGTTGACCACTTCACTTACCCGGTAAGTCGGTTCAACCCTGATGGATCAGTGACCAACGAAATCTGCACACGAATACAAAAGGTTCAACTGGCTTTCGCCAAGTTACGCCACTTCTGGCGCCGCCGTGATATCCTGTTATTTTCTAAGGGTCGAGTTTACTGTGCTGCAGTTTGCTATGTTCTACTATACGGTTGTGAAACATGATCATTAAAGGTAGAGGAAATGAAACGGCTTCAGGCGTTCGATCACCGTTGCCTTCTTATCATAGGCCGTGTTTCTTGGTGTCACCATGTGAGTAACGCAGAAGTCAGGTGTGGAGCTTAGGGGAGAAGAGGGAAGTTAGTTGATGCAGTTGTGAACCTTCATTGACTCAGGTGGCTGCGACTTATATTACGTATGCCTAGTCATTGTCTTCCTCGTCGCACAATGTTGACTGAAGTAGGTTCAAGCTGTAAAACGGTTAGACGCTGCCAGATTAAAACATGGCATCACTGCATGAAGCCTTTGACTATTGGTCTGAGCCATGTAGGGAAATGTAGACTTTGGGATCGGTTTCCAAGTGACAATAGAAACTAATGGTTGGAAACTCTGGGTGATATTGCATAGAGTCGATCTCAATGACACAGATGCGTCCGCACATTAGCTTCATTTTAGTCTTCATACTAAACTCAGTATTTTCTCATTCCTGCTTCCTCTTTGTCTTCTCTATTTCTTTATCTTCCATCTTGCTGCTTTCTTGCAGATATGCTGATATGAACTGCCGTAAGTCAAGCAGTAATGACTGGTCTTATATTGGTCTTGTCTGTCTGTTTCTCTGTGCAGAGTTATTCAACTTCATGATTTCTTTTAGGAAAGTAACCGATTGACTAGGAGTAAAACTTGGGCATTTTAGTGAAACGTTATTCCCTGAGCTAGGTGGTTTACTCGTTAAACTTTCATTGTCTATCTAGACAACACCATCAGCACTAACTTTATGTTGA
Source organism: Heterobilharzia americana (assembly GCA_944470555.2). Lineage (NCBI taxonomy): Eukaryota > Metazoa > Platyhelminthes > Trematoda > Strigeidida > Schistosomatidae > Heterobilharzia > Heterobilharzia americana. Next base: position 28,779,104 of record OX104132.1, on the reverse strand, counting down.
AGTTAGTTGTGGTGATGTTGTCTAGAACGACAATGTGATAGCTTCACGAACAAACCACCCAGCTCAAAGAAGACAACACAACCAAAGTCATCCACCTTAGCTAGAAATATTCTCCACCACCTCAAAATCATAAGAACGTTATTTCATTATATTTTTTTCATCATATATATCACACAGTGAAGCATTATTATTTACCGAAGAACGTTTCAGAGGCAATCTATTTTCCATGACCATCTCAAGGTAACTTCACAACTTTCAGGGATGCTTCATTCAGTTATAGTTCTGGCTCTGGTTTTGCGACAATATTGGAAAGAACTAGAACTATGTAAAGTATTTCTCAAAGTTGTCGTGTTACCTTGATATGATTATGGACAATTGATTGTATCCGAAATGTGTTATTCAGTAAACCATAATATTTCATTGTGATATATATATGGTAAACAAAATGAAATGCGTTGAAACATGTCAGGAAATAGTATTATTGCTTTCATAATCAGATCTCCTCACACCTTGCTCTAATTTACATACTTTTACTTTTGTATAAACTATTTGTTATAATAAACGTGGCGGCCTGCTTAAAATTTGAGCTACCAAAACGTTTACAACAGATTACTCCTTTAGAGCTTGCTTTAATTATTCAAGTTGTCGTCAGATGTACTCTCGCGCATTCTCAAAATGTCTCCAGCTTATCATCACACAAGTTAATAACAAAACTGCAAAAAAATATCGTGGTAGATGGCAGTGGGTTTTTGAGTTCACAATAGTTTATCATATAATAGTGGCTATCACAAGAATAATAGTTTTTTTATTTTGAGGTTAGTAGGGATTAGATGTTTAAGGTAGCATTCATCACGGACTGACATCAGCTGGGGAACCACTGAAATCCTGGGAGCATTGGACAGCTGTTTCGTTTTAGTATGAGACTCCTCACCATGCTTCGAGATGGATATCCCGAAGTTCTAATGAGACGCCGTGGCTTGTGGGTTTAACCAGTTGGAGGTGATGCGGATGCTAACTGAAGACGTTAGGTGATAGTCGCATCATATCGCAAACTGACAGAAGTAGGAATAGTTAGCTCGTTTGCCGTGAAACCTGAAGGCCCTGAGTCCGATCCCTGATCAGGTCATTGGTGCATATTGCTAAGGAGTCCCATACTAAAACGAAACAGCTGTCCAATGCTCCCAGCATTTTAGTGGTTCCCCAACTGATGTCAGTCGGTGATGAATGCTACCTTAAACATCTAATCCCCACTAACCTCAAAATAAAAAAAAAACTATTATTCTCGTTATAGCCACTATTTTCTTACTTCAGTGCCTTGTTATCACACACAAAAAGACATCACTAATCACTTTATTTCAGACAATAATTTTTAATACAGTATGGAATTCTCAGTATGATATTCACAAATTAACTCCTTGTACACTATTTTCAAATTAAATAGCCATCGCAGTTAAATACTGTTAATAGTAGCAGTATGATAGGCAATAATACATAACAACTAATTGTTTTTAGGTTGTCGTCTAGTTTGTAGATATGTTGTTGCACGGGGGTACGAATAGAAAAGCACCCTTAGGTGTTGTGCTGGAGTATTATCCAGTCTGTATGAAAATTTGCAGTTCCTGCTAACCATCTCTCTAATGGTTCTGTGATAAACTATTGTGAATTCAAACGCCCACTGCCATCTACCACGATATTTTTTTGCAGTTTTGTTATTAACTTGTGTGATAATAAGCTGGAGACATTTTGAGAATGCGCGAGAGTACATCTGACGACAACTTGAATAATTGAAGCAAGTTCTAAAGGAGTAATCTGTTGTAAACGTTTTGATAGCTCAAATTTTAAGCAGGCCGCCACGTTTATTATAACAAATAGTTTATACAAAAGTAAAAGTATGTAAATTAGAGTAAGGTGTGAGTAGATCTGATTATGAAAGCAATAATATTGTTCACTGACGTGTCTTATTCTACTTTTAACGATGGGAACTTTTAAGATCCTTAATTTCGGATAGTATTTGAACATAATAGCAAAATCTTATCCGAATATTAATTTCTTTAGTAGGAATGATCAGCTTTGGTGGATATTTTGATGTAAGGTGATGATCAATTTAACCTATTATCAAAGTAGGACAGAGTGAATCAATTCAGCTTAACAAACACATGAAGGTTTGTAAACTAAGCTGTCGATTACATCTATTTATACTATTCGGCTTCAGAAACTTCATCACCTACTGTTTAAAAGTCGTTTGTCTGGGTCAATACGTTTCAGCCAGTGCATAAAATAACCATTATAACCCAAGCTCATTAGGAATCGAAAAACAATGTTTTACAGTGGTGGTGTAATTTTTTGATGCGACTGTCTGTTTATCGAAGGCAGGTGATACAAGCCTTAGAAATCTAACAAATTTCTTTGGGCTGACGAAATATACCCATTTATTCATTAACAAGAGCAAGGCATGTATCAGCGAAGAAATATTTCTTTTCAACGACTTCATTATCAAGTTGTACAGTCGTATTTATACTCAGCAAAGTGACAGATATTTGCACTAAAAAGTTGCTCAATCAATGTGCAAAATATACAATCGGTGGAGGTATTTGTTCAAGTGGAAGAGATAGAAATGTGTCATTGAAAAAGGAACGAACTGATAACAGGTGGTGAGATCAGCGACAAGTGCTGTCAAAGAATTGTGAAACGGTGATAATTAAGCTGAAACGTGTACAATAGGTCAATGATTTAGGAATGAATTGATATTAAAGAGTGAAATATGGTTCAAGTGTTGTCAATGAAGTGAAAATTAGTGATAATGATGATAATAAAAGAGAAGTATGTCAAAGTGAAGTGAAAATTGATAAAACCAACAAAATGAGTTGTTAAGGCCAAGGTAGGGAAAGTGGTTTCACAAAACGTTTTTGAATGCAAGGTTTCGGTTTTTGTTCATGTATAGCTAATGCTTCAGCTATGCATAAATGGTGAAAACGTAAACCTTTGGAGTAGTTCAATTTAACTTTGTAAACTGTTTTCAAGGATGAATCTCGAGGTGCTGAGTGACCCAATCCAACAAGGTGTTCACATATGGATGAAGTCGTTTTCCTTTGCTCGCCTCTGGTAAGCCAAACCGAGTAGTGTTCAGCAACGCGTTTTCGGGGGACCAGCTTACAACGTCCAATATAGTCAGCTCCACAGGAGCATGTGAACTTGCAGATACACATAGAAGTGGACATAAGTGGAAGCCTATCCTTCCTTTGGATATTTTCGTTTATTTCTTCATATCTTTTAATTTATAAACTGTCCAAGTTAGTAAATAAATAAGTTGAATTTTTCATGCTTCGAAAATCCACTATAAACCTTTTTATTCCGTCAAATTTCATTTATGACGGTACTGTATGAAAATGCAGTAATGTGAGTTGAATTGAAACACATACAGCAAAGCGTGTTTTCTACTGTATTCTTCGAATTGTTAGCGGAACGATTGAATTACGGATATATGTGATTCTATTGCACGGACTTGTAGAATCTGAAATTTGTGATGAAGCTGATATCGGTGAATGTTTTCCTCCCATATTCTATTGTGCAAAATATATATTCATTTTAACTGATTGCCAACTGATGTCGGTGTATTGAGCCGTTTTGGATACTTCAGGTTATTCTTATGATTTTGTTGGTTAGCATTGTGAATTTATGGTTGGTTTTTCTTTGGGGGTAGCCAGCAAGAAACTCTATATCTAGTTTTTATGTTTCTCACTCGTTACTCGTACTTACAGAACCGTGTAAGTTGTGGAAAGTTTTCATCAGAATTGACGACAACTAGTGATGTCCGCTAGGGGATGTCCACTGTCACCATCCCTATTTAACTTCGTTGTAGATGTAATAATGGACATAACTTTAGGGACCCGAAACTTCACAGGGATTGACCTACTCTCTGGAGGTGGTCTGGTTGACTTGGGGTATGTGCACGATATTATCCTGCTTGGTGAAGAGGCTGACAAAATGCAGGGTCTTGTGAATGCGTTTTGCAGAAGTCTGAGTATGTTTGGCATGCGTTTCATTGACACCTGCGAAATGTAAGATGATGGTCCGGACTGGTTTTCTGCAAATATTACCAGTTTAATAATAGGGGATGAAGTGGTGGGATGTGTCAACCACTTCACTTACTTGGATAGTTGCATCAGCCCGCCGAACGGGCTGGTTGGTGACGAAATCTCAGCTCGGATAGAGGCCTGTTTTTCATTTGCCAACTTGCGTCATCTATGGCTCAGACGGGCGAGATATCCGACCATCTATCAAACGACGAGTATAGTGTGCCACAGTCCTTTCTTTGCTGTTGTACGTCTGTGGGACATGGCCGTTAGGAGTAGAAGAGTATAGGCGGTTACAGAGTTCTGATGATAGGTGTCTTCGTAGCCTTGCTCTTGTGAGGTAAAGTCACCGTGTGAACAGTATTGAGGTGAAGTGAGGGTCACTAGGCGAACTGGGATGGTCGATTGACGAGTTTGTGAACCTTAGTCTACTGAGATGGCTTAGGTATGTGTTGCGCATGTTGTCACTACCTATCTCGACGTGCCATGCTATAGGGGAAATTGGATTAAGTTTGAAGAGGATTCACGCTGGCCAGACCAAGACGCGGTGCCAATCCATAAAGTCTCTTACTGCTGGTCTCAGTCGTGTGGGAAGATGTAGAGTGTCTGCTTGGGGTCCCTGAGAATCAATGGAATCAGTAGTTGAGGACTCATTGTGACATGGCTGAAAATCTATCACAATGGTACACATATATTCACTCCTTGATATCTTCTAAAGGTTGAATATGTGCATTCATGGTTAGGTTATCTTCAGATTGTTTATTTTCTCATACAACCTTATCTACTTCGATATCACTCTTTTTATATCCACTTTTTCTTTGTGTACTATTGTGAAGTGCAGCCGCTTGAACTAATGAACTTGTGTGCGAGGTTCTACTTTGATTTTCTTTTATGGCTATCGGCAGTCAACAGGAAGAGCTGTTGTTATATTGTCTGAGTCAAATCTTTCGATATCAGATGGGTTGAAAGATACAGACTGTCACACTGAAGTTCAGCATGATCGTTTGTGGTGTTACAGTTAGACATTCAGATAATCAAGAAGATTACTAGAAGGAAAACAAATAAGTGTATATTTCACAAAGCGTTTAGGAATTCGAATGTGACGAAAAGTACATACATCTACACCGTTGAAATCGGTTTCCAAACACTATCATCGATTCTTAACATCTCAAGAACAACGAATTGTCAGCTTATACGGATTGTACAACGTAGTGATCTGCTGACATTTGGTTTTTTTAGTTGACATTATTCGTCAAGTGTGAAATATGCTTTTGTCCGAGAGGGTATCACAAAACGTTTTCCACTTTCTGTAGATTCCGATGTGATTTTGAATTCTTGGAAGGAAGATTTTTCCAAGTATACGGTTACGCTGAATAGTACTAACAAGCATAGAACTTTCGTCTTGAGATTTTTTTGATTACCTTTATGGGATACTTTCTGTCAAATATTCGGATCTAATCTGATAAAAACTTTGTCCGCCAATAACCTTACGATCTGTTATGACTTCCACACTTTTTGTTTTTAAGCCTGGAGGGTATTTCTCATCGTTTCGATCAACTTTGGTGGGATGAATTGCAACCTCACAATGCCATTGAAGAAGTTTTGAACGTGGTTCGCCTAGCCAATGCATTCATCACTCGACATAGTCCATGGACTGAGAAAGTTTCTGTACGGCGAAAGTGTGTACTATCTGTAGTCGCTGAATCGTTAAGAGTATGTGCACTGCTTCTACATCCTGTCATACCAAACTTGTCACTTCGGTTATTAAATCGACTTGGTCTATACCATGAAGGTGGTCAGCAATCAGAAGTCGACAATGGATTACGTGTTCTAGGTCGAGACACTGGAAAATTCCTCCGTAGACTGTAATGATTTTGTTACATAACTCGGGTTTTAATGTATAACATTCATTGCCTTTCTGTGTTGTATCCACTTCCTTATCGTACATGTTTTTCAATATATGTAATTTAAAAAGCAATGTTCATTGTGAAAATGCTGGATGTAACCTCGATAAATATACTACAGATGCAAATGATTTATAAATTGCACCGTACTCTTGATACGTAAATATTGGGAAAGTAATTTCCGATTTAGAGGAAACAAGCAAAGTATCGTATCTCAGTTGGTAGGGTCTAATGTTTCGATGCCTATCATAATTCAAGTTTACTTCCAATTTCAGTCATTATGTTTGTAAATTAAAATCAGTTTTTTGATAAGGACCATAAAAGACGGTTTTGCGATTGTCAGTCAGTTACTTTCCTTTTCTAATTCGGGATGATTTGGATGGAGACAGCTAATGTGATGTTCGGTTTTCGGCAACGTACCACTAATTCAGATGATAGCAGATGGGAAATCGGTGTTTGAAGCATAGCTACAACAAGCGTTGGTTTCTTTAAGTCCGTCAGTAGACCTCCGGAATGATAACTCGGCGATCATTACTTAGAATTCACGCATGATTCAGGGTTTCATAGAAGTTTAGTCATTATCTCTGTATACAGAAAAACAAAATCAAAGTTTAACCTCGCACAGAAGTACATTGGTTCAAGCTGCCGCAACAGGATACAAAGAATAAGGGGGTATGAAAAGTGATGCAGAGTATACAGATTTGTATGGAGCTAGAAAAAAAATTGAAAAATGAAGGATAGTGAAAAATGTCCAAACTTAAGAATAAGTTAAAGGACGAATAAATGTAAGCTATTGTGGCTGATTTTCAACCATTGTTGTCTATTATCTCCAGGACCACAACCAGACAATCTACACGGCTTAAATCAACAGTCAGAAACTTTATAGTGTTGGCACTTCTTGGTCTGAATACTCACAGCTTTTCCCCCACTCGATCCAACTTCAGCCAACATTGCACTTCGAGATGGATGGTCGCAGAGTATGCGTAACACGTGTCGAAGTCACCTCAGTCAGTGAAGGCTCACAACCTCAACGACTGACCTGCGTTCCATGCTTAGTTCTCTCTATCTAACCTTAACGCTGCTCATAAGTGAGCAAAACCTACAGTCTCCTCACATCTGCTTTCAATATTAATGTATGTCAGCCATATTGTAGGACTGCAGCACTGTATGATCATTCTTTAATCAGTAGTTAGATATCTCTCTGTCGACAAAGGTGGTAAATCCAGAAAGGGCCTATCGTATTCAAGCTGAGATTTCGCCAGCAACCAACTAATTGGGGCGCATGCAACTCAAGTAGGTGGAATGGTTAGTACATTCTACCATTTCACTCCCTATCCTTAGACTGAGAGTGGATGCAAACCAGTCTTGAAACAACATCTTACATTTGAAAAGTGAAAAACGCATAGCAAGCAGGGTAAGATATCTGCTAAGGCATTCAGCAGACCCTGTATTTTATCAACATCTTCACCTAGCAGGACAATATCGTCAACTAGATGCCTCTAGAAAGTAGGTCAGTCTCTGTGAAGTCAGAAGTACCTAGGGTTATGAAGTTGAACGGTAAAACCGGGCATCCCTAGCGGATACCACTAGTTGTCGTCAGTTCTGATGACAACTCTCTTAATCCATTACACGGCCACGCGAGTTCGAGTGGGAACTTTGATCAGCGTTACATGCTCGCTCGACTCTCGTTTTAAAGTCAAGCTGCAACTAAACCTGTCGGTCATATGCCGCCTTTAGGTCAATAAATGTGACAAGTGTCATCCTCGTGTTTCTCAGAGCTTATACAGATGAAGCCCTGATTGACAAACCCTCGTTCATGTCTAGTTGCCTACAGTTAAGCGTCGTAAAACTGTGGACCCTAGGATCGTTGACACAATGTAAGCCAGCCTGACTCTCCTATGATGTTCACAAGAAGATTTTCTTATGGACTGAAATAATCAGCATGGTAGGTCAGTCTGACAGGATTATCTGTTATTCTCGTACGCTGTCTAGTACCTCCGTTACCCTGATCAGCAATTTCCTACATTTATCCTTAAAAGCTTCGAGTGACAAACCGTTAGGTTCTGCTACTTTTCATCGACGGGTTCGGACCAGCTTTCTCGACTCCGAGGAAAGGTGGGGGATGGTCATCTACGTCCCATTCACGCTACGACTGGATGCTAGGCAACTGAAGTGTTGTTAGGGGCCAGTTGAAATGTACTTCGAAGTGTTCTGCGCAACGTTTTTGCCATCTGTCCAGAGAAGTAATCTGGCAACATCCTATTCGGTGATGGCTTCACTAACCACCGTCTTCTTGTTGCCAGTGTCCCTAATCAGTGCAAATAGTCGCCGAGTATTACTCAGTCCTGATACCTTTTTCATCTCTCGCTTTCGACACCTACCACTGCTCGCGATCATTGCGAAGACTCTTAGTTAATTCAGGTTTGAGCTGCTTTCATTCCCCACTTTGGTTGCAAACAGCTGGAGAAATCTATCCTTTCTAACCTTTGGAAGTAGGTTACCTTCTGTTGCTACCACGTTCAGATAGATGCGTACCTATCTCAACCCTGAATATGCATCGAAGTTTTCATCTTCCCATTGACTGCTGCCCGTTTCCTGTGACCCGTAAGGCCTAGAAGTAAGCGTAGACGTACTAACGTGTTGTCGGAGTCCAGACATGTACTCCGGAGATCCTGCAAAGATGGCTTATACAGATCCGATCTGTGTCCATCTTTAGTTTGATATTGGCAGACACCAAGTGAGACAGTGTCCCTCCTTAGGTATGAATTTGGTGCTGACCAGAAACAATTGATTGTGTGAACAACATTGCAACAGACGATCACCATCGTCAGTTTGTTGGCATGGCATACCGTAAGTACCTTCCAGATACCTTTCTGATGGCTCAGCTTCCGTACTTGAAGGTGGAAGCCATCCATCTGCTTTTAGAACTCTATCTGAACATTTTGCTTTCTTTAGCAAAATCAAGAGCTTCTCATAGAATTCATCCTTTCAATCATCTGAACTGGAATTGGTGGGTAAATAGGAGGAGACAACAAATAAGCATCGAGAAGTCCCACGTAAATATTGGTGTTTCATAACTACAGCGCCTGGTGAGAAAAGTGAGTGGTACAGGCATGCAAGTGAAAGTGTATTTGAACTGAATGGGCTGCGATAATTAAATCGTGCTTCGTACAAGTCTATTGCACATCAGGATGGGATACCAAGGGTTAGTAGATCACTAGATAGGGGTAACTTATTTCAAGAGGTTGTAGACCTACACAGAAAAAGGTATCTGTGACATTCATTGCATACAACAAGCCACTAACTGCCATAATGTGCCATGTTAGTCAAAGCAATATTAATCTAGAAAACTAGCATTGGTGGGGCAACGTACCAGTCCATCAGGTTAAGGTAACCCCGATTTCTTCCCTAGAACAAATTATTCAATTTTTAGCTATTGTACATTTTTGAGATGTTCCTCTGCATCAGGATTGGCTGAGAATATTCGACACACTTTCTTCAAGCTTTGTACACTTCGCGCTGTTTTCGGTGTGCTGGCAAAGTGCGCTTGAAATACACTGTTCACAAACATTCGTGTTCAGGCCTTTTCAATACGTGTTGTTGTTAATAGAATTACTAGCAACAGGTACTGGACCTAACGCATACACGAATGGAACGCATTCTCTCACATCGCGGATCTATTAAAACCGACAATTGCGCTAACGGGATAAACTGGTGAACCCGACTTCTCGAATGTTCATTACTTATGGTTGCTTCTAAACCAGGGAATTATACTCATGAAAAAACCGTGGATTTTAACATAACATTTGTGGAATTAAATATATTGGGATTACTGTAACATATGTTGAAATATTACTGTTGCATTTATCCTGACCCTCGTACGATTTGACCTTTGAAGGTATCCTACGGTAGACCGCATTTTGATTGTTTCCTTTCTAAACTCTGTGTTCTATGTTTTGTCCTTTTTTTCTTTCATTATATGACATATCTACATATTTTGTTCTATATGGAATTTCGTAATATGTTAAATTTTTCTTCATACTGGGTCCGTGAGTGCTATTCATTGTACTTTTCGCCCATTCCATGCCAGCGATCTAACATTACGGTCTTCCCACTACTTCACATCAAATCATGTAACTCCGCAAAATGCGAAGTTTGGATACCCCAGTGCGAGTCTACCAAGCGAAGCGGCCGAACAGTTATCGCTTAAATCAGACCCAGATGCACCAAACGATCGCCTAAAACAGGCAGTCATTCAAGCCGCATCGCTTATCGAACAACAAATGTTTGATAAACTCTCCAGTAATGTACAATCGGGAGACAGAACCCAGTTACAACTTCCGCAATATATGAAAAGATTGCTGGGTAACCATAGTATCGACCACGAACTGTCTCATCAACTTTGGCTTAGGAAATTGGCTAATCTTATACAACAAATGTTAGCAGTAGGTGACACTAGTTTTTACATAGAACATGCAGCTGAGGTCTTAGACCGTATATATGAAAGTATGTCTGCCACCATATGTACCACTTCTGCCATACACACACAACAAGCAGACAGAGATAAAGCATTGAAAGAGAAGATAGAGCTTTTGACAGAGCGGATAGTAATGTTAAGCATGCGGAAGCATTCCTGTCAGGCGATCCAGAGGCAAGTGTTAATGGAGCACAAGGAATTGTAGAAAGAGGTCACCAGCCTCTGTTGGTACCATCGTGAATTTGGGAGGGACGCCAAACACTGCACTTCCTCATGTAGCTCCCACAACGCATCATCAGGGAAAAGAACCTGCCGGCAGTCTGTGACGACTGCTGCCGACGGCGTGAATAATTTCAGCAGTCGTCTCTTTTATGTAACTGACAAATCGACTAGTGCATAACTTTTAGTTGAAACCGGGGCAGAAGTTAGTGTGGTACCCCTATTTGACAGAGAAAAACAGTACCCAGACACACTATTACGAGCAGCGAACAGCTTCTGAAATAAAGATGTACGGAACACGAGAATTACCACTAATTCTTGGACTCACTACTCCGTTGTCTTGGAAGTTCATCGTGGCAGGTGTTTCGGTACTTATAATCGGCATTGACTTCCTACAGCACTACCGTTTATTAAGAGATGCTAAAAAGGACAGGCTTTTTAGCACTGAACAGAGCATTTCCATAAACGGGATTTTGTCAAATGGAAAATCGATGAATTTGAGATCCGTTCCACACCAAATTACTTGCCTCTACATTGCCTTACTATGTCATTATCCATACTTAACTCAGTCTACCTACCGAGCTAAAGACGTGAAGCATAGTGTGATGGCATTACATAAAAACCAAAGGATATCCTGTCCAAGACGTCTCAGTCCCAATTGCTTGACCATAGCAAAGAGTGAGTTTGATAAAATGCTAAAACTTAGCATTATACACCCCTCCAGCAGCCCTTAGGCATATTCTTTACATATGGTAGCAAAAAAGAATTCTCAAGATGTCTGTCCTTGTGGCGATTAATGGGCTCTTAACAGCCAAACTATACCAGACAGATATCCACTCCCGCTTCATGATTTCGCCAGTAATTTGTTTGATGCAAATATCATCGACGAGATAGATCTAATTAGAGTGTACTATTACATACCGACTAGTCCCGAAGATATCCCAAAGACAGCGATCACCACATCCCTCGTATTGTATGAGTTTGTACGCATGCCATTCGGATTGAAGAATGTAGCTCAGACGTTTCAACGTTTTTTCAGTCAGATCCTACATGGTTTCTCCTTTTTATATGCCTATGTAGATGATCTACTAGCTGCCAGCAAAGACGAGCAAGAGCACTTGTCACATCTGAACGGTTAAGTGGTATTACTATAAATCTTGATAAATGCGAATTTGCGAAACAGTCCATACGATTTTTAGGACACGTACTTGATAGCTGAAGTACACAACCTATAACGGACAACATTCAAGCTATCAAAGAATATCCTTTATCAGATTATAAAAAAAGCTAAGTCGCTCTCTGGGACTAGTCAACTTTTATCGTGTCATACCTCGCTGTGCCAATATACCGCAACCATTAACTGACTGTTTGTGGGGCCGTTCACGCTCCTTACATTTATCAGTTGAAGCTGAAAGGTCTTTTGAAAAAATCATGAGCGAGATAAACAAACAATTTCAAATAGTGTACAGAGATAGTAACGCGCTCTTATCACCTATGACAAATGCATCAAATGTGGCCGTTGGAGCTGTAGTGCAATAGTTTAAAAGCGGAAAATGGCAACCATTAGCATTTTTCTCAAGATTGAATCAAACGCAGACAAGATATATCACTTTTGGAAGAGAATTTCTAGTACTACACCTAGCCATAAAACACTTTCGACACATGCTAGAAGGAAGTGTTTTTACCGTTTCTACTGGTCATAAACCGCTATACAGAAGTTTGACAGTTAAACGTGACAATTGTTCCCCGCGTGAACTACGTCACTTAGATTTTATAGCCCAGTCCACGTCTGATAAACGTCACATCGAAGGCCGTGATAACGAAGTCACTGATGCCTTATCGTGCATGCACGTCAGAAAAGTAATCATTTCCAGTGTTAACTACAAATGCTTATCCAAGTCGCAAAAGACAGACTTAGAATTATCGAAGTTAATGTCTCTTTTGAAGTTCACCGAAGTACAATTTAATAATTTTAAGGTGATCTGTGACATATCAACGGGAAAACCCAGACCCTATGCACCACATGCTATGAGACGCGACATTTTTGACAGCATGCGTAATATCTCTCATCAAGGGATAAATGCTACCACTAAACGGATCACCGAGTGTTCTATAGGTATGATGCGAACCACGAAAATGGATACAGTCAGGTTTATCCTGCCAAAGTACAGACGTACACTTTCGCTCTTTCAGATGCATTCCGTTTACCAGATGCTAGGTTCACCACATACACGTCGACATCGTAGGAACACTACCGTCATCTAGTGGTTTCAATTACATCTTAACGTGTATCGGTCGTTCTACCAGATGGCCAGTGGCAGTTCCTACTGGAGACATTTCAGCGGAAAGAATCGCCAAAAATACCATCCAACAATGGATTTCAAATTTTGGTGTGCCCGCCATGATTAGTACAGACAGAGGTGTACAATCTGAAAACAATTTTTTTCAGAAACTCACTGAATCACTAGGATTCAAAAGACTTCGGACGACCGCTCATCATCCAATATTATGGTAGAAAGACTTCACCGACAGATAAAAGCAGTATTATTGGTCACTCAGGTAGAGTGACAGGCTACCACTTGTTCTCTTAGGGATCCGGTCGATGGTGAAACATATTATTGGTTGTTGTACAGCAGAATCAGTTTATGGAGCTACTTTAAGACTACCGGGTGACTATTTCAATCAAGCGACTGAAGTTCCACATAATTTAGCTATGTACAACGACTCACATGAACGATCTGCAACCACAACCCCCAAGATAACGAAAACAAGTTTTATGTACTTCAAACGCTTCAAGACTGTACTCACACATTTATCGGGCATGATGGGGATCGCAATCCGTTACAACCCTACGATAGATCTTACAGGCTCATCAGGAGAACAGACAAAGTATTCACCATTGACCACTTCGGAAGCCATGTAACTTAGGGTCGACAGACTAAAACCAGCCGTTTTGGAATTTGCTTTAGAGATCATGGAACCTGTCGACAAAGAAAAGACAGCCAGGAATAAAAACGCCTACAAATGAAAAACGAGAAAAGCCACCGTCCCCTAACACAGAAAAATGCACGAAATCAAGGACGTAAGTTCATTGACCCAAACGATTTCTGGAAGCAATTTACTTCTAATCCCTTCAATCTGTATCCATCTTTCATTTACTATGTATACATTAGGTGTTCGAAAACAAACCATTTTTTACATACTACGAACATTTTTTATATTAACAAAGCCTCACAGATCCCAACAATTTTTTTTTACTCTTTAATGTTTTTTCTATCCACACAATAATTAATTTCAAGTTATACATTTAATGTCCTCACAAACAGTTGCATATCATTTTTTAAAAAGAGAAATTACATATCTGCGCTTGCTATACGTTCATGATATTCATCATTCCAACCTAGTAAACACTACGATTTACACTATTAAACCTTTTTTATCTACACACATTTATATCGTATATTTCACTTATTATTTATAACTCTATAAATGTTGTTGTGAATGCCACATTTTTCATTCGCTTCACTCTGTCGTGTAGTTTTTGTGTATCAACATTAGCTTGTAACATTTCTATTGATAGAACCCCGACTTTTACTCTATATTATTATTGTTACGTTAATTGTCGAACATAGACATTACTACTAATATCTATGTTCTAAAGGAGGACTCATGTAAGAACCTTAGTTTTTTTCCCTGGAACATATTATTCAATTTTTAGCTATTGTACATTTTTGAGATGTTCCTCTGCATCAGGATTGGCTGAGAATATTCGACACACTTTCTTCAAGCTTTGTACACTTCGCGCTGTTTTCGGTGTGCTGGCAAAGTGCGCTTGAAATACACTGTTCACAAACATTCGTGTTCAGGCCTTTTCAATACGTGTTGTTGTTAATAGAATTACTAGCAACAGGTACTGGACCTAACGCATACACGAATGGAACGCATTCTCTCACATCGCGGATCTATTAAAACCGACAATTGCGCCGAGCTAAGAAGTTTCTGAACCGTGTAGTTGGCTTGGTTGTTGAAATCTGTCAGTGGCATGACTCAAATTCGATCACAGTAACAAAAATGAATTCAGTCTTTATCATTGAAATTTTTATCAACTCTCACCTATTTATTCCTGTTTTCTCCTACTTTATCTGCTTCATTATCATCATTTTTCAATTCATTCCCTTTTTCTGTGGTGTTTTGAAGTGTGACAACCTGAATATATGATTTGACCTGTTTTGAGAATTACAAGATAAAACTAACGGGACACAAGGTCTCTATGGGCAGACAATGACGATATCAATCATATTTTCAGTGATGCAACCAGTTATCATGTCTCATGTGTTCTCTAGTTGGAAAACTTTTTCTTCTGATACTTCTGTTTTACACATTACCCTTGGGGGATCCTAAGTTTCAAACATGACATCAGGAGACGTTGTAACTGCTAAAAATCATTATAAAAAAGAAGATACGTCATTTATTTTTATGTGACAAGAAACACATAAGTATGAAAACTACGCAAAAGACACTAATATTTTGTATGGATCATCTTTTTAATTTTTTCTGACGAAAATCTTCGACATTCATGTCTAAAATATCATCTAACTCAGATCTTTCGTGAACAAATGAAAAGTATGTCACAATGACGATACAACACAACGCTATAACCGGATTCTGATATTGTGGTGTATCTGTTGGTTTAGGAACAAAATTCATTATCGCATGCCACTTTTTATTTGTCGAATACCGGATTTGTCCATCAGGTAATTTATCTAAAGTACTAGAATAGGTTCTAAATGAATTGCGACAAGCAAATAAACCTCTTGATGTCCAGTTTTTGCTGCATATGCCTTTTAAAGCTTGAGGTCCAAGTATATTCCGAAGAGTCATTTCGCTGGTGATTAGTTTACTGAGCAATCTAAATGAAGTAAAGGTACTAGTTGTTCAAAAATTATAGTGTAAATGGAGAAAATCATATATATATATATATATATATATATATATATATATATATATATATATATATATATATATATATATATTCATTGTTAAAACGACTCGAGAGACTCGGATGTGTGCGAATGTGAATTCTGTAGGAACTATTGTTAGGTGGTCACTTATGACGAATGGTTCTACTGAATAAATATTTGTTTTTGCCAAGCTGAATAGTCTAATAGATCATGGAACTTTTGGGATCGGGAAGAGACTAAACACAGCTTAGAATTTACACTATCTGCAACTGTACTAACTTACATTTTTCCCACAAAGCTCGATAAGCCAAACAAATTCGTGACGCATTACTACCGCTTTATCGTATTCACCCTGGCTGCCCAGTCAGGCTGCAGTCCAAATTCTCATTTCACCTTCAATCATCACCCAGTATAAACACTAGTCAAATGATAATCAATATGATGTTCCCCCCCCTCTAATTCAGATTGAGATTGGGATGAGAAGTCCTGAATAAACAGCCAGTGTGAATAGGATAAAGAGGTAGTCACGAATTCACATGGTAGTCGGGCAAAACCCTTGGTGATTGAAGTGAGATAAAAATCTGGTCAGCAGTCGGACCTCGTAGGTCAGTTGGTAGAGCATCGGGCCGGAGACCCGGTGGTCACTGGTTCGAATCCGGCCGCGGTCCAAATCTTCATTTCTCCTCCAATCACCACCCAGTATAAATCCTTGTCTTTGTTGGAATATTCACTGAATCCATGGGATGAGTGTGGTAATATCTGTTAAACTATTACTGTCGGCAAATCAAAGTAGTTTCAGAAACGCGACTTAAATAACATATCCCTTGTTGCCATTTTTTGTTTGAAAAAAGGTCATTAAGTTAGCCAAACTGAAAAATATTCACTTTCCATATACATAATGTAAGAAGAAAGTACATCCATGAGTTACTACAAATCCAAAATCCGATCAGAAGGACAAGTGAATACGACTGATCTAGGACGTCATACGTCAGTTCAAACCACATATATAGATAGTCAAGTGTGAAGATCTGACAGTATAAAAGGAAGAAGCATTTGGAGAAGTTCAGGTGGGAATGACAAAACGGCAAACACCCACATAAGTGGGGAAACAACTTGTATGCAACTTGATCATTTGAAATCTAGATGAATCAGGAGGGTTGGGTCCCGTAGAACATGATAGTAACCCGGACACTTCCAGAAACTTCTTTTCGAAAGTGCCTTTAGGGTAAGTATTAGTCAGTGGTGATAGTTCTCCTCAACTTTGTTTGTCTTAAAGTTGTATTAGGTTTTGGCGAACAGAACTGACTGTCATTTAGTGTCCACAACTGTTGACCACATTTTGACAGTTAGGTTTGATTCGACGATGAAAGATGAAATCAAAAGAGGAGCACTAGCTGAACTAGACGTCAGAACGAGGTGAAGGAACTCAAGTTCATTGGTCCTTGGATAGTCAGGTCTTGGGAGAGAATGTTCACAAAATCCCTATGGATAAACCAAGCAAACTTAGAACAAATATGTTACATCAACGATTACAACTTTGGGAACAAACTTCATGAGATAATAGCTTTGGTGGATGAACTCCGACCAATAATAGGATCATTTACAGACACGTGGTTTATCTCTGATCTGAACGAAACCTCCCAGTTATCAAGATTTGACTTACATCACAGCGACATAATAAGATAGCGCAAGAGAGATTAAGTACTTCTTGGTTTGAATAATAATATCCAATTACAACCTTTTACTCTTATAGTACTCTTATATAGTGGAACTTGTAAGGTGACTAGATCCGAAGTCTCCTTGAAGTGATACGCACTTGTTGTAGGCATTTATGGAAGCTATTTGTAGGTCGGTGAATTTATACTACGAGGTATCAGTGAATGGAGTTTAAGTAGCCGCTGTCTCATAATGAGTGATATCAGTATACTCAGTGTAAATACCTGAATGGGATCGACTAATTCACTCAATGCATTACTCATTTCTATTAAGGAACATGCTTTAATACAGCATATATACAGTTTCAAACCCTTCGACGCATATCAAAATCTTTGTCACTAGAACTTTTACATGAGGCAGCTGAGTTGACAAAGTCTTTGCGTAGATCGCGAGCAATGGTGGGTGAGGAAAGCGAGGGAGATGGACAACGCATTAACGGTGAGTAACTAATTAAGCTAATCAGGGATACCGGCAAGAAGACAATGGTAAGTGGAACTATCACCGAAAAAGATGGAATGCTGATAATATCTCAGGACAAGTAGGTAGAACACTATGAAGCACAGTTCAGCTAGCTCTTAGAAACGCTTCAGCTGCTCAACATTCAGCCTGAACCTGAATGGGACGTAGATGCCGGAATGAGGTAGGAAAATTGTAATTAAAGTGATGGAACTACTACATAGTGTATCGAAATGCAATCAGCAACCTTGTGCACATTCGGGCAGTAGGCAATGAGCTACACTTATTGTGTGAAGGCTACTGATACTACCTGGCTGCCCAAACCTCACAAAGTGGAGCGGGTCTCGAACCTGTGACTCATTGTTTGAAAGCCATTTCCCTAGAACAATGAGCCACGGCTCCACTACGTAGTGTATAGGAATCAGAGGTAGTGCCATCAGACCGGTCTACTTCTCTGATTATCCCAGTCTATAGGAAGAGAGAGAAATCTTTTGAAAATCCATAGGGAAATTAGTTTGACCGGTATCGCGTCCTACATTCTAGGGTTCATTAGTTATCCGACACCTAACCGGAGTTCAAGAACGCCAAATTCGAGAACTCCAGGCAGGTTTCAGACCTAGGCGAGGGTGCATACATCACATTCTTACCCTAAGACAGGTTTCTGAATACAAGCATACCTACCGGCGGCCGACACTTGCCATATTTCTTGACCGGAAGACAGTATTTGACCCGACCGTGGGGTGTTGTGGCAGTGTCTGACTGTGAAGGAAGTGTTGAGAAAGCATATGACGCTAATCAAAGCTCTCCACTCGAACTCATGGAGCCGTGTAAGTTGTGGAAAGTTTTCGTCAGAATTGACGACAACTAGTGATGTCCGCTAGGGGATGTCCACTGTCACCATCCCTACTTAACTTCGTTATAGATGTATTAATGGACATAACCTTAGGGACCTGAAACTTCATAGGGATTGACCTGCTCTCTGGAGGTGATCTGGTTGACTTGGGGTATGTGGACGATATTATCCTGCTTGGTGAAGAGGCTGACAAAATGCAGGGTCTTGTGAATGCGTTTTGCAGAAGTCTGAGTATGTTTGGCATGCGTTTCATTGACACCTGCGAAATGTAAGATGATGGTCCGGACTGGTTTTCTGCAAATATTACCAGTTTAATAATAGGGAATGAAGTGGTGGGATGGGTCAACCACTTCACTTACTTGGATAGTTGCATCAGCCCGCCGAACGGGCTGGTTGGTGACGAAATCTCAGCTCGGATAGAGGCCTGTTTTTCATTTGCCAACTTGCGTCATCTATGGCTCAGACGGGCGAGATATCCGACTATTTATCAAAGGACAACCTAACTGCGCTGCAGTCCATTCTGTCTTGTTATAGAGTTGTGAAACATGGTCGTTAAAAATAGATGACATGAAGCGACTACAGGGTTTCAGTCACAGGCTGACCAGTAGCTGCTGCCTTGCCGTGGTGGGCGGGCTTGGATATCACGACAACCTAACGAGCTGTGCTAGTGAAACGCTTATTTCCTTGAGGTTCAACGATACCGGAACAGTCTGCTGAATAGTGGTTAAACAAGAAGCAGTTACCCTTAACATGTTCTAAAACAGAGATGATGCATTATGATGGCTTAGATCAGTCACTTGTGGTTAGTGGTGATCCAATCCACAGGACATATGTCCGACTGCATCTTTCATAATACAGGTCAATTGTCAAGGCATCAAAAAGGTGGTACGTGACCGGCCTCAAGCAGATATCTCCTGGGCTGTGCGGTCATATATCAACCCTTCTTTTTCAGGTACCTCAAGAAGACCTAGCCTTCACGGGTGTGGAGAAGCCGGGAAGTGTTAACCGCCCGTCAGACCACTATCCACCTCTTTTATCTTTACTTTCAAATATTCTCTCACTTCTATCAGTTAAAAATCCGACAACACCTTTAATTTCTAGCTCTGCAGCTTTCGAAAACGATCTGCATCCACACAACAGCATCCTTGGTCTCTGTAGACCATGCTCCAAATTACAAATCGGAGCCTTCAAAATTCGCACCCTCTGTCAAATTAGCCAACAAGCTTCACTGGCCAAAACTCTAGCAGTTAGGGTCATGGATGTGTGCTGTGCTTGTGGGACACACATACAGGAACCAAGTACGGTTATTCACTTAACCTCTCCCCACCAATATAGTGAATCCGCAAAACACCCTCCGAGTTTTTAGAGATTCGATGGCTAGCTCTCGCAGGTGGGCACTAGGCCAGAAAGCTCACTACTAGACTGCATCTCAGTTGACAGTCGCCTATGCGCTGTCTGGCTGAAGGTCACAGTGAGACTCATCACTGTCGCTTTGTAATCTCTGCTTACGCACCCACTGACTGCAGTTTGGATGCAGTGAAGGACGAGTTCTACCGAAAACTGTCTAGTCTCCTTCTGGAAGACAAAAGTTCAGATGTAGTTGTTGTTGCAGGTGATTTCAACGCACAGGTGGGTGGGCTAAACCAAGCAGAAAAGCACCTAGGTGGCACTTTCGGAATCCCGACTGAATGAACAGGCAACTATGGTCACCTACTACAACTGTGCTCAGATAACCGTTTATTTCTACCCAGCACAAACTTCAGACATGAAGAAAAACATTCTCTGAAGTGGTTTCCATCAAGCTGAACTAAGCGATCGACACAGATAGACCACATTGCTATCAGAAACCGCTTAAGGGTCGGTGGAAGACTACCACTTCTTCTGGGCGTGTTAGCATAGCAACTACGTGGTGATTTGGGCACATATACGTCTGTCTCAATGGGCCTAGAAAAACTTTAGCAACGAGACCATTACGAGTGCAGCTCAACAATGAGAGCACTAAGGCCGCTTTCAGTAGGGAACTAGCTAGGCAGTCATCGGAACAGAACACGACCATTCATCCAGAAGCTTGGTGCCATCTCCAGTCTGCTGTAAAAAAAAGCGTTGAAGACTGTAGCTGACTCTCGAACAGTGGTTAAAAAAACCAGTGGATATCGGCAGCTTCTTTTGAAGTAATGGATGCACACGAACGCAACTCAAATGTAGACTGACAAAAGTGTTGTAAGACCTCAGTTTTGTACAAAACATTGTTATTGATCTGAACATTTTAACGTGTCATTCCCACACCATTTTTTACGGTATGAATAGTAGTCTATTTCCTGCCCCCATTGTAATGTAAATCGCTGATTAGTTAATCTCACTCTTACTTCGCCTGTGCCTCAAATTGAGGACAAGGTCATTCTTCATGTGTGTACTTATTCACGTGTTTCAGGATTGATGATATATTCTCGGAGTAATAAACTCTCCCATCATCCAGCTTCGGTCTTCTCTCTATTCGTCCCGGGGTTACGGTCAGTGGCTCTCGCGTACTACGTTAGCTGTCAGCTAAGCGTGGTATTATATTCGTTCGGAATATATAACTATTGGCGTTCGAAAACAACAGAAAGTCTACCCAATGACTGCGAAGAGTGGTGGATAAGGAAAGCCAGAGGTGGGAAAGGCAGGCGCGATAGGTAACGGTAGACAATTATTTAGATTTATCAAGGAAACTGGGAAGGAAAGGTCAACGGTTAGTGAGAATATAGAGGAGAAAGATGAGCCTGCGATTCAGTTGCTGGGGCGACGACTGGAACGATGGGCGAAAAACTTCAAGGAACAGATTAACTGACCTCCAGCATATTCCAAAGAATCTGTGTCTGGAAGGTAGCAAGGTCTTTACCAGCCCGATCACCTGGCATCTAATGAAAGCAGGATATCAAATAGATGTTTCTCAATCCTTCAGGATAATCAACAAACAAAGAAAGCCATGTTTACAACAGTTTGTGGGAACTGTTACCATCAAACATTTTCAACCTGACCTATGTACTCAGAGACTAATTAACCTTCCTTTGCCATGGTTACTGTATATAATATTTTATGTATGTACATAGATAGTCCTTTTTTGACTGCACCATTTCTTCATTAATTACTTACTGACTGTAACTACGTAACCTACATAACCTTTTACACTCTTGTTTACTTGTAGTCCTTCACCTTTCCACAGCTCGAGAATTCTCTATCTCATAAGGTGTAAATTGCTATTGATTTTGACTAAGATTTGTGATTATTAATCCTGTTTCATTGACTTACCACCTTATTGTTAATCCTGGATTTCCAACCATTTATTTTTACACATTGAAAGTTTGTGGTGCCATTATTATTACCAATGCTTCATTTTAATTGTAGGTTGTTTTCAGATGATGAGAGCCTTTGAAATAAAATGAGCTTATTTTATTCTGCAAATGCCTTTGCTCTTGCATTGTTAAAACACTATTGCTTTGCCTGTAATCCAGTCGGATCCTGAATGGAACATCGAGGCTCCCCCCGCCTAACACCTGGAGAGGTCAAGAAAGCAGTAAGTAACCTGGAACGAGGAAGGGCAGCAGGTCCAGACGGACTGATTCCTGAGGTGTATAAGGACGATGGTAAAGTGTTTTTAGTCAAGTTAACTGAAGTACAAACTAGTGTAAGGAAGTCAAATATGATCTCCTATGACTGGTCGCAACCACTGATGTTCTCAGTCCTAAAGAAAGACGAGAAGTCCTCTCATGATAACCACAGACGAACCAACATGATGAACATAGTGTCTAAGATTCTAGGTCCTATAATCATTAGGTGCATGAGAGGAGCTCGGAAAAAGCAAGCCCGAGAAAACTAGGCGGGCTTTAGACCTGTTCGTGGGGGTATCAACCGAATATGTACGCTTCGCGAGGTTCTTGAACACAGGCATGGTTATTGACGTCCATTAATAGCTGTATTTCTCGACCTGAAGGCGGCATTCAACTCTCATTGAAAGGGGTACCGAGTAAGTACATTACCTGATTGAAGAGTGTGTTAGAGTCAACGGTGAGTTGTCAGGCAATCTGTGTAGATCCAGTGATGTTCGTTAAGGATGCCCGCTCTCTCCAATCTTCCTCAATTTTGTCGTGTTCCTTTGGATGACTTTCTCTTATCATCTGACCACAGAAGGATTGACCTAACTACAGGATTTTCGGTAGACTAGAATACGCAGGTGATATAGTCCGGACAAGTGATAGCGTGTCTTACGATTAACAATGACTATAATAAACCTCGCCTGGTTAACTAGTTCACTAGTTACTAGCCGGTCCTAAGCCCGGGTAAACAGGGAAGGTTGGGCTAGCAACCCTACCCCATAAAACAAATCTAACCGCTAAACAAACTTCAAAGCACAAACAAAATATAAAAAATAATAACAAAATTATTCCTTGCTGGAATCGGAGAGGCGAAATGACGCCAGTTGGTGAAAGCCTGCCTTCGGGAAGCCAATTGGCCGATGTGTCTTCTCTCCCTCGATGAAAGCGAAAGTAAACGTGGGGACATGGAATGTCCGTACGATGTTTGAACCCAGCAAGGCTGCCCAGATTGCAAAGGAGATGAGAAGGTATCACATCGAAGTGCTTGGGATCTGCGAAAGCAGATGGAATGGGAGTGGACTCTCCAAACTATCAACTGGAGAATCAATAATCTACTCCGGTCACCCAGACGACAACCACGAGCACACTGAGGAAGTGGCTATCATGATGTCCCCAAGAGCATCGAAGGCTCTCATGCAGTGGGAACCAATCTCCCCCTCCAGGATCATGACAGCAAGGTTCAACTCAAAAGGAAGGAAGGTCACAATCATACAATGCCACGCTATGCACCTACATATAATGCAGATGAAGAGAAGAAGGAGGGATTCTACAAACAACTGCAATCAGTAATGGACAAGACGCTACTCCAGTTGGCGACATCAAAATTCTAATTGGTGGGGTGACATGAATGCCAAACTGGGAGGGGACAACACAGGAAAAGAACAAACCATGGGCAGAGAAGCGCTCGGTGAAATGAACGAGAATGGAGAATTGTTTGCAGAATTCTGTGCATTCAACGATTTGGTGATTGGAGGCCAGGCAGTGTGTTCAAGCACAAGGATATCCACAAAGCGACATGCATTTGATTCCACCAGATGGACATACTAAAAATCAGATCGACTTCATCTCAATGTGAAGAAAGTGGAGACGCAGTCAGCCTACTTGACACAAGGTCAAGAAGAGGAGCAGATGTAGGTTCAGACCACTCACTGTCCAGTGCAAGGAACCTTCCAAATCAAGTTAAAAGCCTTCAAGGAAGTTGGTGATAGACTTCAATTCAAGTACAACACTCGGAAACTGAAGGATGAAACTACAAAGGAGATCTTCAAGGCAGCCATCAAGACAAAATGGGAGATATCGAGGAACATTCCTGAAGAAACCTGTGTGGAAGAACACTGGAAGTCTTTGAAAGCTATGTGGAAAGAAACCTGCACAACAGTATTAGGAAGGAAGAAGAAAGAAGACAAGGAATGGATCTCGATGTATACATGGAAGCTGATAGAGGAGAGGACGATGGTGAAGCAGAAGATAAACCATTGCAAGGATGCTCAACGATAAGAGGAACTGAGCATAATGTATAAAACACTACACTGGACAAAGGAGTGAAGATGAGTGTACGGAAAGACAAAAGACACTTCTACGAAACACTAGCAAGCGAAGCAGAACAGGCTGCCGGCTGGTAAGAGAGAACTGACGACATTGTATCAAATAACCAGGTTGCTATCAGGGAAGAGATCAACACACATGAAACCAATAAAAGATGAAGAAGGAAATTTAATTACGAAAGAAGAGAAACAAAGGAAACAATGGGCCGACCACTTTAAAAAAGCTCTTGAATCGACCACCACCTGCACCTCGCCCAGAAATACCACCTGCAGCCGCTGAATTACAAGTGAACATAAATCCTCCAACGAAAATGGAAGTCCTGAACGCTATAAAGCTACTGAATTGCGGGAAAGCAGCAGGACCAGACGGGATACCGCCAGAAGCACTGAGAACAGACGCAGAGACAACAGCAGACATGCTCACACCACTATTGCAGAAGGTGTGGAAGGAAGAGAAGGTACCTGGTGATTGGAAGAAGGGTTACCTTGTCAAACTGCCGAAGAAGGGAGACCTCAGTGTTTGCAAGAACTGGCGAGGAATCACTCTCCTGTCCACCCCAAGTAAAATATTAAGCCGCATCATCCTGGAGAGGCTTAAAAATGCACTGGATTCGAAACTACAACCGGAACAGGCAGGCTTCAGGAAGTACAAATCATATGCAGACCAAATTGCAACCCTACTCTACGCATCATCATAGAACAGAGCATAGAATGGCAATCAGCTCTCTACCTCAACTTCATCGACTTTGAGAAGGCCTTTGGCAGCGTCGACCGATAAGTAATTTGGAAACTGCTTCACTACTACGGAGTACTGCAAACCTTTATCCGCCTCATTCAACAACTATATGAAGATGCCACATGCCAGCCGAGTAATTCACAATGGACAGCTCAGTGATGATTTTGAAGTGAAGACAGGAGTGAAACAGGGTTGCCTACTATCACCCATGATATTCCTGATTGTGGTCGACTGGATGATGCGGCAAACAGTGAGGAGCGGGAAGAGGGGGATACACTGGACTACGGAAAAGAACCTAGAAGACTTGGATTTCGCCGATGACTTGTGCCTGTTGTCGCATAAACTTGAAGATCTACAGGCGAAAACTAACAAGTTGATAGAAGAGGCAGCGAAGACGGGACTTCAGGTGAATATAGAGAAGACAGAGGTGATGGAGATACCGCACCACCACCATCAACAACAACAACAAACTCCAATCACCGTCAACGGGAGAAACTTAAAGGAAGTAGCCTCCCTCACCTATCTAGGCAGCACTGTTTCAACTACAGGTGGCGGCACAGACGAGGACATCAAAGCCAGCCGGGATCGGAAAAGCAAGATAGGCGTTCATTAGCCTGAAACCAGTGTGGAGATCTTCTGCACTCAGCACAAAGCGTGAACAAGATCCGGATTTTCAACACCAACGTCAAGTCAGTGCTCTTGTATGGCTCAGAGACTTGGCGCGTTACGAAAGGCATTTCCAATAAACTACAGACATTCATCAACAACTGCTTACGCTCGCTACTAAAGATCAGATGAGATGGCCAGAAAGTATAAGCAACAAGGAGCTCTGGGAACGAACCAACCAAGAACCTATCAGTCAACAAATATGCAGGAGGAAGTGGAGATGGATTGGGCATGCACTGAGAAGGCCGACTGAGGGCATCACGCGTCAGGCCCTCGAGTGGAATCCCCATGGGAAGCGACGAGTTGGACGTCCAAGGGTGACATGGAGGAGGTCATGCGAGGAAGAAATGAGAGCTTCTGGGCTGTCGTGGAGCCAGGTCCAAAAGACCTCAGAGAATAGAGGTCACTGGAGACGTGGTACTGAAGCCCTATGTTCCACCAGGAACCCAAGGGACTAATAATAATAATAATAAACAAATTTCGTTTTTACTGCATAGAAAGGTCTTACTAATTGTCATCATCCCGATTTCCATCCTTTGCAGGATGGATTACTGAGGAAGTCAGTGTAGCAAATGCAGTATGCTGGAGAGGATAATGTAAATGGAAAATACCCGGAATTACTGAATTTATTATCATTACTTGTTCATTTCTAATGTTTATATTGTATTGAGGCTTGAAAACGATTAAGTATATCAAGCTTATTTGATGAGATGAGACTTTCTTAAACGTCTTATTTGAAGTATCCATCATTTTTGTGACGCTTAATAAGTTTTATAAGTGTACGGTAAGAACTGGCCGGTTCTCGAACAAGCATGGCGGGGATAATTCACCAGGGCGGTAAACCCACTTCGAGGGAAAACTAGACGATTAAAGGAAAATGAAGCGAACTCAAGGGGGAATGTGGACAGATGAGGGGAAAGTTAACATTAAGGTCGAATAAAGTGACTTCATGATAGAAAAGGAGACCTTCCAGGGAGAAAGCGTAAAAAGGGGAAACAGATGCATTTCACCCACAAACAAATTTGCGGCACGTTCTAATGGTTAACCCGACATAGATGACACGCATTACGGTACAATCAAGATTTGGTTGAATGCTGGGACAAAAAATACATGGGAATCAAAACGAAGAAAAACTTAGGTAATTAACCGACTGTGCTCTTCAAAAAATATCTTCACTAAATTCAAATACCTGTCCAATTAAAATATCGAACATTTCCAGCTCAAACACATGACGCTTAAGTAAAACGCTGGAACTGCGTACATTACGTCTTAGTTATCAGTTCATTTCACTTTTTTACAACAGTAACGTATCTCTGTCAACGAAAACGGGTCTTGCGTCAGCTTTAAGTCAAAAACATCCCTTTTTACAATTATCTTAGCTACGTTAAACTTCATAACATCAAGTGATCGGGAAAAACCTGAAACCTACTTCCATCTACACCCAGCCCACGTAGCGCAAAACGCATAACACAAACTACGCGCTCTTAGGAAATGGGTTGCTTTCCCATATTCAGTTACACAATTGTACTTTTTTGTTTACATATCGAGACTTACTGTAGTTTCGCTTCAGTAAAATGGAATTTTAGAATTAAAAAGAGGGCAGCTTTCTTCGGCAGACTTTTAATACATACGTAGTAGTGTGAGGTACATTTTAGTGTTTCAATATCAATATCTTTCAACGAGCTAGTGTAAACCAGTTGATTTCTTCTCGCTTGCTTCTAGGTCTTGCAGAACGGTTCCAGGTCTTTGGTAGATTCCAGTGCAGTAGGTCTACCCACTCGACTGCTTTAGCTGTGGTTAGCCCAACGGGCGGTTGGGTGTTGTTTAGATTTGTAGGGAGTGTTGTTTGGTTGTTTGCTTTTTCTTCCGAGGACTGTGGTGCAGATGAGTCCCTTATATGTCGTGCCAGCAGACAATTATTCGAACTGGTTGTAAAAAGGAGGTGAAAAATATGTGCAGAGGAATCAAGGGATAGAAAGTGCAGAGAGAGACAAAATAGAAAAAGAAAAGGAAAAAAGGAAGAATAACATATAAAAAAAGATGGGGAAAAAGGAAACGGTACGGAAGAATAAAACACTGGTGGCTTCTTGGGGAATAGGCGATAGAGAGAGCTTTTGTTAAAGTTTGAGGGCGAAAAGTCAGAAGGAAGAATAATAAATAACATGATAGGACGAATGCGAATATAGTAATTCTTTTAGTAGGAGACGGTAACTGGAGGGGACGTCTACAGAAAGGTATAAGGTTGAGCCAAGTTCTCAGTGATAGTGGTTTCACAAAGTGTTCAGTAACGGTTGGTCGTACAGAGTTAGTAAGTCGTGTTAGCCTAGTCCACATCCCAGTTGGATGAGCGCAAGCCGTGGGTCGCTGCTTAACTGCCCAACCTCTTCTTGAAGCTGTCAACAGACGGAGCAGTAGCAATCTCGGCAGGCAATGCGTTCCAGTGGCCACAAACCCGCAGGGAGAAGAAGTGTGATCGCATACCCGTTTTCGCTCTTTAGTGGGCGATTCTCCTTGGGTTACCATGAGGATCGCCATAGTGGCCGTTCGATAGGATTCCACTGTTCGGATGACTTGGGTTACAGAGTATTTTGTAAGCCGTTATCAAGTCACCACGCAATCTACGGTAGCTTAGAAAGTAGAGCCCCAGATCTTTCAGCCTGTCCTGATATGGTTTTTGCCTCATTCCCACAACACCCTTTGCAGCTCGCCTTTGGACTTTCTCCAGGAGGTTCACGTCTCTTTCCAGATATGGTGATGCAGTGATGTTGTGTACCTCTGGTTGGGATAGTATATAGGTCTTATGCGGCTTCAAACGGAGTTCCGGGGCCAGGTCGCCCAACTGCCTGCGCACGAAGTGCAGTACTGCGTAGGCTCTGGAGGCATCTCCTGGATAATTGGGGCTGTTGTCTAGTTTGTCAGTTAGTATTAGTCCTAGGTCTTTCTCTGTGGTGGAGTGGGAGAGTTGTGTTCCACAGAGAGAATTGGGTACTTTCTGAGAGTCTGGGGCGCGGAAAAACATGGCTCGGCACTTATCTAGGTTAAATGCGAGTCCATTAATATCCGCCTACCCTGCAAGTAATCTGAGATCACTTTGCAGTGCACTTGATTCTGTTTCCGTCGTCGCAGCTCTCCATAGCTTAACATCATCAGCGTAGAATAGAATCGGGGAGCTGAGATTCAGTGGGAGGTCGTTCACAAAAAGAAAGAATAGCAGTGGATCCAGAATCGCCCCTTGTGATACACCAGATGATGGTGTCCTGCAAGTCGAGCAAACTCTGTTGGCTTTATGCAGAATTGTCTGCCGTCTAGATAGTCCTGCAACCATGAAAGCACTTGCCCATTGATGCCCAAACCTTCTGTTTTGTTAATAAGAACGGTGTGTGGAACTGTGACGAAGGCCTTAGTAAAATCCAGGAAAATAACATGCACAGGAATTTGGAGGTCCCAGCATGCCGTCCACATATCACCTGTCACCAGAATGTTTGTGGCACAGGACCTACTCTTTCTGAAACCATGTTGAGCATCACTAAGTGCTCCCCTCTTTTCTAAGTAACTCCTGACGTGGTCGTCTATCAGGATCTCCATTACTTTCGACACCACTGGTAGAAAGGCTAAGGGTCAGTAGCATTTTGGGTTCTGCCTGTTTCCACCTTTGAAGATAGGGGACGGAATAGCACTTTTCCACTCTTGTGGAAGCATGTGATTGTCTAAGAAGTGTTGAAACAAGTTACACAATGGACCGCACAAGGCACCCGCGCACTGTTTCAGCACAGCCGGTCGGATGTCATCACACCCTGATGATTTCCCCGCGCGGAGATTTGACAGTTTTTCGAAGACCATGGCAGGAGTTACCTTTATTCCAGGCGACCCTAATGCGTTTCGTGGCGCTGAATTTCGGTTGGACAGTTGGAAATTTTGGTTCAACTGGGACGCACTGAGTTGCATGTCGAGGGTAGCGCTAGGGGATTCGGCGATCTCTAGTCCGGGGAGGTTCTCTCCTTCTAGGCCTTTATAATAATAAATATTCCGTACAACAAAGGTTACATGAATACAAACCAGTTCACTGGTTTGATCATTTTGGCAATGAGAAACGACTATTACATACAATGTCAAGCTACATATTAGATACCGTTATTTATGGCATATAAGAGGTGTGTTGAAGCAGGCTCAGTTCGAATTTGATGATTATCCGGTTATCGTTTGAACCATCCAATATTCTTGGAGGTGAGACCGCATCACAGTCATGACCTTGAGGTGTGCGCGTTCGTCATAACGTTTTGATGGCAATATTTCCCACCGACAAATGCGATTTGTAGGATTCCATTTGAATGCGGGACTGGTTAGGTAAACCTGAAAAGTGAATAACAAAAGCGAGCAGCAGGCGAAATTCGAAACAGGAGCACAAAAATACGCAGGAGTAGATCAACCATGGTACATCTGGGTGAGTTTTCTGTGCCGACTGCAAAACGTACTTCAAGAAATATCCAAAACCAACTGTTTAGAGGTAAGCTGGGTGGGAAAAGATGAAGGTGCGCACGACAGTTATGAAAATCGGTCTGAAGCCGAATATATCACTACGAAATAGAGAGATTAGAGGATTTTGGACCAGGTATTCACTTGTTATATACCTATATACAAGCGTTTGATGAAGTTATAAACATTCAAGTGAAATTCATGGTTTTTTTAAGACGGTAACCACCCTTTATCTGGTCACGGGGGGGGATGATCATGGTGTTGCCTGTTGAGTATTACCAGATCGGGGCTACCGAAACTATGTTGGTGCAGAGTACTTACATGTAAGTACTGACAACAAAGGGCAAATAATAAAGTGTTGCATGCTATGAAAATGCACCGACAGACAGTTCTTTTATCTTTTCGGAGTGGAGAGATTATTTTAAGGGACGAATTTTAGGAAATAGGTGTTAAGTCGTGGGATCAGCCGGGTTATGAAGAAAAGTAGGTTACATTTGAGTAGCTACTGAGTTCACTGTTACATATCGTATCGCACTCCGCTTCCTGCTTACTCTTGGTCATTTTTTTCAAAGAAATTAGATTTTAACTTAACTATTGCGTTTAGTTTTCGGCATTGTATACTTATGTCATTGCTGTTAGTCTCCCTTGAGTCTAGGTACCAGTAGTACCTTAGTACATGGCATTACCGTTTGTGGTTTGGCCGTCAACGAATTGATGAGATTCGTTAGATAGGAGGAATTTACTAAGTAGTCGTTGAAACTGGCCGAGCGAACGGCATGCTCGTATAGGAGCGGGAAGTTTGTTCCACAGCATACTGTATTGCGTTATGAAAAACCTACATCGAAGTTTTGAGCGATACTTATTTATTGGGATGATGTTCTCGCTATTACGCAGATTATATGCCTGTGTTGTTTTAAAAGTGACAGCACATTTCGTTTTAGGGTTTGTAAATAAAAGACGAAAAAGAAGTGTTAAGTTGAGCTTCAGGCGTCTCAGCCAGAGTGATTCTAGTCCTAGTTTTTTGCATCTTGCTTCGTAAGGAAGTCCTTCGTTATGTATTAGTAGGCGCCGAGTAAAGTTCCGTTGAATGTTCTCTACTCGAATTCTGTCCGACACATTCATGCTACCATAGATAACGGTGCAGTACTCTAATATTGGGCGAACCATAGCCTTGTACAGTATAAGTTTTGCCTCAGGTATGAGTATGTTTCTGTGTAGAAGACCGATGAGTCTTCTGCCCTTGGAAACTACTGAGTCTGCATACTCCGTAAAAGTCAAACTTCTGGAGTAAGTGATTCCGAGGTCTTTCACAGTGTTGTATACCTGCAGTGCAATATCACCCAAGTGTAGCGTTACTTCTGGGTGGGATTTATTGAAATGGAGGATGCCACTTTTATTTGGGTTTAGAGGGAGCTGCCAGGTCTCGCTCCATATGAATATCCTCTTCAGATCTTCTTGTATTTGAGAGAAACCCTGTGTTAGTGCTGCAGGAGAAAAGCTGTAGACTATCTTCAAGTCGTCAGCGAAAAGGTAGGGTATGCCATTTCGGATAACACTGCAGATATCGTTTACATAGATTAGGAAAAGTATCGGTCCTAGCACACTACCCTGGACGACACCACTTTGTATAAGTCTAGGGGTGGAGTAGCAATTACTGAATTTTACTACTTGGAAGCGACCCTCTAAAGATGTTCTGAGCCAGGACAGTAACGGGTCTCGGAAACCATATGATTGCAACTTAGTGACCAGGCGTTTGTGAGGCACCTTATCGAATGCTTGCTTGAAGTCTAAGAAAAGGGTAGTTACAAATAGGCCTTGGTCACGCTTGCTTGTAACGTTGTCTAGATAGTCAAGATAGCTTGTAGTGCATGACCGGCCTTTCAAGAATCCATGTTGTGCTGGTGAGAGTAATTGGTTAGTCGTCATATAGTCGACAACTGCTTTCACAATCACCTTTTCCATAGTCCTGGATACTACTGACGTGATGTTTATAGGTCGGTAGTTTTCTATATTAGATGTTGGTCCACATTTATGCTTAGGACATATGTATGATAGTTTCCAGTTCTCAGGGTAATTGCCACTGGAGAGGGACGTATTAAAGAGCTTCAAGAGAATCAGCGGTATATCTTCGCCACCTCTTTTTAACAAGATGGTTGGAATTCCATCAGGCCCCGCACTGTATGAGGTTCGAAGTGATGCTATAGCTAGAGAAATGTTTTGTTTAGAGAAGAGCACTGTACTTATGGAGTGAGTTGGTGTTGACGGTGCACCAATGACTTTTATTTCGTCCTCTTGTGTAAAGCAGCTAGCAAACTGGTAACCGAACAGCTCGCTGATTTGTAGTGGGTCGTCGTAGAGGATGCCGTTGTCCATGATTAAACTAGGGGTACTATTTCTGGAGCTACTTATCCGGGTTTTCATCAGTCTCACTAGTGCTTCTGTATTACTAGTTTTACTACATTGGATGCGTTCTTGTTTAACGGCTTCTATTACTCTTTCTGCCTTGAATGTGTCGTATGTGTCTTTGAGTGTGACAAGCGACGAAAAGTCATTCGACTTATAGTACTCTCTGACATGGTTTCGCATGCGGATGCGTACTTTCTTTGGTATATAGTCAGCTCTGTTTTTCTTAATTTCTCTTCGGAGCGGTGGAGCAACATAGTCTTGAGCTGTGCCTATATATTCATAGAATAGATCACAGAGTTCTTTGGCTGAACTGTTGGTAAAGTAGGGGCTCCAATCTAGGCAGCGCAGAAACGATTGTAGTTCGTCCCATTTGGCATACTTGTAATTTCTAGTTAGTACTGTTCCTGACTTTTGGGCCACTTTTGTGCTGGTTATATTGAAGTATCCATATACAACCTTGTGATCGCTACCTGGAAGTTGTGTACCCACTTGGAGTTTTGTGGGTGTGGTTCCGTTTGTGAAGACTAGGTCCAGGACACTATTGTACCTGGTAGGGTGTTCCACATGTTGTTGCCAACCCTCTGTTTCAAGAATGCTTATGAATTTATCAAAGCGCTCTGGATAGCTAATTGGTCGCCACTTTATATCTGGCATGTTAAAGTCACCACATATAATTTTCGCTGTGTGTGGTAGTGTTGCCACACGGGCGAACACGCTTGTTAGCTTGTCGTCGTATTCGACTGAGGAGGAAGGGGGCCGGTAAATGCATCCTATTAG
Source organism: Heterobilharzia americana (assembly GCA_944470555.2). Lineage (NCBI taxonomy): Eukaryota > Metazoa > Platyhelminthes > Trematoda > Strigeidida > Schistosomatidae > Heterobilharzia > Heterobilharzia americana. The sequence goes on along the minus strand of OX104132.1, from coordinate 28,745,710 downwards.
GAGGGAAGTGGAGCGAGTAAGTTTTGCGATAATCCATACTGAGTCGTCAATCTCGTTTAGCTCAGATGTAGGGCACTGCGTAGCAGTGATGTCAGACTTTACATAGATAATGCACCCTCCTCCCCTACCATGCAGTCTATCCTTCCTGAACAAGGAATAGTTGTCAATGGAGATCTCTGCGTCGCAAATATCATTGGTACACCAAGTTTCTGTAACCATTATCACGGACGGACCACTTATCAGAGATAGCAGCATAATCTCTTTCATTTTGTTGCGTATAGAGCGGGCGTTAATCAGGCAAAACGAGAGCGAGTTAAGCGTACAAAAGTGTTTAGATATATCTCGGAGAAAGTCAGCACTTTGGTACGTTTCTTGGGGGTCCTTTGCGTACATCGTGCTAGCGATGTCATGACCTTTTGTACAGGGTGACGATTCGGTACTGTTTACCTCGGAAGGAGCGAGGTATTCACTACATTGTGATTGGTATAGAGACTGTTGGTCAGGGTAGAGAGCAGATGATCCGACAGCATCCGAATCACCTGCATTACTGGTGGCGTTGCAGCCGTAGGCTGTCCGAAAAAACCCTGTTCATAAGAAGTAACGGGGATTGATAAGTTGTATGGCACACCTATCCGCTGGTTGCCGTATGCATTTTGGTCATAGCCAAATCCCCCTTGATTTTCTTTAGGGGATCTGTTGTAAGTTTGTCCTTGTGTGGCGTATGACCCACGTTTTGCGGCGTATGGGTGAGGCGGAAAGCATAGTCTGTGACTACCATTTTGCTCCCTATCCAATAACTGTGATCGTTGAGGGTCCGGCCGTGATGTGTGTCTGCTAGTGACCGCGGAAGTGTTAAGAAGTGTGGGTCGCCTGGAGAGTAGTTATTTGACTTGGTCATAGGATGACCTGAGAAATAACGTTTGGCATTTTTCCTGGTGCGACTTTGCGAGGGTGCAATGGCCTTTCGGCCATTCGTAATCCTTTTTCGTCTGTTGGTTTGGCTGCTTAATTGTCTTTTCGGCAGTTTATTTAACCTGGGTAGGTGCATAGTGGAGTTTGTACAAGAGTGTCTAGTGCTATCTATACTCTTTATCATCTGCCTATTTGATGCGTACAAGTTATGCACTGGCTGAGGTGGGGGTAGACTAGACCGTTTATGCGCTAAGCTTCGGGACAGTCCTATGATAACAGGGTGCTTGTGGCTAGTGTTGGGTATGTTTATGGGCTGAGTGACACCTGGTGACGACATAATAATGTCTTCAGTAATTTGTTGGGTCGATAGCGTAGCACTTGGCCTGGGGGTGACCTGTGTGGCGGGGTAAGATGGGGACTGGCTTTCCACTTCTGTAGACAGTGAGACCACCTTTGGGAGATCATGTGCCTGCTTTCGAGCGTAGTTCATAGATTTGTCCAAGCCTACGTCGTGTCATCGGCCCCGCTACGTCCGTGTGTGAGTGGGCTAATTTGTGGGCTTTGGTGTTCCTCATTCCATTGTGTTGGTGCAGTAACCAGTTGGCTAATAGGTCGTGTTGCTGTTCTGGGTACCAGAGCTTGACTAGAATTTGCAGCTTTTGATATTTTTGTGCGACTACGTCTCTGACGAGGTGTTAAGTCTTGTGAAAGTTTGACACTTTTATATGGTGTGGATACACTACTAAGTTGCTTGGATGATAGGAAGTGTCTGGAGCGGTAAGAGCCACTAAATTTGAACAAGGGGCAGGTATATTTCCCCAACTTCTTGCGGAGACGGGTAACTTGGCATTCAGGAAGCAAGCCTCCTGGCTGGTGGATTTTCTGCCCGCCATAAACCGATGTAGGTTTTTGGGATTTGCCTTGAGCTTTTGGGCAAGGTCCGTCTGGAATGACCTCCTGTCTCCCCTCACCCTAATGTTACATCCATTTCTTAGGGCAATATACACGGTGTGGTCAGACTCTTTTCTGGAGGTCCTCCACTCGTGCCATGCTTTCCTCTCGGTTTCCAAAAGTCGTTCAGTGCCTCGCTTCAGCCATGAGGTTCGCGTCCGCGGTATTGCCGTGATTACTGGGACGCTTTCAGAGACAGCCCTCTTGATGATATCTCCGACTAGTTCCCAATGTTGGCCAACAGACAGGTTGCTCCACTCCTGAGGCCTTGGTGTTACCGACAGATACTGGTTGATCGCCACGTAGTTCGCTTTGTTGTAGAAAAATTAGGGCGCGATCCCTTCCATGACGGTTGTTCGTTGAGTGCCAGATAGGACACTACCATGCCCTGATAGCTGCTGCCGAACCTGTACATCTTCTACCAGCAGTGGTTCACTGGTGAAAGGTGGTCCAGTTTGGACAGCCTTCTGCCCGACCCTCAGCGAGTGTCATCGCCAATATTCTCATGCACCCCAGCCTTTTCGATAGTGTTGAGTATGTTTCGGTCGAACCTATGTCTTGAGGTTCCCTTATCCTGTCGAAGATTGAGAGTCGGAGCATGAAAGTAGCTGGCTATAATGACCTGGTCATATCCGATGGACGTCGCTCGGGACATTACTTGCAGCAGTCGTCGGTTATCTTCCACGCTGCTAGTAGGTGTTCTGTAGACGCCTCCTACCAGGTGCTTGGTTCGTTTAACCTTAAATTGACACTAGGTAGAGTCTGGGAGCCCCGAAAGTAGAGTTTCAGTCGCCCGTTCACTTTTAAGGTCATCACTTATAAGCATCGCTACTTCGCCTCCTTCCTTAAACTCTCTGTCTCTCCTGAACAGGAGCACACCGTCTGTACTAGTTTTTACGTCGCTAATATCCGGTGACAGCCGAGTTTCCGTCAAGATTATGATCACTGAAGCAAGGTAGGAACAGAGAAATCGTAATCCCCCCATCTTACTTCTAAGTCCACTCACATTACTGCAAAGACACTTGGCTATGTTTCGAACGACATGGGGTATCTTAGTGCTGGCAGACTGGAGGGAGTCCTGCGTAGTGGCGGAACTTGCTATGGGACGGCCAGCTCCAGTGGAACCGGCCCAATCACTTCTTTTCCCACAATGGTTTCTGGGGGTTTCATAGAGTGTAACATCTGAGGCATCCCTATTGGCTACGGTGGGACCACACGTATGACAGTCGTCAGCCTGACTAGAAGGTTTAGTTAACAACTTTCTTTTCCTTCTCTTCGTCTCTTTGTGGCAGCCTTCACAGGTAGGCTAGGGTTTGGGCTGGTGGTACCAGAAAGACATGCTGGTTGACGAACCACAGCACAAGGGTTCGCAGGGACAGGAATTCGACTTTTCCCAGGAAGTGGTTGTTGCAACTGCCCTCCCAACGTCGGCTCGTGATCTTTCGGCGGCACTAAGCTTTTGCCTCCAGCCCTCGTTACTATCACTGATGGGAAGGTTTGTGGCAGAAGTGAGGCTTTGCCTGAGACGTTTCTGGTACCAGATTTGGTTAGGACTCGATTATTACTCATTTCTACTGGTGATCAGGGTGGATAGAAATGAGATAGACAGATGGTTGCATCAAACGAAATGCAGAAGAGCAATGATAGATAAAGCAAGTTGATAACCTTATCCAAGATTGCCCAGTTGTACGACACGGAAGAACGCCTAAAGCTTCCCACAGGTCCAAGGTAGGTGACTGAATAAGATAAGTAGCACTGCAGCTGCAACAACCTGAGCTATGGCAGTTGATCAAGGCAGTCAGACCTACCAAACAGTTGTCCGTTTGGGGAGCGGCAATAATCTCTCTACTCCGAAAAGATAAAAGAACTGTCTGTCAGTGCATTTTCATAGCATGCAACACTTTATTATTTGCCCTTTGTTGTCAGTACTTACATGTAAGTACTCTGCACCAACATAGTTTCGGTAGCCCCGATCTGGTAATACTCAACAGGCAACACCATGATCATCCCCCCTCCGTGACCAGATAAAGGGTGGTTACCGTCTTAAAAAAACCATGAATTTCACTTGAATGTTTATAACTTCATCAAACGCTTGTATATAGGTATATAACAAGTGAATACCTGGTCCAAAATCCTCTAATCTCTCTATTTCGTAGTGATATATTCGGCTTCAGACCGATTTTCATAACTGTCGTGCGCACCTTCATCTTTTCCCACCCAGCTTACCTCTAAACAGTTGGTTTTGGATATTTCTTGAAGTACGTTTTGCAGTCGGCACAGAAAACTCACCCAGATGTACCATGGTTGATCTACTCCTGCGTATTTTTGTGCTCCTGTTTCGAATTTCGCCTGCTGCTCGCTTTTGTTATTCACTTTTCAGGTTTACCTAACCAGTCCCGCATTCAAATGGAATCCTACAAATCGCATTTGTCGGTGGGAAATATTGCCATCAAAACGTTATGACGAACGCGCACACCTCAAGGTCATGACTGTGATGCGGTCTCACCTCCAAGAATATTGGATGGTTCAAACGATAACCGGATAATCATCAAATTCGAACTGAGCCTGCTTCAACACACCTCTTATATGCCATAAATAACGGTATCTAATATGTAGCTTGACATTGTATGTAATAGTCGTTTCTCATTGCCAAAATGATCAAACCAGTGAACTGGTTTGTATTCATGTAGCCTTTGTTATATGAAATATATTATTATTAGTATTGACGGACTGAGAGCTGTACGTTCTACAGCGAAAGGTTTTTTCGGTGAAACTGTAACTGTCGTAGGGGAAATATCCAATCAGGGTGGCTTATATATAGTTATTTCCGAGTAGAGTACAAACGAGACAAAACACGCCAGCATTCAAAGAGCGCGCGCAAAGCTAACACCTTTTTATGAGTCTTCGCGAAGTAAAAATTTTCTTTGGCTTTCCTCACTGAATTAACAGCATACTTAGATTCTCATTTGTGCATTGGTTGCCCTTAGTTCAGCTAGGAAATAAAGTCGTCTGCAATGGTTGGTACGAAGCGGCATAAAAATGCTTGCAGCCGTCTGGATGCACTTGTTGATGCCTCTGGTATTCAGTGTAATGAATCTTGGGGGTGGTAACATGGCAGCTGTAAAAGCTTAATAGTTGCAGCAGATGAAATGCATAACATCCTGGGAAGCATTTGGCTTTATTCATAGTGGAGCTTGGATACCCGCGGACTGGTTGAAAAACTAAATCACTTTGGGATACTTTAACTATGGATTTGGTATCCAAAGAATTTAACGGTCGTATTGGGGGTGATGACAACGCAAATTTTGACACAATGGTTGTTGCTTAGAGTCCTCAGAATATCTGACTGCACGCTGAAAGTCAGGATAAGCGGCTGCTAAAAAGACGTGGTATGGAGAGCTTTGAAAATGGTGCACAAATGGCTATCGGTTATTTCAGATTCTTGTGTCCCCAAAGTTAGTGTCAGTTGACCTCAAAAACTGTCCATAAGACCAGATCAGTATCCAGTGAAACGAACAAAGCTGTCAGTGTCACATAAGAAAGTATGTGAGCCACAGGTCCTACCAGTACAGCGACCTAAATGATAAGGAAGCGTGCATGAAAGAGACCGAAGTGTCGGTCTAAGGCAGACGGTATTAAGAGTGTTGAACCAGACTTTGGTCAGCCTCCGGTATCACAGGAATCTGAAAAGCAGCAGGAAGGCAAAAATAAGCAACAAATTATGCCCGGCATTTGATATTCTACGTACTTTTACTGTTTACGCGACTCATGAAATGAAAGTGTCGCGGCTTAATCCCTATAGTCTGGCTAAAGCGCATACTGAGTTGCAGTACCTGTGGTACTACCCACCTTTGTTGTGTGGTGAAAGGGCTTTTATCTGATATTTGCGGCCAGTAACATGCGAATAATTGCGTCCTGTGGCAGACTATATGTGGTGTGACGATTTATTCTTTTTAAATTTCCTCAACTTCATTGGGATTAATAACGTTCAGATGTTGCCTGTAAAAACGGCACGTGTTCGAATAATTTGTTATTCGAAATATGTATTCTTATCAGGGTGGCAGTTGTAGTTCTAGAGCGAACTATTATCACTCAGTCAAGAAAAACAGATGCATATTTTTAGCTCTCAGTCGTAATATTCAGCAAGATCGTGAATCTTTGATGTGAAATAGTATTGCCGCACGTGAATCTTACAGTTCCGGAATCATCGCTGAGGTGCAATAAGCGGACAACTTGTGCATATATTACCTCACGAATTTTTCATCACTATCCTAAGCAAAACGTACAGGCCGTTACAATGGAAGTATTAGCTTCGAGGCTTAGTTTTCTCTGGGCAATATATGTAAGGTCCAGACATCCTGGTTTGTTTGTTGACATGAAGACAATACTTCTACTTGTTCAACTTGTAAATTTTTGCATACTCATCCTGCCGAGATGTTCCATTACATAAAAATGCAGCACTTATATCTTCTAGTGACGGAATAGGTGGGGATTGAGATTACCTGCCATAAAGATACATGTAACTTATGCAGCGACTTATTCAGGCCTGTAAAAGTGGTGTGTCAGGAATAAATGCTATTTTAAATAAATGAATGCTAAGAAAATCAGTCCCAGTGACACATTTAGGACAAGAGGTAGTATAGGTTTGGAAAATCAGCGGGACATAAGGAAGTGCACTTCAGGCCGCTTGAAGCTAGTGTACCAGATGGCCGGCCCACTGACTACTGTGTTAAGGCTGACACTCAATCAAGGCGTACTCCTGCGCCTATTCACAAGGCAGGTTTTGGGTGGCAGCTACCCAGTTACAGACCGTAGAACTTGATTGGAAGCGCTATCGGAATCCTAGAAAGAATAACCAGCGAAGCCATCGCTGTCCAACTAGAAAGTGACATCCTACTGTCAGGCTGGCAGCATGGATTTCAAAGAAATTCCCCTTAATTTGACAACATGCCATATGTCAGCCGTGCCCCAAGTAGCTCAGCGACACCTTATCGGACTTCAGTACTGGTTAAAATTGATTGGGATTCAAAACCGGATATCACTTCTGTAGTGGTTTCAGGCGCGCCCCACTGACTAGTGCAACTAGGCAACAAACCCAGGCGCAAAGCTTCTTGCCAACTAGCCGCACTTGACTGATTTCTATCCCGGTGCATCATGACGGCGAGCCTTATATCTCGGTGATCTTGGTGCATTGCGTGCGGCGCGAGGTTGGCTACATTTCTGCTGGCAATCAATACAACTACTCACAGTCGGAGAAAGTCGGTTAGGTCTGAGGTTGATAAAAGCCTGTAGATTTAGATTCAGATTTGTTGTTCGAGGACAGAAGGCTGAGAGCCTATATTAGTCCTTTTCCAGTAGATTTCTGTGCTTGTCTAACTCCTTTTTGAACCATTCAGTTGACAATGAGGACACTACCTGTTCTGGAAGTCGGTTCCAGGCGTTGATTGTCTGAGGCCGGAACCAGTACTCTGTGGTGACTGCGTTCGTTCTTTGCTTTTATAGGCTCCCACTACTTTCCAGCCCAGCTGGAAGGAAGAGAGGAGATAGATCAGGTCCGGAGTCACTTTTTAGAAACCCATATAGCACGACTAGGTCTCCCTTCTGTCTACGGTAGGACAAAGTGGAGAAGTTCAGCCCCTCAAGTCGATCTCTCAGGTCAGGCTAGCCATCGCAGGGATCATACAAAAGGCTGCCCTCTGAACTCCTTCCAGAAGGTTTGCGTCACCTTCCAGACAAGCACTTTCCACCTATCCGCAGTTTTCTAGTATAGACCTAACTAAGGATGTGTATAAGATGGTGGACAGGCACCACTTATTTTCGCAGGCGTTCTACGTAATGCCCAGAGTCCATAAAACTCCAAGCTGCTACAAATCGACAGTATGCCGTGGTTTTCGAGTCAAAACCCACTGTAACTCCTAGGCCATTGTAGATCGGCAGTGACGGTGAAGGAGTCCCATGGATACCGTAGGTGTTGCTGTGCGTGTGCTTCAGGTGCATGCTCACATGTCTACGTGCAGTGATAGGTATCAGCCACTTCTTTAACCAGATAAACAAGCTGTTCAGGCCTACCTGAAGTGCACGTATATCCCCGTTGTTCCTAACTTCCAGCCAGATTTTTACATCGTCAGCGTAGAGAACCATAGAAGATTTTGTGACATTTGGCGGCTCATTTAGGCGCAGAAGGAAAAGTAGGGGGTTCAGGACTGTGCCTTGCGTCACTCCACCCTGCATTGACTTCGAAGGGGAGAGTTGAGAATCTGTCCTTACTTTTTGTCTTCTATCAACAAGGAACCCTGCTATCACTGCAGGCAGAGTGACAATGATTCCAAAACTTCCCAGTTTCTCGACCAACCTGGTATGCGGTACCTTGTCGAACGCCTCACTAAAGTCAATGAAAATGACATCTACAGGTGTCCTATAATCTTTAGACCTAACTCAACCTCCCCTGACTGCAACGAGGTTCGCCAAGCGACAGAAATTTCAACAAAAGCCATGCTGCGAGCAAGACGATAGAGTGTTGCTCTCTGGATGAACTGTGGTGGCTTTTTCGTTTACTCCTTCCGGGCTTTTTACTGCAGTACTATTCAAACTTATCGGTCTGTAGTCTGTTTGGTACTGCCTAGAACTTGCCTCATGGATGGGCGTTACTATGGCATCCCTCTAGTTATAGGGGAGTATGTCTCTGCTAAGAGACAGTTTGAATACAGTAGTTAGTGGGCAGGCCACATAGGGCGCAAGCTCTGTGATAAGCTTTGGGTGTAGCTCATCCGGTCCCGCTGATTTTTTCATATCAGGATTACTTAATGTCCGAAACACGCAGTTGCAATAGTTATCCACGTAGTTTATTCCGTTGGGTATCGATGCTTCAGCCGTTGTACATGCGTCCGCAGAAGGTTCCTGTGTAAAGACCTCAGCTCAATATCCAACCATGGATTCTCCCTTTTCCCTATCGTCCTCAATCAAATTGTCGCTTTCGTTCCCTTCGACTGGAGCGGGGTTTTATCACAATACGTCCTTTTTCTATAGTCCATATTGGAAAACAACCTCTCCGGATGTTCCAATGCAGCCTGGGCAAGATGCGCTTCAAAGCATACTCGAGGCCGGCGGATAACAGAGACACATTCATTTCTGGCTTCTTTGCAATTCTCCAGCACTTCGGGTGCACCGAGGTGGGTAGTAGGACTCTATTACTCTTTATCACGTCAGGGTAAGATTTGGATTTCGTGGTTTATCCACTGAGGACAATGTTTCCGTCCCCTCGGTACAGTCCACGGAATGAACGGCTGAGGCACTCGTGCGTATAACTGTTTGAAGGAGCACCACGCACCTTCGACTGAGGCCTCTGGATTGACTGCCTAGTCCTCCGAATTGGCTGCCAGATTGATTGCTCCATATTCGCTTCCCACGCGTTAGGTCTAGCTGAGGCATCAGCCTGGTGCAAGACGTCTGCTGAAGCATACACCATCTGCATGTGAGAATACTAAGTCTGGAACTGATGGATCATGCCGATGATCATATCTGGATGGTGTCCTAATATGCTGTATGAGGGCGAAGGGAATTGATGTTTCCACTAATTAGTGGTCAAACGGATTATGTGGTGCTTTTGTTGTTAGTCTATCCCAGTCAACTGGTGGTGCGTTGAAGCATCCTACAACCAGCCATCGGCATCTATCTGTCCAGAGGTTCAGCTTGTTCTGCAGCCCCAAATCCAGGGCTTAGATATACTACAACTACGTTAACATCCCTAGCATTTGGTCGGCAGTGCAGCATTTCACATGTCCCACTTTCGTGTGCAACTGTTTTTACGGCTTCTACAGTTAAGTTATTCTTAACGTAAAGGATGACACCACCATCTTTGCGTGCTAACCTGCAGCTCCTAAAAGGGACGAATCTTCTTAAGTGTGTTTCACAGTCACTAATCTAAGAAGCGAACCAAGTTTCTGAGATAGCAATGACGTTAGGTCTTTCGCTGTTTATGTACCACATTACTAAGCTCAGTCCATTTGTTTAGAAGACTACGCGCATTTGTGTACAAGACAAGGAAACTACTTAAATGAGTTTCCATCCTATCCATAGAGGCTTCGGCATCATTTGTTGCCCAAACCCCACCACACGAAAACCCAGTACTTCCAAATCTTGCTGTCCAGCTGCTAATCTGCACTTTAGTTCTGCTTCCACTTCTCGCTTTTTGATTCAATCAGCAAGAGTCAGATCCTTTTGCACGAAAACTCCAGACCCTTGAAGTCTATGAGTGTTCTTCAGAATCTGATACCTTTCATCTGTTGACTTGGGCACGACTTCAACCGGCCGGAACTTGTTTACAACAATGGCTGTCTTCTGTTCGCCCATTCCATGTATCTTGAGCAAAGTGACTGCCCGCAGTTTTTCTGGCAAAAGCTGATTTATCAAACTTTGTACCTTGTCATGGGTACGTTCGAAACAACCGCGTGGTTCCGGATCACTCCTTTCTTCCACTCTGTGAAGGATAACAGACCTACCAAGAAGCCCTACTTTGTTGTCTTTGCTCTGCGGAGTGATGCCAGCTGGTTCGATGATTGTTACTGGCTTCTTGGAATGCCGTTTACAATTGGTTATTTGCCATTTCTCAGAGTCAGGTATGCAAGGCCTGTTGAAGCCCAGTCCAGTGACCCCAACGCTGACAGCCTCAGTATGGACCTGCAACCCATTATATTTGATCTTCGCCCATGACTGGGATTCTAAAATGGGTATAACCTGAGCCTGCTTGGTTCCGTGGTTGGCATTGAGAGCGCTTCGCTCCTGTTTCTTTCGTCTGAAGTAGATCTAGTCTCACCGTCAGCAGTTTTCAGACTGGATCTGCCATCCCTGGGAATGCGAGAACCGGAAGATAGTAGCTCCACCCTGCTTGGTGTAGTTTTTACCAAGTTGCTGCCAGCGGACCTGGTAGGTAGTCTACGAGCCCGACTTACAGCTTATCGTGGGACGTTCTTAAAATTGGATGCTGTATCGTTATCACTATCACAGTTATCGACTTCGACTCCCGACGCTAGTCTCTTAGTTATCGCATTTAGAAGTGCTTTTTCTCCTACCAGAGTACAAATATCCGAGCAGCACAGCATGCACAGCAAGACACTTTCTTTGTTGCTGTACCTCTTATATACTGAGGGCGTGAAGCTCGTGCAGCTGTCATGGAACCAACTCTAACACTTGCTACACCGTATACCAGAAGCCGCTGTGAAGTGGCACCCGGCCCTACTACCAGCATTTTGACGGCGCTTTTGGCTCACTATGTCACAGAAACTACAAAAGTTCACCCAGCGAAACTTCCTGTCTCACTTTGATAGAATCATATTCCGATTAGAGCAAAGATACAACAGCCTTCGATGTGTAAATACAAAAAGTGCCAAGAATCTAACTGAACGTGAAAAGTCATTCCCGTTTTCAAACAGCGCGCACTTGATGTAGATGGCATTCCTGTATATTTTGGTTGAACGCCCGCCAGGGCACCTTATTGTTGGTTGCTATTAAAACCTGAAAGCTTCAGAATCGCAAGTAGTCTAATTGGATGGAGAGTTCCTTACTGGCGGGAGATCGGTGATCATTTCTACTCTTGGAGGCGAGTTTATAGTAAGGTGCCGCAAGATGCTATCTTGGCCCTCTTCGCTCCTTTGCATGTGCAAACGAGCTGCTGTGCGCCTCAAAATCTCCCTTGATCCTCCACGTTGATGATGTTGGTATCCCGTGACTGATATGGTTTGACGTCGGTGCCAGACAAGTCTTAATGATCGGTCAACCAGGTCAGATAAATGGCTGGTGCTTATGATGCCGGTAATCATGTAACCATACCCACAGGGCATGCAGTTGGTAACGACTGCGATGTGGACGAGGTTCCACCTGTTGTATCAGTAGAAGCGTCAGAAACGGGAACCTCACTGGTACTATTATTTTATTTATTTTGTTGTTCATTTTGCCAATGGCATAACTGGTAACACGACTGCATAGCTCGATCCAGGAACTTTTGATTGAGTTCTCTTACATTTCAGCATGATCTGTATCTCGGAAGTAACTGCACACTGAACCGATCTCGCTGTTGTGGATTATCCCGTATGTTGTGCATGTGATCAGTCGTTTCATTCTCATGAAACGCTGATGCGGTGGTAAACAATTTAGCTAAATATACTCATGAACGAGTTTGCCCAAGATGTACGGACAGAAATAACAACTTCTCGAGTTCGTTCTACACTAACGGGTCTACTACTGCTTGCAAGGATGTGAGTACTGGCTCGCCTCATCAGTATAATGAACTCGGTGTACACTGTTTCCCTCTCAAAGTTACTGCGATACACCTGAGGTATAGACAGCTTTAAGAACCTTATGATGAAGAAAAGATGTAGTTGATTGCACATGCGCATATGAAAGTGCACATAGAGTCAGAATAGGTCTGAATGAGTAAGACCTCCTCTCCTCTCCAAGTTGGATCGAATGGTAACTCTCTTTTCAGTACCTGCTAGTAGTTCTTTCTTTTTCTTTTTTGTAGCAACAGCTCAATGAGGACATTTGACGCTGAAGTTCAATCTGAACACTACCACTTAGTGGAGATAGTAGCTGGTCTGTGACGCCAAGAATTATTCGGCTGATACCAATCTTGGGCAATTTCTGGGTCCTCTTCAAAATTAACTCACCTACTGGCCAGGATTCTTCAAGCGACGAATCATCCAAAGTTTCCCGACTTATGTAGTAAAGATGTCCTGCACAAATCGTAAAATTGGGGATCAGTTTACTTACTGGTCTAGGAGGTGACTTACCTACATTAGCTACAGACTAAATGTTTTCCAGTAATCCATACATAACCATGAATACTTACTGATGCCTCAAGGTCACGCAAGGTTCCAAATTTGTGTTGCAAGCTGTCGACATGTTTGGCTGGTCTTCGTGATGTCACGCTACACTAGACAAACGTCCGCTTCATCATGAAGTCTCATGCTCACAGCTTCAGAGACCAAAGAATTCACATTGACAATTTTGGGAATCTGTAAGTTTCCACATAATCAATTGGCCCAAGTGGATATCTATTCGGGGGGCTACCGTCCACAGCAATATAGATTTGCGCCATCAGAATTAGATATTGTGGCACAAAGGAACAAACATTTGGGGAACTGCGGATCAATGGCCATAGGTTTTTCATGCAGTTCACGTTAAGGTATGCGGCGTCATCAAGGAGGTATATCCACTGTCAGATGAAGTCATTTGCACAGCATTGTTATGAATATGTTCACTTTAGAGCCAACTGGTGAGTTGATCCCTCGGGGTTAAATGTCCGGATTTGCGCTGCCATTGTGACCATTCAGAAATTTAAGCAATTTGAGAATAGATAAATGTTCATATGGTGAGAGAGTCCAATGAGCGAATGGGGCCGGTAATCCCTGCGTGTTAGACAGCAATTTTCGTGGCAAACAATGGAACATTGAAAATTGATGGTATTTGTTCCTTATTTGAGTCCCATTGTCATCACTGAAGGTTATCTTGAGGTTTCGAGTTAAATCCTTTGTTCTTTAGGTGTTCAGATTTACAGATAATTCAGTAAGTTTTCGTCATAGACCACTTATCTTCGCAAGCTAACGATATCTTCATATTACTACTGCCCTAAAGTTTGCTAAAAAAAACAACAAATTTCACGTCATTATTCATGTTGAATTATCTCACTGTGAAATATATCTGTACTCCTTCGGCTTCCAAATTATCTGTAGCCCGTATACCGCTGTAGATAAGTGAACATTATTCGAGTGGGGGTCAGACACATGTTTTATACAGGACAACTCTGAATCTGGCACTTTAGAAGTTTTGCAACGAGAAACCTACTGGTTTGCGCAATTTCGACACTTGTGTGGATATATGCTCAAAGGAGGTTAGATCGTGGCTGCTGTAAGTCTTCCACAGACTTCAGTTGTGGGAGTGAAAGCCTGGTCGTCGTTAAGCGTCGCTCAGGTGCGTAGTCATCCATGCACATCCAGCGATACTTTTCTGCGTTAAATTCAAGTGGCCAGGTGTTTCACCTTAAGCTCATATACCTGAGTTCCTCGTGCGTAGATTTGGTTTTCAAAGCTAAGTGGCTGCTGAGGCATGTGAATACTACATTCAGCTGGCATGCATATATATATATGTATATTGCTTTAGGGCAAGCATTTTTACTTGGTGGAATATTCGTCATGCATATTAGCAAAGTGTGGGATGTCAACAGAGCACAGATGCACAAGTAGACGCCACAAACAATTAGGAGTATCGTCTCTGCACCAACGAAATAGGTAAAGTTTGCATTTAGGCATCGCAACGATTGCCTGAACGAAAATAAAGCTTGAAGCCCATGCTTCCAGTTTAATGCTTGTCACACTTTGCTTACTATTAATGATGAAAAGCTAGTGGACGAACACGTGCATGTGGTTTGTTATCCGCTGTTCTTTAATGAGTGTGAATCTATGCATTCCATCCATTCTTATGCCAGTTATCATCAACGATTGATAATGTAGCTGAATATGACAACTGAAAGCCGAGGGTCTGCTTTCTTTCAACTCCAGTCAAAAATGTTGTAGGTTTGTTTGAGTTCGTCAAGCGGACGTCCATAACTTCTGTCTGCCATTTTGCCCAACCGTGACAACCTAGAGGCTGGAAAGTATGTCACGTCCCTGTTCACTTTCATGATGAGTCCCAGGTCTTGATAATTGCGAATTTGTGGTTCACAGGATACTATTCGTTTTCCACACTTCACTTTGCTGTTTCTAACGGAGTGACAGCATTTGACAACTGGTGGTTTCGGTTCAGGTTTGTTACTTTAGAGGTTTGATTGCATTTGTAACCAAGGCAACCTCCATAGCTAATGGGTTCAGTTACCACGAGGAAGAAGGATGAATGAACGAAAGATTGCGTTTTCTAGGTGCGTGTTTCTCAGTACCACAAATTTCCTTGCTATGCTATTAGTGGCACGTGATTCACCCGCTAAACACTTAAGAATTTATTTTTCATGGTTTTTCCCAGTCTGAGACGTGAGTCTCTATCCATTATTGTTGGAAGAGGTGGCCGTGTTTTGTTAAGCAGGCAGTGACTAATTATGAGAGGGTTCTCCCGGGGTTGAAGACGAAATTTCAAAACGGATGTAGTAGAAGGCTCAGTTAGGTGTTAAGAAGGCCTAATACATGGGGTATAATAGGAAATAGGGAGCCGAATAAGTTGCCGGCTGGCAAGACTTTAACTGGTAACTGAGTAAATTTGGCGGTTGATTTGTAGACCTTCAGTCCAGCAGGAAGTCCGTACCATATCTGAGAGAGTTTGGCAGTAGTGAAATTTGCACGCAGTCAGGATTTATACGGGTCCATCGTGACGCTGTGAGGTGGTTGTGCAGATTATGGGACCTGTTGTGTTGGAACTGAAACTCATCACTGGCTGCAACGGTGAATTAGTTAAGCGCATTGAAGAGCGGTGTCGGACTACTTTTGAGTCGCCTCCTTCCAAGTGGTCCCGGACCTAGGGTTCTACACCTGGAATTGTGGTCCTAAATGTAATCTCAGTAACCTAGCTATAAAATACTCTTGAAAACCACCTACATTTGGTTCCTCTTCAGTGCGGATGCCACTCAAAATAAATGGACAATGACCCGCTAGTACTTGTGTGCGCGAGGATATCATTTTTGTAGATACTCATAGCACTAAAACATTTCCGTAGTGAATGAAGTTAAATTTCAGCCGTATCCATGCATCTTGTCCTGATAGTTTTTTGTGTGTAAAATCTAACTGCGGGGTGACCAGAATATGCAGTCTGCACCATGGAAACCAAAACTCTCCACCTTTTGAAAGAACATTATTAGCACTTGAACACAATTAAAGTAGCATGGCTGCGGATGGATTAAACTTCACCTGTTACGGCCGGCGATGAGATCGTATTGGAGGTCCTCGTGCCACCCACATCATAAGTAATGCTCACGAATGTCCACAGCAATTAACAAACATCTCAGGCCCTTTCTTGCTTGCATAAAGCGTAGATTTCGGTGCGGCCACGTCCCGAACCATCCGTAACACCGAGTAAGAATGGTAAGAACATTACAAATAAACCAGCCGCTTCACGTGATCATCTCCGCCTTTAGTGCACTTTTATTCAATACAAACAACTACCGTAAAACTTGGTACACGTCTAAATTTTTCTGTCCGCTGGGGCAGACAATACTTGGTCATTCATTCCCAAGGTATCTCCTGACTCCTGCGTTCTCCTAGTACAGTTTCAGACAATACTAAAGTCACTGGCTTCTTGAAATTTCTGTCACAGCTTGTGTACTTGTGGTCACCTGCGTGCAGCTGAGAATTAATTCCACAGAAATGATGCTTGATGAGCTGCTGTTTGAAGCCCGAAGGTACAAGGTGCCGAATTTCCCATCACCAAAGAAATCTCCAAAAATGGTCTAAGGTAACACCGTTCAGAAACCGTCAGCTATCGTACTGATGGGTTGAAATTTGTGTACTAATTCGTCCACGAATTTTTATTTAGGCCTGGTAGGAACCGACTTCAGCTCGTTGTCTTTGCAGCGCATCTAAAAACCCCCCTTTGCATAGGTGAAATTTATTCCTGACGGAATGTGGCAATAGAATATTTGATGTTTTCTGGGGTTTGATGTTCCCTCCTTCTTATAGACGTTTGAATTATGTCATTCTATGAGTGACTTCTAACACCAGAGACTTCAGCACCCTACACTTCACCGGTGAACTCATGTCTCTGGCATTTGAAACCAGGACTGTCAGCTCTCCGCCCACACACGTATGCGCAGGCAAATATCTCGAACGGGGGCCTAGAGGTTAGATTACCTGCATCCAGCTTAACATCAGATACAACACGTGTGAGACACGCATAGTATTTAAAGCACAACTGGAAAGCTAGCTTTACAGTATGCATCTCTTCCAAACATCATTCGGAGTTTTCTAATCAGTGAAGCACCATGACAACGTTGGATCTCCAAACATTCACCCAGTATCTACAGAGACGGCCGAAGCAGTTTCTTCATCAGCTGTCTATGGAAAACTTTCAGATTTTGTCAGCAAAGACAAGAGTGAGCCATAGTACTAAGTTTTGGGGAGCTTACCAAAGTAAGTGAAATTGCCGTCAAAAACAAATTCTTTACTTTTGTGTGATGAAACTAGCGGACTTCACCGCAATGGGTTTGAAGGTTGCGGCCAACTCTTCAGACCGCGGACTTCCCCAACCTGAATCGTGTTGCCCACTGAGTTTTGCACAATTGAGTCGAAGTAAAATCTTCGATCATCTTATCGTTCAAGCGTTTGTTAACGTTACCCAATAATAGGGTGGAGTGAACGGACATGTAAGTGACGATGAGAAGATTCAGGAACTGTCCTGGTGCAAAATCGACAAATGCAGGGGCCAATCACCAATTAATAGTACTTGTTATATACACGCGGATAAGAGACCAAGAAACAACACGATAGCGTAGCCAGATGAGATAGCGTATTTGCGAGGTAGTGCCGAAACACCGAAGCTTTCCAACTAACTGGCCAGAGGGTCGATTACGAGCACTTCAGCGTAAAATTACAGCTCGCTGAGTGGCGTGGATACTTGACCGTGCTCCTTCGGCTTAGCAAGTCTGATAAGACTGTCAGCGCCAGTGTTGAATCACGTCGAACACTAGACAATGGATTCCGGAGAAGTGTGTGGAGCCACAGACCACTCCAACCTGGCAGGTTCGTGAGGACCACGAGACGATAAAAGCCGGAAGTAAGAACACAGTTGTTTCTCCGTAAGTAGAACTCTTCCTATGAGCCCAAACGAGGAGTGACCCCTGGTTGTCTGAACTCATTCTAGGGTATCGTGGCGAATGTAAAAACAAATTACAGAGCATCAGATTGCACGTCGATCGCGACCCTTAATGTCCTTTGGCATTCCATGCAGTTCTCGTTGCACCTGGAATTTAAATAAAAGCCTTTAGTGCTATGGAAACTTTTCGCGAAAATGGGAAATATTTGTAAATAAGTGTGTCGAGAGGTGATTCTACGCTTACCTCGATTTTCTCGAGAAAGTTTCATTACGTGGTTGTAAAAGTTGATGTTAGAAGGTAAATGTGGGAGGATTTTCGCATTGCCGGTAAATAAAAAACGGTGCCCCCAAAAGCATTTTGAATTAAAAAGGTGGCTGGCACATTTCACTTCACTAACAGCAATGACAAAAGTATACAATGCCGAAAACTAAACGCAATAGTTAAGTTAAAATCTAATTTCTTTGAAAAAAATGATCAAGAGTAAGCAGGAAGCGGAGTGCGATACGATATGTAACAGCGAACTCAGTAGCTACTCTAATGTAACCTACATTTCTTCATAACCCGGCTGATCCCACGACTTAGCACCCATTTCCTGAAATTCGTCCCTTAAAATAATCTCTCCACTCCGAAAAGATAAAAGAACTGTCTGTCAGTGCATTTTCATAGCATGCAACACTTTATTATTTGCCCTTTGTTGTCAGTACTTACATGTAAGTACTCTGCACCAACATAGTTTCGGTAGCCCCGATCTGGTAATACTCAACAGGCAACACCATGATCATCCCCCCTCCGTGACCAGATAAAGGGTGGTTACCGTCTTAAAAAAACCATGAATTTCACTTGAATGTTTATAACTTCATCAAACGCTTGTATATAGGTATATAACAAGTGAATACCTGGTCCAAAATCCTCTAATCTCTCTATTTCGTAGTGATATATTCGGCTTCAGACCGATTTTCATAACTGTCGTGCGCACCTTCATCTTTTCCCACCCAGCTTACCTCTAAACAGTTGGTTTTGGATATTTCTTGAAGTACGTTTTGCAGTCGGCACAGAAAACTCACCCAGATGTACCATGGTTGATCTACTCCTGCGTATTTTTGTGCTCCTGTTTCGAATTTCGCCTGCTGCTCGCTTTTGTTATTCACTTTTCAGGTTTACCTAACCAGTCCCGCATTCAAATGGAATCCTACAAATCGCATTTGTCAGTGGGAAATATTGCCATCAAAACGTTATGACGAACGCGCACACCTCAAGGTCATGACTGTGATGCGGTCTCACCTCCAAGAATATTGGATGGTTCAAACGATAACCGGATAATCATCAAATTCGAACTGAGCCTACTTCAACACACCTCTTATATGCCATAAATAACGGTATCTAATATGTAGCTTGACATTGTATGTAATAGTCGTTTCTCATTGCCAAAATGATCAAACCAGTGAACTGGTTTGTATTCATGTAACCTTTGTTGTACGGAATATATATTATTATTACCACTACCAAGTTGGGTACGACTTTAAATACTCCGCGAACCTGACAGCTCAACCTGGTCGTTTATTTTGCTGCCCTGGTGGCTGTCGTATCTGTGCATTGCCGGTCACATCGTCAAGAATTTCGATAATCGTGCTATCCTCCGGTCGGCTGTAGCGAGCTGAAACGTCACTTGTGATGTGGTTGCCCCCGAAATGAGCTGGTTTCGGACGGAAGATACTTACAGTATCTTCATATTCGTTTTGCTCGATTATATAGAACTTCTTGTGCGGTTTGATCACTTTGGATTGCCTGTCGTAATTTGGTGCAGGTGGTCGACGAACAGCATTTTGGCAAGTTAAGACGTGTGATGTCTTTTTAAGGGAGGGCCACCGGAAGGTCAATCTTTTGAGGCCCAGCAAGAAATGGCCTGGCTGCACGTGGGGCTAGCCACGTACGATCTCTTGAATGCGTGTCTGAATGTTGAAGCGGAAACAAACTCACCTGTTTGGTGGAGAATGGTCCAATAGACGAGTTCTGCAGGGGTGCATCCAGCACCAGCTTTCAATGCATTACAAATACCTTGTGTAACTAGGCTCGCAGCCTCGGACCACTTAAGTATGTTTGTGGCTGAAAGGGAGGCTTATAGTTGTAGATGGAAACTTTCCACCGCGCCATTTGCCTGTGGATGGTAGGCTATCATTTGAAACCAAGAGCAGCCTAAAAGCGCAGTTAAAGCGTGAAATAGTCCACACTCCAATCGGCATCGATGGTTGTTTATTACGTAAGATGGACGTCCAAAGTTCGCGATCCATATATAGGCGAAAACACGAGCAACAGTTTCAGCAGTAGTCTTCCTAATAGGCACTACTTCTGGCCAGCGCGTGAAGCGAACCACACAAGTTTAAAGGCAAGCACACCCATTAAATTCTGGTAGGAGCCCTACAATGTTCGTATGGACGTGGTCAGAACGCGCGTCTGAGGCTAGGAAAGGGCCTAAAGGGCTTGTGACTTCGCACTTCTGACGCGCTAAGCACGACTGAGCTTACACCATAACGTCTTTGTTCATCCCAGGCCGGCAGAAAAGTGATGCAACAAGCCTAGTGGTGACTCGTACGCCTGGGCGGGACAGTTTGTGCAAAGTATTAAAAGCGCCGCATCGGCATCTCTTCGGAACCATTGGGAGTGGTTGGCTAGCGGAAACATGGCATAAAATTGTGTCCTTGTCTGATCCTACTGAACACAGTTTTAGCTTGAGAGTTGTGGACGTTAACTCATGATGCAGCTCGAGGTCCTCTTTTTGACACCGAGCTAAATCAACGAGGTCAATGCCCTCAATATGGTTTATCAAAGCTACTCAAGATAGCGCATCGGCTACGGAGTTGTTTGCTTCAGAAATGTGGCGGATATCTGATGTGAGCCGGGAAATGTAATCCAGCTGTCACGACTCACGCGGGGAGTATTTGTCAGCTGCCGCATCAAGACAGAAGGTTAACGGTTTGTGTTCTGCGAAGATTAGGAAATCACGACCTTCCACAGAATGTCGAAAGTGGCGTGCAGAACAGTGCATAGCTAGGAGTTCCCCATCGAATGCTATGTATCTTGTTCCCGCCCTTTGCACCCGCACCGAGAAAAGTGCTAAGGGTTGCCACTGGTTGTCAGCCAACTGTTGAAAAACTGCTCCAATTGCTGGGTCAGATGCATCAACAGCAATACTCAAAGAAGCCTCCGAGTCGTGGTGTATGAGCATGCCCGCGATCGAAATGGTAACGTTGACTTTAGATAAAGCAAGTTTAGCCACGTCGTCTGGAGCCATGAACTTCATGGTCCCTCGAAGTAGATCTGCGAGTGGTCTCATGATAGAGGCACAGTTGGGAATGAACCTTCGGTAATAACTTACCAGGTCATTGAAAATGAGATGTTTCACAGTGGTCGGCTCTGGATAGTTCATGATAGCTGCCACTTTATCTCTCAATGGGTGTATACCTTTGTTGTCAGTGGTATGCCCAAGGAAGCTGAGTGATTCAACTCCTCTTCCACACTTCTGCAAGTTTACTGTGATACCATGTCTTCTCAGTCTACTGAGTACGAGGTCCAAATGTTTAAGGTGAGTTTCCTCATCTGGGCTCACAGTGAGACTGTCATCAATGTAGACATGGACAAAATACAAACCACGCAAGACATCATCCATAAGGCGTTGAAATGTTTGTGCTGCATTCCGAAGACCAAATGGCATGCGGAGGGATTCAAACAGGCCAAAAGGAGTAATAATGGCTGTTTTCGCGATATCTTCTGATGTCATAGGTATCTGGTTGTACGTTTTGGCCAAATCGATTTTGGAGAAAATGTTCATTCCGCATAAGGTTGCAGTCAAATCGTAAACGTGAGGTATCGGATAGCAGTCCGGAGTTGTCTTGGCGTTAAGCCTTCGGTAGTCACCGGTTAGACGCCAGTCGTTGCCATCCTTTTTGGGAACCATGTGCAGTGGTGATGCCCAAGGAATGTTTGACGGCTAGATAATACTCAGTTCGAGCATGTGGTCGAATTCACTTTTCGCCTTTTTGAGCTTATCAGGGGCTAGATGCCGTGCTTTGGATGTCACAGGTGGACCTGTGGATGTGACGTGCTGCACAACGTCGCTGGTCATGCACGCGAGAGTGTGCGTTAGTTGTTGGAACTCTGGATATTTTCCTAACACTGCCGAAAGGACACTTCACCTGGTTGTTTAGTTCTGATGATGGAAAATCTGTTCCAAAGATGGGCATAGAAACGTTGGCCAGGCGAAAAATCCAGTGAATAGGTTTGCGTAAACCTAAGTTGAGGTAAGCATACCGTCTATCTAATGTCGCGATAGCCCTACCGTTAGCTGCTTGAGGGTTGAAGGATGGGCCACGATGATGCTTCTTTGTCGGTGCGAGAAGGATGCTTACTTCTGCGCTTGTGTCAACAGGGTGGCGAACTTTCGTTTTTACATTGGTGACGTGAAGTAAACAACGGTTTTCGCCGGCTACGGTTGCCATGATGGCGTGCCGGCGTGACAGTTTTCTGAGTTTATGTCCATGCTAAAACTGCATGGCTTCCGGCAGTTTCCGGCCTCGCCTCCGTAGGTGTTATGAAGCCAGCACCACTTAGGGTTTTCCACCCAGTTAGGTTTGGTTTCTGTTTGACCACGCTAGACGTTGCGATGGGCTAAGATGTGCTTCTGTGTGGTGCTACGCAACCTAGGGCCTTGTGGCACCTGTTAAGCAGAGTTGAAAAGCTTAGCTACTTCTAAATCCTGGCTCTCAGGTTTATCCGAGAAAGAATAAACGTTGGAGACGGGTCTGCTAGAGATCTCTAGTATTTTATCTGCTGAGGCCGCCAGGTCATCGAGTGGAACTGACCGAAGTGTCACCAACACAGTTTGCACCGGTTGTGGCAGTTTCAAGAAAGACAGTTCCCGGAAAAGCCAGTACTGAACTTTACTGTGCCCATAACTTCTCGCATGCTTGCAAGGACTTCAGTGGCTGAATTGCTGCCTAGCTCGATGTTACAAAGCAGTCTGCCTAGGTGCTGGGGGTCTGTAAGATCACTTCTGTTCAGGAGAGCAGCTTTGAGAAGTGCATAAGGATAACTTACCTCAGGACACAACATATGAGCTGTAACATAGCTGTTTAATTTCCGCTTTAGTGGACGTGTGACAGCAAGAAATCTAGAATGAGGATCTGCGGCTCCTTGTTCTCGAAAATCTATCTCGCTATACCGAAACTATGTTTCTGCATTGTCTGACCAGTATGGCACGAGCTGGATAGTGTTCGTTGTCGGTTTAATACGGAGAAGCTCGGGAGTACTGTCGGATATGGGAAGGAGTTGTACACAAATGTATGAAAGGTATCGAAGTGAAAACAACATACAAGGACAAAAATGGAACGGGCTCACCAGTTAAAGATTTGTTCTTCGTCGGGGTTTGCTGTCACGCCAGGCTAACTAATTTAGGACTTGTGAAACTGACAGACGCAGAGGCCAATCGCTAATTATTCGGACTTGTTATATACCCACAAACACTAGGCCAGGAAAGAACCCGATAGCGTGGTCGGATGGAATAGTATATTTTCGAGGTCGGGCTAAGATAGCGATACTTTCCAACTGACTGGCTAGAGAGCCGATTACAAGTACTGCACGTAACGTGACAGCATGCCAAATGGTGAGGATGCTTGACCGAGTGCCTTCAGCCTAGAGAGCCTGGTAAAACTATTAGGGCCAGCATTAGTGCTGAATCTCTCCGGACCCCAGGCTATTGGTTCTGGAGAAGTGTGCGACTTAACACGCATATCAAAGCTCTTACTGGTTCTCAAATCCAAACAGTCACCATCTTTGAGCATTTGTAGTGCAGCTTAAACTAGGACGTGAGAAATGTACCACATAAAACCTCAAAGGTATTCTACAAGCAGATTATTAGACTACGTAGCCCCCTATTCCCAGTGTCTCCCTTAGATACTCTGGTCTTCAATGTTCTTCCTCAAATCCTAAGAAAACTAGTTGCGTTTCTCATGCCGCTATGTTTCTCTTGATCACCAGACCTGCAGAGTATGATGGCGGATCGTACCGACACACTGAGCACCGAGATACACTTCGAAATTCTATTCAACACTTGAAAACTATCATCTTTTGCCACCCAGAGACGCAAAATCACCAGAAGTTAGACAACTCACGCCAGACTGCAACCTAACCTGAATAAATGGCTCCATTTGGGAGGGAAACTAAAATGCTGATGTGAGATGCCATTCGCATCCAGACACGCAAGTTCTCTCAGTCCTGGCAACCCCTCGCCTGAAAGCGAAGCTAACCGAGATTGACCCCATATAACGCGCCGACCTTGAAGTCCTGTTGAATGGCTTGATGGTGAAACCCCTTATATTCTCCACCGTAATATGACGACAGCTGCTGGATAGAAATACGTCCCTGGCTCTATTTATTCAGATGACTCCGTTTACAACATTATAAACAACTGCTACGCTTTGCATGACATTATGCAATACCGGATCCAAATTTGCCCCCGTTCCACTCCAGTTTCGTTTGCTTTCTGTAGACAGTACAAACATACCTCCGGATTCGTTTGTTCTGAACTTTCGGCATGCAATATGCCACTATAGATTTCACGACTGACTGTGGATTCTCATACTGAGTGATTATACCCTCATCAGTTTTTACCACTGTTGTTTGACGATATCGCCCTTATCCGATGTTTGTAACAAGCAACATCTAAACAGTTGTTTACTCTAGGAGACCTCGTATGGCACGATGATATGTTTCTTTCTAGACTTTTGCAGCCTCAATAAGGAAGCAACATGCCGTAAAAATGCCACGTGTCCACGTAATTTATTATTGGAAATATGTTATTATTGATGAGGTAAGGAGCTCTAATCTTTATTCACATAGGTTGGAGGCAAAGTTTCATGTCGAATTGAATTAATTGTGGTGTTTGAACCCTCCTGTATTGGAATTCGGGACATTTAGTCGCACTGGCGGGGGGTAAGAGGTAGGGTATAATGGTACCTAAGTCATTATTGGAGAATGAATTTCCGGGGTAAGTATCTCTTTTTCCTGGGAGAGGGCAATAGAAATGGGTCAAGTCGATCTGAAGTTTCTTCATGGAGCTGGTTTCAAATTGTGACCACCAGCCTTGTACCTACCGTTTGAACACGTGTACATACGCCGAGACGCTCTAAGTGAGGTCTCGAGCAAACGTGATACTTTTTCGCGAAAATGGTCTGGTCAAGGCTCTCGAAGGTCTTATATGGTTGCTGCGGCACATAAGAACGTTTTTCTGGAGCCGGGTATGTATGTTTTCAGATCGTTGCCCGACATAGAACCCAAACCTTATTTACATAAACAAGGTTTACGATCAAGGTTTGATCGTAAAATTATGGCAAATATTAGGCGCTGAGTTAAGGGTTAACATTAGATATAGATTGTATTTGTGTGAGTCACAACGATTTTGACCTCACTGTGACCTAACACGAATACAAGCTATATCTTTTGCTGAACCTTATAGTTTCAAGACTGGATATAGTGTGTACTGTCACGGAATTCTGGGTTCAATTCCTACTATGGATGTGCACAATTGCACTTTCGCTATCGCCGACATCAAGACTGAAATCGCTGCAAAACCTACCGCCCCACTCAAGCTAACTTGGCGCACAGAACTATCGGCATCACTCTGTGTGACTGTCCTGGCTCCCGCATAGTCGACCGATGGGAGCATCAAAAACGTGATGAAAGGGGGGGAGACTAAAGGTCTTTCGTCGAGAAAACCCGCCCTTCACGGGTTTCCACCAAACGGTGCATCATCAACCTTAACCCAGCTTTCAGTCATACGTTAGTGTATATTTCGGACATGCAATGTGGCATCAAACTCAAGGTTGACAACCACCTCAGTACGTCAACAGGAAACGTCATGACGAAAGACTTCCTGTAATCCACGAACTCGATGTTTCTTATCGGTTTACTTTCATGGACTGCTGCTAATTCCCTTATAGTGAGAGGAGGGTTTACCAGGCAGGACGTCCCCTCAAAACCATGCTGTTTTCGCCTTGGAAATTAGTTTTTTTAGAATGAGCCTTGCAGTATTTTTAGCCTGCTTCCCGCAAGCTAAGTTTTGCATTCTTAGGGAGGTGTTCTGCGTCCTATTCTTTCTCTTAAGTTTATTACAGCCGTTATCATAAATCGTTTGTGCTGAAAGAATACTTCTAGGCTAGATAGTTATATACTCTGAAGTAGTTTGATCACCTCCAGTTCTTCGATTACAGCTTCAAGTAGTTGTTCATCTGCTTTCACAGTTCTATGATCTGGGTTCCCAAGTTTAGACTAAAAATGGTGTCACGAATACGCACCATATCGTAATCTGAATCACTGATATGACTCGGTAAACCCAACTAATTACCGCACTCGTCTTATTCATAAGAATGCCATCGATTGACTTAAATGTATTATGAGGTTTGAATTTTTCAAAGTTAATTGAAGCAGTTGCACATCTCTTTCAGTCTTCCTAAACAAATTAGTCCCCAGCATCACAGCCTCTTCACCTTTGCTTCATGAGATCAGTGGTGTTGAAACATTTTCACGGCGAAGTACATAATGGGAGAGGTATAGTGGCTAACTTATTAGCAATCGTTCAAGCAAAAACGTCGCTGGATAGCCCACTTCCACCTACTGGTAGTCTAGGCACAAAGGCAGGCCTGAAAACCGACAACTGTGCAAGAATCTGTGAGATATTTGCCTCCGTTAAGATCTTACTGGAAAAAGTTTCGAAATTGTTATCTGACCATCAAATCAATGCTGTTTATTTTCCACCTTCATGATTGGTATCCACCTCAAACACCACAAATTTTGTTTTTGTCGAACTGCAACAATGCACGCGTGAAAGGACATAATTCTAAATATGATTTCTGCGACGCTTTCAAACTTAGCAGGATTAAAAGTACACCTCTGTAAGCTTGTTGTATGAGGGTCATAATGTACAGCCGTCATGGCTTCAGAAAGTCCTCCAGAAATAGGTCCAGCCGACTCAGTATTAAATTCGATTCACCATACCCCGGAGATATGCCCTATGGTAGACAAGCACCGCTTCGGAATCAGGCTACCATGTAATCAGCATCGCTTTTGAAAAAACAATCCAAAGGCGGATTTCAACAACTTTAAAGTAGTGGAGATTCCCTTACTTAGCGAGGTCAAAACTAAGAGCTCAAGTGTACTCGCACCGGGTATCTTGAAAGCGGAAGCAGTAATTGGTAATATGATGAGAGCCGGCTTTAATAAATTCGATCAGTTTGCTGATGGTAGTAAACTAACAGTTAACTTAGATACCGCTGATGATCCACGTACCTTTTGAAGCAGCTGTGGGTCATCACGGTTTTTGCTCAGTATGACGCTTAGTTAGTCTCAATCAGTGGGCTTAAAAAGTGCAAATGGCTTCCACTCTTTGTATTCACTGCACACTCCACAAGCCATTACTGAGGTAACTTACCAAGTTCTTACCTCATCTCAGCACGTTCCCCCATAGCAGGCACTTGCCAAACCAAACGGTCTAGGAGTCAAAAACACCCAGCCGCTTATGTGGAAGCATGGCTATCGCACTGCCATGGGGTCGGAATTGGCGGGACAAGATAATAAGCCGGTTAGCTTAAAGCTACTACATAACCTACCAATCATCCGTAACCATGACCACAATGTTTCAGATCATTACAGCTCCTTCGTCAGCCTACAAATGCTCAGACTAGCTGACCCTGAGATTGGCAACTTTGCCACAACCACAATACCATTTTTACCCAAGTTTACCACACGAGTTCCGATGTTCTGCAGCTACTCACTGACCCGTACAATTACAGACTCCTTCATAATGGTGGTCACACTGGACACAGACACCAACCTAAGTTCAAAATTAACATCTGACACTGGATCAGAAACCCTGTATTTCATCTCATTAGAGCACTCCGTTTTTATTCCTCACGTTGATGATGCCATCCGTCTTCCTCTATTTGACTCTCCAATTCCTTCTGGCCCCGTCAAGGCCTCCCTTCCACTGGTTCCTATACTGATTAACTCTCGTCATTTTCAGAGATCAAACTGACAACGTCTCACCAACCGCCAATCCGGGATATGGTGGATTTCCCAGGGTGGCACGTGACTGATCGAAACGTGTCTCCCATGAACAAGCGGTCCGCGGTAAACGAAATGACATGTGCAGCGTCTGTACCACTGATAAGTCAGTCTGCTGCATTTGTAATAAACTTTAGGTTAAGAAGTGACCTCCTTTGCTGTAAAACATATTTACTCTTCGAGGGGAATTGATCTGGTAATCCTCATGCATAGCGTAGTATATGCGTCAAATGGTGCCATAATGCTACCCACTACGAAGACCAGCTTCTTAATGTAAACGATACTGTGTCGGTGTCGTCAAACCTCTTCAGCTATGCAACCTTCGTATTGGGCTGTTTTCATTCTCCCCTCCACAAAGGAATTGCCACACAGAACAACTATAGCCTTCCACTATATTTCTACATTTTGTCCGAAAGACTATTTGGGGGGATTTTAATATGCCTGAAATGATTGAGAGTCAATTTGTGCTCCAGCTAGTTAGAGTGGCTTTCTGGACACGACTAGACTCTGTAGCTGATCACAAAATGTCCCCAAACTTGCGTGAGACAAGAATATTCTAAACCACTTACTCTCTGAAGATATCCTTCCCTTCTGTCTGACATTCTCAGGCAGGGGCCTAAACCCAGTCATTCTTTTTTTCCGAACTGAAGGGCGATGTAGCATTGAGGGACCTAATTCTCACTTTGCGGCAGTCGTGGGGTCCTAAGGAGCTAGGTAGAGCAATTTTATCTACCTTATCAGTCGCTTGGACTAAGACTTATTCCTATACAATGGCTTTCACACCGCTCTGGTAACACCACAATAATTTCTCCATCTGCCTCCCAAACATCAAAAAAAGCACGAACGCAGCGTAGGATTTTATCCTTCACCGGGTAGAGACCAAAGCTCTTAGATTCCACCGACACCAATTTAGAGGAAGAAGATTTTGAGCACTCACAAGTATCCATATTACCTGCGGAAAAACTAAAAAATGGAGGTGAAATACTAGGCTTGTGGGTAAATTTACTCTTAACTAACTCTGTAGGCCTTGTCGCAAAGGTTGAACTTCAGTTAACTTGACATGACTTTCATCCAAGAAGTTAGGGACATTGCCAGCGATCATAAAGACGTTGAGGTCCGTCACACCATTGCTGCCTAACACGTGACCAGTTTGATGTAAATCAATGTGCACCAGTACCAAGCTAATCAACACCTTACTTTGTGTGGGTACTGATAACCAGGGGCAAGTGAGAAGGCCCCCCAAACAGTAAGAGGTGCTAGGAGGAGCAGTTTGCTAATAAGCATTGGGTGGAAACGTTATTTCGGGGGGAAACGGTGAACTTATTACTCAATGGGTGGCTCAATCAAGGGCTGTAAGCGTACTGTTAGTGATCAGAACAAAGGGTATGCCGGGGATGACGAGTGTCGGCGAACGGATGCCGTTACAACAAAGCGTACAAAACCAAAGTCACTCACCGGTACCGTGGGTGTTTGGTTAGACAATGTTTGGAATTTTTAAGCACCTATTCATTTTTTAAAATCTAGCAGTATTTATTGCCGAGAATGTACACTGGTCCCCATCCCTCTTAAAACATGGAAGTGGGAAAATTCTTTTACCTCTTCCTGAGGCACTATATACGTCCGCACCGACCAAAAATTACCAGAACAACATCAGCCCTAGACACAAGCCGGGACTCTGTTTGAGGTGTAGCACGTTTGTAAAACAGTTATCAAATGAAGTATAAGGTGTAACAACTATAATCCAGGTATTTTGGACTGAGCAAAGGAAACAGATCAACGGAACTGAGCTAACGCTATCCAGACAAGTCACTGTGTCCCATCGTATAGTTTCCCAAACTTCCTTGAGTCACGCACGGTCAAAGATTATGTTCAGCAATAACAAAACACGATTTGACGTGATAAATCTGTGGTGCTATTAAACAACAACAATTTATATCAAAATTACACAAGTTCCTCAACAATGCCGCTGGGCAACTATACAGTTCAAAAATTTCTCTGGCACAGAATACGTACTTTACAGCTAAAATTGATTCCCAACAAAATGGGATCAAAACTTTGTCTACAAGGATTAAATCAATCAATAAACATTTCAAGTAGACAGTCAAAAGACAAGCAGTCACTTCATAGCGCAACCTTAAGCTGAGTCAAAAGAAAATGTTGGGAACAGTAAAGTGACGCCTTGTTGTCAACAGTACAGCATCACACAACAGTAAAGTGAAGCATTAAAGACAATTCTCAATCAAAAGAAAGACAAGTAATGAGTGTTGGGTCGAAGGAGACAAGCAATTGACAAAATAGTATTATATCGGTTAGGGTCAAAAGTATAGTATCCATAGTGAGAGTAAAAATATTCAAATAAATATAAATACTGTCAAACAGAGTGCTCAGGACGGATTTTCAAATCATTTATTCGGTTACATGAGATGTACAGTGATGTATACCCTATAATTACGGTAAGAACGAGTGGCTAAAGATAGAATAAGTGATAAAAGGAATTGAGAAAATATTATCATTTCTACATTTCTTCTGGGTCAATGAGCTCTTCTACAAAACTGCATGATAAATATGATGGTTTAATTAAATTAACACGCATATAATTAAACCTGGTATCGGGTATTAAAAACTGTCTTATGGAGCAAGTGTGTGTCTTTGAACCTTAGCTCTTTGATGAAGTATACAAGTTTTCGACCATCGCTTTATGTCTCAAGTCATATGTAGCTATACAAACCTATCGGAAACGACTTTGACAGTGACATGTGTATGCGATATCGTGTACATTTTCTTGAAGAATGGGAACAATAAATGGTATCACATCCTAACATGAGTGGTTGGAAAACGAATTTCTGTAGATTTCACTTAACACATTAGAGTGATCTAAACACCAGATAACCATTCCTAGAGGAAACTCAATTGATATCAAACTTCGACAATTAAAGAACCACCCAGCTATGAAAACTGTTAACGTGGAGCGTTCAGCTTGTGAACAATTTACAAGTTGATCATGCCGATTAAAATTTCGTAGTGTTAACTTTCATTCCAGCCGCATTCTAATTTTTTACTACCTTTAAGGGTATTATGGTTCAATGGATTCAACTTAAATTTATCACTTTGAAATCATCCATATTTTGCGTCATTTTGACTTATCCAGTTTTACCCTTATATCCTTACCTTTCACCCTAAAATTACTGTGAAACTTGTAAAATTACTTCAGTATATTGTATCGCTGAATTTCGCTTCTATTGGCTTATATTAAGTGGGTGATTGTGTGTCCTCAACTTAGAAGTATGTTGACATTTATTCTGTTTTTGTTAATTTATTTCTAACGAATTGTAAGTAACGAGGACAACTAACTCTAATCAGTTTGTTTTGTCGTAGATATCACCAGTATAGCAATGGTTCTAAAGGTCCCCCTGGCAACTACTTAAATAGTCCATCAGAATTCGCTATTTTGCGAAAAAAAAATACCTTTCTAGGCAAAATATAGAAACGTAGTTAGTTAATTAGAGTGGCCTTTAGAGTCCTTTCCAACATATAGTTGGTTAATAGTTGAATTTACAGATGGGGGAAAAAATCTGTTAGTGTTGAGACACAATACTTTCCCGCAAAATTCTATATACCAACAGTTAGAGTTACTAAATTACACTCCTATAGGTTACTTTCAAGGTCACTGACGTATTTTCGACTACAGTAGTTCATCATTGTGGCAGTTAAGTGATTATTTAATAATTCTGTTTTCAGGTTTTATTCTCAAATGTGAATTACCAAATCAGTGACACGTGAACATCGTTGAAGTAATATACTAAATTTTTCTAATTTTGCAACCAGTATGTATTTTAATTAAGGATGGAAGCAAATTATCTGTGGAAAAAAGGCAGTCAAAAGTACAAAATCTTTAGATAACTAAATTTAAGTATTATAGAAATAAAAATGTAAACGCTTTCGTATTATATGACAGGTAAGTGACATATTTACCAATCAAACTAACTTATATTCTCGTTTAAGACCAGTCTTGACACGAATGAGAATAAATACATAAAATTAATATTGAAAAACACCAAACTAGTAAATTCAAGTTTCAGATAGATATAATATTATAAAGTTAAGTTTTGCTAATAGAATATAATTGTTGATTAGGCCACTTATTTGCTAGTCCCCGCAAATTACAGTTGAAATTAAGTGAGAAGAAACGTAAACAATCGAAAGTTTTAGTCATCAGGGCAATCAACAGTTACAACAAACTAAACATAAGTTACATTTATAGAACACTGGACACAGAAGTGAAGAGGAGTGCACGGAAAAAACAAAGGACACTTTCACGACAAACTGGCAAGTGGAACAGAACAGGATACAGGTAGGAGAGATAGAGACCTGACAACATTATATCAAATAACCAACCAGGTTACTATCTGGGAGGGGAGAGATCAACACAGATGAAACCAATGAAAGATGGTGAAGGAAACCCAGTTATCACCAAAGGGGGAAACAGAGGAAACGAAACGATGGGCTGACCATTTCAAAAATCTCTTGAATCGATCACCACCACCAACACCATTACTTGTAACTTGTCCACAAATACAACCAGCAGTCCAGAGACTGAACTATTAGTGAACACAAACCTTCCAACAAAAGCAGAAGTGAAGTCCTCAATGCCACGCCATGCAGTTGCTGAAATCCGGGAAAGCAGCATGACTAGATGGAATTCCGTCAGAAGCACTGAAAATGGACGCAGAGACAACAGTGGACATGCTCACACTACTACTGCAGAAGGTTTGCAAGGAAGGAAGGAAGTAAGTAAGTAAGGAAAGGTACCTGGTGGTTGGTTGGGGGAGGAGCTACCTTGTAAAACCCTAAGACCTAAGTCTTTGCAAGAAAAAGGAGTGACGCGGAATCATCCTCCACCCCAAGCGAAATGTTATGCCGCACCGTACTGGAGAGATTTAAAGGTGCTCTGGATTAAAAATTACGGCCGTAACTGGCTGGCTGGGTTTAAGAATAACAAAGCATGTGGGGATCAAATTGCAACGCAGCGCTACACATCATCATAGAACAGAGCGTAGAATGGCAGTCCGCTTCACTCCAAATCACGTCCACCGATTTTGTAGAAGCTTTTGAAGGTGCGGAGATCTACCGCAGGTTCCAGGTTTTCAACACTTATGCCAAGTCAGTGCTTCCTTAAGGTTTAGAAACTTGGTGCGTTGCGGAAAGCATTTCCAACAAACTACAGACGTACATGAAAAGCTGCGGCCAACGCTCACTCGACAGTAAAGATCAGATGGTCGGAAAGAATAAGCAACATGGAACACTGGCTGGCTGGCTGGCAACGAGCCAACCAACAGCCCATCACCCAACAAATATGCAGAAGGAAGTGGATATGAATTGGATTGAGCATACACTGAGAAGACAATTCGGAGACATCACTAAACTCACACTCCTCTATGCACCTACCTGCCTGCCTACCTGCCTGCCTGCATCCACGTACCTACCTACAAGGTAGATGAAAACCTATCAACTGCCGGTTGTTACAAACTTCAATATTGTGGTCCATGTGGAAAGTAAACTGAGTGGCTGCAGACTAGATGATATGAAGTGAAATCGACTGGAGTGGCTCAGATGCTTCCTCACACTATTCTCATTGCAACATTTATATCGTACTAATCGTTATTGTCTTACCACTTATTCCGATCTTTTTTGAACTTTCTATGACTTTTCATTTTGTCTCTCCCATTTCCTCCTATCTCATCTTGCTGTCTTGTATGTCGGAGTGAGATGCGGCAACCTAGACTGTTACACAGTAATTCTAGGTTCTAAGTTGATACTAACTGACTGGTTATCTGTTGAAAACTCGCTTAATGGGACTCTTTCTATATTTATGCTGTATTCACCATTCTCCATCTTGAACGGTCGTCATCAAAATAACACTTCATTCTAACACTATCATGAAACCTTATAAGCCAGCGTTCTTGAAGTTGTTTAACCATCAACGGAAGACCTACAGCCAACCAATCCCATGGACTAGCCCAACAGTTTAACGAATGAACTCTGCTGATAAGAGACCAAACAAATATGGAACTCATCCTGAACAATATTGTCTGCTAACCACTCCAATCATCTGTCATTAAACTTTTTTGAGTCAGAGATCACATATTGTAATCGTGGCTGTGGGGTGATTTCCAAAGGAAGCCTTGTTGACGTCTTACTTGGGCAGGTGAAAAACTACTCAGTTGATAGTACTGTCAATGTGCACCGTGCAAATCTTTGTCAAATTGGTCATTCTATTTTAATTATACTGCTTCATACCAGTCAACTAGACAATTCCATGGCATCTGAACTAAATCGGCTCTCTGAACTGAATTTGTCCAGATACGCCCCTGATGTGCTCGGCCTCAAACAGGTGAAACGGCCATCGGGTGCTTAGATCAATCTCATCTGGTTGGCCAAATCTACAGATCAGCCTGACTGGTTTCTAACTAATCGAGTTGTCCGGTATTATGATAGATTTGAAATGGAACAAGTTTATGGAAGTGGTGAGGCGGCGATGACAGGACTTCCTCCGGGTGAAGTTGGAGTTCTGTTTTTCATAAATCGCTCGTGAGACGGTTTTCAGTTTTATGTACTACTTTTCCCTACTTTTCAGAGTACATGAAGGGAGATCAGATGGGCAGAAAGAATGAGCAACAAGGAACTCTGTCTGTCTAACTGACTGGCTGGTTGTCTGACAACAAACCAACCAACAGCCCATCACCCAGGAAATACACAGAAGGAAGTGGTGATGAATTGGATTGTGCAAGCACTCAAAACATCGTCGGAAGACATCACGCTCCAAGTCATCGAGTGGAACACAAAGGGGAAACGACGAGTTGTACGTCTGAGGGTGACATGGAGGAGATCATGTGAGGAAGATATGAAAGTTCGTGGGCAGTCATGAATGCATGTTGAAAAGACTGCGGAGAAGAGAGTGCAATGGCGACGTGTTACTGAAACCCTATATTCCACCAAGAACTTAAGGGGTAAATAATAATCATAAATAATAATAGAACTCATTGTGATGTTGATGAAACTAGTCACTAAGGTAATTTAATAGATAATCTTCATATTAGTGTATAGAAAGGAGATTTTCCGGGCTATAATTGTATCTCTCAAGTTGTTAACAAAGGTTATCCATTCCTAATCCCATGCAAGTGTTTTGCTCACTAACCAATGAACTTGATCTTTAAACTGTGTGTTCTAGGTTTTTATCACGTTCGAAATACTTACATGTGAGCAACCGCGTAGTGTAGTGAGGTTTACTTTA
Organism: Heterobilharzia americana; assembly: GCA_944470555.2. NCBI lineage: Eukaryota > Metazoa > Platyhelminthes > Trematoda > Strigeidida > Schistosomatidae > Heterobilharzia > Heterobilharzia americana. Next base: position 28,710,662 of record OX104132.1, on the reverse strand, counting down.
AGTGTAGCTTCTTACTTACTACGCAAACGCGCTCCAGGTAGGTGAATTACTGCTTCTTTCTCAGTGTAATCCTACAAAATTAGTGTCGAACAGATCAACATGTGAAAATAAAGTTGTCGTTTTATTCATGGCTAAGTAAATGTTGATATTCTTATCACATTTTTATGCGAAGCTGTAGTATCTCGCTTCTTTCTGAAATTAGTTTCGATGATCTTACCTATTTTGCTGAAGAAATATTCTTATTTAAACATCAAAGCTTGAAACAGATAAAGTATTTGTCAGTATAATTCCAATGTGAAAATTTTCTATATTGCTACAGTTACATTATTGACTGAGTGTGAATTAAGTTGAGGTATTGCAGTTATCTTGGATTAAGTGAAACTTACCTGGTCATTAAAGAAGATTCTGTTACAAGCTTTATCCAAATAACTGCTTATTGTATACGTTTAAGACACCACTATATTTGAATAAACTACTTTGATGTGCCATGTTAGCTGAATTAGGATTGGGTTGGTAGAAACCTGCAGGTGACGAGATTGACATGTAGAGTCAGTCTTTGAATTCTTTGGCTGATGGCTTTTAGCCATATTAAAAGGTGTAGACTGACCGCCTGGGGTCCCTAAGATGATGCAAATCAATGGTTTTAGACTTTGCTCGATATGGTTTAAAGTTGATCACAGTTGGGTAAACAGATTCATTCTTTACCACTTTCGACGACTTGATTTTCTTGACAATCTTCACATATGTATTCTTTCCGTTCCTATGCACTTTTCATTTTAAGTTGGCATTCATTACGGGCTGATATCAGTTAGAGAACCATTGAAAACCAGGAGACACTGGACAGTTGTTTCGTTTTAGTGCGGGAATCCTCAGAATTGCAAACTCAACACGTCACCAGGGATCGGACCCAAGGCATTCAGGTCCCACGTTGAGCACGTTACTATTGGGCCACTGAGTCAGCATCCAGTGGTGTAGATTTTCCTACCTCTGTCAATTTGTGATATAATGTGACTTTCATCAAATGTCATCACCGAGTACCTGTTCTCACATCCAACTTGGCTCGCTTCGCCGGTCATAACTTCTTATTGGAACATCAGCAAATCTCATCTCGAAGCAAGTCGCTGATGTGCACTGGAGAGTCATACCAAGAAATTCTACTCGAAGCATGGTCCAGCAAATAATACTCTCTCACTGTATGATACATCTAATAAACCAACAAATGCAATTGCATTCTACTAGTGTTTAAGTTTTGCTCTTAAATAATGAAAATTAAACACTTTTGTCTATCTTAATATCATTCTTTTTCTTTTCTCTTTTTATGCATTCTGCCATGAGGTTTGGCAACTTGAACGAATGTATTTCTATGCCTGGTTTTACACTGATTCATGTGTTTCCCAGAAGAATTAACATAGTGTTCACTGAGTGACTGATTGTGTGAAGGTGAATAAGGCTCATCTGTTTAGTTTAGAAAGTGCTTTGAGAACAGTGATCATACATAAGCCTAGGAGTATTTTTTCATGCTACAGAGAAAAAGCAAAATACTCAAATGAAAACAGCAATAATGTTAGTGTTATTGCTAGTATTATCCCGTCGCTGATTAGACGGAAATGTTCCGTCTCTGTTGGTATGTGGACTTTTCCGCGGATGCCTTGATATTGCCTATGTTTCAGCTATATATTTATGATGGAGAGTGGCTAGTAGTGGAACCCGGGATAACATAATCAATTCCATTAAAACTATACCCGTCGCACAAAAAGTGACTATCATGACCTGATGGTCTCGTGAGTACCACTCTAACTTTTGGATTTATCGGCCCCGAGTTCAAGCTCCGGTGGGGTCAACACTTACTGGGAGGCAGGTACATCCAGCTGACGTGTCCCAAACAGGACGAGGCATACATCCTAGATTCCACTGCTAGCCACTATCCACCATATGTGGAAAACTGCAGCGGTTTTGATGATGCTTTGTTTCTAATTTTCTACAAAAAACTGACAAATAATATTCTTGTTAAAACGGTGAATTCTGTATGTGCAGTTTTACTGAATTACAGTCTGAGTTAATTGTTTACAATACTGGTGATTAAATTCGTCACTTCACTCCATGACTTTCTTATGCCTGGTCTGCTATGATTCCCTAGTTGGTACTCATGATTAAAGATGAACGAAATCAAAAAAAGTGAACTGCAGATTTATTATTCTTAACAATATCCAAACTGAAGAACCAGACGAGGAAAAAGTCAACGGAAGTTATGTAATTATGAACGAGATAAGATAGTTATTGTCTGACCTTCAAAGGAAGAATAGTCTGGCACACGTAGTATGGATATTAGCAATGAGATAATAAAATTTCTACAAGTAAAAGCGAAGCTTCACACATTTATCTGCTATCACAATTCCATACAGCTGGAATCAACCTAATAATATTACCTGACAGTTTTCTGCAAGACAAGCTTGAACTGAATAATACTGTTCTTTTCACTATACGTGCAAAGTTTGCATTTACGTATTCCACGCTATTTAAAATCCTGTTGGTGGATGTGTACTAACTTTTAACAGACGTTAAGTCATTCATTGGTTATACTTAAAAGCTTTCCTTAACAACAAATCGCTCCTCGAATAGTATTCCAGTGTATCCTACAAATACTTTGTACTATTTATCATTTATCAATTGATGAGTGTAATCGAGCAAAGGGAACTGGTAAACTGTCTTCTTATGCTGTATACTTAGTTGGTTAGAGGTGGTATAAAGGAAGACTTGCTTGACCTTGGTTTTGCGCTTGTTGGCACGACAGGGCTTGTCAGCAAGGCTCATCTGCAACCTTGAAGGAACTGATGTTCATTGTGGGATTCGAACCCATGTCAAAATGCGAAATGATTTGTGTAATTCGGTCAGTTTTCAGGACTAGACAAAATGAAATTGATTGCATTCCAGCAACCAATCACTGTGTGTTCTGTATCTCTTATGCTAGTATCGTGAGCAATGAATGGAAAGTTATAGATATGCACTTTTCAGCTACTAAGATTCATTACCGAAAGTTATCGAGAATGTGGAGGACGACTGTACTTCTTGTGAGGCTAGAACTCATAGTCTGTATATCTGAAATCAGAGATATCGTTCAAATCACAACTAATCATCTTCAGAAGTAACATAAACTTGGAATGTATACAACCCAACGTAGTCATAGCGTGGGACGGAATGACTCCACTCTGCTGATAATCGTACTTGGACACATAAGCAACATGGTGCATGCACTTAATAATAACGTATTAGTAACTGGCATGCTAACAAGTCACTAACTTCAATTCTCAATCTGCGATAAACAGTACAAAATACAGGAGTAGCCTTCATCAGTAATCTACTAAAAGTTAACTGAATGTAGTAACACTTATGAATCTCAAATTTACAGAATACTTTTTGTCCTGAGATCACCAAGTGAAACATTTTCGATAAACTAGCAATTGCTGCTGAACTAGAAGTGATACTTTATATGAATCCTCGTCAAGATTTGACCGGTTAGTTTCACAAAAGTTAACGATATTTATAAATTATATTCCGATAAATCTCAGTGACTTTGAGATAAAAAATTCCAATGTTTTATTCGAAAATTCACTTCGAAATTCGTCACCAACACGTAATTGTATGTTGCTATTTGTTGATGTACTTGCAATTCTCTGTTGTTATATTCGATAAAAATGTTCGACCTTTGTTGGCAAATGGACTCCAATGGAGATGTTTCGATATTGCTTGAATATTTAATACGATGATTTACTTAGTTATGACAAGCAGAAAAGTTCAGGTAGGGCATTTCGTACTATCTGGGACTAATTGACTGGAGGCACCTGCATCCAAGGAAGTGACAATGTTCCCAATGAGACTTGAACCCACTACCCATCTCTTCAAATGCCAAAGAGTTATCCACTACGTCACTGAGGCATGAGTACTGAGTCTTGTATAATGGGTAACTGATGTTATTTATTAATACTTGTAATCTTCTACTTGGGAACAGATACATACGACCAACGAGTCCCAAACAGGATGAAAAGCAAGTCCTGAATTTCACCGCTAGTCACCAAGTAAACTATAACTATCAATATATACTAATCCTAGAGTTTCACATCTAGTGCAGGTTTCAATAAGAAAACAAATAAAATGACTCTGGAACTTTTCAATGTTTTATGCTCTAGTCAATACGAATCGAAAAAAAATTCAGACTACATCATGGCTGAATGCCTTTTCGATGAACTGATACTTTTTTAGTCAACTTAATACTAGTGAAGTACAGATGTACTTCACTGTAACAAGAAATATACGAAATCATAAAAAGTACACAAGGGATGAAATATATATAAAAAAGAGAGTTAATATTTATCTTTCAGTATGAAAGTGACCATCTTTGAACTCTTTGAAATACGAGAATGGACGTTTAGATCTTCCATGATCTGAAATGAAAATAACAAAACTTCAAAGTAAGATTTACGCAGTCCTTTGAAATGATGTTTGTTGAAATAGGTTGCAAAGAATTATGCTTACCTTCAAAAGTTGTTTTGAAAAAAACATATTTAACCATGATTATCATATAAACCAAAATTTCGTTAGGGAAGAGGACACTGCTTTCTACCGATCGACTTTTAACATGTAGCATCAGAACATAGAAAATCAGGTCCACGTCAGTTGGCTTAGTCAACACGCTATAAACGACGCCAACAGAGTTCACTCAATGGTGAGCACTCAATATCGGATGACTACGTAGGTTACCCCCATAGTTCATTTCCACAAGGTATCACTTATGAGGAGAACAGCTTGGTGGTAAAGTCCATAACCCCAGCTCTGAGTGGTTTTAATCCAACCGACCGATGGAATGTCGGTTTTATTATCCTCACATGTACACTTGGTTGATGAATACCGGCAAGCATGAAACCAATGTCTGACTGATTGGTTTTTAAGGTCAGACATCAATAGAGATCTCTATTTGTTTCACAATTTCTTTTGTCATCTAAGAGGACTTAAGAGATGAAATGTCTTATCGTACTTAGAAGGTTGTCTTCGAAATGGAAACGTTTATGCATTCGTGGTGACGAACGTAGATTCGAAAGAAGCTAGTGATTACTTGGTCGTATTCACGGGCATAGATACTTGTATTGAGCACTTTGTACAAAAACTTATTGCTTCAATTAATCTCATGATTAAAAATGTGAACTGTAAAGGATAAAGAACGTTTTCCTGACGGTTCAGTCTGAAAGTAGTCTTCACTGACCAAATTCAAGGAAGAAATAACAAATTTTACTGAGAAGCTGTCTCATTTTAACTTGATGAGTTATAAATTAGGAGTTTTGAAAGCCCCTAAACTTAAAGCTTCAATCAACTCAGGGTATCCAGTCCTGATAAAAACCCATAGAAAGCATCTATATACAGCTGTCTTATTTTTAGTGTGTAACTGAGGGAAGTGGAAAGGTCTCTCTTTAACCGTGGATCAGACAAGGTGGTTGGATGGATGTTTTACCTCAAAACTTTGATATTACCGGTTCATTGGGCTAATACCATGGTTGTTCTCAAAGTTCTGTTCCAAAAGACTAAACTACTGGCCGAATGACTCCATTTATTTCTTCAAACATAAACCGAATTCACTAAGAAAGCCTACAGACGCATGTATATATAACGTAAGATCAAGATAAAATAATTATAACCTAATCTTCAGATAACTAATAGTTAGTCAAGCTAAGGTTTGTAGGCGATTCATAAATCCTTACGAATCTTTGTAAGACTTCAGTGTTATCCTGTGTTACACCCGGTTTTTATCTAATGATATTGATTCACGAGTTGAGTGAACGTTTTGACATCTTAGGGTGCTGAATTTGGAGAAGTAACACTGCTTTATTAAATCAAGAGAGAATGAATTTGAGCAGTGCACGGTTCGCCTATATACTGTAACAGTATAAATCAACTTTGAGTAATATTACATACATTTTCATGAAAACTGAAATTCCCAGTTTGAATAGGATTTTAAGTTAAACAAGGAGATAGAAGTGTTAGTAACCTAATCACCAATTATTTTGTAAAAGTAATATGATCCCACATAGAGTAATCTATGATGTATAAACGGTTTGTTTGAATTATGCGTCTATGCTAAACATAATTCAAAAATAAATATATTCAGTGAAAAAAATAAAATATTGGACATTGAAAAAGTAGCTTATCTATACTCTAATTCTCTTTATTCTTCAAATCTTAAAAACCAAATCAGTTATGCGTACCTTATTTCTGATAAGAAAGAGCTTCAATATCATTCAATACATGAAATTTTAAAGAGGTTTTACAAATGTTTCCTTATTAGGGAAAGAATAAAATGTAATCTTGAGGAACTAAATAATCATTGGTCACAAGGTATACAGGCATAACTTTCAAACAGTTCAAGGCGTATCTGTAAGTTGCATTTACTTTGACTTCAGAACGGGAACTCATCAGATAGGTAATTTAACAACTTACTGCCAACTAATGACAAAATGGTTCATGAATATTCTGTAACTAATAACTGAGATCAATAGAGTGTGTCCATAATATGGCTAACAATTCGGTAGAATATAACTACGATTTTACATAATATGTGAACAAAAACAATCAACTTAATATTCTGATAATATAACTTACCATGATTTCTGGTCAGAAATGTTTGTGTGATGAATTCACAGACAATTAATAATACGAATACCGTTATTCGAATGAAACTTGACGCTAACAACTAGAGAGATAAGGAGATGTGAAATTTTCATTCGAATACCTTTAACAAAGACATTTCTCATTAATACTTAAGTGGATTGTAATAATAATCCTTTCAGTTCAGTCTACATTCTTTGCTAATTTTTTTCTCCATAATAAAATTTATACAACAAATATATTCAAATGGTCTGTAAGATTTCCGATTGGTTAAGTTTTATCACAGAAGCCAACCAATCAGAATAGCCGACTTTAAGAAATGAAACAATTAGTTTTTGGTAAAAATGACTAAAACTGAAGGGAATTTATTGTATTACTTGAAAAAATCTAAAGACAATTGCAACTTCTAAAAATCTCTAACAAATAATTCAAATAAAATTTAGGATTTACCTAATGCTAAAGACATATGTTTATTAAGTTCCAATATTAAATGATAAAAACAGAGATATGTAAAGGAAATATCAGTCATTTGTTCAATTATTTTGTACATCAACAGGTGCTAAGTCTGGAGAAGAGAAAACATACGCTGGTAGTAAAGTTTTAAGTAACAAATAAAATTAGTTAGAGATTTTCAGTCTGTTAGGATAATTTATGTTCTAGGTGAGTGTAATTGGTATGTTCACATACTGCTGAGAAGTTACAGAATAGGATGATGCAGTTTGGCTATCCGGTAGTTTTTAGTTCTAAGTGATATTTTTCTTTTTTTCAGTCAGAAAGTATCAGTAGAAGTGCAATCAAGCAGGGTTTAAAGAGAAAAGAATCAATCATCCCATATTGTTTTGTGAGAGGTTTTCTTAACATTTTTGTGATTACTTTACAAAACAGGAAAATAGTAGATGATAAAAGCAAATAGATAGAAAGAGAAAATTTTGTTGTAGTCAAAGTAAAACTACTAAATGACCTGGTAGCTCAGTTGGTAGATCATCGGGCTGGAGACTCGGTGGTCGATGATTCGAATCCTGCCGTGGTTCCAATTTTCATTTCACCTTCAATTATCACCCAGTATAAATACTAAATGACAGTTATTCTGAATAAGGCCGAAAGAATAAAAGTATTGAAAGAATAAGTCATCACACTGCAAAATAATCTATAGAATTCGGTAAGCTCTAAGGACTAGACGAAATCAAATTAGTTACCCTCCAGTGACCAATCAATATACCTGTTCTAGTCCTACTGAAGGTCAATCGTGGCTAGAGTGGTTTAGTGGTAACGTCTCTGACTACAGAACTGGATGACTTGGGCTCGGATCTGTGGGGGAGAAATAAATTCTCTTGAGGTTGTAGATATACCTTCATGATGAGTGTCAGCAATCCCGAAACCTACATCAACCACAGCTTTCTGACAACTGCCTCCAACCATCTGACATTAGATTGTGTATTTTGTTTAAAGTCTTATTAAGTTAAAGACTTAAATATAGAAACACTTTACAACCAAGAAGTAGACCTTATAATAATTGCGACAACTAATTAAACGCTTTTTTACAACTAAAAAGGTAGCTTATTATAAAATGAAGGAAAGTAATTCATTATTTAAGCAACTTTTAGGGTACCCTCTAAAGTCCATCTCCAGTTAAAGTATACAAACATTAGGTAGTAACATAAATTTGCAGAGTTTTGGCATTTCTAACTGTTGATTATTTTTTTTGAAGTGAAACTGCATAACAGTTTGTTTCTACAAGATTTTGAATAATGGTGAGATAAAGAGATTAACAGATGTAGATTATTTGTGGTTACAGCAAAAGAGAAAAGTTAGCCTCGAGGAATAAAAAAATATAAAGATCACTCATTCCTATCAGCCTGAATTATGAGGATACGATGACTGACTAAACCATTACAAGATTGAGCTCTACAATACCTAAATTTACTGTGCCGATTGGTTTAAACCATCTAACACCTGGACAAGTGCACCGCAAATGTGGCCACATTCTAAAATAATCCGTGGAATTCGATCAGCACTCAGGACTAGACAACACGAAATTGGTTGCTCTCTAGTGGCCAGTCAAAGTATCTAGTCCAGTCACACAAAAGGTAAATCGTGGCTCGAGTAGCTCACGGGTTAAAACTCTGACCACAACAATGAGTGGTTCAGGGTTCGAATCTCAAAGAGGATATCAGTTCTCCCGGGGCTGCTGGTATGCCTTGCTGACGAGTGTTAAGAAGCACAAAACCAAGATCTAGGGTTTCCTGCCAACTACCTTCAACCAATTAAAAAGTGGGATGTGCTAGTTGTTACTAAACATATGTCTCCATTTTCTATATCGTGTCTGAGACAAGTCCAGTCTTTCTGAACAAAATAAATTTGTACCCTTTATGATAAATAGATAAGCGTCTTTTGGATTAATGAGATGGTTTTATTCGCAACTGGATGGCTAGAATCCACTAGATGTGACTGAACCACTAGTATTTACTAGTTTCCCTTTTCTTTTAACTTCACCAGTAGATGTTTATCAGTACGTTGCAACTGCTGTCTGATAGCTTGTTTACTCTTAGGAGTATAGGTTCATGTGGGTGTAACCAATAATTAACTAATAAGTGTTACGCAATATGATCAGGTCTTTAAAATGATGGGATGAAATAAGTTGTCAATTCATATCTAAGACAGTACAAATATCCTGATTCGTATTGTAGAACGAGAACACAAATTTATCCATGTGGCTATCCTGGGAGATGAAGCTACTAGTTGGTCAGTAAGAACGATCATTAATTGGATGATCTGCTTACCCTTTTGGCTTAAAATAAAAATCTGTCAAATATTACAGACAGACAATATTGATTTAACTGAACATAGACAGGATTTTCCCTTAAATGATATCACACATCTCTGAGATTATATTTTCAGTTAGTGCAATTATGTTTTTGTATATCTTATTGACTTTAATACACTACTATTGATCCATTCACTTTCTTCGATACTATGTTTAGATTTCATGACACCTCCAGCGTAGTACTTACTGAAGTAAAGTTTACATCAGTACATTTTTTAATATGCCATATGATCTTCAATATTTTTTATCTGGCGAAATGGCTGCTTAAATTGAGGTGATTTCTCAGTTAATGTTGTTGAACTGAGAGTGATGATTGATCTAGTGTTGAAGGTACTGCAGCCAACGAACCCACCCCAGAGCATATCTGAATGTAGATAGGTCCAGCAGGTTAGATGTTTGGGGGTGCAACCGACGGGAAGTCCTGAACTTATGTTTCATGATTGGTGGTGCTCATCAGGAAGATGTTTCTGGAACCTTCAAGAAATAAGATTTGAGCTTGTCACTCGGTTCAGTAGAAAGAACTGCTTTCACAGAGCTAATCAAGTTACCACAATCCACTTGTAAGAGTAGACCATACAATGAATTGTCACTGTCGACTGTTTTCAAGTATCTCACATCGGTCAAAATAGGCTGCGATGACGACTTCGTTGCAATAGGATCAACAGAATTCGTTCAGCACATAGGACTAGATAAAATGAAATCGCTTATTCTTCAGTGACTACTTAGTGTCCAACATGTTATCGAATTGTCATAGAATAAAGTGAGTTAAAAATGCTTTGGAACTTAAACAAGAAGGTGATGTTTATAAAAACACTTAGAATAAGGATGCTTTAAAAAAAATACTCAGCATCATAACTGGTTAAAATCGGTACTATGATCCTTTTTAACTAACTAACTGACTGATTCTCAAATCTCATGCTATGTGTTTACAGCCTATGCTAGCGATTTCCTACTTACTGCCTTCAAGTGGCGAGGTGTTCACAAAAAGGTGAAAGGTCGGATTGTTGAACACTTAGAGTTTACCTAGGGGAATCAGAAAATCCTGATTCCATACCGATAGTGCTCAAGGACTCGATGTTTCAGAAGGAATGATTGCTGTATGAACTCGTAGTCGCCGGCAATCATGAAATTTATTTATTGATTTCAAATTGGTTATCATAATAGACTGACATCAAATCATGGGTTCGAACCTATTCAGGGTCTTGAGCGCTCACATGCTGATAAGTTCCAAACTAGGAAGAAATAGATAACCAGTTCTCCTAGGTTTTCAATGGGCCTACAACTGATGCTAGTCTGTGATGAATACCAACTTGATATAATCTCTAGTTTATCATTTTTCTATTTTGTGAATAGCTTTCACGAGTTTTTTACGGTCAACAAAAGTTATATTTACCAGCAGGTTATTGTGATTGAAGTTAGACACATGTTAAAAATGATAAGAATATAAAACACCAGCTTGTTCATATGATTACTTTATTCGGGAATTTGTTTTCAGATTGCTTCCTGAAATCAACCTGATAATATGTCAATAAGTTTTAAGTTATAAGATGGAAAACATCAAGAACAGTAAGTAGCTTTGTTGCTCTCTGAGCTTGACTTTTTCAGAATAGAGTTCTTAATGTCAGTGGGGGCATAGTTTCTAGAGTCATCTCATAAGAATGTGCTCAGGCTGACCCTTAAATTGATTACGTGAAAAGGATCTTAGTATTCATTCATGGAAACCTTTGTAGCACTGCCTGCAAGAGATGGAGATACCATGAATGTATTCTCCAGGTGACCAGCAGGCAGAGTTTTGAGCTGGGTTAGCTGTTTGTGTGTTGACGTTATTAAACAGTATGGTTAAGGTCTATTTTACACTCGCCAAAATGGGCTAAATCAAAACACTTTGTTAGCTCATGCAGTTGATGTATTTTAGTGCCAAACATGCGTGGATACTTAGGTTTGCTGAATGCAACTTTCAGGATCCCAACAAGCAGTGATTGAAAGCATTAGTTGATGATCTCTAGAAAGCTGTTACTCTATTTCTAGGTGACAACAAGACTACGTTCTTCGCATTTATTTACTAATTCTGTGGCCTTGTATAAAAATCCCTGATCCAAGGCTTTCTGCTCACCACCTTCAATTACGCAACATAAAATGAAGTGGAGTGCAGTAATGAGTCAAACAGATAGAATGAACAAATGATCAACAGAATCCGTCCAGCTTACGTGAAAAAAAGAAGCAACAATAGTTACCACTTTGTTGCTGACCTCTGTATGCACTACTGCCAACTCATTTTGAATAATGTTTAGTTCGAGCTTAGGATAGGTCACCAATAAGAGGTTAACATACACGTCTACTTCGATATACTTGATAACTAAGTTTATACTTCATGTTCGATAAATTAGGTTACTCCACAGAAAGGATGTAACCCTTTTTTTCTTGACTCCTGTCAGGTTTTAACCACATTTGGTCCAAAAATTAAAAAAAATTGTAGTTTCTGAGCGATATTTTACATCGCAGTTTGGTTATTCATTGACCAATTATTTCAGTTGAAATAATTATTATTATTTGTCCCTTGGGTTCCTAGTGGAACATAAGGTTTCAGTAACACGTCGCCATTGCACTCTCTTCTCCGCAGTCTTTTCAACATGCATTCATGACTGCCCACGAACTTTCATATCTTCCTCACATGATCTCCTCCATGTCACCCTCAGACGTACAACTCGTCGTTTCCCCTTTGTGTTCCACTCGATGACTTGGAGCGTGATGTCTTCCGACGATGTTTTGAGTGCTTGCACAATCCAATTCATCACCACTTCCTTCTGTGTATTTCCTGGGTGATGGGCTGTTGGTTGGTTTGTTGTCAGACAACCAGCCAGTCAGTTAGACAGACAGAGTTCCTTGTTGCTCATTCTTTCTGCCCATCTGATCTCCCTTCATGTACTCTGAAAAGTAGGGAAAAGTAGTACATAAAACTGAAAACCGTCTCACGAGCGATTTATGAAAAACAGAACTCCAACTTCACCCGGAGGAAGTCCTGTCATCGCCGCCTCACCACTTCCATAAACTTGTTCCATTTCAAATCTATCATAATACCGGACAACTCGATTAGTTAGAAACCAGTCAGGCTGATCTGTAGATTTGGCCAACCAGATGAGATTGATCTAAGCACCCGATGGCCGTTTCACCTGTTTGAGGCCGAGCACATCAGGGGCGTATCTGGACAAATTCAGTTCAGAGAGCCGATTTAGTTCAGATGCCATGGAATTGTCTAGTTGACTGGTATGAAGCAGTATAATTAAAATAGAATGACCAATTTGACAAAGATTTGCACGGTGCACATTGACAGTACTATCAACTGAGTAGTTTTTCACCTGCCCAAGTAAGACGTCAACAAGGCTTCCTTTGGAAATCACCCCACAGCCACGATTACAATATGTGATCTCTGACTCAAAAAAGTTTAATGACAGATGATTGGAGTGGTTAGCAGACAATATTGTTCAGGATGAGTTCCATATTTGTTTGGTCTCTTATCAGCAGAGTTCATTCGTTAAACTGTTGGGCTAGTCCATGGGATTGGTTGGCTGTAGGTCTTCCGTTGATGGTTAAACAACTTCAAGAACGCTGGCTTATAAGGTTTCATGATAGTGTTAGAATGAAGTGTTATTTTGATGACGACCGTTCAAGATGGAGAATGGTGAATACAGCATAAATATAGAAAGAGTCCCATTAAGCGAGTTTTCAACAGATAACCAGTCAGTTAGTATCAACTTAGAACCTAGAATTACTGTGTAACAGTCTAGGTTGCCGCATCTCACTCCGACATACAAGACAGCAAGATGAGATAGGAGGAAATGGGAGAGACAAAATGAAAAGTCATAGAAAGTTCAAAAAAGATCGGAATAAGTGGTAAGACAATAACGATTAGTACGATATAAATGTTGCAATGAGAATAGTGTGAGGAAGCATCTGAGCCACTCCAGTCGATTTCACTTCATATCATCTAGTCTGCAGCCACTCAGTTTACTTTCCACATGGACCACAATATTGAAGTTTGTAACAACCGGCAGTTGATAGGTTTTCATCTACCTTGTAGGTAGGTACGTGGATGCAGGCAGGCAGGTAGGCAGGCAGGCAGGCAGGCAGGCAGGCAGGCAGGCAGGCAGGCGCGTAGAGGAGTGTGAGTTTAGTGGTGACCATGAGAATCTGGAAGAGAGAAGAGGGTGAGAAGAGCGTGAGCCAACAATTCAAGAAGTACGAGTCTACATCAGCCTACATGTCTCAGTGCAACAGTTGTAGCCGTCATCGATATCACAGTGTGGTGATCAGAAAGAAGTAAATTTAGTTTTTCCTGTTCACTGGTTAGTCTGGAGGATGTAGAAGTATCCTTTTCCAGTTTGGATATAATAACCACATATACTGTCTACGTACCGTCTGGAACAGTAAAAGAAATCGCTTGCTGATTAGGCCTTCCAATACTTTGTCTTTTAGTGTTTTATTATCTGGCTAATACTTTATGCATTACAAACTAAATTTTGAAGCCTTGGTGTTGCATAAAACAAGAAATACATTCAAATCACTGATGGCTTTCAGTTTAATGATGATCTGCTGAATGGACAAATCGATTAACTTCAATTTAATGGCTTAGTATAATTGTTAAACCAATGTGTTCACCTTTAGCGTTTCATGTTATCATTAAATAGTTACATCTGTTCTGCAATCATTTCTTAAAGACTTTTCATTCACTTGTTTCACACACAATATTTAAGAAAACTACAGATTCATTTGATTCTAACCGAATAAAGAGCTTGAAAGTCCCTCGTTGGAATTCGTTTTCTAGATATAAAATTATATATTTGAAATAAAACCTTTGTAAAACAGTTTTAACTGAATGTTAGACGCCTTATAGTCAGCTGACTTAAATATGTAATTCACAGGTTAAAAATGGCGTCTATTCTTGCAACAAAGTAAGAAAAAATAGTCGTGTCCAATTGAATGGTTCATAATTTTAACATTGTGAGAAAAGTTGTCTTTAATTATATATATATATTAATGATGGACAGCGAATAGCAGCGGAATCCAGGACGCGTGTTAATGCCTGAAGAGAGATGTAAACTATATGAGTTTAACAGAACAAATCTTTAGAATTTGCAGAATATTACAGTAAAAAAAAGTCTTTGATTAGTTTAACTGTTTCTAGAACTTGAGTTTTTTAAATAAAGCGTCTTACTTCAATCCAGGTGTTATCCTCATTCCTTTGCATTATTTAGTACTGATGATAACACGCAAATGGATATCGAAAGTTGAATCCACGAAAACTTGAACTTGTAATAAAGTGAATTTGTTAGAAATCATTCTGACAAAAGTATATTACACCACTTTAGGGACCGTTAATTGTGAACTTTGTTAGTCTTTTTCAATACTTTCACTAGGTAATATAAAATTAGAAATTGTTGTTATTTTTCATCCAAACACACCTTTCAAGAAGTAACCAGTTATATAAACAAATAATTTGACTTCAACATTTTGGCTATTTATAATAAATCATTTCAGAAAGAAACACACAGTTAAGAATGTTAGCAGACTGTATAGTTTGTACTGAATTTATTGATTTCAAGTTAGTTTTCCTAACAAATTGATGTAGTTTGAAAACTTGATAGTTTGTAGAAAACAACACATATGAAAATTAAAGAAAGTGTTTACCAGAAAATTACTGGTAAAATATAAAAATTTTTGCATTGAACTTATTTCACACAAAAATAGTCTGTGTAGTCTATATTCAAGATGAATTAATCTTCATTACTAATTAGTATCGTTTAAAAAGTTATTGGAAGTAATTTCATATTCCGACGTTGCTTCTTGATATCTTGAGGCTTTTTTAACAGTAAATATAATCGAAAATCAATCCCTTCAGTAACTTATCGAGCATATTATTTTCTGTGTATTGATGCTAACACCCCTAGTTGATATTTTCAAGTTCATTACTGAAAATTTTGGTTTTTTTCTTTATTGATATATATGACTGAATTACTTATTGTTGATTAACATCTTAGCTAATTTTATGTAAGTCATATTAAAAACAGAGCTACAGAATTCATACAAACAGTCAGCAGATGAAAAGAAGCTAATCAGTTCATTTCTCTGAAGCCAAATTATTGAAGCTAAAGAAAAACACTAACAAACTAATAATCATTGAAAACGGTGACACCGTCATAATTAATGATTTCAGTGGGTGTTGTTGTGGTGTATGAAGATTTGGTTACCAGGTATGAGCTTCAAAGCAAACATAAAAATAAAATCTACATAGCATAATAGGAAGACGGAGAAATGTGATGTGCTTGCACAACACATTTCGAACAGTCTGATCACATGTTTCCTGATGTCATGTATACTGTCTTGACGGCTGCTATATCATGGTCTGAAGGCTGTTTTGTGAGCATTCCTATGACGTGTTCGAGATGTATTGCGTAACCATATCACAATTTTCAGATAAACTCTATCTTCTGATTACACTATGCAAATTCATTGAAAAGAATAATTATTGTAAATAAAATCGAAACAGGATACAACATATATCTTGAACTCCTGTGTTAAACACTACAGAATAATAGTTTTATACTCACTTTATTTTGGATGTATCATTGTATATTCACTGTTTACTCTACAAGTTGTTTGTGTATTTCGAAACATGAAGTTTTCAAGAAAATCAGTCATTTTAGTACTTATTTGTGCATAATTACACCAGAAGAGACTGAACTGCTTATTCAAAAATATAAAATTTAGTCATTCAAGATAGTATTAACTAGTGAAAATTGTTTACGTAAACACAAGATAATAGTAATAATCGTAATGATAATAATAGCTTTATTCCAAACGAGGCTTGTGGTGCAGTAAGGAATTCTCAGCATATAACAGTTCAACAACTTCATTCTCCCCACAATATCTTTAAGCGAAATAATCATTGCATTTGAATAATGCTAATGATAACAGTAATAAAAGCCACAATGTGAAACAGGCACATGGTACTAGGCAAGGATCTGGTTTGGACTAGTGAATGAATAGAATATCAAGCGTAATTTTGGTGGTGGTAGTTTATTGTGTCGGTACTAAAACCTGCAATTTGACATAATTATCCAAGTAATAGTAATGCACTGTATTTCTTTGCATCTATAAGCCCATCCCTTACGGTGTATCGTTTATTCTTTGGTTGGGTTAGAAACAGCAGTTTGAAACCATTTTAAAAATGTGCAATATTATTTGACGTATTTAAAAGACATACTTAAAGGGTTAAAACAAATTGAAAGGGGAGAACTTGATGAAATAAATTTGTTGGAAAATCGTCGCTAGCCCAAGGTTTAAGCAGGCCGCCTAAATGACATTGGTATATTTATGGCTAAAGAATAGGTTCACATGTAATGTTTCCTGTGAAAGTGAACCAAAAAGCGTCAAATAATGGTGGCATTACTGTTGCTTGTAAATAATATTCGCAATATTATTATTATTATTACTAATTATGCCGAACTTACGTGGAATGTCATATTTCGCACTGCCTTCAACAATAGGCCAAACTCTCTAACTTAAAGGTTTATATCAAAAAAGCTAAGTTTATGTTGATGATTCCCATTATAATTATCTTGTGTATATGCTAAGTTGAGTTGAATAGTTCATGACAGTTAACAATTAATCCATTTTCCTTTCGTTACCAGGAGAATCAAGTAAGTATATAAATTAGTTAGTTCACACATCAATCTTCATCATTCACAGTAGATTACTGTATACTTTCACTAACTTATGTTGCTAGACATTAATGCTATATTGGCAACTGTTGTAAACTTGCAGTCAATAATAGTGTACGGTGCGAACGAACCATTTAGATCAGCGAATTGGACCTCGAACAGCCTCATTTAGGACTGAAGTTTGGTGGTATATCTTTCTGGTGAGTACCAACAAGCACCAAAAATAGGCTAAGGTCTTACTAACGATTGCTTTCAACCATCTTAGATCTCTTAGGGATTTTGATTCAGAAACTGGAGTATAAACTTTTAAAGATTCACGAAGAAGATATAATTTCTCTGAGTTGTGTATTGTATTTGCACACTGGAATTCGTACAATATGGTTACACATGCACTTGTCATAGGTATTCGTTTGAAAGTTAATGAACAGCTACGAAGAGCAGGAAAATGATAAAATTAAGTCACAACCAAAATCAATAAGACAAGGTATAATAATGCTTTGACCTTGGTTTTAATATGAAATTTACCAAAGAAGGCTTAAATTGATTGAAAAAAACTTGTGAACACATAGAAGTAGTTTAAACGTCATCATAGCTGAAGCTGAAGTTCAGTTGTTAATTTAGTTGAACCAAGTAGTCTACTACATTCGATGAACAAGTATTTCTTAGTAGTAGTATATCAACTTGATTTGACAAACATACATGATTTATTCTATTTTATTATTTCCTTTCCTTTATCACTCTATTAATCCCAGTCCTTGATATCGTAGACAAACATGAAAATGCTTTAATAACAATAATTATCATAAAATCAAAATGGCTTTGATTACAATCACATGTCGAGTTAAGAAACATCTTACCACATTCATTTCGGTACACAGTGAAAAATATTCTTCATCGAAAAAATCATCAACATTTGGATATAGTTTTCCTTTACCTTTAAGTTAAAATCAGCTACAAACATTTGATAAACTAACATTTCCAGCTTCTTAAAGTATTGTACTGATAAGTCTGTTAGTTTGTAATGAATAGTAATGATAATAATAATAACCTAGTAAATGCCAAAGGTAATCATAGAAGAATAAAGAACAACTATAAGAAAGCTTCATTTCACTACACAGCATGATGCTTAGGTCAAGCAGATTGTAGTGCAAGAATTGCATCTACATAGACCATAATAATTGACAAATAATTCCTATCAACTTCATAACCAACATAGCTGTGTAAAAAATGAAGCCAAGGTTGAATGATTACTAACTTACAGTTGGATGAATACAATATAGAAGGCAGAATTAGAAGATTATTATCATTGACTTGGTTAAATACAGTTGGTAGGTCTTAGTAGTGACGTCCAGAAAGTGTGTGTTTCTTCCTATCTGTAAATTGTTGGCTGGATGTACTTATTTCGAAGATATTGTTGGTGCTCCATACTCTAGTACGATGAATAAAATGTTAATAAAAACATAGGTTTGTATAATCTACAGTACTGTACTTTATAACTTCTACCGGTATTAGGCATCAAGCGTAATAAAACTACATTACCGAATAGTGATCATCGGTGACATATTTCGAGATGGATTTGCCGAAGTTCTAATGAGAAACCATAACCTGTAGGGTCAACCAGTTGGAAGTGAAGCGGATGTCAACTGAAGACCTTGGTAGATAGTCGCGATATTTATGGAGAATTAGCAGAATTGGGAAACTGTGAACCCTTTAATGCCCAATCAGTAGCTAAATAGTTAACGCAGTCACCACCTGTAGGTTCCGAGTTCCATTCCCGGCCCAGCTGTGGGTATGTCCTGCTGAGGAGTTCAATACTAGGACGAAACTGGTATTCAGTTCCCCCTGCTTCATAAGTAATAGTAACACGTATGCATAACCATTTGATGGTCAAATTTTAATGGTAATTCTTCAGAGTAATCAAAATTCTTAAATCAAGAATAAGAGTGTGACCATTAATTCTTGGCACAAACTAAGTTCCTACACAATTTTTTTCCTGATAAAAGGTGATAACTAAAGTTGCAATAAAAATATGGGTCACAACAGGATTCCAGACAATGGCCTTCAGATACGTAACTATTCGCTCATCATAATGACACGAGGCGCCGAGTTGCATTAGAGAGGAGAAGCATCATATTGGTTACCTTTGTGACTCTTTTAAGTAGCCACGGTTTAGCAGAATTTAAATATCAGTAAAACACTTTTAATCTAGGTTTTGTGGTTTCTGGCAGCGTACGGAAGATTCTAATCCCCATATGAATTGAAGCTATATAATCCAGTAGAAAAACCAGGAACGCCGTCTTCGAACTTTTCGGGCTACGAGTGACCATTTAGATAGATTGGTTAGTAGAGGTGCTAAGGAGTGAGACAATATTCCTTAGGTTCCTCACAGAAGCCTGGAATTTCCTGGAAAGTTTTCACAACTAAAAATAACATGCCGAACATTTTCGAAAAATCACGTGGTCATACATGTGAGTTTCAGATTGGTTTAGGGACTTTCTAGAAAAGTGTAGAATATTTCAAGACCATTGAGAACATACATAAACCGTTACTTCTTGTATATGCTCGACTTGGTAATACAGCGTTTATCGTTTCTTTTTGTTTTCCAGGGGCCAAGCGACTCTCAAGGATGAAGCTGAAGGTTATTGTTCGAAAATTTGGTATATGTACGATTGCGTAAAGGTTGTCTGATTTCAATTCAACTGAATGAGTGTTAGTGAAGTGTCTTCATATTTGTTTCATGAACAAACAGCCAGTGGAAGTGCTAGGAGTTTGTACAAAAAGGTTAGGCAAGTTCCATACAAATAAACACATCGTTTTTGTAATAAGCAGACCTGTACTCTGGTCTTTAATAAATCTTTGTACTGTCTTATGGTTGAAATACATATTCCAGATTGTAGGAATAATTCATTTCTCCAAAGTGTCAGCTATGACAGTCCTATGTTCATCGCTTGTAACCAATCACCTCCATCTATTTCATTTATGAATAAATTTGTTTCGAGGCAGTAAGCTACGCTTATTGTCTGAAATCTGATGATATTACCTGGTCGCCAAAACATAAATAAGTGGATCAGTTACAAAACCTGTAACCCACTAATTAAAATCTTAATCTAAATGGATAAGGTAAGTTTATTAGATTAAGTTAGAAAAACAAAATGGAAGCACATAATTCTTTCTCTATACAAACTGACATGTTAGTTAAGTTATTGACACTTTCTTTCCGTAATACACGAATGATGTTAGAGATAGCTGAATATAGAGTTAAGATGACTATTTTATTCCAAGTATCATTAAATCAATAAAAGCGGCTTGCTTAAATCTTAAGCTACCAAAAAATTTCCCACCTAATGTATTTCATCAAATTCTTGCCTTTCAGTTGGTTTTAATCTTTCAAATGTCTTCTAAAAGCTTCATGTACTCTCGCACTTTTTAAAATGTTTTCGAACTTTCATTTCTCAAGCGAAGAACAACAGAAAGAAATATGTTACAGTGGTTGGAAGTGGATTTATAAATACTCAAAAGCACAGCACATTACTATTCTTAGAATGCTTCTATGGAATTATGAATATCCGTATTGGTTGACTGAACTGTTACCACAAAAATATATATGACTTTGTGTTGATTTCCAAATCAAGAACAGATGTTAATGTAACACTAGCTGCATGTTTCATACTTATACCTTTAATACTGTTATTATTAACACTATTGAGATACAATAATTATTTATTTTAAAAATATTGTACAGAAAGCGAATTTGTTGAAATATTCCATTCTGAAAATCCTATACTGTCTCATATATGTTGTTTGGAATAAAGCAGTAATTATTTTTTATTAAATTGCCAAAAGAGGAAATTAAAATGACATCTAATATTTTGAAAAATTTACAGTGTGATGTTGATTAACTTTCATGTACACGGCTAGTCGCATGATTATATCCTTTTATCCATTATCAAATATTATAAATCTAACAGGTAGTAAAGAAGCACGTATAACGCTATAAAAATAAACCATTTGTTACGGAGACCTGCTTAGACCCTGGGCTAATAAAAATTTTCCACCGGATATTTCACATCAAATTCTTTTCTTTCAATTTGTTTTAATCTTTAAAATATGTCTTCTAAATGTATCATCTACACACGCACCTTTTTTAAGTGTTTTTAAACTGTCATTTATTAGGCTAAGAACGAAATAACAAAATAACATTACACCGGATGAAGGAGGATATATTAGTGCTGAAAAATACGGCATAATATTATTCCTAGGATACCTAGATCGAATTGCAGATCCCTGTAATGGCTGATTGAATGAACACCAACAAAATTACACTCGAGTTTGTATCCAGTCCCAAGTTCATATCAGACGCTAATGTAACACTAGATGTCTGTTTCACATTCATGCCTTTATTACTGTTATTATTAACACTATTCAGATGCAATAATTATTTCTTTCAGGAATATTGTACACGAAGGGTATTTTCTGGAATATTACAAGCTGAAGTTTCAGAATGTATCACAAATACTGTTTGGAATAAAGAGATTACTATTATTAATCTCTATATGCACTCTTTTTCGTGATTCTGACTGCGACCAGCGAGAACTGGTAGACAGCTTGTTAGACATGCAAATAATAACTATAGCTACTGAATAAGTTACATAGCACAGATAGCCTTAACTAAATCTGTTTGAACTCATAGGGGTGAAGCTGAAGAGGGTGTTGAGTGCATTATTAAGTCTATCAGTTCCATACACCACACATAAATAGATTAAATAGTTACAATCAATTCATCAACAAGGTGAATATAAATCATTCAGTCGAAAACCACTCGGTAACCTTTTATACATTCGTTCAGTAGACAATGAGATATACTTGTTATGTAGTTATACAACCTGTCTGCCCAAATCCCCTTAGGTGGAGTTGGTTCGATAAACTGAGGTTTAAAGACCGAGTGAAAAATAAAAAGGACTGAAATTCTGGTATTACTTTTTTGGTGATGACTAATGGTGGAATTCATGAAGCTCATTTCATCTTGCATATCAGATAGATGTATGCATATTCATGACGGTGGTCTTACTATGAATCATCAAATCATGCAACCAGTCGTCATCTAAAGTTGTAATGGTTTCACCGAGACACAGTAAAGACATCCTGATCAACGGCTATTACATGTTGTTTGAACTTTGTGATGCTCTAATGAAAGATAATGAGTCGAACACCGACCACATTGCTTAGTTTCAAGCCTTATGTTAGAGGTCAAGGTAATAATTACATAGCTGCTTCACTTGTGCTCAAAGTCAATCCTGTTGAAAACATTTAGGGAGAGACAGACTAATAAGCTGATTAAACGATTAGAATTGTGTTCGTTTACATGATCAGAAAATTATTCACAGAACTAAATAATTGCATACCATTGTGTGAAAAAAATCAGAGCGTTAAATTTATTTGAGCAGCAAGATGAAATATAATTTCACCGTGAAAAGTGTAATGAGCAGAAAAGATATAGTCAAAAATATGATAGCACTTATGGTAATTATATTGTGTAATACGTTTTGTGGATAAGGAAATCCTTCTAGCTTAACACTCAAACTGGAAAAAAGGACAATACTGGATGATTTTTCTCGCAACAGCGTTCCTGTGCAATATGCCTTAATAATACTACACTACTTACGATTAGTAAGTAGTCTCATTCTGATTTCACAAAATTTAGTATTTTTCCAATATGCTGAGGAAAAATTTCAGTTACGTCGAAATTCTTACTTAAATCAGTTAGTTGAACAGGGTTTCATAGATTCCATGCTAATTGCCTTAGGCATTGGTAGCAAAGCAACGGACAAAAAGCAGGATAGTGCATTTATTTCTTATGCCATACACAGGTAAACTTTATCCCGAACGTAATTCGATTGTGTGGTTTCTTCCAAGGATCTCATGACAGAAGTGAACTTTCATCAAATCAGCTTGTGTATTAGGTACGTGGTATATAAGTTTCAGGGAAATGAATTGAGACGTGTATTTACACCTCCGTCATTTTTATACTGGGTGATGACCGAAGGTGAGATGGGAGTTCGGACTGCGGCCGGATTCGAAACAGCGACCACCGGGTTTGCAGCCCGATGCCCTGGCAACTCAGCTGCCAGATTGTTAAGCAGGAAAAAAGATATTTTAGGACCTGGCAGATCTTCCTAGTTATTGAGGGTTCCCAGGCATACTTCAACGGCTTGTCAGAATACTGTGATATCCAAAGTTACAGGATTATATTGAGTGATACGCGGTCAGTGATGTCAAAAGGGCAAAGAAGAACATTGAAGCAGAATGATGTGAATCCATTTTATTATTTCAGTGATTCGCCTCAGCTCTTTACAGCCTGTAATGTTTACAGTAACCAATTACAATAAAATATCGACCTACTTTACTTTAATGAGATCAGCCTAAATAGGAGAAGATATAACGAAGTGAAGAAACGTGAGTGACTTATTAGAAAATGAATTCAGAAGTAAACAACCAGTTATTTTTAACCCAACAATTTTAATACAGTAATTTGCAGATTCAGATAATTATACGATTTTCATAGTCTACTTACTAGTTACTCTTCACATACTCTTATTTTTTTGGATAAGGCATAAAAGTTAGTGTTAGCAAGTTTCTAAACTAATCAAACATTCTGTCAAGGATCCAGTATCAAGGTAGATGAACTCTGTATGTCGATTCTCTTAGTTCCAAGAAACTAAATATAAGAGTCATAATAGATTCTTCCTTTTGAATATATGGAACTTTCTTTTTGAACTTCTTTTGTGAGGTAACAAAAAAGAGAGAAATAAAGTTTTTAAATAATTTTAACCCATAGGGAATAAATAGTCTCAAACTTCGTACTGTTTACTGGGAATGTGTTTACTTTCATATATTTGGCTATAATAAACTTAGTTCAGTTAGGAAGTGATTGATCTCAAACTTATTTTCATCATGGGTTAACATCTACTGGGGATCAAGCGGTATTGAATATCAATTTTTTGCAGATGCGGAGCTCAGCGTTCGTATGCAGGCTGTCACCCTGGATTGAATACAGGACCTTCAAGTTCAGCACTCACAACGCTACTACTTGCTTGAGGGATTGGAATTTAACTGTCTACAGTTACCTACTTATGTAGATTCGTGATATAGTATAACTATCCTCCAATGTAACAAATGAATAATTCCCTTCACATCGGACTTGATTGATATCTTAATTTACTGCTTCTCACATGGATTCTCAAAATGGCATTTATCCTTGATTTCTACTACTTTGAAGAGATGAATTTATTTCACTTACCTAGGTGAGTTGTTTACCATATGCACTCAAATTGGGAGTTGAGTCGGGAAAATATTCTTACTTCCTCAAAGCATAACTATATATATATATATATATATATATATATATATATTCGAGATGGATATCCCGAATATTTCATGAGAAGTTGTGACTAAAAGGGTCTACCAGGTGGAAGTGAGGCGAATACCAACTTAACACTTTGGTAGACAGTCATGCTATTTCGTGAACTGACAAGAGTAGAAAGTTATCGGCCACTGAACTCTAACCAGAATGGTTGAGTAATTAACGCATTCACTGAAAAACCTTCAGGTCCTGAATTCTATCTTTGGGGAGTAGTAGGTGCGCACTGTAGGTTATCTTTTGAGGATAAGTGAACAATTCCTAGGCACATATACAGGATCATTTCAGGAAAATAAAAATTCGTTCTCAATGAGCGCAATAGCCAACTTTGTAGTGCCTATGTCAACGAATTTCTGTTTAACCGTAAATTCGTGAAGAGTAACTTTCCTTAAGTCAAATATCCATAAAATGGAAGCGAGGTCGGTTCCTTAAATTTCAAAATGAAATATTCTGAATATCTTCTCCTAATCAAAATATTTTTTGAGAAGATTCGGTTCGCTTTCTATAGAATCAGAGGTGTAGACACCAAGAATTCTATGACACATAGAATCAGTCGGAATCAGTGAAAACCGCTATTCACCTCCTCCATCCTTACTTTCTAATCTTCCTTCAAGTCTCCAGTTAACAGTCTAGTGTCATCTTTGAGTTCTTCTAGCCCTGTAGTTTTCGACAACGATCTGAGTCCACAAAACAGCATTCTTGGTCTGCTTAAAGCACGCACCGCCTCTTATTGTGCTTGAAGCCTGAAGATATGCTCTCATGTACATCATATTAATTCAGAAGTTGTTGAGTTCCACTGACCCTTTCTAAACCGCTCTTTGAGAATCGGCTGTGGTCTGGAGATGGCACCAAGCTTCTTCTGGATGAGTGATAGCGCTCTCCTCAGATAACTGTCTAACCAGTTTTTCACTGAAAGCAGCCTTAATGCTCTCATTGTTGACCATTTATTTTAAATTTTCTGCAAATAGATTCTCTTATTGTTCGATTGTGGAATTCTTATTCATGGATATGTGAAAAGTAAATCTTAAGGTCATGTTACTTCCCCAACGCGAAAGTGATCTCGAATGACCGGTTGTTCAAACGTAGTAGAACACTTAAATTGTATACATTATTGAAGATATTGAAGATGTTGGCCATATATTTTATCATCAAATTCGAATAAGCCGATCATTCTGTTCAAATATTTGTTTTCTGTCTTCGACATGCTGAAGTTTTCCAGAAGAAGACCTAGTAGTAAACCTATAGTTAAGGGACTTTCGGCCTATTTACGTCAATATCAAAAGGAAATTAGGCGTTTAAGGCTCGTATCAATAAAGGTTCTTCAAGATAATGCATAGATAAGCAGGATTTATTTTGTAAAAATCAATAGAGCTACATAACATAGTGTCTTAGCCAATAAGATGCCCGTTAACAACTAGACTGCATTTGAAGAAAACGATTGCAACAGAGCAATTAAAATTACTGTTATGACTGATAAACTTACAAATAATAATAGTTGCCCTCTGATTTGCACTAAAATTATGGAAAATCTATGATAAGGTTAGTTGAAGTGTACAAAACTCCTATCGTTTAACTTCTCAAAGTATTTTATCGTCTTCAGTTTGTTAATATAACTATCTAACTGTTAGTTATTGATACTTGTAATCCTTCGTTTTTATACTGCATCGAATCAGTTGACCTGTATTGGCATATGGGCTCCTATGCAGACGCTTTGATATTGCCTGATTGTTCATTATTTTGTAATTTGCTATATGGATTCCACTGGTAACCGCTACCAAGAAAATGACAACATAACTGTCCAACGATGGTTCATAAGAATTCAGTAGTATAGAGTCATGAAGTCAAGTATGGAGTTTAGTTTGAAATAAACCAAAACTGATTTTAGTATTTCAACGCATCGAATCGAATGCCGGAGAGTTATCCATTAGCCCACTGAGTTACGACAGCAATTCCTTCTGCAACGGCTATAGTTTGAAATTAGAACTTATTATTTTCCGTTGTTGATTAGTTTTCGACGGCACTAATCAACCTTTTGGAATTTGGGCTTCCGTGCAGATGTCTCGATATAGCCGATGATTTCACTTTGATAATGAGGGTGAATATTAGCTAGCAATGGAATTCAGGAAGCGCATTTCGTCTTCTGTAGTGTTCGTCAGCTAGATATATGTCCACCCGTAAGTGACTGACTAATTTTATATCAAGGCGGTATTATTCAACAAGAGTGAAATGTTTTTGTAATTCATTCATGCAAATGAAAAACCCCAGGTGCTAAAAAGAATCATATCATCACATATAATCATGTTGAAATTCTAGAATATCTAATAATACGCTGGCTACGTTTTACTTTCCAAAGATAACACGTTTTACTTCCACCTTTACAAAACCACAAGCGCACTACACTGTTTGATGTAGACACTGAATAAACGTATGAAATTTTGAATATCTTCAGTGGAACCACCAAAATGTTCAATACATATTATGAACTAATCATATGAAAAATGTTGCACGACAACCAATATGCCTGCTGAATTCAGCAGTAGAAAATGAAGTGATCGACACTGGTTATCACCTAACTCATGTAAGTAATTCCATCATTCTTTAACATTCATGACACGAATGTAGAAGCATTACTAACCTCCAATAGCATATTTCGGTCATAGTACCCGTAAGATATCCATTTTCTAACTAACAATCCAGTGTACAGTGTAGTTATGTGTTCTTCATTGATACAGAGCTCTGACGAATACTTTCCAAAGGACAAGTGACAACCCTGTCTTTACAATACAGTTTGCATGTGCTGATATTATTGAATAAAAAAAATGATATGAATATTATTTTAGATAAGCGAAGTGAATTATATGGACAAAGGTTGAAGGCTCTAGGTGACAGCTTATAATCGTAGGAGCTTAAATACACTCACTCAGTTGGAAATCTTGATACCATCTTTCATATTCTTTTGTATTGTCATCTCCTACTGTTTTACTTCAAGGATTCTTTCCACAGTAATTTCATGAAGAGTGGAAATGGAAAATTCATTTATAGATCTTGTTCATGGTGCATATTTTAGCCTACTTGATTCTCGATGGCTAAATATATTTCTTTGTTGAAGATGAGTTAAACAGAAGTCACTTTTGTTGATAAATCGAAAAAAAATATATTGAATTTAAACAAATAAAGAAGTATGAACAAAGCTTACTGAATACGTTAGCTGAATCAATAATGTCACTATTCCATCAAACAACAGAAGGGTGTAGAAACGATTAGATCCTGGCGGCATTTCAAATCTTTATTGCTTTTGTACAAACTGTTCAATAATCAGTTGACCTTTATCAACTCCGTATAATATGGTAGACAGTCTGTTTATCTCAGAAAGAATAGAATCATTATTATTTAAAACGGAAAAATCAATTTCTTTTCCTAAAAACTGATCCAATATTGTAAATTCTTTAGGTAAATTTAGTTGAATTACATTGAATTCATCAAAATAATTTATGGATAGATTTAGTAAATTTATCAATTCCCATAGATATTCACAACTAACTGTACCGAAATGCGATTGAACCCATTGAACTGATGATTTTAAACACCAGAATCCAGCATTCTGCCTAAATAGCCATTTTGACTGTTGTTTATCATCATCATCATCATTTAAACATTTTTCTGAAGAAGCTTTGAATGAATTAAATAGTATCGACCAATAGTATCTAGTAAACTGCCTAGATTTTCGTCTAATGGCCACCAAGAATCAGAAAGCTGTAGATTACCGGCTTGTTGTACAGAGTGGATTGCATTTTTTAATTTGTCCAGTGATTGAATAGGACTCCAAGGCAATAATAGTAGCTAAATATTAATTAAGAAAGCAGTTAAAGTGGGAAAACCAAAAGTGATGAATGAAGTACAACACAGTGATAATAATATACAACTTAGCGATGTTTGAGTCAAGGTTGATAATGACTTGAGTGTTGAGAAAGTTGTAGGGGTGGGTGACACTTCCTGGCTGCCCACGCCGTGGTAGGCTAGTTCCTCTTCACGTAACTCGAAAAGGAGGGTTAGTGAGTGACTGCAGAGCTCTAGGGACATCTGCTTGAGGCCGGTCACACAAGGCCTATCAGAAGTTTGAGACCTCAGTCTGTTTTTTTCGTGAGCCTGACTATGAATCTATGTCGCTTGCACCGGTATCCCGCGGAGTAGATGGGGGTATGCTATTTTCAGGGCTAACCTTTTATAACCCCCTTTATATTAAGAAGGCAGCACTAGCATGCCGTTGTTGGTCACCTGAAGGAAATACCTTACTGCTGTCATACCCCAATCCAGTCAGCAGTACAACTTTGCCTTCAGGCCTCCATCAGAGTATAGAGATCTGCACCATAACGGGGACTGCTTTTTGTCATATGACCATTATCCAACTGACCTTTCTGATGTGGTAAAACCTCGAGGGAATAAGTGTTTCACTAGTATAGCCCACAGGGTTATCGTGATATATAGGACTGACCGTCAAGGTAACAGCTATCGATCGGGATACTAGGCCATGAAGCAGCCACATCTATTACGTAGGAGTCAAAGATACTACCCAACCGCTCAAAAATGGCAGGAAAAGTCCCATCTATGTAACGGTTTGAAATAGTTTCAGTAAGCAATGATTTACAAACTGTACATAGTTTCTTCTTATTTAAAATCACCTTTTAACATCTGTAATGTACATTACTGGGTTAGACAGCTGTCATGTTGATTTGAAACAATTACCCCACTTCTTCCAGCTTAAATATGATTGAATAAAAAACAACTGATCTAATCTACATTGTTGTTGAGTAATTTTCAGATTTGAATGAAAAAAACAAGATTGGTTTGTGAATTATAGGATGATTTGCTGTTAACACGGTTGGTTTGTGTTTTAATTGCAAAGCTCTCATTCTCAAGTTAGATAACATTGGTAATTTGGTTGTTTGTGGCTAGCATAGTAATTCAGGGCGTGCGTCTCGTCCTGTTTGGAACTCGTCAGCACCCAGTGAGTGATGTCCTCCTCACCGAGACTCGAACCACGTGCCCATCGCTTTAAACGTCAAGGCGTTATCCACTCTGTCACGAAGGAACGATAGCCACTTTTTGTACAACGGGCAGTAGTTATTACTATTTATTGATATACTTGTAATTCTCCGTTGTTTTATTGGACTGAATTGTTCGACATCAATTAGCATATGGGCTCCTATGCGGATGCCATGATATTGCCTGAGTGTTAATTATGGTAATTTGGTTGGATAACATTGCTGACACAAATCTCAGAAAGACGACATAGGGTTTTGATAAAGTCTGCTAATACTGTTAAAATTACAACACAAATGATTGGCCGGAAAATGAGTTCTCAATCGTATTAGGATCATCACTTTACCTGAACCGGGGAATAATTTAACAGGTCTAACAAGAAACATTGGCAGATAACTGTACTTCTGACTCAACATACAGAGATCAAAATATAACCTGGTGCGCAAGTACATCGATTCAAGTTATCAAGCTACATAATAAAATGGGTATTAAAAGGTGGAAAGAAAATGACTGATAAAAAGTAGACAAAAGTATGTGAGAGGAGAGAGGATAAGTAGATGAAAATTAGTGAAAATATTTAAGACTTTGAAGGAGGTAAAGAGTGAATACCATTCGCACCACTGTGGCTGATTTTTCATTCACATCCTCAACAGTCTTCAACCAATCATTTATATCATCTCAAGGGACTCAGCCAGGTAATCTATACGTGCCATTTTTTGGTCTGATTTCCTCAGAACTCCTTACAACCTGGTCTTACTTCAGTGAACAATACACTTCGAGGTATGCGGTACCTCGACAGGTGTAACACATATCCAAGCTACCTCAATCACTGAAGGTTAACAATCTCAACGAATGACATGCCTTGCTTACCTAGTACTCTGGCCCTAACCTCAACACTACCCAATCATGCGCAAATAATGCTACAAAGATATTTATGGTAAAAAACCAGTAACCTCTTTATGTCTTCTGCTTTCAGTTGCCATGTCTTACAACCGTATGAATACACAGAGAGAACTGTAGTGTAGTATACTCATCCTATAAGAGGTAGTCGGATATCTCGCCAGTGCCAGATATCAGGTAAGGTGGTTAGTGACAGACAGGCTTTTTTAAACCGAGTTGAGATTTCATCAGTAAACAACTCATTTGAGTAGATGCAGCTCTTCGAATAAGTGAAGTAGTCCACGTAATGTATCATTTAATTCCCTATCCTTAAATAAAGGGTTGATAGAGATCAGTCCTGAAACAACATGCTACATTTGACAGGTGCAGAACACGGCAGATATAAACAGATTTCCGCTTAAAACACTCAGGAAAGTCCACATCAGGTCAGCGTTTTCGTCGAAAAGGACTACGTATCCTATGTACTCTAAGTCAACTAAGCGTCCTGTAGTGAGTAAGTCTGTTTCTGATACGTCTGACGTACTTAGCGTTATGACCATCAGCACGTTTATAACAAAGCTGAACAAGAATGGTGACAGTTGATATCGCTGGGCTCGCATCACTGACTGTTGCTGCTTTAGATAAACATGGTTATGTGAGTTCCAGTACGGAGCCATGATAAGTAATACATACTTGCTCTGTAACTTTTTTCATAGTTAAAAGCTGCCACAACACCTCATGGAAGACGGGATTGGTTGCTACTCTGGGGTTAAGAAATATGACAAGTGCCGGGCGCTGGTAAGCTTGCCTGCGTTCCGAAACTTGTCGAATGATGAAGACATGATCAATATACACTCATTCGAGTCTGAAATCTAACTTATTTTCTCTAGTTTATTGTTCTCAAGCTACAGTTAGGATTCGGATCATTTAAAGCACAATGTTAGTTAAAATGACTATCACACAAAGACTATCTCTCCTTTTGTATAGACCCAGATGATCAGCGATCTAGACCAGTTTGATAGGACTACCTCAGATTCTCATACATTAGCTAACACTACTGTCAGTCTACTCAGTGATTTCTTACTTCTCTCCTTAAAACCTTTTGGCAGCGAGCAGGCAGGTCCTGCTGTTCTGTTCCATTGAGGTACAGACTATATTTTAGGGAAATGAAGCATAGCTGTGGGGCAGCTGAACTTTACATTGAAGTGTTCTCCGTAGTGTTATAACCACCTGTCCATAAAAGTTATCAGGAGCTCACCTTTTTCTATGTCAATCTCAGTGACTATTATCTTCTTCTTGCTAGTTTCTTTAATACACCAAAGCAACTGTCAAGGATTTTACGTAATACTGACGTCTCCTTCATCTCTTTCCCCACTCATCACTGCTCGCAATTATTACAAAGAATCCTAGTCAACTGAACTTTGAATTTCTTTCTCTCCACATGGTGATCAGAAATAGCTGAAATGAGCCTTCACACAATAATCAATCAGTTTGGATAAGATTATGGAAATCCTCTGACCTTCCCTAACTTTTGGATGTGGGTTACCAATCAACTACCTTTACTACTTTTTCAACAGCACACTATTTTAGCGGGCTTGATTTGCGTAAGAGTTGCTTCCATGTTTCGATAAGTGCCTAAATACTTCTTCCCCAGTAGCTAACTTAATGTTTTTGTCTTCCGACTAACTTACGTGTAGTACAGCTCCATACTACATAACAACAAAATTCTTCATGCCTGATAACATATCATTTTTTAACCATCGAAAAATGATGCATCAAAGTGTTTATCGATGCAGATAAATAAAAACTGCTGAAGGTCAGATAGGAAATCAGAGTGTATACCCGTAATTTATCAATAATTCTGTTCAGATGTACACTGAATCAAAAGGTCATCAAATATATTTTCAACGTACAGTAGGCGGTAAAACAAGAGTTAAGACGCAGCTTATTGAGTTGGGCACTCCACTTCCAACTAATGAATTATTTAGCATATTAATATTTGTCCCTTCGGTTCCTAATGGAACATAGGGCTTCAATAGCACGTCTCCATTCCACTCTGTTCTCTGCAATCTTTTGAACCTGGCTCCACGACAGCCCACAAGCTCTCATTTCCTCCTCACACGATCTCCTCCATGTCACCCTCGCCTAAGACGCCCAACTCATCGTTTCCCGTCTGGGTTCCACTCGAGTGCCTGGCCTGGCGCGTGATGTCTCCAAATGATCTTCTCACTGTATGCCCAATCCATCTCCACTTCCTTCCAACGCATATTTGTTGATTTATAGGTTCTTGGTTGGTTCGTTGACAGCCAGCCAGCCAGAGTTCCTTGTTGCTTATTCTTATTATTCTGGCCATCCGAGCTTCAGCAACGAGCGTAGGCAGTTGTTGATGAATATCTGTAGTTTGTTGGAAATGTTTTTCGTGATGGGCCAAGTTTCTGAGACATACAGAAGCATTGACTTGACGTTGGTGTTGAAAATCCGGATCTTGTTCCACATGCTGAGTGCAGAAGATCTCCACACTGGTTTCAGGTTAATGAACACCTATCTTGCTTTTCCGATCCCGGCTGGCTTTGATGTCCTCGTCTGTGCCGCCACCTGTAGTTGAAACAATGCTGTCTAGATAGGTGAAGGAGGTTACTTCCTCTAGGTTTCTCCCGTTGATGGTGATTGGAGTTTGTTGTTGGAGTTGTTGGTTGGGTATCTTCATCACCTCAACCTCTGTCTTCTCCATATTCACTTGAAGTCCCATCTTCGCTGCGCTGCCTCACCTCTTCTGTCAACTTGTTAGTTTTCGCCTGTAGATCTTTAGGTTTGTGTGACATTAGACACAAGTCACCGGCGAAATCCAAGTCTTGTGGGTTCTTTTCCGCAGTCCAGCGTATCCCCTTCTTCTCGCTCCCCACTGTTTGTTGCATGATCCAGTCGACCACAATCAGGAATATCATGGGTGATAGTAGGCAACCTTGTTTCACTCCTGTCTTCACTTCAAAAGCATCACTGAGCTTCCCATTGTGAATTACTTGGCATGTGGCATCTTCATATAGTCGTTGAATGAGGTTGATAAAGGTTTGTGGGACTCCGTAGTGCTGAAGCAGCTGCCAAATCACTTTTCGGTTGACGCTGTTAAAGGCCTTCTCAAAGTCGATGAAATTGAGTTGACTGCTATTCTATACTCTGTTCTATGATGATGCGTAGCGTAGGGTTGCAATTTGGTCCGCACATGATTTGTACTTCCTGAAGCCTGGACAGGAGCGTGATTCCGCGCCAGTTCTTGCAAACACTGAGGGCTCCCTTCTTCGGGGTTTTGACAAGGTAACCTTTCTTCCAATCAATAGGCAGGTACCTTCCCTTCCTTCTACACCTTCTGCAATAGTGGTGTGAGCATGTCCGCTGTTGTCTCTGCGCCTGTTTTCGGTGTTTCTGGTGGGATTACATCTGGTCCTGCTGCTTTCCCACATTTCAGTAGCTTTATGACGCTCAGAACTTCCACTTTTGTTGGAGGATTTATGTTCACTTGTAGTTCAGCGGCTGCAGATGGTATTTCTGGCGGAAGTGAAGGTGGTGGTCGATTCAAGAGCTTCTTGAAATGGTCGGCCCATTGTTTCCTTTGTTTCTCTTCTTTCGTAATTAAATTTCCTTCTTCATCTTTTATTGGCTTCGTCTGCGTTGATCTCTCCTCTTCCAGATAGTAACCTGGTTATTTGATTCGATGTTGTCAGGTCTCTCTTACCAGCCGGCAGTCTGTTTTGCTTCACTTGCCAGTGTTTTGTAGAAGTGTCTTTTGTCTTTCCGTACACTCATCTCCACTCCTTTGTCCAGTGTAGTGTTTTATACATTGTGCTCAGTTCCTCTTATCGTTGAGCATCCTTGCACTGGTTTATCTTCTGTTTCACCATCCTCCTCTCCTCTATCAGCTTCCAGGTATCCGTCGAGATCCATTCCTTATCTTCTTTCCTCTTCCTTCCTAATACGGCTGTGCAGGTTTCTTTCCACATCTCTTTCAAAGACTCCCAGTGTTCTTCCACACAGGTTTCTTCAGGGATGTTCCTCGATATCTCCCACTTTGTCTTGATGACTGGCGTGAAGATTTCCTTTGTAGTTTCATCCTTCAGTTTCCGAGTGTTGTACTTGAACTGTGTGTGGTCTATCACCAGCTTCCTTGAAGGCTTCTGACTTGATTTGGAAGGTCCCTTGCACTAGATAGTAGTCTGAACCTACATCTACTCCTCTTCTTGACCTTGTGTCAAGTAGACTGCGTCTCCATTTTCTTCACATTGAGATAAAGTCGATTTGATTTTTAGTATGTCCATCTGGTGAAATCAAATCCATGTCGCTTTGTGGATATCCTTGTGCTTGAACACAGTGCCTCACTGCAATCACCAAATCGTTGAATGCACAGAATTCTGCAAACAATTCTCCATTCTCGTTCATTTCACCGAGCGCTTCCCTGCCCATGGTCTGTTCTCTTCCTGTGTTGTCCCCTCCCAGTTTGGCATTCATGTCACCCCACCAATTAGAATTTTGATGTCGCCAACAGGAGTGGCGTCTTGTCCATTACTGATTGCAGTTGTTTGTAAAATCCCTCCTTCTTCTCTTCATCTACATTATTTGTAGGTGCATAGCGTGGCATTGTATGATTGTGACCTTCCTTCCTTTTGAGTTGAACCTTGCTGTCATGATCCTGATGCTGGAGGAGATTGGTTCCCACTGCATGAGAGCCTTCGATGCTGTTGCGGACATCATGATAGCCAGTCCAAAACTCAGTGTGCTCATGGTAGTCGTGTCGTCTGCGTGACAATATCGGAGTAGATTATTGATTCTCCAGTTGATAGTTTGGAGAGTCCACTCCCATTCCATCTGCTTTCGCAAATTCCAAGCAATTCAATGTGACACCTTCTCATCTCCTTTGCAATCTGGGCTGCCTTGCTGGGTTTGAACATCGTGCGGACATTCCATGTCCCCACGTTTACTTTCGCTTTCATCGGGGGAGAGAAGACACACCAGCCAATTGGCTTCCCGAATGCAGGCTTTCACCAACTGGCGTCATTTTGCCTCTTCGATTCCAGCGAGGAATAAGGTTGTTATTATTTTTTATATTTGGTTTGTGCTTTGAAGTTTCTTTAGCGGTTAAATTTGTTTTCCTGGGTAGGGTTGCTAGCCCTATACCCAACCTTGCCTCTTTACCTGGGCTTAGGACCGGCTAGTAACTAGTGAACTAGTCAATCAGTGAGGTTCCAACTAGTGAATACCTCGTTAAAATTCAACTCCACTTATTTCGGTCTGATGAACCATGTAGTATCATAAGCACTTACACAAAGTGTGACACATAGCTTATGGGGGACAAAACTTTATTGATCAAAATACAACATAGAGACTTCTACAAAATCCAGTAAAAAGAGATTAATGTATGAATTGAGATTAGTTCCAATGCTATCCTATTAAAAATATTTTTAAGAAAGAGATAGAAATGTGATGTAAATCAACTCATAGATTCCAGTTCTTAGCCAACCAATCAATATACACAACATTTTATATTTAAACATCATGAAGTAATCAAGTTAACTAGTGGTTTGAAAACCTATTTAATGGTTGAATTTTGCAATTTAGTGAGCATGACAAAAAGAAGTGAAAACCCTACAGCTACTAGTTAAAGTGTATCCATCATTCCAACTCTCTTACTGAATCAATTTTCTACATTTGAGTTGAAGAGATCAGCAAATAAAGTCAGACAAAACGCTTCAAGTCTTTTTAATCCCTTGTGCTAAACTTTATATGATGGTATAAGATGAAGGTGAAACAATACAACTACCTATTTAAAGCCAAATGCGAATCGAATTCGAAATGCAGTCAACAACCTTGTGAACATCCGTGCAGTAGGCAATGAGCCACACGTGGAGTGTGAGGGTTAATGATACTCTCTGGTTTCCCAAACCTCGGTAGGTTAAGCAGTGTTAGGACCTATGACTTATAAGTTGAAAGTCATTTCCATAACCAGTGAGCCACAGATCCACGAAGCCAACTGCATAGAAAATTCATAATGACAAGTTAAAGGTTCTCAATAAAAATATGGTTAACTTACTTGATCAACGGCATTTTTCCACTTAGTTGACATTTCTTCTGTGGGAGTGATGGAAGATTGATTTAACGATAGGGAACATGAAGCAGATTTAGTACAATATTCACAGCTACATATAAAGAAGTATTGCTGTTGAAGTAGTGTAAGCCTCTGGGAAGCTGATGGATAGTGTAAATAATGCGGTCCATAGCAGTTAAATATCTCAGATCCAGGAGTAATTGGTTTTAAACAACGTAAGATTATTAGTGAATTCTACGAGATAAAAAAAATGAATAAGATTTTTTATAGAAGGATATAGGAGTTAAGTCAGTGACTACCCTCACTCGGTGTAAGCGACTTCATCAAGAAAGAACATGTTAACTAGTCAGACAACTCAATCATAGCTGGCTTCAATAACTATTCCAGATGTATATGCATATAGATATATGTCAGTTGGTAGTGCCAGTTAAAACTTCAAGTTTAGTTGAAAGACTATACAGGTAGACAAAATATTTCATGCACGAATTCTTCTTCACGGATTTAAAAAGTTAAGCCAGCCTGCTTAAATCATGGGTTGCAAAAAAACTTTGACCGTTTATATTTCATCAAATTCTTCCCTTCGAGTTTGTTTTAATTTTTTAAATGTCTTCTGAACGCATCATGTAGTCCCGCACGTTTCTAAAATGATTTCGAACTTTCGTTTCTCAAGCTGAGAACAAAACAAAGCAAAAACGTTACGCCGGATGGGGATAGAGTTGTAAGTACTCAAGCATACTGCCTCCCAGATAGTAATATTGTCCCCACCGAAATTCGAACTCGGAACCGACCGCTTCGAACGTCAAAGCGTTGTCCACTAGACTGCCGAGCCACGATACCCACTTCTTGTGCGATGGGAGGCAGGTACATCCAGCTGACGAGTCCCAAATAGAACAAAATGTGCATCCTGAACTCCACTGCTAGCCACTATCTGTCATTACTATATATAATTAAAACAAAGGCAATATCGAGGCATCCACTAAGAAGCCCATGAGCCAACAGAGACAGGTCAGTTCGGTTCGATCAACGGCGGTATAGTACAAGCAGTCACACTATATATAGTCTTGTTGAAAATTTAACTTACTTTAATTTTAGGTGATGATTGAACGTGAAGTGGAAATTTGGGCCACGGTACGAATCAAACCCGTGACCACCGGATTTTCGACCCCGTGGCTCTACCAACTGAGTTATGAGACTTAGTTGCTGACGGGATTTTTATTTCACTTCAATAACCAAGGGGATTTCCCGACTAGCGTGTAAATTCTTGACGTGTTACCATTGCTTGTTCGTACACACACTCATTGCCCAGTCACAACTTCTTATTCTGATCCAAATCTAACTGAATTAAAGGAGAGGAGCGTCATATTGTTTATCAGTTTGACTATCCGACAGGACAGCCAGTGTCAGTACGATCAAGTGATAGTAACACCTCACGAACACATATAGCAGTCAGGCAAAAACCTTGGTGATTGAAATGAAATAAAAATCTAGTCAGCACATGGGCCTTGTAGCTCAGTTGGTAGAGCACTGGGTCGTAAACCCGGTGGTTGCCAGATAGAATCCTGTCACAGTTCAGATTTTTATCTTACCACTAATCATTACCCAGTATGAATACAAGTTTGCCAAACTACACCCGTCCTAGATAGTCAAACTGGTATTTTATTTCACTGAAAGAAAATGGAACATAATTCAGTAGCTAAGACGGACAGAACTAGTCATAGCGTCGTGGTAAATCATAACAGCAAATCAAGTTAAAAACAATTACGGATAAAAAGACATTTGTGTTGAGGGGAGATGAACAAAGATTGGAGAATCAGAAGATCTTAAGGTCTGGTTCACAGTTCGGTCTAATAACACAGTCGGTAGGTTATTAGTTCGAGTCTTTGCAGTGAACTAAGTTTCATTTCACTTTCAATCAGTACAGTTATAGCAGGCATTTCATATTATATTCACTTAAATGTATTTAAAACTGAACTTATAATTTAATACTGGCTTAACTGTCCTGATAGAGAACTTTTTTTCTCCCTCCTGCTGGTTTCAAGTTTGGTTTTTATTATTAAAACAACATCCCAGTTTATACTTCACATTATCTCCTATTTTCACACTGTCTGGTGTAGGTGGATCAGCAGTGTTAACGATAATCAGGAAAGCAACAGTAATTTGGGAACTTTGTATAAGGATTGGAGACAGATATGAGGTCAACACACCGTCCTCACTTTTAGATTAAAACCATCTTTAAGTTACTGAAATTTTCAAAGTCACTGGAAAGAATGGTATTTCAAGTCATCATTGGTTAACTTGGAGAGATGAATTCTTGAGACAAATGAGACCAAAAACATATTGATATAGAAGTGGATGCCAACAGTCAATATTTGCATTGAAACTATCTGCAAACGATGGGCGTGGCTTATTGCCCAACTCGTCTTTCCTCCCTTGGATTCCACTCGAGTGCCTGGCCTGGCGCGTGATGTCTTCAAATGGTCTTCTCAGTGTATGCCCAATCCATCTCCACTTCCTTCCAACGCATATTTGTTGATCTATAGGTTCTTGGTTGGTTCGTTGACAGCCAGCCAGAGTTCCTTGTTGCTTATTCTTATTATTCTGGCCATCTGATCTTCAGCGTCAATATCGAGTGAGCGTAGGCAACATCTATTGATGTATGTCTGTAGTTTGTTGGAAATGCTTTTCGTAACGCGCCAAGTCTCTCAACCACCACACATAAGCACTGACTTGACTGACTTATCATTGAAAACCCAGATCTTGTTCACGCTTTATGTTGAGTGCATTGCAGCAGATCTGCACATTGCTGTCTTTCCGATCCTGTCCTTGACATCCTCATCTGTGCCGCCACCTGTAGTTGAAATGATGCTGCCTAGGTAGGTGAAGGAGGCTAATTCCTTTAAGTTTCTCCCGTTGATGGTGATTGGAGTTTGTTGTTGTTGTTGGTTGGGTATCTTCGTCACTTCTGTCTTCTCTACGTTCACCTGAAGGAAGTCCCGTCTTCGCTGCCTAGAGTGAGTTAGGAAGACATATTAACAAAAAGTTACTTGTTTAATGATGACATCACTTTAGTGGTTCTATAGGTCAGCTCATGATCAAAATCAACGAGATATTCAATAAAGATATTATTTAGTATGGAGGTTTTTAAGGATTGACTGGTTTCAAGGTAGTATTCATCACGAACTGATATCAGTTAGAGAACCAGTAGTTCCCTCTCTTTCAAAATCCTATTCTTAAAACCATAATGAGGAAAACTTATTCAGGTGGTTATAAACCAAATATAAAAGTGAAAAATATTAACAGTAACATACACTCACCTGAAAATTATGAATAATATTAGGATCACAAGAATGATTCAGCAAACTAACACATGGGAATAAGCCTGTTGCAATTCTAGCCTGTCGTAGTCGTCGAATAAATGGATAAACCACTTTAAGATCAATTGACACATTCAACTGATTAGGTAGCCATGCTTCAAGATCAGGATAGTAGGCTTGGATTTCAGTCACAGCGTGTGCATTACACTGAAGACGTCTCAAAGTGTCAAAACACCAAAGACCTTGAATCATTTCATTTTCTTTTTCTACCAACTTTAAATTGGTTTTATGATTGTAATTGAGAATTTTTGATATCAACCAACCTGTTAGTGCATATTCAAATAAATCTTCAACAGGAAATTCCATGAAATGTTCAACTAACTGATCAGTAGTAAGATAAGAATCCTGGTGTGAATGAGGATAATGCTGACGAAGCCATGCAAGACGAAAACACAAATGTCCCAATCCAATAGAATTCAAAAGGAACATAAACCTAACCGGTAAGAAAATATCAAATTTTAAAATTTTAAACTGAAATATCTAAACCATTGATAGTCTATTTATTGAGAGCCTATGATGTTATTCAGAATGTGCGTTTCTAGCTAATCACACAGCTTATCACCTTGAGATCAATGTACCACAATGAATATTGTATGATAACACTTCAACTTAGAAATCAGTGGTTCAAATATCATAGAGCTATCCAATAGGTCAGTAAGTTTCCATAGCTACCATTTAAACAAAAAATACCAATTTTCATTAGATCCTGCTATCAATTTTAGTAAAATACAAAAATCACCCTCTGTTGAAGCAAACGTTTCTTCTGCATATTACAATGTAAAGAGATAGCTACTGAAGCTGGATAAACAAAAAAGGAAACCATGGTAATGGACAGCTGCAGTGAAACTGAAATACATCGTCGTGAAATAACAGAATTTCAAAAATGTAGGCAATGGGATTCCAAAGCATTGATTAACACATTCTTCATGAGACTTGGTAGTCAAAGGCTCAATTACGCAATTAGTCGTCAGTGCTAAGGACTCTCAAACAAAGATACATCAACTGTTCATTATCCCACGATTTTTATAAGTTTCCTAGCCTTTATATTCAGCCAAACTGAAGTAACTAGCTAGAAAGGGGATGAGTAATGATTACAGCCTGAACAAGTCACACGAAAATAAAATAACTATTCGGTATGGCATTGTGATAAGAAATAACAACAGAATTTGTTCTGTGTGCTGATGATAATTACAATCTAAAACCTCCACATTCTAAAAAGCAATCACCAGATCTCAGGTTCCACTTTCTACTTGAATACAATGTGGTTTCTTCCTCAATCTCAGTCATCGTTCGAGGTATTCTACGGAGCGAATCCACCACATAAAGTTTAATTAGGAAAACTTTATTTTCTATTTCAAACCTTAATGTTATACAGAAGACTGTACTGTAAAGGATCTTAAAGGTTTTAATTTAGTGTGTAGTAAATACGAGTATCAGAGTACTGATACAGCTGTCTAACCCTTAGTGCCTTACTCCAAATGAGCGAAAAGGTTATCCGGTGGTTAGATCACCGTGGTCTAACTAGAGGGCACTGATGATCAGTGTGAATAGCCAGTAGAACATTTCATGCAGCCTTTACGCTTGCAATTTAAAAGGCCAATTATGGTGTCAAGCTGATCATTTTATGTGATCTGAATAGTTTGTTTTCTGGGCTGATTTTGTTATGGAAATATGGATTAATTTAAACGGCATTTGGCATTCAGTACTCCGGAATGACCCAAAGAGAACAAGGACTGTAGTTGTAATACGCATATTTCAAGCAGTCCCAAAAACGAGTCACCCGACCAGTTCGATCAATATCAGTCATATAGCAATAGATATCTGGATTTACATCAATATAGTCAGTAAGATGGACTCGGTTGTAGGATCAGCATTAGTCAAAGTAACGTAGACCAGCAGTAACCGATGTGAATACAGTGACTCCAAACGTCACCCTGACAACTGAAATACCCAGTTAGTTAACGTTATTTTGGCAGGTCAGGTAGTTTTGCATAAAATACAGGAATATGATTAGTTGTCTCAGCAGCTGCTAGGGTGGCCTTTAAAGTCACTCGACAACTCATATATGCATCACAGGGAGAGACTTTAAAGGCCACCCTAACAACTGCAGAGATGACCAATTAGGTATCTACATTTAGGCTAGAAGGGTAGTTTTTCATAAAATGCAGGAACTTAACTAGCTATTTCAGTTTTTAAGGTGGCTTTTAAAGATACCCCATCACATGTTTGTTTATCTGGATGATAGTGAGAAATCAACACAGTTCTCAACGCAAACCATAGTGAAATTTCTCACTACAAAATGATTGGTGTGATCACAAGTAGGAATTCATCATAGTCTGATATCAGTTGGAGGAACACCGGAAATCTGGGAGCACTGGACAGCTGTTTCATCCTAGTATGGGGCTCCTTAGCAGTGCACACTCACTGGATTCCGACCCAGCGGGTCAACGGTGATGTGCTGGTCACGGGACCTGAAGGTTCTAGGGCTCGATCCCTGGCGGTATCATGAGTGTGCATTGCTGAGGAGTCTCATACTAGGATCAAAAAGCTGTCCAGTGTTCCCAGACTCCCAATATTCCTCCAACTGATATCAGACCATGATGAATCCCAATCTGTTCTACTTTTCAATAATGGAAGTAAGAAGGCAGTAGCATAATCGCCGTTAGCTTTGATTCTGAACCATATCTGTCATCATCTGAAGTAATGATCATGCATGATATCTGGGACACCAAACAGAAAGTTGTGATGCACAAACTAATCCTTTATATTATGGTGCTATGTCATACAGCGACATACACCTTCTTCTAATCAATCTGATGGCAAACGGTATGGGGCCCTCTAGAATGGTATTTGTAATATGTGACTAAGTCATCAAAAACGGT
This sequence comes from Heterobilharzia americana, assembly GCA_944470555.2. Classification (NCBI taxonomy): domain Eukaryota; kingdom Metazoa; phylum Platyhelminthes; class Trematoda; order Strigeidida; family Schistosomatidae; genus Heterobilharzia; species Heterobilharzia americana. The sequence goes on along the minus strand of OX104132.1, from coordinate 28,667,783 downwards.
ATTTAAGGATGACGACTCAGTGAATTAGGATATCCACTAGACTGAGAAGATTGACTGATGGTGACTGACAAAATCAATGTAGAATCTCACACGCACATACATCGGCTCAAGTTGACACGTTTCACAGGGATACACAAAGACCAGGTGCACAGAAGAAGACATATATCAAAGTGGACAAAGTTGTGTAAGCGAATAAACAATATAAAGATAACAGGTAGTTCAAATGCTCAGGCTTTAGAAGATATCAAGGAGTAAATACATCTGTGACACTGTGACCGATTTTCAGGCAAGTCACTAAGAGACCTCAATCACTGATTCCTCTCGTCTAGGGGACCCAAACCAGTCAGTCTGTATCCCCCCATACGACTGAAACCAACAGTAAGAGACTTCATTAACTGGTGCCACATCTTGATCTGATGGAGATGATGCACTGTATGACTTGGGAATTACTTACATGATGTTTTAACCAGATGTAAGTAGTCCTACAAGGAAAACGCTGATCGAATAAACAAACTCGTTGGACACCTTCAGCTTAGAGACTAAGTTCCACAAGTGTATAACAAATGAAGGCATTCATCTTGTAGTTGTCATTGGATTTTGAAGATACTGTTGTTTGATATCTATCTGATCATCATCTCATTATGTGTTTCTTTCAGTCATCTGGAACATATGATTTGTTTCCTTGCAACCTACCATATGTGCAGTGCCAGAGAGTGTAGCGACATGAGCCAATACACTATTTTATTGCAGCTAGCAAAATGAATACAAAAAGAGAAGTCATATAACGTAAATATGACTGACCGACATTCTACCATATGCAAAGCAGGTTGCTGGAAATCTTGAAATAGATGTAAAGAATTTTTAATTTTTTTACACTGAGAACTACAGTCTCTTGAAAGTTCACAATAGGCAGCATCACAACAATATGGACATACAAAACCCACAGAGTTCAGTTGATTAAAACACTTTGAGCATTGATTCATACGTTGTGATGGTAGAAGTAGTAGGTACTTAAAATTATTATTGTCATCATCATTAGTACCATGAGACTGGGTATTTATAGTTGTAATCCATCCACCCGCAGGTTCAACAGCTATAATATCACCTGGTTCAAACGGTTGTGTAGCAACAACATGTCTACCTTTCACGCAATTCGTATCAACACGTACACCATTCGATAAACCGTAATACTACAAAAAAGATGCATAGGATAAGAAAGTGAGTTGTTATTCATTGAATAGGAGAATGCCATTCTACTGAATAAGTAACTGACCAACAAAAAACATAAGAGTACGCAGAGATTGAACGCAATAGTTGATTGATAAGAAAAAATAGGATAATGCAACTCAACCTGCGACATGTTTATGCGCTAGGCGGTGAGCTGCACTTGCTATGAAGGTTTATGATACCAAACAGTTTTCTAGGTCGAAGTAGATGAAGCGGGGTTCGAACCCGGAATGCGTTACTTGAAGTCATTTTCTCAATCCGTTGATCCACATATTCACTCACGAGAAAAAGTCTGACCAAACTTTTTATTCCGCGAATTCTGCGTATATTGCTTTCCCACCCTAGAGTAAAAAAATATACTTGTAGTTGTAGAACTTACCTTACTAACTATTCCCACTGACACTAAATAGATGAAACGATTATCAAATGTAGTAGTTTATCCCCTCCTCATTTGTTTATATCCGTTTAATGTGCATGACAGACATGAATAAAGGTCATACTTTTACTCCTCCACAATGACAGTGACAACTCTAATTCCTGATTCAAAAAGGAAGCATTTATGGATCCAGTTAGTGGAGGGGAAAGACGACATCTTTTTGGAATGTACACAATACAGTCTTTGCTTTTTTTAAGTAATATATGATGTAGTGTCCTTGGCAGAATTTACACCAGCAAGTGATCAACTAGGGTGTTTGTCATGATCGAAATAATCGAAAGAGAGATGGTATGGAAGTAGCCGAAAAAGAAAGGAACTAGAAAAAGAAAGCAAATAGTCGATGCACAAATGATATTCAGCATAAGGTTGTAGTATATTTCTCAGCACTGAAGGTAATCTGCTTAATAAGCAAACTTTTACTGAGTTTACCGTTATTGTATTCGTCACATATACGTTTAGATTGTAGTGGTCACATTTCGTGGGAATGTAATGGGATCAGAGATATCTAGGCGTTGTATATTTCATCCGGTATACGTAAATCCATATAAAATAAAAAGGAATGAGAAAGTACAACCCATCATAAACTTTAGTGTGCCCATGTGTCTTTCGGTAGAAAGATTTTGGGCGAATGACTAAACTCTTCCTGAACTTTGTGCTGATGATGTTGTCTAGTATGAAAATGACAGCTTCACGATTCACCCGTTCAGCTTAGAGAACACGACACCATTAAAATGCTTTCTACATTCATTATTTTAGTAATTCTATTTTCGAATGAGGGTAAAACAAAATGAGCTATAGAATATGATATGGCTTTTGTATCAGGAGAATCAGGTGTCCATCCTGCCAATAATACACTTTATGAAGGGAAATGACTATATGCTTCAACATAAATGCTGTTGAAACATCTTCGTATTCGATTAGAAACCTGTCTGGAACTCTGGAATTAGTCATTCCTGCTTCGAGATGAGAATCCCGAAGTTCTAATGAGAAGTCGAAACCAATGGGGCCAACCAAGTCGAATGTGAGGAGAGTTACTGAACGACAGGGTTGGATGGACGTCACGCTATAACGTGAATTGACAGAATTAGGAAATATGGACCGTTGGTTTCTGACTCAATGGCAACGTGCTGGTCCCGGAACCTGAAGATCCTGGGTTCGATCCTTGGCGGGGTCATGGGTGCGCACTGCTGAGGAGTCCCATACTAAGTCGAAACAGCTGTTCAGTGCTCCCAGGTTTCAAACAGTTCTTCAAATGATGTCGGTTCATGATAAATGCCAATCTGAAATCAATAAATAAATCCCAGCAGTCCCATAAACCTCCAAATTACACTGGCTGGATTTGGATGAGAAGTTCTGACTGGGCAGTGAGCGTGAATACGATCAAATTCACATGTCAGTTGGGTAAAACCCTTGATGATTGAAGTGAAGCCAGGTCTCGTAACTCAGCTGGTAGATCACCAAGTCAGAAACCCGTTGGTCACTGGTTTCAATCCTGCCGCGACCAAGATGTTTTCACCATCAGTCACCACCCAGTCTCAAAGCAATTTTACCAAACCACAGCTACCTGATATAGTCAAATTGATAATGATGGCTTTCTCACCGTTGTTTGTGTCACAGTGTCTGATATTCTGTACACTTCTTTGTATTATAATTGTAACAACCGGTACCAAAAATTTAGTAGCTGTGCAGAACACGAAGTTTGCATGTGAGCACTTGTAGAGTACACTGTCAATCGACTTCACACCATACTTAATTTCATCTGCTTACATTTATATACACTGAAGTATAATTAAATGAGTGGTCGAATAGCAGTTTGTTTTCTACAGGAGATAAGTTTTCCAAGTCATCTGTTTCAGTCGCACTTGTTCGGATCTTGCTGCAATCCAAGTTTTTGTTTCAACTTCAGTTATCACCTGGTTACACAAAGAACGGTCTCCTGTACTACAGGTCGAAAACGAAATGCGCTCAGCAGCCACGTGTATGTCCATCTTGTAGGCACATACCTACTCCACCTTCGTAGGTGGAGTGAAGTTAGGAACCAGTGAACCATTAATTGAAAGTCAACTGCCTAAAACAATGAGGCACAGCTTCACCATCATGGGTAGTTCCATCAGTAATCTCATGCATGACTGACTTCAACCAAACACTAAGTTTACACTAACTTCAAACAGTTTTATGGTCAAAATGAGGAATTAAACGCGGCATCCTTAAAAGTGTACCTGTATTGGGAATCACATTACCGAAAGCATTCATGATTTTTTTCGACGGAGACAGACTAATAGTTCTAACCAGTTGCTCAGACCAAAGCAAATATACTGCATTCAACTCGATACAATTCAGAGATAACAGACAAGTTCCTGTACAGGGTTTACCACATTTACAGCAGTTGGCAAAACATTGGCAGGGGTTGTGAGACTGGAACTCCTGACCTTCCTGGTTAAAAATTGATTTTTAAACATATTCATGTTAGACTGCAAAACTTACCGTTGAATTATGATTGTATTTCGGCTTCGGAATATCTATTGTCTTTACATCTTTCTTATTTTTATCAATGAATGTAACAATGAGAGAGTGGTGAATTTCCAATAATTTACTTAATGTAAGATTATGATCCCATTCAATAAGTGGAGGTAGATTTAACTGTTTGCAACACTTGTCTAAACGTGTTTTTAAACGAAGAATCAGTGATTTGTTGCCACAATTTTTAATGCTTGTGATATTCACCAAGTGTAATTCCAGTGCTGTAAGTATCTCTTCTAAACAAGAGGACCATAACTGTTGGACGGCTAGTATAGCAGACAGATTTCCATGTAATAACGCTCCTTCCATACAAAATTCCTCAAGACTGTCTTGACTAGATGGCATGAAATATGCATTGGGTGCGTAAAGTAAACCTGTCCGATAGGCAGTAGCTGAAGCATTCAGATTCCCCTGTCTGCAACGAAAAGAACATATTAATAATAGTCATCAGATGGAGACAGAGAGGGGGAGAGCAGAACATATTAATAGTAAGCTATCGGTGTAATATTATCAAAATGCATATGTGATGGAAGCATGCTGATTCTCAAGGCGAATGTGTAAAGCAATCAATCTAACAACGGATAAGCAAACAAAAATTGAGTGATTAATTGGGCAGAATCGAAGCATCCGCATGAGCCTATTTACCAACAGAGGTCGACCAGTTTGGCCCAGTATAGCAACAGGAGATTGCAAATATTGAGTAACGAATAAAAATTTCCTAAGGTTAATCCTTCAATGTTGACAGAACAATCTGCAGATGAAATCAAATTACAATGTACAGGAAGTAGAAAAAGCGATAAAGTGAATTATTATTTTAAAAAAGTAAAAAAAGTGAATGCGTATAAATGAATAAACCGGAAGGAATTGAGACTGAAATGATAAATAGTACCCATTCCCTTGGTGAAAAAAAATTATTGATTGCAAGTGTGTCAAGCATCCTTCAACAACAGTTTTCATTGTATCAAAGATTTATTACCACACCACATATGGTGTTGAAGTACCCTGATGCATTTATCTAAGCGGTAAGGATGAGTGGTAGATATCTATGCAACACGCCTCCTCATTATAGCAAGTAATAAGAACTTCCAAGGTTTTTATGTCGTTAACTGCCCATCACAAAACTTCTCCTAGAGGTTATTTTTTATGGAACCGCAATTAAATAGAGAGCATTACTACCACTACATAAAGTACAGAAACTTTGATGATGTGTACCACTAAACTGCTAAACTGGTTTAATTTGGAGGTTTTATCGGCACTAAGTGATTTTCCAAGTTGATATTCTTCATGGACTGATACTTGGTGGAGGAACACTGGAAACCTTGGAACACTAGACAGCTATTTCATCCTAGTATAGGAACTGAGCACAGTGTATAAAACACTGAACAAAGAAGTAAAGAAGAGTGCACGCAAAGACAAAAGACACTTCTACGAAACACTGGCAAGTGAAGCAGAACAGGCTGCAGGTAAGAGAGACCTGATAACATTGTATCAAATAACCAGGTTGCCATCAGGGAAGAGACCAACACAGATGAAACCAATGAAAGATGAAGAAGGAAATTTAATTACGAAAGAAGAGAAACAAAGGAAACAATAGGCCGACCACTTCAAGAAGCTCTTGAATCGACCACCACCTGCACCTCGCCCAGAAATACCACCTGCAGCCGCTGAATTACAAGTAAACATAAATCCCCCAACGAAAATGGAAGTCCTGAACGCCATAAAGCTACTGAAATGTGTGAAAGCAGCAGGACCAGATGGATTACCGCCAGAAGCACTGAGAACAGATGCAGAGACAACAGCAGACATGCTCACACCACTATTGCAGAAGGTGTGGAAGGAAGAGAAGGTACGTGCCTATTGATTGGAAGAAGGGTTACCTTGTCAAACTGCCGAAGAAAGGAGACCTCAGTGCTTGCAAGAACTGGCGCGGAATCACTCTCCTGCCCACCCCAAGTAAAATATTAAGCCGCATCATCCTGGAGAGGCTTAAAGACGCACTGGATTCAAAACTGCGACCGGAACAGGCAGGCTTCAGGAAGTACAAATCATGTGCAGACCAAATTGCAACGCTTCGCATCATCATAGAACAGGGCATAGAATGGCAATCAGCTCTCTACCTCAGCTTCATCGACTTTGAGAAGGCCTTTGACAGCGTCGACCGAGAAGTAATTTGGAAACTGCTTCAATACTACGGAGTACCGCAAACCTTTATCCGCCTCATTCAACAACTATATGAAGATGCCACATGCCAAGTAATTCACAATAGGAAGCTCAGTGATGCTTTTGAAATGAAGACAGGAGTGAAACAAGGTTGCCTACTATCCCCTATGACATTCCTGATTGTGGTGGACTGGATCATGCAGCAAACAGTAGGCAGCGAGAAGAGGGGGATACGCTGGACTGCGGAAAAGAACCTAGAAGACTTGGATTTCGTCAATGATGACTTGTGCCTGATGTCACATAAACTTGAAGATCTACAGGCAAAAACTAACAAGTTGATAGAAGAGGCAGCGAAGACGGGACTTCAAGTGAATATAGAGAAGACAGAAGTGATGAAGATACCGCACCATCAACAAAAACAACAAACTCCAGTCACCATCAACGGGAGAAACTTAAAGGAAGTAACCTCCTTCACCTATCTAGGCAGCATTGTTTCAACTACAGGTGGCGGCACAGACGAGGACATCAAAGCCAGCCGGGATCGGAAAAGCAAGACAGGCGTTCATTAGCCTGAAACCAGTGTGGAGATCTTCTGCACTCAGCATCTGGAACAAGATACGGATTTTCAACACCAACGTCAAGTCAGTGCTCCTGTATGGTTCAGAGACTTGGCGAGTCACGAAAGGCATTTCCAATAAACTACAGACATTCATCAACAACTGCTTACGCTCGCTGCTGAAGATCAGATGAGATGGCCAGAAAAAATAAGCAACAAGGAACTCTGGGAACGAACCAACCAAGAACCTATCACGCAACAAATATGCAGGAAGAAGTGGAGATGGATTGGCCATGCACTGAGAAGGCCGACTGAGGACATCACGAGTCAGGCCCTCGAGTGGAATCCCCATGGGAAGCGACGAGTTGGACGTCCAAGGGTGACATGGAGGAGGTCGTGTGAGGAGGAAATGAGAGCTTGTGGGCTGTCGTGGAACCAGGTTCAAAAGATCTCAGAGAACAGAGGTCACTGGAGACGTGATACTGAAGCCCTATGTTCCACTAGGAACCCAAGGGACTAATAATAATATAATAATGAGACTCCTCAGCAGTGCGCACCCTTGACCCCGCCTGCGACATTACGAGTTTGTCCATATTGAAGGTGGGATGGGAGTGTGAATCAAGAATAAATTTTCCGACAATAAAGTACTTAAAATCAACGAACCACAGACAGTAATTGAACAAACGAAGAATAAATACCATCCAAAATCAGAATCAGCTCTATTACAACCAGTTATTCTATATTCCAATGATATCAGTAGTATTCACTTACTTTAAATATGTATGACTGTTTGAAACACAGAGGGAAGTGATTCTTTCCGTTTCATCATAATAGCCAGACATTAGCATCGATAGCGGTTTGTTTTTGTGCATCTAATCGAAATTACTGGACCCTAGTCACTTGAAGATTTAACATTTTTGGTAACGAGTTGAGAAATCAACAGTGTTGGTATGCGTAGTCAACTGTCGAGTATTGCATCATGTGCTCAAAACCTGCTTCACCTACCAAGGTTTAGGAAGAATTTTATTGACTCAGTGACTTTTTGGATAACACTCTAGCGTTAGAATCGACTGGTCCTGGGAGGAATGATATCATTCACTGGGATATAAGTACATCCAGCTGATGAGTTAAAAATAAGGTGAAACACGTGTCCTGGATTCCACTGCCAGCTACCATCAAAATGAAACTATAGGCAACATCGAAGCATCCGTGCAGGAGCCCAAATACCAACAGAGATCGACAAATCCGATCGAATCAACGACGGGGAATTAAAAGCGATAATAAAAATTACTTTATGTTGACCTAGTAAATCATGACCGAGAAGCTGCATTAATCTTGCTACAAATACCATTCAATTATATTTAGTTCAAAGAATTGAGGTTTATATTCGCGAAAATGTTTGACAAACAGAAGTCGAACAGAATATCCCAAGCGTTAAGTGCATTATATGATTCACTCAATGACTTCTAACAGAACTTGATAAACAGACAGTAGTAAGTGCTGTGTAATCAATTAATTTGTTTATTATAATCAGTTTCAGTAAATGGTTTGAAGAAATCTAGCAGTTTGGTAAGTAATAGTGAGATTTTTCCAATGTTTCCAAGTAACCACATCACTTTTCCTACCATTCCCCTTTTAAATGAATCAGTGGGAAACTTAGTAGTAAAAAGTTAATGATGATTGAGAAAAATTAATTAAGTACTACTATCTGCTGTGATCTGCATGAATGACATCGATAATCGCCACACTATCTTGATAAAGATGTTGTTAGATTTCCAGTAAGCATGACTGAAATCGTTATGAAGTCTAACCATTCAACTAAAACGTAGTTCTTATTATAGTTGAAACTTAGGATTTTAATTTACGTAAAATGTACATTATCTACAGCTTTTATAAACTATCACTGTTTTAAGATTTATCTGTGTGCGAAACTAATAAGTTAATAAAACATAACATCAGCTTAGAAGATTGTACCACCATCATGTCTAGTCGTTTGATATTCCTTTTCTGGTATTTTAAATCAATCAAAATTGCTAAGAACAAATTTCTATGTATTTTATAAAATGAAGTCAAACATTTAGAAGAAAGTGAGTATTCGCCACTTCAACACAGTGGATACTTTGGCAATCCAGCGGTACAAGCCTAATCTTTGCGTTCAAACAAGCTACATTCAGTCTCCAATTTTCGTTATTCGTTTTATAGTCGTATAAGCAATTTTTAATGACCTTCTGGTCGTTATCAAGTAATTCACAATGGGAAGCTCTGTGATGCTTTTGAAGTGAAGACAGGAGTAAAACGAGGCTGCCTACTATCACCCATGATGTTCCTGATTGTGGTCAATTGGACTAGATCATGCAACAAACAGTGGGGAGCGAGAAGAAGGGGATACGCTGGACTGCGGAAAAGAACCCACAAGACTTGGATTTCGCCGGTGACTTGTGTCTAATATCACACAAACTTGAAGATCTACAGGCGAAAACTAACAAGTTGACAGAAGAGGTGAGGCAGCGCAGCGAAGACGGGACTTCAAGTGAATATGGAGAAGACAGAGGTTGAGGTGGTGAAGATACCCAACCAACAACTCCAACAACAAACTCCAATCACCATCAACGGGAGAAACCTAGAGGAAGTAACCTCCTTCACCTATCTAGACAGCATTGTTTCAACTACAGGTGGCGGCACAGACGAGGACATCAAAGCCAGCCGGGATCGGAAAAGCAAGACAGGTGTTCATTAGCCTGAAATCAGTGTGGAGATCTTCTGTACTCAGCATGTGGAACAAGATCCGGATTTTCAACACCAACGTCAAGTCAATGCTTCTGTATGTCTCAGAAACTTGGCCCATCACGAAAAACATTTCCAACAAACTACAGATATTCATCAACAACTGCCTACGCTCGTTGCTGAAGCTCAGATGGCCAGAATAATAAGAATAAGCAACAAGGAACTCTGGCTGGCTGGCTGTCAACGAACCAACCAAGAACCTATAAATCAACAAATATGCGTTGGAAGGAAGTGGAGATGGATTGGGCATACAGTGAGAAGATCATTTGGAGACATCACGCGCCAGGCCAGGCACTCGAGTGGAACCCAGACGGGAAACGATGAGTTGGGCGTCTTAGGCGAGGGTGACATGGAGGAGATCGTGTGAGGAGGAAATGAGAGCTTGTGGGCTGTCGTGGAGCCAGGTTCAAAAGATTGCAGAGAACAGAGTGGAATGGAGACGTGCTACTGAAGCCCACTAGGAACCCAAGGTACAAATAATAATAATTCTAGCCGTTATCACGTTGTGACTTTATTGACTGTTTTTGATGACTATATTAACGCATTAGCTACTGATGGATATATATTTTGCTACAACTATGATTATGATGTACAGCTTTTGAAAATGATTCGTCGAAAGAAACCATTTCTTAGATGAATTGTGCTTTGTGCATTTTAGGGAATTATTTATTGCTACAATGCTATAGAAGCAGGTTAAACGATTAACGTGAATGCATACATTAGGCTTCTTTATAAAGTTTATCAACTAAGTTGCTTCGAATTACCAACAGGTTTTATCATTGAGAAATGTATTCTTTTTTTGTATGCTCAAAAAACAGATTCTCACTACTGAACTTCACCTTAATTGATTCCCGATAAGGTTTAACTTTGTGTCGGACCGTTTGTGCTTCCTTATGTTTTACATTAGTATCTATAGCAAGTAGGTGTGACATAAGTTTGCATATTAGATTGTTTATTTGATATGAAAAAAATACTACAGTATTATTGTCATCTATACTAGGTGATGATTGAAGGTGAAATGAAAATTTGGACCCGCGGCCTGATTCGAACCAGCGACCACCGGGTTTGCTGTTCAATGCTCTACCAACTAAGCCCGGAGCATCGGGCCGCAAACTCGGCGGTCTCTGGTTCGAATCTGGCTACGGTTCAAATTTTCCTCTCACCTTCAATCACCACCCAGTATAAATACTAGTCTGCCAAACTACGGCTATCTCAGATAGTCAAATGATAATTGTTGTCATTATAATCATCCAATAAATAGTATTATATCACTGGGATCTTGGATCATTGATTTACGGAGTAGCAGTTTTACACACCCATCCACCTACGGAGGTTTGGGCAGCCAGGTGTGGCTCATTGCCTAGCACACGGATGAGCACAAAGTCGCTGAGTGGATTTCGGTTTTGGTATCACTGTTTACTTTATAAAATAAGCAGTCTAGTATAGAATTGTACTCAATTAAAGTCTCCAAAAATTATACGCTTAAGTTAATATCATAAAATTTCTTGTAATGTAATGCATGCATGTACACCTTGCAGATTCCGTATATATTATGTCTTTTCCTTAACTTTGGAGAATAAGTACAGCGAACCAACTCTATCAAAAGTTGGCTGATTTCCGAAATCTTGTTGACTAATTTCAAAGAGAAAAATTGAATCATTCCCATACTCAGTGCTAATCACTCGTAATACGTTGAAGGAAGTGGTAATTCATATGTGTCATCGATAAATTTTGCAGGGTGGCACCAAGAAATCAACCAACTGAGCAAATTCTATGAGTCATCGCCGGTTGAGGATTTTGTAGGACATGGTTTAAAATCCATTACAACAAAATGGTGTGATTACTTTCGTTCTTCCTGATAATCTTTAACAAATTGTATCTGTTTCACTTCTGTTAGTTTTCTACCAATTCACTGAAATAGTCCCTTATTAGTGACGTGATTCAATGGCTTAAGTATTCGACTTTCAAACAGTGATGCCCAGATTCAAATCTTGTACCACCTACTTCAACCTAGCGAACTGGCTAGCGGCATGAACTATCGCGCAGTTGGTATCGTTCATAGCCTAAAACATAAACTTGTACCGAGTTATGTCAAATTTTATTACGTGCATTGATTCTAATTCTCGGTGCAGTAACTGTTGAAGTTTTACATTGTTCTTAGTATAGTAAAAGGGGCTCCTCAAAACACTTCTGTAAGCAAAACACACTTCATTATGTGATCATAATAGATCATGTTTCATCGTTTTCGAAATCAAATCATAATACTTCTGTTTATACTGATAACCGGATAAAGAAATAGAGAATGCTTGTCTTGAGATATCTTCATTCCTGCAAAATTCATGATGAACTTGAAACATGATCCTTAATATCAATAGTGTATAACTTCAGTTAAGTCAGCAACAGGTATGAATGAATTTAGTGAGTACAAAAGGTTGAAATTGTGTCAAATCACTTGTTGATCTAGGATCTAATTAAGAGAGGAGGTATTCCTCTCACATATATTGAAATTTTTGAAATACACTCATCAACCTTGTGCAGATTCGTGTAGTAGGCAATGACTCACACCTACTATGTGACGACCAATGATACTACCTGGTTGCCAGAACCTTGGTAGGTGAAGTGGGGTCTGAACCTGCCACCCGTTGATTGAAAGTCGTCTCCCTAAACCAATGAGCCGCAGCTCCTCACATATATATTCATTTTTCGAAGTTTATTGAAATTTACTCAACAGTTTATCATACAATCAACACACAGACAAATCTACCAATGTGTTATATATTCACCTTAATCTTGTGAGTTGGACTGAAATCATCAGGAATCGGTAAACTTGGAAGAAGTATATTCTGTAAGTTTCATTGTCGAAAATGTAGTACAACAACCTCATGCAGCTTCATACACCAGAATATGGCCACACCCGGTAAAAAGGGTGATGACGCTACCTGGTGTCGCAAATCTTGGGAGGTGAAGTGGAGTTTAAATCCGTCAATTGACTAGAAAAATTTGTCACAACTCCCCAGAATCAGTATTATTGTTGAAATTTTCACGTGTCAACAACCAAGAGACTAGTAAACAAAATTCATGATGTAGAAGAAAAAGATGATAGCTTCTACATCTTCTTAGCATCTCTAAGCTTTGGTGACAGACAATGACTTACAGAAAGGAGGCAAATATATATGCTCAGGAAAAATCTTTCCCGTTAAGAAACTTACAACGCTTAATTAACTCAAAACTAGTACTTCAGTGAGGTTTTCTTGGTTGACAGTAACACTAAGATGTTGAGTACTATTATAGTTGATGTCCACTAAATGATACCTGATTTGGTGGTTAGAGAAATAATGTTGACCATCAAAAGCACTGAAGTTTTAGATAAGATGCAAGTAAGTATTTTAAGGAACTAAGACTTTAACAATAACAACTTAGTGTTTCAATCTAACTGGAAGGTGGAAATTAGCTGCAGACAGGACGAAAATCAGATATGATACTTGTAATGAAGTAATATTTTACATTGAAAGCCGAGAAACATATGTCAAGTCCTCTAATACTGTTTTTTAAGATATTGAAAAAGAAAACTCACACTGAGCAGTAATATGTACACTAGAGGAGCAGAGGACAGTCTATTACCCATGACATAAATTTCACAAAAAAGATTTGAACGCGAATTCAGATGAGAACAGAGAGGATGGATATCCGTTACAGATATAATAATAATGATAATCATAATAATGGCCTTATTCTGTAAGACATTTCGGGAATATTGTACAGAATTTCCAGCATGTCATACAGCACCAATTGGACAGAAACTACTTATATGTATACATAATAAAATGAAGTATATATATATATATATATATATATATATATATATATATATATATATATATATATATATATATATATATACTCCATCTACAACTTTCTTGAAAGTGCAGAGTTAACTTAGTTAAACAGTCACATTAGCAATTAGATCCATAACAGGTAACAGCAAGCTGTGTAATCCTTAATTAGTTTGCTTTCAAAAAGAAGCGTTGATTAGTTAGTTCCTTTTCTAAAATTTTCTTCCTTGCACAGGATACGAGCAAAATAAGGTACTGTAGTACTTACACTTACTAGTATGTGCATAAATCCTTGTATACTTGCTCCCAGTCTTGGCTAACGATTGGCAAGTAGAGAGCTTGGATGAACGGGACGCTGGTAGTCTGATAAAATAACTCTTACCAGTTGTTGACACGAGTTAAGATATTTTCCACAACAGTGTCAGTTAGGATGGTTAGAGGTACACCACTAGTTTTGCTGACATTCTTCAAAGTTCTACTTAATACAGCATAGTCTTTCTTCAACAACCAAGAAAAGAGTAAAAGGGAACAGTAAAGGGGAATAGTCAAGATGCAGGAGTTTACAAAAAACAAGAGAAGAGGCTGAGTTACACCATATACTCTCAGTTTCCTAATATGGTAAATTGGATGGAAAATTCTTTTAGAAATTAGTAAGATACGTGCTTCAGTGGCCTAGTGGATGGTGCTTTGGCGTTTGAAGCGTTGGGTACAACTTGCTCAACGCATGTCGCTCTTACATCCTACACTACCTCGCATTAGCAACCATCGAAAACAGTTTGATAAACAATTTATGTCCTGCAAGTTTGTTTTTATCGGGTTCGACGGGGTTAGAAAAGGTTTGCAACCTCTATATGAAGGACCTTTTCCAGTGGTTAGTCGAGTGGAGAAATACTTTATAGTAAACAAACACGGCAAGCAAGAGACAGTAGCCCTCGATCAACTCAAGCCAGTTTTTGTAGCCAATGAAGTCGAGGTGAACCAAGAACCACTTCACAGTAAAACTTCATATGTCAGCACACCACTACCGATCCCGTACAACATGCAGACCCCGTCTCACTCCTTGGTGCAACACACGCAAAGGTCGACAAATAATCAAACCCAAACGATATGTACATTTCATTGATTGATTTTACCCATTTCTAATTCTAAATATTTTATTATTTTACATCAAACTTATAAATATACATGCCGTTTATCACTATTATATAAAAAAAATACTTCTTGGATTGTACACTTCACTTATATCAATATATATCATACTTTACTACTGTTCATAAATCATTCAAACAACTATAATCATCATCAATCGTATTAACACTGATTTTATTTCCTCAATGATATACTTTTAAACAACAACCGTGTGTACATTTTTCCAACTGTACATATTTTTGCTGTGGTTATGTGTACGCATCTTTTTTCTTTCTCAAAGACAATTCTTTCATAATACTTGTACAAACTAATGTTGTTTATTTGTACTATTGGAAATCAGAATTTTAGCTGTGACGATATCCCTTTAGTTCTGTTTTTAAACCTGAAAATATATTGTGCTTCTATGCACTCCGACTACTGCCTCCGTTGACTACTGTCTGACGTAAATACTCATTGGTTGTCGTTGGATTTTACAGGACCTCTCATCCTACTTCAAAATATCACGACAATCAAGCCAACCAACATCGGCTCTGCAGTGTTAACAAGTATCGTCATCTGAACCAACATTGGAGCATACTAAAATGTGGTAGACAGCATTGAAGAGGTAACATTCAAGTAACCAGTAATTATCCATAACACATATTACTATCTAATATTATACCGCATAACTTTTCATACTTGTGTATCATCATCTATCTTAGTTAATTATAATTAACTTGATATTTTGGTGTACTTGACATTTCTTTGGGTTCATTACATATAGGACTAAACGCGAATCCCGGATTCGACTGTAAGTCACCAAGATAAATACAACATGATGATGAGGTAATAAAGTTATATGTGGCGAGATGAATCTTTGTTAAAAAAAATAAATGTTTGAGCAACCAGTAAAATAAAAAAAGAGACATACTTGAATAAAGCATTTCCTAATTCCCTATAATGTTGAGCTTTCTTAGTACTTTTCATACATACATTTCCAGATCCAAGTTCATTTATAAATGAAGTTATTCGACGAAGATCATTTGTTGCATTTCGATCAATATAATCAACAATTCGATAGTAAAATGAAGCTGATGAATTTGTAGAGTTGGCTTTCAAGGCCAGGCTTTTAATTTTACTTGAATTAACAACTTGCTTATTCAGTATTTTGGTGCATAACTCTGAATTGTTTCGTACATACTCTAATTCAGTAGAAATTAATCTTGTCCAAAGTGCACTAACAGTATGAGATGAAGTTGAGCTGTTATCAGTGGGATTAGAATCAACATTTTGATCCATAGTTGATCAGATTATATCATAAGCGCAAAATATCACGCAACTACTAGAAAAAAAAGGTTGTAATCATCCTTTAGTAGCTGAAAGAAGAAGAAAATTGCGTAAACCATTTATGATTATTCCAATAACACAATAAATGGGTTGATTGTTGTACAGTACATTATCTCTATAGGAAATGAAGTGACTATTTGACTACGCAAACTCTGCATGTCAAACAATTGCTTTAAAGAAATCTGTTTAGCAGAAACAATAAAATACCTGGAGTCAACTTAATCTTTCACACTTTGATACAGTACGAAGGGTTTTTTTTTTTAATTTGTAATATTAGTTCATTCCACAAGGCATAAACTTTTCATTGACGTGAGCTAGGTTCACTGTATCCAACAATTAGAAGTAGAGATAATATGTAAGTCTACAATTACAGAATAACATTCATCTATTCAAAATACTAACAAATTAATCCACCAATCAAATTCCTTCCAAAGATACACAAAGTAGTCAGGGTTAGAACATTGCCTTTGTGAATGAAACTAGGAATGTGGACTACTGACATGCGAATAGCGACACCATTTGTGAGTAAAATAAACTTCATAAACTACAAATTACAAAGAATTCCAAGTGTTCACATACACAGATAGAGGTAAATACAATAGGCTGTGGCTAAATCAGACTACTGGATTAAGGCTGATGGAATGAACTGAAGTAAAAGTACATGTTGAATCCAACATTCCTCACAGTAGCCAGTTACAGGCCAGGTTCTGAGTTATATTTACAATCACTATACAGATTTGGTCAATGGTATCCTAATTAAGTCAATTAAGACTCTAGTTTGTGCAAAGGTTTAACCCTTTTCCTATAGATTCAGAAATAAATTTCAGTTGGAGTTGTTGCATTTCACGTACACATAGCTGAAAACCTGTCATAGAGAACTGTCTCGAGTATTCCATATTAGAGGTAGTATTCTTCACGGAATGACGTCAGTCGGGGAACCATTGAAAGCCTGGGAGCACTGGACAGCTGTCTCATCCTAGTAAGGAACTCCTTAGCAGCAGGCACCTTACCTGTAGGGTCAACTAGTTGGAAGAGAGGCGGATGCCAACTGAAGACCTTGGGTGAAAGTCGCGCTATATCGCGAATTGACAGAAGTTGGAAACTGTGAACCACTGGAAAACGACCCAGTGGTTGAATGGTTAACACACTCGCCGTGAAACCCGAAGGTCCTGAGTTCGGTCCCTGACTGGGTCGTGGGTACGTACTGGTGGGAAGTCCCATACTAGGACGAGAGAGCTGTCCAGTGCTCCGAAGTTTTCAATGGTTCCCCTACTGACGTCATTCCGTGATGAACACTACCTCTAAATTCAAAAATATATCCCATATTAGATTTATTTGTTAGATATGGCACACAATGCTACACTACCACCTACTTTAATGATAAATTATCAATATCACTTGGAAATTATTATCAGCGATAATATTATACTGAAAACACCATCAAGTAAATAAATAGTTATGCATCAGTGTTCGCTATATCAAGTTTTAAAAAATCTAATATGGAATTACATTCTACTATACTGCTAAAGTTTTACGGCCATATATATTACTATCACGACTATCTTAACGCCACACCCGAATTATATTCCCTGGGATACTTGTCACCTGCCTTAACACACAACACAGGTTAACTAGACGGTGATGAGACTGGAAGCAACTAACCTGAATTCGAACAGTGAAATGTACTATTGACTGTGCTACAGTGTAACAGTGGGAGGAAGCTTCCAAAAGATGGCCAGCATCTCCAACAACGGTGTTTTCTAAATGTCGAATGGATGGGTAACAGAAGGTAGACTTCAAAAATGGCTTTGTTATACTTCATGCAGTCCTAGCTGTAAGGCTTTTTAAGTGAAAATCCAGCTGACTTAGTATTAAACTTGAACAAAATAAAAACAAATTTCTCCGCAGAGTAGTATGAATTCATTTTATTTCGCGGATTGTTACCGCATGCTTACCAGCCGAAACAACTTCATAGCATAAATACAATACAATTTACGCAACTTAATCAAGTTCATATAGAAAAAGAAGACTAAAAGTAGAGGAATTACACTGACATACTGTTGTCAAAACGATAGGTACTGAAAAAAAGAAGCTAGGAGAGTCACTGAGATGTTAACTCATAAGATGGATGAATACTATGAAAACATAAAAAAGAAAGACAGAGCAAGGATACTAACAGAAACTCCCTGTTGACAGAAGACTAACACCATAGACTAAGTGTGCATCAGGAAACGAATTAATAGTAACATTAGGGAAAAGCGGAAATCAGAAATGGACTAGGAAATCAAAACTCAGGGAATGATTTGCCACTGTTATGCGACTAGAAGAAATTGTCATATTAGTAAGAATGCATAAATTTCGTCTAATATGCTTGATAATGGTTGCTTCAGTAAAATGCTGAAATTAAGCTGTTATTTATTCTTAAAGGGTTTTAAACATCTACATCATATTTGTTATCATATAGATGACAAGCACTTGGACTATTGAAGATATGTACACCTTTTAGTCACAAACCAAATCTATGCATTGAATCTTTCACTGACATGTTAATATTCTCCGACACACATAAGACACTATTAACTCAACTACTCATTTTTAGGTCAACCTCCTAACTTCTTCAATCAGTAGCATCATGTTAGTGTATCATCCCTATCAGTTAGTTTCCTCTATATGAGCTAGATCAAAGCATACAAAACACTTCCTGAGCTTTAACACTTATCTGGTTTGGATTGTGGGAAGCTGATGAGAACCGCTGAAATAAAATGAATCCATGCTAGTCTCCTATTTTACTTTGTTTAGAATAAACATTGAGAGGTCACGGGTTTACACCGCTGAAAGGCCTCAAACTACGATTAAACAACTGTTAAGTGCTACCTAGCTAACGACAGTTCTCTAGAACACAGTAAAGACGAACTACATTAACATTCAGAGTCCCGATGCGAACACGAAGTAGATAAATTCTGAAGTGATCTTTACGAACGCTATCAAAGGATAGCAAAAATAAGTAAACGACCGGACTCGCCACTGCAAATTCCACTGATCATGCAGTAAAAGGCCAGACAGTTTTTATAGTACAGTTCGGAAGCCTAGTTTCTAATTTATATCGGTTGTCTTTACCTGAAATTTGTTTGTTTAGTTTAGTGTGCACATTTTGAGTCAATTAGTTGTTTTTAAATGTTGATTCCTCATTCCATAGTTGTTAGTACCAATAACTGTCTGATTAGTCAATGTAATCCAATATAGTAAAGGTGTTTGTGTAATAGGTTATGAGCTCATGATACTAACCGACTGGTCAGGTCAAAATAGGCAGAGTGGGATTTGTGCCTGAGACTCATCCCTTCAAAGTCAAATGTTTGAGGTGATGAGTCGAATCTTCACATTGTTACTAACTACCCATGTTTTTTTTAAAAGGGGTCCCAGTTTCTAAGTATTGCACTACTATGTGAGAAGAAACAAATGTACTCCTAATATAGAGTGTAGTGGTTGATCGGATGCTGTGACACACTTAAATCATAATCTCAAATGATCTCATTCTTATGATAAACAGACATTTTAAATTTATATTTAGCTCAGCCTTATACAGTTGACAGGTTTGCATCAAGTAAACTAGGTAGGCTATCTAATTTTCGCTTTTGCCACCCTTTTTTGTGTTTATGATTCTGTATAACTATAAATTTAGTTTCTAACCAACCTAACGTTTATGTTTTGTTTTGCAGAACAATTCTAATATTTCCCTACTTGTAAGAGACATCTGCTTAATTTCGGTTTGTATTTGGTTGAGTGCCGTTCAATTGTTAAGCAGTACTATTGTCACCCACTACTTGCAAATTTAACCTCGCCTGGTTAACTAGTTTACTAGTTACTAGCCGGTCCTAAGCCCGGGTAAAGAGGGAAGGTTGGGCATAGGGCTAGCAACCCTACCCCGTAAAACAAATCTAACCGCTAAAGAAACTTCAAAGCACAAACAAAATATAAAAAATGAAAACAAACTTATTCCCCGCTGGAATCGGAGAGGCGAAATGACGCCAGTTGGTGAAAGCCTTCGGGAAGCCAATTGGCCGATGTGTCTTCTCTCCCTCGATGAAAGCGAAAGTAAACGTGGGGACATGGAATGTCCAGATTGCAAAGGAGATGAGAAGGTATAACATCGAAGTGCTTGGGATTTGCGAAAGCAGATGGAATGGGAGTGGACTCTCCAAACTGTCAACTGGAGAATCAATAATCTACTCCGATATTGTCACCCAGACGCCAACCACGAGCACACTGAGTTATGGAGTGGCTATCATGATGTCCTCAAGAGCATCGAAGGCTCTCATGCAGTGGGAACCAATCTCCTCCAGGATCATGACAGCAAGATTCAACTCAAAAGGAAGAAAGGTCACAATCATACAATGTTATGCACCTACAAATAATGCAGAGCAAGAGAAAAAGGAGGATTTCTACAGACAACTTCAATCAACACTGGACAAGACGTCAGTTGGCGATATCAAAATTCTGATGGGCGACATGAATGCCAAACTGGGAGGGGACAACACGCGAAGAGAACTAACCATGGGTCGAGAGGCACTAGGTGAAATGAATGAGAATGGAGAATTGTTTGCAGAATTCTGCGCATTCAACGATTTGGTGATTGGGGGCAGTGTGTTCAGGCACAAAGATATCCACAAAGCGACATGGATTTCACCAGATGGACACACTAAAAATCAAATCGACTTTATCTCAATCTCAAGAAAATGGAGACGCAGTCTACTTAACACAAGGTCAAGAAGAGGAGCAGATGTAGGTTCAGACCACTACCTAGTGCAAGGAACCTTCCAAATCAAGTTAAAAGCCTTCAAGGAAGCTGGTGATAGACCACAATTCAAGTACAACACTCGGAAACTGAAGGATGAAACTACAAAGGAGATCTTCAAGGCAGCCATCAAGACAAAATGGGAGACGTCGAGCAACATCCCTGAAGAAACCTGTGTGGAAGAACACTGGAAGTCTTTGAAAGCTATGTGGAAAGAAACCTGCACAACAGTATTAGGAAGGAAGAAGAAAGAAGACAAGGAATGGATCTCGACGGATACCTGGAAGCTGATAGAGGAGAGGAGGATGGTGAAGCAGAAGATAAACCAGTGCAAGGATGCTCAACGACAAGAGGAACTGAGCACAATGTATAAAACACTGGACAAAGAAGTGAAGAAGAGTGCACGCAAAGACAAAAGACACTTCTACAAAACACTGGCAAGTGAAGCAGAACAGGCTGCAGGTAAGAGAGACCTGACGACATTGTATCAAATAACCAGGTTGCTATCAGGGAAGAGACCAACACAGATGAAACCAATAAAAGATGAAGAAGGAAATTTAATTACAAAAGAAGAGAAACAGAGGAAACGATGGGCCGACCACTTCAAGAAGCTCTTGAATCGACCACCACCTGCACTTCGTCCAGAAATACCACCTGCAGCCGCTGAATTACAAGTGAACATAAATCCCCCAACGAAAATGGAAGTCCTGAACGCCATAAAGCTACTGAAATGTGGGAAAGCAGCAGGACCAGATGGAATACCGCCAGAAGCACTGAGAACAGATGCAGAGACAACAGCGGACATGCTCACACCACTATTGCAGAAGGTGTGGAAGGAAGAGAAGGTACCGGACGATTGGAAGAAGGGTTACCTTGTCAAACTGCCGAAGAAGGGAGACCTCAGTGTTTGCAAGAACTGGCGCGGAATCACTCTCCTGTCCACCCCAAGTAAAATATTAAGCCGCATCATCCTGGAGAGGCTTAAAGACGCACTGGATTCAAAACTGCGACCGGAACAGGCAGGCTTCAGGAAGTACAAATCATGTGCGGACCAAATTGCAACACTTCGTATCATCATAGAACAGAGCGTAGAATGGCAATCAGCTCTATACCTCAACTTCATCGACTTTGAGAAGGCCTTTGACAGCGTCGACCGAGAAGTAATTTGGAAACTGCTTCAATACTACGGAGTACCGCAAACCTTTATCCGCCTCATTCAACAACTATATGAAGATGCCACATGCCAAGTAATCCACAATGGGAAGCTCAGTGATGCCTTTGAAGTGAAGACAGGAGTGAAACAAGGTTGCCTACTATCTCCCATGATATTCCTTATTGTGGTGGACTGGATCATGCAGCAAACAGTAGGCAGCGAGAAGAGGGGGATACGCTGGACTGCGGAAAAGAACCTAGAAGACTTGGATTTCGCCGATGACTTATGCCTAATGTCACATAAACTTGAAGATCTGCAGGCAAAAACTAACAAGTTGACAGAAGAGGCAGCCAAGACGGGACTTCAGGTGAATATAGAGAAGACAGAAGTGATGAAGATACCGCACCACCACCACCATCAACAACAACAACAACAACAAACTCCAATCACCGTCAACGGGAGAAACTTGAAGGAAGTAACCTCCTTCACTTATCTAGGAAGCATTGTTTCAACTACAGGCGGGACGGACGAGGACGTCAAAGTCAGAATCGGAAAAGCAAGACAGGCGTTCATTAGCCTGAAACCAGTGTGGAGATCTTCTGCACTCAGCATCTGGAACAAGATACGGATTTTCAACACCAACGTCAAGTCAGTGCTCTTGTATGGCTCAGAGACTTGGCGCGTCACGAAAGGCATTTCCAATAAACTACAGACATTCATCAACAACTGCTTACGCTCGCTGCTGAAGATCAGATGAGATGGCCAGAAAAAATAAGCAACAAGGAACTCTGGGAACGAACCAACCAAGAACCTATCACGCAACAAATATGCAGGAAGAAGTGGAGATGGATTGGCCATGCACTGAGAAGGCCGACTGGGGACATCACGCGTCAGGCCAGTTGCTCGAGTGGAATCCCCATGGGAAGCGACGAGTTGGACGTCCGAGGGTGACATGGAGGAGGTCATGCGAGGAGGAAATGAGAGCTTCTGGGCTGTCGTGGAACCAGGTTCAAAAGATCTCAGAGAACAGAGGTCACTGGAGGCGTGCTACTGAAGCCCTATGTTCCACTAGGAACCCAAGGGACTAATAATAAAAAATAATAAAAAACTTGCAAATTTGATCCCTACAACAGTATTGAGTTTATTAACATCAAGCTATGACAATATACTGGCCTCTGAGGACTACGTAGTGTAGTGTCCAACTGTGATGTCTACAACTGTTTACTTTTAACACGAAAGCGCTTACTTAGGTCACGACTCTTTTTGACCTCACAGAGTTGTTTTCAATGGTGACTTTTAAATCGACTCGTAATGAGCAAATTATAGTTCTGTAGGTTGAAGACTGACAAAGTGTAGTTTTCTGAACACTAGGAATTTTTCGTATGCGTTTCTTAACTTCTGAATGCAAACTGTTACTTTAAAACTGGTCTATATAGACACCCTGTATAGGAGTAGAAAGCGAAGCGGTTGATTGTAATGACCACTTTACTTACTTAGAAAGTTACATACCTACCGATTGACGAATTCTAAACACAAGCATATAAGCTTGGTTTGGATTTTTCACATCACACTAAAAGTATAATGTACTTAGTCCCCACTGGGTTCTAAGCGTTGTATGCGTATAGTGCGACCACCATATAAGTGGCGTAGAGGTTGAATGTATGGTATCAAGTAACGAGTTGATAGGATTGTGAAGTTCTATCAATTCAGATAACTAAGATGTGCGTTACCTGTCGGTAGGTGTCGCTTCTTCGACAAGAAATGTTAAGAGTAACATTAAATAAGCTTCAAAAAACCAGATGAAGAAATGATGGGGACTCAAAAAGTTCAGTGCTGCTGGTCGGAGTCATACAGATTTCATGGTTAGCATCGATGCAATCTTCGAAACCAATAGAGGAAAATGTTAGCTGATGTAAATCACAACTAATCACAGTGACTTTATATGCATCGTTGCCCTATCTCCTGAGCCTTTGAAACTTCACCAACATATACTTCTCTTTGTTTGATCTACTTTTCTTGTCATCTTGCCTTCTTGATTTCCTCTGAAATGCTAATTTATTTCTTCGTCCTTCCTCTTCTTCACTTAAATTTAATAATCTCCTGTGGAGTGTAGTAACCTGAACGGATTATAAAGCATGTCACATCTCAGGTTTTTTATATCTACTTGTTTAGCACAAAACACTTTCGGCACGTAAACTTTTAAGGGAGAAACAAAACACAAGTGTTTGAGATTAGAAAAACTTAGTGATGGGGTAATTTCATTCGCTTAACTGGAGTTTACCCTACAAATTCACTACCACACTAAAACGAGACCAGGTAGTGAACAAACATAAAACAAAATTATCCAGAAGACTAAGGGTAGCAGATAATTTGCATGTACAGAACAATTATGTCACACACAAGCGACAAAATAACACGTGGAATTCCACTGGCTGGAATACATCGTTCTGATCAACAGAAGGTTAATAATTAAACTAACTAGATAAGTGTAAGACTTAGGTACTATTTGACTACAAAAGTTGGCAACATTTACCAATTCGTAGAAAAATTTAGTCCACATTGATGAATCTTCAATAAGGTCTGAGTGGTCCAAGCTATTTTGAAGACGTTTGCTAGCTTAACAGCGAGCTAAAGAAATGAATCATTTTGAAAAGTTTAGAGTGAATGTTGTATCAAACGAAAGACAAACTGTGGTGTCCACTAGCAACTAAGCCAGTTACCAGTATCTTATAAACTGTACTTGTGATTTGTTGTTGAAGTAAGTAATTACTCTGGGACCTGATATCAGTAAGGGTTAGTGAAACTGCTTAGCACCTTCAAAAATAACCTATGAACTCGAATTGGACAATCTAGATTATTAAAAGCCAACTGAGTTCAAAATTAGCCTACAATCAGTATACGAATCCCCGAGTCATGATTGCCAGATCGTAAGATATATTACTAACAGTATCATGTCAGTCAGAAAAAACGACAGAAAACCAATACACCAAATGCAAATAAACTAAAGTTAAATAAAAGAAACAACGCTTGTTGGGCAAAGTTTTATTATTTTTTTGCCAAATACTATGTACAATAATAATAAGGTCATCTTATAATTATTTTCAATGAGGTTGTGGAACGTGTCCATCGACATAAAAATTTCGTGTAGCCCTTGGCAGAGTAACCTTCATGCCATCCAACTCTTTGGTCAAAAATATTTGACAAGCTGATGAAAACAAATAAAACATATACACAGAGTTGAATAATTATAATAGATAAAGTTCTTGGAGGCATATTTATAATCAACCTGGCTACATGCATACATTGATTTCAGAGAATTCATACAGCAATAAGAATAAGACTACCACGTCAGAATATCAAGCAACACAGTAATTTAGGTGACTCATGAAACAAAAGTAACTAAGCATAACATTGTACCTGCAATCCGTAGAACTTATTTCTTTGACTCAATTATGGTCATTTGAATCTACAGATAGCTGCTACCTTGACGCGGTGGTCAGGCTTGCATATCACAATGACCCAACGAGCTATGCTGGTGGAACACTTGTTCCCTCGAGGTCCTACCATACCACAAAGGTCTTTTGGATAGTGGTTAGACGAAAAGCAGTTACCGTTGTGATGTAAATTACTACACTATGATGGGGGTCTGAGGGTGAAGTCATACGGCTGTTAGCTGGATAGGGTGTGACAGCAGTAAGGTGTTTCCCTTGGATGAACAGCAGTGCCATGCTGATGCTCCTTCTCAATGGAAGTGGCGGGGGGGTTAGAAAAGGTCGACCCCAAAAATAGCACACTCCACCATGCCCCACGGCCTGCGGGCCGGCGGTGTTGGTTCATTTGTCGTTTCCTTTCAACCATCCGGCCCCAGAAAATCAAAATAATCATACATAAAAGGCTGAGTGTGACAGGCCTCAAGCAGATGTCCGATGGGCTCTGCGGTCACACAAATCTCTTTCAGGTACTTTCAGAAGAAATTGCCTTCCACGGTATGGGCAACTGGGAAGTATCGATCACCCTCACAACTCTATCAGCACTCAAGTTTCCTCAGACTGCTATCCACCACCCCCCCACTCATTACCTCCCAATCTTTCTTCACGTCTCCCAATTAACAATACTACATCATCTTTAATTTCTCCTAGTTCTGCAGCCTTTGACAGCGATCTGAGTTCACAGAACAGCATCCTTGGTCTCCTTAAACCACGCTACAAATTACATATTGGAGCCTTCAATGTCCGCACCCTCCGTGAAATTGGTCAACAGGCTTCATTGGCGAAGACTGTAGCATCCCGGGGCATAAATACGTGCTGTGTTTGTGAGACACGCATACAGGACCGAAGTGCGGTTATTCACCTAACATCCGACCAATCTGGTGAATCTGCAAAATCCACCCTTCGAGTTTCTGGAGATCTGATAGCTAGCTCTCGTGGTCTTGCAGGTGCAAGCATAGCATTAAGCACTAGGGCAGAAAACTCAGTATTTGACTGGATCATAGGTGATAGTCGCCTCTGCGCTATGCGACTGAACGGCACGGTGAGAACTAAAAGGAATAGTGAGACTCACCGTTGTCCCTTTGTAATCCCTGTTTACTCACCCACTGACTGCAGCTCGGATGAAGTCAACAGCGACTTCTACCATAAACTGTTTAGCCTCCTTTCGAAACTCAATCGTTCGGATGTGGTGGTTGTCGCAGGTGATTTCGACGCACAGATGGGTAGACTGAGTGAGGCAGAAAGGCACTTAGGTAGCACTTTCGGAGTCCCGGCTGAACAAACAGATAACGGTGATCGCCTACTACAACTGTGCTCAGATAATCGCCCACTTTTAGCCAGCACAAATTTCAGACATAAAGAAAGGCCCTGTCTGACATGGCGTCCACCGAGCTCAACTCAGAGATGGGCACTGGTAGACCACATTGCTATTAGTCACCACTTGAGAGGATCAGTGGAAGACTACTGCTTCTTCTGGAGTACATGCTTGGATAGCAACCACGCGTTGATCCAACCACGTATATGCCTGCGTCTCAATTGACGTAGGAAAAATTTGGCAACAAAACCATTACGAATGCAGCTCGACAAAGAAAACATCAGTGAGAAATTGGCTAGGCAGTTATCGGAACAGAAGACCATCACTCATCCAGAAGAGGCTTGGTACCATCTCCAGTCTGACGTAGAAGCAGCGCTGTAGACCGTAGCCGACTCCGAAAGGGTGGCTAAAAAGAGCCAGTGGATATCAGCAGCTTCTTCCGAACTAATGGATGCACGCGAACGAACCCCTGCAGGCCCCGAGTACGATGAAGAGCGAGCAAAACTTAAAGGTAGATTGTGAAAAAGTCTACGCAACAACCGCGAACAGTGGTGGGGAATGAAGGCTAAAGAGATGGAAAAGGCAGTGGTGATCAGTAAAAGTAGACAGTTATTTAGACTTATTAAGGAAACTGGAGGGAAAAGGTCAACAACAGTCAGTGTGGCTATAGCGGAGGACGGATCTCCGATTCACTCGCAAAGGAAACGACTGGCACGATGGGCAGAACACTTCGAGGGAAAGTTTAACTGGCCTCCAGCCACCATTGCGTGTCCTGCTATCCAGTCGGATATTGAATGGAACACTGAGATAGGCCTTCCAACGCCAGCAGAAGCCGGGAAAGCAGTAAATAACTTGAAACGAGGAACGGCAGCAGGACCAGAAGGACTACCTGCTGAGGTATACAAGGGTGGTGGTTACGTGCTCTTAGTCAGGCTAACGGAAGTGTTAACCAGTATATGGAAGTCAAATACGATCCCCCTGACTGGTCTGAATCACTGACTATCCCAGTCTTCAAGATAGGTGAGAAGTCCTCTTGCGATAACCACAGAGGAATCAGCCTGACGAACATAGTATCTAACACTCTGGGTTCGATAATTCTTCGACACCCGGGGGGAGCTCGGGAACAACAAGCCCGAGGAAACCGAGCAGGCTTTCGACCTGGCCGCGGATGTATCGACTAAGTATTCACACTGCACTAGGTTCTGGAACACAGACACGCCTACCAACACCCGACAACAGCTGCATTTCTCGACCTGAAGGCGGCATTCCACTCCGTTGATCGACGAGTCTTATGGCAATGTATCTCACTGAAAGGCGTGATGAGTAAGTACATCACCTTATCGAAGGCTCTCTACTCGAACACTTGTGGGCTAGTTAGTGCCTATGGTGAGATATCTGGGGAGTTGTACTCGTCGAGTGGTGTCCGTCAAGGATGCCCACTGTCTTCATTCTCATTCACTTTTATCATAGATATCCTTATGGAGGCCTTACTCTCATTACCTGACTACACTGAGGTTGACGCAATCGCAGGAGAATTTTCTCTAGACCTAGAACACTCAGATGACATAGTCAGTCCTGTTAGCTGCAGACACTGACAAGATGCGGAGTCTTCTGGATACATTGAGTGGCAATTTGAGAATGTTTGGGATGCGTTTCTCACCACCCAAATGCAAATTGCTGCTCCAGGATTGGTCTTCAACGATGCCACGGCTGACAATAGAGAGTGTAATGGTTGGGTGTGTTGACCACTTCACCTACCTGGGAAGTAGGATCAGCCCTGCCATGGTAGCTCACTGGCCGAGGAAATCTCTGTACAAATGCAAAGGTCTCGACTGGTTTTTGCCGACTTACTCCACCTGTGGCGCCACCGTTATATCCGATTGTCTATTGAGGGTCGCGTATACTGCACACCAGTCCGGTCTGTTCTACTGTATGGCTGTGAAACATGACCATTGAAGGTGGAAGATATGAGAAGGCCTCAGGTGTTTGACCTCCGTTGCCTTCGTAATATAGGCCGTATTCCGTGGTGTCACCACGTGGGTAACGCAGAAGTCAGGAGTAGAGTTTTAGGGAGAAGAAGTAAGTCTGTTGACGAGGTTGTGAACCTTCATCTACTGAGATGGTTGGGGCACGTTTTACGTATGCCTAGTAGCCTTTTGTCTCGTCACACAATAATGTGAGAAGTAGGCTCAGGCTGGAAAAGGGCTCGAGGTGCCCAGACTAAAACATGGCACCAATGTATGAAGTCTCTGACTGTTGGTCTGAGCCATGTGGGACGATGTAGATTAGATGGTTGGGGTCAGCGGAACAAGAGGAACCAGTGGTTGGAGACTCCAGGTGATGCATTATGGCTGAGAACCGATGTCAGTGGCGCAGATGTATGCACACATTATTCTCATCTTAACATTATGCCGATTCTCACCATTCTCATCATTCTTCCTTTCTTTCTTCTCGTATTTTATATTTATTTTGACTGAATTTTCTTACCTTCATCTTTCGCCTCACTGCCTTATTACTTGATGTACTGATATGAGGTGTGGGAACTCGGACCGTTACGCAGTAATGCCTGGTCCTAGGTTGATCTGGATGGATGGACGGATACACTACAAAAAAAAGCCTCTTTTCAACTGGACAGCTGGTTAGGAAATATGGTGCAGTTACTGTGCGAAGGATTAGTCGCTTACTAGTTAGAATACATATCTAACTAGGTATCTCAAGAAATGATGTCCTTATTATTAACGAACATTTATTTAGGAAAAGTAAGTGACATCATTGCTCAGAAACAGATAATAAAACAGTCGGTCAGTGTCAACATAGGACTTGGAAAGCACAGTCTAACGGTCTAATTCCCCACACATTACACAACTAAACCAAGCAAGAAAGACAGAGAAATATGGAAGACAGCAGTCAAAACTAGTAGAAAGCTGCGAAAAGAAAACAACTTAGAATACAACGATATCGGAATGCAGCATGACGACCGAGATTAACACAATATGTGGATTCACGCACCCCACTGAAATTGATTCCGAGTCATATCAGCCAGATTTTCGAATCACTGGTTTCTGTTGTGGTGTGGACCCTAATCGGGAAGTCTAAATTTCTCCTCCACACGGTTCAGACTAACACTCAACGACTAATGTCATGTTTAAGTCTGACCTCCTATAATCTCTCCCAACTTAAACCTACTTCAGCTGACATAAAGCGATGAGGTAATCGGAAACTAAGTATCAGTATTTTGTGTTGCAGCCACTGAAGTCGGTTAAGGTTTACAACTTCATCAGCTGGTTCTTGGCACTTGCCCAAAACTCTATATATGACCATCACGTGACTGATGTGATGTCACTACATACGGCCTATGCTATGAGGTCAGCAGTGGCCGAATACCTGAAGCCTCTCCATCTCCATTACCTTTAATATCCATGATTCACGATCGTGCTGTAAGAAAGAGCAACCCGTTATCCATTACACTCAACTAGTACACAACTGGATACCTCACTGACTCCATAAGTGCCGCGGGTTTTCAAAAACCTAGAGAGCCTTTTGTACCTGTGAAGAGGTTTTGCCTGTCACTGGCTACAAAATATTGGTTCGACTTGCCAATTAAGTGGAGTGATTAACATGTTCAACTACCCAATTCCTTACTGTTAGGCAAGGTTCAAGTGAAGACTGGTCCTAGAACAACAAGTTGCGTTTAGATGGTAAAAAACCCATGCCAAATATCCTCAGAATGCCACTGAAGGTGTCCAGAAGACTTTGTAACTCAGCGTCTTCACCTAACATGACCGCCACCTACGCTACGTACTCTAGTTGTGCTAAGGAGTCTCCTGTGATTTCAATCTCTGTGAAGTCATACTAAGAGAGGGAGACCTTCGTGAGCACGTTTATGACAAAATTAAGCAGGAATTGAGAAAGTGAACATTCTTGGTAGACATCACTTAAAACAACGCTTCTCACCTAAACCTTCACCATAGGCCCAAACACGCCAGTGAGTGTTCAAGTACACAGACTTCAACAGAGTGATGTCCTACCTTGGTACTTTCCATTGAGATACTGACATTGAGAAATACCGCTAGTGTCAAGTACTGGTAAGTGTGTCCCGAAACATGGTTGAGAGTTAACACCTGGTTG
This sequence comes from Heterobilharzia americana, assembly GCA_944470555.2. Classification (NCBI taxonomy): domain Eukaryota; kingdom Metazoa; phylum Platyhelminthes; class Trematoda; order Strigeidida; family Schistosomatidae; genus Heterobilharzia; species Heterobilharzia americana. Next base: position 28,636,916 of record OX104132.1, on the reverse strand, counting down.
ACGGACAATCTTACCCGAGAAGTGCACTGTACAACTCACTACACCTCTCAGGGAGAATGAGAAAAAGAAAGGCATAAAAATGATTATACAGATATAGATAAATACGCAATAAAGTTTTGCGTAGCGAAATATTCGGAATTTAGGTGTCACTTTTCAGCTGCGAATTATGCAAACCAGAGTTGGACAGATGATCTTTTGAGTAGATTCTCCAAGTATTTTTAACTTGACAATGACTAATGATAATGGTAAGGAGCAAAGTGACGAATTTGTCTTAAAAATATGCAATGCCTAACATCAAAGGCTTGAGTGACCAGATACTGCTCGGTCGTCAAAACGTAAGTTTGAATATATAACCCCATAGCGAGTATGCCATCAGCCTATTATCTGACAGCTTATTATGTTCAAAGTAAAATCCGCACGACTTGGGAACTAGTAACTAGATTAAAAATGGAGGTTGATAACTGGCAGCATGATGTCATGTGTAACCAAAATACACAAAATAAAATCAGATAATAACATTACAAACAAGCTCTGAAAGATGTAAGCCATTCAACATACATAGTCTGGAGTTTTCTTGTAAAAACACAGCTAGATCCAACATATCTTCTTCTTCTTCAGAAGCAGGAGGAAGTTGATTGTAGAATTTTTGGTCGATGTAAACATGGCAAGTGGAACATGCTAGAGAGGCCTCGCATGCACCTTCAATTTCAATGTTATGCTGGCGAGCCAGGGTCATTAGGTTGTCATCAACTTTTCCTTCAATTTGTTTAACATTACCGACACGATCGACAAACTGTATGCGGACACTGAAATCGCACCGTCAAAGTGCATAAATTATTGCAAGTTACATTTTAGAATCACAAGTAGTTGAGTCCTCACTATATTTTTTTGAGTCTATTAAGTATGTAAGATGAACAGTCGCTTACGATTCAGAAGAAATGAAGGAAAGCGATGTCTGCAGGAAATCAACTGGTGGAACGATCGCACTTTGGATAAAATAAGAAGCATTTTATTTACATTAAGAAAAATTGGACGGTTGGTGCTATCAGTTGTTTGTTGAATTCTTCAAGAAATACCGAACGATACCAATCAGATACAAAAACTGTAAAAGTGAAAAACATGAAAGAATAGTAAAACCCAGCACTCTGTGTTCGCATTCGTACAAAACTGAGAAAAGCTAAGGGGCAATCAAATTACAGGTTTGAAAATAGTGGCTTAAACCGATAACAAATCTAAAACCATGTGACCGAACTGAATAGTGGAACCTAATATCTACATTTACGCACTCCGTATTAGCCATATATATACCACTTTGGTTTTAGCTGCTTTATCATAAGAATTCTTGTTAGCACTCAACAATCAGTCCGAATAAATTGCCAAAATTCAAAATACTTACTGTTGCCTAATATATTTCCTAATTTCAAAGAATAGCAACCGAAAAAGTTTTCTTAAAAACCAAACATCGAATATGAAAGTAGGTTGTACTGTACTCTGGACGGAAAGACGTGTAGTTTAAGGTAGTATGAACGATTTCTTTGGGTTGTACAACTGAAAGACAGTTTTAAATTGAAGGATACTACCCGTTATACGTAAGTAAAACAATTAATTATCAGCTTTATCATCATAAAAGATAGGTTTCCGGAAGTATTCATGTACACCAGTTGTCTACTATAATATAAGTAGTATTGCATCTACCTTATTTGCCAAATTTTATAGGGAAGAATAAGTGTTAAGCCCAAATCACATAAAAGATGGATAAACGTATGCTTCTGAACAAAGTCCTGATACAAATAAGTTAGACGTCTAGCGTTTCTCTAGAAAATCTCCATGGAACAACTAGGCTTTCACATGATATATTAATATACTGAGGATTCTAGACTGACTCGAATATCAATAGCAGATGTAACACTAGGCAGGTTAACATCACTAAGTACGTCAGGAAAGACGTGCGACCGGCGGCACATATTCAGACTACAGTGAAAAGGCGAGTAGGCTACTAGCCCGGTTTAGTCCTTGCAATAATTATCTCTGTGAAGTTTATTTTTCCTTGAACGTGATCACGGAGGAACACGGGACCACTTGCTTCGGTAACGAGTTCCAGTTATTGAGCAATCTATGGGAAGACAGGTACCCCACTCAAATGATTCGATCGCGGACTTTGGATATTTTTCATGATGTCCTCTAAGGTGAGTAGAGAAATTTGATAAATCTACCTAAAGCAGTATTCAGAATGTGAAAGGCTAAGATAAGATCATTTATTTCCCTACGACAAGATAAAAAGGCTTAGCCTTATCACTTGCTCTTCTTAAGAAAAGTGGGTTAGACCTGTCACTAATTTAGCGACAGATCTCCAAACCCGTTTTACTGTCAGCTTTCTTTTTGAAGTGTGGACTAGCCACCTGGATAGGATACTCTAAATGAGGCTTTAAGTAAGTTGAGTATAGGATCCTGAAGCATTTGAATGCCCTATGATGCGACCAATATGCGAAAAGCTCTAGCTGCAGAAGCATCACAATTAGCAGTTGTTTTTACTTAACACTTGCAATATTCCTAAATCTTTTCCTTCCAAAACCCGAGGTATTAGTTGACCATTCACTAAGTATCCACCAAAAACTTTAGCTCAACGAACACTACCGCATTTTTGCTGGAATTGGTTCCCAGGTCCCATTGCGCAAAGACCACTTAACTAGTTCACAAATGTCAGCTTGGAGTACAAAGCTACCATCATCATTGAGGATGGTCGTTCATATCTTGGCGTCATCAACAAATATCGATGTTGATGACTCCTGCATCTTTGGCATTTCATTGGTATAAAGACAGAAAAGCAGTGACTCATGGATAGTGTCCTGGGGAACACCACTAGTAACAGGTTACCACTCACACAGTATTCCATTCGTACTCTGCTTTTAGGACCTTGTTTTGTGTAGGTACCCAGCTGGAAAATACTTTAGGCGCACTTTGAAATGTTTGGGCTAAAAACGGATCTAAAATTGTTTGGAATACTGCCAACAATGCAACGTCGTCCTCGACATTGTTAAAACTTTTCCCCCAAAATTCCAAATTTGTCAAACTGTGCTGAAGGTTTTGCCCAAGAATTCCAAAAGTTCCGCAGTCCGCCCAAACATTTCCCCGAAAAACCCAAAGGTTCTGAACTGGCCCAACTTTGAAATACTCTGACATCGGTGAAGTAAAGGTATAATTACACCTTAATTATGCACTGTACGAGTGTTAACAATCCAAGGTCATTTACAAAGTTCGGGTTTAGCGTAAATGTTCTGCAGTTTACTCAAATCTCCGTAAGTCCGCTCAGGTTACTCAAATCGTTTACACTGCGCGCAAATATGTCAAAATGTCTGCAGTGCGCCCAAAATCAGACTAATAAGGCATTACAACAGGTAGCAAGTAGTGTATAGTAATACATTTGGGATGTGTATTCCTTGTTGCAGTATATGCGATGTGTGACTGCTTGTTTAATTCCCGAATACTGTAATTTTCTTAGATATTAAAATTTTGGGATGTGCCCAAAATTTCGAAGCTGCTCCCGAAGTTGATTTCGGGATTTACCCGAAAATGCCAAAGTGCACCCAGTGTTTGCCGGTCGGGTATTGCCTGATCTCGATGTGCACCACATTTCCGATACCAAACGTTCGAAGTTTCTTCAGCAATCGCAGGGTATCCCATTTTTCCTCACTTTCGGCAGTTTGGGTTAGCCCTGTTTGATACATCCTAATATGAATGCACGCCCTGAATATCCTCATGTCTAATAACAGCTGTTCAATGACAGACTCAGATTTAAATGTAACCGATTTGTACCTAATGACCCTTACCAACATACTAGAGGTTATATACTTACTCAACTACTATCCTCCACGGCCGAAATGACCTTCAATGAACTTCAAACTTCGTGTCGTAGATTTAGTGAAGGGTTTTACTTTGGTTTCTACATCTGTATTATTGGAATACGTTCTGGTTTGGAATGGTCACAGTTATCTTCCCGGTTCCAAAAGACGTGAATGTATAGAGAACGATTATTAATTAATCTGGTCTCAAGGTAGAATTACTGCACCTGATCTGTAGATCTAATATCCAATATCTATTTAATGAGCCTGTGTAAAACAGTCCATTTCTTCTTGATCCCTTCCCGGTCTCGCAGAACGGTTCTAGGCCTTTGATAGATTCCGATGCAGCAGATCCATTCACTCGTTTTCTGTAGCTCTGGTATACAGAACAGAAGGTTAAGTGTTGGTTAGTTCGCCTTGGACTATGGTACAGTTGGCTTCTTCAGATGTCGAGTTGCCAGACAGTTGTTCGGACTAGCCGTTAGAAGGAGATAGGGATAGTGAAGAGAGAACCTAGGAAAGAAAGGTTGTGTGGGTAAAAGGGAAAAGAAAAGTGGACTGACGGAGTAATCTACTGTGGCGTCACACTTCCCCAAAATCAATGGCCTAGGGTTTGACGACTTTCGACATTGATGCTGAACTTGGCAGTTTAACTGGACTCACTAGGCTGAGGGCACCCGGTCAAGCATCCTCGCCATTTAACACGCTGCCGTGTTACGTTGCACTGCTCGTATTCGACTCTCTAGCCAGTTAGTTGGAACGCATCGGTATCTTGGCACAACCATGGAAATATACCATTCCATCCGACTGCGCTACTGTGTTCTTCCTTGATCTCTTACTCGTAGGTATATAACAAGTCTGAATAATTTAAGTCTGTCAGGTTCGCACCAGGACAAGTCCTAAACTACTTACACCCAAGTTAGGCGAAAAGGGGTGCAAATATACTAAAAACTTGGGCGGGTACGGCTAGCTCATGCCAAGTGGAAGGGTTGAAAAGAGCTTAAATAGTTGTAGCGGGAAGAGAAATGTCTGTAGGGGTAAAATAGTTGGAATGGTGTGACAGCAGTGTATTTCTTCTGTTTAGCTTGTATTCCAGCTACATATGGGCACACCATGGGTCTCTGCGTGACTGTCTAACCTTTTCTTAAATAAATAAATGTTTTATTCTCGTGTTAAAAAAAGGATTTTAACATTAGAGAAGCCAGTTTACAGGCTTCATCACGTTGTTACATCTCAAAATATCTACAAGACTTGAGCCCTCAGTGGTACTGATGGAATGTCATTAGACTCAATTTAAAAAACTGCCGAAGGTCCTGCTAGCTATTAAATAAATGAGGAAATATTGCTTTACAGCGTATATAGGGTGTTAAAGTTTAGATACTCTTCGGAGACCACTTCTGCTGGCAATGCATCCTAGTGCCCACAGACTCGGAGGGAGGAGAAGTGTGAACGCACATGAGTTTTTGACCTTTGGTGGGCACTTCTCTTAGGGTTACCACGAGGATCACCACGGTGGCCACTCGTTGGCAATCCCCTGTTCGGGTGACCTGGGTTGTTCAGTGTTATATAGGCCATTATCGAGTCACCTCGTAACCTTCAGTTGCTAAGACAGTATAGGCCATGGTCTTTCATATGGTTTTCTTTGCATCCCGACAACCCATTTTGTGGCCGGCCCCCGGACATTTTCCAGTAGGTTCATGCCTCTTTTCTGTTGCAGTGGAAGGAAGATATCATGGACCTCCAGTTGGGGTCGTGTGTAAGTCTTGAGGGGCCTCAGAAGGCGCTCTGGGGTGAGGGCACCTACTTGTCTGCTCACAAAGTGTAGTACACAGTATGCTTTTGAGGCATCACCTGGTTAATTGGAACTGGTGTCCCGTTTCCCCGTCACCACTAAATCCAGGTCTTTTTCCGTTGTATTATGACAAAGATGTGAACCACAGAGAGAGTAGGATACTGTCTGGGGGTCGGGAGTGCGGAAAAACATGGATCGGAGCTTATCCAGGTTAAACGCCAGTTCGTTATTTATTGCCCACCCCTCTAGAGTTTTGGGGTCGTTCTGTAATGCGCTCGATCCCGTTTCGCAAGTTGCTGCCCTCCATAACTTGACATCGCCAGAGTAGAGGAGAATCGGAGAGCTGATATGCGGAGGAGGCCATACGCGAACAGTAGGAACAACAATGGACTGAGGATTTGCCCTCGTGGGACACCAGACAATGAGGTTGAGTGTGCCCTATCGTCACCTGTGCAGAACTCCCTGCTGCCTAAGTAGTTCCTCATCCACGATAGCACCCGGCCACGGATACCTAACCCGGATATTTTGTGCATTAGGTTGGCGTGTGAAAAGGCGTCAAAGGCTCTGGGTAAATCCAGAAAAACTGCATGAACCGGGACCCTGAAATCCCAACACGCACTCAAGTGATCGTGGGCCGTCAGAAGGTTGGAAGCACAAGACCCACTTTTCCGGAAGCCATGTTGAGCGTCACTTAGTGCCCGCTTCGTGTCCAGATATTCGCTGATACGGTCGTCCATCACACCTTCCATAACTTTTGATATTATGGGTAGAAGTGCTATGGGTCTATAACGGTTTGGTTTCTGCCTGCCTCTTCCTTTGATAGTAGGGGAGAAGATGGCCCATTTCCACCCTCGCAGGAGCCGTTGTTCATCCAAGGAGTGTTGGAAGAGACCACAGAGTGAACCACATAGGGTACTTGCACATTCTTTCAGCACAAATGGGCGAATGTCGTCGCACCATGGGGATTTTCCCGCGCTTAGCTTCGGTGGCTTGTCGGGAACAACAGCACGAGTTATCTGTACTTCATGTAACTCTGCAGCACAGGATAACTGTGGGGGCCGTTCGGGCAGTAGGCATGCATACTTTTCTGATGGAATGTTGAGCTGCGTCAAGTGAAATGCTTAACATTTCCGCCATCTCCAGTCCAGAGAGGTTTACTCCATTCGGACCATTTGTGACGCATGCTCTTTGACTTCTCAATCTTCTCTTCGCTATGAGTCAGTATAGGACTTTAGGGCTTACCTCAATTTTCTTGGTGAGGTTGGACTGGAAAGACCTCCTGCTCTCCCGCACCCTGATGTTGCTTTGAGTTCGCGGGGCTATATATGCATCGTAACCGCCCTCTTCTCTGGAGAGTCTCCATTTGTGCCATGCCCTTCGCTTGGCTTTTAGGGGGCACTCGCTGCCTCGTTTTAGCCATAAAGTTCGCCTTCTGTGTGCTGTCACCACCAAGGGGGAAGTTTTGCGAGATCGCTGCCTCGGTGATGTCCCTTACCAGCCCTCACTGTCAGTCAGCTGATAAGGATCACCAATTCACTGTCCATGGAGCTCTCGGTAGGCTTTGGTTCATTCCCTCGTAGCTTGCTGCGTTGTAACGGAGGTAAGAACGAGGTTCCCCCGCGATAATTTTTCACTGATTGCCGGGTCAAACGCTACCATAGCGTGATCACTGCTTCCAAAAGGAGTTTGGGCTTAGACGTTTTCAAACATGGGTGATCACTGGTCAGAAGCTAGTCCAATTTAGATGATTTACCATCGGAGCCTCAGCGGGTGCTGTCGCAAATCTTTTCTTGCGGCCCAGCCATTTGGATGGCACCTATCAGGTTGCAATCGAACTTCCGGCTCGGAATCGTGCCACCTTGCTCTAGGCTGAGAACTGGGGCCCTGAAGTCGCCAGATATTAGGACCTGGTCATACCCCATAGTCGACATTGTGGATGTTACTTGAAGTAGTTTTTGGTTATGCTCCAAGTCAATATTGGGGGACCCATAGATTCCTTCAACTAAGCACTAACTGTGTTTGACCGTGAAGTGGCACCAGATAGAGTCTGGGGACTCTGTCAATACCGTGTCAGTCGTTTGTCCACTTTTGAGCTAACCGTTCACGTATATTGCGACCCCCCTTCGTCCTCGCGTTCTCCGTCTCTCCTGAACAGAAACATGTCGCCTGTGTTAACCCCCGTGTCACTAATGTCCGACGTCAACCATGTTTCCATCAGGATTGTAATTCTCGGAACAAGGCCATAACAGGGGGATCCGAGACCTGATATTTTACTTCTGGGTCCTCTCACGTTGCTGTAAAGACACTTGAAAGTGCTCTTCGTAACGTGAGGTGTCTCTGCTTTAACTAGAGGCATAGGTTTGGATGTGAGGGTTTTCGCTGACTGGCCAGCTCTAATGGAACTGGCCCAGTTAAGTTTTTTCCCGGGTCGACTGGTACAGTTGGTATTGCACGGAGGTTGTCCATCTGACTCAACGTGTCGGTTCAGGGTGACGGCGGTCTGGGCACTGGGAGTAACTGCTGTCTGTTGTTGTCACAGTGTTCTCGGTCTACTTTCACAGCAGCAAACATTCCCGCTCATGGTTCCCTTGACCCTACACCACATCTCTAGCCCCCTGGTAGGAACTTCTGGGGGTTCGAAGTTGATAGCCGTTAGTCTAGGTGAGGTTGTGACTGTCGGATGCGAGAGGCATGGCAGTCTGCTGATTGCCACTGTTGCAACCCTCTGCCGGCCCCATCCGAGCTAGGAAACCACCCCTGTTGTTGGACGTCATGGATTTACTTGTCACCTGGGGTACCGGTCGCCACTTCAGGTATTCCATGTATGACCATGGTTTTGGATTTGGTGGATCGGCTGCTTCTCAAGATGTCCTTCTTAACACCCATTATCGGTAAGGTCTAACTTTATTGTTGGACGATCTGTTGATGACCAAGTTGTGTGACGGCAAGAAGGGCCTTTCAGCGTCTCTAGTTGAGCCAAGAGTTACTCTCATTGGTGGGGGCTTCCCTGGGGTGAGTGGACACAGTTTTTGCTCGAGGGTGCCCGGACCTAGCATGACACTAAAAGAGCTCCACTGCTGCCCGTCGAACATGTCCTTACGCTCTGGAAGGCCATCACTGCTGGCAGGAAAGTTAAATAGAATGATAGAGGTAGATCGGTCACTGATACCAACATTATCCTACCCTGAGGGTGCGTTTTCACGGATAATTCGAGCTTTCTTTTCTACCCTAACCTTCTTTTGCCATCTTTTCCGCTGGCTGCTGTCGCTGATATGGTTTCAAGGCCTGGGGTGGATGCGGCTTCCGTTGGTGTAGGCCGTGTTATGTCCTGCTTATAACCATTCGAGTTTTTGACCTTCGGTGGGCCATTGCTGAAATCCTTTGGAGAGTGAATCTCCTCCACGACGGTTGTTTGGATGGACACCTGGTTTTTGGTAGTTACTGGACACTTACCATTCACTCCAAGTAAGCCTGGAGCTTGGTAAGGTCTCAGACGGCACTGTGGGTAAATGTACTAGAACCACGTGCATGGGTGGGGCGTCACAAAGGTATGGTACTGATGTGGTACTTCTTTGCCACATCGACAGTGCAACCACCTGTTGCAGCTGTTGCACTCAAACGCTGCATCCCTTTTGGTTCCAGTGGGAGCACATGTGTGTGGCAGTCGTCTTCATATCCACAACGTTTGTCCAAATGCTTCCATCCTCCTCGTTGACTTTTCCGCCCAGTGGTTCTCACTAGGAGGTCGGGATAAGTGACAGGTGTGGCATGGGGTCTGCGTTTACTTGACTAAGGACAGTGGTGTTTAGAGTGCCGGGAAAATCGGTGGACTGGCTAACTTCGAGTGTAGCAAGCACTGACTGTTCAGTCGAGCTAGACTTGGGTGGCATGTTCGTATACTACGTAGCTTTCTCCGTCACTTTTTGACGTCTCAAAGCACCAGCCCTAGTAACCACTAAGAATGAGGTGGTCAGTGACTACAGTGAGAATATGCTCGAAGTGCCTCGAAGACTCGCCTTTTTCGGGGGCAGCACGCTTTCACCGCGCATATCAATAGACCGATGAAGATAACAAGTCTTGATAAAAGGAGTAGAGCAATAAAACTGCAAGGCAAGTAAACAAGACTTTCGACCTTATCCGTCACTGCAACTCTATCGAATTCCAAAAAAGTACCAAGTCACGGAGGTAAGAGTTAGTGGAGTATGTTTCGCTGCAGGTGCAGCAACCTGAGCTATGACGGCTAGTCGAGACAGCGAGACCTACCATACAGTTAGTGGTTTGGGGGGCTCCTGGTGGATAATCGTAAATGTGGATTTTAACGAAATGGACGGCGACAAGCAAAAACACGTCGCTATACACGGAGCGCGTGACGGAAAGCTTCTTGAGTTCAGCCTATGGGTAGAGTGGGGTTGAAGACATGCGTCCAACCTCCTTTTAGAAGCGTCGGAGGATGGGGCTGTAAGAACTGCTAAAGGAAGGGAGTTCCACAGTTTACAAACTCTGACCGCAAGTGGGCTAGCACGGATCTTTGTACTTGCTCTTTCATGCTCTATTCTTGACTGGTGACCCCTCAGATCGCGTTTCCGAGCAGAGCTTAGAAGGAACCTGTTGGGGTGGAGAGGATTATGGGCAATGTGATACACCATGGTAGCATCCCCTTTTGACCCTCCGGTATTGCACTAAATGCAGCTTAAGGGCGACCTAGCTATCTGGGTATGGTTTGTGCCGTAACCCAATCACTTTATTTGTGGCCCTTGTCCCTACTGGTTCTAGGATGAATGTGTCCCTCTTCAAGTACGGGAACACTGGAAGCGAGTTTTTTTTCTAGATGAGAGCGAATGTACGGAGCATACACTGTGGTGAGAAGAGTAGTTAGACTCCTAGAATCAGCGACAGAAACCCCAAGACTCCATAAGCCTTGTAGGCTACTGGTCGACGGTGGACTGAGGTTCCTATTGTGTCGCTTAGTGTAACTCCCAGATCTTGTTCCGTGTTAGGGTGACAGGTATTTATTTCACCCAGGAAGTAAGGACTGGGACTGCTTTTGTGTTCGTCAACCACCGCTATCCAACACTTCTTCGAGTTGAGAGCAAGCGGGTTTTCTGCAGTCCAGTTAAGGATTTTCGTAAGGTCTTCCTGAAAAATTGGAATATCCGTTGGCACCCGTAATTCCCCTCCCAGTCTTCAAATCATTGGCATGTAATAGTTAGTGAGAATTAAGGGCTCCTGGTAAGTCACTGATGGAAACGAGGAACAGTGTTGGACCCAGACTAGAACCTTGAGGCACACCACTCAACATCAGGGACCAATCACATAAAGAAGAGCCAACTCTAACCGCCTACAACCTGCATTAAAGATAATCTTTAGGCCAGGTTAGCAATTTTCCGTGTGCACCCATCAGATGAAGTTTTTTACATAGGATATCTTAACTTACTCCGTCAGAGGCCTTAGAAAAGTCAAGTAAACCAATGCGAATAGGCTTTCTCTGCTCAACAGAGGGTCCAGCTATTCCAGGCTATCAACAGATTGGTGTTACATGACCCTCCAGGTAAAAAGCCATGTTGACAGTGATCACGAAATGGGTTATTTACGATTCCCTCCATGACCTTTGCAACTGAAGAGATCAGGGAGATCTGTCCGCAGTTGGAGGCGGGTAGCTTGCTTCCACTTTTGTATATCGGGACGACAGTCACCCTTTACCAACCAGGTAACCTGCCTTCCTGAAACAAGCCTTTGAAGAGGTTTGCTAGTGGGGCACACAGAACTTCAGTACACTGTTTGAGTAATCTTGGGCAAATCCCGTCGACCCCTGGAGACTTAGTCGGGTTCAAATTCTTTGGTATTTCTATAATTACAGTTGGTTCAAACTCCGTATGGTTTAGCCCCTCAGTGATACTGGTGTCCGACAGATGCATGATTTTACCTCCCGAATGACAGAAGTTGTTTTGGAATTTATGAGTCAGTAAGTTTGCTATCTGGGAGTTGGAGTGGGAATCTCTAGACTACTGGGGTTCTGTAACCAAGTAAACTGTTGCTCTTCTGTTTCATCAGCTAGTACAGTATCCCATAATTCCCCTCTGGGGTTCTACATAGTCGTGTCGGGTAGTTTATTCTGTCATTTCTGACTCTTCTAGTACATCTGTTACGGGTGTATTTATAATTTAGCCAGCCAATAGGACTATTATGTGCCTCCACTGACTCCAAGATGACAGCTTATGCTGTATCAGTTTGCGCGTGCTTCACTTAAGCCGGGAGGAGTAGAATTTTTTGGTTCTTCTTGGAATCGGAGGGGCGTTATCTTTTATCATCTGGAGGACTGTGTTATTCAACAAATCCCATCTGACATCCAGATCCAGTAGGTCATCGCAATTTAGGCAAGCGGAATTGGACCTTCTCAAAATCAGTTCCCTTGTAGTTCCTGACTAGCGGCTGACAGGGAACAGGTGACTTAGATACGGAAATATTGAAGGGAATAACTGCAAGATCACTCAACTCAAGACGACTGAGAACACTCAAGTTAGTTACACCAGTGAACTGATTTGTGAAAGTATAATCTGTTCGGGATACCTTACCGTCAAACCCCCAGCGACTGCACTGGGAGACATGTTCAGTCAAGGAGTTTGGCAGCAATAATTCCTGAAAGTCTTTTAAAGCAACAGGTGAACTTTCAGTGCTAAAGAGTCGAGGAAAGTTAAAATCCCCCGTGATGTATTGACATTTTGTTTAACGTGATATCGACTCCAGAAGGGCGATTTAGGACTCCAACCAAACATGGACCCCCACAGCACTTAATGCAACACCACAGAACATCTTTAGTCGCAAGTCTATGAGACTGAACTTTGTGGGATTTCAAGGAAGGACAATGGCAAAGAATAACGCTACCTCCTGGGCCTCCTGGTCTATCGTTTGAGATTAGGCTCAGCTGTCCTAAACAAACTTCCTCGCCTTTTACGTCCTCTGTGAGCCAAGTTTTACAGAAAGCCGTTATGCTAGGGTTATTCTCATCAACTAACAACCTTAGCTCTGGCATCTTGGGGCGCCGCCGCACACACTACTACAGGCACAGTGAATGAGAGTACAGAGACCGGACTTTCCAGAAGCGGGTTGAGTTGAGAACGTGTTGCCGGCTTTGACAAGTTTTTTGATAAGAGGGCGGAACCAAGGGCTACTAGATCCATAGATCTGTTTGACTGAGAACTAGTGCGGGATTCTTCGACCTGACACAAGGTCTATAAGAACTCCTGCTCATCGCCAAACCGTTCTGTCGTTAGATGTGAGCCGGCCAACGGCAAGCTCTTGAACCGCCTCTCAGTCTGCCTTTGCCCCCTGAGGTTGCACTCGCTTATCTTAATTTCCCTGGAGAATGTGTCAGGTACATTATACCAGGATTCCAGGGCAGTTCTGACCATATCCGGAGAGTCAAGGGTTACTTGGAGCAGCCTGGGAGTACGAATGATCTAGAGGTGAGCCGGCCTTGGAAGATGACCAATTTTTTCGGCCCTCACATCGATTTAGAGTTTGTTGGCTATGTGCTTCCACTGATTTGTGCCGTGGATAAGTTCAGCAATATCAGTGCCCGAACATTCGGAGATCCCTTGTATGACTATGGAACAGCATATTTCTTGCCGTTGCGAAAAGGGTTCCCTCACTGGCAGGGTCTATCAGGCCTAATCATAAGTCAGACAGTTTTCACTTTAATTACCGATGACCTTTAGGAAGGATGTATTAGGACCGACGAGTACTATCGAGAGACACTCTCAAAGGTCCAGGAGAGCCTTTGAAGGGAGAACCTGCTACGCCGCAGGCGTTGAAGAGGCACACTGTGGGGCAATGTCCCTAGAAGTCTGAAAATATCTTTCCATCGACCAACATCATGTTCTTCACGATCAGTTAATGGAGAATAGCCACTTTCCTGAATGTTAAAGAGTATGAGCAATCTAAGGTCAAGGTTATGGTCCAACGTTTGGGGCTTATTCCTCCCTGCGAATGCAAACTCAGATTTCTGATTAGCCTTCCAGGAGTAACCCGCATGACCCGAGCTACTGGCTGTGGAAGTTACCTTGAGGATTGACCTGGGCTGGTGATGAAATGCAGATGGCTTCCGCCCTGCCAAAAGGTGGTTAGACCGCGACCTGCTTTTCAGAACGTTTTTTACCTGAGTGGAAGGGGAGTTGATCACCTCATGGTTTGACTTCCTGTTTAGCTGAATAGTTATGACTTTGCCAGGCTTACGGTCGTTACCTAGAGTTTTACTTTTAACTGATCTCACCTGCCTACATTTACTCAAACCCTTCTTTTGGCTCTTATCAGGTGTAGTATTCAGATTCATCTTTGAGAGAATCTGCTCTAAAGGCATGCTAACAGGCAGGCAGTCCGTGGCCGCGATCACTTCCTTCCTACCTTCACTTGAGTATGAAATACTGGAGTTGTTCGTTACCGGAGAACAACCTTTGACTTTACTACCTTCCTTACTGCTAGCTTTAGGGATCTTTTTAGGACCATGAGACCTCTTTTGATTGAGGCTGATTTGAGTAGAAATCTCAACTGTAATATGATCGGAGTTCTGCCTCACTAGCTTTCGGCCTATTTGGTATTTATTTTTGGACCTATAACATGGACGGAAGTATCAGTCCCCAACGAAAGAGCTAGTAAGCGGTGCTTCACGATAACCAGACGGCCGGCTGGGATCTCAGGAGCAATGAGTCCACTGGCAGCAAAGTTCACAATCCATCACCCTAACCAAGCAGCTGACATTCCTGCAACAAATCAAGCAGACATCCTTTGAAACCGCCATTAGACTGAATGGAGCGTAGACAAGTATTTGTTCAAGGGTTCTGAATAGCTCCACAGTCAACATAACAAACTGATCAAAATTTGTCAAACCCCAGTCTTTTCTTTAAGTCCGCGCGTGTAGGGTTAAAGAGCCAGTATCTTCAAGATAAAACTGCGCCAGGATGTCAGCGGACAAATAGCCCTGAAATTTGTAGTCCACTAGTGACTAAGTCACTCTCTGAAAGGATCAGCAAAATTAGCATTTACGATGTGCCTCAGAAAGGTACTGCTAATTCGAAAATAGGTGAGGAATGAACTGTCAAGTTAGGGCCATTCGACTGCCTTATGCAGACGTTTTCATTACGTCCTGGCAAGTGAACAGTCTTATATGATGGGGAACGAGAGATATGAATAGGCCTAAAAATAATTATTTTGGGCACCCTATGCCAAAAGAGGACCGAAATTCACCACAAGATAGGATCACAGAAAAGGGCTGTTCCATACAACCTCTTCCTTACCTCAAGGTGAGAGCTACGGGGGGTTACGGATGTGAATCCCTGAACAAGCTGTTGCTTAGGCAATTAACCCTCTAGGGTCCAATGTGATTCAGCACCGGTGCCGGCCATCATATTTTTAATGGACTGGCTAGGATGAAGGAACACGGTCAAGAACTCATACCATTTGTCAGGCTGTCGTTTTACTTTGCGTTGCGAGTATTCAGTTCTGTGTCTAGTTAAAGCGCACCATTATTTTGGAACTGTTCACCGGATGTGTCATTCGCGTCTGGTCGCGCCTCTGTTTTCTCTCTTATACTGGGAATCGGGTGTTCAACAAGTTTGCAGAATAAGCGACTGGCCTCTACGTCTGTCAAGTTCACGTATAAACTATTCTTGATCTTTCACATGTCAGCTTTATACTTGAAAAAGAGTATTTACTCAGATATCGTTCGTCAGACAAGGTAGTAGTTGCAAAAAAACCAAATTTCGATAGCTTATAGTTGAAAGAAACTCAATATCCGCGGTCACATTCGTGGTTTAAGCGGAATTGCTTTAGCTGACGAACCACAATCAAGCGTCCACGCCATTCTGTGCTTTGTTGCTTAGCGTTACATCGTTTGTCTATGGTTCTCTAAGCAGCCACCCACGCATGTGAGTTTCTTAGACTGATATTTCAAACTAATCACCCTTATCTAACAATTAAAGTGGGTTCTTCCAAACCCTTCATACTCAGTGGTTCCAACAAAGTGCAACCAACTTGTACTTGGTTTCCGTATGCATCTCTACAAATATTTTTCGGCATAAGATTACGTATTCATCGTTGCCAAATCCCAAACTTTCGCTGCATGCGCGTTGAATATTTGGCTACCTCTTTAGAATTGGCTAACTTTTCAAAACGATAACTGATCGTCTGGTTTGTCCTTGTCCTGGCTTACTTTTTACCAGTTCGTCATCAGTGATACAGTCATTCTGACAATTGCGGCTGATTTAAGTAATTGCACCCTTAGTAGTGACCGGGGATCGTCTCATAAATCAATCCAATAGGGCATTTGTGCGTTCCCGTGGGGCCGGGCTATCTTTATTATTGTAGACGCCCAAGGTTAGACTGCGTTTAGTGGCCCACGGTCATACGATCAAACGGCATCTGGAAATTCATCCATGCAGTGAAGTGGAGTGGGCCAAAAATAATACACCGAGACGCCGCTTTTTTCGCTAATTAACGTGAAAATGAACAGCTATTTGTGCTCACTTCTGTCTTCTTATGAAGAAATTAAGCTATCTCGTCACTAGCTGTAGCGTGCTTTTCAAAACCTCGCCGTTTCTCCCCAAGAGCTGCACAGGAGGCCAATTCAAATAGTTTTCCTCTGAAATTTGTTACGGGTCATGAGCCACAATTCCACAACATTACTATTTCTTACTCAGTACGGACTGCAGCTTACCCTCTTAATAAAGTTGAACACGGACAATGGATCCCGGAAATTTCTTTTGAACAAATAGATGTATGCAAACGCATTACTGCAAGGTCAGAACATAATGAGGAGGGGAAGCCGCTCGAATGTTGTTCGAAAAGAGTCTACGCAATGAATGTAGGCAGTTGACCGCAATGAGGGAGAAGGATATGGAAAAAGCAGTGGCGATAGGTAACAGCAAATAAATATTTAGACCTACGAAGGAAAGTCAAGTTAAACGGTTAACAGCTAAAGAGACTATACTAGGGAGAGGTAGATTAGTGATCCATGTGTGGGGTTGATGAATGAGATGCTAATCTAAACACTTTGAGGAACGATTCAAATGGCCTCCAGCTATAATGCCATTGCGTGCTATCCAGCGGTATCCTAAATGAAACACTGAGCTGATGCATTCAGATCTTTCAGAAGTTAAGAAGGCAGTAAGAAACGTGGAACGAGTAGCAGAAGTAGGACCAAATGGCCTATTACCACAGGTGCATAGGGACAGTGGTCTGAAATTATTGTTGAGGTTGGCTAACGTGCTAACTAGCGTAAAGCCATCGGACTTCATCGTCTCAGACTGGTCCTAGTTTCTGGTTGTCTCGGCTTTCAAGAAAAGAGACAAATCCCTTCGGCATAACTACGGGGGAATCATACTAACAAGCATACTGTCTAAAATCCTAAGTTTTATAATTATCAGACCTTTGAGTGAATCTGTGGAACCGCAAATCTAAGAGGACCGGGGAGGTTTTAGACCTGATCGTGACTGTTTTGACTGGATAACCGCTCTCAGTAGAGTTTCGGAACAAGGGAACACCTACCTTCATCTGACGTCCGCTGTATTTCTCGACCTGAAGATGACATTCGACTTCATCTACCCAGAGGTATTAGTTCAATCACCCCCCCCCAGTGGAAGGAGGGCCTGGTGACAATGGCATTAATGACGATAATCGCTCCATTCTGGGCGGCATGCTTTAAACAGTATGGAATTCTCAGGAAATTCATTACCAGAAAAACATATTCAGAAGAAATGATTGCTGGATCCAAATGATATTAATAACAGAACTATTAAAGAAAATAATGTTGAACGCTCGACTGGTGTTAGATTAGCTGCAGATCTCGAATGGAGGATGTACACAAAGCTGACACAAGTTTGGTGGTGACGGTTCATTCAGTCAATATAAGAACCTGTCATTCGAGTCAAGAGTTCGATGAGCGGGAAAGTTCAGTTTCATCGGATTTGATATTTTTATCACGTTTTGTTACTTACCCAAAAAAATGCTACCTGATTTAAACAGTTTGACGCATACGTTCGGTGGAAAATCTTGGCAGCCCATGGTTCAAGCAGGTGACCAGATGAGGTCTCTATACCTGAATTCCTGTAAATGTACCACAGTCGGCAATAAGTTGCGTACATGAAGTCACTAACCGCCGAATTCTAATATTGTTTGATGTAACTGTCACCAGATAAACTGAAATGACTTCGAAGTGTATTTGTCTTTTTAAAACAAAAGTGAATATCATTTTGATCAGAACAAATGTAGGGACATATTTTTAATACACTTAAGCCTTTGTTGAATGGTTTATTTACAGGATGCAAACAGGGATACTGAAACAGCTGATGTCAACAGCATTCCACCGGTTAAACAATATCACACAGTGGACGGTGTAGCTTACTTGGATAGAATAAACAGTTCGACACAGTCGAAACAAAATGCAATTCGACTGCAAAACTATAAACAGCAAGTCATTACTCAATTGTTTTAGATCCTTGACAATATCTGTTCTTAAGCATGAGAGCACATTTTAAGAAAGACTTTCGATAAATTCGGTGTTTTATTTCGGCGTCTTCAATGACCATCAATTAGGCTTATCTAGAAACTGAAAATACTGCGAGAAACTGATTTGTCTTTCGTTTTAAACCTAGTTTATCATCAACATGTACAATTTTTCTGACTGGATGGCTCTGCTTATTTGAATCGGAAGTTTTTATGCAAATAAATTAAATTTGCTAACCCGAATCAGCTGGGTGGATTGAAATTATTCCAGTCGGTCAACTGACAAAGTGTATCGGGTAGAGATTACAAGTATCAAAGAACAACTGTAATCATAACCTTTAATTCTACCTGAATGTAAATTGTTTGATTCGCTCTAACTAAACTTGCTAAATATTTATGTACTGAGCCCTCAGCCACACAATTATGGGAGGGCTTGTAATCTTACCTGGTTGACCAAGTGGAAGTACGTGGAGCGCAGTTGATAACCCGATCAATACTGCAAAAGACTGGACAAATAATGAAGGTAGTGTAGGGATGCGTGTTACAATTCCGTAACGTTTGATCAACCCTACTTAACTTGATGTGCTCTAGTACCTGCTTAACCAGTACTTTACCTAACGTGTAAGTACTGATAACAAAACACAAATCAAAAGAACTGATACGCAATGTATTTAAAGGAGCTATGTATTTAAGGTAAATGTAATAATAATGAATGAGGGAAAAGTTTAATCAACTTATCTGGCTTGTAAGGCTGAACTAGGGACTCGGAGTACGTGCGTGGTGATCAGCACAATGGAGCGCAAAATGGCGTCCAAGCCTGCTCGGATGCATGCTCGTTAAAACAAAACTTAAAACACCCTAAGCATCCGGAGGCAAGCTAGAGATTTATTTAGTTAATTTAATTTAAACTATTTATTTTAGCCCTAGTTATATTTTGGTGCCAGGAAGGTGCACTACAGGTTATCCCCCTCCTAGAAGGTTGTTGGGATACCGGCAACCTTCGATCCTAGGAGGCGACTGCGAGGCGGACACGCAACACCTTTCCATATTGGTGATGGAGTAGGTGACGTGTGGGTCTCCGAAGCTAGTGCAACTATGCACACCTACGAGGTAAGATAACTTTGCGTCTAGACGCAACCCTTCTCGCAGTGGTGGAAGGTGACCCAAAGCCTCCGTCTACTTTTCCCTATTGCTTCTTAATCTACCGGGGAGTGTACAGGGGGAAATTGGTACAAAGAGAACCGAAGAACGATCCAAGTAGCATCGTCAGCGGCCAATTGTATCCAATTTTCAACGCATTTTCTAGGTTCTGCAAGAAGAAAGAAATAGGACATTAGAGTGCTAAGAAAAGGAAAACCAAACAATTCGAAGTGGGAGTAGTACAGAAAAAAAATAATAATAACCAACCAAAAAAATTTTGGAATTTAAATTGTATTTTTGGTTTTTCTTTTTTTTTTGAAAAAAAACTGTTTGCAAAGTAGTGAACAAGACTTGTGAAAACTTTAGATATGAAAACGCATTGATAGTGTATGCCACGACAAAGTAGTTGAAACTCCGAATTCACCAAGTGTGAAGTTGCGCTGGGGCTAATTAACGAAATCGGCGTATCGCTTGGGCCAATGTACACGCCTCCCAGCACGTGTAGAGGGTACTGGATCAGTGTTACTAGACGTGGCTCTTTTAGAAGGTTCAGGGTACGCGCGACTAAACGAGTCTGAGTGGGAGTCTGGCGGCAGGTTGTGTCTTTTTTTTTTTGGTGTAGAGGAAGGTGGGTCGTCCTCTATATAAGCTGCCTTCAAACGATCGACACTTATAGAATCCTGCCGTCCAGATCTGTCAATGACGAAAAACTTTTCTTTCCTACTGAGAACCTTGAAAGGTCCGTCGTATGGTGGCTGTAAGGGTTTACGTACACCGTCACAACGCACAAAGACGTGAGTGCAATCTTGGAGTCTTTTATCCAACTGCACCCGTCTACACTGTATCCGTGTGGATGGGGTTGGAGGCGACGCATGTGTAACTTAAGAGTTTGAGCATAGCCATGGATATCGGTAGGAGTTGGGTCACTACAATCTGAAGCGACCATCTCACCCGGCAAACGTAAGTTACTACCGTAAACTAACTCAGCAGGTGTACACTGTATATCCGTCTTGAGTGTAGAACGGATGCTGAGAAGAACCAACGGCAGAGACTCAGTCCATTTCATATTGTCGACTGCCATTAGTGCGCTCTTAAGGTGTCGGTGGAATCGCTCCACCAAACCATTGGAAGCTGGATGATATGCGGTAGTGCGGATGCGTTTGCATCCCAACAGATTCATCAGCTTCTGGAAGGTAGCGGATTCGAACTGTTGGCCTCTGTCGGTTGTCACGGTGGAAGGGCATCCAAACTGTGAAACCCATCCTTCGACGAAACCCGACTTACTGTTTCGGCAGTAATGTTAGACAATGGGATGGCTAACGGCCAGCGAGTAAACCTATCGACACATGTCAGTAGGTAACTATATCCATCGGAGGGTGGAAGTGGGCCGACAATGTCTAAGTGGACATGAGCGAATCGTGAGTCCGGTTTGGCGAAAGTTCCAAGTGGTGGGATGTTGTGACGATTCACCTTGGAACGTTGGCACTGAATACATGACCGTGTCCAGTTTCGAACATCACGGTTAATACCAGGCCAAACAAACCTAGCAGATATGAGTTTGTCAGTGGCGCGGATGCCAGGATGTGAAAGATTGTGCAAAGCATCAAAAACATGCTTACGCAAGGGTAAAGGAACAACCGGTCTGGGTGTGCCTGTGGAGGTGTCGCACAATATTGACACTTCACTGTTCAGGAGCGGTAAACGCTGTATCTTCAGAGAGGATGAGTGTTGAAGTTTTTCAATCTCCTCGTCTGAATCCTGAAGTTCGGCAATCTTCCGTAAGTCGACTGCTCGAGGCAAAGTAGTGGTGCAAACGCGAGACAGTGCGTCCGCGACAGGGTTATTCGCACCAGAAATATGACGGATGTCCGACGTGAATTGCGAAATATAATCTAGGTGACGTAATTCACGCGGTGAATATCTGTCAGTAGTGGTGTGTAAGGCATACGTCAGAGGTTTATGGTCGGTAAAGATGATGAAGTCACGACCTTCCACAAAATGACGAAAATGTTTCACTGAGGCATATATGGCGAGCAGTTCCCTGCCGAAAGTGCTGTACCGCATTTCGCAGGTGGATAACTTCCGGGAGAAGAATGCAACTGGGATCCAAGTGTGATCCGAAAGTTGTTGCAACACAGCTCCAATGGCCGTGTTAGAGGCGTCAACCGCAATGCTAAGAGGTAGGTTTACGTCTTGATGCACCAGCATCGTGGCGTCTGCTATTGCGGTTTTGATCTTGCGAAATGCTTCTAGTGCCTCCGGAGTCAAGCTGAAAGTTTTACATTTACTTTTCAGCAGGTCGGTCAGTGCAGTCAAAATGTGCGCACATTGGGGAACGAAGCGACGATAATAGCTCACCATACCCAGAAACACACGCAGAGCTTTAAGTGACGCTGGGACTGGGAAGTCTTGGATCGCCTGTACCTTTTCAGGTAGTGGGCGAATGCCTTGCTCGTCGATAACGTGTCCCAAAAATTTTAGTGAACGAACGCCAAATTGGCATTTGGCCAGGTTGACTGTCATCGAATGCTCTGACAGTCTGGCGAAAACCTGTTTCAAGTGGTTAAAATGAGTGTCTTCGTCAGGACTAGCGATTAGTATATCGTCTAGGTAGGCATAGGCGAAATCGAGTCCACGTAAAACATCGTGAATAAAACGTTGGAAGGTTTGTGCTGCATTGCGAAGACCAAAAGGCATACGGAGGAACTCAAAAAGACCAAACGGTGTAATGACGGCTGTCTTGGGAACATCATCAGGATGAACCGGGATCTGATGATATGCACGCGTCAAGTCAAGCTTACTGAAGATAACCGAGCCTTTTAAAGATGCAGTCAAGTCGTGAATGTGAGGGACTGGGTAACGATCTGGAATCGTTTTAGCGTTGAGCCTTCGGTAGTCACCACAAGGCCTCCAGTCCATGCCATTGTTCTTGGGTACCACATGCAAGGGTGAAGACCATGGACTGTTGGATGGTCTGATTATTCCCATTTCAAGCATGTGTTCGAACTCGGCTTTTACAGCACGCAGTTTCTCCGGGGATAATCGCCGTGGTTTCGCAAACACTGGCGGGCCAGTCGTCGTTATGTGATGAGAAACGTTCGAAGTCACACAAGGGACACAACGACTTGGCTTAAAGACATCCGGAAAGGACTGAATGATAGACGCGTAGGGACTAGAAGCGTCCGTCGTGCAGTACACGGGACTGAGGGGCGGCGTCTTTGTGACTATACCGGAAACAGAGAGTGTTGTGGTAGAATCTATCAACTTATGCTTGCCAGCATCTACCAGCAGCTGATAGTGCTGCAAGAGATCCATACCAATAATGCCGGTGGTCACATCCGCCACTATGAAAACCCAACGAAAGGGACGACGCAATCCAAGGTTGAGATCGAGGAATCTCCGACCATAGGTTGTGATGGGCGAACCGTTGGCGGCACGAAGTTGCAGAGACATTGGCCGCAGACGCTCTTCCTTCGTAGGTGGGATGACGCTAGCTTCTGCCCCAGTGTCAACTAGGAAGCGTATCCCAGAATGTCGATCAGTGACGAAGAAGAGGCGACATGGAAGTGGCTCGCCAGCGACGTTAGTCGCCGTCACGTGCTGGCTCACACGTTTCCCGCCTGGTTAGCCTCGAAGGTGCAAGGTCGAGTGCACCTTTTGGCATTGGCACCATAACGTTTATGGTACCAGCACAACCTGGGTTGGGATTGTCGCGATTTGGAACGTCTGCTACCGGTACGGGAGGCAGACCTGTTGCGCGAGCGAGACGTGCGACCGTCGGAAGAACTACCAGACCGCATTTCGTTCCTGATGCTGCACAACTCTCATACAATTTCGAGATGTGAGCTATAACATCGAAACTTGTTGGCTCACAGCCGAGGGAGGATGTGGGTTTTTGGACGAATCCGTGGCAGTAGACAGTGCAGCTGAGATACTAGTGTTGGGTTTCGTAGCATCCACAGCTCTGTCAGCCGCTTCCGCCAGCTCTATTAAGGGACA
Organism: Heterobilharzia americana; assembly: GCA_944470555.2. NCBI lineage: Eukaryota > Metazoa > Platyhelminthes > Trematoda > Strigeidida > Schistosomatidae > Heterobilharzia > Heterobilharzia americana. The sequence continues at coordinate 28,613,651 of OX104132.1, read as the reverse complement.
CTTATGGAAGGGTGCGAGGATCCCTTGAACCGACTGTGGTAACCTCTGTAACCACAGTTGCTTGAGAAATGCTTCATCAATGTTGAAGTCAGCAATCAGCTGCTTCATCTGACGAAGCAGTTGCGTCGGCTTGCGATCACCCAGATGCACATCCCTGAAAAGTTCTTGCACTTTCTGCTGGTCAGTAAGTGCAACACGTTTGATGAGGGCGGTTTTGAGGCGATCGTAAAGATTCGGTGCTGGGTCATCTAGCACATCTGAGACGTCTTCGATCACATTTTCCGGTAAGCTGACGATGACTAAGTTGGACTTAGTTTCTTGTGATTGAATGTGTCTCAAGGCAAACTGAGCTTCCACATGGGAGAACCATGCAGATGGTCTGTGGGCCCAGAAGGTGGGAAGCTGGAGGGTTACGGCCATCTGCGCAGTCGAGTCGTTATCCGCCATTGATCAGGGAATTAACGAGGCACGATAGTGATAATGAAAAAAATTACAATGCAAAAATAACCAATGAGGAGTGCAATAATAAAAAAACGCTAGACCGTGCCAAAAACAAAATAGGCCAGACAAATCAACGCAAGAGAACAAAGGTACTAGACAAAGTAAGAAGTGATACTCGGGCTCACCAATTTTGTAGGGATGCGTGTTACAATTCCGTAACGTTTGATCAACCCTACTTAATTTGATGTGCTCTAGTACCTGCTTAACCAGTACTTTACCTAACGTGTAAGTACTGATAACAAAACACAAATCAAAAGAACTGATACGCAATGTATTTAAAGGAGCTATGTATTTAACGTAAATGTAATAATAATGAATGAGGGAAAAGTTTAATCAACTTATCTGGCTTGTAAGGCTGAACTAGGGACTCGGAGTACGTGTGTGGTGATCAGCACAGTGGAGCGCAAAAATGGCGTTCAAGCCTGCTCTGATGCATGCTCGTTAAAACAAAACTTGAAACACCCTAAGCATCCGGAGGCAAGCTAGAGATTTATTTAGTTAATTTAATTTAAACTATTTATTTTAGCCCTAGTTATATTTTGGTGCCAGGAGGGTGCACTACAGTAGCATCAACACGTGGTGAGAAATCTATACCTAATAGTCAATCATGAACTTTAACATAGCTGCAAGAATCAGCACAGGCAGACACCGAATTTGTTTTATGGTATTTCCTTGATGCCGTTAGGGATTGACAATCATATAAAATTTTTACCAACTCAAAATGAGAAAATGGAAAGTATGTCTGCGTTTCAGTCCTGAAATTTGTCTTGGATTCTTTAGGGAGGCGCCGGAAGGAGTAGCAGAGTGGTCGGCAGGAAGGTATGAGCAGTCTATGAAGCTTTATACAGTTAGCTTGAGTGTCGAAGTGAGATCCAAGAATCTTGAGGTGGATCTACGAAATGCTAGAAAGGGATAATTGGGATTTTTCATATTGAAGCTAACAGTGGCTTACATTCATTCACTTTAACTATTTAAGGCTTTTTGAAGAGATTTTTCGACATCATATTTGTCCAAGTATTGGTATTTCCCCCCTCAACTGTTTCTGATACGACATATTAGACCCGGATATGAAGATTTAGGTTCCCGTCTATTGCTAAGAATTATTGATTACTGACCATAAAGTATATCTCCTCTTGTATAAAATGCTCTAATGAGGTGTACTTCATTTCACTTTGGTCCTACGTAAGTAGGCTATTTTTGATCAGAATATTGATAACTCCTGAAGTCAGGCAAGTCAATAAAACAATATGTAGTTATCGATACCTTGTAAAAAAAGATGGAAGATAGCGTCAAGTGAAACAAAAAGATTTTAAGAGATTTTCTATTTTTCAAACTTCGTTGAGTAAATGTTCTTGCCGTCTTATTACCCAAATAAGTACTGGACTATCTCTGGGTAGAATATGTGAGAAGTTTCTCAAGGATGGTTTAGATCTTGTCCAGTAACTTTTATCCCACATTTATCTATTTCTCATACATTACCCTGCCCAGTAGAATACTTAGTGCTTTTCATTGTCCAATTAGATAAAATCTCAAGATGGTCATATATGAAATTCAGTACATTCGATTCAGTTTCAGATTTCTGCAACTCACTTTTTATTGTGCGGGTAGGCTAATTAGTAAGGTGCAGGATAAATTCACCTGGTGCCATCAACTTCGATTCCAGCTGACAAAATATTTTGATGACGTGGCCGATACTTTATCCCGAATAAATGAGAGCTATATTATTGACGGATAGTAGCCAGCGATGGAGTTCAAGGTGCACGTTTCGTCCTACTTGAGACTCGCCAGCTGGATTTGCCTGCCTCCTGGTAAGTGATGGTATTCGCCCTGAGGCTCGAACTTGAGACGGATCGCTTCGAACGCCAGAGTGTTATCTACCAGACCACGCAGTCATGATAGCCGCTTCTTGTACAACATCAAATGAAGCCCTTCTTTAAATTTGAAAAAAACCAAAGTAAAGAATTCAGCTGATACTGAAATTCTTAAACCTTCCCAAGCAAAGTGTTATTCGTCATGTGGGACCGTATTTCGGAGTATGGTTGTGCCTTACGAACGTGTCATGGGAGTGTTGACCAGGGTTTCAACCTCAGCCTCATTAAAAATAAACCACACACCGTCCGACGTGGCATCCACAGAGCTCAACTCAGAGATGGGCACTGGTAGACCACATTGCTATTAGTCACCACTTGAGAGGATCAGTGGAAGACTACTGCTTCTTCTGGAGTACATGCTTGGATAGCAACCACGCGTTGATCCAACCACGTATATGCCTGCGTCTCAATTGACGTAGGAAAAATTTGGCAACAAAACCATTACGAATGCAGCTCGACAAAGAAAACATCAGTGAGAAATTGGCTAGGCAGTTATCGGAACAGAAGACCATCACTCATCCAGAAGAGGCTTGGTACCATCTCCAGTCTGACGTAGAAGCAGCGCTGTAGACCGTAGCCGACTCCGAAAGGGTGGCTAAAAAGAGCCAGTGGATATCAGCAGCTTCTTCCGAACTAATGGATGCACGCGAACGAACCCCTGCAGGCCCCGAGTACGATGAAGAGCGAGCAAAACTTAAAGGTAGATTGTGAAAAAGTCTACGCAACAACCGCGAACAGTGGTGGGGAATGAAGGCTAAAGAGATGGAAAAGGTAGTGGTGATCAGTAAAAGTAGACAGTTATTTAGACTTATTAAGGAAACTGGAGGGAAAAGGTCAACAACAGTCAGTGTGGCTATAGCGGAGGACGGATCTCCGATTCACTCGCAAAGGAAACGACTGGCACGATGGGCAGAACACTTCGAGGGAAAGTTTAACTGGCCTCCAGCCACCATTGCGTGTCCTGCTATCCAGTCGGATATTGAATGGAACACTGAGATAGGCCTTCCAACGCCAGCAGAAGCCGGGAAAGCAGTAAATAACTTGAAACGAGGAACGGCAGCAGGACCAGAAGGACTACCTGCTGAGGTATACAAGGGTGGTGGTTACGTGCTCTTAGTCAGGCTAACGGAAGTGTTAACCAGTATATGGAAGTCAAATACGATCCCCCTGACTGGTCTGAATCACTGACTATCCCAGTCTTCAAGATAGGTGAGAAGTCCTCTTGCGATAACCACAGAGGAATCAGCCTGACGAACATAGTATCTAACACTCTGGGTTCGATAATTCTTCGACACCCGGGGGGAGCTCGGGAACAACAAGCCCGAGGAAACCGAGCAGGCTTTCGACCTGGCCGCGGATGTATCGACTAAGTATTCACACTGCACTAGGTTCTGGAACACAGACACGCCTACCAACACCCGACAACAGCTGCATTTCTCGACCTGAAGGCGGCATTCCACTCCGTTGATCGACGAGTCTTATGGCAATGTATCTCACTGAAAGGCGTGATGAGTAAGTACATCACCTTATCGAAGGCTCTCTACTCGAACACTTGTGGGCTAGTTAGTGCCTATGGTGAGATATCTGGGGAGTTGTACTCGTCGAGTGGTGTCCGTCAAGGATGCCCACTGTCTTCATTCTCATTCACTTTTATCATAGATATCCTTATGGAGGCCTTACTCTCATTACCTGACTACACTGAGGTTGACGCAATCGCAGGAGAATTTTCTCTAGACCTAGAACACTCAGATGACATAGTCAGTCCTGTTAGCTGCAGACACTGACAAGATGCGGAGTCTTCTGGATACATTGAGTGGCAATTTGAGAATGTTTGGGATGCGTTTCTCACCACCCAAATGCAAATTGCTGCTCCAGGATTGGTCTTCAACGATGCCACGGCTGACAATAGAGAGTGTAATGGTTGGGTGTGTTGACCACTTCACCTACCTGGGAAGTAGGATCAGCCCTGCCATGGTAGCTCACTGGCCGAGGAAATCTCTGTACAAATGCAAAGGTCTCGACTGGTTTTTGCCGACTTACTCCACCTGTGGCGCCACCGTTATATCCGATTGTCTATTGAGGGTCGCGTATACTGCACACCAGTCCGGTCTGTTCTACTGTATGGCTGTGAAACATGACCATTGAAGGTGGAAGATATGAGAAGGCCTCAGGTGTTTGACCTCCGTTGCCTTCGTAATATAGGCCGTATTCCGTGGTGTCACCACGTGGGTAACGCAGAAGTCAGGAGTAGAGTTTTAGGGAGAAGAAGTAAGTCTGTTGACGAGGTTGTGAACCTTCATCTACTGAGATGGTTGGGGCACGTTTTACGTATGCCTAGTAGCCTTTTGTCTCGTCACACAATAATGTGAGAAGTAGGCTCAGGCTGGAAAAGGGCTCGAGGTGCCCAGACTAAAACATGGCACCAATGTATGAAGTCTCTGACTGTTGGTCTGAGCCATGTGGGACGATGTAGATTAGATGGTTGGGGTCAGCGGAACAAGAGGAACCAGTGGTTGGAGACTCCAGGTGATGCATTATGGCTGAGAACCGATGTCAGTGGCGCAGATGTATGCACACATTATTCTCATCTTAACATTATGCCGATTCTCACCATTCTCATCATTCTTCCTTTCTTTCTTCTCGTATTTTATATTTATTTTGACTGAATTTTCTTACCTTCATCTTTCGCCTCACTGCCTTATTACTTGATGTACTGATATGAGGTGTGGGAACTCGGACCGTTACGCAGTAATGTCTGGTCCTATGTTGACAGATGATGATACACTGTCAGCAGTTCGGTTAACTATTCAGTCGTCACTACTTTGAAAGTTCCAGTGGTGATTACTGGTATTATGAAAGAGCTTCATTGGTGATATTCAGGTTACTGCTAAGCATATTTAATTTAAAATTAGGGGTTCAGTAGCAGGTTTACTTTCATTTTGTCATAGCAAGAGTCAGTGTTTTTGCAACCTTTCCTAACTAACCATCAGTTTCATTTCTGAGAAAAGGAATACGAAACATTTTCTAACTGACAGTTTTTTTGTCCTATGTTCAAGATCACTCACAAAAATAAACTCAGGTAGATCGATGGAAAGTATTACAGTGTCACAATCTGATGCAAATATCATACAAGTCCTACGTAAACCAAGAATGCCAACTAACTTTATTGTAGTACTAATGGATGGAGAAATAAAATCAGAAAATAGGTAAAATACTGATGAACAACAATGTTTACAGTCTACCGCTTCCTTAGAAGAGTGTACAATGAAAGAATGAGAATGTGCTTCATTAATTATATACCGTAAAAACTGTATATGTAAAAACTTGTGTAATATGATTAAGTGAAACATGTTAGACATACTGTGAATACAACAGTGTTACTATAAGCAAGTATTAACCTTGAAAAATGTTTTGCGGTGTGGAGGTTTGTGGAAATTGATTGGTTAATTCCATGTTGATATTCATCATGAACTGACAGTTGGAGTACCATCGGAAACCTGGGAGCACTGAACACCTTTTTCATCCTGGTATGGGAATCCTCAACACTGTGCCACATAACCTCACGAGAGATCGAACCCAGGACCTGAACTGACAGTTGGAGTACCATCGGAAACCTGGGAGCACTGAACACCTTTTTCATCCTGGTATGGGAATCCTCAACACTGTGCCACATAACCTCACGAGAGATCAAACCCAGGACCTTAAGGTTCTGCGCGCAGCACGTTACCATCAATAAATAAACTCCAAAAAACCTCCAAATTGGATTACTCTAGCCCTCATTAGGGACTTACTTCGAGATGAGATTACCAAAGTTCTAATGAGAAGTCGTGGCCATTGGGGCCAACCAAGTTGGGCGGGAGGAGAGTTACTGAGCGACGGCATTTCATGGAGGTCGCGCTATATCATGAACTGACAGGAGTAGGAAACCTGAACCACTGGTTGCCAACCCAGTGATCCAATGGTAACGTGCTGGTCGCGGAAACTGAAGACCCCGGATTCGATCCCTGGCAGGGCCATGAGTTCAAACTGCTGAGGAGTCCCAAATTAGGACGAGGAGGCTGTCAAGTGGTCCCAGGTTTCCAATGGTTCTCCAACTGCTGTCAGTTCATGGTAAACATCAACCTGAAATGTTTTACAACTTAAAGCGTCAAAACAAAATACTCCGGCAGTTATTGACATGCTTAGAATTAAATGTCACATATAGGCATGCAGAAGATTTAAGAAATAATATGATGTTTTGTAATAATCTCCTATCATCAGATGAAAATGTAACTAGCTAGAGTAGCAGGAATCTCAAGAATAATCCACTTATTAGTAGCAAAGAAACAGTTCTTGACTGCTTTAAAACATTTACTGCTTGTCTAAATGTGTCATTAAATAGTCCACAATATGGAACAGTTGCACTTTCTAGCTAGGTAAATATAATATTAAAAACCTTTTGTTCATTGGCAGACTATTTTATCAGTGATACCATTCAAAATTTTGTTCTTAAGCCATTCTCAGCTTCGATAAACAGTCTAGTTCTAATCAACTTCTCTTTTGGCTTGGAACAGAGCAAGTATTTGTAGAAATGACATTCTGAGATAAGTACCTTGTAACGCCATGAAACAATGTCAAAATTCCAAAGCGATTTTTCTTGGGGGCGAAGGTGTTCTAAACACAAAGCCTTGTTTAATCGAAACAAATATAGAAACTGAATGTTGATGAGTGATGTGTTTAATAGTTAACTTTTCTCATTCACCAATGTGTTATATGACTGTTTATTTAAACTCATCATGGTAACAGTTATATTGTAATTAGTCAGTATTGTCAGGTATACAATCTCATCTCACACTACAATCTGTAGTGTGAATCCAGTTATTAATTTTAGTTTACTTCTGAGATATGTTTAACTTGATGGTAGGCAGTTTAGCTAAAAAAACACATGCAAACTGGACAAGCAAGTCGTAAACACTCAAAAACTGTAACTAATAATCACTGACCAATCTGGTTTTAATGTAAAGGTAAAGAGTGTATAACAGACAGCTTTACAGTAGATAAATACGATAGAAGTTCAGTTATTCATCTCGGTGACAGAACCAGTGTTCACTAAAAATAACTACAAGTGAACTTTTTTCACTAATCAATCATGATTGTATCGTCAGCTATATGGACTGCCGACTGATACGTAATACTGTCTAAAAGGTTTTAGTCATACTAAGTTGCATGTGAAAGATTTACTAAGAGTCAGATACTGCTTACACAGGAGTGAACAGAAACTATCTAGATTAACTTGTAAGGCTTTAGTTTCAATCTATGAAGATGGCATGGACACTGATGTTTTTTTTAACTTAAATAAATGTCAGATGATATCTTGAGTGAAAACAAGCACCGATAAGTAAAAATGTGCTACATTAAAAACTGCATTTACCATGGAAACACCAAGGATCATATCCAAATCCAGATATTTAGTTCAACAGAGTTGAAACCTAAAGGTTTTGTTTTCAATACTGGAAGTGATCCCTGGTGCATAATGTTTAAGGTTCAGCAACATGAAAGTAGGATATCAGCGTTTGGACAGATAAAAAGACCCTAGAAGATTTGGATTTCGCCGATGATTTTTGTGTAATATCTCACAAACTTGTAGATCTATGGGCAAAAACTAACAAGCTGATAGAAGAAGCGAGGCAGCGAAGACGGGGATTCCCTCAGGTGAACGTAGGGAAGACAGAGGTGATGAAGATACCCAACCAACAACAACAAGCACCAATCACCATAAACAGGAGTAATCTAAAGGAAGTCGTCTCTTTCACCTACCTCCATGGGCAGCATCGTTTCAACCATAGGTTACAGCGGCACAGATGAGCACGTCAAAGCCAGGATCGGAAAGACAGGCCTTTGTTAATCTGAAATCAGTGTGGAGATCTACTCCACTGCACTCATCATAAATTGGGAATAAGATCCGGGTTTTCAATGATAAGGCAGTCAAGTCAGTGCTTATGTGTGGTGGTTGAGAGACTTGGCGCGTTATGAAAAGCATTCCCAACAAACTACAGACATACATCAACAGATGTTGCCTACGCCCACTCGATATTGACACTGAAGATCAGATGACCAGAATAATAGGAATAAGCAACAAGGAACTCTGGCTGGCTGACAACGAACCAACCAACAATCAATCGCCCAACAAATATGCAGAAGAAAGTGGAGATGGATTGGATTGGATATACACTGAGAAGACCGATTGGGGACATCACGCCCAAGGTCAGGCCGTCGAGTGGAACTCAAATAGGAAACGACGAGTTGGGCGTGTGAAGGTGACATGGTGGAGATCATGTGAGGAAGAAATGAAAGCTTGTGGGCAGTCGTGGAGCCAGGTTCAAAAGACTGCAGAGAAGAGAGTGAAATGGCGATGTGCTACTGAAGCCCTATGTTCCACTAGGAACCAAAGGGATAAATAATAATAATAAAATTATTTAGAAGGAAAAATTCAGAAATGTATCCAATCCTATGTGTCTCCATCCTAAATCAAGCTTAAAACTGCCATTAATAACCTGCAAAATTAATGTTATCCTCTTATCTCCCAGTGGATCTGAGTTGCTGTAAGAGTATGGAACTAATCATTGGTCTTACCATTCCCTATACAGAATCGATGTCTGTTACTGCAATATAGACTCAAAATATAGACACTGCCTTTGATCAGATCCCAACATTAACCAACAATGAAAACGTGGACAAACTTGGTCATAATTACGACGAAAGGTACACAGTGACTGTAACTATGCTACTAACAAGATTTCACTGACGTCTTCTAAGCACTGATTCACGGTATATTTTTTCGGGACTAAACCACTTCATATATACCTTTTTACATGGCTGATACCGTGTGGGTAATTGTGTGGATTCATACTTCATCTTGTCACCATTAACATTTTCAACTTAAGCTTGTTGCAGAGATTACTTAACTTTAAGATAAACAGGGCAGAGAAAATGAGACCGTCAGACACACTTCAGCAAGCCTAAATTAATAAACACCGTCTGACTAACTTTTCAATATAGAGCGTCGTCAAAACGCTGCCAATTTCGCGTTTCTATTACAACCGAGTAATGTCTTGAGGACCTGATTCCATATTAGATTTGTTTATTCAATATAGCACACAGTGATACGGCATTATTCACTTGATGACGTTTCGGGCATAAATTATTTCTCATAACCAAACCAATTTAATCACACATCGACATCTGATTTTTATGGTTCTGTCACCTCATATGCTTTGTTTTCAGTGGTATTAAAATTTTCCATATCTCTAGTATAGGTGTTGTATCATTCCTATTACATGTGTTGGGTGTTGATTTGATGAACAGAGATCCAACCTATGGCTTGTCCAACTTCTTACTTACAATGCCTAAGCCATTGAAAACAGTGCGAATTAGTGCACAGTAGGCATGCTCGCTCCTTGACATACAGTAAAGCATCTTGTCAAGATCACAAACCACGGCAGTTAGTCTACTGTTGAACAAGCCTTCAGCATTAGTGTCAGTAACTGATGTATTAAAACTTATGCAAATCTCTTAAATAGTAAAGTGGCCAAAGCATCAAATCCCAACTTGGTTTGGATATTTATAAAGTGGTCAAAGCAATGAATCACTTTAAAGTAAGTGTTTATATGGACCAACTCTATAGTAACCTCTTACATACAACAGAGTCACGCCAAATTTCTATCTTATCAAATGAGCATATTGACAAGAAGTATCTGACCACTGTCACCTTTCTAGCAATGCTTTTCATGGAGTCGCCAAGTAAGCAGTACAGATGTTAAACGTAGAGTATACGATAAGATGGGTGGATTGGTTAACACGGTTGTAAAAATCCATTGGCTGAGACATGAATAATGCAACTTGAGCCACGATTTGCTTTAAGTGGAGTGTCAACTAGAGGATATTAATAAGTACAGGCTTATTTGCCTCAATGATCAACTACATTTATTCATCTTTAGTTTTACAAACCTCGAAATGGTAATGAATTATATCGACACCCTATGGCAATTAGTTCCACTTTGATGCTATCATTTTATGTTAACCAGCAACTTGGCTTATCTAATAATAATAATAATAATAATAATAATAATAATAATAATAATAATAATAATAATAATTCACTTTATTCCAAACAATTTGTGGTACAATTTGGAATTCTCAGCGTAATATATATTGCAATAACAACAAAATATAAGTATATACATACTACTTTGCAGTCTTTCAAATTGTTTGATAATAAAAATTTAAGTTATGTGAAGATATTAAAAACGAGAAAATTTTGCATTGTAAGTTAAATTATTGAAATGAGATTTTTAACTGTCAAAAAGTTGATGTGTGATTTCTGTTCTAACACTTTTTTCCTCACAAAATATGCGTGCAAGGTAAAGTACAGTCGAATTCTTATACTTACTTGTACGAGCATGCAGTCTCATGTAGTTTCTCCTTGTCCTCCCAGAGGAGGTACATGGAGAGAGCTGTAAATGAAGTGGATGCTCAGTGTCAGTTAAAATTTCTGTAGCTAGTAGCTTGCAGGAATTTTTATATCGATCAACTACTGTGTTATTCAGTTGAACCAGAGACACACCACTCACCCCGCTGACGGCCTTCAAAGCCCTACGCAACATAACATAGTCCTTTTTAAGAAGACCAGGAAAGATTAATGGGGAACAATACAGAAGAATAGGTAAGACGCAGGGATTAATAAATTGTAAAAGAAGCAATTAACCCCACCTGGTTAACTAGTTCATTAGTTACTAGCCGGTCCTAAGCCCAGGTAAAGAGGGAAGGTTAGGCATAGGGTTAGCAACCCTACCCAGGAAAACAAATCTAACCGCTAAACAAACTTCAAAGCACAAACAAAATATAAAAAATAATAACAAAATTATTCCTTGCTGGAATCGAAGAGGCAAAATGACGCCAGTTGGTGAAAGCCTGCATTCGGGAAGCCAATTGGCCGATGTGTCTTCTCTCGATGAGAGCGAAAGTAAACGTGGGGACATGGAATGTCCGCACGATGTTCAAACCCAGCAAGGCAGCCCAGATTGCAAAGGAGATGAGAAGGTGTCACATTGAATTGCTTGGAATTTGCGAAAGCAGATGGAATGGGAGTGGACTCTCCAAACTATCAACTGGAGAATCAATAATCTACTCCGATATTGTCACGCAGACGACACGACTACCATGAGCACACTGAGTTTTGGACTGGCTATCATGATGTCCGCAACAGCATCGAAGGCTCTCATGCAGTGGGAACCAATCTCCTCCACAATCAGGATCATGACAGCAAGGTTCAACTCAAAAGGAAGGAAGGTCACAATCATACAATACCACGCTATGCACCTACATATAATACAGATGAAGAGAAGAAGGAGGGATTCTACAAACAACTGCAATCAGTAATGGACAAGACGCTACTCCAGTTGGCGACATCAAAATTCTAATTGGTGGGGTGACATGAATGCCAAACTGGGAGGGGACAACACAGGAAGAGAACAGACCATGGGCAGGGAAGCGCTGGGCGAAATGAACGAGAATGGAGAATTGTTTGCAGAATTCTGTGCATTCAACGATTTGGTGATTGGAGGCCAGGCAGTGTGTTCAAGCACAAGGATATCCACAAAGCGACATGCATTTGATTCCACTAGATGGACACACTAAAAATCAAATCGACTTTATCTCAATGTGAAGAAAATGGAGACGCAGTCTACTTGACACAAGGTCAAGAAGAGAAGTAGATGTAGGTTCAGACTACTATCTAGTGCAAGGGACCTTCCAAATCAAGTCAGAAGCCTTCAAGGAAGCTGGTGATAGACCACACACAGTTCAAGTACAACACTCGGAAACTGAAGGATGAAACTACAAAGAAAATTTTCACGTCAGCCATCAAGACAAAATGGGAGATATCGAGGAACATCCCTGAAGAAACCTATGTGGAAGAACACTGGAAGTCTTTGGAAGAGATGTGGAGAGAAATCTGCACAGCCGTATTAGGAAGGAAGAAGGTGGAAGACAAGGAATGGATCTCGACGGATACCTGGAAGCTGATAGAGGAAAGGAGGATGGTGAAGCAGAAGATAAACCAGTGCAAGGATGCTCAACGATAAGAGGAACTGAGCACAATGTATAAAACACTACACTGGACAAAGGAGTGAAGAAGAGTGTACGGAAAGACAAAAGACACTTCTACAAAACACTGGCAAGTGAAGCAGAACAGGCTGCAGGCAAGAGAGTCCTGACGACATTGTATCAAATAACCAGTTTACTATCTGGAAGAGGAGAGATCAACGCAGATGAAACCAATAAAAGATGATGAAAGAAATTTAATTACGAAAGAAGCGAAACAATGGGCCGACCGCTTCAAGAAGCTCTTGAATCGACCACCACCTTCACTTCCTCCAGAAATACCATCTGCAGCCGCTGAACTACGGGTGAACATAAATCCTCCAACAAAAGTGAAAGTCCTGAGCGTCATAAAGCTACTGAAAGGTGAGAAAACAGCGGGACCAGATGTAATCCCGCCAGAAACACTGAAAACAGGCGCAGAGACAACAGCAGATATGCTCACACCACTATTGCAGAAGGTGTGGAAGGAAGTAAAGGTAGTTGGAGATTGGAAGAAAGGTTACCTTGTCAAACTCCCGAAGAAGAGCGAACTAAGTCTTTGCAAGAACTGGCGAGGAATCATTCTCCTGTCCACCCCAAGCAAAATGTTAAGCCATATCATCCTGGAGAGGATAAAGGATGCACTGGATTCAAAACCACCACCGGAGCAGGTTGGTTGGATTCAGGAAGTACAAATCATGTGCGGACCAAATTGCAACCATACTCTACGCATCATCATAGAACAGAGTATAGAATAGCAGTCAACTCAACTCTACCTCAACTTCAACGACTTTGAGAAGGCCTTTAACAGCGTCAACTGAGAAGTGATTTGGCAGCTGCTTCAGCACTACGGAGTCCCACAAACCTTTATCAACCTCATTCAACAACTATATGAAGACACCACATGCCAAGTAATTCACAATGGGAAGCTCAGTGATGCTTTTGAAGTGAAGACAGGTGTGAAACAAGGTTGCCTACTATCACCCATGATATTCCTGATTGTGGTCGACTGGATCATGCAAAAAATAGTGGGGAGCTGTGAGAAGAGGGGGATGCGCTGGACTGCGGAAAAGAACCCACAAGACTTGGATTTCGCCGGTGACTTGTGTCTAATGTCACACAAACCTAAAGATCTACAGGCGAAAACTAACAAGTTGACAGAAGAGGCGAGACAGGGTAGCGAAGACGGGACTTCAAGTGAATATAGAGAAGACAGAGGTCGAGGTGATGAAGATACCCAACCAACAACTCCAACAACAAACTTCAGTCACCATCAACGGGAAAAACTTAAAGGAAGTAACCTCCTTCACTTATCTAGGCAGCACTGTTTCAACTACAGGTGGTGGCACAGACGAGGACTTCAAATGCCAGCCGGGATCGGAAAGCAAGACAGGCGTTCATTAACCTGAAACCAGTGTGAGATCTTCTGCACTCAGCATGTGGAACAAGATACTGATTTTCAACACCAACGTCAAGTCAGTGTTTCTGTATGGCTGAGAGACTTGGCGCGTTACGAAAGGGATTTCCAATAAACTACAGATATTCATCAACAACTGCCTACGCTCGCTACTGAAGATCAGACGGATTGCCAGAAAGAATAAGCAGCAAGGAACTCTGGCCGGCTGTCAACGAACCAACCAAGAACCTATAAATCAACAAATATGCGTTGGAAGGAAGTGGAGATGGATTGGGCATACACTGAGAAGGCCGACTGGGGACATCACGCGTCAGGTCAGTTGCTCGAGGGGAATCCTCATGGGAAGCGATGAGTTGGGCGTCCTAAGCGAGGGTGACATGGAGGAGATCGTGTGAGGAGGAAATGAGAGCTTGTGGGCTGTCGTGGAGCCAGGTTCGAAAGATTTCAGAGAACAGAGTCCACTGGAGACGTGCTACTGAAGCCCTATGTTCCATTAGGAACCCAAGGGACTAATAATAATAATAATAAAAAGAAGTATTTGAGTTATACCAGAATGCCTTGATTTCTTTACGTAAGAAGCTAAACGAAAGATTTTTTTACAAGTCAATAAAATGTGGGACGACCAATAAAGGTCAGAAGTAAAACGCAACCCAAGATAGTTCACACTCGATTTACTTTCTGCAGAAATACCATTGATGCAGCAGGCGTCATGAGATTTAAGCAGCTCACATAAGTCTTGTTTACGCCTGAGGCTAAAATTAATAGTCTGACATTTAGAGGGGTTTAGTTCGAGACTATTTGAGAGAGACCATTTACTAACTTCAGACAAGAGCAATCCAAAGAAGAGTTTACTGGAATAGAAGTCGTCAGCATACTTGATAAAATTAGTTTCAACAGAATAAGGCAAATCGTGCGAAGAAAAGGAAAACAGAAAAGGAAAAAGAACACCACCTTGAGGTGCACCAGTTTCAGTAGACAATGAAGTGGAGTGCTTTCCTGTGTAGACAGTATACTATATCCTTCCGGAAAAATAAGAATGCAGCCACTTTGTAACCTTTGGCCCTGTATGAGCTAGCGCAAACTCATTTAACAAGAGTGATATAAGAGCGGAGTCAAAGGCTGATGAGTAATCCAAAAAGGCACAACGAACATACTTAACACCTCTGTCGAGACTAGAAACAATATTATGATGCAAGACAGTAGCTGCATCTGAAGTACTCTTCCGGTGTTTGTAAGCAAACTGTTTCGGATCTCTGAAAGTCATCGATGAAGGCTCAGTCACAAGGAGAAGGAGAAGTAATTTCTCCACTGTCTTTAGAAAAGAGAAAGTTATAGCGATGGGTCGAAAAGTAACATCTGATCCAGAAGATGGCTTAGGTACAGGTACAATTTTTATCTGCTTCCAAGCAGTGGGTATTATGTTTTTAGAGAACGATACATTGAAGATATCTGTAAGTGGATGACACAAAATATCTGTAAATTTTCTAAATATGATACTGGAAACACCATCAGGACCTGAGCTTTGGAAGGGATTCAAAGACTTTAGACATTTGAATACATCATTCGTATTGAAACCTGGAAAGCAGCTATCCACTGGATTTCGCACATTAGGAAGGGTGAAATTAGCTTGCCGACGCATTAATGACTTGTTTAACGCACAGACATCCGAACGAGTTTCTTTTGTCATCCGCTTTTTTTTTTACCAGTAAGCTCATTAACTAGTTTCCATATATTGGAAGAGTTCTTGGACGATAGGAATTTCGTGTTGTATATGGTATTCAGACGTTGTATTTCAGACTCAATTAGGCAGTTAAGCCTTTTAACGCCAGGGTGATCTCTCGTCTTACACAACCTTTCCTTTTCTCTCCGAAGCCTCTTGAGATGAGGAGAGGAAAGTCTGTCAAATCTCATGTAAGTTGTTTCAGTAGGGCAGCAGATATCGAGACAGAATCTGAGATAGCTTGTGATATTGGTAATAGTGTTGTCTAAAACTTCATCAGCAAATATATCCCAGTTCGTTTCTATAAGCATGCTTCTCAAACTTAATATATTTTCTTGAGAATAGCATCTGTGTTGAACTTTTCTTGAAAGGTATGCAAAAGCTATCTTGTATAATTTTCCGCACAATTTAGGCAAAATAAGAACGATACAGTGGTCGGAATTTAGCAGTGGAGCCCGTTCACGGGCTTAGTATATGCCAGCTTCGTTTGTAAATGCAAAGTCTAGAGTGGAACAGTTAACCATATTTTTATGACCCAATGATAATAGAAAACTGTAGTCAGATGAGTTAAAATCACCACAGACAATAGACAAGGAGTTTCCCAGAACCAGAACAGCAAATTCAATGAATTTATCAGCAAAAGTTGACAAATCTGAGAAACTGCAGTCAGGTGTGACATCTATGTTTGTGATATATATGTATTTGCGCAAATGTTTGGGACGGCATTTTCTGGTAATGCACTCAATTTTATCGTTAGAGAAGCAGAAGCATAAATAGTTGGAGTACGACCAGTCAGTACTAATAAATGTTGCTACACCATCACCACATTTCTTCTTCGAAAAGCCTCGATCTTGTCGAAATAATTTGAAATTATCTAAGCAGACTAAGTCATCATCATACAGATTATGAAGCTATGTTTCCTTCAGCATTATTACACCCGTGTTTCGATAAACATGTGTGGATAAGAGTGACTGAAGGTAATCAACTTTATTCGGCAACGACCTGCAGTTTGTGCTAAGTATTTCCGGAATAGTCATTTGATCTATGGTCATACGCTTCAGAGCTCGTTGCCATCCACCATGGTGCTTCTTCTAAAATTTACTGTCAACTTGCGAAGCGGTAGGTTGTAATGATTTTAAAATCGTGCGAGAATATACAACACGACTGGTTGACATAATTAAACGATTAAAACAATATAGAAATAAGAAATCCGATGCAATATACTGCATGATAGAAAACGGAAGCCCAGAGTTCAAGCAGGCTGCTAGTATTATCTGCATTAACTAACAACATTAGTCTAAGACGAAGCACTATGATGTATTTTACTTGGTGGGTAGCAACAGAATTCGACTGTTTCTCACGAAGTAAATTACAACGCAGTGAATATTCGGACTCCCACACGAAAGCCCATTTCTAAATAGAGGTCGAGGAATTCGATTCAGTATAACGACGGGGAATTACAAATGCCAATAAATAATAAGACGTAACACTAACACACGGACTCTGACTGCTCTTCTGAAGTGTTAGCCTCCTGGTTAGAAGCCGTTAGACAACAAAGACAGACGGTTGGAAATTAAGCGTTATGGTAAAGCAGCAACTGCATTAGCTCAGGTGTGTATGAAATAAATCTAATCATATATCCTTAATAGCTTTTCCTTCTACATCAACTGACAGTATTTAGATTTGCTTCTCTCCGTTGTTGTCCCATTCTTTGACTTACCGCGCAGACCTAATGTTTCCTAACTTCGAAAAACAAACAATTGTCACTTTTTAAGCAGTTTTCATAAAACAATGTCAACCAAAAGCTTTCACGACTACAGATTGAATCCTTAGAAGTTAACGATATCTATAGTCACTAATATCAATTTCCGATGAAATTAATTATTTTAGGATCGATAAAAATATTTCCTCTGATTCATTTTATTGATCACAACTGTGCAAATTGTATCATTCATCGTAATGAGATAGGCAGCAAATCAACATGTGACACATGCTTATAGTTGAACTGAATATCTAGGATAAATCAGAACAAAGACACAAGTCTACCAGATAGAAACAAACTTTTAACACCAGATAATTTATACAAACCTCAATGGTTTCAGGTGTTAGCAACACGTCTTTCTTGACAGGCTAAAATCCACCTCCACTTTTAACGTTTATCTGTATGCAGTTAAACATGGATAGCAGAAAAATCCAAGATGTTTTTTTACATCCAAATCTTGAAAGAAATTCAAACTCTTAAGATATTTTGATCGAATCTCTAAACGTAGTAGTAATATTGTTTAACTTAAACAATAGACAGTATTTTTGAGATGATGATTTTTAATTTCGAGGTAGTATTCATCACGGAATGACATCAGGTGAGGAACCATTGGAAACCTAGGAACACTGGACAGCTCTCTCGTCCTAGTATGGGACTCCTCAGCAGTATGTACCCATGACCAGATCAGGGATCGGACTCAGGACCTGCAGGTTTCACGCGAACGTGCTAACCATTAAGGCACTGGGTCGGATTTCAGTGGTTTATAGATTCCAAATTCTGTCAATCTACGATATAGCGTGACTACCACCCAAGGTCTTCAGTTGACAGCCGCTTCCTTTCCAACCGGTTGACCTCACAGGTCATGGTTTCTCAATAGAACTTCGTGATATCCATCTGGAAGCACGTCACTAATGAGCACTACACAGTAATGTATTTTTGAGATGAATGAGCGGGGTTTTTAATTTAGAGCTAGTATTCATCACGGACTGATATCTGTTGGGGAACCATTGAAAGCCTGGGAGCACTGGACAGCCGTCTCGTCCTAGTATGGGACTCCGCAGCAGTACGCACCTTGCCTGTAGGGTTCGCCATGAAACCTGAAGGCCCTGAGTTCGATCCCTGGTCGGTTCGTGGGTGCGTACTGCTGAGGAGTCCCATACTGGGACGAGGCAGCTGCCCAGATTTTCAATGGTCCCCCAACCGATGTCAGTCCGTGATGAATACATCTAAATAGACTTAAAGGTTAAAAATATAGTACAAAGTTAGTCCCGGTTCTACACACGATTTGTGCATGGTTGACCATTGAATATCATCTTACTAACATTCATATTGGAGAATGAAAGATACAAAGAAAATAAATGATTCGGTAAGTTGTTTTCGCTGTTTTTATCCAAACTCTTAAAATTGCATTCTGATAGAAACTAGTAACGGAGGATTAAGGCTAATTGCAAATTAATTTTAATTGCCTCATCTTCAATCAATTCAATGAGTGGAAATCGAGAAAAAAATCAAAAGGAATGAGTGTATGAATGATGATATCAAGTGTATGTTGAAGAAATGGACTACGGTCATAAGTGATACCTCTTGAATATTCATATATCTTCTCTCTGTCGGCTTTGTTCAAACACTGAAAAGTGGCGTAATCATTAATGTACCTGTCACTCTGGTATGATATGAGAGAACTCTCAAATTTTTCAAGAAAGACGAATTTAGTTTAGGCAGGTATGTCCTAGTCTTAAATATTCTTGATGTAAATCCAGATAACGTATGCAACTCTTTAATGCTAGCGAAACTGAATAAAAAAAAGGTGACAGTGTATGTAATACTGTAACAGAATAGAGTTGGTCGACAAACCGAAAATTATACACAGATTCACGAGTGTCTGTAAGTTTTCATTCGTCGAAGAAGTTAGCTTAGCAGTTAATGTCCCTTATATCTATCATGAAGTACGATCATTATCATAATCGCAGTAAATAATATTTTTACAGTAACCAAACGCCATATTCAGATACAAAGACTCAAATTAATCGCATACATGGCTTTAGACAGCAGTACCTGGAGTGGTAACTCTAGCACGACCACTAATTACACACATTCTACGTACAAATTAACAGTGGAAGTACGCAAATTACGATCTAGAACAGTAGGTAACCTTCAAGCTTCATATTGTAAACTGGTCGAACGAAAGAAAGCGCACAAGAATCCAATGTATCCATTGTTCTAGTGATTTTTCTGATGCATAAATAGACAAAATCAACGCAGAACATAGCATATTAGTGAGTCGATTCAAGTTGCCACACTTCACAGTAGTATACAGAGAGCAAGTGGATAAAAAAGTGATAGCAAAGTCAAAATCGATCGAAATCCACTCAACAATCTTGTGCATATTCATGCAGTAGGCAACGAGCCATAACTCCACATATGATATCAAAACAGAGTTGTGTGAGAGAATGAGCAATTTGAAGATAACGGATAGTGTAGACATTCAGGCTTTCGAAAAAATTAAAGAGTGGACGCGTCTCAGCTACTATGACCAATTTTCAGGGATGTCAAAACGACTCAACCATTGACTCCTACCGTCTCAGGGACCCTAACCAGATAGTCTAAATCTTCCCACAAGGTTCTGACCAACAGTCAGGGACTTCATCGGATGGTGCCACGTCCTAGTCTGACCACCTTCAACCCTCTTCCAACCTGATCCAACTTCTACTAGTATGGCACGTCAATGTAGGTGGTGGCTCGACATGCATAGTACATGTCTAAGCCATCTCATTCACTGAAGGTCCACATCCTCATCACTCGACTAATTAGTCTTGCCTAGTACCCTTCGCCTGACCTCAACGCTGCTCATACGGTTACTCCAGCAATCACGAGCAGTTCTACGGGGACACCTGTGACCAAAACCCTGTAACTGCTTCATGTCTTCTACTTTTAACGAGCCCATTTTACAATCATGTAACAGGACAGAACAGACTGCAGCGACGGTGCGACGGATGACGCAAGTTGGTAAATGCATACTAGAATACAGAACGGAATCTAGGTTTGAGGACACGCTGAGCGTATGGTTACCGTTAACCGCTGGTACAAAAATTTACTCTGATTCTACTGGTCGAATGGTCATTACAATATACTTGTGAGTGACGGAACAAATGATCAAATATTCTGATAGATACTTCACTGTGGGTTCTGATCAGGTATAACAACAAAGACGTAGGTGACGATGGTTGATTGAAATATCCATAGACCTTACATCTTGGATAGATTCAGAAACCTGTTTAACTAAGATGTGCATATATAAAGCTTAAGCCATTTATCTCCTCCACACTGTCAAGAATTTCCGGTGATGTAATTGTTGCGCAATATTATTTTACAAACATTCACCCTAAAACTAACGAAGTAGAACACAGATCACACTCACATGTGTATGTTTCTTAACTTGGAGAGTTGACTCATTAGCATCGAATTTGTAATTCATGTAGAAAGTTAGTTAAATCATTCACACACTCAGGCATTCGTCTTACACAAGATGACTCCATCGTAGTGAACCACATATGTGGTTGAGGTTGATTTTGCTGAATGATTTAGGTACATGTACAGTGTGCCGTGTCTTTTAATTGCATTACTTGTAGATATTCGGTAGTGTTATTCACAATATCCGAATGACTTGAAGACCTAAATCTTTACAAATTGTTGAGTCATACAAACTGAACTTATGTAAGATGGGAGGTTCTACGGTTTCTCCTTCCCTGATCTGAGACTGGAATAAACTGCTTATATGAATGCTATGTGACCAAACTTATTTGTGATTCATTGAGAATCTGATTTCACTTAATTACAGTGTCTCTAAGACTACAGTATTGTAGTAAGACCTCTATTAATAGGACACTATTAGTTTCTAAACAAACGTCAAAAGTGACTAGCAATCACACTGGAGTAACGAAGTACAATGTTCAAATTTTCCACCACCATTAAAAAGTATTTACAAAAGGATATTACTCATCTTTGTTCCGCTACAACTTCAACTGAGTTATTTCTTGGTACACTTACAGGTTAACAGATTATTGAGAACTGTTAAATAACGTTGATGGTGAAAAGTCTTCAGAATAATAGTTAATAATAATTAAAACTAGGGGGAAAATGTAACAATGCAAAACACCTTACACTCCCGTTTAGCATAGTTCCTACAGTTTTAGCTGTTAGAGGTAGAATAAAAGAACAACTGAGTATTGTAAAAAGAAGCTACATTTATAGAAATCTTTTCAAATATTGAACTAGGCAAACACACTTCAAGAAGACTTGATCAGATGTGTTAACTATGCATATAACTAGCTGGCATGTATATATATTAGCCTAACAATCGATACACATCCTTAAACAGACTCAGTTTTCTGCTTATTACAGTTGCACAAATTGAAGGAAGTAGGAGAACATGATGCTGATTTGACTGAAATAAACAAGACTACATAGCCTTCGGTACTGGTCGATTTTTGTACACAATCTTTCTCGACTTAATATCTGACCAACGTTTTCGTTTGTATATGCCCATTATCACCGCTAGGGTTGATGTTATTAGCACTGCCTGTGTATTTTTTTTAAAGAGAGAAAAGAGAAGTAAATTAACGTAAAATAAGTTTCTTTTCAAACTTTACAAGTGGTCATACAATACAACATAAAATGAGATACGGGATATGAACGGAATAAGAATCATACCGGGCTTCATATGTAAAAAAAAAAGCTCATGTGATGAATATGAGGCCAATCACAGTGAAACTTCACCTTTGTTGTCGACAAATTTCAACAAAAATCTAACAAATATGAGCGACAAAAGTCTTCTGATTTATCCAACTACATCTTAAAAGTATAAGGGGATATAATCATCTTAAGATCATTAAGGTCCTGGGGGAGTAGTATAAAATGCTTACGGTACGATAACCATCAGATCCCATTTACGTTTATCGCTAGGCCTCTCGGAACGGAAAAAGGTGATAAAACCAAAAAAATCTATCATAAAGTTCGGTAAGCAGAAAATACTTTGATTCTTACTTACTCACAGGTAGCTTCGGAATATTCTGGAGAGTCGGTAACACTAGATTTCTCAACCTTATGCAACCAAATAATTATATCCCTTAACATGTGGTTTCGCGAAAACTTTTGAGTAGTATGACTGGTTCTTAGCTTTTTTTAAAGCCAGTGGCATTCCATTTTAGTTCTTTTACTGTAGCACCACAAAGTGAAGTGGTATTATTTACTGGATGACGTTTCGAGTGAAACTTACCATCTATAATCATATCAAGGTGATCGCAAAATATTCTTGTTTACTTTGATACCTCTACTTATTTTCCATCCATTTAATTGGTAGTGAGAATTTCAAACACTCAGAATCGGTGGTGAATGACTCCAATCTCATGTAGAATTAAAAAGGTGACCCACAGTACTGTATGATATGATAATGTCCTACATTTCATTCAATTCAGTCACTAGAAATATTTCTTAAAAAGTTTCAGATAGTTTCAATGTTTATATGCCAGGAAATTTAATACATAAAATGTCTCACGTGATTGAGGAGTTTGATCACGTTAAAAAAAAATTAAATTCATCTTCCAATAACAATAAATTGGTACTGGGTGGTGATTGAAGTTGAGATGAAGATTTGGACCGCGGCCGGATTCGAACCAGTAACAACTGGGTCTATGGCCCGATGCTCTACCAACTGAGCTACGGGGTTCGACTGCTGACCAGTATCAATAATAGTCGAAATGATAGTAAATTTGGTAATATTGGAACATTATACCTCAAAATGCCAGCGAAAAAGAAATGATTTCTTCTCTTCATAGATTATTCGTTAATCCCAAACGAAGCGAATCGAAATGCATTCAGCTGCCTTGTGCACATTGGCGGCAGTAGGCGATGAGCCATACTTATCGTGTGAGGGCTAGTGATACTTACTATATGGCTGCTCAAACCTCGGTAGGTGGAGTAGGGCTAAAACCCGTGACTAGATGGTTGAAAGTCATCTTTCTATGCCAATGTAGTTAACCGTCTTTCAAATTTCCACATCAGAATGTAGTAAAATATAAATTCAATAATTTTGATAAAGAATACTAGTAGTTCAGAAAACCTTTGAACTACAGTTTCGGCTAGTAAGTGTTTCGATGCTGTTATACGAATCGCTAGTATGTAATTCACGGATAAGTTTAGCTTGTTATTACTAAATTTAGCAATGGAAAACCAAACTCAGAAGGCAATAAATTTGCTTCAATCTACAGTATTATAGTGCTATATATGCATTCATTTAACAATAATGTGGTTTCTCAGTAGAAAATAGTGGCACTGAAAATTATAATAATAACAATAAAGCCAATACCTTTAATAAAACACGTTTTCGATCATCGAGATTACGATCACAAGTCCAACAGAGAAAAGAAACAACATCTTTCGCCAACTGGCTAGTTGTAGCAGGTGTCCCATCAGCATATTCAATCAAATCATCATACAGTGCTCTTGCCATACTTATGTTGCCACCAGGGAAATACGGGTTGTAATATTGCCCATCAGGAACTGTATGACCTGGTGGAGGATCCATATAACCTATAAGCGAAATTTAACAGTGGAAAAATAACTGACATCTAGCGAATAAACCAGGATAAAAAGAAACAAATGTCAAGCAGCAAAACTGTTACTCTAAAGACTACCAACAAATGACTCCAAAAATATATCACCACTGTAGTGTTATATCATTATTAACCATATAATATCTCACTAACATGACTTCTGGAAAAACTGAAAGCAATAATTAATTATGCACTGTATTTTTGCCTCCAAGGACAAGGAAGAAGCAGTGACAACTGAAAGAAAACACACTTGTGTAACATTTGGATAGTATCACATACCGTGAACAGTAAAAAATGATTACTACTTTCACATAGAGATATTCTACCCTTTAAAACTCAGAGCTTCTGTATTCATTGTTGAGTAGTTAGTAAAATGTGTCCTCTGCCAACACACATGTTGGTTCTTATCGAATTAAAAGCGCATTTAGACAAGTGAACAGTATTAAAGATTTAGACATTCGAACTTTAGTTGGTGGTAATTTAGCTGGTACATAGCATTTCTTTGAAAACTGACAATAATTCTAACAAAATGAACCAGCAAGTTGGTGGTTAAATATAAAGTCTTGCATGCTCCTCTCTCATACATTAAGTTCATTCAAGTAAGCCTACTTTACTGAGACCATATTATCGCTAAACTAAAAATATTGTTACCAAGATGAGTGAAAAAAGTAGCTATTAAAAAAAGCCACATACCCGTAAGCAGATGAAATATGTAATCTTCATTACCATGTCGGGCTTTAGTAATAAATGTTAGATCCGGAGGTTCTGCGCCATTATTAGCTAAACGTGCTGCCTGAGAGTTGGGATATGGAGAAGGGAGTATGTCCATCAAACGACCGGGTCGTTCAAACATTTTCCCTTCCTCGTTTGGTCCATCAGGATACATATACTACGGAAAAAAATTCACAGGAAATCGATAGAATTTATTTTGAAAGTGAATCAGTTATTGAAATACTTTTTTAGACTTGTAAATAAGATTTACTCTACAAATATTAAATGGAAATACATAGTTACTAGTAAAATCAACTTCGTGATTTTCTGTAAGGAATGTAAGGTAACTGAAACAAAACCGAGCATTAGTCTTTGATAACTATGAGAAACTCTCAACTTCATCAGCTACTGCGATGAGAAAAGATAAGGTAGTTGGCAACAGTTTTCAGAAATGTCTCAACGAACCATAAGGGCATAACGCCTACCTCTGTTGATATAATCTGAAAGTAGGGTGACACAGTTTAATAAGAAATTCACCTACCAGATGATTTAAAAGTCTATGAAACCGATGACGGATATTCACACATATTTGCTTAAATTCAGTCATTAACAAGTCGGAAAAGTAAAAGAGAGCGAAACTGTATGTATGTGTGGACAGATTTTGTAGAATAGCTTTAAGGATCGACCAGTGGGAGTCAAGTCGAGTCAAAAATCCCAAACAAAGGTTAGAAACCTCAAAATAGCACGATTACAAAGTAATATGGTTCGTTAGTTTCAGAGGGGACTTTTGTAAAATAATATTTCACAACAATTAAATCACCAAAAATTCACATGACTCGTGCAATACGATATATATATATATATATATATATATATATATATATATATATATATATATATATATATAATTACACGACTTATAAACATGAAGTTTTGTTATAACATACATTTAGAGCGCTCACACATAGATACACACAACAGCTTAGAGTTGATGTACCTTTGCAGTGGTAATCGGCAAACTCGAAACCAAGTCGGATGTGAGGACAAACGAAATACACAAATACTGGTCGATGGTACTGGATGTTAGTCACGATGTATTATGAATTGATTGAAGTAGGAAACTGGGGACAACTGCATTCCGACTTAGTGACTAAATGGTAACGTATTCGTCATAAGAACCAACGGTTCTAGGCACGTCCCCCCACGAGATCATAGATGCGCAGTGTTGAGGAGTCCTAAACCTAGAACGGTACAGCTATCTAGGGCTCCCAGGTTTTCGACGGTTCGCCCACTGACGTCAGTCTGTGGTGAAAGCTACCTTAAAATCCAGTCAACCCCCATAAACCGCCAATCAAAACTAATCACAAGTGTGTAGATTAGTTATACAATACGTGTGAATCCAGAATAAATTTGAGAGGAAACTGTAAGATCAGTACATTATACAAGGATAAATGTCATAAGTAACTCATTCACCTAGACAAAAAGAAAGGGAATTAAGCAAACGGAATTTATTCGTTATGTACACCTGGAAATAACTAAAGTTCCAAATAACTAAATCCTATTAGGGTTACGACAAAGTCAAGGAAGATTGGGCTTGAACTTATTCTTCATACATAACTCTTTATTCATAATTTTGATCGTAACCCCTTCATCTGTCTGAAGAAAACAAGTGAACACTTATGTGGTTTGGACTTACGTGGAACTTAAACCTAGCTCTAAAGATGTCTGCTGACTACGTCCAACCATCTAATATCGGTCAAAATACCCCAGTTACATTAAAAACAAGAAATGAAACCAATATTTAGTCACTGGAAGCAAGTAGTGCCAAAAGACTATTAGGGTATATCTTTCTCGGACGAGAAAAAACTGGTGGTCAATAGTTCTCATTTTAGAATACTTATTCTTCATTATTCACTTCTACATTTCCGGATACCTTTTTTTCTCTATAGAGCACTTTTGTATGACAAGTTCTCCGACAGCCGAAACAGCATCGTAATTAAAAAATGTAACAATAAACTGCAATAAAACTCAGAAAAACCCGTGCACAATTTGATTGAGCTAAAAACAAACTATTAACTTTCTCATCTTGATAGGGAAACTTCTGCGGGACTACAAGCCACATCTTTCCTTAGGTGGTTAATGATACAGCTTGATGACCAAAGTTGTTTTAAAACTACAATTTAGTGGTTAGTAGTCAAATGAGACCTGAGACCAATGTACATACACTTCTCAGACAAAATAATATTGAACAAAGCAGTACGGGAGAGAATATCACAAAATCAGAATGACAACATGCTAAAAAAACTTTCTAAATTTGAGACAGGGTTCTCACCGAAAACAATCACCATCAGTACGAACTCAAAATAAATCTGAATTCCCAGAATAAACATAATGATTAGAACGCAACGAAAGTTCCCCTGTTAACTAACAGCAACTTGAACACTACGAAAAGACCAAACAAAACTAAAAGTTCAGTATACCAATATTTAATAACAGCGGGAATAATTTAGCTTACCGAAGCTGCATCTCTTTTAGCCTCTTCTTCTGTCAGTACTTCATTAACAAGATGCCGATAATTAAGATATTTCAAGCTATGGCATGCACTACAAACTTCTTTGTACACTTGATAACCCCGTCGTATCGCAGCGTGGTCGTAACTAGAAATAATTCCGTTGTGTGGCCACGGTAGCTTTGGTGAATGGGCTTGGAAATCTGAAGCATAGACAGGCATAGCTAAGCCTACAATCCCGACACTAACAAATCCGCCTGAAATTGCTAATTTCGTCCATACAGAATATTTGGCTGCCTTGAAGTATGACCGGTTCTAAAGAAAAAAAGTGATGAAATGATAAAGAAAAAACATGCTAGATTACTGCAGGTTGCTAAGTTGACTGGCAAGATAATACCCCTGACTATCTTGTTTTTCGAAGGAGGTATTCAAGCATTCTTTTGTCTCTCGTGTATTTTTACTTACTTATCTTGAGTTATTTCCTTTGCATTTATATCGTATTGTGCAAGCCGAACAAGATGAAATCAATTTACTGATCCAGTTAAATTGTTCCAAATAACTGAAGTAATAATAATGAGCTAATTCGAATTGTCATAATCAAAGAATATCAGGCAGAGAAACAGTGAAACTAGAGAGGCATAAGATGAGGGAATAAAAATGTTTGAAATAATATTCAGCCATATTACAGATTCTCAAGAAAATGTATGTATTTACAGTAGTGCAAGAATTATTCGTGAGGTAGGAGTTTAATTGGATAAAAAAAACATACTGCTTAGTGGCTAAGGCGCTTGACTATTAACGACTGGATGACGGATTCAAGCTTATTTCAGCCTGAACGACCAAAACTATAACAGACCTAAAAGATATCAGGTTCCACTTAGGATCCAATGCATACTTGTGTGGAGTTTGAGCACGTAATGCAGTGCAGTGGAGGAAGCGATACAAAGATAACTTGGAAATATCTCAACTGTTGTGAAACATATAGATACAAATGAAAAATCAGCAGAAATTTTAGAGCTGCTAAATTTTCTCTAAAGGTTTAATGCCCATGTGTTTAGGTGCAAACCACTTGAATACAGTTACAAGGAGGCAAAATGACTTTTTGAAGTGTCTAACAAATCGACTATACTGGCACAAAGCCTGACATAACAGTGTCCTAGTTCAAATTTTGAAATGACGAAAAAGATCAGCAAATATAACGTTAATATTGGCATGAACTCCACACTGTGCCACCAAGATAGATTTCCGGCAGTTATGAATACACACTTGCAACATAAAATCTATGAGATGTCATCCACAAAGCCTGGAGTTCACAAAACAGATGTGATAAAAAACTACTGGATACATTTCTCGGTGTCGAAACATTAAAAGTTGGTCTTAACCGTTCAGGGGAATGTAGGCTTTTAGGTTGACATCTGTGAGACAACCTAAGCTGACTGTTAGAAACTATGGGTTACACGGTTTGAAAGTGATCACAGTGATGCCATATCTTCATCTTAATCATCATTTTAAATGTCACTGCTCGCTTTAATTCATCGTCTTTGTGGCCATATCATTTTCATTCCTCTATTTTTTGTCTTATTTCCGTGTTCACTGATGTGAAGTATGGCTGTTTGAATAGATTCACAGCAATTTCTGGTATTACAATGATAATTGACAGATTGACAAGCTTCATTCTACTTCCGCACTACCAACACACTACTCGACACCGTAAATCAAAGTCAATGACTGGTCATGGACAGATTACATCCCAGCGAGTTTGATGGCCACGTCTCGGCTACATAACAGAACAGAACGAACTAAAAATCAGTATAATTGTCTTCCAATAAATAGTCGGATGTCTAGCTGGCGCTACAGGTGACGCAAGTTGGTAAATGCCAAATGGGCCTTCTGCACCCGAGCTGAGATTTCGTCAGCAACCAGCCCATTCGGGCTGATGTAACTTCCAAGTCAACTGGTCGATATAATCCACCACTTCACTTCCTTTTACCAAACTGAGAGTAATTGCAGACCAGTTCTGGAGCATCATCTTATAGTTGACAGGGGCGAAGCGCATACCAAATATACTCAGATTTCTGTTCAATGGGTTCGCAAACCCTGCATTTCGTCAGCACCCTCAGAAAGCAAAATAAAACCGTCTGGATTCTCTAAGTCAACCAGATGCTTTACATGGAGTAGATCAATCTCTTTGAAGTCAGACGAACCTAAGGCTGTCTATTAGTACGTCTATAACGAAGTTAAATAAGAACGGTGGTAGTGGGGATCCCCGGCGGACACCACAAGTTGTCATCAGTTCTGATGACAACTCTCCAAAAGCCTTAACATGGCTGTGTAAGTTCGAATAGAGCCTCGATAAGTGTTATATACTTGCTCGATAATCCTTTCACAGTCAAACACTGCCACAATACCCCACGGTCAACAGAGTTGAATGCTGCCTTCAGGTCAGAAAATATGGCAAGTGTTGGTCATTGGCCGGTAAGTATGCATGTTTACCAGGATATGTCGTAGGGTGAAAATATGATCGGCGCACCCTCGTCTAGTTCTGTCTGAAACCTGCCAGGTTTCCTCGAGTTTTCTGTTCTCAAACTCCAGTTAGGGATCGGCTAACTATGCATCCCAGGATCTCGGACACAATACTAGCCAAACTGATTCCCATATGTTAGTCACACGTAGACTTTTTACCCTCCTTATAGACTGGAATCATTAGTGAAGTAGATCGGTCTAAAGGGAATGCCTCTGATTCTCATACACTATGCAGTACCTCCGTAACTTTAATCAGCAACTTCTTACCCCCATCCTTGGAAACTTCGCGGAGCAAACTGTCATGTTCAACTGCTCTGAATCATTTCCGGTTTGAAACAGCCTTCTCAACTTCAAAACCAGTCTAAGAACCGACATCTGCGTCCCATTCAGGTTTAGGCTGGATTTTAGGTGAATGAAGCCTTGCTGTGGGTTAGTTGAACAGTATTTCAAAGTATTCTTTCCAACGTACTAGCTTCCTGTCCTGAGACGTTATCAGCATCCCATCCTTTTCGGTGGTGGTTTCACTAACAATCGTCTTGCCGGTTTTTTGAATAAGCCCAAATAGTTGAGGGGGTGTTATGTGATGCTGATGCCTTCTCCATCTATCTCCCTATTATCACCCACCACTGCTCGCGACCATTGCGAAAACTCCTGGTCAAGTTATGTTCAAGTTGCTTTTCTCCTCATTGTGGTCAGAGTCAGCTGCGATCAGTCTTCTCGCACCAATCAGTCCGGATGGCTTTGCGGAAATCCAGTGACGTTCGCCGACCTTTAGATGTAGGTTACCGACTGTCTATACCGCTGTTGCTCCAGTGGACTGAATACCACACCAGCTTCCTCAGGATGAGCCTTGCTGTCACTTTTATATGAATGCTTACCTACCTCCTTTCTCAATACGTACTTGACGTTCTTATCTTGTATTCGATCATAGACGGGCTTAACTGCCGCCTGCTTCCTGTGACCACTAAGGCGCAGATATACATG
Organism: Heterobilharzia americana; assembly: GCA_944470555.2. Taxonomy (NCBI): domain Eukaryota; kingdom Metazoa; phylum Platyhelminthes; class Trematoda; order Strigeidida; family Schistosomatidae; genus Heterobilharzia; species Heterobilharzia americana. The sequence continues at coordinate 28,582,923 of OX104132.1, read as the reverse complement.
TGATTAGGATTGCCTTTGATTCGCCGGACAGAGCTGTACTGTGGGATTTTCTGCTGAAGAGGGACGTGCCTGGGAAATTTATTCACATCCTGAAAGTCCTATATAGTAACACCTCAGATAGAGTGAGGGCATACAGCAACCTGTCTCCATTGTTCCTAACCAGCAGTGAGGTTAGGCAGGGTTCCCCGATTTTTCTATTCCTCATTAACTTTGCCATCAATGATATTCTTGAGACAGCTCTGAAGGAAGTGTGTCATGGTGGTGTAGATCTACTACCCGGAGAACGGCTATTCGACCTCGAATATGCGGACGATACTGTCTTACTTTGCTATAACACACAGGTTAATCAAATCGTACTTAACCAGTTTGCGGTTACTGTCCGTAAGTATATGTTTTGCATCTCTTCTGTGAGATTTGCAAGAGCCTGTGCCTGCGCTCATCGTCTGTGGTAATCCATTGAAAGTAGTAGGAAAGTTCGTGTATCTGGGTAGTGTGAGTGCTGGTGGTGTGAAATTTCTAACCTCATCGAAATCCAGAGTAGCATACGCCAATCTGGGCCAGGTTACGCACCGTCGCGACGTCAGTCTGACCGTTGAAGGTTGGGTTTACAACGCTTCGGTGCGAGCAGTTCTATCCAACACCTATGAAACCTGATCTATCTGAGCTGAAGATGTGCGATGACTGTGCGTTCGATCACTGTTGTCTCCGTAGGATTGCTCGTATCCGATCGCAACACCATGTGAGTAATTCTGACGTATGATAGTGTTTGTGCATGATGGAGATCATCATTTCGTAAGTGATATCATCTGAAAATATCGGTTTCGGTGACTTGGATATGTTACGTATGTCGCCCCAACAGCTTCCACATCGTTCATTGTTTGCTAACCTTGGGAGTGGATGAAAGAAGCAGAGGGTTGGTCAGTGTATGACGTGGTGCCGTGGGATGAAGGATAGTAGTATCGGGCTAGCACCTATTGGTTCGTCACGACTCCAAGGATGGGGTTCAGAGACCACGTAACTCAGTGGCTTGAGACATCATCAGATATGGCTTACAATCGAAATCAGTAGTGGTCACACTGCAGCTTTCTTTTATTTTCTGCTACTGAAAAGTAATGAGTGTTTTGTTTTGAATGTATCTCATTGGACTGTCTGCTTAATTATTTTACCCTACCCTTCACTCCGTCTTCAAATTAGTGTTATATTACGTGTGGCGTACTTCTCAGTGCCTTTGATGTACCATGTGTGTTGTTGTAATAGTAATAATAATAATAATAATAATAATAATAATAATAATAATAATAATAATAAAAGGAAGAAGAACAGGAAGAGTAAGAAGAAGAACAAGAATAATAAGAAGAAGAAGAGGAGAAGAAGAGATAATTATGATAATAACAAATAACCGTAATAATAATAATAATAATAGGAATAAGAAAAACAAGAAGAATAATAAGAACAAGAACAAGAATAAGGAGAAGAAGAAGAAGGGATAGTTATGATGATAACAAATAATAATAGGAATAAGGAGAAGAAGAAGAAGAACGATAATAAGAAGAACAAGAATAAAAAGAGGAAGAGGAAGAAGAAATAATTATGGTAATAAATAATAATAATGATAGGAATAAGAGGAAGAAGAACGAGAATAATAATAAGAAGAGATAATTATGATAATAGCAAACAATAATAATAATAATAATAATAATAATAATAAATAGTAACAATAATAGTAACAATGACAATAATAATAATGATAATAAGAACAATAATAAGCATGTGACAGTAGCAACTCTTTGTCGGAGTTCAAACAGGTACTCCAGAAAGAGCAGTAATCGTCCACCGATCCTGCCTAACAATGGCTTGTAGCAATATGATCTATTTGTGTCCATGGTTGGTTTGATGTCGGCGAACGCCACCCGAGATGGTTTCTTCTTGTGCTTAAATTTGGTGCTGGGCAGAAACAAGTGAGTCAGGGACAAAACTGCAACAGACGGTTAGCGTTATCGGTTTAAGATATGATTCCGAAATTACCACGAAGATGCCTTTTCGACTGGCTCAGATTCCCAAATTGAGAGTTAGTCACCTGTAATTATGACTACATCTGAACGTTTTGCTTTCAGTGACAAAATTGATAGCTTCTCATAGAATCATCCTTTGCATCATGCAAACTACAGCCAGTGGGTGCGTAGGCAGAGATTGCGAATAGACATTGTCTAGTTTCACGATCTTTCCTAGTCCTTACAGATTCATTCAGTCGAGTAGCACATAAACGGTTATTGACCGGTAGTCAGTCAACTCAACATAAAGTTGTTTCAGCTACAGAATAAGATCTAGTCTCCAATAATTTCTTGGACTTACTGGTTAACAAAATAGTTATTATCGCCAGAGCCGTCTATTGGTAGCGACAACTTAGTAACGATGACAAATTTTTCAAGATGTGCTGCTGCGACGAGATAAAGTGTGGCTATTGTTTGTTTTGAAGTCTACGAATTTAACCAGTTAAAGTGGTAACCAAGATTATGGAGTGAAATTAGAGAATATGTACATTAGTTCTTGCACTAACCTACAGTCTAATAACACGGAATGATCAATAAATTTTATTGTAGTTTAGGCACACTATAATACTCAGTATCTAGTTACCACTAAATGATGAACATTCCAGTGAGATACATCCAAATAATCTAGTAATCAGCAACTAATCTAATTACTACATTGAGCCAATGTCAAGGTTTACGTTACCATAAGGTGATCAAGATAAAAGCAGATGGGTCAGAATTTAAACACAGGACCCAAAGTAAAGTAAATCAACGACACGACTAGTCTCTAGACAAAAAATCACTTGAATTTTTGAGGGAGTTGTGGAGATTTGGAAATATTTCAAGTTGTTATTCACCGTAGACCGACATCAGTTGGAGGGACAAAGGAAACCTGGGAGCACTGGAAAGCTGTTTCGTCCTAGTATGGGACTCCTCAGCAGTGCGCACCCATGACCCCGCCAGGGATCGAGCCCGCGACCTTCAGGTTCCGCAGCCAGCGTGCTACCATTGAGCTAGCCGCTGAGTCACAATCCAATGCTCCGTATTTCAAACTTCTGTTAGCTCACGATATAGCGCAACCGCCACCCAATGTCATCGTTGAGTATCTACTCCTCACGGCCATCAGGCTTTGACTCCACCGGTCACGAGTCCCATACTAGGACGAAACAGCTGTCCAGTGCTCCCAGGTTTCCTTTGTTCCTCCAACTGATGTCAGTCTACGATGAGTAACAACTTGAAAAATCACTTATCAATTTACTCGAGAACTTGTAATGCACTCCCATAGCAATTGGTCGAGAAGGCTGCATAAGAGAATATTATATCAATGCGAAATTTTTGTATGCTGAAGTGAAACTTGAAAAAACTTTGCATGCTCGAATTTTAAAAGGCACAGATGCGATCGTATATGGATAGTAACATGCGTACATTAGATGATCTTATCAACAATTCACTCTGTAGCAGCAGATATGAGTATGACTCCAAATTGGACTATAACACACTTGAATCTACATGTTGTTTCTTTCCACAAAATATTTATAACTCAATTCTAAGATGTTTTTGCTGCTGGCGTTATTTTTATTTCGTTTTTCCTCCCTAATCGATCTTTCTCCTATACAGCTGCAAAATGCAGTGGTTTCAGACGACACAGACAATATCCAGAACTGTTGACTTGTTTCCTTGCAAACCAATTGACCCAATTGTATGGTTAAATACCGATCAATGACGTGCTGTATAGACATGGAGTTTAACTAAAAGTGAATTTAGTCCTTTTGCTGACGTTCCAAACACGCCAAATTTGTTCTGAGAAGTATCAGGAGTAAAAAACGTGTATTCACAATGGATGATGCATATGTACATCAGCTGTATTTCTCCAAAAGACCAGTAGCAAAATTCATCCATCCATTCAAATTAACATAGGACCAGACATTACTGCGTAACGGTCCGAGTTCCCACACCTCATATCAGTACATCAAGTAAAAAGGCAGTGAAGTGGAAGACGAAGAGAAGAAAATTCAGTCAAAAGAAACACGAAGTACAAGAAGAGAGAAACAAAGAATGAGAAAATGGTGAGATTCGGTATAATGTTAAGATGAGAATAATGTGTGCATACATCTGCGCCACTGACATCGGTTCTCAGCCATAATGCATCACCTAGAGTCTCCAACCACTGGTTTCTCTTGCCCCGCGGACCCCAACCACCTGGCCTCCATTGCCTATCATGACTCGAACCAAGAGTCAAAGACTTCATACATTGATGCATGTTTTGGTCTGGGCCCCTCCATCCCTTTTCCAGCCTGAACCTACTTCTCACATTACTGTGTGACGAGACAAAAGGCTACTAGGCATACGTAAAACGTGCCCCAACCATCTCAGTAGATGAAGGTTCACAACCTCGTCAACAGACTGACTTCTTCTCCCTAAAACTCTACTCCTGACGTCCGCGTTACCCACGTGGTGACACCACGGAATACGGCCTATATTACGAAGGCAACGGAGGTCAAACACCTGAGGCCTTCTCATATCTTCCACCTTCAATGGTCATGTTTCACAGCCATACAGTAGAACAGACCGGACTGGTGTGCAGTATACGCGACCCTCAATAGACAATCGGATATAACGGTGGCGCCACAGGTGGAGTAAGTCGGCAAAAACCAGTCGAGACCTTTGCATTTGTACAGAGATTTCCTCGGCCAGTGAGCTACCATGGCAGGGCTGATCCTAATTCCCAGGTAGATGAAGTGGTCAACACACCCAACCATTACACTCTCTATTGTCAGCCGTGGCATCGTTGAAGACCAATCCTGGAGCAGCAATTTGCATTTGGGTGGTGAGAAACGCATCCCAAACATTCTCAAATTGCCACTCAATGTATCCAGAAGACTCCGCATCTTGTCAGTGTCTGCAGCTAACAGGACTGACTATGTCATCTGAGTGTTCTAGGTCTAGAGAAAATTCTCCTGCGATTGCGTCAACCTCAGTGTAGTCAGGTAATGAGAGTAAGGCCTCCATAAGGATATCTATGATAAAAGTGAATGAGAATGAAGACAGTGGGCATCCTTGACGGACACCACTCGACGAGTACAACTCCCCAGATATCTCACCATAGGCACTAACTAGCCCACAAGTGTTCGAGTAGAGAGCCTTCGATAAGGTGATGTACTTACTCGTCACGCCTTTCAGTGAGATACATCGCCATGAGACTCGTCGATCAACGGAGTCGAATGCCGCCTTCAGGTCGAGAAATGCAGCTGTTGTCGGGTGTCTGTAGGCGTGTCTGTGTTCCAGAACCTAGTGCAGTGTGAATACTTAGTCGATACATCCGCGGCCGGGTCGAAAGCCTGCTTGGTTTCCTCGGGCTTGTTGTTCCCGAGCTCCCCCCGGGCGTCGAAGAATTATCGAACCTAGAGTGTCAGATACTATGTTCGTCAGGCTGATTCCTCTGTGCTTATCACAAGAGGACTTCTCGCCTTTTTTGAAGACTGGGAGTGCCAAAATGCAACATTGTAGACGTAATTTTCTGCCAAAGTATCTGAAGTGTTACTTCATACTCACTAGTTCTAAAAAACGGTTACGGTAATTTTACCTACTACGTTCAAAGTATGTACAACAAAAGGCATATCACCATAGTAGAGAGCTTAGAAACAAATGGAATGCATTTTTAAAACGAGAGACTAGACCTGATAATTTAATCACCAACGAATCGGTGAATTTGCTCTAATAAGAGATAATTTGCTATCAAGTAAATCCTTGGCTATGACTAAGTGTACAGCAAGCTAAATTGAGTGCTATTTAAAACCCTTCTGGGAAAGGCTAAAAAACGTTTTAGCAAAATACACTATCCTGCAACTAGGGAAATTTGATGAGAGGTGATGAGGAAATCAAATGTCGTTTTTCTATCATTCTCAAAAAATTTCACTTTCACAACGACATCAAGTGTTAATTGTAAAATAGGTCAGTTTTCCCAATGAATGGTACTCCCTATCTTTGAACTTACTGTGAATGTCTCGGTAACTTACCGTATTCGGTCCTCATAATCCAAACGACCGAATGCAATCCTTTCCTAATATGTTTTACGAGCTTGCATAAAACAAATGATCTTACGCTCGCTTCTAGGCCGTGCGGAATGGCTGCAGATCCTTGGTAGATGATGCAGTAGATACATCCACTCACCTATTGTAGCTGTCGTAAACTCGATGGATGGTCGGGTGTTGGTTGACATATAAGGCGTATGGTTTATTATACGACTGCTGTGCAGATGGGTTCCTGAAATGTCGAATCACCAGTTTTTCGGAGTAGTCGTAAAAGGAATTGCTTAGATTCCATATATATATATATATACTACACTACACTATATATACTATACCAATTTAGATGAAAAGTGGGGAAGCAAGACTGCTTTCCTTCAGCTTTCATAAAATAGCGTCATGGTGAAATCTGCATCGACTTATCCATTGACAGTTTACATAACATCTGAATTATCTACCTTCTTAGTTGTACCACGCTGTAGCTACTTTGAGTTGTCTAAATATTTAGCAACGGTGTTAGGCCCAATAAGAAATCACCCAAAATCTTGACTTACCAACTCTTACGACTTAAAGCACAGATTAGACGACAGTGGAAAAAAAATGGTTAGTTTTGACATAACTATACCGATTGACATGGCTCTGGGGACAGTTCGAAATGGGCTTAAAGATGACAAAGAACTTACGCAGCGAACTAAGCTGCCGATCGAGGAAATCATACTGGGAGTACGATTGTGCCTAACATCTACAGTTTTTAAGTTTCAAAATAAAATATATAAACAAACTGAAGGTGTTGCCATGGAATCACCAATATCCCCTATCGTCGCAGATATATCTATAGATAGTTGGGGACAGGTAGCCATTCAAACATTTAGTCCTACTCCAAAGGTATGGTCCCGATACGTAGATGATACGTTTACAGTACTGACATAGGAACACATCAATAGGGTTCCTGGCACATATAAATTCAGTAGTAAATACAATCCAATTTACCTGTGACTTAGAAAGTGAAGAAGGTGAGCTAGCAATGTTGGATTGCAAGATTAAACGAATACAAGAAGGAAATCTAGAGACTAGTGTCTATAGGAAACCTACCCATTCGAATCGCTACTTAAACTTCGAATCCTCCCACCCCATTTCAGTTAAAGTAGGCCTAGTTAAATGCTTAGGTGATAGAGCGAAAAAGCTTACCAGTAGATCGGAAAATCTGTGACAAGAAATTAGACACATCAAGAATAACCTACGTCTCAATAATTACCCACCAAAATTTATAAACAAATTCATAAGAAATCGAAAGAAAAACATTAGCAGTGGTAGTAGTAATACAGATGTTATTAATAATAATCCCACTACTAGTGGTAATAATGGCGACAGGGTTAAGAGAGAATTCAAAGCCTCTGCTGTGTTACCATACAAGGAAGGCACCTCAGAAGCATTACGAAGAATTCTCAATAAGGCTGGGATTAAAGTAGCATTTAAACCAACAAACTCACTTAGAAACAAGCTTTGTAGATTAAAAGATCCTATCGATGCAATTAAGCAAAATAATCTAGTTCATCAGATTCCTTGCAATGATTGCGAGGTCAAGTACATAGGTCAAAGCAGTCGGTCGACCAGGGTCGATTGGAATAACAGAGCACAAAAACTTAGCTAAATTAAGATCAGTAGATCCTAATGAGATAGGAAATCTAGAGAAAAACTCGGCTACAGCTCTGCATGCGACACACGATCACACAGTAGGATGGGATAGGGTGACAGTGTTGAAAACTTAGTTGGGTGGAGGGAGAGATTGATAACCGAATCTTTGTTTATCGAATCAACACCGAACACATGCAATCGAAATGATGCTGCACCTGTCCCAGATATATGGAAAATTCTACTGCCCTTGTCATCATAGAGAAGGAGAGAAAACTAGGAATATATAAAGACTGTCTCGAAGTTGTGGAGTTACCTGATATGAATATGGACAATAAATTATGTCCGAAACGTTATCCAGTGAATGCTATTGTTTCATTGTGACATTTCTAATAAGCAGACTAAAATGGAATTACACTCGACCACAGTTCCGAAGTTTTAAACTTATATTAGGGAATACAAGAGGGTTTCGTTTAAATCCATTTGACTCTAGACATAGTCTAGAGTTAGTGGACTACTTATTCATGTGCTTCCGAACCTAGCCATATTGATAAGGAACGGAAAATAAGTTAGAAAAGACTTGATTTTTATCAAAGCCTTCTGTAAGTCCAAGCTGTGATCTTAAGTAAACATTAAGTTTTTTGATTGACGAAATGTTCTGAGAGTATAAAATAAAACTTTTCATATAAACCTGAGGAGGTCTTTTATAGGGACTAAATATACTGATCAAAAAAAGTTGCAGGGAACTCACCCTTCGGAAATAATGAAGCAATGACAACCACTTAGTCTGCATTTCATAGGTGGCTAATGCCTTAGCGCCAATCGGTGAAGTAGCGTTCAATGTTCCAAAGTGAAATCTTGTAAATTGGGAACGGATAAGGTTCGGACCTAAAGATTGGAGACAGAATAAAATGAGTCGTTGTTAATCTTTTTCAAACAGGTAGATCGATCTGTCAAGTCCTCTCTTTGATAAGTCAGTTGGTGACATACGATCATTTCCTCTTCGGGGACGCTTAAAAAGATGATCACTAAACACGAAAAGCAGTACTCTACTGAGATTACGTTCGTCGTCTTATTGATTGTCATCCTGCCACTTCCTCCTAGTCTCTCTGGTTTGGTGGTAAAGAAAAGAAAAGACAGACCATGTCTAAAATCCGAAACCACAAATTCCTGTATAACATGGTTACATCTCGTCTATGTCAATGATATGATAAGTGGATGGAATAGAAGATGTTTTCGCTAAGCTAGCTTCCAAATCCAGGATCAGTGAACTGCTACTCTGTGTGTCTGAGAACCTATATATGAGGGAAGAATTTAAAGACTAAATTATGAGGCAGTATGTAGCGTCACACACTATAATCAATTGCATAGGGTTTGACAAGATTCAACATTGATGCTGACCCCCATAGTTTAACCGGATTCGCTAAGCTGAAGGCACCCGGTCAAGCATCCTTGCCATTTGGCAAGCTGCAGTGTTACGTTGCGCCGCTCGTAATCAACTCTCTAATCAGCTAGTTGGAACGCATCGGTATTTTGGCATAACCACCCAAATATACTATTCCATCCAACTACGCTACTGTGTTCTTTCTTGGCCTCGTATTTGTGGGTACGTAACGAGTGGGAATAATTAATGATTGGCCTCTGCGTCTGTCAATTTCGCACTAGAACAACTCCTAAATTAGTGAGCCCAACGTGATGACAAATCCTGACCGAGAGCAAATCTTAAATTGGTGACCCCGTTCCGTTTTATAATCGTATATCGTTTTCATTTTGGCAACATTTACATATCTATATACAACTCCTTCCCATGTCGGACTGCAGCGTCACACACTTCCCCAAAATCAATAGCCTAGGGTTTGACGACTTCGACATTGATGCTGACCTTGATAGTTTAACTGGACTCGCTAAGCTGAAGGCACCCGGTCAAGCATCCTCGCCATTTGGCACGCTGTCGTGTTACGTTGCATTGCTCGTATTCGACTCTCTAGCCAGTTAGTTGGAACGCATCGGTATTTTGGCTTAACCATCCAAATATACTATTCCATCCGACTACGCTATCGTGTTCTTCCTTGGTCTCGTATTCGTGGGTATATAACAAGTTCGAATAATTAGTGATTGGTCTTTGCGTCTGTCAAGTTCGCACCAGGACAATTCCTAAATTGGTGAGCCCGACGTGATCAAGTATTGAATTGGTGAGCCTGTTCCATTTTATATTTGTTTATTGTTTTCATTTCGATAACATTTATATATCCATTTACTACACTTTCTCATGTCCGACCACACTCCCAAGCTTATTCGTATTAAGTCGACTACGAACACGATCCAACTCGTGCCGTATTGGCGAGACAATGCAGAAACATGGTTTCTGTATGCCGAGACCGATTTTCGAGAACAGGGTGTCTCAGATCCTCACTCTCCACTTCTTGCCAGCATACGTTCACAACCGCCGGATTTAAATAGGCTTGTCACAGCACATATGTCTAGTCCTAAGGTAGGTGATCCCAATGCACTTCTCAAAGCTGCGCCCTTGAAGAAAATCGATCTCGATCTCCAGTGCCTAGACGAATTGCTTCGTAACATCGAGCTAGGCAGCAACTCAGCCACTGAAGTCGCCGCACACATGCGAGAAGTTATGAGCACACGAACAATCGATAACGGCCTTTTCCGAGAACTGTTTCTTTCAAAACTACCACAACCAGTGCAAACCGTGTTAATGACACTTCAGTCAGTTCCACTCGATGACCTGGCAGCCTCAGCAGATAAAATACCGAAGATCTCTGGCAAATCCATCTCCCCGTCTGCGTGCATCATGTTGCCACAAGGATGTTTCCTAAGAGCTGGTAAACGTATTTCGATTACTCAGGCGGATGGAGATTATACAATGTGAGAGCACACTGGATAGATGGCACTTTAAAAACAACACGAAATGGATAACCAATGCATTCTGTAAGCTTTTCGAAATACCACTCGGCCCACCCAACCACAGCAAGGGGGGCCAGTACAGGGTCTGGCAAATACAGTACGTAAACAAGCAACATGTCCTGATGGCCAAAGAAGGGGGATGAATGTCTTTTTCAGGATGTTCTTAGAGAAACCATAAGGAGAGCAGCTCATAAAAGGTAACATCAGGAAGAAGAAGCAAAAGTTGGAGACAGGAGTTAATAAGGAAGACAACCATAGGAAGACACTTGTACTAACATTCGAAAAGGGCACGTCAGAGGTGATAACAACAAACCTTGGGAGGGCTGGTATTTTTGCAGCATATAAACTAATAAATCTGCTGAAAATTAACCTAACCAAATAAAGAACCCGGTAGAAAAATAATAGACCGTAATAATGTGATGCAAACAGTCCCGTATGCGAACTGCTCAATGAGCTACGTGGGACAAACATCAAGACCGTTGAAAATCAGACTGAAACAACATCAGAGATGAACCAAAGTGAGACCACAGTTGTACGAAGTTGCAGGAATCTGGGAGAAGATTCATTGGTAGCGGCACATCTACAGGAAGAGAAGCACAAAATCGATCAGAACATTAACGCCATACAAAACAGCAAAAATGGAAAGAAAGCTTACTGGCAGAGCACTTATTCAAACAAATTGGACATAAAACACGCCAAAACGGAGACACAACACAACTGCTAAACATATGGAGCATTGTATCGAACAAATAGATTAACGAACAGTGAGTAAAGACGACATATAAGACACCAACAGGTGAATGTGTAAATAAAGGTTGCTGAAATACTCCAAGTACTGGTGTGATCATGGGCAGTGGTTTTGCTAGAAGTATTGCCGAAACAAAAGCTTATCATTGTGTGTAAACTTTGCATAAAAATTCACTCGTAATACGGCAATCCATTCCGCTGCGCACGAAAGTTTCACCCATGCACCCAATAACGTAGTCTTGGCAACCAACAACGGAGAACATTCCAAGCATTCCCAACCACCAGCTACGCCTGTTGCAGTCATGTCATGCTGAAGTTCAAACTCATGAGTGTTCACCCTGAGATTCGTGCAAGAGCTCAGCGTATCGCAAATGATGAAGAGTATGGGCTGAGTTATTCAAAGCACACCGAGTTTGAAATAAACTTACGTCTGAAGTTGAAGGTGGGTGACATCTCAACTTTCTGAACAAAAATATGTCGGCTCATCGCAGCATGGAATTCTGCCCAAAAATCTTGGACCATACGCCACTCAGAACTGTTTGGTCGCATAATTAGCGCTTGAGATGAAGGAAATGTGGCCGTCTCTCTTTGCTCCGATTTCGCCAACGCTTTTGACAAAGTGCACCACCATTCGCCCCTTCGTAAGCGAAGTTCAGTTGGGACAAATAGCCAGTTGCATTGATAATACCGTCCCGTGTTTGCAGAACTGCATCCCAACCGTCAGTGGAGGGTCATATTTTCCCCCTTGGAGATGTCATCGGTGAGGTAATAATAACAATAATACGTATTACATGTGATAAATTACACGAACACGCGCCGTTTGCAAAGGCAGTATCCGAATGTTATTGTAGCCGGTGAGGCTGAGAAAATTTATAAAGAATACGGCATCATACTATGCATAATCTGCCAGGATGCATTTATTCGCATGTAACCACACGCCACCTAGTTCAAGCAGGTCGCACACATTGGCAAGTTGGGAGACTGGGCCTGTGTGGATTCCCTAATAAGGTCTATTCGGTGCTAAACTACCAAAGATCTCGTTGTGTCTAACATAAGGTGTGAAAGAATCAGTTAGTGAGCTGGCAGCCACTTGAAGAGCAAAAAGCCTACCACGACAAATTTCTAGGAGATATTCACAGATCATTCCGTTGTGTAATAAATAACCTATGTCTCTCGATGCCTGCAAATGTTTATTCAAAAAGGCGGTCAGACTATGTATCCTAGGACTACTTTTGAGGGCACTCAGCTCCTCACTTATTGATTCTTGTGCACGTAAAGTCTTAACTGACTGATAAGTGTCGTAGATTGAGTGCAGCACCAGAAAGTCTGACCGCATTTCTCACAACTCTGACCAAATTGTTCCTCAGCTACGGCCGGACAGTAGAGCCACGCTTTTGTGTAGACAATCACCTCATCATAAAGATAATAGGCGTTTCCAAGCCACGAATCGCCATATAAAGCTATTTCACTCTACATCTTTCGCAAGGCGCAACAATGATCGTTTAGTCGTTGCACAACCTCCGTCTGAACCTTACTTTAGTGGCCATTATGATGATACCAGTGTTTGCTAAAGCAGCATCAACGCTCTCAAAAACGCAGAATCGAAAACTGTTTGCAAGGAAAACATTTTATTCGATTGGTGAACCAAGCTATCGCCAAACGCCTGCTCTGAATCCCCTTACAGCGGGCAAAAGTAGTCAGTATACTCAATCCACCACTGAATGTAACCACAATGACTATGTGACAAGTATTCATGAACCCACCAAAAGCTCGCAACCACCGCAACAGGATTTTTGGCGACTTCAAGAGTTGATGTCACCTTTAGTAGGCCAGATGATGCAGTTGGTCTTCAGCCACGTGTTGTACGAGACCACAAAAAGTCACTGGGAACAGAACGGTATCATGCCTCCGTTGTACCCGCCAGGTTAACATCTACACCGAGCACTGATAATAAAGATAAAGGCACCCTGATCCTTGACCCTAGTGGGTGTGTGCTAGAAAAGTGCCACATGGCCACGAATTACCTCGGTAATTCAATCTCTTTTTCTCAGTCATCCGATCTGCTTAAGGTTGATGTTGAATCGATCCATATTCCGAACTCCACCTTCTCCCTATTAAACTGTCCCATACCACTTCCTTTTAATGTTAGCACAAATCATTTACCCGATGCTTCACAACTTACATATAGCCAGCACTCTATGCTTCCTAACGACATTAGTAAGTTGTTCTTTCAAGACATTTGCGGTTGCTTTCAAATGTTAGGCCGTTCATTTTCTGTGTGCCTAATAAATGCCCGGTCAATCTGCAATAAGATGTCTAGTTTGGTCTTACTTGCGTTGTTATGCTCCCCTTCAATCATCATGATAACTGAGGCATGGTGCACCTCAGATATTGCTGACTCGAGCATTTGCCTTGACAACTACACACTTTTTCGTGGCGATAGGACATGTGGCCGTGGGGGTGGTTGTCTGATGTATGTCAGTTCATCTATGGATTCCATGCAGTGCAACACCCCGGAACTAAGAAGTGTAAAGGATTCTGTCTGGGTTGTTTTGAAGCCCGCTAGCTGCCTATGCTTCTTTTACGGGCGCGTGTATCGTCCACCCGATTCCAACTTGGAGTATGACAACTTGTTATCAGAAGCCTCTGGGTTTATTGCCTCCATGTTATTTGCAGGAAAGATTATATGCGGGGACCTTAACACGCCAGAAATCTCTTGGTACCCTACAAAGGCTACCAAACAATACGAACGTTTTGTCCACTGTCTTGATTTTGGCGGGTGGTTTCAGTATGTTCGTAGTCCAACCAGACTACATAATGTTTTGGACTTAGTTTTCGCTAACAATCTCATACCTTCTATGGTACATACTGGCCATCGATTACCAGGAAATGACCGTAATATTGTGGTTTTCGCCCAAATTTTGAATCTGCTGTTAGTCTCAGAACACGGCTAGCTCGGCACAGAAACTACTGTCACATCAACTAGAGGGACTTTCAATTTTCACTAAGGTACTTAGATTGGGAAGATTACTTTACCGGTACGTCTATTGGAGTACTGACAACTATATCTTTATCGTAACTTGTGCAATAACCATGGTTATTTTGCACCAGAAAAGAACACCAAGACTATGATCCCGAAAACGATATTCATTCCAACTTCACTTAGATGTCGACTTCGGAAACATGCTACCCGTTTTCATAGACAACACGGCTTTTCCTCACTAGTCACGATGTCTAACATTTGTGCTTATGCTTATGCTGTACGTATAAATGAAGCCATCGGACAGGAACTTCAAGCTCTATCATCTGGCAATAAAGAATCTCTAACAAAGATTCTCAAGTTCAGACTGAAATCATCTAAATCCAAAACGATTAAGTGTATTATCAGTAACGGTCAGGTGCGCGATGACCCTACGCAAATTGTGGAGATCTTCACTAATCACTTTGCTGCCTCGGTGGTAAATGAGAGTAATGCATTTGGGTTGCAACGATCAAGAGCCCCTTCTTCTAGGATGCAAAACGTGAGGTTTACCGTACAAAATATTTCTGCGGCGATAAACACTTCACTACTTCTTTTTACTGGCGGCCCAGTTGGGATACCTGTTGCCGTCATTAAAAAAGGATCTGAAGACATACCTCTGTTGCTTCTGAGGTTATTTCCCACGTCACCCCATATTTGATGTTACATCTCCATCTAGAAACTTATCCATGTCATCCCCGCTCATAAATCCGGACCAACTGCACATTTGGATAATTGCCATCCAATTAATCTCATATCAGTGGTCTTCAGAGTCATGGAGAAAATTAAAAGGAGTGGTGTAGTGGATTACCTACTCGATAACAACCTATCATCAACTTCGCAGGATGGGTAACCGAAAACCAGATCCTGTGACACCTGCATGCTAGACTGTCTTGAATACATAACGCGAAGGCGTGACCAAGGCCTCTTTGTTTCCGTACTGTTTTTCGACTTTAAAAGGCATTTGATAAAGTGCCTCACCAGAGACTGCCCATAAAGCTAAGGTCATTTGGTGTGGAAAATCCCCCACATAACTGGTTTGCATCATCCCTTCATGAACGCTCTAGATAGTCAAGGTAAACGATTGCCTTTCCGACCCTCTACCAATTACAAGTGGTGTGGTACAAGGAAGTGTTCTTGGTCCATTTTTCTCTCTCATGTATATCAACGACACATATGAAGTGATTAGACATAGAAAACCATATCTTCATGCTGATGACCTGAAGATTGTTTACAGCTTCCAATGTGGTGCAACTACTGGAGGTCTGCCAGTAGTTCAGGCGGAGTTGGACTATCTGAGTGGAATCATATATAGCTATTAGGACTGCCACGGAAAGTGTGGAATTCTGTAATAATAATAATAATAATAATAATATATTTTGAATCATAAATTATACGAACACATGCCGCTTGTACAGGCAACATCTGAACGTTATTGTTGTTCGTGAGTCTGAGAGAAATAAGAAAGGATGCATTGGTACATTATACATAGTCTGCCGAGATGCAGTTATTCGACTGTTGCTGGCTAAAAACATTAGATACTAACCCTTTCGCTATATAACAGTAATGAATAATAACACAAGCTTTATCACCCAGTATGAGCTTTAAGCAGACACCAGTGATTAGGCCTCTACACTTCAATTAATGAGTCGCATAATCAGTAAACGTACATAGGATATCGAACACCGAACAATAGTAAGGCGTAAAAGGGTATGAATAGTCAATAAGTTATTGCTGTTCATAGAGAGCACTTAAAAATAGATTCAAATCATGGTATGGACCGATGAAAAAGCTTGGGACCAGTGGCACTCGGTATCATGCAGCATATAGTGATTGTTTGGTTTAGTGTCGTTGGAAACAAATTCACAGGGATAAATTAAGCTAAACTTATGACTCTGTCTAGAAGCCGTTTTCATTTTGCAGCCCACTGAGCGTAAGGTCTCATCATTAAACCATTCAATGCCTTCACGGTTGACGCTTCATATAAGGTCGATTTCGGTTCTCTTCTCTCGTAACGACCAGTTGTTGATAAGATTTCGTCTGGCCTGTAGATAGGTACGTCACTGGAGGGAGCGCGCAGGGCAGTGTGAGTTTGGTGGTGGCCGCGAAAACCTGGAAAAGAAAAAGAAGAAAGGAAAGGTGAGCCGACGACTCGGCAAGCACATAGGATGTACTTACACTTAATAATAAAAGATAACTGACAGGCGGTAGAGCTGGAAAACGAAGAGGCGAGGCAGTCTGGAAATCGAAACTCCAAGGCGAGTGAGTAAGGTTTGGAATGCGCTGGGCTCTATGGGGTGAGTGGGTGCTATTAGTTGGAAAGCCTACGTGTTCGGATACAAACAGCATGTAATGCCAACATTTCTAGGAACAATCCCAACTGGAGCCATAAATTTGAGGTGAACCGTCAAACTGATGAGTATGCAGCGGTCTCGTTGTGAATCTACCAATGAGAAAGAAAAAGAAAAGCCGGTATGGAACAATTTATTGCGTACTCAAGTCAATGAGACGCAAGATATATACAGAGTAACCAAAGAAAGAGAGATCAGATGCAGATTTAAGAGTTGTTGCACGACAGTTATCTGTCTTTTCTGTAGTAAACTATGGTGAGATGGTGGTCTGACTTTTATGCACGATGAACACAAAGAATAGCACTAAAACTATTTGTCTGGAAGGTGGAGCAGGTCAGTCAAGACGTCTAATTGGGAATTTAGGAGACAAGGAAAAAGTAGTCGTCACGCATGCAGGCGTATGCGGAGGAATCTGAATACGAAGTCTCGGTGTGAAGAAGTGAATTAGTGGAAGTCACAGTGTGTACAAAGTAAGACAATATGGTGTATGGACGTATGAGAGGAACTCTGAGGACAGACGTTTATGCAGTACAACTAAGTGGATTTGCACGTCGTTTCCAGTCAGATGAGTATCCCGTTTACCATGTAGACCGAATGCATTACTCTCATTTACCACCGAGGCAGCAAAGTGATTAGTGAAGATCTCCACAATTTGCGTAGGGTCATCGCGCACCTGACCGTTACTGATAATACACTTAATCGTTTTGGATTTAGATGATTTCAGTCTGAACTTGAGAATCTTTGTTAGAGATTCTTTATTGCCAGATGATAGAGCTTGAAGTTCCTGTCCGATGGCTTCATTTATACGTACAGCATAAGCATAAGCACAAATGTTAGACATCGTGACTAGTGAGGAAAAGCCGTGTTGTCTATGAAAACGGGTAGCATGTTTCCGAAGTCGACATCTAAGTGAAGTTGGAATGAATATCGTTTTCGGGATCATAGTCTTGGTGTTCTTTTCTGGTGCAAAATAACCATGGTTATTGCACAAGTTACGATAAAGATATAGTTGTCAGTACTCCAATAGACGTACCGGTAAAGTAATCTTCCCAATCTAAGTACCTTAGTGAAAATTGAAAGTCCCTCTAGTTGATGTGACAGTAGTTTCTGTGCCGAGCTAGCCGTGTTCTGAGACTAACAGCAGATTCAAAATTTGGGCGAAAACCACAATATTACGGTCATTTCCTGGTAATCGATGGCCAGTATGTACCATAGAAGGTATGAGATTGTTAGCGAAAACTAAGTCCAAAACATTATGTAGTCTGGTTGGACTACGAACATACTGAAACCACCCGCCAAAATCAAGACAGTGGACAAAACGTTCGTATTGTTTGGTAGCCTTTGTAGGGTACCAAGAGATTTCTGGCGTGTTAAGGTCCCCGCATATAATCTTTCCTGCAAATAACATGGAGGCAATAAACCCAGAGGCTTCTGATAACAAGTTGTCATACTCCAAGTTGGAATCGGGTGGACGATACACGCGCCCGTAAAAGAAGCATAGGCAGCTAGCGGGCTTCAAAACAACCCAGACAGAATCCTTTACACTTCTTAGTTCCGGGGTGTTGCACTGCATGGAATCCATAGATGAACTGACATACATCAGACAACCACCCCCACGGCCACATGTCCTATCGCCACGAAAAAGTGTGTAGTTGTCAAGGCAAATGCTCGAGTCAGCAATATCTGAGGTGCACCATGCCTCAGTTATCATGATGATTGAAGGGGAGCATAACAACGCAAGTAAGACCAAACTAGACATCTTATTGCAGATTGACCGGGCATTTATTAGGCACACAGAAAATGAACGGCCTAACATTTGAAAGCAACCGCAAATGTCTTGAAAGAACAACTTACTAATGTCGTTAGGAAGCATAGAGTGCTGGCTATATGTAAGTTGTGAAGCATCGGGTAAATGATTTGTGCTAACATTAAAAGGAAGTGGTATGGGACAGTTTAATAGGGAGAAGGTGGAGTTCGGAATATGGATCGATTCAACATCAACCTTAAGCAGATCGGATGACTGAGAAAAAGAGATTGAATTACCGAGGTAATTCGTGGCCATGTGGCACTTTTCTAGCACACACCCACTAGGGTCAAGGATCAGGGTGCCTTTATCTTTATTATCAGTGCTCGGTGTAGATGTTAACCTGGCGGGTACAACGGAGGCATGATACCGTTCTGTTCCCAGTGACTTTTTGTGGTCTCGTACAACACGTGGCTGAAGACCAACTGCATCATCTGGCCTACTAAAGGTGACATCAACTCTTGAAGTCGCCAAAAATCCTGTTGCGGTGGTTGCGAGCTTTTGGTGGGTTCATGAATACTTGTCACATAGTCATTGTGGTTACATTCAGTGGTGGATTGAGTATACTGACTACTTTTGCCCGCTGTAAGGGGATTCAGAGCAGGCGTTTGGCGATAGCTTGGTTCACCAATCGAATAAAATGTTTTCCTTGCAAACAGTTTTCGATTCTGCGTTTTTGAGAGCGTTGATGCTGCTTTAGCAAACACTGGTATCATCATAATGGCCACTAAAGTAAGGTTCAGACGGAGGTTGTGCAACGACTAAACGATCATTGTTGCGCCTTGCGAAAGATGTAGAGTGAAATAGCTTTATATGGCGATTCGTGGCTTGGAAACGCCTATTATCTTTATGATGAGGTGATTGTCTACACAAAAGCGTGGCTCTACTGTCCGGCCGTAGCTGAGGAACAATTTGGTCAGAGTTGTGAGAAATGCGGTCAGACTTTCTGGTGCTGCACTCAATCTACGACACTTATCAGTCAGTTAAGACTTTACGTGCACAAGAATCAATAAGTGAGGAGCTGAGTGCCCTCAAAAGTAGTCCTAGGATACATAGTCTGACCGCCTTTTTGAATAAACATTTGCAGGCATCGAGAGACATAGGTTATTTATTACACAACGGAATGATCTGTGAATATCTCCTAGAAATTTGTCGTGGTAGGCTTTTTGCTCTTCAAGTGGCTGCCAGCTCACTAACTGATTCTTTCACACCTTATGTTAGACACAACGAGATCTTTGGTAGTTTAGCACCGAATAGACCTTATTAGGGAATCCACACAGGCCCAGTCTCCCAACTTGCCAATGTGTGCGACCTGCTTGAACTAGGTGGCGTGTGGTTACATGCGAATAAATGCATCCTGGCAGATTATGCATAGTATGATGCCGTATTCTTTATAAATTTTCTCAGCCTCACCGGCTACAATAACATTCGGATACTGCCTTTGCAAACGGCGCGTGTTCGTGTAATTTATCACATGTAATACGTATTATTGTTATTATTACCTCACCGATGACATCTCCAAGGAGGGAAAATATGACCCTCCACTGACGGTTGGGATGCAGTTCTGCAAACACGGGACGGTATTATCAATGCAACTGGCTATTTGTCCCAACTGAACTTCGCTTACGAAGGGGCGAATGGTGGTGCACTTTGTCAAAAGCGTTGGCGAAATCGGAGCAAAGAGAGACGGCCACATTTCCTTCATCTCAAGCGCTAATTATGCGACCAAACAGTTCTGAGTGGCGTATGGTCCAAGATTTTTGGGCAGAATTCCATGCTGCGATGAGCCGACATATTTTTGTTCAGAAAGTTGAGATGTCACCCACCTTCAACTTCAGACGTAAGTTTATTTCAAACTCGGTGTGCTTTGAATAACTCAGCCCATACTCTTCATCATTTGCGATACGCTGAGCTCTTGCACGAATCTCAGGGTGAACACTCATGAGTTTGAACTTCAGCATGACATGACTGCAACAGGCGTAGCTGGTGGTTGGGAATGCTTGGAATGTTCTCCGTTGTTGGTTGCCAAGACTACTTTATTGGGTGCATGGGTGAAACTTTCGTGCGCAGCGGAATGGATTGCCGTATTACGAGTGAATTTTTATGCAAAGTTTACACACAATGATAAGCTTTTGTTTCGGCAATACTTCTAGCAAAACCACTGCCCATGATCACACCAGTACTTGGAGTATTTCAGCAACCTTTATTTACACATTCACCTTTTGAGGACATTGGGTCATCTGACCTGTTCTCGATGAATTTTACAAGCTGCGAGAACGCAAGTACTCATTTCAAACTTTTGTGAGCAGTTCACGGAAATCCGTACTTACATTTTTAAAAGGATTTTTTTATTTTTTTAGTCTGCTACTGAAAGAATGTTTCGGGCATCTTTCTGCACCCTAACCCACTTTGGATCAAATTTAACTTCTGTGATTTCATTTTCCGAGCATTACTGTTTGTTGTGGGTGGTGTAATTGCCATACGAAACGGAATGGCTGGAAGTTTAACTTGACGGTCAATATTCCTCTGCAGGGTCTGTGGTGAATGTGTCGGCTATTTTTATTTTGCTAGGTATTTTTGTCCCAGCACAGAGCCTGTCCCTGTCAAGAACCCTATTTTTGCACGCATGCTTTCACATTTTCGTTTCAGCGAAAGTTTCAACTTTACTTCTGTGAACTTTCATGTGGTTTGTGGTGCTTGAATGCCAAGAACAGCAGGAAAGTCATGCTGCGCTATGGCAACGTACTGCTTGCTCTTCTGACTCAAGTTTTGCACTTTTTTGGTCTACGGAATTGAGACTTATATCCCAATTGGAGTGGATGCTGGTGAAAGAGTTGCTTAGGTCATCGGATGCAAAGGGATGTCCGAATCCTTTTGCCGTTGGGACACCTGAGGAGTTGGTTCAATCTCTGAGCACTGTCGGGTAAATACTGTTATTTCTAAAGCTTCGCTAAGATATGTACTTCCCATGTCTCGCCAGCTCATTTCAGATATACCTTAATCTCTTGGCAGTAAGAGCGCCTTGCTGTTACACAGCTATCGCTCTCGCCTGATGGAAGTTGCTTTGGAATTTCTGAGTTAGTAGGTTAGCTAACTCGGGGCCACTGCCAAAATTATGTAAACTATTACGTTCATGTGTATTCTATTTCTCTTTTGTCTCGTCAGTGAACCCGATCTCCGTAATTTACGCCCACAACTCCATGGGGTGTGTCTGGTAGTTTTATCCATCCCTTTTGACATTTATCTGTGCGGATGTCCTTATAACTTATCCGGCCGTTTGTCCTTCAGCTACCCTCCGTTCATTGCAAGTTGATCATTTACACCTTACAAGCTGGCGAGCGCTTCACTCATGCCAGAAACAGTAGCTTGCGTTTCTGCGTGGAAAGATCAAAGGAGTGTTCTTATTCATCTTTTGACAGATTGTATTCCTCAACAGTTCCCACACGGAAACCGGCCAGGTAAGGTCTTCTGTATCTTGTCCGGCGGTTTGATATTCGGTTCTCCTTTCCTTTCCGAACAATGGTCAATGAACTAGGTAGCTCCGGTGTGAAGTTACTGAAGAAAATGGGTGCTTGACCATCCCAGCCGAAACTGACTGAACAGTGAATTTGGACACACCGTTGGGGGGGGGACAACCTAGTCCGAACGCCTTAGCATCAAACTCTTGCCGGGTTTACTAAGATATATGTTCGGTCAGTTGGCGTTTCAGTAGTAATTCCAGAAATCCTTTAGCAAGAACAAAGAGACTGACTTCGATGGATGGCTGTGGAAGTTAAAATCACTTATAATGAGGATCTAGGGCGAAGGGGTCCAAAACTAGAGCCGTAGCAGTGGAATGCGACGTGCATATGTTAAGCTTCGGAAGATCGGTGCAAAACTTAAACCAGAAAACAGTTTTCATAACATTTAAGGCTACACATGGGCGCATCTTAGCGTTCATTCTGGGCAGAGAAATATCATGCGCCTTTAGAGGCAGTAACGCCCCTCATGATCCGTCTAATCTATCCTACAAGATTAAGCCATGTTATCCGGGAAAAATTTCCTCACTCTTTCGTTGTGAGCCATGTTTCAGTGACAGCCACTAAGCCGGGAAGATCCTCCTCAACCGATAAGCCTATCTAACATATCTGGGAAGCTAGCCACTCACAGTGCAATAGATATAGCTAGCGAGAGTGTGAAAACCCAAGGTTCTGAAAGTAAAGTGAGCCAGTGGGGCTGTACATAGAGCGCTTGAAAGGTCGACTTCTTCGAACTTTTGACAACTGGGGGAGCAGAATTACAGGCACCACAGTCTCCAAAACTATGCAATTGGGGCCGCTAGGAAACTCTTAGACCCAACATATTATGGTGATAAGCTGACTTTTATCTCACAGCCGTTTAATCGCTAAATTTTGCAGTGAGTGCCAAAATCTTGGCTGAATTTGCCTTCAGCCTCCACGTCTGCGGACGCTGGATTTGACATCCCCAGGGGAAGCATCCAATTTAGTGAAACGTGTCTCATAAATAAATAAGTAGTTTGCTCCCAAATAATGAATTTACCATGAGAGAAGTAGGCTCAAGGGCATCATCAGATCGATAATGGTAGATTAATCCACGACATTTGGGCCATCCTGAATGGCACTGAAGGGGGGACATCAAGCTTTATTATAATATCAAAAGCGTTTGCAAGTTATGAGATGAACAGAAAAGTTACACTTCATAGTACACACGCCTCGTTTACGAGTTTAGATCGTTTCCATTCACCATTCTTTCCCCATACTTAAGTGGCACCAGAGAAGAGCAATATCCCATGTTCGCATTGCAAGTAACTGAAACGTTTGGCTGGCCTGTATATTTCCACGTTTCGTCCTATAAACGCGGGGTTTAACACCAATTCTCACAGTTATGGGATCAATGGATAAGAAGAACTTACTTCAGCGATTTCGGGTACCTGTGAGTGTTCGCGTATTCACGTAATCCACGTGAATATCTGAGTTCAAGCATTCTCCACTTGTTATATCGGCCCACACAGAAATATGGACGTGAGCCACCAGAATTAATTGCTGTTTAAAAGAAATATACACTAGAAAGACTGCTGTCCAATGGTGGCGGATTTTTATACAGAATACATGCTGAAGTATGCAGTACTATTAAGGAGGTACGTTGGCCGTTAATTATCGTTTACCAGACGGAGTCGGGTGAAATAAAGTGCTGCAGAAGTTTGTTGCTTGGGCTCACTGCATTTACAGTCACCAGGTGAATTGATTTATCAGATTTAATCGCTTGTTCAGGTTTTCACCACCATTGTGACCGTCCAGAAGTCAAAGACCGGTTATTGTAGTTGATTTGTTGCACACGATGGCATTTAGAATGTTGGTAAGTAGGCAACTTTGTCGTGGAACTTTTCAGAAACCCGGAAAGCAGTGGGGGCAAACAAGTTGAAGGATTTTTCTGATGATTTCTAATATCATGTACGAAGTGGTATTTCCAGTAAGTTGATATTTTCGGTCAAAGTTACGCCTGAGATTTTCATCTGGAGCTTATGCCGAGAGGAGAAGAGAAAGAAAGCACGGGCAGAAGTGGAAGAACAATATACCACCCAAACGAATTGGGAAGAGGGGAGTTCCTATCTTCCTAGGATCCCGCGAGCAGTATGCATACTAATTTATGCATGTAAAATTAACCCTTCTGTTTGTATTCTACTGAGAGTTCAGAAAGCTTTTGGATGCGCGGTGGTTATCCATAGATACGCAGGAGAAACTGATTGTACATCAAATGGATTTGTGCATTTCTGACGTGCGCTTTACTGACTGAATAATCTAGGCAAGTGGAATAGTAACCAAATACCCTATGGGGAAATTAATGATTCTGTTGCAGCTGAAAGTACTTGAGATTGGTGATAATCTCACTTTGCACCTTTAGAGGTCCCATATATTTTCGCCAGCCTAGAATGCATGGAAAGTGGCTAATAGAGTGATGGATTCATCACGTGTGGGGAGCTTGTCAAATGAGGAGCGAAGATGTAGTTAACTTGCTGCACTTATCTCCTTAAAAAAACTGTTCCACATGCGGGAGAACTTTTTGAGGAAGAAATTCCCTTTCAAGTGGCCACTTCCAGAGTGGTTCAAGGCCCAGCACGTTGCATACGAAGCTGTAGTCTAGGCTGCAGTCAGCCCTCAGTGTTCTTAGTGTGGAGTGGAGTTGTATCCCCCTGGTTTTTAGCTTGTCGCTTACACAGAATCCTCTTATAACAAGCGGACGACGTGGAGCAACTGGGTGGATGCAAACCTTGTAGGATAGAACATTTGGTTCAGTACCATAAAAATTACGAATGACACATCCTAGGAGTCCGCATGACTTAGTTCTGCCTTGTACTGCTTGTTTAGGGGGGGGGGGTTCGATTCCCCGCAATACCTCAGCTATAGGCGTGAGACAAAATTAGATCTTAGCAACTGCTGTCGAGATACCGATGTAGATCCATCCACATCTATTCGATGTTGAACTGCCAGAGGGTATCAACACCGATAATTAGTTACTTAAGGAACAGACCATGGCTGAAACTACCCTTTATGGAGAGTAACCAGCTTTACTGCCTTCAGAATACCTAAATACAACAGGCAGAAACAAATGTTCACTTGACTACAACTTCAAAATTATCAAAATCTAGGTTTTGCTCATTATAAAAGTGACCAGCAAAGTCCAACACTTACCAGCTGCAAGGCTGTCACGACCCGTGAAAATGGCGGACAAAATGTTCCGGAAGTCCATTTGGTGTATTCAAACAAGTCTGTTGCCTCTGGATGCTGGAGTTGGAAAAGTGAAGACATTTGGCTTTCAGTCATAATATTCATCAAGATTACGAATCTTTGTTGTGGAATGGTATTGACGTGCATGAATTATACAGTCCTGGAACCATCAATGAAGTACAACATGTAAACAATTCATTCGTACATTCCTTCATAAACTTTTCATCATTATTTCAAGCAAAAAGTACAGGCTGTTACAATGGAAGTGTTAGCTTCAAGCTTTATTTTTCCCCAGGTAATAGCTGTAGTGTCTAGATACAAACCTGGTTCTTTTTGTTAATGCGAAGACAATACTTCCACTTGTCCAACTTGCAAATTTTCTGCACACTTATTCTGTTGGGATGTTTCATTACATGAACATGCAGCACTTATATCTTACAGTGACAACGGGTAGGGATTCAGATTACATTCAATGAAGATGAATGTAACTTGTATATAAACTCATTCATACCTGTAAAAATGGCGTGTGCCTGTATATTCAGGAATAAATATTATTATTATTAACACGCCAAGAAGAAACTTTTTCAGCTCATGTCAGATAGCAGTCATAGTGTCGTCAAGCTGCCGGCTATAACAGGAGTAAAAGGCTTTTAGGCCGTTGGTGTACGGGAAGGCCTCATCCGTGGCAAACCGACTGCAAATGCTTTCATCATAGACAGTTAACAAAAGGGACCTCAGAGAGCTGCCTTGCACAACTCTGTTTGCGATGCACCTTGCTGTGGATAGAAAAAAACGGTTTTTGTTATTTGGATGTGATTACCTACAAATAATCGCAGCCGGCTTGGCGGAAGGTTGCAAGTATCTGCCGCGCTTCAGCTTTCGAATAGTATACTGTGCTAAACTGTGATGAGTGCCTTCAATATATTGGAGTATAGAACGAGGACTATTCTGTGTCCCATGGCTTCTTGCAATGAAGCTGAAGAAGTCAAAATGGCGCGTGACACAAGATCCCACTCTCAGAAAGGCGTGCTGAAAGTCTTCTGAAAGTAATCCTTTAGACATGCTGTTTTTACAACTTTTTCCATAGTCCGCGATGGATCATGCTGGCTGATTCGCATTTTCTGACAGTGGCCTAGCCTCTAGATTTGTGGCGTGAAGTTACAAGGCTAGTTTTTCGCTCAGAAGGATACGTTCTAGCTTCTATCGAAAGAATGAATGACTTTAGCAAAAGCAAAGGAATACCCTGACCACCTTGTCTTGGGGCTACTGAGTCAAGACAGCCCACCCCCACGCGTTTCGTTGGTTCGAGGCTTTCGGTAGCTTCAGCTGTTTTGCTGGTAATTACCACATTCGCAAAATGTTTCGAAAAATATTGGCCTCTCATTTTGCTTGACTTCATTCAAATTGCTCTTATAACCATGTTAAACCTCTTGTTTCGAATAATGTTACCGTTGTACTTCCTTTAGGCTAGACATCGCAATGGCTGTCAAAACTGAAAGTTTGTTGCTACTTTTTGTATCTATATTTTGTTGTCAAGACCAGCTTCCACAGGGTTCAGTTACTGTTTGAACATACATTTGTCTTTTGGGAACCAATTCTTTTGGATTTGTGTGGTTTTGCTTTGGGTTTGGAAGCTCTGGAGATTCGTATCATTGTTACGCGCCACTCAGTGGACTCGCCACAACGCCAGTCAATAAACCGTTTCAAAATCGTGACTGTGTTGTTGTAGACTACCTCGTTGTGAAGCAAGCGTTGTACATCCCTGGTTTTTTGAAGGCGTTTCTTTGGAAGTGATGTTGGGCTGTTTATCTTAGAGGTAGTCCTGAGGGCCACTAACACCTCATTTCTGGCTTTGTGTTCATGTAGGTTTTTGGCTGAGTCAACTGTACTATGAATTATGTGCAGTGAGAGGAAATGCACAGTGGGGTGATACGAGCTCGACAGTCGCCTGAGCTTTTTGCGGTTTACTGGTGGAATGTGTTCTGAGTGGCTGTATGGTTTTCACCGTATTCATAGGAGCAACCTTATCCGCGCACAACTCAACGTTCCTGTAAAAAGAGGTATACCATGGTTATCATTGGGTCAGTAGTAAAATAGTCATCCCAAGGGGGATTTGTAAGAAGCTGTAAGGGTGGTCCTCATCCCACACCATTGTAGTTATGATATTTATTGTCCCACAAAGCCTGCCTAATACACTTTTTGAGCATCGAGACAACAAAACAACAGAATGCTGTTCTGGGACCACTACAGGAAGATTCACTACCGACATAAGTGGCAACCAGGCGGCATTATGGCAAGATGTTAAGCCCGAAATGTCACCACCAGTGGGTGTGTGGACATATTGCTCCCACCCACGGACATCTATCTATCACAGCAGGCACCTCTTTGAAGCACGGTGGATCACAACCAGCTATCCTGTCGGCTTCGAGAAGATTGAAGTCATTGGCAATCATTTAAAAATTCACACTATGTGAGGGAGCATGTGCAAATGATTTTGCCGGAAGTGCATCCATTCCCGCCGTCGAAAGCGGTGTTCGACGTATACGACTCACAGGCATATCTTATTTGTCACCTTGTAGAGTGGCTTATAGGGGGGTCACGCACTACATTTAACATGTTGTCTTCAGCCTAATTGCCGTAACACGGCTACATATGTATAAATGAATCAGCCGCCATCACGCCTATGATGTTGCTTGACACGATAGAGAGTGTGTGCTTCTATGAATAGGTATGCACCCACGACACTACGCCGTGATTCAGCCATAAGTAGCATTGTCGGTTTGGCGATCGACCGTCGCGCTATGAGTGGGCATTTTGTCATTCAGGGGACGCGCTTTGATGAGTGACGATATGAATAGGTTTCTGCGGCACATACCATTTTTACAGGTCTGAATAAGTTGCTGAGTAAAGTACGTGTACCTTTATGGCGGATAATCTCAGTCCCCACCAGTTGTCACCAGGACATATAAGCGCTGCACGTTTGGAAAGTGGGACATCCCAGCAGGATGACTGTGCAAAAATTCACAAGTTGGACAAGTGGAAGTACTGCCTTCACGTTAGCAAACAAACCAAGGTTTGTCTGGACAATACCCGCATTACCTGGAGAGAAACAGAACTTGAAGCTCATACTTCCGTTGTAACAACTTGCACTTTTTGCTTGTGATAATAAGGAAAAGTTAAGGAGGGAGTGTTTACACTAGTTGTTTACCTACCGTACTTCATTGGTGATTCAAAAACCGTGTAATTCAAGTATGTTCATACTACTCCACATTAAAGGTCCACAATCTTGATGAATGTTGCGACTGAGGGCCAAATATCTTCATTCCTCCAACTCCAGCCTCCAGAAGCAATAGGTTTGTTCGAATGCATCATGTGGACTTCCAAGATATCTTGTCTGCCGCTTTGACTAATCGTGACAGCCTTGTGGTCGGTAAGTGTTGAACTTTCCTGCCCATTTTCATGATGACTAAACCCTAGATTTTGATAATTATGAAGTTGTAGTCCAATGAGCATTCTTTGTTTCTGTTTGTTGTAGTTAGATGAACTACCCTCCATGGGAGGTGGTTTCAGTCAAGATCCGCCCCTTAAGTACTTAATCTTCGGTGACGACCAAGCCAACGTCAAGAGCCGAATCGAGAGAAAATATGAACGAAGCAGCAGGCCCAGAAGGAAGTAAAGATTCCAACCAGGAATGTGCCTCCCATGTTCGTGTTTCTCCTTGCTTAACTTTCTTTGCTATGGCGCTCATTATGCGTGGTTTTTCTGTTCAATACTTAAGGACATAAATTTCATGCTATCGTGTAGTGCAGAACCATTTTCGCTCACCATGTCTGGAAGGGCAGAATTTGCCGTTTATCAGGGTGATAACTCATGGAAGTCTCTCCA
The DNA here is from genome assembly GCA_944470555.2 of Heterobilharzia americana. Classification (NCBI taxonomy): domain Eukaryota; kingdom Metazoa; phylum Platyhelminthes; class Trematoda; order Strigeidida; family Schistosomatidae; genus Heterobilharzia; species Heterobilharzia americana. Next base: position 28,553,783 of record OX104132.1, on the reverse strand, counting down.
ACGCCACGTGTGAAAGGCCAGTGCATATGTGGTGGATGTCTCATTGTGCGTTAAGAGGGCCTGGCGTACGAAATGTCATAGAGGATAGTGTTGGTGTACTCAGTAGACCGGGTAAGTCGCCAGGTGGTATGAAGTTGGATAGCAACGGACTAAATCCAGTAGTTGATTTGGAGGCCTTCACTTTGGCAGGGAGTCTAGTCCGCAAGTGTGGTAGCGTGATATCAACCTATACAATGTGAGTCATGACCGTGCACAGTGGTAAAAAGGTTTTATTCTGAGGCAGTGGTCTATGTGGCCTGATAATGCGCATTTGTATTCCAGCCTTTGTGACGACGGAGTATTCTTCACCACCCTTGGACGAAATACGCTTGAAACTGTTTCACCCAAAGTTCCTACTGAGTTTTGATCCTTGAGTTTCGTCTGAAGGCATTCTGACCCTAGGTTTCTCCCTGGAGCGGTTATTCACCACACCCGACTAAGATGGTCTGCTCTGGGTGTGGGATTCTCGGGCTGTGCCAAGGTTAACGGAGCAATCGCGTTAAGGTCTGCAAGCAGATGTTTATTGGGTGAGACTTACTAATTACCGCACATTCAGGCGTCCCTAAACTGTAAAGGAATGAACGAAGCCGTCCTTGAAGTGCCTCCTAGGTTGACGCGGTGCTCTATCATGCATAGCAGAAATTTCTTTGAAAACGTAGATAGCTCTAACCCTGTCCTGCAGCTTAATAAACGTTTTTGGGTCAAACGGCGTTACAGACTTAAGACCAGTGGGGCAACTGCCTTGCGAAAAATTCTTACGTGAACGTTTTCAAGGGCAGGGACAGTTAGACATGGCTCAGGCTCATAGGATCTTGCTCCCAGAAGCTTCCCAGTGTATGCTGTCGGGCGAATCGTGCATTATGGCTTACTGAGATGACACTAAAGGCTTTACTCCCTTAGTTGCAGCGAAGTCTCAGAAAATCTCTGGCGTTCTGCGAGTGCCGGTTTGATAGGGTATTCGTCTGGCTAAACAAACGAGGAACTGAAGAGAACTTCTCAAGCGTCCTTTGAATACCACCCAAAATGACCATAATATCGCCGGTGTCGTTTCTGCTTTCGTTGGGTCTTGGGCCCATTTTGGAGACAAAGTACGAGGCCCTGACTATCGGTGTGAGAAAAGCGATCTCTCCAACATCCAAACTACACTGTTCGGCATCTGTCTCGTTACATTTGGGGACGGGTCCCGAGGCACTGGTTCCCGAATTTTTACTATAGTGGTCTACTTTCGATCGCTTATCTTCGTTTCTTTTCACAGTTGAGAGGCGGATTCAGTTAACGCCGTGCTGCATCAATAAGAGGTTACTTTACCTGGAAAGCTAAGTAAATTCTTTGACCAAGCATAACATAAGTACGTATTATAGCTTTTAAAATAGTGATGGATATCACACAGATAAACCGACAGGGAAAATGACAGAAACGGCGTTAAAATGTACGTCGAACGTACCACTTTTGTGTTGTCCTGACCAGCCAGAGGATCAAGGGTTACTTGAGACGCGGATGGTCAGGAGATGAGCCGGCCTTGGAAGACTGTGGGTCTCTCCTGCTGTCATGTCGGCAACTTTCAGACTATCTAGTGAACATCTTTACTGCTCATTTCGTGAACGGCTTCGGCAGCTTCGTCAACTCTCACACATTCCGGACCCCATGTAAAGTAACTGATGAGCACGGGTCTTTGGTGTGAATTTTCTATTCCACGACAGTTCCCACCCTGAATTGGCTCTTTCAGACCTAAGTCTGACGTCTGGCAGTTCGACCATAACCAACTGATGAGCATTCGGCGTAACGTGCTTCAGTTGGCCGGGCTACCCTGGCAGGTTCTTGAATGTTTTGGGGATCTTTCCGGGTAGAACCTGCTGGAGCCTGAGCCTCTCGCTATTGGGTTGCCGGTTAAAGCTGCTCAAGTCCTACATGAAATTTTCCGCTGATGGAGGCCATGTTCATTTCGGTCAGCTAGAAATTATGAGCTACTTTCCTGGGCCTTAAATGGCAGGAGCGGTTCAGATCAAGGTTGTGCTGCATCTTTTAGAAAGTGGTCCCTCCAAAGACTTCAGACCTAGCTCTCGATCAGGCCATTTTGGGTCGACCCGTAGGACCTGAGATTGATTAGTTCTGGCAACGAACTGAAGATGGAGGGGGCTCTACCACATACATGAGGTCCAGAGATCGAAATCCTTAACTTCCAATCCATCCCTAGCCGACCATCAGATGAATTAGTTATTCTAAGAATTAATTTTATGTTGGGTTGACTAAACGGTGCAGCTATTATGACGGGGGTTTTTCCGCTTCCTAGAGTAGCACTACTTATCGGTGTTTTCTGCTCACATTTATTCTCTTCATTTCTCTTACGGCACTTGCTAAATCCGAATTCCACAACCTTCACTGAAAGGATTGAACCCAAAGCTGTGCCATGAGGGAAGCAGCCTGTAACAGTGATAAGTAGGTGTTTTATTCGCGCCTCCTCTTACATCAGGGCACATGGAGTCAAAAAAGATGCAGTGGTAGTTGTAACGATTGTTGTTGCTTTCTTTAGGGGCCGCTTTTAAACAACGTGACATTTTTTGCATGAAGTCAGTTTGCGTACGGGCTTTAGTAGTAGTATGATCACACATCTAATTGGTTCGGTGCCTACTTAGTAGTTGCTTTTGGCGCTATGGCAAGGATAAAATGCCATTTGCCAACAAATAGGCTATTCAGAGGTACATCGACATAATGTGGACCGTAGGAACAATGAGTAGACCATGAAGCGTCACACGCTTCTCCGAAATCAATAGCCTAGGGTATGACGAGATTCAGCATTGATGCTGACCTCCATAGTTTTACCAGACTTGCTAGGATGAAGGCATCCGGTCAAGCATCCATGCCATTTGGCACGCTGTAAAGTTACTTTGCGCTGCTCGCAATCGACTCTCTGACCAGCCAGTTGGAACGCATCGGTATCTTGGCACAACCACCCAAATATACTATTCCATCCAACTATGCTGCTGTGCTCTTTCTTGGCCTCCTATTTTTGGGTATGTGACGAGTGGGAATGATTAATGATTGGCCTCTGCGTCTGCTAAGTTCGCTCCGGGCCAATTCCTAAACTCACAACAAATGGAGGGAGGAGAGCTGCTCTCATTCAGGCTGCATACGCAAATGTCTTTCGCATAACGTCACTGGGCGGAACCAGGCGGACATAAACTCTGGTCAGGCAGATACAGAACGTAGACACAGAAATTATTTTGAGCTTATCAAGCCTGTTAAGAAAGTGGCTGTCCTTTTTCAAAGAACACTTTGTAGTACTGCATCGTCATCATTCAAGAAGGGACTGAGCAAGGACATGATTCTATCAAAAGAGAGTTATTACGTGCCCATTTCTTCCATCATTAAAATATGAATCTAAGTTTCATTGTTGAAATTAATCTATGGTTAGGTTTCTATATCACTAGTTTGACCCGCGTTTATGAATTTACTTCGCTACCAAATCGTTGTCTTAGCACAGTTTGTACTGATATTGTACGACTTATTTGCAAATTCATTCTCTGAGCTGTTCAGTAATGTGAATGTAAACCTGTCAGTCATATACGTGTAAGAATACCTTTATGAAAGAACTGAAATTCTCATTTAGAGTACAAGATCTGTGTATACTACTATGCATTTTGATTTTCTGCCTGCTCCTATCTAGTACATTTGTTTTCAAGCAGGTTTCATCAACACACTCTTATCACAGTTCAAAGACGTCATATTAGTAACTATTTGTTACCTTGTTTTATGCATTTCACTACATTGCTGGGGAGCGGTATGTTGCATGATATTAAAATCTTATTTTACAGATATCAAGATGGAATAGTTCACTAGATATGCCATCATCTGCTGGATATCAGGTCTTACTTGCTTTTCAGAGAACATGTAGGTGTGAATATGCATCTTTTATTTCATGCATAGGAAAATACATTGCAAACAAACATTTTACCTAAATTTTCAAAATTTCCCAGGTTTATCAAATAGTTTATTCTAAATTGCCTGAATCTTGCACTGACCTTCGCCCAAGTATTTCGAAATTGAAGAATTAAGTGCTGACCTCTTACCCATGGTTTTACCACACTATAGTGTGTTCAAACCTAATTTGGATCTCGATCTATAGATTTAGATTCAAATTTGTTGTTGAAAGATATAAGGCTGTTAGCCTATATTAGTCCCCTTTCATAAGACCTCTATGTCTTTCTAGTTTCCTTTTGAGCGAGTGCTTTGAAAACAGGAAGTGAATTTCTCCACGCTTTTGACATTTTTGCTTTTGTTGTGTAATCCACATCAAGAGCTGTCATGTAAGCCTTGACTTGAAGTACTTAAGTCGGTGTTTGAAGTTTAATCATTTTTTGAGGCTTAAGATTGGTCTTTGTGTTGTCACAACTGAAGTCCCCTTGTCGGAATTTTGACCGAGTACTTTAGTTAGTACACGACACGAGTGAATAACATGGTCAGCGATAAGCATGATTGCGGTCGTCCCAGCTCTAAATTTCCAGTGGATGAAGGTATGCAGTGTGGTGCATGTGGATGCTGGTTCCACAGAGTTTGTACAGGATTGACATCAACCGTGTACAAGCGTTGCAGTAAACCAGTTTCTCCCTGGTTGTGTGATTTCTGCTGCAAGCCATTGCCAACTCTCATTCAGGCAGCTGTTGAAAATTTACTTGTGAAAAAACAGCTATGTGAAAACGGTAGCTGTCATTCTAATGCGGTATCAGATGATGACGCTGCAAGTGTAATCGTTAACATATCTGACACAGGACCTCTCAGTGGACTAATGGATGCTGGTGATCCAGTTGGTGAAATTACACCAGTCCCAAAGCGTACTCGAAGCAAGAGAAAGCCAAGGGCAAATAGTACACCAACCGTAATGCCTGAGGATTCACCGAAAGCCTGCATCTCTGGTAACAGCGTTGACTCTGTAAAAGCGGTCAACGAATCTACATGGTTTTTCCAAGAAAGCATTCGAAGAGACTGCCACGGAAGATACTAAGCTTATGAAACCTGTTGAGAAGGTTTCAAAGGCCATCAACACACGACTCAAGGATTCCACTCCAGCGCCCAGTTTAATCTTCTAGAATGTCGAGGAGTCATCAGACAAAGATGCCTCAATACGTCACAGCCATGACCCGAAACTAGTCGAGTCGGCCATCAAACGTATTCTGCCTGAAAAGTCTAAAGGGGTGCACATCTCCAAATTAGTTAGGTTAGGTAAGAAAACGGACGGAAAACCTGATGAAAAGAGAATTTTAAAGGTTGTTTTAGGCAACAAGGATGAAGTGGATGTACTCTTGAGTAACGCATCCAAACTACGAAATTCGGATATCCGCATCCGACCTGACTGGCCCCTCCAGGACCGCATAAAAAGAAGAGAAGCTGTTGCCGAACTTAAGGCTCGACAGGCTAATGGTGAAAATGATCTTAAAATAGTGGGTTTTCGGGTTGTGAGGTCTTGGAAGCGAATGCTTTCAAGGCCTATAGCGGTGGGTCATGGAACTCTTCCAACACAATGAAAGTTATCTACACTAACGTTCGCAGTATTAGAAGCAAAATGACAGACCTTGAGATCGAATCTGCGAACTAGGTCCTGATGTAGTAGCCCTTACTGAAACCTGGTTGATCAAGGATCTAGATTTTACGCCACCCCTCGCAGGGTATTACTGTGTAAGGACGGATAGGGTTGCGGGTCGCAAAGGTGGCGGCATACTACTTTATGTTAGGGATGACGTCCACGTACGATTAGTCACTTCTGAAGCACATGAATACGGGACCTGTGAAGTGGCCAGTTGCGAGCTGAAGTCAAAGCATGGTTTCTGTACTATCGGGGTCATTTACCGTAGTCCATCCTGCCTTGCAAATGACTTCGTGCTAACCCATATACGTAACTGGAGTGGATGTAACAGATTCCTAATAGTTGGGGATCTGAATGCTCCACACATAAACTGGACGGAGCTAAAAGTCTCACCACCAGGTGGTTCCTTCGAAAATGACTTACTTTTGACGGTCTTAGAATCTGCTTTAGTTCAAAACGTAACATGTGCAACACGTTACGATTTTGAACACAAGCCATCGTTATTAGATTTAGTTTTAACCCATCAATGTGAAGACATTCTGGATCTACGATACTTCCCTCCATTAGCTAACAGCGACCATGTAGTACTAACTTTTGGTTTTCGGACTAATGAGTTTGATTATGACACTGCCTCCCCTAGACCTAATGTATGGTGTGCGGACATTTTATGTATAAGGGGTTGCGCAATCAGTAAGGATTGGACTGTCGACAAGGACTCATCAATTGAGAATGCATGGAATAGGTTTAGAACTCTATTTGAAAAGGTAACGACGCCATTTATTCCATGTTCGACTCCACGACGATCCTCATATCGACCTCCGTGGTTTAATAAAGACATTGAGAGAATGTTAAGGCGGAGGAAACGTTTATGGGACCTTTTTTAGAAACGACTGGAAACATTTAAGACTGAGTACTGTAAATTCCGTAATCTCTGCAAGACTTTGATTACATGGTCTCGAATGTCCTACAAGAAGCAGCTTGTGAGGGATTGCCAAAATTGTCCTAAAAGACTGTTCGCATTCGTCAGAAGGAGGACTAAAAGAAAAGTGGAATTCCCTCTCCTTCGACGGATGAGAAGTCCGATAGTCTGGCGGAATCTAATCCGTCCGAAACTGAATGTCTCTTTGATTACTTTAGTGAACTCTTCTCTGTAGGTCATGACGATGAAATGCTTAGTAGTATTGTCGGCACTGTTCCACTAATAGATACTGTGTTCAAAACAAAGGAAAGAGTCTTACAGTTGCCCATTAACCTTAAACCTGGAAAATCCCCAGGTCCCGATGAGTTGCATCCCAGACTTCTATCCTCGCTAGCAGACATCATTGCTGAACCCGTCACGGATCTTTTCGACATGTCCCTAACTCAGACTCGCCTTCCTGGAGACTGGAAAGATGCCATAATCAGCCCAGTCTTTAAGACCGGTAGTCGTCATTTGGTGTCTAACTGTCGCCATTTTGTGTCTAACTATCGCCCTGTGAGTCTAACTAGCATAGTTGTTAAGATTTTAGGAAAAATAATTCGTGACAGGATACTTAAACATGTGGAATCAAGCAATCTTTTGGCACCACAGCAACATGGTTTTCGTACTGGGCACTCCTGTCTAACTAACCTTATCGCAAGAGAGGAATGGGTTGCAGCCCGTGATTGCAAGCTGCCAATAGATGCCGTGTTTATAGACTTCAGTAAGGCATTCGACAAAGTGTCTCATATGAAATTACTAGGAAAGCTCTCCTCCTTCGGGTTTGTTATTTAACTGCAAGCTTGGATTAAGGACTGTTTATACGATAGAAGGCAAAGAGTAAGGGTAAATGGGACACTATCCGGGTGGAAACCTGTGATGAGTGGAGTTCCTCGAGGAACAATCCTAGGTCCACTACTTTTCTTGTCATATATCAACGAATTGCCAAATATGCCCAACTCTTCGGTACTGTTATTTGCTGATGATGTAAAGATTTGGAGAGCCATACGCAGTGATGCAGATAGGTATGCACTTCAGGCGGATTTAGATGAACTAGTAGGTTGGTCCAAATGTTGGTGCTTGGAAATCAATTCTAACAAAAGTGCAATGATGCACATTGGTCATAGCAATTGTTTCCAGTATTCCGTTGATGGTGCACCACTACTTCCAGTCCTTGAAATAAAAGACTTGGGTGTCATCATTTGTCATGATTTGAAAACCTCGGCAAGCTGTAATGCAGCTGCAGCAAAGGGTTTTCGTATATTATGGTCCCTCCGCAGAGCTTTCAAATTTTTTGATGAGGACATATTTAGAATACTCTACTCTACCTAAGTCAGACCTCACTTGGAATACTGCATTCAGGCGGCCATCCTATACCTAAAAAAGGATGCTGACACACTCAAGCGTGTTCAAAGGGTAGGCACTAAGCTTGTGGCAAGCCTTTCGAATCTGTCCTATGAAGAGTGACTAGATCAGCTAGATTTATTCCCACTATCTTACCGTAGAAGACGGGGTGATCTCATACTGGCATTTTGTATCCCTAATAATGACTTCGGTACTGATATGTCCTATCTTCTCCCCTTTCTTGGACTGACTATCTCCGAAGACATCACAAAAAAATTATAAAACCTCGATCGAATCAACTTAGAGTGAATCTGCGTTCCTCCCATCGTGTTGTCAACGTCTGGAACTCCTGACCTCAGTAAGTAGTATCAGCACCTTCCGTTAACTCGTTCAAGGAGAAACTAGATCTTCACAGAGATATCTTCTGCAAGGATTAACACACGCCAACAGGCGTACTGTCCTTATAACTGAAACTGAATTAACGGTGCGGTCAACACTTCTTCTGGAAGTTGGTTCCAACATTTGATTGCTCGATGCTGAGACTACTTTTGTTCCTTTCTTTTTTATCCTCCTACTATGTCCTCTGAGGTGTACTGACGTAGTGGCAAGAAAAAGAGGATATAAATCAGGTGCAGAGTCATTTATTGGAATGATCAGTTCTCCCCTGTGATGGGATAAAGAGCAGGCTCTGCGTAATGCCCAAAATGTCGTAAAACTCTGAGCTTCGAGCAGCCGACAATGTGCCACGGTTTTCAAATCATAACTCATTGTGGGTCAGTAGTGAGGCTAGAGGTACCCGACCAATATCGTAGGTATTGCTATGTGTGTGCTGCATGTGCATGCTCACATATTTACCTGCATTGATAGGCATCAGCCACTTCTCTGACCAGGTAAATAAGCTGTTTAGGTCCATCTGGAGGGCAGGTGTATCCTCATTTCACGCCAGATTTTTATATCATAAGCGTAGAGAACTATATGGGACTTCTTGATATTTGGCAGCTCACTTATTATAAGGAAAATGGCAAGAGATCCAGGACGGTTGCTTACGGCACTCCACTCTCAACTGTCTTCCAAGAGAAGAGTCAAAACTTGATCTTTACTCTCTGCCTCCTACCAACAAGGGACTCTCTTGTCCATGGAAGCAGACTGGCAGTGATTCCGAAACCTTCCAGTTCCCTCGAGTAATCTGGAATGAGGCATCTTGTCAAACGCCTTACTAAAGTCTATGAAAATGACATCTAAAGGTGTCCTATCATCCTTAGACTTAACGTAAATTTCTCTGACTGTAGGGAGGTTCGTCAAGCAAGAGGAATTTTTACGAAAGCCGTGCTGCAAATGAGAAAATATAGCATTGTTCCCTATGTGAACTGTATGGCTTCCTTGATTACTCTTTCTGGGATTTTACTACAGTACAAGTCAAATCTATCGGTCTGTGGTTTGATGCGTGTTGCCGAAAACCTTCCTTGTAGATAGGTGTTACTATGGTACCCTCCCAGTCATAGGGGAGTGTGCCTTCACTGAGGGACAGTGTGAATATAGTAGCCAATAGGCCAGGCACACAGAATGCAAGCTGTTTGAGCAGCCTTAGGTACAGTTTATCCGGTCTTGTTGGAAGTTACAGAACCCACTTATCAAATTTGCAGTAATAAATAATCTCTGACCGATTGTTTAACTGAAAATGTAAAACTTTTTTATTATTATTTTCATAAATTGTTGTATTAACACTTTGCAATGCAATGCAATATTACTTGCTGAAAATACCTAATCCTACCAAAACACTATTCGAAATAAAGTGGTTATCATCATTCTTATTTATTATTTTTAATTTTCTACATCGAGAGTACTGAATGTCCGAAGTATATCATTGGGGTTGTAATTAACAGAGTTTATTCTGCTAGATGTCAGTGCTTCTACTGTTGAAGTAGTCTCTACAGAACGTTCCTGCGTAGAGGCCCCAGCGAAAATGTTTTAGGCACACTGAATGGAATTTACATATATTTGATCCCTTGCTTCAGTTACTCATCTTGACTTATCTTCTTGAAGCCGTAAGTTAAATAGAAAGTTATGAATTTATTCCTAGTTCCGAATAAGATCACAGGGCGAACGTTAACACTCAAAACATTCGGTAAGTAACGAGACTATTTCTGATTTGATGGTCAACGTAGACCTTTAAAATCATTTTCGCTTTGATTTGTTGAGCAAAGATTACGATATAGTTGTGAATGCAGCAAACATTCACAGTATAAAAAGAATTAAAGGCTATTTTACCCCGCATAATCTATGGGAGATTTTACAGCACCATGTCTGCAACACGAAACTTTAAAACATTTTATCAACCATAACCCTACTAAACTCAACAGTGACATTAAAACTAAAATATAATGTAGTTAGACTGTGTATTTACTTGCTCGATGAAGAGATGCTTTTTTCAGATCATTCACAAATTTCCCAAACTGTTAAGGCATTTCAATACATTTTATAAAATCCAAACAAATATATTTTATTTTTTGATAACCCATTGCCTTTTTGAAATGCTTTCTCATATTACCAAGTTCTTCACATTAAATATTCATCCACGACTCTTATAATATGTATTCGTTTATCTCAATAGTTATTCCACAAGTGGACTCACAGTTTTACGCTTTCCAGCAGTTTTATCTTCTTACTAATACTAAAAATCACGACTTGGTTCTTTAAACACATGTTGAGTAACTGCATCATATTATGTTTTATACAGAAATATTTAATATTCTTCTCTAAATTAAACAAGTAGAAACTGATTGATTCTAGGAAGAATATTCAGAAGGACTTGATGCCTACTAACTTTTGAGCTTTGGTTTCTACAGCATCAAAATTACAAATGAAAGATTCCATTGAATCCTTGTAATCCAACGAAACATTTAGGAAATCATAATAATACTTCAAGCTAAATGCATGTAGGTAAACTGCACAGAAAATCACATATAATTGGAGTTTCTCACTGCATTTAAAGACTTTCTGTACCCTATAAAAGAGTTTTCAAAGATAGTTTAAAACAGTAATAAAATGAACCCAAAACCAACTTTGGAGTTCTTGAGAAGATTGCTTTAGTCAAATAACATTCATCTTCTGATATTAGTGCATAGAAACGTTTACTTAATTTATGATTAAGGAAATAAAGACGTTAAATTTCTGTTTTTACTGTTTTAAATGTTTTACCTCTCTAGTCTTTTAAACGAGCTTTTACTAATATATGATTCGTGCAACTGTGGGGAGAAAAGTTTACTTTGTATGCATCAGAAGCATCATAGGTGATCTACAAACAATAAAATATGTTGGTGTTCATCATGGACCCATATCGGTTGGCGAAGCATTCGAAACCCGGAAGCACTGGATAGCTTTTTCGTCTTAGTGTGAAATTCCTCACTAGTGCGGACCCATGACCCATAAAGTATGTAATTACGGAAAATTAGGGTGGAAGTTTTAGAATAAATCTACAGCTGTAATGATGAAGATGCTTTAAGACACTAAACAGAAATTGTAAGGTTATTCATTCTGAGATTCTACAATTTATCATTTAATACTCTAGTTATCTGGATATCACTACACTTTGAAATGTGGATTGCGGTAAAAACCTCAACATTTTTATTATTTTGAATGGCACTTTAATATTTATGACTTTTGATTTAAGTGTATTGAACCCAATTAACTCAAAACTGCTCAAGTTTTCCTAATAGTTTTCAGCAAGTAAACCTCAACTTAGACCGTTAATCAAATTATCGTCATAAAGTATCAGTAATAATATTCTGAAGCATGGGAATCATTATTGTCATGAGGATAAACACCCAAGTACTATGGGAATTCGCGATGATAAGCAAATAGGTGATCTTAATTCCAATTAAAACTTGATATACTTTAGAACTCTTTGTTTACTACCAGATAGGTACACAAAGATGTGGAACCCTCAAAATGGTTCACTAGTTCGACACATGATAATAGCATGAAACAATGTGAAACTCAGTAGAAGAGGAAGATTAAAAATAGGAAGTTCTGGAATAAACAAATGAAATATATGAAATTTATATGTTCTGAAGTTTTCAATAAAGGCAAAGAGTGTATAGACGAACTCCACTATAATGGTTTCGGAGTAGCATATTCTTAAGACTTCTATGCATTTGCTTACAATACTTGAAGACCAATAGCGGAGGGATTTGTACTTCCATTTCTTGTCCAAACCAGTGGTCAAAAACCTCACAGGTTAATATCCATACCCATAACAATATTTTACAACGGAAGCCATTCAACTTCTGAAAAAGTACTCAGCTAAGGAAAACATCGAAGGAGACTGGATAATTTGTCGTTAGTTTGTTTAGATTACGTGTTGGCAACTCTTCATTTTAAGGCAAGTTACTCGTGGTCTTTCACTTCTTAAACAAACGTATCCAATCATTATGTAGAAACATCTATCTGATTTCAGCACTTCATTTTCTTAGGAAAAGTGTCGATATAATAAATAGTCATGCATCACATGAGTAACACAGAAGTCAGGCGTAGAGTTTTAGGGAGAAGAGGTAAGTCAGCTGATACGGTTGTTAACCTTCATCGACTGGGATGGTTGGGATATGTGTTACGTATACCTAGTTGCCGTCTGCCTCGTCACACAGTGTTGTGAGAAGTAGGTTCAGGCTGGAAAAAGGCTTGAGGCGACCAGACTAAAACACGGCATCAGTGTATGAAGTCTTTGGCAACTCGGACCGTTAAACAGTAATGTCTAGTCCCATGTTGATTTGAATGGATAAAATACATTGGTTAGTCATCGGAGGGCAACCAGCTTTATGCTGTCTAGTTCTGAGTGCTGACTGAATTCTGCTGATCAGTTTGAAACCTTGTGCAGTTCTTATGTCAATTTGCTGTTGATGCAGATATCAATATATCCGTGTAATCGAATTTCAACTATCAACATTACTTGTCATACGTCAATATTTGTCCTACCTAGATTAATATAAGCATCTGAAACCTGTCTATCTGAACACTTATTTTTGAATGCGGAAAAACTCTCTGAAGAATGATAGTTGTTAACAGTTAGTCCCTTCCTCAACTGTTGTAGCCTGATTATCTGAATTACATAAACATATTTAAAAAAGTTTATTATATGTGGTTAAATTTCAGGCGGAATTCTTTAAGCGGCCATATCAGTGATTATACTTGTGGATTATTTCATTCTACTAGTGGCAAATGATGGAAGTCTACTGTTTGTAGGCATAGTAGACGAATTAATGATAGATATTGGCTAGCAGTGGAATCCAGGACTTGCGCTTTGTCCTATTTGGGATCTGTCTGCTGAATGTACTTGCATCCCAGTGAGTGCTGTCGTCCCGACTGAAACTCAGACTTGGGACCGATCAATTCAAACGTCAAAGAGTCATCCACTAGGCCATCGTTGATTGGACCGGATTAACTGGTCTCTATTAGCATTTAATCAGCGATGGGATAATACAAGTGACAAACATGAAAATTATACATGTCACACAAGGAATGGCTATCATGACTTGGTAGCCTAGTGGGTAATGTTCTGACGTTTGCAGTGATCGGTCCCCGGTTTGAGTATCAGTTGGAGCAACATCACTCACTGGGGTGCAAGTACATTCAGCTGACAAGTCCATAATAGGATGAAACGCGAGTTCTGGAGTCCACTGTTAGTCACCTAGATAAATACAGCCTTCAATTACCTCCATCTAAATATAAACCATGTCTTGTGGAAATGCTAGATGATATTAGTTTAGCAGGTATAAATCTCTGGGAAACACACTTATGAAAATATTGGCTCCAAATGAAATCATCTTTGTGCAAACCGCAGTTTTAGTGTTTTTTTTTACTGATTATTAATGTTCAAAACATTTATCAAAATTGTATCTCTTGTGTACTATTAGAAAATAACTGCTGATTTAAAGGGATTTCTGATATGTTTTTAGAACCATTAATTAAAACAAAGGAATATTAACCCATTGTTTAGTCTTAATGAGGCACTTCTCATTAATGGAGAACTTTTCAAAATTTGTCTTCTTCAAGTCTGCAGTTTTCATAGTTTATATTAAGTACTTCAGTCAGTTGTAATACAACTAATGGCCTTTTAAACCTAAGTCTGTAACGGTAATGCTTAGAGGTTAGGAGTTCAATTTCACAGTAAACGTTTGGTTTATACTTTTAAAGTGTTTTAAGCATGTTGATGGTGAAGAGTTAATTATCATTTGACTATCTAAGATAGCCGTAGTTTGCCAGACTAATATTTATACTGGGTGATGATTGAAGGTGAGATGATAATTTGAACCGCGGCCGGATTCGAACCAGTGGCCACTGGGTTCTCGGCTCCATACTCTACGAACTTTCATTAATTCCACATTTGAAGATGACAAGTGTTTTCTGATGTTATTGTTATACAAACAATTGAAAACATTTATTGAACTCATCCAATTAATCAAAAACTATTTATCTCTATTAAAAATTGAATCAAGAATGTATGATTTAGTTAGATCAAAATTAAATTTTTTCGTATTCCATTTTTTGAAATTTATTTTTTAATAAAGGGTCAGTATTATACTACTTTTTCTATAAAAGAACCATTTATCGACTTGGAGATATTCGATATTATGAAGATTGTGAATGGATAAGAAAACAAATTGAAAATAGTGGATGAAGATGCATGAAAATAGTGTTTTAATATAAATTAGTAAATGAACAAAGAAAGTTTGCTCTTTGAGTCCTATTTCTTTTTATATTTCAAAATCTTATTCGATAAACAATTTTTAACATAATTTAATGAGTTCGTTTTGAAAACTGTTAAACTGCCATCTTAACTGAGTAGATAAACAATCTAATATGGAATTGCATTCTACCACAGTGCCCAAGTTTTTCACTTATATAAATCTTACTTAAGCTTTAATCAGAAATAACACGTTTATTGAATAATAAAAATCAATTTGCACAGTGTTCATGTTACAGTATTTAATTTAAATCAGTTAAATAAAGAAAATTCGGTAGAACTAAAACTTATTGATGGGAAACCTTGAGGACAACTAATCAAGTTGAAGATGATTTATTCAGTTATTTCGTTACGTCCGTGTACTGTATTGTTGACGCTGTATAAACGTTCGATGAATTATGATGGAGATGACGTTGCAGGTTGTATATGAAATCTAGTGGAGTAGGTAGTGTGGTTGAAATAGTTTAATGTCTTGTTCGGAAACTTAAATATAACCTAGGAAGATGATTTAAACAGGATTGGGTAAGTTATAACCTACCTATCGTCTGTATACATACATGTCTTGAAAAATAACAGATTCTTGGCATATACGACATTTTCATTTGATAAAGGATAGATCAGAAATATTTATCCTAGCAGTTATGCGAAAATGCGTGTCACTGAGTACTACAGTATATATAGATGCTTGAAAGTTATATGTGCCTTTGTCTAAAACAGATCATCCCCATCAAGCTACTGCTCATAAAGACCACTTCGTCGACTGGTCAGCTGAAGTGTATACAAGCAACTGTGAAAATATGTTGAGTCGTCTTAGAAAGTTTTTTAAGACTTTTAACGGGAATACGATGGGGAATTCCCTCAATATCATTGAAAAGATATTGTCTCATACGGATTGGTGGCTGTGCAGACAATAGTATGGTTTCAGAGATGACAAACCTATTTTATATCTAGATATCTTTATTTCCGAAGCCAAACAGACGCATAAATTGTAAATCAGTTGGCATTTTTCTGAATTACTTCGTCCTTCATATTCTTTATTCTGATTGGTCAGTACGTACTTGAAAGTGATTGGCTATCACTAAGGTTTATTTGTATGGCAAATTTCCGTACACAGTGATGTGGTAGAAAGTCAGAGATATTTCATCAACTAGGTTTGACAACGGTGACAGTATTACATGAATAAATTAGCCAGGATGAACAACACATTTATTGAATACTTTCTTCGGTAAGATGAGTATATTCTAGGTATTCAGCAGTATATATCTTCATAGCACTACTAATGTGCGATGGAATTATTGAGCAAGAAATGTAGAGATGTTGAGTTATGAGCAGCAAGATATAAAAGAAGTAAGAAATTAGTGGATTCTTATCAGCTAAATTGTGGTACTATCTGAAGCAGGATTACGTTAGTAAACAAATGAAGGTGGCTTGGACTAAAAGCTAACACCAGTGCATGAAATTATCACTTGCAAATCTGAACTAAACTAGAGCCTCTGAAGTAAGTGTTACCGTGCTCGTAATTGATTACAGCAACATGTACTATTTATAGTACTCTGATTATTATTCCTGCTTTCGTCAATTTCCTTCTATCTAACTATAAGAGGAAGCGAAAACACTAATCGATAATTCCTCAACCTCATGATCTGTGGAAAATTTGCACACCTGAAGATTCTAGCAGAGTGAGTTATTCCAATCGATATATATTCATATGGAAAACTGAGCTTATGGATTTAGTACAATATTCATATTTGACTTTGTTAATTGTAGTAAGAAAAATGAGGGTAAAAGTTAGCTCAATGTGTTATTGAGTTTGCTTTACATGATCACATCTTGTGCCAATTATATGTAGTTTCTGTGTTTTAAATGGGCTCTATGCATACTTAAACAGTTTTATAAACATTATCAGCCATTTGAGGATGTCAAATTATGTGTAAAACAAAACTGCAATTTCACCGGCTTGATGAAAGCCGAGCAGTGTACGTGATGAATGGCTAACTATTAACTTCACGATTTTGCTAATTGCTACTATCTAGGCTACACTCGTCAGGAAATATAATTTTGAATAAGATTTGTGAATGTGAAGTAAAAGTGTATATATGTAAAGCACTACTCCGTCATCAGGACATATTATTAATTATTGAACAGGTCAAATGTATTTGTGTAAGACTTTAGCTAGAATTGCAGAAAAATATAAAATCCTTTCTCTACAAATTAATAATTCACTTTAATGGTTGAAGGCAGCTTTCAGTTCAAACAGTAAAGGCTTATGAAACGAACAACTGACCTAATTCGCTTGGAGCTGACGTGTACAGACGCTGCCTAATGAAAGTAGTCCGTCTTATTGACTTGAGGTACGTTGATCATCAGACATGCGTTCTAATAAGTGATTTTGTGCTTACATGAACTAAGGTTTACCAACTCTATTTCTGTGATTTATTCTTTTAATTGAAACGTGCTATTGCAGGAAGATAACGTAGATTTCTGTTACCAACAAATTTTTTTCCCGAAATGTAAAAAAAACAGGAGTCATTCATTGAATGTTTTCAAACTAAACTCCCATCAGACATAAAGTGATAATCCGTTTTTCGCAAACGCCAAAGACCTTGATTTTTAAAACGCTCTCAAGATGTTAAACGAATATTACCGATAGATCTAGGGTATTTGAAGGTTAAAATTAGTTTTAAAATGTTATCTTCCAGTATCTTTGCTATCAATAAATGATTAGGTTTGTCTAGATTGTAACGTATGTATTTACCCATCTTTATCTCTGAAATTTTCAATGTTTTTCTACTTTTTATTCAGTTATCTTTTTCATCTTCATATTTCTTTTAGTGATTTTAATACCCTCCTTCTTTTGATCATTTCATCTTCCCGTTCTGTTGTAAACAGCTTCTCACTGGACCAATACACTTACTACTGTGTTTGGTTTTATAATCATTAGTAACTGTGTCTATGCAAATGAAAGGAACAATGGAGTTTTTAAAATCCCATTGTTACAGACAGGAGCTGGAATATCTTTCACTACGTCATTTCTAGGATGACCAGAAGGTTTGCAAAGAAGACAATCTAATCGAAGGACTTAATTAAATCTGTACTCGTCAATTTTCGCAGGAAATAACGTTGAACATTTACAATGTATTCAGATATCACTACACTATGAAATAAGAAATCTGCCACAAAGCTAGAAGATCAGTGATATCACTGATCAAGTTGTTACGAGTCATCTACGATCACTAGTGAGTGGGTGAATTATTTGACTCTATCTGTCTACAAATAACTTATGCTGGCTATCCATTAATGCATCCTTATTAACCTATTACTATGTCTATTTGCATATTCATCAGCTTCAAAATAGCAAGAACAACGACTGGAGCAGTGTAAAATGGATCTATTTCACTTAAGTGGTATCGTGTCAAACGTTAAAAACCTGCGTTGAAATGAAATGGCTCATTTTTATCCTATTTTAGTTGCTTCTCTAGTTTATAAAGCAATATTTTCGTATGAATTATTCATCAGCTGCTGCGGATTCATCAAGAACAACTTTTCATTGTATTTGACAACACCTTCTAGGATGACTTATTGAAGAAAAACTTTGGCTTCTTAGTCTTTGAAACATGCAACTGACTTTCATTATGGAGCCATAAATTCATCAATCTAAGAATATTAATGAAATCAAACAAGTTAATGGTCATATGGAATTGGATAGTGACATTTCTGTGTATAGTTAAATAATTCTGGGATCCATAATGATGCAGTAATTTGTTTTATGTGGTACTGAGTAGGGGAATTTCATTGGCTTCCTTTAAAAACACTAAACTACACTACAAACACTACAGAATGCAAACGGAATCTTCTTATACTCTGTACTGGGATGATTATCAGTTAGTAACGTTGAACATGTGACTAAGAGAAGACTATGTCGACTTCCGAAGGATAAATCTAAATTTAGACAGTCATAAAGATTAACATAACCTCGCCTGTTTAACTAGTTCACTAGCTACTAGCCGGTCCTAAGCCCGGGTAAAGAGGGAAGGTTGGGCATAGGGCTAGCAACCCTACCCTTCGGGAAGCCAATGGACTGATGTGTCTTCTCTCCCTCAGTGAAAGCGAAAGTAAACGTGGGGACATGGAATGTCCGCACCATATTTGAACCCAGCAAGGCAGCCCAGATTGCAAACGAGATGAAGAGGTATCACACTGAATTGCTTGGAATATGCGAAAGCAGATGGAATGGGAGTGGACTCTCCAAACTGTCAACTGCAGAATCAATAATCTACTCCGATATTGTCACCCAGACGACGATCATGAGCACACTGAGTTTTGGAGTGGCTATCATGATGTCCCCAACAACACTGATGGACCACTCTCATGCAGTGGGAACCAATCTCCTCAACGATCGGCATCATGATAGCAAGGTCCAACTCAAAAGGAAGGAAGGAAAGTCACAATCATACAATGCTATGCACCTATAAATAATGCAGATCAAGAGGAAAAGGAGGAATTCTACAGACGGCTGAAATCAACACTGGACGAGACCTTAGTTGGCGATATCAAAATTCTAATGGGCGACATGATGCCAAACTGGGAGGGGACAACATAGGAAGAGAACAAACCATGGGTCGAGAAGCGCTCGGTGAGGTGATGAAAGAGAATGGAGAATTGTTTGCAGAATTCTGTGCATTCAACAATTTGGTGATTGGAGGCCAGGCAGTGTGTTCAAGCACAAGGATATCCACAAAGCGACATGCATTTGATTCCACCAGATGGACATACTAAAAATCAGATCGACTCCATCTCAATGTGAAGGAAATGGAGACGCAGTCTACTGAACACAAGGTCAAGAAGAGGAGCAGATGTAGGTTCACACCACTCACTGTCTAGTGCAAGGAACCTTCCAAATCAAGTCAGAAGCCTTCAAGGAAGCTAGCGAAGAGGACAAGGAATGGATTTCGATGCATACATGGAAGCTGATAGAGAAGAGAGAGGAGGATGGTGAAGCAGGAGACAAACCAGTGCAAAGATGCACAACAAGAAGAGGAACTGAGTACAATCTATAAAACACTACACTGGACAAAGAAGTGAAGAAGAGTGCGCGCAAAGGCAAAAGACACTTCTACGACATACTTGTAAGTGAGGCAGAACAGGCTGCAGGTAAGAGAGTCCTGACAACATTGTATCAAATAACCAGGTTGCTATTTGGGAAGAGATCAACGCAGACGGAACCAATAAAAGATGATGAAGGAAATTTGATTACGAAAGAAGAGAAACAAAGGAAACAATGGGCTGACCACTCCAAGAAGCTAGTGAATCGACCACCACCTTCACTCCCTCTAGAAATACCACCTACAGCCGCTGAACTACAAGTGAACATAAATCCTCCAACAAAAGTGGAAGTCCTGAGCACCATAAAGCTACTGAAATGTGGGAAAGCAGCAGGACCAGATGGAATCCCACCAGAAACACTGAAAACAGACGCAGAGACAACAGCAGACATGCTCACACCACACCACTATTGCAGAAGGTGTGGAAGGAAGGGAAGGTACCTGCCTATTGATTGGAAGTAGGGTCACCTTGTCAAACTCCCGAAGAGGAGCGAACTAAGTCTTCGCAAGAACTGGCGAGGAATCACTCTCCTGTCCATCCCGAGCAAAATATTAGGCCACATCATCCTGGAGAGACTAACGGATGCGCTGGATTCAAAAGTACGACCAGAGCAGGTTGGCTGGATTCAGGAAGTACAAATCATGTGCGGACCAAATTGCAACCCTACGCTACGCATCATCATAGAACAGAGTATAGAATAGCAGTCAACTCAACTCTGCCTCAACTTCATCGACTTTGAGAAGGCCTTTAACAGAGTCAATCGAGAGGTAATTTGGAAACTGCTTCAATACTACGGAGTCCCACAAACCTTTATCAACCTCATTCAACAACTATATGAAGATGCCACATGCCAGCCAAGTAATTCACAATGGGAAGCTCAGTGATGCTTTTGAAGTGAAGACAGGAGTGAAACAGGGTTGCCTACTATCACCCATGATATTCCTGATTGTGGTCGACTGGATCATGCAACAAACAGTGGGGAGCTGTGAGAAGAGGGGGATACGCTGGACCGCGGAAAAGAACCCACAAGACTTAGATTTCGCCGATGATTTGCGTCTGATGCCGCACAAACTCGAAGATCTACAGGCGAAAACTAACAAGTTGTCAGAAGAGGTGAGGCAGGGTAGCGAAGATGGGACTTCAAGTGAATATAGAGAAGACAGAGGTTGAGGTGGTGAAGATACCCAACCAGCAACACCAACAACAACAAACTCCAATTACCATCAACGGAGAAACCTAAAGGAACAAGCCTCTTTCATCTATCTAGGCAGCACTGTTTCAACTACAGGTGGCGGCACAGACGAGGACATCAAAGCCAGTCGGGATCGGAAAAGCAAGACAGGTGTTCATTAGCCTGAAATCAGTGTGGAGATCTTCTGCACTCAGCATGTGGAACAAGATTTGGGTTTTCAACACCAACGTCAAGTCAGTGCTTCTGTATGGCTCAGAGACTTGACACATTACGAAAGGGATTTCCAACAAACTACAGACATTCATCAACAACTGTCTACGCTCTCTACTGAAGATCAGACGGATTGCCAGAAAGTATAAGCAACAAGGAGCTTTGGGAACGAACCAACCAAGAACCTTTAGATAAACAAATATGCGTTGGAAGAAAGTGAAGATGGATTGAGCACACACTGAGAAGGCCGACTGGGGACATCACGTGTCAGGCCAGGCACTCGAGTGGAACCCAGATGGGAAGCGACGAGTTGGGCGTCCTAGGCGAGGGTGACATGGGGGAGATCGTGTGAGGAGGAAATGAGAGCTTGTGGGCTGTCGTGGAGTCAGATTCAAAAGATTTCAGAGAACAGAGTTCACTGGAGACGTGCTACTGAAGCCCTATGTTCCATTAGGAACCCAAGGGACTAATAATATTAATAATAATAATGAAAAGATTAACGGATATACAAGAGCTGTACTGGATAAGTAGTCAGTCTATAAAGGCAGTGTAACGTTGTAGTGCGATAGGTTGAATGTCATGGGTAAGTACCTTCAACTAGACTAGCACACTATAGCTACGATAGTTATCAACCAGTTTTTGATATTCATTGAACTGTATTCCACTGATGTTAGAGAGAAATTATTAACACCACGGGTTTAAGGAGTGCATTAAACCATCACTTTTAGTAGTTAGAAAAGGAAATGAATACATTGAAGTTACATACATTACGATACATAATGAATATCAGTGAGAATGAAAAGAACAAGCTATCGTAAACGAGTTAGTTAAATCAATAGAGAAATGGGTTATACGGCTTAAGAATTCAACTACATCCGTGATATCACTTATATGTAATGAAATTTGAGAATCCTTTTGCACGGTGAGGAAGTACATATGTATGTGAAAGACAAGTCAAGACTGACGTAAGCACTCCTGACAGGTTCTCTCCCTTCGTGCTTAAAAAGAAAGATAGAATGGACAATGTACTTGTCATCCTGTTCATTTCTACGATAATGAACCAACTATCGTAGGTATCAGTAGTTATTTTTCCAAATAAATGTAAAAAGCTACTCGAATTATAAATGCTAGAAGTTTATTTGTATAGAGGCTTGTATATTTGCTCGTTTTCCTACAGTCTTTCGGCGGATTCAGTGTCAAATAATTTATCTTCCTACTGATTTAAGAGCAGTGTTTATAAGTGACTGAGTCTAAGGGAGCATAAGTTTCTCGACTTTACCATCAAGTGGTACATACCTTCCTATTAACTCTTTCCAGCTGCCTAATATCAATCCGATATCAACACAGCAGTGAAATTGAAATAAATATTGCATACTTGATCAATAGAATTTGTTCAAATGCCAGGGTTAAAAAAGACTAGATTAGTTGCTATTCGGTGACCATTTGATGCACAACCGACAGGGATGATTTTCACTACCTTTTACGACCTTGGATCTAGGTCATACTAGTGACGCTATGGTTTAAAACTTCTCACAAATCTCCAGAAGTATTGAGGAATGTGCGTAGGAGCCCATCTGCCAGCAGAGGTTGAGGGATTCGGCCCTGTGCAGCAGCAGGAGGCTTTAAGCATCAAAACACAACAACTGATACCCACTGGATAAGAGCTAGCTATCGTGTCCTGGTGGCTTAGTGGATAATGCTATAGCGTTCGATGCGAAGAGTACTGGGTTCGAGCATGAGGTGCAGATACATCCAGCTGGAGAGTCCCAAATAGGAGGAAATGCGGATCCTGCATTCTACTGCTAGTCATTAAGATAAATATAACTACTTAACTGTTTTTTATTTTAATGGTAGGAAACAAATGTGGTGAAAGTATTACTTATCAAATCCAAGTAGGACTCGTTAGCTGAGTACTTTGTTTCACCATATTATGATATTTCCATTCCCACAAATTATCAAACTCAGTTCTATCCATCCTCTACGCTGTACATCGGGATCCTCTTCACATTTCTCGATCAATATTGCAAATCATTTCATATGACCATCATTTAAATACTGTAAAATTAATGGAAGAGCATTCGATAATTCACTTCGCTTTAAAATTTTTGATGAAAATGAATGAAGTTCTCGAAAACTCTGGGTTACAAGTAGATTCAAATCCATAGTCTTCAAGTATCCACTCATATCTCGGGTTCTTCTTCAGTTTTGGTGGTTGTCATCTTGATACATATGATTGTCAGTGCAGTAGTTATGTCTGCCTCAGTTACGCGAATGAACAGCATTATTTTTTTCTGAGACTTCTGTTATGAATATCTAGTCCATAGCCGTTACGACCGTCCTGAAAAAAAGTTGAGTGTCGAAATGCAGCTGGTGTGCTGATGATTTAATCAGATTCTTTGCACACCCACCTGTGCTACATAAATCCTTCACATCATGAATCAAAACCAAGTTAGGACTCAAAAGTAATAATGTCCTGATTAATTCCTAAAGATTCGATCTGTGGCTTCCACTGACGAACACGGTTACAAACTTATTTTCACTTCCTACTTTGTCTACTCATAAGTAGTTAACTTCCTTAAATGGAATTTTCCCCGACAGTTACTTCACTTTTGTTTGGTTTTCCAACTTTAAACGAAGCAACAAACAACGTAAAATGTCACATAAATAAGTTAGTTGCTTCGAAAAGCACTTCTGTCTCTTTAGGTCTAGTTTCAAGATAAAGACAGTGTCAGATGACGATAGAGCCTACTTAGAAGTGAGGAACTAAAATCCATTTTCTTTTCAGGGTTCATTGATGGTAAGAGCTGTATTATAACGAATGTGGAAGTATGCACTGGGTGATGATGGAACTATATGGATAATATATTTATGAACCGGATGACAGGAATTTCGAAATCATGCAGTCGTGGAAACATGCAGTTCAGCAGTATGATTTGGATGTTTTTATATTCCCTGAGCATGCTAGTTAAATTGTCATGGTTGCACTGTTCTGTAAGACTATATTATCCGTAAGTAAGCTGTACACAATAAGAAAATATCCATTTCAACGTTGGTTAAAATTTATATCAATGGTTTTGTCTAGGAAGAAAAAGTATGCTTTAAAATTTCATCATTCCATTGAGTGATTCCATAAGTTGATTTTTAATGTCTGAGAAGACTTGGTTATACTTTGTTTAAAGTCATATAACTATAAATTATATCATCTGAACAATCAGTGTTATACAAATGTCAGTCGTAAAGCTCACAACTGCATCTTTATTATCCTTCCAAAATGTTTTCTGTAACGTGTGGAGGGAATGGGTGGGTCAGGGAAGCGTGTTGGCTGTAGACACTTGATGCAGTGATGCACAGCAAAGTGAACATGTTAGTACATATCAAGTTGAAAGTAGCTAGAAGTTACAATTAATGGATTTACGATAGAAGAGGTTGCAAGAAGATTCTAGAAGAAGGATTCTATTAGATTAATTCAACCAAAAATTCAATGTTTGGCCTCATTTGAAGCTTACATTCATTTATAAATACTGTTAAAAACTGGTTTTTCATTTACTTACGTTTCCAACAAACAACTTTGCTTACTGCACTCTTTTGGCATTTCTAGAAGTATTTAAACCTCTTCAAAGCTTATTCCATTTTGCTGATATCCTGTATATGGAAATGAAGAAGCTAAGTAAGAATTAACCTTCTTCTAAAGGTCATTTAACTTCACAAACTGGTTAGCCTAACAATATATTCTTTACCTGCTTACGTATTGTCTACTTGATAAGAATGTAGGCTTACACCTATAGGTTGCTTACTGAATTATACTGTATCCATGTAATCTGACAAGTGATTTATAGTGACGTAATACAAGTGGTATGTTCTGTATGTGAGTGACAGTTTTATCGTACTAAAGGATGAAACATCAAACCACTTTTTCGTTTTTAAAACTTTTAAAGGTTGTACTGCTGAGAAATATGAATAGTTAGAAACCACTCATGCTGACCTGAAGATTCCGATAACCAGAACAGAGTCACAGAAGCAACAGAAGGCCGTTTGACCGGTTTGAGGTCGAGCTCGTCAAGATTGTACCTGGGAAAACTCAACTCAACGACAATCTCAGAACACGTTTTTCTCCTGTTTTCTAAATATTTTTGACTAAACTTCGTGGACGAAATTAATTATCCAGCCTGTAGGTCAGCGAACATGCATGCATCAGTTGGGGTCAGTACTGATTATCTTTATGTACATTGAAAGTAGTGTCTTCAGGATGACAGCTTAAGTTGTTCGTTGTTAGTTCTTTACTTTACTAAAGAAACAATGAAAATAAACGAAATATCAAAATTACTATTTGTTGATATACTTGTAATTCTCCATTGTTATAGCAGATTGAATTGTTCTACCTCTATTGACATCTAAGTTCCTATGCGGGTGCCTCAAGATTGTCTGCATACTTTTCATGATAATCTATTTGGTTGTGGCTAGCAGAGGAATTCAGGATACTCGTTTCTTCCTAATTGAGACTCATTAGCTGGATGTGCTTACAACTCAGTGAGTTATTTTGTCCCCACTGAAACTCGAACCACGTGCCAAAATGTGAGGTGCTACAGTTTGCATAGTGGTGATTAGCAGCAGAACTCAGGATGTGTTTTGTCTCATTTAAGGCTCATTAGCTGGGTGTGCCTGCACCCTACTGAATGATGGTGTTCCTACTGACAGTCAAACCAGTATATCAGTGAGAAATTGCAAGTATCAAAAAATAATAACTGGTACTAGTTGCTGAAGAAGTAGTTCTCATACCTCAGTGGCCTAGTGGATAATATTCTGGAGTTTGAAGTAATTGGGGCTGGGTTTGAATGCCAATGAGAAGGCCATTACTCGCTGAAGTGTAGACTCATCTAACTGACGAGTCCAAAACAGCCTCAGATGTACGTCCTGGATCCACCGCTAGTAAATTACATCACGACAAGTGTTTAGGCGGTATCCAGGCATCTGTCCAGGAGCCTATCTGCTAAAAGTAATAGAAAAATTCAATTCATTGTGAAAATAATATATTATGAGTCTGCATGAATAGTATCACATATTGTAACTAACCGGAAAAATTCTGGTGTTATTCAGTTTGTAATTTCATTAGACAAGTACACTGTTCTAACTAAACACAACCCAAATCAGTTGCTAACAACCACTTTGTATCCTTTATGTACAACATTGTTGTTCACAAATCTATATAAGATTCTAAATAATGTGAAGATGTTTAAAAGTAGCTCGTTTTCATCATAGTCTCAAAAATCTTCGTCAAAATCTTTACTGAATATATATTTCTTCTTTATTTAATCATTTTATAGCAGCCAGCTAATCATTATGGTTATCTGATGCGCTTTTTGTAAGGCATAGGCTGCGTATCCTTGTTCCACCACGTCAATAACCCAAGAGTCAGACACAGAGTTTTGGGAAGAAGAAAAAAGACATTTAGTGAGGTTTTTAACTTCCATGGACTGGGGTGGTTGAGGTATGTGTCACATGCGCCCAGTCACCATCTACCCCACTTCATAATGCTAAGTGAAGTAAGTTGAAGGTCTAGAGGTGGTCTGACTAAAGTATGGCATAGGTGCATAAAGTCTTTGACTGTTGATTTGAGCCGTGTGGAGGGATGTAGTCTTCACAGTTGGGGTCTATGTGACAACAGAAACCACTGTTTGAATACTCTAGGCGATATGGCTCAGAATTGATCTTAATGGCGCAAATCTAACCAGATATTATCCTAGTCGTCATACTTAAATTCAGCATTGTCTCAGTCCTCGTTACTCTCGTTTGATAACTTTCTATAACTTTTGACTACTTTCCATCTTACTTCTCCAACTTTCTTTTGGTTCTCGCTTGATATTCTGATATGAGTTGTGGCATCATGGATCATTACGTAGTAATACCAGCTCTCACGTTGATACTGATTGATTAACTGACTCTGTAAAGCTATTAATTCAAAGATTAACTACAAATTGTGTAAGGACATTTTGATTTATGGCTTAGAATAATGAATCAGTTTTTGGCATAATGGAACAAGCTAGAGATAAGACTCATTTACAGTAGACTTGCTAATTCGATCATAGTTCGATCATCAAGAAGTCTTAATCTTTCTACCTGAACTAAAAGAAACATTACTGGCATTTGCTCGTGTGAAGCACTGAGCCAAGAAAAGATCTTTTCGTAGTTTTGGTGTTTGTGTCATCAGTAGATCTGGTGGTCGAATAGATATTGAAGCTAAATTAGGATATTAAGTGCACATGAAGTTCTTGAACTACACACATACGAAAACTGATGTGAGAAAGTTAGAATGAATTTATTGCACTAAAATAGATTATATGCATACAGTTTTTGCTTAATTGAACATCCACCATGAAAACATTTGACTTATTTCTCCTGATCAGTTCAATAAAATACTACATTGTCAAATTAGATTGTTTAAACCATAAAGCAGTATAAATCACGACATTGAGTCTTCTAAAAGCAAATTACCTCACTCATATTCATATCACAATTAGATATCGTATCAACTCATACATCCCAAAATCTGGAGAAAAGTTTATAGTTACCACTCTACGATTACACCACAAAACACAAAATGCCGAGACTCACCAAGACAAATGAATGAAAATCACTGGAATATTGATAAATTTTAACTTGAAAAATCAGGATTTGTTTCAGGCATCAAGTTCCCTCTGTCAAGACAGCTGATGATATTGCTCTGAAGATATTGAAAATGTTTAGAATTGAAATGAAATAATACAAAGGAGAATATGTCATCATGGCTTATATGCACGAACATAAAAGACCTTTGAGTTGCCTCCGTACACTAGAATTAATCCTAGAACAGCAATAAAAACTGAAGGAAAACTGAACGCAAGCGTAGGAAACTGACCTTGAAGCTTCTACCATGAAACCGGCTTTCAATGAAGACGATCGCTACCACTCGTAAAAGCTACATAAAGACTGCCTTATTACAGAAATGTTTAATAAGATTGTCTGACAAAAGCAAAACATTCTTGAACATCGTTTAACTTCTTGCTGAACCAGCGAGAACCTCAATTTTTTCTTGTGAAGGGAATTTTTGTGAGGAAAGGCTGCACAACTTCAAGGAAGCCAGATGACACGACTTCAAACCAAATTCCCTGCACCACTGAGAAGTCCTCAACAAGTACTGGTGTTTTTTGGTGTGTCTGTTGTAAAAAAAGTTGTAATGCCAACCCATGTCATTAAATAAGATCTAAGGCTCAGTTTGGATTGCTACGTAGAGATTCTGATTTAAGTTCACTTCTGAAAGGTTGTGCTTTCGGGAACAGGACTCATCACATAGCCATATCTCTAATAAAACTCAAAAATGATTGTTTGAGAATTGGCATGACTTTACTAACCGCGCTATTTGGTTGCTTAACTCTTCTGATGGAAATCTTAGGAATTCTGTTTGGAGTGTGGTTGAGAAAAACATCAACCATACTATTTGTAATAAAAGGATCCAGGTGATGGACAGGAGTAAAGAGGTATTGGAGACTCTTTTTAAAGACACGATAAAGACCACAACTGTGAGATTTAGAAGCCAGATTTAAGTCATTGTGGAAGTTGAAGGTGGCTTCTTTAGGCGACTTAGTATTAACAATGGCACTCAACATACTACTTAACCAATTTTCCAGGAAATTCATTTTTCACTAGGATATCAGCTTTCTCTCTCTTTATAGAAAACGATGAGATTCACCCAAACGCCCTGACTATGTAACCAGAATTCACAATGTCTATTTCGAAGTGAACAAAATTTCATTTACAGAACGATGTCTAGATAGAAATACTATTAATAATGATCATGACAGCTCACTTTGAACTTCATTAAAATGCTTCACTCCAGAAGTACAGGAAAATATCGAAGGATTTAAGAAAGTAAAGCTTTATCTCACTTATTTTTGGTGTAAGATGGTATGAGCCAGTCAGCAGGAAGTTTTCAACCTATGTCTTTAACCCACTGTCAATCATAAACAAGGCTTATTCACATGCATGGGGAAACTAGTTTTCCCCTGACCACTCAAACCTGCACCATTCAGTGACGACATCATAGACTTTACCACTAAGCTATTCCAACTGCAACCTACTTCCATGGAAGTTGATCATCTAAGAGACTTGGTCAACAGTGAGGAAAAGATATAACTGATATAACTAACTCACATTTATCGATCAAGTTTGCAATGTGGCCATTAAGCTAACTAACAACACTGCAGCTCGTAGTATTCATGATCTTCGATTTTGTTGTCTTCTCTTCTCACCATTTACCTTAGTTTGTGTTCTGTATCTTTTACTAGGTCGAATGTTAAAGTACAAGTCATTAAAAGTCAGTGAGAAGTGATGACATTATTTATTTGTAATTAACACACATACGCAGAGGGACTCCTCTAATGAACGTGATATAGAAACGTTACAAATATTTGAATAAATTGAAAGAAATCACAAACTAAAACATACTGAAGTGTGGAATTGTTTTGTAAATATTTAACAACATTTAAAAGAATGATCACACTAAAACTATTCAACTGAATAACATGGTATACTACTTAAATATGAATATTATTAGTAGGTGGTGTATCACATATGAAAAAAGGTAAGAATCAATTAAAGCCAGAAAGCACTTTAGCATTTAATCAGTTCCGATAAAGGTTTAGATAAATGAGGTAACACAAAAGTACAGTCTGTATATAGATACATGATTTTATGAAGCATATATAGATTACATTCATACTTATTCTAAACTTATCTACACATGAAGAATATTTAATAATAATGAAGGTAGTAATAATGATAATTGGATGACACGTAGCTTTACAGCTGATATGTTTGGGTTACAAGGTTGTGTGCGCTTTTATTTCACTTGTTATTTTTATTAGATGAGGATTTCCAAGAAAGTTTACTCGTGTACAGAAGATGTAAGTTTCAGTGTAAAATATCGACATTTAAAGACAAAACTGTACAAATTCACAGCACTTTGACATTGATTTATGTAATATGATGGAGTTGTTTCACATATTTTTTGAATAAAAAATAGAGAGACAACGACTATTATGTGCGATTAAAGAATTTTATCACAGAAATTATACTATCTTGCTGCCATTATGAAACGTGCAACTGTTAGTCTCCTAATCTGAAAAACAAAAAAACAAAGTTTTTATGATTAATTTGAGCTACTGACAAAATAGTAAGTAGTTGAAGAGTTCCTAAAATTTCGAGTCTGCGTCATTAACAAATGGCAAATTTATTTCAGTTGTGTCTTACTGAGGGTGAAAGAAGAACCGGACGTACACCTAAGGCATTTGTGATAGCTGATTTTCAACAGAATGTTTAAATTATATACAGATGTTTATTTCCAGGGATGCATGATTCGAGTGCTAACCTAAAGCCATTACTTCAATGGCGAAATGAAGAAAGGTGTTCATAATTTAAAATTTGACTACATTTGAAGCGAAATTTCAATAAATCTATGGGTACATAGCTAAGTGTTAGTATAAAGACCCCATGCACCAGTATGATACATACATTAGTGTAATTACACTTTTGAAATTGTTATAGCATCCTCCAACGCAGAAGTGCACCTACAAGATTGCTAAAAAAACATTACGTAATATGCACACTCTGTCTCATGGCTATTAAATTAATTTTATCTTTAATTTATCTAAGAAGAAGCAGTTTTCCACAGATGTATTGCAACAATGATAGAATCTAGGTGATGCATTTCATTGAAATACAAATATTAAGAACTGAAGGTCACAGGACTTAAGCTTAACTCTTCTTAAAGAAATTAGAGCATAATTGGCCCTTTACAATCACACAATATCTCTTTCGACCTAATAGACTTTAGTATTATCATAAAATCTACATTAAAATAAATGTTAGCTGCTTTCTGGTGGATTTCTGCTCCATAAACGTCTCAAATTTGTAGTAAGATCTTGTAACATGTGTGATCAACTAGGTTTAGCGTAAAGACAAATGCACTTTAATGATGTTTTGTGGTATTCCAGCTGTATCTGACAGGGACTGAAATCACAGGCTGAAAAGAATTGCATTTCAAGTTAATGGCTACGTGCTTATACACTGTATCAGGGCTTTATCCGACAGATGATATGCGGTGTTGATAAAACCGAAATCACAACTAAACATAACTTTTGTTTACATTTCATGTCAGCCTGGGATAAAAAAGTCCTTAAAACAATAATAAATTCCCTTTAATCCTTAACACTTAACATTACGCCCCTCAATTTTGTATTCAGTGTACAAAAGTGGATGAAACTAGTCATTAATTATTTTCCGTCTCAATCAAGCCCAATGTGAGTATCAAGCGTTTTTGTCCTTACTTGTTATACAATTGAGATAGAGGATCATGAGATTTCACATGAATTTCGAGGAATTCTTAGCTGTCAAGCTAGTTAAAACTAGAAAAAAACTTCAGCTAACTTGTGAAAATAAATCAGTTTACAGTAACATAATGTACCTCAGTTTCCAGAAACTGTTACTTACTCCTTAAAACTTTCATTTTTCTGGTCAAAGTGAATAAATACGTAAATGATGAGAATGGATTTACTAAAATTTAATGCTACCAATCAATATCAACTCAGTGATAATGTGTATTTGATGAAAACTGAAAGTTTATATTTCAATATGAGAAAAATGAATTCACTTGACGTGTAGATATTTATTCATTTAAGATCAGTTTTCACGATAAATTGACATCATTTAGGGAACAGATGGGAACTTGATAATGGTAGATAGCTGTTTTGTCTTAGTTTGGAACTTCTGAGTGATGAATACCTACAAATCTTGATGAGACTGAGTTCAGGAGGGTCATATTTCGATCCCTTATAGAATCGTGGATGTACATTGTTGAAGAGTCACACACTAGGACGAGACGGAAGTCCAGTGCTTATCCAACTCATATCAATCCATGATAAAACTACTTTGGAATTATTGGCACTGATTGTTGATAAGTTAGAAAATGATAAGAATACAGCAGTCCAATACATTTTTTCTACTTTGCTTATTTATTTATTCATCAGAGTCATTAATAGTTAATAATTAGTTTGTTTGTATTCACCTTACAAACAGTATCGTGTTTCATTCTTATATTTAGAATGGTTATTATAACTTTATGCTTTCCTTTCAATCCTATTATCTTTCCTTCATTGGTTTCCAGTTTCGTTTAATTCACTTCTTTTTAGATTACTCATCTGTGTTGTTTTAATCTTTATACAAATAATAATGATAATAATAAATTATACAGGGGAGTTTGAATTGAGTGTGAAGTGCGACGGCCATTCAAGTGAATATAAAGGAGGAGGAGGAGACTAGGATATACGAATGCATACAAACAAACAGGTATTAAAATTCTGTCTATATATATATATATATATATATATATATATATATATTGTATTATATATATTAGCACCTTGATAATAATTATCATTATTAAGTTAAACACGTGAAAATCACCTCCTCTTTATTTCACTTCTTTAGTTATTAAAATAGGTCATTCACACTTGAAAATGAATCATCACTGTATTTGTTTTAACTGAGAGTTTGAGGTTATAAGCGGTCAAAGTAAGTACCTCTGTCATAGTACTGCTACTACAACTACTATGTATTTGCAGTAGACTAATACACAGTCGTCTATCTGCTTTTTGAGTTAACTGACAATATTAACTACCAAACTTCGACCATTATTAATAATTTGAGAATGATACTGTTAGCTAAATGATGACTGACCTATGTACAGTAACGTATATTATAGGTTATTCAAGGTTGAGATGAAAGTATGTCTTAAGCCTTTTACCAAACTTGTATCAACACCGATAAAACAGTAAATCTTGGGTATGTAATTCAGTATCATTCCATTTTGGTATCTTCATCAGACGAATAACAAAGTGAAACGGTGTGTTCATCAGCTATTCATGCAGCCACACACAGTAGGATGGGATAGAGCCGTAGTTTAGAAGGTTATCCAGATGGAGAAACAAACTTATAAGCTATTTTTTCTTTTTCGAATCAACATCAAACACAACCAATAGGAATTATTCGGCGCCTGTTTCAGATATCTGAAAGATTTACTCAGCAGCATAGACAACTAGGAGTGCATAAACTATATCTCAAAGTTGAAGAGTTTTCGATGACTCTAGGCAATAACTTTTCCCTAGAACGTTAGTCAGTAAATAATACTATTTCATAAACTACTACTGAATAAACAAACTATATGGGAACTTCACTGACACTCAACAGGTTAAGTGACTCGATGTATCATTACAGGGTATTTTGCATTTCGAAACTGTTAAGTTTACAAATAATCAGTACTACCGTTTCGAAGGCTCATAAAGCGATGCGGAAGGTGCACTTTTACTGAATTCTGCACAGCTTAAATAAGTCAGTAAAATAATTAAATTTACTCCAAACAAAATCAGCCTTGCTCAAATTACTCTGGTGTAGCCAATAGGACCTAAAAATGTAGTCAGATTACTCGTATTGTTGTCAACTTTTTTCCCAACTGTTATCTAGATGAATAACAACTCGTCGGGTCACCTTAAACAGAAAATATCAACCAATAACTCCTTATAAATTGGTGACTAGCTTCAAGAGGTGATTCCTGAAATTCCAATGAGAAGTTGTGACCGGTGGGGCAAACCTAGTGGCCATGAAGACAAGTAATCAGCAGTGACAATGGGTGATGGTCGCACTGCATCGCGAACCGACAGAAGTTTGAAATATGGACCACTGGATTCCGACCCAACGGCTCAATGGTAATTTGGTGGCCTGTGTTGGGTCCCTAGTGGGTTCATGGGTGTGCACTGTTGAGGAGTCCCATACGAGTGGGACGAAGCTGCTATCCAATGCTCCAAGGTTCCCAATGTTCTTCACACTGATGTCAGTCCATGATGAATACCAACTTTAGAAATCACTAACAAACTCCAAACCCCCGAATTCAATTGCTAGTTGTCTACTCCCTTAGAAAAAGGGTACAAGGTATAAAACTTAAGGTATCATTCATCACAAACTGACGTCATGTGCATAACCGTTGGGAACCTGGAAGTATTCCACAGCTGTTTCGTCCCAGTACGGGACTCCTTAATAACACAAACCCAAGATCTCTCCTCCAGGGATCGGACGTGACGAATGCACTGACCATCCAATCACCGGGGAGTAGTTTAATGTTCAGCAGTCTCCTACTTTTATCAATTCAAACTAAATAAAGCAATTTACCTCTCTTCTCTGTCTCAAATCTACGTAAATCATCTTACTACAAATGACTAGGGATTTATTATCAAATATTGGGTCATCTCATTCAAGCAGACAGAAATTCCAAGTTGACGACAAAGAGACCGCCATTTAGATTAAGCAAATTGTAGCATTTATTGTTAACATATTGACCTTGGTCTTCCATTCTCTATTGCCTACGCTTAGGTGAGAAGATGATTTATTTGAGGTGAAAAGGTCAAGGGTAATGTTTTGAAAATATTAATTTATGAGAAATATTTTTTATCATTTTGGTTATTTTACTTCCCCACTTGTCTAATTTCCTTATGTATGTTTCAAAGCATAAAGTTAAAGTATCAGAACAGGTTCAAGTATGATTTAATTGACGTACAATAGATTCACCTGTTCAAAGGGATAATGGTTCACTTGCAAGTGCATAGCTTAAGAATGTAATTAAATGTTTTCATCCCTGAGAAAACATTTATTTCAGTGCTGAAACCATAGTGGCAAGTAGTTTTTACCAAACTTCGATAAATTATATTCGTAAGTTTAAATGTAATTCCAGCGTGTTTACAAAATCAAAAGGAGATTTTTCAGCTGAGATTATATTAAAACTTTTTTATATAATGATTAAACCTGACTCGGTGCTCAACTTCTTTTAGGACATTCGTAACAACTATAGCCTGGATATTTATAAACTTTGGTTTACTAGGGTAAACCTCATCTTTAAGATTCATGAGGTTAAACATACCATTTCATGGTGTTTCTTCTAAGATTTGCTGATTTTCATGATCATTGATCTGTAACTTGTTACCTTCAGGACTTTTATCTCGAACTTCATTAAAAAGAAGACTTTAATAAAGAGTAGATTTGTGCATGCATGTATATATGTGTGTATGTTTTTTGTACAGTCACAATAAGTAATACCAGTAAACAATCGTAAAAGATTCCTCGAAAACGAACGTAGATACTGCTTACTATTTCTAAAATCTCGTTGCAAACTTTTGTTCATTATCCCTCAGAATTTCAATTCTAGATTTCCGAGCCTTCAAGTCTTTCATAACAATGACTACAGTCCTAATTTGATGTTATATGCTTTATAATGATAGACAATCGAATTCAGAATGTGAGTTCAGTCCTACTTGCAACTCATTATCAAGAAGTACCTGTATTTCAGTTTGTATTGGTGTCTTCACTGAAACTCACATCCACTACTTAACGCTTTGAACGCCAGACTCAGTTTCATTGAGAACATCAACGCTCATTTAGATGTAGGTACGGTCAGCTAGTGATTCCTTTGTAAGAAAAAAGGCGTATCTTGGACTCCACTACTAACTAATCATAAGTATTTAACAATGAAACAAAACTCAAAGCAGTATCAAGCCGTTTGTCCAATAATTCCGTATTTCACGAGACATCAATTAGTTCACTTTAAAAGAGCTCATGAACTGGTAGTTACAAATATAAATAAATGAGGTTGATCCTAAAGTTTAGATTTTTCAGGCTTATTTTGAACCAACACTTAATACTAGCATAGTGACCACTGATATTTATTACAAAATAGCTGAAAGCAATACTTTTCTTGTTCCTCAAGACTGTTTGTTCTCAGCGAAATCTTATTAATGAGTTCTAATAAGTACAAACTCTGGTGTGCGGCCTCGAACACTTGGAATTCAATCTAAGGACATTATAGACGAAAAAGATGGCCCATCAAAGGACTTTTGTTCAGTTTGTCTTTGAAGTTCTAATGGAACCGTGAAATGTAATAAAAAACGTCAATGACACATCATATTAAAGAAACATATGAGTCATAAGGCTCAGTTTAAAACCAGAAATCTTAACAATCCATGATTAAAACCTAAAAGCTTACTTCAGAAGATATGGCCTTCTAAATCAGTAACTTTGAGGCACTTACAGAAATGTGTTGGGTTAAAGTTTTCTTTCAACAGTACCGTATTTAAAATCTCTCTATGTGATAGGACCAAAACAAGCTGGAACTCAAATCGTTTATTGAAACTGAAGCTTGTTATGTTCCGTGGACCGAATCGATCAAACTCTGTTATAGTATGGGCTCCTGTGTGAACGACTGGATCCAGCCAGTAATTTCATTCTGACACCGCTCTGGGGTTTGAAGTAGTAGGTACTGGGTTTAACTCTCAGGGGAGACACCACTAATTGAGAGAGGCACAACGACTCCCATATAGAACGAAATGTGCGTCTTGGATCCCATTCCTAGCCACTATTCAACTTCAGTATCAAGCCCTAGATTGTAATTCTAAGCTAACATAATTTGAATTTAGAAGAAGACTGATTGAGCGAAGAAATATATTTCTTTTCAATTAGGTCTTCATCTTGGGCTCTACACCAATGTATAGGTTTGCAGTTTAATCAAATTACCAATCACGTGGTGTTTCGGAAATAATGTTGTCAATAATCGATAGAGTTACTAAAACAGGAAATATGAATATTGATAGAAACAAGAAGGAGAAGAGGTGCACAATATTCATATTTCCTATTTTAGTAACTCTATTGATTACTGACATCATTATTTCCGAAACACCACGTGATTGGTAATTTGATTAAACTGCAAACCTATATATTAGTGTAGAGCCCAAGATCAAGACCTAATTGAAAAGAAATATACTTCTTCGCTCAATCAGTCTTTTTCTAAATGTCTAAATGGGAATATTCAATGTAATTTAAATTTACCCTTCAGGAGTATTGAATCATATGAAAAGTAGTCACTATTTTCAAAAGAGGCTGGTCAGTTCAATATTGCTAAATAAGCGTCCAATGATTTTAAACCTCTACGTCTGTTTACCTTCATTAATGTTTATTCAAACTATTTGAAAAAGTGTACTTAATGTTGAATTTAACTAAAATCAGCTATTTATTATCTGTTCAGTTAGACGAACAACGTTATTATTATTATTTGACAGAAAATTATAAGGTCGGTCCTTCCCTCTGAAGTATACAGCAGAATTTATCAGCAGTAGGTCAGCTGCAGTTCGAATAGCTAAGTGTTAAGGCTTTTGATTACTGCACTGAGTGATCCACCAACAGATATCTGAAGGAATTTTAGTTCTTTGGAGTTTAGGGATACGCCTTTCTACGAAGACCTGACAAGCACGAAGTTTATGTTAAGAGCTTACAACCAGTTGCTTTCAACCAATGAACATCAATCGGAGTGCAACTGGACTGTGTATTCTAGCTTGGTTACCATAGTACAGAATAGCTGATAGAATTTTGTCAGTTGTCAGAATTAGACAATACGAAATCGGTTACCTTATAGTGACAAGACAGTGTGCATTTTGTAATTGTATGTTTAGAAGTTCGGACTTTTTTCTACTGATTATTAATCAGTTGTAAACAGTTATCATTCGAAAAGATATGAACAAAGTGTAAGACAGGAAAGTTACGAGAATGAAGCATACTTCGTATATCTAGAGGTAATCAGAAGAAACTCATATCCCTTGGTTCAATGTTTCAACAACTACTCTTCATCAGTGTGCATATATTTTTTAATTTAAAGTATGCACCTTTCGAAATACCATTTATCATTGCTATGCACTAATGTCAGAGATGTTATTCAGTAGTACTGAATTAAGTAACTCCGGAAATCACCTAACATCAGCCTACATTAGAATGAATATTTCTGTACAATGAAAAAGTCTGTACTCAACTATATGGTGTCAGCCTAATTTCCACATGATTCAAAATTTCGACTAAGTAACTTCTACAAAATTAGGTACAGTCAAATAATTAATTGACCCAGAATAAAACTTGGGGGGGTGTTGGGAATATCCCCTGCTTTGTACCAAGCAGCATAACAGCGAATAAGTTCGCATTACTAGGACTGATATTTTCGCCGCATCACTCAGGTTTTCCAAGCTGTGGTTTGACTAAGCCAGATGTGCTAATTACAAAACCCACAGTTCTGCAGTCACCTTGTAGACTGTTATCACGTTAGATTAGGTGACAAGCATAACCCACTCACACTTACAGTTAACTTCGAACTTTAAGATGGGCAGTTGTGAGTAATTCACAGTGTAACCAGGAGAACTTTTGGTTATGGATTTTGTTCTCTGTAATCCACAAGCTTAACCACTCTGTTGTTCTCCAATGTTCTATGAGTGCTGAAAGGGCTATTACATTTAAAGCGGTATACCCTCATAGATTCTATGCCAACGTAAGGCTTTGATACGCTTAAGAACATTCAGTCTTTACGCAGTATACTTAAATATCGGCCATAACACAGGTGATGATAATCTAGTGACTACGGAGTAAACTTCCTATATCCCAACTGAGACTTCAT
Source organism: Heterobilharzia americana (assembly GCA_944470555.2). NCBI lineage: Eukaryota > Metazoa > Platyhelminthes > Trematoda > Strigeidida > Schistosomatidae > Heterobilharzia > Heterobilharzia americana. The sequence continues at coordinate 28,515,060 of OX104132.1, read as the reverse complement.
TTGTAGTCAAATCAGGAAGGGTAATACAAGCACTTAGTTAATTGGATGCACCAGTGAGTTGGAGGATATAATGCTTCAAAGGATTTTTGAAACAGCTCAGTAGATGATTTATTTTCGCTGAGAGGACGACACAACCTCTTTTAGATGATTATTTACATCTTATCAATCAGTAGTAGCTAACCTAAGGGCTATCTTGTGAAGAGATAAAGTCTTTCTATTACTTATGTATAGCGCCTAGTAGTAGAATCCAGAACGCATGCTTCGTCCTACTTGGGATTCGTCAACTGGAAGTACCTCCCTTCTAGTAGGTGATGTTATTCCCAATGGGACTCAAACTCAGGATCGATCACTTCGAACGCCAAACGGTTATCCACTAGACCACTGAGTCACGATAGGTACTTCTTGTTGGTTTTAAAGTCTTTCACACCGTTAAACAGTTTCAGAGTAGGTGTAGATATCTGTTCATTCCCCTCTTTGCATCAGTCACTTTCCAAATGATTATCAGTCAACAAGTTTGCATTGTTTTTGAATAGACTGAACCCTTAAATCGACCAACATTAATAGATCCTTAAGGTGATATTTATTACGAACTGATATCACTTGGAGAACCAATGAAGACTTGGGAGCACTGGACAGCTGTTTCGTCATGGTGTGTGACTCCTCAACAGTAAGCACCTATTCAGGACAAAGTAGCTTTCCAGTATTCCCAGGTTTTCAGTGGTTCCCGATCCGATATCAGTCCCATAGACCTAAAACCAGGCTGATAAATTCGTCAGTTCTCATGAAGATCATTTTTCTAGTAGACGGTTAAACTAAGAAAAACCGAATTTTAAAAATTTCGTAATTATTTCCCATAATACCAGCTTCACACCATTAGTAGTGCTGGAGGTGTCAAAGTAAAAGCTGTGTGGTACATACTATTCATACTGGTCAGTAGTTCCTAATTTTCATTTAAAAATCCAATACATTCACCCATTTATGGTTGGTGAACAATCACGGCATACATAATTATTAATTGTTTGACTATAAAGGAAAGAATAAGTTGAAAAATTTATTTATTTGTAGAAGAATAACTCTTAGGTTGAAACTAGTGGCTTTTAAACTGGCTTATTCATACTACACCGAATAAACTAGGAAATAGTATCAAAAACGGAATTTCACTCCAGCTGAAAGTGTCGAGCATTTTTACTTGAATTTCACTTAACTACAAAACATGTCACTGACAGCGCATAGGTTTAAGTACATGCACTTTTCAACCAAGGAGTCAAAAGTCCGAATCCGCACTTCACCTGTTAAGTCCAAGCAAGTGACTAGTAGATGTAGCTGTCAGTTATCGAGTTACATGTGTGTATTCACAGCATTTTCCTTATCCAAATAACCACTGTCACAATAACAAACATAAACAAAAGCTTGACTGCAACTCTTAAATATTACCGGTTCACTAATCTCCAAGCCATCGGTTTGGACTTGATGAACTGGCTGTTCATGTTTTGTTTCCTTTACCTATGTACATTCATCAACCACGTAAGTAAATTAAACTTTATGAATAATCAGTTAAAATAATGATTTTTAACAAAAATGATATAACTTACCAAATAAATGATTAGGATTATGTAACAATTGAATAAACTATGTACGCTACATTTTTCTATCTTAACAAGTCTACCAAAAAGTGAATTGACTTGAATGTTTTTAATCCCTGTAAATTGAGTATATATTCACTCAAAATTTTTAAGTTTAAATAAACACCTACTCAATCACAACAAAATATTTTTTCCTTAAAAACATTCCAGTAACTCTTCTTCCTATCAAAATGAATGGAGGGGTAAGTGTGACAGTGAATGAGTGGATTTTTCTACAGATAAGGATAGACATTAATTCTTTTGTCTACTCTAGATGTTTTGGGGCATAGATATATGCACAAACTGTTATTGTAATCAATCGTTCAAAAGCAATCACTTCCTATCTATGTATAAGACAGAAGTTAGTGAGTTATAATGAGTTGATTGGTTGAAAAAAGGTTGAGATGTCTCCCTACTCAACCCCTATCTCTATTCTTCATATACCAATTCGACTGGAGTTGGGTAAGAGTTTGCATGGTGAACTGAAGTTAGACTTTAGAGAATGTCAACACACAGGAAATTTTATCTGTATAAACACGTAAGTGCTTTTTCTCCGTGTACATATATATGAACACAGCAGCAATAATACATACTAAAACAATAATTTTCTGATGGTATAAATTAAGTAGTTCTATATGTAAAGACCAGAAAAGACTATTCAAAGCTACTAGTTAGTTGTTCAATATAACTTTGTTTTAAAATAAGACTACATTTTATTTTGTAAAGTTCTTTTAAAATATTTATGCTGTAGTCATAGGGACAGTAGTTTTGCTTTTACAATCAATAAGTTAAAGACAAGGAGAAGTTTATAAACTGAGCATATTCATATGATGTTTGAGTAAGTACACATTAAAATTTACATGTTGAGATAATGATTAGAAAAAGTGAAAGACAGAGTAAGAGAAGTCTATACCTAAATGAATAGGCAGTAATAATAAGTATCACTGCATCAAGGTAACTGAATAGCTGCCTAATGCATACAAACACTAGCAATCAATAGTTTGGGTAACTTTGTTCCCATAGGAATATGAGGATCCGTATTGCCGTTAACCAAACATCTTCAAACCTGAAAACTATAAATTTGAATATATTTCCTTAAAGTATTTCACCAAAGATGCCTTTAATAATAATAATAGTAATAGCAATAATAATAATGACCACTTTATTCTAGAGAATAGTCTTTAAAACAGTATGGAATTCTCCTGTGTGATATTTCAACAAATTTACTACTTGCATAACGCTTTCAAATTAAATAATTATGGAAGTTGAATAATGCTGATAACAGTAGTAAAACAAGCAATAATATACAACAGTCAGATGTTTTCAGGGTTATCATCTAGTTGGTGAGTACGTTGTTGTACGGGGACATAGTGAATAAAATGCTTGGGGGGGGAGGTTCCTTCAAGCAGTGTGAAAATCTTAGAGTTCTTGCTAACTAGTTGTGTAATAGACATAATATGTTGTTTTTAATTTATCTAACGACAGGTTGAAGACATTTTAAGAATCCGGGAAAGTACTTTCTATGAATTGTTGACATTCGGATGATTAAAACAAGTGAAATAGGGAGCAAACTGGTGAAGTTACAGGAGCCAAAAATATAAGTAGACCTGCGTACGACTTTCAGTAATACGGTGGAGAATGAAGTAAGAAATTTATAGAAATATACAATAAGGAACAAACATTTGCTGAAAATATTGGTATCTAAACAGCATTCTGCTTAGTACAATTGCTTAACGTAAACACGATTTGTGTACAGTGAAAATTTAACCATTCACGCTCATTTCACCACGGTGAAGGAATCATCACTGATATTTTGTCAACACTATCTTCATCATACTCATCTTGAGCTACGGATCTTTTCCATCATTTCAAAACAGCTGTTAAGTTTTCTTCCATTTTTTACATTCCTATGGTTGAAGTCATTTCATCCTGAAAACAGTTAAACCAACTCTTTAACGTAATGCTTTTTTCATTCTGACTATCTCAGATAGCTGTGGTTTGGCAGACTTGTATTATTGATGCTGGGTGATGATCGAAATTGAAGTGAAAGTCTAGATCATTGCAGAATTCTCATGAGCTATCTCCGGGTTTCCGGCCCTGTGCTCTACCAACTGAGCAACGAGATCTGTTTACTGATCAAATGTTAATTTCACCTTAGTATTATTTGTTTTCAATGACTTTCAGTTAAACCAAAGATTGTGACTCATCAGAGCCTGTACATGCGTAGTTAGTAGTATCGTCCATGAAAATGGAACTCAGGATCTATCGCTTTAAACACCAAGAAACAATGGAGTCATAACATTCACCTTTTGTTCTTAAGCTTAACAACTTTTCCAGCTATTAGTAATAGGAGTAATGATAATAGCTTTATTGCATACCATATGTTTTATACAGTATGGAATTCTCAGCAAGTCCACTACCAGAACAATATATTCAAACTAAATGACTACACCATCCAAGTGCTATCAATAATAGGATTGTTAAAGACTATAATGTTGAACACAGCTGGTGTTGGATTAGCTTCCGATCTAGAATAGATGTACAGAAAACCGAACCCACATCCGGTGGTGACGGTCCATTCAGCCAATACAAGAATCTACCACTCGAGCGAAACCTCTGAGGAATAAAAATCTGGTGAGTTTTTGCACAACGGAAAGTCCATTTCAAACGAACTTGACATTTTTCCTTCATTTGGTTACTTACTCGGGAAACGGCTAGCTGAAAACACTTTAAAACTGTGCAAGAGTACATGGAACGTTTCAAAAACATAGGTAAGTGGTTAAAACAAACTGAAAGCAAAGAATTTAACGTAAATGTTCGGTGGAAAATTTTGGTAACGCGAAATTCGACCAAGCTGTTAGGCCCCTTTAAGTTTACTCGACAAAATCGATTGATATTCGTTGGTATGCGAGACTTATTTCCTGTTACTAATGGGCTACATGAGACGAATCTTCTTTTCAAAGTTATGCGTGATGATTGAGGACATGAATACCTTGTGAAATGCAAGTGTGTCAGAGGTGAGTTTCAGAGGTAATGAAATGTACGTCGTGGTTTACACTTCTGTGGATTATGATAACATGATCTCAACACAAAGATACTCTGAGCCAACAAATTCTAATCTACTCTAGCCAATAAGTTGAATGATAAGACCGAGATTTCGTTCACAGGGTTGGTACCTTGAAATATGCTAGTTTGAATTCAAGTGTGTTCTCAATTTTTATTCTCTCAACTTCAGGCATCAAGCTGATTTAAATACATTCATGATATGAAAAATCATTTTTATATTTCTAATTATACCAACACATTTTCAATGTAAGTTTGAATAGTGACCGTTATCTAGTTCTTCAGTTATTCACCACTAAACTATTAAGCATATAAGTCATAAATCCTGTAGACAGATACTTAATCTGGGTTTCGTTCTCTCTCCAGTCATATATGGCCTCATTCCATAAGGTTGTGGTTTGCAGAATGACAAGGGGAAAGGGATAAATAGGAATAAAATTTGTAGAACAAAAAATAAACAGGAAACAGGTCTTAATCATTTCCGTAATTTGACATTTTAACTTTCAGTTAACTAAGGTTTCCAGTGCGTGTTTACACTGAATGAGAAATTAAAAGAATAAGTGTATTTACTGAACTAACTGACTAATATTCATTCAAGTGTATTGAATATTTAATTAATGTCCAACAAAAAAGACACTTTAATGAAATATCAATCAACAAAACACTTACTGTAAAGTGACTGAACAGTACAGTGAGTAATGTGTAGGAATTCTCTAAATAACAATAATAATAATAATAGCTTTATTCCAAACAACGTGAGGGGAACAACATGGAATTCTCAGCATGTAATAGTTCAACAGATTCATTCCCTGCACAATATCCTTAAGAGAAATAATCACTGCATTTGAATAGTGTCAATAGTAACAGTAATAAAACCCACAATGTGAAACAGGTACTTGGTATTACACTAAGGTCTAGTTTGGACTGGTGAATGAATAGAAAATCAAGCGTGATTTCGGTGCTGATCGTTGATAAGCCGGTACTGAATTAAACAGTTCGATATAATTATTCAAGGAATAGTAATGTACCGTAGTTCCATGTGTTTTTAAGCTCATCTCTTCCCAGTGTGTAGTTTTCTCTTTGTTTTTCTGTTAGCTGCAAAAACGGTAGTTTGAAACCATTTTGAAAGTGAGCAAGAGTTCATGACGTGTTTCAAAGACATATTTAAACGATTAAAACAAATTAAGAGGAAGGGATTTTATGAAATATATCTGACGGGAAATTTTCGGTAGCCCGTAGTTTAAGCAGGCCACTATTGATAAGTGCTCTAAATGATGGTTATGCTGAATTTTGAAAGTCTCTTTCTGAAAACTGATTTAGGTGGCCTGTAAATAACTGGATAATTTAAAGAAAGGAATGCAAGGAGTAACTGAACAGCTACTTCATCCTAGTTTGGAAGTCTTCAAAAAATCATTTGATGATCTAAGATAACGTAAAACCCATAACATTCAAGGATCATGAAGACTGTGATAAATCGATAATATACATTCAGGGTTGTCCGTTACTTGTAATCTCCTGTTGCTATACTGGGTCAAATTACTCGACTTCTGTTGGTAGAGGGACTCATCTGTGGATGCCTTGATACTACCCGAATTTTAATAATGTCACAGTCTGCCTGGTGGTTGGCAGTTGAATCCCGGACGCGTGATTCGTCCTATTTAGGACTTGTCAGCTGGATATACATCCACCCCAATGAGTGATGTTGTTCCCACTGAGACTCGAACTCAGTACATATCGCTTCGAACACAAAAGCGTTATCAATTAATCCATGAGGTGCCGTCTAGCACCTGCAATCTGCCGTTGCTATATTGATATCTGTTGCACAAGAGGTGACTGTCGTATACCAGTGGTTTACTGCATAACGTTTTGGTGTTTGAAGTGGTGGGTACTGAGTTCGAGTCTCGGTCACAACAACATTCATTGGAGTGTAAGTACATCCGACCGACTATTCTGAAATCGGATTAAATGCACGTCCTGGATTCCGCTGTTAACCACCAGACAGACTACAACATATTAAGAGTTGTTTTGTAAAATCATTATCACATAGATTTCACTCATTCTGGCAATATTTCGGAACTCTGACATGTATCTCCTTTTTATAAGGAATTTCGTAACTTGAGCTTCTAGAATACATATTAGTGCACAGGATTCGGTCTCCAGTAGGTAATTCCTCTATCGGTCTAGTCAACTGATCACATTTAAGGCGTCTGACATAATACTGGGGTGTATCGGCATCTAATATCAAAAAATAGTGCGTTTAGAACACTGTAGACTTGTTTATTATGCACTGAGAAAGGTGAAACGCCGGGATTGTTTCAGTCAATAATTTTTTAAATCTCAGTGCTCAAGTAAAATACCTCCGTTGACTAAAAAACCTTCAACTTTACACCAAACCTTAAACTGAACAACAGAAATCAGTTGTAGGAAAACTCAGGTTTGAGCACTGTATAAAGGATAAAATTCATCAACTTTACGGGGATCTTTAGAGGAAAGAAAGAATTTTCATTAAACTTTGCCAAAGGCTCTAACAAAAAAGTATCTGCATTGGGGATTTCCAGAAAAACTTCACCCAAAGCATTCATAACCTAGTCGGTGTAAATCTGAATTGAACTGAATCTAAAGCTCTCTCATTCGGATTTAAGTTTCCTGTTGTAAGTGAATTTATTGGTAAAACATATATGCAGAGGCTAGGTTGGTTTAAGAATTTATTCTACCAGTTGAGATATTTGAATGAAACGAGTAATCATAGATAGGATTGACTGTTTCAAAACTATAGTAGTTAGTATTTCTAATCAGCATCTTTTTTCACCAGCTTCACAGTTGAGAATTTCATTGAAAGAGCAACAGGTAGCGCTAAACGACAAGTCTGATACACTGAGAGACATTAAAACCAGGTAAAGGTTTAAGCTTTTTTACAGTAAACAAGGATGATTTCACTTTCAAGAACAGCTCAATTCTTCAAGATCTACTGAAATCCAAAATCAATAATCCCAAAAACAGTATAACTAATACTACAGAAACGTAAATCAAAACGAATTTGAATAAAATCCTTGATTCATCCTCATTCCCTATCATTTTCAATTTCAGTCAGATAATGTTACCTGACTCACTCATTATTACCGTAAAAATCATCACCAACAGTATTTATACTAGGTGATTATTTAAGGTGAAACGAAAATCTGGGATTTGAACCAGTGACCTCCACGTCACCATCTCAGGTAGTCAAACTTATAATCAAAATGATGCTTCCCCTCTCTAACTCAAATAGATTTGGATTGAAATGAAAAGTTTTAAGTGGTTAGCCAGTGTGAGTAGGTTTTAGTGATGTCAGTGAGTCGTGGATTAACATGTGGGTCTAGAAAAACTCTTGGTGATTGAAGTGAAATAGAAATCTCATCAGCATTCAGATCTCGTAACTCAGTTGGTATAGCATCGGGCTGAAAAAACCAGTGGTCACTGGTTGGAATCCTACCGCTACCAAAATTTCCATTTCACCTTCAGTCATCACCCAGTATCAATAATACAAGTTTACTAAATCATAGCTATCTAAAATAGTCAAAGTGATAAAAAGGGGGGAATATGTCAATGAATAAGATAGGACTAAGCAGTTAGAATCCACCTTAGTCGATCCCATAGGTATAACATTTGTGCAGAAATGTATTGAAAAGACTTTTCTATACTTCTTGATCTTCAGCTATAATGAATGTATCGTGAAATCAACTTCAAAACTCTAAAAGCATCAGATCAATATATATTAACATATGAGGTCATACACCTCTCAGATAGCTCAATTGTAACAATGCTGACAAATACAATGAATCTCAAGAGTTTGAATCAATCATTTAGCCTTAGTTTTAACGAAACTACAGTTATATCTTACTGAAAGGTGCAAAAATGTATGAAACATATCTCCAGAACTTCCATCACACGCAGCATTAGGTTTTTTATATGAAGAAGATGGAATTCTGTTGAAATGCAACGGAGAATAACATTAACTACATTGAAATGCTTGGACGATAAACTCAAATGAAGAGTGAGGGAAAAAGATGCTCAAGTAGAAAAACAAGACAAGGAGAAAGAGAAGGAGATTTAGGTAATTGATGGAAGAGACGGCTATAAGGAAAAAGATATAAGCAAGCATATTATTTATCTTAAGTGCATTCATCAAAATGTCAAAAATAGGAATAATGGAAATAAACATTGAAACCAACCTCATGTATAACTGAGTATAATAAAAAGGTATTCATACTCATCTATATTTCCTTTTTCAGTGACTTATAATCTGATTGACTAATTAACAATCCATTAGGATAATATATATTTGATAATGATTCTTTTTCTGTCTCTCTCTCTTTCTCAGAAGAAATGAATATCTTTATAGTTTTATGAAATGCATTAGAATTGACTGTGATATAGACAGATTTTCAGTTTATTATCATCCAGGAAAGTTTACTTCAGCGTTGACTTTCTTGTATGATAGATACAATACATCTCCGTCAAATTCTTTTTCTCAGTTACTCACACTTTCACTTCTCTCTAACTCATTTTCAAAAGAAAGTTACTCACAAACATAAAGAAGCTTCAGCTGTCGTTTTACGATTATTCTTTCTTCATCTTCATGAATGAATCATCTAATTTCTTGCATACAGAGTAGAAGATGGATATAATATTTTTTTACATGCAAAAAGTGATACAAAATGTGGGGGGAAATAATGAAAACAACACAATTCTGGTAGTTATAATGATTACTATTGCCTTTATTATTAGCAGTAGTATTGATATTGTAATCATTATTTTTTGTCTTCTGTACTCGTTAGATTATTGTTCAGTTCCTACGTATGTCATTCATTTATTTATAAATTTATTGTGCTGTACTAGTAAACTAAATAAATAAACCGTATTACTCCTACATATAAAAGCATACCTTGTGGCTTATGAATTGTTTAAACATTTCTATACCTATAAATTTAAACAAATTAGGGTCATATTGCCTCAAGCACGAGATTGAACATTGAACAATGAAAAAAATGGATACGTAAACATGTAAACAAATGAATAAGACAGGTTTTAAATATTGAACTAGAAACTTTGAAAATATCTTTAAAAAAGAATTTATAAAGTTAACTAAATAAAAGTTAATTGGGAAAGTTTTCAAGTTGATGAAGAATATGGAGAAATGAGGAAATGTATAACAAATGAAGGTGAAGAGTAGGAAAAATCGACCAATGAATAACTTGAGGAAAGAAAAGTGCTGGTAGGGAATTTATCTCTGTATTTTATTTGCATAACCATATGAGTTGGTTAGACTCATCAAGCGGTGCAATCTAATTATGGCACCGTAAAAGAGTTTAAGTACGTAGTTTACGGAAATACTAGTTAATGTTTTGTCAGTTTAACCTTATTATTAAGACCATGTTTGTAAGGGTTGTGAATATTGAAGCATACTCTTAATTGAGTTTCATCTATTATGTTTCAGGGCTCTTTTTACTAATGATAATTGTGTTGTTTGTGATAGAGATCGTCATCGTCATCATCGTGTACCGTGTACCGAAGAACAGTCCTAAAATATAACAAGACAGCTATTAGTTAATTCCCTATGAATTTTGACCAATGTTCACCTACCAGATCGCGATTAAAAAGATACAAGGCAGCTGTTTTGCTTGTCTGAAGCTTAACACTTGAGTTTCGCATTAATATTGATACAGTTAACTCAAAAACATCATCCTAACTCTAGTTTGTTACTACAGAAGACTCACTAAACTAAATCATCCCAAAAACATCGTCAATGACCTTAGTTGTAAACAAAAGAAATGACTGTATAGTGTCTAGCTTAACTAGATCTGTTCAGCAGTGACTTTTGTTTGGCATAAGTGATTTACAACTACTTATATTAGCCAGTAGTATGCCTATTCTGTCCTGCACTGCGAGGGTGAACCTCTTAGCCTTCTGCCTGAAATACAAAATGATCAATGGGATTCGATCAACAATCAGGACGAAATAACATGAGATTGGTTGCTGTCTGGTGATCAGTGTGTGTAATCCAGTCCTACATGAGTTCAACTGTGGCTGGAACAGCTCACTAGTAACGTCGCTGACTATAACACTGCGTGACGCAGGTTCGAATCTCACAGGGGACATCAATCCCCTTGAGATTGCAGATGTGCCTTAAAGGTGAGTGCAAACGAGCATGAAACCTAGGTTTAGGGTTCCTACCAATTGCTTCCCACCAAGTAACATCCATCAGATTGTACTGCTTTCATGGTTAACTCCTGTTCTAATTTGGAGTATCTAGCAAAGGAAATATTCTAATCTGTTTCATCTATTTTCTATGAGAAACCACAGTAACATTTGACACGGAATCTCACCTAATCATATCATCCTCAACGTTGACCAGGTATTTTGCAGGAAAACTAATTTGATGATAGTTGAACGTCAGTGAAACCTTTTAAAATAAAATTGGTGACTTTCATGAATACCAGTCAATGGAAAGGAAATATATGTTTCAGAAAACTATAAATTGTTTCACACGAAAAATTTAAGGTGGCCTTCACTGCTAATGGAATCAAAAAGTTTCATGAGGACTTTTTTGCACTAAAAAATTGATGGATTAAATCCGAACAAGAGGAATGTCATATATTCAGTTGAACAACAGAGTTTAATCCCACTGAATTATCATATTACAAAGCCGAGACCGATACAAAGTGGTTCCGCTACTCAATTTGTTCATCGGAAGTTTGCTTCAATAGATTAGGAGAAAATTTATTCAGTAGGGGTAAAATAAGGTCAAAGGTCAACCATATGGGAACACACAGACTAAACATTATCCTCTTGTGGGATGTTCAGTAATAATCTTCTGAGAAGAGTGGAAGGAGAGAGATCGGATGCGTGAAGAATGTCCAGATATGATCTCCTGCTGAGGCTATAGTTAAGATCAAGTATATATATTTGATTGAAGTATCTAAGTATGAAAAAAGGTGAACTACTTTGCTATACTGTATACAGTAAGGCTTGGATACCTTTTATAAAATATCTCACCTCCATCTAAGAAAACATTCTAATGAAGGCTATCAGTGGAGTAAACAATGTGGTTTTTAGAACTTAAAACTTATCAACTAAATGTGCATGTACATCCGAAGGTTAGCAGACGTTATTGGGTTTCCGCGACGCCATCCCAACCAACTAATGCGAAAAGACTGTTTCCACCTGGCTGGCTGTGATCGTGACGAAGAGCAGAAGCAACTCGAACGTAAGTTGACCAAGGGTCTTTGCATCGATCAAGAGTAGTGGTGGGGGATGAAAGTGAGAAAGATGGAGAAGGTACTAATGTTCGGTAACATCTAGCAACCATTTAGGCTCAATAATGATACCGGCAAGAAAAAGACGATGGTGAGGGAAACCAACACTGAAGAGAATGGGACCCTGATAACCTTTCAGGACAGGCAGCTAGAACACTGGACAGGACACTTTGAAGCACTGTTCAGTTGACCCTCAGTAAAGCTTCAGTTGCCCGACATCTAGCCTGAACTTGGTTGGGAAGTAGGTATCAGTCCTTCAACTCTTCTTGAAGTTGAGGAAGCTGTATTGAAACTGAAATGATGCAAAGCATGTGGATCTGATAGCTTGTCACCTAAAGTTTTCAAGGATGGAGATAGGAAATTGGTAAAATCAAGAACTCGTCATTTGACCAACCAAGGAGTTCTCCTTCACACTATTTAGTAGAAACAATCGATTACTTTGTAAGCTGGATTGTTTATCACCAAATACGTCATTTTTCTTTTTCTACACTAACTTTCACTGTTTTCGACTGCATAAGAACAGTATTTTGATGGTAGATATAAAAACAAAATCCGGAATGTATCATTTATTCTTATTTATCTTGATTCTGACGGTGGTTCAGTAAGCAGATTCTCCAATTGTGTATATGTAAAATATTGAAAGGACTTGCAAGAAACCCACTGATTTGTGTTTCGTCCTTGTTCATGTTCATCAACAGAATGATGGTGACGCTATGCATAGACATGAGAGTTATCAGTACAACGGATGAGATGCATGCTGTATTAGTTTCCTTCTTGTGAAGTTGTGAAATGAATAAGCTTATGTCAAGGCCTCATTGATAGTAAGTAGTATGTTATGCTATTCGCATGAATGATTATTTACCAATAATTTATGCGTGAATGTTAACGTACTAGATCCTTGTATACTGTGACAACAGTAAAGGATACAAATTTGAATGAAGAGGATGATTAAAATGTAGCCAGTCAGTCAACCGTATGATTTCAAGCGTATGTCAACAGGCCAATGCATCAATAGGACTAGAGGTACACACCTAGTCCTGTTGAGTCTTTCAGGTTATGAGTTACGGAATACATAGTTTTCTCAGCATCCTAGAAGAAAACTAAAAGGGAAAAACAGGTGAAATAAACAGAGAGCAAGGATTGAGTTATAATCGGGAACGCATAACTTCTATATACACTAAGTAGGTGAAGTGGAAGGTAACTCTGAAATCCGTAAGATATGTGAAGATCAAGAAGAATCAGACGAAGAACTTCTACCAAGATAAAACATACCTGATTCTTACTATTGATGTTCCGTAAGCCATACGTTTTAACCCACTTAAATATTTGAAGCTAAAACTACCAGTCTGACATTTTGATAGATTAAGGATAAGGTCATTCAAGGAGAAATATCATTCTATATTCCTTAGGAAATCATTTGTTTGAGCACAATCTGACGAAGAGACAACTGATATCGGGGCTGACTGGCCATCAGTATGTCTGGCAAAATTGATTGTTTAGAGGATTGTGGGGAATTATTGACTTCAGAGTGATATTCATCACGGACCATTAGAGACCTAGGAGTACTGGATAGCTGCTTTGCTCTAATATGAGTCCCCACGGCTGTGCACACTTATGATCTCATCGGGAATCGGAGCCTGAACTTCTGAGTCCCGGGGTGACCACGAGCCTCTGGGTCACAGTTCAAAAGTTCGAAATTTCCTACCCATATCGATCCGAAATATGGTACGAGCTTCATCCAATGCCATCGTTGACTGTTTTTCCACATGTTCGACTTAGTTTTGTCTACCGGTGACATGCTTCGAGATGAGATCTCTCAAAGTTCTAATGAGAAGCTATAACCAGTAGGGCAAAGTAAGTGGGATGTGAGGAAAACTAATCAACAATGGTATTATATGAAGGTCACGCTATACCACGAATTCACAGAATGAGGAAAATGTGGCTCGCTGGATTTGCATTTAGTGGCACACGTTAGCCTTCTGGCCATGGAACTTGCAGGTCTCGGGATCGACCCACAGAAGGGTCATGGGCGCGAATAATGAGTTTTAATCTAGAGTGAAATAGTCATGACTCTCTGAGTGCTTTTCATGAGTTAATTGATATGCAAATTAATTCACATCATCGAAAGCCTTCAGTGAAGGTCTAAGCAGAGGAATTAACAGGTTGGTCATTGTTTTCATGAACGAAGAGGCCACTGTAATCAGTCGAAATGGGAGCGAACAAAAGGGAATAATCAAAATCCTGAAAAAAAGGAATAACTAGACAATTAATTTACAAATATATCATAAGTTAGCATGCAAACATTCTTTTCCCATACTCTCTCTTCAATACTGTCAGTATCCTGACTGATATGTCACTCTCAGAGTATGAATTTGCAAACCATCAACTGTTATACAAATAACAAGCGCCAAAACACAATCATAACGGGTATCAGATACCTGTTGATGAACAAAAGAAACTGGCAAAAAAGTGAGTTCGAATGTTTTTTTAAAAAAGAGGAAACTTTTAACCAATTAAATTAAATTCCGTTGGAGTGGACTGACAAAGTGTGTTTTCATAGAGAAAAAAAAGCCGAATTGAGTCTTGTAGAGTAGAAAACACGTGTGTTTACATGGACACACACGCAAGCGAGCGCACTTGAGCGAAACTAAACGTCACAGAAATACTCTTGCACAAGATTATTCGTAGAAAACGATAGGAAGACAGAGAGAAGAAATATTTCACCAAGGTAAAGGGTTAGAAATGATGTCTGAGAATCATTTTCTGTGAGAAACTCGACTTATTTTTAGAGTTTTATGAATTAAAATAAGGAAGGGGTCAACGATGAACTTATTTGCAATATCCTATGGACTGATATTAGTTTCTTCGAACAACTTACAGGTGTGTTTTCATCATACACGTGAAACTGGTTGTTCTTCCTTCATGTTTTACTAGGTGAAGTGTATTCTGCATTCTGAGATTTGGCTGTTAGATTCGTTTGCTTGATGCAGTGCATAGCAATGCAGTAATATTTTCCAGGACGAAATTTCGAGCGTAAACTGTTCTTCACGATCATATAATTGTAATCACATAACGTTCTGATATCTGGTTCTTATAGTTCTATCAACTTGTATCTTTTTTTCATCAGTATTAGTAGAAATTTTCACATGCCTGGAACAGGTGAAGTGACATTCCTGCTACATGTGCTGGGTATTGATTCGATTCAGACATATTACCAGAAAAGCGATAAATCACTGGTTACTGTAGTCTATGAAAATTGAACCATTTCTATTAACGCTTAAGTGCTTGTTTATTGGGTTCCAGTCTCAGTAGGAAGAACATCACTCACTGCAGTGCCGATGTATCCAGTTGATGAGTCCTGGATTCCACTGTTAATCAAAGAGATGAAGACCACACCATGAATATCCGACAGTATCAAGGTATCAGCTTAGAAGCCCATCTACCAAAAGGGGTCGAGGAATTCGAATCTTTGTAACAGTGGCAAACTGCGAGCATTAAACAACATTCCAACTCAAGATCATTTACAGTCCAAAGACATCTGTTGTGACTTATCATAATTATGCAATTACTGATGTAGTTCTGAATCTCAGAATGAACATGAACGTGTTCACTGTTGCTTTAGAGAAGAATCTCAGGAAGGTACACCTTCATGAGGACTATGTAGATCCTCCCACACAATTTAATTCATATTTACGTCAGGTTATCTAATTTATTCATCTTATTCCATAGTCAGGATTGGAGATTACAGTGTGTTATAAGTATTTCTTAGTTGGACAATTGCTGAAACTAAAGCTTGTGGGATCACTGCCTACTTGTTGCATATATTCCTCAACGAATTTAGTATCTTCAGAAAGATTCACATTATGCCGATAATGCTTTATCTTAATTTAACATACAGTTTATACTATTACAGTGTTTTATACCTATAGTTTGGACATCTTGAACATTGATATTCAAGTCAAGGTCTTTGCAGACAATTTAAAAGCCATGAGCACTTTTGCTTAAATATAACTTTAGAAGTTAATGATGGATCGTGGTTAGCAGTGGGATCCAGGATGCGCTTTTCGTCCTACTCGGGACTCGTCAGCACGATTTACCTGCTGCCCAGTGAGTGTTGTTCCCACTGGGATTTGGACTCGGGAGCGATCGCTTTGAACGCCAGCGCGTTGCCCACTTCACCACCAAGCCACGATAGCCACTTCTTATGAGACGGGTATAGCTTTTAGTATAATTGTTTTTATATCATACCATCATTGATTTGACCGAAATAGGACGAAATGCGCATCCCGGATTCCACTGCTAGCCACTATCCATCATTAACATAAGTAGAACGCAGGCAATATCAAGGCATCCACACAGGAGCCCATATGGTAATAGAGACCTATCAATTCAGTCCAATCAACGACGGTATGACATAAAAACAATTATACTAAATAACTTCAAAAGGTTTAAAGTATGTCTGGGAATCAGTGACATATACTAGGCTGAAATTTAACTAGGGACCTGCCTTACAAAATGAGTAATAATCAACTATTTTGTCATTAATTAAGAATATACATAACATAAGAATGTGGTATTCTCATGTCTAACAAAATTTCAGAGCATTGGACTATAGACTATTGATTTGAAAAGTTTCTAAATTACAAAAGACTGTCTACTTTAGACTTTCTACAGGACTCAATTAATTGACTCCTTGTGAGTAAATTAATCGATAAAGTCACTTCACGCGTTTTGTTCGTCTGTGTACAAGTTTAATGTACGCATTGATATAGGCGCCTTAAAACAAAAAGTATATATAAATTTGTTTTTTACTATTTTGTAAAGCGAAAAGTATATGTATATGTATAGATGCGTGACGCGAGAAAAAATAGTCAAGGTAGTAAAATAGTAGAAATCACACTGTTTCAACTACATATTTTAATAGTATGGTATACTATATCATCTGTTGGCTTTGTTTAGCAAAGAGTGAATACCTATCACTCATTCATGTGTGAATAACAGTCTGCAGGTCATAACTACAGGTTTCAGTATTTATTTATACACATATGTGTTTCCCTGTCCATATACATATAAGCTTATACGTACACTAAAAGAGATTATGCATATAATTATAACTAAGATCAGTTAGCAGTTGTTGTTTTTTTTTTTTACTAAAAACGTGCTTATTATATTTAAGGACACATTGAAGAGAAACAAAATTTCGTTATGAATGACTATAGAGATTTTTATAAATTACTGTTTTTAAAAAGTTCTGGAGGCGAAAAGAATATCTGATATAAAGAGGTAAAACAAAAAATTAATCACAACAAGTGCGCAGAGGAATATTGTCTGAGATTTCGAATTATTGGACATTTAAACCTTTCAAGCAGATCAGGGTAAGCTAATAAGGCGTAAAATTAATTTGTAAATATTAAATTACCATTTTGTATACATATATGTGTGTGTATGTGTCTTAGTTAACTAGCAAATACTGCATTCTGTATCATTTCATGAATGGTGAAATGTAGTCAGCGAAATCTAGGGAACTGGAGGAAATTGAGCAACTCCATTGATGGGAATTCACAATAATACTTCAGGTGACACCAATTCACAGTGTTTTTTGACAGTGCATGTTCATCAACTATCTTTGATAGTCAATATCCAATTAGTTATAGTCCTCTAGGTGGCTAGCAGTGGAATCCAGGACGCTGGTTTTATCTTATTTTGGACTCTTCAGGTAGTATCGAAACATCTACGTAGGAGTTCATCTGTCAACAGAAGTCGAACAATTCAACCCACTATAATAATGGGAAATAACAAGTATCAGTTAACATCTAATTAGTTACTCCGACCATTAGTGAAATCAGATGGATCTGTTTCTACAGTCAAAAGAAATATTCATGAATTTATTGGCCTTTCAACCTCAATCCCATAAAAACCTATCTGTTTGTTCTCTTCAAGACCCTTCTCATAATGCATTTGTACTGTGGATAGAAAATAGAATATTTGGAATTACAACTGTTTGTAAGATATACTGATATTTTGGTTCACTCAAATAGCTGATTGGATCTCAGTTATTCGCTTAGGTCTTTGCGCACAATTCAACAGATGTTTATTGTTTGAAATGGTGGACAATATATGTAGCTTAGGTGGATGGTCTTAGTTGTATTGTGTTCTCTGAGTTGGGTCGTTTAGTCGTGTGGATGCGTATAGTGCTGTGACATCGAAGGATACCATTAATTCATCTTTTTCTATGTTAATGTTTTTGATCTTTTCTAAGAATTTCGTTGGTGATTTGATGGAATATCCGCATGATTGGACGAGGTGTTTCAGTTTTCTCGAAAGTTCTCTTGATATGTTGTATATCGGAGTTCTCGGAAGTGAGACAGCTGGTCGTAGAGGAATGTCTGGTTTGTGGAGTTTTGGTCTGCCGTAGAACCGAGAAAGGATAGGTCCATTCGATTTCACTCTCCATTTGTCTTACTTTGTTATTTCTTCTGCTTTGAAGAGCTTGTTCAAGGTTTTATTGATCTGGTTGTCGAACTTCTGGATAGGATTGGTTTCAAGTAGTTGATATACATTTTCGTCTTTGAGTAATTCCTCTGCTTTTCTGATGCAGTCTTCTTTGTAGTGCGTCCTTTGTCTGTTGGAAGTATAATGATATCTTTCCTATTTTTCAGTCTCTTTAATGTTTTCTGTTCTTGAGTGTTAACTTGAGAGTGATGTCTTATCTGCCTGATCAATGGGACGATTGTTTACCATATTTATTGTCGAGTGACTTCATTTAATCCTGATGTTTTTAGTGACGATTCTAATGCAGCAAAAGATTCTGGTTTGGGGGCATCTCTTGTGTTGCAATTCAGTCCCTTTTGAAGAATTTTTTCCATGTTTCCTAGTGGTTGTTTTAATAAGTTGGCAACAAAGTCAATTGTCTCCCTAGTTGCAGGTGCTTCTGAGATTTTGAGCAGCTTTTTCCTTTGTTGTTCTTTGTATCGTCCGCTTGGTTTTTAAATTGCTGTTGTTAACGTTGTCATGCGTTGTGTTGTGAGTATGCTTTCTAGTTTTTTCCTTTTTTGATTGTTGATCATGAATTGGTATTTCTGGATCCGATGATGTACATCTGTGATCATCGGTCGTACAATTTGTCTTCCATTTTGTTCAGCTATTTCCCATCCCACTTGGCAGTTAACCAGTGGTCTATATCTGACACTCTGTGGTAGAACATGCTGACGTAGGCACTCATGGAGAAAGAATAGTTGCTCTTTTGTGGAAGCTTACCTCTTGCAGAAGTCCTCCCATATTTGAACAACGTGAAGCATGTTACGCTCGTATGATTTTGAAATGGTGGAGAATATTTGTAGCTCAGGTGGATGGCCTTAGTTGTATTGGGTTCTCTGATCTGGTTTGTTAATTGTTTTTCAGATGCATTAATAGTGGAGCATCGGCTTAGAAACTCTTTACAGTCTCTTCTGATCAGGTTTTTTGTGATCTCTTCATGGTTGGGTAAAACAATCGGTTGATGCAGTCAGTGGATGACTGTGTGAAACAGTGTTTGACAAAGATTTCACGACACTGAGTGTTTTTAGTCCAGAAATCCCAATGAAGTCTGATTTCCTAGCATACAAGTTATAAATTTGTTCAAGTTGTCTTCAACTAAATAGTAATTTCTAACCTTTAGTGTTTTGAGGAAGTTTTCATTGAAGATTGACACAATTTAAGGAATCTCTGAGAAGCAGAATGTATCAAGCAGTTTGTTTCTTCCTACATCGAAAGTAATTACCAGGACACAAAATTAGTTAGATGCTCTAAGCTAAGTTGATTTAGATTTAAAGTATGTAGGCTTGATCAAATTAAACTAAATCAACTTTTAGGGGTTAAGATTATACTTCCTCACCTAATGAAGCGCGAAGATTATTGTGAATGAGTTCCAACTACTCTTGCTATTCAGTGACGTATTCCACTGCATAATTTTGCTTCACGAAAGGTTTAGTAAACTTCAATGTACCCATTATACATCATGTTATCACTATGGTAATGTAAGCAATTGAGATTAGTGGAGTTGAAATCGAATTGTCATACTGTTATTTAAGCATCTAACTTTGAAAGGTAGCAATTGATCACCCAGTTTACATCTCTAATGACGGCCTCTGGATGATCCATACATATTTATCCTACCTGGTTATTACAGATAGTACTGGACCTAATTTCTACATTAAAAGTATCCTTCAAAAGCAACATGATATTTTACTTTTTTTACTGCTTATTTAAATAGTTTTTGATTGAAAGTTCTCTTTGATTAAACAGAAGTTTTCTCTTCAATTATTTTATTTAAGCACCTTCAATGATCAATGTTTAATATTTAGCACCTAAATTCAATTGAAATCTGTCCAGTCAGAATTCTATGAAAACGATCTTCAAATTAAACCTTCTGCTGTTAGCATAACCAATTGAACCACTTATTGTTCTCACAGATTCCGTCGTATTTCTGAAATAGAACACGAAAATTAATTATACCAATGTGATTTAAAGAGTTTGTGAATAATTATTCTTCATGCACATGTATTCTTCGCTTGATCATATTCACGCTGGCTGCCTATTCAAGAATTCTCATCTCAATTCAAAACTACTTGAACTAGAGACAGAGGGAGCATCATACTGATTATCTGTTTGACTATCTGAGATAGCCATGGTTTGGCAGACATATTTTCGATACAGAGTAATGACTGAAAGTGAACGGCAGTAATCAAACCGACTCCCAAGGCCCGTAACTCAGAGGTCGCTGGTTGGAATCTTGCAGAGGCCCAGATTTTCAACTCACCTTCACTTATCACCAAGTATCAACTATACAAGTACACCAAACCAAGGCTGTAACAGATAGTCAAATCAATAAGTTAGTTTCCATTCAAAATGTTTTTGGTCTACAGCATTTGATAGCTTCACTCTGTGAATTTTGCATGCTGCTATTCTTGTACTCGTTTGGTTGGATTTCAAATTTTCTCCTTACTCACTGCTAATCATATCCGTATAAAATCATAACAACCCACATATATAAGAATAGGAAATTTGTGAAGTGTAAATATGAATCAAATGCCACCTACAGAAGAAATGGAAAGGTCAAATTTCTTAGTATCTAATATATCATCACAAAACCTTTTTAAAAAAATAATTCTGAAGAAAAGCAAACTAGAAAAGCTAGAAGTCTTCTACAGTTTTCCTCATTTATAATCTTGAATGCAGCTAAACCAAACAATAAGGCAGATATATTTTCATTTATTGAAGAAGCCACGCTTATAAATAAGAGTCACTGCTTGAACTTTCCAAAGAACACCGTTGCTAATGATTGTTTCAAGCTAGCAAATCGTTTGGTGACAGTTCTTCGCTTCATTCATGCTTTAAAAGTGCAACAGTAAAATAAAATAAAATGAGGGAGGCTGGTAACATAGTGAAAATGTCAGGTGTTTTTTCAATACAGGTTAACACCAGCTACAAGAGTATTGAAATTCAAGGAATATTAAGTGACCCTTTTGAACCAGCTTGAGGCTCCTCAGCTGTGGTAATATGTCCTTTTGTTTGATCTGATGGCTCAACATTCTCTTTTCTCATATGTGGTTGCGGTTACCCACTGTTGAAAAGTCTCCTACTTGGTAGATGCTTTTCTCAGATGTTCGATGACAGATGAAAGTCACCTTGCAACCGTAAAATTCCATTTTATTATTATTATTATTTGTCCCTTGGGTTCCTAGTGGAACATAGGGCTTCAGTAGCACGTCTCCAATGCACTCTGTTCTCTGAAATCTTTTGAACCTGACTCCACGACAGCCCACAACCTCTCACTTCCTCCTCGCACGATCTCCTCCATGTCACTCTCGGACGCCCAACTCGTCACTTCCAATCGAGGTTCCACTCCAGGGACTGGCCTGACGCGTGATGTCCCCAGTCGGCCTTCTCAGTGTATGCCCAATCTATCTCCACTTCCTTCTGCATATTTGTTGGGTGATAGGTTCTTGGTTGGTTCGTTGACAGCCAGCCAGAGTTCCTTGTTGCTTATTCTTTCTGGCAATCCATCTGATCCTCAGTAGCGAGCGTAGACAGTTGTTGATGAATGTCTGTAGTTTGTTGGAAATCCCTTTCGTAACGCGCCAAGTCTTTGAGCCATACAGAAACACTGACTTGATGTTGGTGTTGAAAATCCGGATCTTGTTCCACATGCTGAGTGCAGAAGATCTCCACACTGGTTTCAGGTTAATGAACGCCTGTCTTGCTTTTCCGATCCCGGCTGGCTTTGATGTCCTCGTCTGTGCCTGTGCTGCCTGTAGTTGAAACAGTGCTTCCTAGATAAGTGAAGGAGGTTACTTCCTTTAAGTTTTTCCCGTTGATGGTGACTGAAGTTTGTTGTTGGTGGTGGTGTTGCTGGTTGGGTATCTTCATCACCCCAACCTCTGTCTTCTCTATATTCACTTGAAGTCCCGTCTTCGCTACCCTGTCTCGCCTCTTCTATCAACTTGTTAGTTTTCGCCTGTAGATCTTTAAGTTTGCGTGACATTAGACACAAGTCACCGGCGAAATCCAAGTCTTGTGGGTTCTCTTCCGCAGTCCAGCGTATCCCCTTCTTCTCGCTCCTCACTATTTGTTGCATGATCCAGTCGACCACAATCAGGAATATCATGGGTGATAGTAGGCAACCTTGTTTCACACCTGTCTTCACTTCAAAAGCATCACTGAGCTTTCCATTGTGAATTACTTGGCATGTGGTGTCTTCATATAGTTGTTGAATGAGGTTGATAAAGGTTTGTGGGACTCCGTAGTGCTGAAGCAGCTGCCAAATCACTTTTCGGTTGACGCTGTTAAAGGCCGATGAAGTCGATGAAGTTGAGGTAGAGTTGAGTTGACTGCTATTCTATACTCTGTTCTATGATGATGCGTAGAGTAGGGTTGCAATTTGGTCCCCACATGATTTGTACTTCCTGAATCCAACCAACCTGCTCCGGTGGTAGTTTTGAATCCAGTGCATCCTTTAGCCTCTCCAGGATGATGTGGCCTAATATTTTGCTTGGGGTGGACAGGAGCACGATTCCTCACTAATTCTTGCAAACACTGAAATCTCCCTTCTTCAGGAGTTTGACAAGGTAACCCTTCTTCCATTCAATAGGTAGGTACCTTCCCTTCCTTCCACACCTTCTGCAATAGTGGTGTGAGCATGTCTGCTGTTGTCTCTGCGTCTGTTTTCAGTGTTTCTGGAGGGATTCCATCTGGTCCTGCTGCTTTTTCGCATTTCAGTAGCTTTATGGCGTTCAGGACTTTCACTTTTGTTGGAGGATTTATATTCACTCGTAGTTCAGCAGCTGCAGGTGGTATTTCTGGACGAAGTGCAGGTGGTGGTCGATTCAAGAGCTTCTTGAAGTGGTCGGCTCTTCGTTTCCTTTGTTTCTCTTCCTTTATAATCAAATTTCCTTCATCATCTTTTATTGGTTTCGTCTGCGTTGATCTCTTCCTAAATAGCAACCTGGTTATTTGAAAGAATGTCGTCAGGTCTCTCTTACCAGCCGGCAGCCTGTTCTGCTTCACTTGCCAGTGTTTCGTGGAAGTGTCTTTTATGTTTGCGCGCACTCTTCTTCACTTCTTTGTCCAGTGTAGTGTTTTATAGATTGTACTCAGTTCCTCTTCTTGTTGTGCATCGTTGCACTGGTTTATCTTCTGCTTCGTCCTCCTGCTCTCTCTCCTCTATCAGCTTCCATGTATACATCGAGATCCATTCCTTATCTTCTTTCTTCTTCCTTCCTAATACGGCTGTGCAGGTTTCTTTCCACATCTCTTTCAAAGACTTCCAGTGTTCTTCCACACAGGTTTCTTCAGGGATGTCCCTCGATATCTCCCATTTTGTCTTGATGGCTGACGTGAAGATTTCCTTTATAGTTTCATCCTTCAGTTTCCGAGTGTTGTACTTGAACTGTGGTCGATCACCAGCTTCCTTGAAGGCTTTGAACTTGATTTGGAAGGTTCCTTGCACTAGATAGTGAGTGGTGTGAACCTACATCTGCTCCTCTTCTTGACCTTGTGTCAAGTAGACTGCGTCTCCATTTTCTTGAGATTGAGATGAAGTCGATTTGATTTTTAGTGTGTCCATCTGGTGGAATCAAATGCATGTCGCTTTGTGGATATCCTTGTGCTTGAACACACTGCCTCACTGCAATCACCAAATCGTTGAATGCACAGAATTCTGCAAACAATTCTCCATTCTCGTTCATTTCACCGAGCGCTTCTCTGCCCATGGTCTGTTCTCTCTCTGTGTTTTCTTCTCCCAGTTTGGGATTGATGTCGCCCATTAGAATTTTGATATCGCCAACTGAGGTCTTGTCCAGTGTTGATTGAAGCTGTCTGTAGAATTCCTCCTTCTTCTCTTCCTGATCTGCATTATTTGTAGGTGCATAACATTGTATGATTGTGACCTTCCTTCGTTCCTTCCTTTTGAGTTGAATCTTGCTGTCATGATCCTGATCGTTGGGGAGATTGGTTCCCACTGCATGAGGGCCTTCGATGCTGTTGGGGACATCATGGTAGCCACTCCGAAACTCAGTATGCTCGTGGTTGTCGTCTGGGTGACAATATCGGAGTAGATTTTTGACTCTCCAGTTGATAGCTTGGAGAGTCCACTCCCATTCCATCTGCTTTCGCAAATCCAAAGCACTTCGATGTTATACCTTCTCATCTCGTTTGCAATCTGAGCTGCCTTGCTGGGTTCAAACATCGTGCGGACATTCCATGTCCCCACGTTTACTTTCGCTTTCATCGAGAGAAGACACATCAGCCAATCGGCTTCCCGAAGGCTTTCACCAATCGGTGTCATTTCGCCTCTTCGATTCCAGCGAGGAATAATTTTGTTATTATTTTTTATATTTGGTTTGTGCTTTGTAGTTTCTTTAGCGGTTGGATTTGTTTTCCTGGGTAGGGCTGCTAGCCCTATGCCCAACCTTCCCTCTTTACCCGGTCTTAGGACCGGCTAGTAACTAGTGAACTAGTTAACCAGGCGAGGTTCAGAACAAGAAAAACTTGTGGTCTGCTTAGAGTCAAGCAGCGGAATCTAGGAAGCGTGTATTTTTCGTACTAACGACTCATCACGTGGATGCACCTGCACTACACTAAACGATGTTCCTACCTCTGAGACTCGAACCCCACACCCCAAGCTTTAAACGTCAAAGCGTTGGGGTCAAAAGAACACCTACTAAAAACTAGCAAGTCGCGGGTGGTTGGTCTGTGTTATTCTGGGATTCCTTAAAAGAATGTGAGTATCACTTTTCTTGAGATCAGGCTAACAGCTATAAATAACTGTGTTGAATAAATGAGGTCTTGAACTACTTGATTGATTACATGTGTCAAGCGTTTTAAAATCTACTGATATTTTGAGAAATAACAACTAACTAGTTGCTATTGCACCGACAGCTTCCAGTCAAAGAATGCTTTTTAAGTGACAGATTTCATGAATACAATTTTACAAATGGTTTACAAATTTCACAGTCCCAGATGAAATTTCTCACAGCCGAGAAAGCAGTTTTCAACCCCTTAACTGTTCTGTCGACAAGGTTTCCATTAGGAACCGCTTCACAACCAAGATCAAAAAGTATGGTGTCTGACACAAAAGTGTCGTGAACTCACTACCACTGGACAACCACTGAGGTTGATCAAAAGTTTTATCCAGTAAGATAAGTAATAAAAAATATTGGACTGCGATTTAGATTATTTGGAGCTTAGCTGATCAGAGATGCACCCCTGGATAGGTTTGAATGTTGCTTCCAGGAGATAACTAAACTCTACAGTGTTATCCTTATATAGTCCACTGCACTTCCACACGTGACTTATCACACTGCCACCTTCAATCCTACAACAACATGAACTACTGGAAAATCACAAACACATCCCCAGATCTATTCAATACTCATTCACCCTCCAACTGATATTGACATACAATCAAAACGTTGTTTTCCTTCTTCGAAATTCTTTATGATGACTGATTCATTCAACACTGAAAATGAGGAATATTCTAGAAGGGAAGATAAGTGAGCACAAGGTGGGAGGGTGAGATTAATGGCTCAAACTAATTTCTGCATGTGTATGCATGCATACATAAGCAGAAAGGCGGTGCATACAATGAAAATGTAACCTGAGATTAATCTGTTCTGAAGTAAGCAACCCTCAGCTTAAATAATTTTCACCATATGATCCCATCGAAATGTCACACCAGTGTGACGAAAAATGAGAAATCAACAATGAGGTCGGAAATTGTGTGTATTGTGTATTATGATGCTTATCAACATAGAATGAATGGATGAATGAATGATTGAATAGACCAAGTCAGTAGTGTGAAGTGAAATGTAACCACTTGGTGGTGGTGGCAATCGACAGTGAAGGAATCGAAGACAGGTAGTAGATGAGAAGTAGTTAATTCCACTATGCTGGTTACAACTAAATTTATGCTCCATATCGATTTGTTTTCTTCATATGTTTTGAGGAAAGAAGGTTGGTCTGGTTATTTTTTCCAGTGAATTGCAATGAAATGCAAGGGAAATCGGTATATCAAAATGTGGGAGTGGTCTAGTAGATACTCCAAGAAAGACACTTTTCCATAAGTTGAGATACTCCATTTTATTTTATGTTAAGCACTCAGCACACCTCCTTTTACGATTATAGACATGATTTTATGTGTTCATTTGATGCATGCTTACTGTTAGTTGAAATCCATGATGATTGCTTTGAGGTGGTTTTCCTATTAATGTAGTGTAGTCAGGTGCTACAAGATGCTGGTTTATTCTTTGATAGAAGGATATGAAGAGTTGTTAACTGTTAAGATGATGCTTAGTTTTCTGTACTGTTTTACTAGAAAATTGTAGATGCCAACGCCGTTATGAAACATCACATTTGTATTTTGTGTACTTTCTGACTTGACAATAAATCTTTTGCAGTTTGAGGTTTATAGAGATTTAGTTTTGAAGGATTTATTCTTCATGGACTGATATGAGTTGGAGAACCATTGGAAAACCTGGTAACATTGGTTAGACTACTGAATCCAGATCCAGTGGCTGACTGGTTAGCCCATTCCCTACAAAACCTTAGAGTACTCTGTTCGATCTCTGATGGGATCGTGAGTGAGTACTTCTTAGAAGTCCCATACTACGACGAAACAGCTGTCGAGTACTTCTAGGCTTTCAGTGGTCATCTATCTGACGTCAGTCTACGCTGATTACAACCTTAATAATAAACCTATTATCTTTTTGTCGCTTCTTTCTTTTTCAGAGGAAACTAGTGACTCTCGAGAATAAAAAATCTAAAAGTTATTGCTCAAGAGTTCACAATTATGTCAGCTACTAACTTTATATCGGCCGCTGTGTTATAAGCTGAAGGATATAGACTTATTTGGAATATTATGTAACGAGAAAATTTCTTTCGTAAAAACAGGTAACGACTTCTTATCTCCCCTGGTTCGCTTTCTTGATCTAGGTCAGAAAACCATACTTTTCAGGTGAAATCAGTTTTCCTCACATTTGAAGGTGCTATCAAACAATTGAACAGTTCGAAGCTACTCACACCAACCAGCAGTGGTAGCAGACCAGATCAAAGTGATCTAGTAATTGAAGGCATTATAAACATAGAGTGTTAAACAGACTATGATAAAGTGAAATTATTATCTGCATCACTTTTCAGCTGTTATTCATTATTGAGATAAAGATGGATTGTGACGATTACTGTTTTGAAGACTGAAGGCTAAATTTCGTTTCATTCAAATACACTGCTTACTTATAGTCTCAATTCACTTGTCACAAGCACACACACAAACTTGTGTACCCATGTACCAGTGCCCGTAGCTTGTTAAATATAAGGTTGGTTTGTCACTTTATGTAGTCTAAAAAGATGTGTATTTCAGCTAAGGATACTAAAATAAAAATTGATTCTTACTCATTCTAGAACTTCCTGTAAAAAACAAAATAAAATATGATAACAATGAGTCAATTCCTTGAAGGAATCAGTGTCAATTTTATTACTGTTATATCTTTTTTCACTACTCATAGTTATTTACTGTTCACCAAGGTTCTTCCGTCTTGTCTTTTGAAGTTTTCGTTATCCTGTCGGTGCATCTCATTTTAGAAAGAATATATTTTCTATTTACAAAGAAGTAAACAACGAATAAGGAGGTTAAGATTTATGCTGGTTTATACTACTTAATGGCTTAAGTAGTATGATAAAACCCACAGCGATAATCCAAATTAGGTTTCACACTGTACGTGAACTAACAGGATTAGGAACGAGTGAAACATTGAACTGCGAACCAGTGGCTAAATGTATAACGCTTTCGCCATGAGACTTGAAGGTAGTGAGTTCGATCCCTGGTGAGGTCATTGGTGAATGCTACCGAGGAGTCCCATGCCAAGACGAAACACCTGTACAGTGCTTCCAAGTTTTCAGCAATCCTCCAACTGATATCAGTCTGTGATGAATAAAGTCTTTAAAATAAGACTCTCATAAGCCTTAAAGTACATACATTTATTCATTTCATAAATTAACTGGGACGCATTTCTTTATTTTTTGTTAAAAGATTTACAAGCGAAACTCTGATCAAATCACATTTAGACCAATGAAGAAGTTACTTATCTCAGATAGATTTCATAATCTGCGAACAATATGAAAGATGCTTAGTCGGCTGTTCTAAAGTATTTTATAAAATGGAATTCACAAACCAATTTGAAGAAATTCAAAAAAAAGAATTTGGAAAGTAAAGTTTTGTAGAGTACAAATCAGTCTTGTTGAGAAATGAAAAACATTGAATCGAAAAAGAATTTTATTCAAATATAGTGCATAGATCGGAAGAGCTAGAATATCTAAATTGCAGTCTAGATTGTTAATGGTGCAAAACACCGAAGAGCCTGTGGTTGGTATGAACAAATGCTTGTTACTATCTACCATATAAAGGTGGTTCGGTTAAGATAGATTAAAGCCTCAGCATTATTATTGTTGGTTCGTCACTACCCAACAGACTAATCACCAGGGTGTTGCGAGTTAGCTGGTACCATCTACTCAAATGCACTTAAAGGATAGACACCTAAGTTCTTATTAGAAATATGTAATCTTTAAATTCTTGTGAAGTTGCACTGAATATGACCGCATTTGAAGAACTACTAAGCAGTTTACCGCCATAGCCAACAAACTTGAAGTTTATCATACTGGTAGAAACAACATTTAGTCAATTGTCACTACTATGTAATGACAAAACAATGAAACTTTCTTCATTACTTCTTTTTCGGGTAGAACAGCAGGAGTGTGAGGTGTGCTGAAACATGACCTTTCTTATTGACAGAGATGATTAATTGGGTACCACTGAAACTAATTAGTGTGATAGTTTTCCGGTTATGCATGTAATTCAGTCATTTATATCGTGCATTTCTTCTACTCACTTACTGGATATCATTTGAGGCATTAAGAAGATTATGTTTAGTGGTCTGAAAATTTCAGTTCTTATAGGAAATCATGATAGAATCCAACAATCAGGTTGCACTAGACTACAGTGTTCTGATGACAAGCTGAGAATCTAGTAAACTACTACTTGAATCAAAATGGCCAGATCAACTTTTGTTCCACATTCCCAACAAATAATATTTTCTTGAACTACAAAGTACCATTACTATTTGGAAATGAAACGTCGATCACCAGCTGTTGGTGAATGAAGTACAGTTATTCTGTATGACAACCGAAATATATAGTTCAAGTTGTAAAGTATCACTCTAATTCAGGTGTTGCAGTGTTGTGATAAAGTAAGTTGAGTTTGAGAGGATTGAAAGGGATTGTCAAGAGACTGTTCATTTAGATTCTGTCCCATGGTAACGGTGTATGTAAATGCAGAAAAATACATATTCTGTCTTGCATTAAAAACAAAATTGTCTAACATTCGAATTTGAGATGTCACTTTCGAGTTAGCTAGATTTCAGTTTACCATCTTGAATCTTCACCTAGGTTAACTAATCTGTCACTGGACAATAAAGTTTTACTGATGAATTCTAGTTTTTAACGAGGTCTAATGGTTCATGTCCACAGTTTCCTGTTGTATGGTCCCATTTACCGATCACTTAGGAATTACTTGAAATACTTTGACTTTGTTAAGAAAGGTAAGTGATGCACGAGAAAACGAATCAACTCGTTAAAACTCACTCGGCCCGAACACTGTGGAGATTGACTGACTGAAAGCTCTTTCTTGGTTCAAGGGGTAGTGGTGGATGACCATTCTAAGTTAGTGAGGCTATTTGTCTAGTTAATTCCCATAAGGAACGAGACTTTACCCACTAAGCAGTAGACTGGTCCTCTGTGTTTTCGTTCAGGGGGTGACTTCTACTGCTTCTTTATGGAGTGGTGTGGTCGTTTTCCTGCTGGTAAAGCGCCAGTTTCCACTTCGTAGAGGAACATGAGGCACACTTAAGTTGAGCGAAACCGAGCAATAACATATCTTTGATGCCCTTAGACGACTGGGGCTACACATGTGCCATAATGAGAGTGCCAGCTAGTTTGAAAACCTGGCCTAAAAGGGTTTGGCAAACTGCTAACTCACCGTCATGACTGGGATTGGGGCTTGTAATTATTCCCCATGAACGAGGAATTCCTAGCAAGTGCAAGTCATAAGCTTGCGCTGATTATGTCTCTGCCCTTTGTACATACCGCACGTCACTACTAATGACTGGATGGTTTAGTGAAGTGGTTGAGCTGGTTTGGTTGAAGTGGCTTGCCGCTTGGCTGATGCTGAGAATATGACCTAATTTGACTATGTGGAGGAAGTAAAAGTCGTAACAAGACTTCCGTAGGTGAACCTGCAGAAGGATCATTACCAGATATCCCTGGGTTAAACAAACCAGCTCAGAGAACACAATATAACCAAGACCATCCACCTGCGCTACAAATGTTCTCAATTATTTCAAAATCATGAAGAGATCAGCTGCGGCCTAAACAGATTAGTGGTAAGTTCATTGACTGGAGCATTGCATGACGTGGGACTGAATCTATGGAGCACATCATTTCCCTCAGGGTTGCAGATATACCCTGCTGATGAATGTCAACAAGCGTGAAATGCAGGCGGATGGCTTCCTGCGGATTGCCTCCAACCTATTAGTATCTAACAGTTTTTCTCATCTGCATAAAGAATTCAGATACTGAGAGTAACAAACATGTGTTGCTTATGGACTTATGCACTGATACTTCTAACCTTGTACGCAAAAGTTATTATTTTATCTCCAGCAATTCTCAATCCAAAACTGATTATGCGACGCAATTATGCAGTTTGTTGGGAGTTGCCTAATCTAAAAACAGGTTTCATCATCAAACGACATGAGCAGTAGCAGAACTGAAGGTCATGTAGTGTTGAACACATACTCCATGCTTACTTAAAGTCATTCAGCAGTGCACTTACTTTGCCTCAGAAGAGATTAGACCCATAAGCTGTTCATCACTCAGTAAGCATCTTAGTTACTGAAGTAGAATTTGATGGTCAGTATTTCCAACCCAACATGTTGCCATCCGTTCAAATCTCTGACTTGGTAGAGTTTCTATAACTAACTAACATGATTCACAGTTAGGCGTTTGACAATGCATGAAGTAATGCACTTAGTTTCTTTAATGAACGTGAATAATGCAATGAGAACACCATTAATAGAATGAGATGAAGGCATTTTATTTCTCAAAATTTTCATCAGCTCTATACATCCTTGAAAATATGAGCAAATAATCAATGTAACGAGTGTTAGTACACCCTCTATGAAGCAATCTAAGATACCAGTTAATGTTTTAAAGATCAGAAAAAGCATTAAAATCTAGAATGCAAAGATGTTTAAAGTAATAAATTCAGTCTAGATACGTGTGAGGAGTGTTCATGAATGCATGAGATAGGATAAGAAGTAGAAACTGTTTCATGATCATGTGTAAAAATCATTGGAACAAAATGATAAATGTAGGAGTAACACTTGACCACTGTGGTAGGTTATAATTCCGTTTTAATCTGTTTATTAGAATTGTCACACCACGAAACAGCATTATTTACTCTATAGTTCAACTTTTTGACTGTTCTATAAACTTCTTTAAGAAAGAGTTTACTTACCCCGTTCCATAGCTGCTTTAACTTTGTCTGTTGGAATTGGTGCACATAGATGTAGATATTTATGTATGATTTGACTTTTAAGACATCGAATATTGAATATACAGTGTTTTGTGTACCTGCCTTCTGCCTGTGAAAGTCATGTGAGTTTGCTGACTACTCTTTGAACAGGAAGGCCATATGTTTCATGAAAAACTTGTGCACTGTAGCCGGCTGTAATTCCATTTTAGTCTGTTGTAAATAATACTATTTCACTATTTCATAATTCAAGTAAGCGGACTAAAATGAAAATGATAAGTGGGTGAGATGAACTAACAACAAGGTAACGAGAAGACGGAGATTATCTGAAATACGCGATGTATTAGAGCTATACATTTACGAACTTGTTGACAAATTTATGTAAACAATGACAACAAATAGAGTAACAATAAAACAGTGGTCAGTGTGAATATGAAGGTATTAGAACTTTGAGAAAAATGAAAGAGTGAAGAGTTAATAACTACGGGGGCAATAATCGATTGGTTACTTCCTTCTTTTAAGCATACACAACTCGGGTTGGATGCTTTGGGTATTAACGACTTAGACAGTTTAAAGTAAGCGCTAAGTCTTTTGTTCGTTAATTGCTATGAAGGACATCGAAGCATTAAGTTTGTATCGTACATTAAATAAGGGGAGCAGTCATACTGCAAACAGAATTGGATAGTCAGATGAACTGCAGGATTTTGACTCGCCTACGTGTATCTACGATAATGTAATTCTTGATTATTTCCCTAAAGAAGTTTGAGCCAAACATCCATATGAAACTATGAGGTATATACAAATGTAGCCTATGACTTATGTTAAGATTCATTATAGTGATTATTTATTGTTTTACTCGGATTGTGTACAGCTGGTGAAAATTCTACACTATTGATGCTAGGACGTAAGAGCAGACATCCATGGTTTCCGGTTCTTCGCCAACTGACTTCGGTCCATGAAGAATGCCAACTTGAAAACAACAAATAAATCCTCACAAGGGAGGGATTGAGTGTGCTCACTACTGAGTTGACTGAAATAAGAAAAATAAATTTCAAGCACTTTCTATCTTTTCAGTGATTCTTCTGGTTTGTTCAGTGGTAGCTTATTCTCCTCCTATTCGTTATTGGGGAATAAGGTTACAATGTCAAATTACCGAGCAGTTGTTAATTCACACTACTTGTGAAACTGATAAACTCGGATGTTTCTCTAACAGAATAGATAGAAACTTATCTTTTGATGGGTTCTAGAGGTTGAGCTAGACGCAACCAGGATTGGATGTAACGAGATGTCAGATTTGGGCATTTTGAGTACTCCGTGGATGAGATGTATTTAGTCGAGAAGGTCTTCATCTTTCATATACCTCTGAATTGATGACTGATTTGTTTTCCCTTCTTTTGAGAATTAAAGTCAGTTGACGCTCACTTGTCTCTGCACTATTCTTTTCATTCGTTGAGTGGGAGAACCTGCTTTCATCTCAAAGTTTCAAGTCTAATCTTTTCTATCCATCATGATAATACCAGGACCTTGGTAAGCAGGAGTTACTATGATTTCGTTATTATTATGCTTCAATTCTTTTAGTTGGTTGATATGATCATTAGTCAGATGGCTAAAATGTCTTAATTCAGTGTCTAAGAATAGGTGAGAACAATCAAGTTATGGAAATAGGAAATGTTGTCACGCTATACAGATCTAGCAGGTAGATAGTCCGCTGGATAAATAGGATTCTCAGACTGGAATTGATGGTGGATAGTGGCTAGCACTGGAATCCAGCTTGACGCACGTTTCATCCTGTTTGGGACTCGTAAACTGGATTTACCTCTACATCTCCCAGTGAGTGATGTCGTTCCCTCTAGGACTCAGACATAGGACCAGGGAACATCATTCACTGGGAGGTAGGTGCATCCAGCTGATGGGCCTCAAATGAGACGAAACATATATCCTGGAGTCTACTGCTGGCCACTACCCATCATTAATACCAAATACTTACATTCAAATGGTAGAGTTCAGAGTTGAACTAATGAAAGCTTGACAGAAATGTAACTAAAAAAGTATATCTCCGGTGATGTTAAGAAAATATCTGTGACACTGGCTGACTTTAGAATCCGTGTAACCTCGTCGTTAGGGTTTTTACAACTGCAGTCAATATATGAATTTACATAATTCTTAAATTCTTGTCAATGGTTTTCTGACAGTGGACGACTATTGTATCAATTTTCTATCTAATGCAGGTAAATTAGATAGAATTCCATAGATATGATTCATTGTGTGATGTTTTATTGTTCATACTGATCTGGATGAGATATATTCTAGTTTGTTGATCCCATGCATGATGCGAATGTTTTAGATGGTGTTATGTTATCATTAGAAGTTCTGCAGATAACGAATAAGTATTTTACAGATATTTAATCAACATTAAAATAACCTTGATACATTTAATTATCATTGGCTCATGTAACCTCCTTTAAAATAAGCCACAAAGGGATTTCAGTTATTATGTTACTCATTTAAGCAGTATAATATGAGTTAACTGTAAACTGTGATTAATCATACAATGAAAGTAACTCCCTAAAAAATCCTATCGTTTTTAAAAATCTTTTAAAATGAAATTAGGCATTATTCAAATCAGTTAACCGGGTTAAAACAGGATGCCACACCCAACTGTATGAAATACTAAATAATTACAGGATTTTTATGGATATATTATATTTTGTTTGTGTACAATAAGTCTGGGTTTTAATTAACGTGTATGCAATTTTTCTGAAGAGTAGGCTACTTTGCAGTTTTATTATTACCAACAATTATTGTGCCACTTGTGGTGTATTCAAGTGAACCTCTTGCATTTATTAGGATATTGTTGGTTGATGTCAGAAGAAAAATTATCACAGAAATAGTAAACTAATAGGTCACTTGAGCATTATCAATGTCATGTTCATAATCGTGTGGGAGAGAGACCTGTCGCTACCAAATGATCTATTTGTGAAGTCTGGGATTTAGAAGTAAGAGAAGTATGGTTAAAGTCATTGCTGGAGCATAAATTTCCCATGACTTTCTGCACTGACTTTTATGACAAATGTCAGCAAAATGAAGTACTACCTGGTGACATCAATGACACACTCAGGGCGTAGGAGATATTCTACTTACCCCTCCCCTCTTACGCCAATCACATCAAGGTGATTAGTTGAAATCATACACTTCGGTCTCAGTTGACTGGATCATTTTCACTGGGAGGTGTGCATTTTGCTAACGCCCAATAAAATTCTAATGATGGATCCAGATAGTTGATTAACTTAAAACAACCGAATCTTGTTAACTTAGTGCAAAACGTCAATTGATACCAGTAAACTAAACATCGATAGTGTACAGACAGATAAGTTTGTTGAAAACTGAAAATTGACCCAAGTGTAAGAAATTATCTGTAAATCAGTCGGCTCGAGGAGAAAATTTCCGCAATGAATTGGGTTGTATGTATCGCTAATGAATCGACTTATAAATGCAATGAACAATTTTTGAGTAATCATAATACTACTACTAATCAATAGTAGTTACACTTTTCGGTAGTTTTGACGTTTTTGGAGCATAATTCACGGTCAAGAGATTTCACAATCATGTTAGCCATTGTCCCTTTATACTCATATTACATTACATGACCTTTGAAAGTTACATTAAAGGTGTTGTCATTCAGACTTCATCGATTTCTCTCACTTTCATCACATGATGAGCTGTCAACAGATTCTTTCCAATCAGTCTTCGTTTTTTTCAAGTGGACAAGTGTTTCTTATGTTTGACTAGCTTATTCTTCGGCATAACATATTAACTAAAGTAACAGAAGAAAGGATGAAGCCTTAGAATGAAAAGATAAGGACAAACCATCAGTCTAGGAAATGCTAGACAGGTGGTTTCCTTTATATATATAAATGCAAGCTTCTTGCCTGGGGTTAGCAAGACTATTAAAGCCTACAGCTCAAGATTTTAAGCGACTTTCCTTAAATTCGATCATGCAGACGATGATGTGTCTGCGCTTCACCCTCTTAATTCTTGTACATTTCTTCCCTGATAGATTAGGATTCCTAACAAAGATCATTGTGATATTTAAGCCTATAGACTGGCTTAGAAATTAGCTTTGTTGGATACATAATCGTTTTGAGATAGCAAAATAACATAATTTGCTCAACATAACACCTTACAAGGAATACAAAGTCAAATATTTTGGTCAAAGTGGTTAGTCAGAGTGGATTAGACTATCCAACAACAAAAGTCTAACCGATTCAAGATTGTTAAACACTGTTAAGGTAGAGATCCCAGACAAAATTTTCCATTCTATATCTTTTATGCTGTACTACAACTTGTTTATTCAACTTTCTTCTTCCCAACTTCACTACTATTGGCTTTTTTCCCTTAGTTTTCCTCACAACGATAGTATCAGGTCCCATGCTGAAGAGTTCAAATTCATTAGCACAATTCTGTGTAGTATATACTGTAAGACAGCATGAGAAACCTATGTAAACGCACTCATGTATATATACAAATATTTGAAGAAAGTGTATGAATACTAAACTATGAACAGTTGAATGTTTTGATGAACCACACCTGGAACTAAATTGCAGCAAAGGAATTTCAAGAGTGACAATCTCAGAGAATTTCGATATCAGTGCATTTTCATAGTCCAATCTTCTATCAGGACCCTAAGGAATATATGCATCATCAATCTTCACTAGGGGCTTTTCAATCCCCCTAAATAATCGCATGGTATTCACTAATGCAACTTAAGGTATCGTTTTGCCCTTTTATGGGAAACACCAACAATACTAGAAGGTTATATATAGGTTACATATAGACACATACTGCGAACAAAAGGTTTTAACCACGCTTATATATACAGCATATTTTAGATGAATCTGTTTTTGCATTCACTCCTCATTGTGAACATTTGGGCACAGTTAAAGGGATTATCCAATCTGAGTAGTTATGGGAAAGTTAGTGAGTATTGCAAGCGAGATGAGTATTCGTAAGACTGAAGTCAGGGTGACTGAATCGCCTATGACGCTACTTTTTACTTTACCAGCAGCAAGACATAAGTATACAACTCTTCAGTGCACTCGGTTCAACTCTAGGCCTGAACTAAAGAAGCTTTATGGTCCTTCATGCTCAGTCTGTATTGTTTCCATGGTGTCACTCGCATCTATGGTGAAACTATACAAATGATTTATAAGCTTCATAAATTATCCTAAGTTGTGATAAGGACCCAGATTCAATTAGCGAAACTAAATTAAAGTATCAGATTCAATGTCTCAAACATATGCTACTTAATCTAACCAAAAGTCTTTCATGAATAACATTATTTGATGATACTGAGAATGACTACAAGAAGCAAACGAAAGAACTGTTTCGATTATGACACCGCGGAATGAAGAATGTTTTTGTTAGTTTCATACCTTATAGTGCATAACCATTTCCTCATTCGAGTCCTGTAAATTACTAGATTTGACGGCACGAAAAACTGTCATATATTGCTCAGAGTCGAAGTAAATTAAGATCTTACAGATGTTTTGCTTCTTCCTCACGATAAATAACAGAATAAAGTTTGAGCTGTGTAATAAGGAGGAACTAACGTTCCCATGTCTCTTTCCACTTTCGTAATAATCCTCTTTTTGTTATTATTATTATTACTATGCTCGACAGATATCGTCTTCAGTCTCTTATTTCTTGATAATAGTGTCATTTTACTTTATGTGGCACGTCTAGTCTTCCGCTCTTGAACACTTCCATTCTTTTTTGTTAAAAATGAATAAAAAATA
The DNA here is from genome assembly GCA_944470555.2 of Heterobilharzia americana. Classification (NCBI taxonomy): domain Eukaryota; kingdom Metazoa; phylum Platyhelminthes; class Trematoda; order Strigeidida; family Schistosomatidae; genus Heterobilharzia; species Heterobilharzia americana. The sequence continues at coordinate 28,477,172 of OX104132.1, read as the reverse complement.
TTATTTGGAGGTTTATTAATTGACTTTAGGTTTGGATTCATCATTGACTGACATCAGTTGGAGGAACATTGGAAACCTGGGAGTACTGAACAGCTCCAGGTTTCCAATGTTCCTCCAACTGATGTCAGTCCATGACGAAATTCCAACCTAAAATCGAATAAATAATAAGTTTGAACAAAAATCAAAGTATGATAGGAGAAAAAATCGAAAAAACGAGTAGTCTCTTGCATACAATCAATGTATAGTTTGCTAGACAGAAACAAAAGTCAACTAGAACACGAATTGACGATCGAAAGACAGCTGTCTGTTTTAAACTTCTTGTAATTACTGCTGTATTCATGACAGACAGGTTTCTAGGTCTAAGAAAACCTTACATTTCCCCACAAGTAGTATTAGAGATCTCCTGATATTAAAGTATATTTATACATGAAGTGTGATTGTTCATTGAGAGCGTTACTTGTATTCGAATCTTGGTAATTTAACTTCTTTTCAATACAGACTGTTATTTTTTACTACTCACTACATGATAAACAGAAAAAAGAATATGGAAAAATGTGAAACCTTAAATAATGGGCGATGACTGAAGATGAGATGAAAATCCGGGCCACAGCAGGACTCGAAACATTGACCTCCGAGTTACCGGCCTGGTGCTCTGAGACTGATTTGGACTAGGATGAGAAGTCTTAACTGGACAGCCAATATGAATGCAATCAATCGACAGTAGCTCATCCCGGATTCACATGTCATTCGAACGAAACCCTTGGTGATTAAAAGAAGATTCAGATCTGGTCAGCAAGCAGGTCTCGTAACTCAGGTGATTCAGAACCGGTAACTCAGGAGTCACTGTTTCGAGTCCTGCCATGGCTCCGATTTTCATTCCATCTTCAGTCATTATCTAGTACTAATGCAAGTCCATCAAACCCGGCTATCACATATAGTCAAACTGACAGGTGAATACTTCATTGGTTAGAAGACTGGTAAACACATCAAAACACCTAAGATCTCCAAAAATAACTGTTCCAGTTGTCACACTTTACATCAGTACAACAAAGTAAAAGTCAGTAGGAAGAAACAAAGTGAGATGAAAATTAGAAAATCACTAGTCTTAAATAATATTAGCAAAGTATGGAAACAGAAAGGTGGAGTAATATCGACGGATGTTGTAACCTATGTGAAGATTAGATCTTAAAATGTATTCATGCCATTGTGATCCGTTTTGAGTCATACTTCTTGGAGTATCCGATTCCTTATTTCGACGGTTACATTGGTCCCATATACAGTTAGAACTATCAGATCTCATGCGTCGGTCTTGTGGAAAAGTGGCTACTCTTAGACTTCTGTCAATCTAAATCTTTCCAAAACAAAATGTTAGTAGAAATGGTCAAAATAGGTGTCCGTAACAGTTGACTATCCTTCCTTGTGGAATCTCTTTACTTAGGCGATAGCTTTCTCTCCACTCTGATCCTTCACCTTCACTAACTTTTTTTGCAATTACATTGTGCACATAGTAGACATTGCAAGGTTACTTCGACAAAACAAACGGGGTAATTTGGTACAATGGAACTACGAGCTCCACAAAGAAGCTCTGATAAAAATAATGCATACACCAGATGTTCAAATATCTTTAAAATTGTACAGACTATTCCCATTCAGTAGAAAAGTATATTCTAATATAATCCCGGGGTGTTCAAAAAACACAGTATGGTAGTAGGGCGACTAAGTGTCTAGTCTTCACAATTAATACCTTTTCACATCCTTCTATAAAAGAATAAACCAGCATCTCGTAGCACCTGACTACACTACATTAATAGGAAAACCACCTCAAAGCAATCATCATGGATTTCAACTAACAGTAAGCATGCATCAAATGAACACATAGAATCATGTCTATAATCGTAAAAGGAGGTGTGCTGAGTGCTTAACATAAAATAAAATGGAGTATCTCAACTTATGGAAAAGTGTCTTTCTTGGAGTATCTACTAGACCACTCCCACATTCTGATATACCGATTTCCCTTGCATTTCATTGCAATTCACTGGAAAAAATCACCAGACCAACCTTCTTTCCTCAAAACATATGAAGAAAACAAATCGATATGGAGCATAAATTTAGTTGTAACCAACATAGTGGAATTAACTACTTCTCATCTACTACCTGTCTTCGATTCCTTCACTGTCGATTGCCACCACCACCAAGTGGTTACATTTCACTTCACACTACTGACTTGGTCCATTCATTCATTCATTCATTCATTCATCCATTCATTCTATGTTGATAAGCATCATAATACACAATATACACAATTTCCGACCTCATTGTTGATTTCTCATTTTTCGTCACACTGGTGTGACATTTCGATGGGATCATATGGTGAAAATTATTTAAGCTGAGGGTTGCTTACTTCAGAACAGATTAATCTCAGGTTACATTTTCATTGCATGCACCGCCTTTCTGCTTATGTATGCATGCACACACATGCAGAAATTAGTTTGAGCCATTAATCTCACCCTTCCACCTTGTGCTCACTTATCTTCCCTTCTAGAATATTCCTCATTTTCAGTGTTGAATGAATCAGTCATCATAAAGAATTTCGAAGAAGGAAAACAACGTTTTGATTGTATGTCAATATCAGTTGGAGGGTGAATGAGTATTGAATAGATCTGGGGATGTGTTTGTGATTTTCCAGTAGTTCATGTTGTTGTAGGATTGAAGGTGGCAGTGTGATAAGTCACGTGTGGAAGTGCGGTGGACTATATAAGGATAACACTGTAGCGTTTAGTTATTTCCTGGAAGCAACATTCAAACCTACCCAAGGGTACAGCGCTGGATATTTATTCCCAGTCCGTTTAGCATTTTCGCTTAACAGCAGTATGTTACATAGTTTCTATAATTCGACTACAAAATCCCCAGATAACACATATAAATATGAAACATGGAAAGAGGGAGTTACCACTGACAACAAGTCTGTGACAGCATTGATCAGAAATGATTAGAGTGATCGTCTGCCTTCATCCTACTGCTAAGCCCTGTTTTTCATGAAACCATCCATAGTTTAACTTTGAGAAGTTCAAGAAGAGAAGGAAAATGGTTTTCCAGTACTCTTTGAATTCTAGTGACAAACATCATTGCAAAATTCACCCGAAACAATCAAAATGATGCGTAGATAATTATGATAAGAATTTAAAGTGTAGACTGAGAGTAAAATTTCTAATTAGAATCAACATAGAACTAAAAAAACAACAATATTTGAGGTTTATCTTTGACAGCATTTATATTCAGTGACGACATACCGGTTCCCTGTACCACACTGTATAAGCCGTACCTATTGTATGAGGGCTAATGATACTGAAATCTGGTTAACAAAACTGTCCAGGTAGAGTGGTTTCCAAACTATTGTTGAGAGTTGACTGCCGCAACCAGTGGCACAGAGCACCAAAGAATGATTAGAGAATTTGACTCGAGTTTTCGGCTCAGTTACCAGGTCCATGCTGGAAATTGTCTGTTTGGACGTTAACACCAATTAACCCGGGGTATCGCTTCCCTCAGCTAGCAGGAAGCATCTTGTAGCAACGCAACCACATGAAAACGAACATTCCTACCAGAGTTGTCCATTAACGCTACCTCAAAACTGTTGGGCTTCAACGTATCCGTGTTCGTCAGGTAATCGGGTCGTTGACTGTACTCACCATTCGTGTACAGACATGCGTGGGATACGTCTCAATGATTATCTACAATCTTGCAGAAAGCGATGCAAAACACCTCCCCGGAAGAAACAGAGAATCCTCTCAGGGTTTCTAAAAAACAGGCTTTGGACACAGTGGACGATATCCGGCATTGCGGGCTGAATACCACCCCACGTTCGTAAGGCTAACCACACCACATCTCTTGGGACTGCTTATAACAGTGACTACAGGAATTATGAACCCGGATTCTTTTACCTTTCATTGGCACAACGCTGAAAGCTAAATTTGTGAAATCCTAGCGATAACCTGGTCCGTCCATGTTTTGGAGATCCACTCCAATGATCAGGTCATATGGATCTCATCAAACCGCCAACCACCAACTATGACGGTGTATTGGTTAGAATCCCGCAAGGCTACGAGAAGGCTAACCATCGTTGAGTAACTAGGATCGTCCAGTTTTCACCAGAGTGCATGTTATCTTCGGCTTGACTGGATAGCAGCTCAAACAACCACACCAATTAACCGCCTCATGTTGAGCTTCTTCACGTTCACGTCCTAGCACGTAACTATGGCGAGGCATTCGCCTACCCTAAGAGAGTCATAGTCCTTTCCTCACCAACGAGTGATTACTACCACGACTCACTTTTTACTCGTGTCACGTATACAACCGTTGCCACATCTTCTTTGATGTATACTGAAAAGCGCTTAGATAGTTAGTACAACTTAGAATGATGTTTATGCTGTTTACTAATTTACTGGATATTTAAAGAAATCTCCCCAACTTTCCTCTATTTTTATTTTTGTTAGCCTTAACAACCAATTCAACGCTCTACCTACTGATTCATATTTTAAAACAGCAGCACTAATATTCGTATTTATCTTCCCTATTGAGCATAGGACTATTTCATTTTATTCTACTGAGATGCAATGAAACAAAGAGGGGAATACAAATACTTTCATTTCATTTCTAATCTATACAAGTTTTGTAAATCTGAATATTTTGATAGATAGAATTTTATAGAGAAAAACAGAATCAACATAATCATTGTTTAAAAGCACGTACAAAAGTTGCTATAGTAACCGAAAGTGTTTGTTATTAATTAAACACATAACTGTTTCGTTTTTTTTTTTTAAAAAATATAAAGAGAAATGCTACCAAGTTGCTATGACGATCATTTCTGCTCTCTTTATTATTCTTCTTGGGTTATTGTCATTCATGCGATGAAAAGCTTTTTATAGACAAATGAATAAGATGCACTGAAAATGATTCATAAAATTTCGCTGACCATGAAAATTTAGAAAAAAAAAATTGAATTCTGTGTTAGAAAAACTGTGATTTGGATTGCATGAAACTTTTTGAAGTATCCTAGATACAGAAATAACTGAACAATAGGAATTTTATAGATCTGGGAGGAGATGTGAATAAAGTTTTTCATTGAAAATAAAAATTTACCGTTTATGTTTAAGCATAGAACTTATGAAAAGTAATTGTTAAATATGCCAATCAACATTGTCTGAAATAATCTAACCTTTATCGTCAATTTTCACCATCTTGAATGTGATAGAAATAAGGAAGGGATTGAGAAATATGTTTGCTGAATCATAAATGTGAGATGTGAGCAGACGTTAATTATTCCGTTATTCTTATGTAAGCTAGGCCAACTCATAAATATTAAAAGATGAAATTTATGATTATTCTATTAATCAAACGTTGTATTTCACATGATACAGAACTTAACCGATAAACTTAAGGTTGTTCAATAAAATTAAACTGTAGTATATACGGTGTTTTTTCCCTGGCTACATTGCTTTTTTTGGTAAAAACATATGAACTTGAGGTGACTTCTAATAATTATTAGCGAGGTTTATATGCCATTTTCGTCAAGTTTACAATGGGAACAATGAGGTAAGCGATCTAGCATCATGTTGTACTACATTTATTGCAGAGTGGTTACAGGTAGCTGACATCGATCTCAGAATCTAGACAAACAGACCAACGTAGAACCTCACACTTGAGTGCATCGGTTCAAATTATCACACTTTATAATAGCATGTAAAGAATAAGTGGATAGAAAAAGATTGGTACCAAAATAGATAAAAGAGTTAAGCAGGAAAAAGAATTTCTTAAAATGTTCAAACTTTAGAAGACGTCAAGGAGTGGATTCATCTGCACCACTGTCACTCACTTTCAGCCGTTTCACCAAGGTTCTCCAGCTGTTGATGCCTGTTGTCTCGAGGACCTCAGCCAATTAGCCTACAGGGTCAAGACCAAAGATTAGATACTTCAAGGAATGTTCTAGTCACCCTTAGCTTTTTTTTTAGCACAATCTTACTTCGGTTAGAATTGCTCGCCAAGGTAAGTAGTGCTTCGTGTTGCTTAACACATATCCAAAGCATCTGAGTCACTGAAGGTTTACAATTTCAATAAATGACTTACTTCCCTAGCATAATACCGTCCACCTAACCTTGATATTTCTCACATAGTGATTCCACTATGGGCAAGCAACGTTACGAAGACATCACTGACTAAACACTTGTAATCTCTTAGGACCTAAGTTTCATATTTATCAGTTCGATATATACTCAGTTGGGTTCAGTTATGCGAAACAAACTGCTGCATGACTATTACTGAAAGTATTTTATTGCTTAGGGAAGCTAGTTTAGCAGCCTGCTTATCAATCCAGCGTCTAATTAGAGTTATGTAAGGAAAGACAAGCATTTTGGAATTCTGTCTCTGTGATCTCTTTCTTATCTATGGGTGTTTGAGGATAATCACTTTCATTAGGATATGTTTCTATGATATTGAATCCTTCTAACATTGTCTGATGACTGAAGCCTGATAGACAGCATTTCAATACTAGGAATTAATAGTACTCCATAACAGTTCAAGTTCCTGTATCTAAAAGTACAGGGTGATGAGAGGAATGTTAACCAGAAAGCAAGAATTCTGTATATGGCTCACACTGAAAATACTGACGATTCGTGAACAAATGCTATGTTCTGGTGTAGTCTAACCACCTCCACTCTCTTCTAATCTAAGAATATCCCAGCTGACATAGGATCTTGGGATCAGTTGTTGTTTAACATACGTAATGCATGCCACAGTCATCCCCCAAAATGAATGCTAACATCTTCATCAACTGACCTAGTATTTTTGCTAGGGACTAAATCTAACCTCTAAATTGTTCTTGTTTCACGTAAGCGACGTTAAGGAAGCGAAGCTGCTGAAAAACGAACGCAGAGAGATTAGTGGCTAGTACGAAGTTTAGAACTATGAGCAAAATTTCTCACCGTCAACTTAATTAAATCTCAGCTTTTTATTTCTACACTGTTACTCAATTAACAGTGACTGACTGACAAACTCAACGCAGAACCTGGCACATAGAGGCCACCGGCTCGATTTGATAAACTTCACAGTAGTACACAAAGAATAGGTGGATAGAAAAGGAATGATATCAAAGTAGACCAAGTTGTGAGAGAGAAAAAAAGTATGAGGATAAGAGTTATTGAGAATATTCAAGCTATAGATGTCAAGGAGTTAATACATATACGCCACTGTGATAGATTTTCAGTCTTGTCAAAAGAACCCTCAACCACTGATTCTTTTCGTCTCTGAGACCCCAACCACACAGCCTTTATCGCCCCAAACAACTCAGAACAACAGTAGGAGACTTTACCAACTGGTGCCAGCTCTTGGTCTGGCCACCCTGAACCCTCTTCTAACCTAGTCCAACTTCCCATTGCACGGCACATCAAGGTAGGCAGTGGCTTGTCATGCGTAGTACATGCCCAGGCCACCTTAGTCGATAAAAGTTAACAACCTCATCAATCTACTCGTCAGCCTTACCTAACATCCTTCGCCTTACCTCAATATTGCTCACATAATGATTCCACCACATGCAAACAATTCTAAGAAAACATCTATGACTAAACATTTCTCATCACTTCATGTTTTCTAGTTTTAACGACCATGTCTCAGCCGTATAAAAGGACATAACGAACTGCAGAGCAGTATACTCGTCTTTTGATGGATAGTCAGATGTCTTGCAGGTGCCACAGATGACGCAAGTTGGCAATCGCTGAACGGCCACTCTGTATTCGAGCAAAGATTCCGTCGGCAACCAGCCCCTTCAAACTAATGCAAGTCCCCAGGTAAGTGAAGTGGTCGACACGTTCCACCACTTCCCTCTCTATCATTTTACAGGGGTAAAAAGCATGACAAACATATTCCGGTTTCTGTTGAAGGCGTCCAGAAGACCCTGCATTTTGTCAGCATCTTCGCCTAGTAGGACAATAATGTCTGCGAACTCCAAGTCAACCAGGTGACCTCTGGTAAATAGATTGATCCCTGTGAATTCAGGCATACTTAACGTTATGCCTATTAGTATGTCCGTGACTAAGTTAAATAGAAACGGTGACAGTAGGCATCCCTGGAAGACACCACTAATTGTCTTCAATTTGCATGACGACTCCCTATAAGCCCCTACACAGCTGCGTGAGTTCGAGAGCTTTGATTAGAGTTATATACTAGCCCGGTATTCCTTCCACAGTCAGACACTGCCACAACATTTTACAATCGACAGAGTCAAATGGCAAGTGTCGGCCGCCGAAAAGTATGCTTGCGTTCCAGAACCTGCCGTAGGGTAAAATTATCATCGACCCACCCTCGTCCAGATCTGAAACTTGCCCGCTTTTCGCAGGCGGCGGAAAACTATGAAGCCTAGGATCTTGCACACAAAATCAGTCAGACTAATTTCTCTATGGTTGTCACAAGAATTCTCTCCCTTCTTATAGACTAGGAAGATAAGTGAAGTACACCATTCCGATACCACTACCTCTGATTCCTATACACTAGGCAGTATCTCTAGTTAATCGAATCAGCGATTTCCTTTCTCCATACTTGAAAACTGGTGACAGACTGTCAGGCCTTATGGCTCTACATCGTTTCAGGTTCGATATAGCTTCCTCAACTTCAAGAAGAGTTGGAGGACTGACACCTACTTCCCAACCATGTTTAGGCTAGATGTCGGGCAACTGAAGCATTGCTGAGGACCAGCTGAACTGTGCTTCAGTGTTCTATCCAACGTTCTAGCTCCCTGTCCTGAGAGGTTATCAGAGTCTCAATCTTTTCAGTGATAGTTTCAGTAATCACCATCTTCTTTCCGCTATCATTAATGAGCCCAAATGGTTGTCAAGTGTTACCTGACGCTGATGTCTACTCTATCTCTCTCGCTTTCGCCACACACTACTGCTCGCGATCTACATGAGGACTGTTGGACAACTTACGTTGGAGTTGCTTTCACTCTTCGTCCAGGTCAGAGCCAGCCAGGCAGAATCAATTTTCTCGCACTAATCAGTCCGGATGACGCCATGAAAATCAAATTACGTCTGCTAACGTTCATGTGCAGGTGACCAGTTGTCTTTACCGTTGTTTCCACAGAAGGCTTAATATTACGACGGGTTTAATCAGGATGAGCATTGTTATCACATTCAGATGAACGCTTAGCTATCTCTCCCCTTAATTCGGACTTGACATTATCATCTTCCAATCGACCACAGACAGGCTTCACCGCTGCCTTTGTCCCGAGACCACTAAAGTGCAGGCATATATGAACCTGTACTAGAGTGTAGTCGCAGTGCAAACTGGTATTCCATAAAAAGCAGCAATCCTAAACCGATCCTCTCCGACGATGGCTGATAAGAGTGTGATCTATGTGTTGATCGTTTGATGTCGGCGGACACCATCTGGGAGTGTCTCTTTTTTCCTAAAGTTAGTACTGGTCAGAAACAAGTGGTTGTCGGAGAGAAATTCTAACAGACGATCACCGTTGTCGATTAGTTGGCATGAGATTCCGTAAATGATCCAAAGATACCTCTTAGATTGGTTCAGCTCCCCTACTTGAGCATTAAAGTCACCTGACATTATGACTACATCTGAACGTTTTGCTTTCTGTAGCGGAATTGACAGCTTTTCACAGAATTCATCCTTCGCATCGTGTGAACTACACACGGTGGGTGCTTAGGTGGAGACTACCAACAGGCATCGCCTGGTCTCACGATCCTTCCCAGTTCTCACAGATCCGTTTAATCAGACAGCACACATATGGCTTTTGACTGATATCCAGTCGAGAAGTGCACATTAGCCTACGCAATTTAATGCCATGCTTAAACCAGCGAGTCCCCGAGAGGTAGCCATTCGTTCTCCGCATACCCGTATGGTGAATTTTGAAGATTTACTATGGCCAGATGAGGTCTTATGAGACTAGGAATCAGGTTTTGATGACTTTGATTGTTGACAACGATCATAGAGTGATAGGCTGGTTAAGAGGCCTGGTATCAGTATCAGGAGGCAAAAGCGAAGGAGACCGATCCGAGAGGGATAGGCTATGTTTGCATGGGTTTTGTTTACTACTGGAAGCGTGCGGACGGTTGATACTTTCCTGCTCCCTACACTGTAGAAGGTTGTCTCTTCTTAAGGTACCTGAAAAGAGGAAAAGATCCAAGTGACTGAAGAGCCCAAGAGACATATTCTTGAGGCCTGTCATACACGATCTTTTGTGGGTTGTTTTTTTGAGGTTTGGTTTTTCTAACGCCAGACAGACAAAACATCCATGCAGCCGGCACCCGAAGTGTGTTATTTTTGGGGCCGACCTTTCGAACCCCACCCCCTACCCTTCCGTTGAGAAAGCAGTATCAGCGTGGGACCTCCGTCACACACCATTCAGCTAGCAGCAGTACAACTTCGCCCTAAGACTTCCATCACAGTGTAATATTTTCCTCTACAACGGTAACTGCTTTTCGGTTAACCACTAATCACTAGACCTTTTTGGCTTGGTGGGACCTCGAGGAAACAATCGTTCCACATGCATAGTTTGTTAGGTCACTGTAATACGCAAATCCAACCATCACGCTAATGTAACAGCTACCGGTCCTGAATTCACACTGCAGTTGTGCAACGTTGGTCCAGAGAGTTGATTTTCAATTAGTGAGTTGGGGGTTCGAACACCCCTCCACCTAACAAGGTTTGGGCAGCCGGATAGTATCGTTAACCCTTAAATAATGGATATGGCTCATTGCCTACCGCACGAATCTGCACAAAGGTGCTGATTTGACACACACATAATTCATGTAAGTGCTCCACTTTATTTCATTCATTTGAATACATAGCAGCAAGCAATTCAGTTTTCCATAAGGCAGCCATATTCCCATTCAACTCTGTTGCAGTTCTGATACCCATTTTTCAAATTTCTAGATTGTGCTTTCACAACTTAGTGTCATCAATAGGCATTATTCACTCACACAAATATATTTTGTATGTACTGAATCCCTGTATGCGATTGAATAGAAAGCAATAAAAAGCAAGAGGAATTTCCCTCATCAGGTGTAAAACCGAGTATCCTTGCCTTAATGGATTAACTGTAGTTAGTTGTCAATGTTTATAGTGTAAGTTAATCTACCACGTGTTTACTCGGATCACTGTGGTACATATGATTTATTTGGCGTTAAAGATAAATTTTAACCGTATAAGCAAGTAGTCATCGGGGGGGGGATTGAAGAACGACTAAGTGTAAGATAAATATTTGCTAGGGCAAGATGTTAGAAAATTGAACAGAGAACACTGTTAAACCGTGAATTCGTATTTCATGAACCTTATTTCCTTATGCAAAGCATCCATGACAACCTTCATTATATTCAAAAGAATATTAAACAGTTTAGTAGCCATAATTCGAATAATACCAAAGATATATTTTGTAAAGAAAACATTTTAGGCATGAAAGCATAACGTTCGTCTAATCTAGTGAATTCAGCGCACAACTAAGGAAGTACAGCTACGAACAATGAATTGTAAATGGTATTTTAGCTTGATTAATCAATACCGATGAATACATATTCCAGTTACTGTATTTGCAATCATGTCACCATGGTTAGTAGGAGCTTCAGTAAGTTACACATCAACATAGTACTTCAAGTAACTGTGCACACCAGGGTGGAAACAGAGCACTCCAACTAACCAAACTAACATAAACCATCGCTCGGAGGAGGTTCACGGTTTATATTTCAAGGTAGACTAGTGAGCCACACTAAATCTCCGGCAACTCAACAATCAGAGTTATACAATGAGTAGAAAAATGATAAAAGTGACAAATAAAAAGTTGTCTCATAAAAAAGTTTCACTCAACCCTTAAACTTCAGGCACTTGTGTATACCGGTTTTCACTTGTATTCTATGGTGTTTTATCGCTTTTTAATACTGAGAAAGATATGTAATACTTGGAGAAATGCATGTACAGAAATGAGATTCGCGAACGAGTGAACTAAAAATATGGGAGCAGTGGGCAGCTGTTTTGTTCTATCATGTGACCTCTTAGTAACATGCACCTACGACCCCACCAGGGATTAGACTGAAGTCATTCCATGGATGAATGCCCAATTACTGAAGAGAACCTAACGGCACTGAGAACAGCTCAAAGGTAACGTCCAACTTCAGCCCTGGGTGACCTGAGTTCAAATCTCAGACCGGATATCAGTTCCGTAGAGGTTGCAGATACGCCTCGCTGACGAGTGCCAAAAAGCATGAAATCTACATCCAGGTATTCTTGCCAATTACCTTCATCCAACTAACATCTAGTGAGAATATTTCCTGTTGTTCTTGACAAAACTTACTGATGAGGCTGAAGTCCAAATTACAAGCTGTGACATATAGCAGCTTGTTGTTATGAAGACATATACAAGACAGCTACTTTATAAGCATCAGTTATACTAAATTTCTACAATGGCTAATAAATCATGTGTTCAACAGTTCATATTACCAAAATTTTCTGCACAAAGATGGGACAATTATCCATTCCTTTTCAGTATTTGATAATTAAATGAGAAATATCTCTTCGCAATGAAAGCAATCCCTTCATATGTATCCATAAACTTCACACCATAACCAAATAATGAAAACTTTGTACTGAAAGAAACAACTTTAATTTACAAACAAGCAGCGTAAACATCGTTTCCATGAAATATACACTCAGTTGTTTAAAAGCTCAAATCCAACAGCTTCATAATTCATTGATCCTCATATACAACACAACGAATGTAAATCCAAGTATCCTACACAAACGTGTGCACAATTGTTGATTCATGCAGACATTACAAAGGCGAAACAGTCACAACTAAACTATATGCTATATATAAACGAGTGTTACCAATTGCTCAGCTCTTATCTAGCAATCATTATTACGCTACAACTCAAAAAACGCATGCGTATTCTTGAATTAGGAAATAAACCACGTGTACTAATTATACTAATCGACTGACACCTTGACAGATGTAGCAAGTTCAATCAACTTCCTAAGTCGCTGATTGAAAGTGAAGATCTAAACCAATAAACCACAACAGGTACTGATACATGTGCGCGTGAACAGACGTACAAACACTTGTTAAATAAAAGGTACACGAAAGTATCAATAGCTATTCAAACATTTTTATGAATAATTTGGAGACAGTTCAGTAGTTACTGTACATGTAAACAAGACATATACTTCAAAGAAAAACGTATAACGACAAAAACAATGGAAAGTAGAAGGAAATGAAACCTTACAACAAGAAGTAACAAAAGCTATTCACATATGAGATACTTCTACAACCACTAATATGCTGCTACTCGTTGGTCATCGTTGCCGACACTACGTTCATGTTGACACCAGTATGACTTGATGGGATGACATTAGAAGAATGAATAAAAGAAGGAACAGAAGACATACCACTACCAACAGTGGAAGTGGAGGCAGGCATCTGAGACAGACAACAATAAGCAGTAGAAGTAGGAGGAGAAGAAGAAGAGCTACTATCCCGTTCTTTTGAATAAACAAACTGCATTAGGATGGAATTACGTAAATGTAAGTAGAAATTAATAAAGCAAAATAACCCGTTGATCACCAAACCAATCAACTTGTACCATTCAACCATTAAATATGCAGCGGCACATTGGTACAATATAATAGATGAAGAAAGACACAACAGGATACTACTGATACGTTGAGGATTGTTGAAAATTGACTGAAAAAAAAATAAAGGCAGACGGATGAAAAGGATATTATTATCATTCCAAAAGTAAAAACAAATAGGTGTACATACACTCAAACAAAGAATTAGTGGCTTCAAATGTCATTTCCAGTCAAGCTTGGTATGAGTAAGGTAATGACTGATGTTCTCAGCGTATCGGGTAACCGTTTCACTTAAGTTTGACACTTTCAAGTTTCAACGACAGCCTCACTCACCAAAGAAAAAAGTAAAACTGAAGCTTATGTCATAGGACTAACTAGATATTATTATTTTAGTCTACTCGGTGGCAAGTAGTGTAATCAGTGGCGAACATTTCATCTCATTTGAGACTTATCAGCTAGATGTGCCTGCACCCCAGTAAGTGACGTTGTTCCCACTTAGACATAAACCCAGTACCCATTGCTTCAAAGCGTTATCCACTAGGCTACTGGGGCATGACAGCCACCTCTAGTGAAGCGAATATCAGATTTTGTTATACTATGTTTATTGGGCGAACAGGTTCTTGTTTGAACATTTCGAGAAGTTATAGGTATCTGTTCCTATTGGCGTCGCTAAGAAGTTCCGAACAGTTACGCAATCAATAATTTTATGATCTTTAAGGAATGTTGGACGAACACCGTCACCACCACTACAATCATCTGCAAATTGACAAACAGTGAGTTCGCTAAACAAGTTTAACAGATGCGGGATAGGCAAAAGATAGAAAAGCCACCTAACAGAAATAAAGTGTATACAAAGTGTGCTTGGTCTGATATAATATTGTTAGGTCACTGGATGAAATTAACAGACTGCTTATAAAATCATTTACAAATTAAGATGCTTTTCATCACGGACAAACGTTCTGTTCAAGCTTGAAGCTCATGATTAATGATTACACTGGAGTGTACACAGTCTATGATATTTACCTCTTACAAGGAGCATGTTACGGTTTACTTTTAAAATTAAAATTCATCATAGAATACTCCCAATATAAGTGATTTCGCAGAATAGAGAGACCATCATCAAATGTTATAAATAAGAACTCATTCCATAAAATCGATCTCAGGGTAAGCTACAACTGAAAACAGAGTTATTATTAACCAAGCAGTGTATATAGAATTGATTTTCCGAAGATACTTCTAATGGGAAGCAGGCTTCTGTTAAATAAGCTGAGTTACGACTGAGGGAAGATGCTTACTGACGAACACAAGGAGTGTCACAATATACATCGAATTTCCTGTAGTCAGCAGACATAAACTGCTGAATTTCATTTCAGTTATGGAAAGTTAATACAGTCATCATGAGACCAGGTTGTGATGGGTTCGATTGCGTATGTGGTCAGTAGCACACTGACGAGTTATCGTAGAGCAGCATTTCTCATTTTCAATATATTCTCAGGTAATATTAATTTAGTTGATAAATAACACAACCACATATCCAAGCTAAGATTCCGTCAGTAATTAGCCAATTACGGTTGGTATGATTTTCCAAGCAAATGAATGTATTCCACGACCTCATTTTATATCCCTAAACTAGAAGTTAGTCCATCGTGTTACATTTAACAGGTTCAAAACATATGCCAAACATACTCAGATCTCCACTCAAGGTGTTCATGAGACTGTGAATTTTGTCAGCGTTTCCGCCTAACAGTAAGATATCGTCTATCAAGTCAACTACATGCTTTCCTGAAAGTATGTCAGTTTCTCTGGAGTCGGAGGTATCTAGGGTTATATCCATTGGTGTGTTTATAAAACTGTTAGACACTAATGGTAAGAGAAGATACCGGTTTTTTATACATCAAACGATAACTCCCCGTAAATCCTTACACAACTATGTAAGTTCAAATAGAGAGCTTTAACTAGCATAATAAACTTATTCGGCACTCCTTTCATAGTCAAGCTAATACTGATACAACAACCCTTGACCAATGAAATCGAATGCCATCATCATATCAAGAAATACGACAAATATCGGACATCTATAAGAATGCCTGCGATGAGAGACGAAGACTTTTCGCTTTGTTTATAAAGTCCAATGATTAACAATCTAAACTGATCTGACGGAACTACCTCTGATTCTTGTAAACTAGATAGCACCTTGTTTACTTTAATAAATAAGTCTCCATCTGAATTATAAAACGTTTCTGAATGCAAGTCGTTAGGTTCTGCTGCTTTGTACCGCTTCAAGTTTGAAACAGCCTTTTCAAGTTGCGTGGCAACTAGAAGACTGACATCTACGCCATATTCAGTTTACGGCTGAATTTTGCATAATTGAAGATCGAGCGTAGGTTAGTTGAAATATTTTTCAATGTTCTGTCTAACATTTCAATCAAGCTAGATCATACCTTTCTCAGAGCTTTCAGTTCATGCTGACCAGGAACAGGTGGTTATTAGGATAGAATGGCAGCAGACAATCACTATTATGTCTGTTCATCAGTATAGGATTTCATAGACATCAATAAAATGCCTAAATGATCGGCTTGTCTGCATCGCCTCAGAGTTGAAGTTGTTCACTAGTATGAACACATCTGAATATGTTGCGTCTAACTGTATGACCGAAAGCTTTTATCAAAATGTTTTAAATCATTTAAAGTGCAGCCAGTGGGCGTATAGTCAGGCCTGAGTGATATCCGAAATTCTTTACCTGATCCCAACACGACTCACTACTATTCCATGATGCATATATGATATTTTAAAGATATTTATGATTTAACACCTGTGGTTGCAATTCATTAGCCTCCGTTGACCGTGTTGCATATCTGTAGGGTAAAATACGGTAGACTGTCGTGTAGCGTTCGCATTCTGTGATAATCAGCCAAACATCTTACAATTATAGATGGTAAAAATTATCAAATGTTAAACCAGTCTATAGTCTCTGTGTAAAGAATTTGTTCAACACCAACCTACAGAAACTGATACACAACTCCTCCCGAATAAATTAGGCAGACAGTCAACACTAATCTCTCCTTTTAAATCAGGTATACATAAAGAACAATTTTGAAGCATCATCTCACTGTATTTTACTGCTGATAAGTACTGCATACAGTATATATATATATATATATATATATATATATATATATATATATATATATATATATATATATATAATAGCGAAACATAAACATTTTGTCTGAGAGAAAAATATTATCTATGATTCTGGTCACAGTCCCAACCATCTGGTCAAGTGAAGACAGACAATTGTACAAACAAATAAAAAAATAAAACCATCGTATTGAATGTTGGTATTAGTAGTGCACTATCTTACTCTAAAATAACTAAGAATCACCTTAACTGAGTCATCAAGAGAGAAATAACAATAACAGTTACTACTTCTACAGTCTATTTATAGAACTGAATTAAATATTTTGAGGTCAGACAACATAAACGTCGACAGGAGGCAGAGAGAGAGAGGGAGTAATACTAGGACCACTATGTGTACCATTGCTGGAAACAAGAGTAGTATTTATTAAAAATGTTGAGAGGATTACAAGATATATAAGAACAATTAAAATGAATAAAAACAATGTTGGAAAGAGGTGAGTATATGGGTAAGTGGAGAAATTTACAAGACTTGTGCCTACTTAAGTGTGTGTGTGTGTGTGCATGTGCAGCTGTGTTTCAACACAAACACAATTGACGTACACTGAAAAAGTCAAAAACAAACTAAAAGTTTCTTTTCACCTATTTTTCTCCTCTTAACAACTTATTCAGGAAAGAATAAAAAGAGCATAACAATAAAAATTCAGATGGGTAAGTGAATCTGTGTCTAATCGACTGAACAATCCTGTATGATACTAGTAATTGTAGCAGCAGCCGCTGTTAATAATACTAGTACTTTAGCTGATACCATGGGAGTAGTACCGGTATGATCGTATCAATTATCGAAATGATTAAATTACAATGCAGCATTAGGGAGTGTGTAAGTATGCAATTTGGTGTGTAAGAGGGTGCGGGATAGCTCCTGCTGAATAAACATCACTTAACTAGTTTTCATAAAGGTAATGAACAGATAGTTGAAATTACAATTATTCTATGCAGGTAATAATCGTAAAGGCAAGCATAATAGACAAGTAAAAGTGTGGAGAAAAAACTCAACATAATAAATATAGGGGATGGTAAGTGATTCACCGTGACAACTGATAATAGGTGAGTATCCGCTACAGAGGCAAGTAACTATGTTCCCAAAATCACCACTTAGTATATGAAAGTGGTAAGAATGTTTTTGAGGAACATAGTGAAGTCCAAATCATCACTCAAGTGTTGCTTTGTTCATAGAGCTATGAACCACACACTTAAAAAGCATAACAATCAACGATACCGTCCGGTTACTCAAACCTTGGTAGGTGGAGTGAAATTAGAACCCACAGTGAAATGCCCAGTTCAATCAAATACAACTTTACCAAAGGAAGACTTGGCTTTACGTTTTTACCGAAATGCATATCGCAAAATACCCTAGCAGCTGTTGTGAAAACACTGATACAACCAATCAATATTAAACAACTAATACTAAGGAAAGATGAGTCTCTAAGTTGTTTTGAAATAACTGACACTTGCAAAGACATATCTCTATGAAATTTAATTAGGGTTTAAAACAAACTGGAACATACAATGATTGACCAAGACTAGTAATCAATGAAGAGTGGTTGGTGAAAAAATTAATGGGCCTGTGATTTACTGTTGGCAAACATGAATCCCAAAAATTACCTTGACACTTTGAAGAGCAATTCAGTCAGGTACATTTCATTTAAGGATCTAATTAGCTACGTTTATGGTTGTGAAGCAGTACTTTGCTTCATTCACTGTAGTCTCTACAGCAGGATTTGTTATCTAGAGAAATGAAAACCAAGCTTATCATAGTGTTAATGACTTCATACACAAGCTATCTGAGTTATTAATTTCCAGAAAAACTTATGTTTGCTGGAGACAACAACCACTATCATTCGTAATCATCTCTCCCCTAGAATTCGTTCTAGAAGTATCTGTTCCTAACTCTACCAGTTCATAGATTCTCTGATCTGTAATGAAGGGGAAATAACATGCAATAAACAGCGGTAGTAACCTTATTTTATTCAGTATGTTAGCTGAATATACTTCTATGTGTTGGCATTTTCAATAGGAAGCACACCTAGACCCGATTACCTTGAACGTAAAATATTTGTACTATAGGCAACGGGGGATTGTAGTCGGAAAGTTGAAAATATAAATGTCAAGTAAAATGAGAAGATTTGAATATCTAAAAGGAGAGCAAGAGAAGTGGGCATGCAGGAGCCAATAAAGGAAAATGAAGAAATTTCCAAGTAAGTATATACTCAGAACAAAAATGGAGAGGAAATGAATTAAACTAACTAGATTAGTCACGGAAAAGATGATAACATGCCAATCAGAAATAGTAGAATAAGAAATAAACAGCAAAACTGATAGTTTATCTCATAATATATTTGTTTAAATATATTAGCAACAGTAACCATAACAAACATTTATTTTGGGTGCCAAGATAATTAACTGATGAATTTTGTTAGTACTGTTTTGGGAGGATTGTTGATGTCCACTACAGATTTTAGGTTCATCATACTTGAACTTAAAAATCCTGAAACGATGATTAAAAAAACTAGATAAATTTCATCATGAGATTCTCTTTTACAACTTTCGTAAGATTTCTTATTCCATACAAAAAAGGCTAGTTAGGTATTAGCCACTTTGTACCATAAACAGATATGAATATCTAACAGTCAAAGAGTTAGTATAATGTACAGTAGTTTGTTATCTTTTTGTATGTATATGAGATATAATCATTTGAAATGGACAAGACGACCACAGACAATGCATCTTGTAAATGTGATATATTTGACTTCGGCAAGCAACTTTCAAAAACAACTCACTACTCTGCCTACTTTGATCTCGTTGTGTCACAAGCAATCACACATTCGGTGTCGCTTACAGCTTGATAAAAAAAACCTTCACTGGGTCACTGAGTTGAAGTAAATGGAAAAAACAAAATTGAAATGCACTCAGCGACATTGTGCACGTTCTCACAGTGGGCAATGAGCCACATTCATTGTGTAAGGGCTAACGATACTATCTGGCTGCCCAAACCTCGACAGAGCGGTGTTCGAACCCGTGACTCATCGGTTGAAGTTTAACTCCCTGAACCAATGAGCCATAGGAAATGCATCATGACTACTTTGGAAACACAGCTCAAGTGTAGTAGCTCAGAGCTCTAGAAACATTTTGTACCTGTACGAACAGAAGTGGCTACGAAATATTTTATGCACGCCACAAAACCAACTACTCATATGTGGAATCATGATTGGAATGAGACTAGATTATGAAATAGCCAATAGTGATGAATTTACAAAGTCCCAGGATGTAGACATTATCACGTTTTTAGATTGACGTTCTAGGGATGTTAGGAACTAATAGTTGAGTGACTTGACTGACATGGTTTAAGATATGAAATATTACATGCCAGTCGACAGGAGACTGTGGATCTAAACCTGACCTTGCCAGTGTTCATCAATGAGAAGTTTGTGCAAATGTGATGAACTGGATTATATCACTGTAATGGTCACTGATAAGATAAACTTTATCCCCCAACCTAGTCATCTACGTATGGGGGTGGGGAAGATCACAGACCATTCGTAACGTCAGTAACTGATACACTGAATGAAACAATAATTATCAAAGATACACGGCATTTGTAACATTTCTAACAATATCTTCTTAGGCAATTTAGATATTCGAATCATTTGTAAATTCAAACACTAAGATAAAGTTTTGGGTAAATCTAATAATGGTGTGTGGATTTTAAATAAAAAAGATAACTATATTCTCCAACCGAAACCTAAAGGAAAGTGTTTGCCTTGAACTTGAGTTATTTATGACTTAAGTCATAAACTTTACCACTAGGTATTCACGCTACAAACAACTTTCATTAGGACTAGGTTTCTGCAGTAGACTAAATCGGTCACTGGATCGTAACACATTTAGTTGCCATACCCTACGTAATGATTACAATTCATTGATAAAGTTTGCAACATAGTCATCGATCTTTGTGAAACTACAGTGCAATATAATCGACCTGGTGTTAGAGCTCCCAGAAAACATGAGTTTCCTCGAGATTGCAAACACCCCATACTGATAAGTGCCAACAAATATGAAACCTAAGTCCTGATGTACCTACCGATTGACATTAAACACAGTTCAAAACAGTATCGCATCACCTAACTCAATATTCAACGGACTTCGTTTAGCACCCAAAACTGTCTCAAGTCACTGACTAACTGGTTGAAAATAAACTACTTAAACCGATGTGCCACAACTTCAGTGAGGGGCATAAGAACCGGTATTGGCAAAGTTTAGTTAAACTATGTTGGAAGATTCTACGCTACTTCACCTGTCTATTTAGATTAACTGAAACACCAAAATTCCTGATAAAACTAAGCAAAAACCTATATCATAGAATTCCATTTGTCGGTGACTGAGATTTAATTCTGGAAAAGTGAGAAGATAACTGAAGTAAAGTCAGTGATCTGATGAAAACAAACTTAAGATTCAGGTGGACAGATCAACATAGGACGTCATAAAGGGAATAGATCACTTCATGGTGCAGCACTTCTTAAGAACAATGAAACAGAGTCAATAGAAATCGGAAGGTGAAAAATTGATGTACATGAAGAAAAAAACACAAGGAAATGATTACAAGTCAACATAATGGTCACAATTTAAGTGAAGATAAAGTGCCACTGTAACCAAATCAATGAGGTTCATTTCCAGCTAAATAATACCAACAATTTTTAACGCTTGATTATTAGTTTACAAGTTGGCAATTACTGAAGTCATACACCGATGTTAGATAGTTTGACTTCATCATCCATATTTCATGTCACAACTCATTACAGATCCATTCATTGTTGAATATTTAAGTAGACAAAAATTGGGACACAGGTAGGTGAACAAATAGGAAAAATGATATACTCACATAAAACCTTGAATGAAGCGCACTGCCGGGCTCTGCACAATTATTTATTCCAACTGATCGAAAGAGGCCACGCATATGCTTGACTATAGCTCCACATGGATAAACCTGTAGTTATCGAATTATTTGAAAAATTAGAAATTAGTTACGTACAATTTCGGAATATAGTTAAACAACGTTATATCAAAAGTTTGTATAGTAACTGTAAAGTTATAAAATAACTGCTGGTGAAAAATATGAAGTTTCTTGAAAATCCCACGGAAAAAAATAAAATCACCAAACAATCAACATCCTGTTTCATTTTTTCTTAGCAAAACAAGGATTTGTCACCCTAATTAATTGTATCGGTAAAGAAATTCTAAATAATGTTGAATCAACACACATTGTCACATTTTTTTAATATTAACAAGGCAAGAAACTTCATCAAAAGAATAGGACAGAAAACAGTACAGAAAATGAACAAGAGGGAATTAAAGAAAAGATTGGATATATAAAAGTTACTATGGTTACTTAGAAGATATCTGGTCGCTTACCGAGCCGAATGCACACAGTCCACTTTGTCTTACTCTATGACTGTAAAAAGTGGTCATTAAAGGTGAAAGAAACACGAAGCCTCCAGTATCATTGGTCCTGCTTCATGAAACTACCACGTGTCTAATGTGGACATCAGGCATAGATATTCAGGTAAAAGAGGTAAGTCAGTTGATGAGATCGCCCATCTTCAACATATATTACACGTGCTTACGAGTAATAATAGTTACCGAAGACTCTGATAGTTGCTTTGAGACAGACATGTAAGTGCTAAGATTGGTATCTACAAGAAACCCGATTCCAATGGTTGGAGAGTCTTAGTAGTGTGACTTATAATCGATCAAAGTTGTGTAGATGAATCCAAACTTTATCTTCATCCTAACATTCCACTGGCTGCTTTAATCCTTTCCATCTAAATTTAGTGGCTTCCTAGAATTTTCGATTACAACACTTGTATTTCGTTACCTTTCATCTTGTTGCCTAATACCTTGAAGTGTTGATGTGAAGTATAGTAAATCAAATCGTGACAAAGTAATGTCAGGTCCTATGGTGATACTGACCAAATGACTGGCTTCTGTAATACATACTACCGACAATATTATCAAGTCAGAGGGTCCTCAGACCACTACTTCGGACTGAACCTACAATCCATTTTCTGTCGGAATAAACTTCTCTTCCATTGAGACACGGTGAGTGAAACGCAAATAAACTTCTAAGGCCGCTATATTTTAGGTGTATGTAGTGTTTAGAAATTCTACCTCAGGATGAAACAGCTATGTTTTCAATGGAAATTCACTTGACTGTAGTCCATGTACATCAACTTCAAGAGGACTCTTAAATGAATTAATAACTGTCTACAGTGGTGAAATTTCATGTTTTTACTGCACAGCGAATGCATTTATGCCTTTTTTCCACATTGAAAAAGCCAACAGTTAAGGGATAAAGTAAAATCAGATACATCAAGATAAGGCTACATTGCATTATGCTTAGCGGTTGAAGGCAGGTAACAGGAAATTACGCTTGAGCTAGGATTCGTATTTTTTTTTAAACACAGGTAGGTAGGGGGTTTATCTTCTAATCTGAATTAACTGACTCTTTTCCATAGATATGCACCATCATCTTCTGCTTTAGTTAGAGACATTGTGTTCGTTCTTTTATTTGTAACTGACTTTTTGTACGGTTGTACTAGATCAATATACTAATCACTGAAGAGTCAGTGAATCACGCTGTATAATAAGACTCCATTTATGTTCCACTAAAGGGATATTAATTAATGTACATCATACTTAGCATAATGTTGGCCACCTATCATTCATTATCAGACGGATTTGAAAGTCATCCTCAGGATATAAGGAGAAAAATGATAGTCAATAAACATGATTCGACTGCATACTTTAAAAGTGATGAGTTAGAAATTCTTTACCGATATTTTGTATCTATCTACAGGTAATCATCAGCAAAGTGTAGTCTTAAGAGAATCGATACCATTCACAAACTTTAAACACTTACTGTATCATACCACAGGCGCATCCAGAGCTTTGCATTGGATGCTGACCTCCTGCATGAAATCATTCAGTCAATCTCCTATACCTAGTTCTTGCCTAAATTTATCAGTCAGTTAGTGTAGCATGTTCAGATCACAATGAGAATTACATAAAATGAAACAAAAGAGATATGTGCCTTACTATTTAACAAAGTCTTAAAAGACTGAGCTGTAAATGTAGCATACAAAGAGTGTGAGTTGACTAGACCATTGATCATAGTGTACAACTCCAAAGGTAAAAAGAGAGCATAGTATACAGTCCAGTGAACCATTCATGGATCATCCATCCACTTACCCACATCCCTATTTTACAATTAGACCTACAAAGAACAATACTATACCTGTGTAATTAACACTCGAATCGAAAATGATTTTATGATTTTATACAATTCTCGGTATCTATTATGTGGTATCCTGGAATAGGATCATGAGGGTTCAATAATTATCTAATTACTGACTTATTTCAGTTTTTTTTAAATCCCACTGAGAAAGATGAACCCATGTTTTAAAGTTTGACAGATACTTCCCTGCCAATCAATCATCTGAACAACGGATTAAACGAATTTTGGGGATTGAATAGACAGTCACCTTTTTTCTCTCCGACTACACTAACCTACTGAACCATGACTTTGTCTCCCATGCATTAAAACAAAATATTAGATATCCTGATTGACAAGCAAACAGATTTATAATCTTTGATCAAGTCACGTAAGAAAACGGGGAAGAACTATGTAGTTAATAAACTCTCTAGCTGCTAATACTACTACTATTACAGGCGTTAATATACTACTCACAACTGTCAATCGCATTAAGTTGCAATATTAGTGTAATGAAAGAATTTTACTTGTACTGGAAATAAGATATGAAGCGTTTAAAGGGAGACTTAGAAAACGTCAATCAGTCAGACAGAAATTAGCTCTTAATAGTAATAATAATGATAATAACTAAACAGGGGGAATAATTATCGTTTTCTGATGTTTCCACTAGAATTCATAGGTGTTTCATTTTATATTTTTGAAGAGGACCTATTATGACAACTACACATACTTCTCTATGCAGGAAAGAAGGAGACATACAAAAAATAAACATATCATGGAAAATAAAGGTGAACCTGATTTAATGAGGAAAATGGGGAGAAAAGTGACAAAAAAAAGTTTTTATCTTAGTGTTGTAGAAAAGAAGGATACAAAATTAGTAAGAAAATTGGGTTTGAATAGAAGAAAGACAGAGATGTTGAAGAAGGTTAAAATTAAGACTGCACAATACAATTGAGTAATGTGAAATCTACAAGATAGGCCAAAAAAAACTAGCGTAAAATCTGTCAGAGTAGCATGTAAATTTACATAAGCATACATTCAAAAAGTACAATGAAGTTAGGAAAAATAAAGATAACATTGTCATAAAAAGAGAAAGAAAGAGTAAAAGAAACACAAAAGATAAAATGAGATGAAAGGTGGAAATGCATCTACCTCATTAGGATCAATTTCGAGGCAACAGCAGAAATATAACTGTTGGAAACCTCACAAGGGGTAACGATCTATGTATAGTCAAAAAGCATTAGATCTAGTACGAAGTCGAAGATGTACATTCTCGTAAAAATCTAAAATTAGAATGAAACGGCTAATTATTTAGTACTGGTTAATTTTTAACAGTCAATCAGCTGATAGTATTTCAGAATAAAAACTAGCACAAATTATTGACTTGATGTTGGCTAGTTGTAAAGTCTTAGATTTGTATTTCATCCAACCTGGGACTCATCAACCGGATGCACTTACATTTACATTGCTATCCTTCCTTAGACTCAAACCCAGAACTTATCAAAAGTTAGTTATTCAGTTAACTGTTTGTTTAATCTCTAGAACCCTCTTCTTGTCAGCAACAACAAGCATTATTTGTAATTTGGACATTTTAATTTTTCGTTGTTTATCCTGCGTACATAGTCATAATAACAAAGACAAAAACAGGTTAAAATGGCCGACTGCAGCGAACAACTGCTTCATATCATTGTAAACGTGACAAACAGTCTAATTATCGATAGTTGCTCGTCTGGTACAGTACAAACAATACTTGGAAACTTTAAAAATCTACTAAAATATCTTTGATTTGTGAGCTTCCCTATTCAGAAAAAAAAAATTATATTGCAATGAGTTTCGAACCCTATTAGGTTTACTTTGCCTGATATTCTAGTGAATGAACAGGTTTGTAACAAAACAAATCACCTTCACAACTCTCCTCGATTATTTTGTTGGTTCACAATTAGGGTCAAATACAATTTGACCTTATATCAACAAAGAAAAAGTGATAATTGAAAAGGATGAACAGAAGAAACCAAAAATCCTATGAAATAAATAATTAAGATGAATAAACCTAGAGGGCTTTAGAAAAAAAAAAATACATGTTCACTCCACTAGCATATATACATCCGTAAACACACAGGCAGAGGAGAAAGTAAAACAATAAGCTGTATTGTACACAGGCAAATAACGCGAATAGAAAAGACTGTAAAGACGTCCAATAGGTAAATGCAATGTGTTTCAGACTAGAATTGTGTATTTCTTATAAAACAAAAAGAAGATGACCAGGTTATTTTCAAAGTTAATTGAAGTATTTTTTTTTAAAACACAGAGCATACATTGCATGCTCACGTATGTGCATGCCAACACACACACACAACGCACGCACGCACACACACACACACAAAGAGTTAAACAAATAAATAAACAGTAACAATCAAATGATAACAAAACTACGCGCAGTTATCGACAAAGTTAATGGGGAGAAAAAGAATTAACTTTTGTTTTTAAGGTCAAAAAGATACAGGGATATTCAAAAAAAAGGAGGTGGAATAGGAGGGTATTTGAAAATGTCACCAAAAGCTGTTCACCAACATCCTAGATTCCCATTGTTATTATTAGTAACAACAACAACACTAACATCGATAACGTATTCAACTACTATTAATTAAATATTTAATTATTTGATGAGTGAATCAGTTGGCTAATTAGTTAATATTTTAAGTAACAGATGCACGAAACCACATGAAAAATAAAAATTCTAATTATTGTGCAAACATTTTTTTTCTACTCCACTTTTCTTCATCCTATTCTGCTTATGTATAAGGCTTAACTAAATGAGGAAATAAATGTAGAAATCAAGTTAACTAAAGACAGTTTATTCTAATGAAAAAAAAATTTATGATATATGCCTTTTCTGTTAAAGAGAAACACTTTAGTATTACATTGTAGTCAGTTAGTCAATATCAGCATTAGACTTGGCGCATTATTAAGTAAAAGCCTCAGTTTCTAAGCATTACATCAACACATCAAGAAAATTAGGTAACGAGATGAAAGACAAAGGAATGCAAATACTGTAATGGAAAATTGTACGAAGGTATCAAAATTAACCGAAATGTTAGGATGAAGATAAGATGTGGATGCATCTGCACCATTTCAACTGATTCTGAGTTATATCGCGTAGTCTCCAATTGTTGGCCTTATTTTGAGGTACCTGTCCAAGAAATTAAAATTCTCCTACAAAGCTCACATCAACAGTCAGAGGCTTCATGAACCGATAACATCTCCAGTCTGGCCACTCCTAAACTTTTCTCAACCTAACTCGACTTCAGCTACCACACTGGATCAAAGTAGACTGTGAATGGGCACGGAGAATATATGTCTCAGTTTTTATCTAAGACTGTATACGTAACTTCTAAATAACTCATGTGGTAGTTCGATGGAACAGCGGTGATAAATAAGCTGAAACTCCTTCTTCCACTTTTAATGGCTATGCTTCAAGGTGATACAATAGGATGTAGAGAATAATCCATAATACAATTTACCTTCAGTAAACGATAATACATGTCGCCAGTGTCATAAATGGTATAAGTTTGGCAAAAGTGGATCAAGTCTATTCTATTAGTGCTGAGATATTTCCCAACACTATAACAAAAATTGATACTGCTCTCCAAGGAGGTGAAATGGTCGCTGCGTTGAACCTTACGCCCTATTGTTATGCACTATATCAACGTAGACAAGTCTTGCGATAACAATTTTCATTTCTGAGGTGAAAAACGCACCCAGACATTCTCGAATTATCATGTGAAGTGTTTGGAAGACTTTTCGTTTTGTCAGTTTCTTCAACTAGCATGACTATGTAATCTGCAAACAAGAAGTCGACTATTAGTTCTCCTGTAAGCAGATCGATTCCGTGAAGTCAGATCACCATACCCATGACAAAGATGAATATAAGATGATGGGTATTTTTGAGGAATAGTAAACGATGTAGATAGACCATTCAACAGCTCACTAGGAGTATTTGAGTAAAAAGCCTTCAGTAGAGTGATGCATTCAGTGAGAAACGTTGTCCTAAAGCCCCTCTACATTGGAGTGAAATGCTACCTCTAGAATAGGAAATGCAGCTAATATCAGACAGTGATATATATGCCTATGTTACAAACTGATGAACAGTGAGGATTTAGTTAGTGCATCACAAAGGTTTGAAATTCGTATGCTTTCTTCAGGTTTGCTGTCCCTCAACCCCATTCACCCGTAAGGTGACCACGGAACCACGGAATTAAAAATACCTTTTTCACCAGGCTGTGGTTATAAAAAGAGGATCGTACTTCTCTTTTGAAGTCAATCCAAAACAAAAGTGAAAACTGTAAGATTACTTTTGTCACCCTTGTATGTATAAGCAAAGCTTTAAAAGGCAAATATATTAATTAAATTGATTTCGTTGATGATCAGCTTCCCTTACCACAAACTGGTAAACTAATTCCATCTTATAGAGTATTGGAATAGTTTACCGATATAACAATAGACGGAACCAGAGATGAACTATCCATACCCAGAATGAAACTCAAGAAACTTCTACTTTTATGCCCTGAGAATGCAGAATTTCAGTTCAGCAATAAAAAAACCATTATGGTAATCAAAAGCCTTTCGTAGTCTGTTCTTGGAGATATATTTAGGTTGGTAGGTAGGTTGATGGTACATTTGTTTTATGTAAAGAAATTAATCGTGTAATAAATTTGTTTGGAATATATAATCAAATATACATATAAACATTGAATTTAATTTGGAACACACAAAGGACAATGAGTTCCTACTTTTTGGGTTCGAGTCCTCAGTAAACAAGAAATAGACTTTGTCAGGGGTTTGTCTACAGAAAAGAAACAATGAGTTGACAGCATTTTCTGATTAAGGTTTCTGTTTCAAAAAATACAGGCAAGGACTAGGTTAAAATGCTGGTTTACATATCTCAAAAACTGCGCTGCTAACAAAAACTGGTTGAAAAGCTTGACCTCACCAGTTTGAATTTATAACTGGATTACAACTTAGTGCTTCCTTAGTTGTTTGTCCTATGAGGTCTGAGTGGGGCTTGGAAACAGTAAACCCGAGGAAATCAGGCATGCTTCAAACCTGGTCGCAGGTGTATCGATCAGATATTCACACCCCACCAGGTTCTGGAGACATAGATACATTTACCGACGCCCAACACTGGTTGTATTTCTCGACGTGAAGGTGGCATTCGACTCCATCAATCGAGGGGTTTTATGGTAGTGTTTCTCACTGAAAGGAGTGCCGAGTAAGTATATCACTCTGTCAAATGTTCTGTACTCGAACACCCGTGGGAGTTTATAGACTATGGTGAATTATGTACATCGAGTGGTGTCCGTTAAGAATGACCACTCTCTCCATTCTCATTTAACTTTATCATAAACATGCTTATGATGGTCTCCCCTTCGTTATCGCCTAACCTCAAAGGGATTGATCTTATCACAGGAGAATTCTTAATATATCTAGAGTATGCAGATGACGTAGTCCTGTTAAGACCCTGACAGGATAGTCTTCTGGACATATTGAGTGACCATTTGAGAATGTTTGGAATGAATCTCTCGCCAACCAAATGCAAATTGTTGCCCCAGGACCACTCTTCGCTGGTCCGTCTAACAATAGAAAGTGAAACAGTTGAACGCGTTAACAACTTCACTTATCTGAGAAGTTGGATCAATCGCGGTGAGCCGATGACCGACGAAATTTCTGCACAGATACAAAAGGCTCGCTTGACTTTCTACATTTATGGCGCCACCATGATATCCGATTGTCGATAAAGAGTCAATTGTACTCTGCTGCAGTTCTCTCTCCTCTACTGTAAGGCTATGAAAGATTGCCATTGAAGGTAGAGGATATGAGAAGGCTTCAGATGTTCGACCATCGTTGGCTTCGGTAGCATAGGCCACGTGTCATGTTGTCACCGCGTCAGTAACGCAGAAGTCAGGTGTAAGGTTTTAGGGAGGAAAGGAATATCAGTTCACGTAGTTGTGAACCTTCATCGACTGAGATGGCTGGGATACGTGTTACATATATCTAATCACCGTCTGCCTAGTGGCGCGAAGTTAGGTGAAGTAAGTTAAGGTTAGACGGCTCGATGCACCCAGACTAAAACGCGACACCACTAGATGAAATTGTTGATTGTTGGTCTGAGCTGTGTAGGGAATTGTAGAATTCTCGGTTGGGGTCTGCGTGACAACGAAAACGTCGTTGGAAACTATAGGTGAAATGGCTCCAAAGAGATCCCAGCGGCGAAAATGTATCCATACACTATCCTTATATCTAAATCTTCCAAATGAATTCGGTATTTTCTTATCATTACTTCTTGTCGCATCACGGTTTTCTACCATTTCTTCGCTCCTTTTTCTCTATTTTTGCTATCTTTGATCTTAGGGTACCCTGGCTTGATGTGCTGATATGAAGTGTGGCAAGTTGGACGGCTACGCAGTAATGAGTGGTCTTACGTTGATCTTGACTGCCTATCTGTCTTGACAATCAAAAAAATGATGTAGGAATGAGGGGTTATGTAAGAAACATGGAAGTATTTGACAATGTGAATAAGTAGGTTGAAATCAAAAACTGAAGCAAGCGTAACAAAGCGAATAAACAATCGTCAGTGTGAAAGAGAATGAATAATCAGTAGCTGTCTCACCCACACTTGCCTAACCTTAGTTCACCTTAATTCAAACATTTAACTTGTCATAACCACCAATCTTCCCTATATTTTAGAATGCACAAAAACAATCTGACTAAATAAATTTGAAAGAATGCTAAGTGGCTGGAGGCAATCAGCAGGAAGCCCTAGACCTGGGTTTCAGTCATCACCAAGGCATATTTACAACACTAAGTGAGTGATACTCCCCTAGAGATCCGAGCATGCATCACGTAGTACTGCAGTCAGAAGAGTTACCACTAAGCTACTGAAGTCATAATTGATCTGCTGCAAGGTTGGATTACATAAAGCGATTGGTAATACACAATAAATGACTCAGGCTTTAATTAGTAACTTCTTTCATTCAAACTTCCTAGTCTGTACGGTTCCCCTTCTAATCAATTTTTCACTGATGAACTATCCTCCTCAGAGAAATATAGGTGTGCTGATTATCTGATGCTGTACATACCCTGTAGTTATTAGGTTAACACATGGCTGATATTAGTAATGAATTATTATATGTTCATCGTACACTAAAACCTTCTTCCCGTATTGCTAAAATTCATAATGGGGAACTAATCTTATGAGGTGTTCAACGAATAGTTGGTCAAAACCATTTATAAATATAATTATTTAAACCCACCCCTTGTGAAATGCAAGGAAAACTTCCGTGAACAAATTTGTTTCCCATGAAATCACACATTAAAGCAGTAGATTCGCACTGAAAAATAATTAGTATCTGCATCTAGTAGTGTGTAGAACCATACTTCTTATCTCATGACAAAATTTCCTAGATAAGATGACAAAGACGAAGTACATTTTTCATAAAAATGGCTAAAAGGTAGTAGGACAATAGCCTGATGAATAGGCAAACCAATTACTCCCCCCAAGAGAAATATCACTTAGCATTAGTTTTAAGTTGTAAACGTTATGCTACTTACACTTTTGTCAGTAGATAAAATATGCACATAAAAAAATAAACAAGAACGTTAAAAATAGGACAAAAGTGCATTCTCGGGAGGAAGACCTAATAACCTGCCCCACCCACATATATTGGATGTACAATTCTGAGACACTGATGAATAAAATGTGCGATTATGTTGGTGCTCTTGATATAATAACAAAATGCAAGATAAAAAACCATTTCCAAAGAAACAAAATCCAGAAGCAAATCGAAGAGAGTTGGGTTTCAAAGACAATCACAATCCATGAAATAAATTCAAGCAACAAAATGATAATTCAACCGGCACGAAATAAAAGTGGTAAACGGTAATGATAAGAAGACTAGAACGCTTTTAATAGGCAACCTACGGTAATATCTAACTCACTTAGGAGAAAAATCACAAAAAAGAACTCAAAAATGGTTGTGTAGTGATATTTATTAAAACCATTTAAAGGTGAGATCACATTCTGATATGATAGCAATCAACCTACATTTACAAAAAATTTCTTTACTTTAAATTGTGATCTTACAATTTTTAAACTGAGTGTGGGAAATTTTAAATTTGCAGCAAGGAAATCGAGTTCATTAACAATCATGTTAAAAATGAAAGCATTTGAAAAATTGTGATCATTGTTAGATGGTCTAACCTCAAATGTGTTCGTCTTTTTGTATTCTTCAATAACAGAAGATGGTAGATATCAGATTCATGGATTTCAAGTGTGTCCGTCAATAGTTTAAGTACAACTTCCACTGTAGTAGCCTTTGTTTAAACAACAAGACATACAAAACTATGACTTGATTATCTAAGATAGCCGTAGTTTGGCAGACTATTATTTGTACTAGGTGATGATTGAAAATGAGATGGAAATCTGGACCGCGGCTGCATTCGAACCAGTCACCACTGGGTTACCGGCCCGGTACTCTACCAACTGAGCTACGAGGTCCGACTACTGACCAGAATTTTATTTCACTTCAATCACCAAGGGTTTTGCCCGACTACCACATCCAGATTTTCATCTCACCTTCAATCATCACCCAGTGCAAATACTAGTCTACCAAACTACGGCTATCTTAGATAGTCAAATCATGATCAATATGATGCTCCTCCTATCTGTTTCAGGTAGATTTGGATTGGGATGAGAGGTTCTGACAAGGCTGCCAGTGTGAATGCAATCAAGCGGTAGTAACGCGTCATGAATTCACAAGATAGTCGGGCAAAAGCCTTGGTGATTGAAGTGAAATAAAATTCTGGTCAGTAGTCGGACCTCGTAGCTCAGTTGGTAGAGCACCGGGCCGGTAATCCAGTGGTGGCTGGTTCGAATCCAGCCGCGGTCCAGATTCCCATCTCACCTTCAATCATCACCCAGTACAGATACAAAACTATAACGATCGGAGATACATGTTACTGCTGTATGCAGATTAGTGGACTGCAGTGTTAGTAGTAAACCCAATGTAAGAAAACACTGACCACCCTTTTTGACATATTGATGTTAAATTCATTCATTGTGAATTGATCATAATTAGCTGAGATCGGTTTTAAATGAAGGTTTTATCAGTTTTATCAGATCAGCTATGCAGCACGTCAACATATTTCACTTTCAAATAGTGGGAAACATATTTAAGCTAACTCTGTCTGTCAACGATTGGATGACAGACGGCGTCATGAGGCCTACTACAATAAAGATATGGTTATAACTTAATTTAGGAAAGTACGTACGGTCACTAAATTCCACTTGACTTCAATTTCAAAAAGATGTATCTTATACACTGCATCGCATTGATCGCCAAGTACGCAAATAGGGTTTCAAAGTATTCAGACAAATGTGTATACGACGTACGTAAACATAACCGATAGGTTACGGGTTCGAAGTCAACTCCAACTACAGAGGTTAGGGCAACCAGGTAGTACATCACTAACCCTCAGACAATAGGCATCATTCATCACCTAATGTCGAGTGAATTTTAATTCTTTGTAGGTGAATGAATTTTACTATGAAACAGCGAATGAATGTAAGGCACTAGAGAAGACTATAACCAAAGCCGTAAATATACTGCACAAAGGGAAACCAATACAATTACACTTAAGACAAAAAAGAAGAGAACATTGTTGAATTAGATTTAGAAACATACATAATGCACAGGCGATGCCTAAGGTTGTACAGGGCTTACTAAATGTTCCTACACCGGAATGATTGCTACGTCGAATTCTTGACATGTCAAATTCACCAAGTTCATTTAACACCAAAATGACTTATACAGTTACTGGAACCTTTACTTCATAAAATAGTTCAGGTCAGTGTAAACGATGTATTCCATTCATACATCCAATCAACATAAAACCAGACATTACTACGTAACGCTCCAAGTTCCCACAGCTCATATCACCACATCAAGCAAAAAACCAGTAAAGTGGAAGATGAAGATAAGAAAATTCAGTCAAAAAAAATATGAAAGAGAGAAAGGAAAAATGAGAAAATGGTGAGATTCCGTATAGCGTCATTAAGATAAGGACAATATGCATATACATCTGCGCCAACGACTCCGGTTCTCAGCCACATCACCTACACTCTCCAATCACTCGTCTCTCTTGTCCCATGCACTCTAAACATCCAGTCTGCATACCCATACATGGCTCAAACCAACAGTCAAACATTTCACACATTAATGCCATCTTTTAGTATGGCCACCTCGAGCCCTTTTCCAGCCTGAACCTACTTCTCACAACATTGTGTGACGAGGCAGACGGCGACTAGGCATATGTAACACAGTCCCAACCATCCCAGTTGATGAAGGTTCACAACTGTGTCAACTGACTTACCTCTTCTCCCTAAAACTCTATGCCTGACTTCTGTGGTATGCTTAACACTCAGGCTTAAAAAAGCTACTCTAGCTTAGAATAGGACTAACTTAGAATTAATTAGTCACCACATACACATGAAAATATTTTTAAATAAAATTAGTGCTTATAAAATCAAACATGAGTATTTTCTGAACGCTTCGCTATCTAAGCGACAGCTTCTTTTTCGGAGGATTAGCATATAAGCTTCCAGTCATATACTTTTATGCCACAATTGACTGTATATTGTTTATGTAATGAAATCATAATCAGTAACAATCTTATAATAGTTTTATCTTAAATTCAATCGCATTTGACACATGAGAGAAGGTAAAATTATAAAGTGACAGGAAGATGCGTTGTGAACGCCTAATTATAACCCATCTCGAAAAAACTGTGATTTGGTAGAAACCGGAGGGTGGGTAAACCACGACTGAAGACGTCGGTTTCATAATTGTCGGTACTCCATTTAACACAGTCATTCGGCAACATTTGTAAGTCTTTCACCGACTGATTTCAATTCTTTGACATTAGAATGATGTCAGCTATTCATAAAAGCTATTGTCTAGACGACAGTTCAATGACCTGGGCAATGACAAAAGAAGCAGAAAAAAGACAACAAATGAAAACTGTAACAACAAACTTACAACAGATGCTGACCATACTGTAGTGTGTGTCAACCCGCTACGTATCAGTACACTCTCCCAACTTCCCAAGTGCATAGAACTTCGGTGCAATAAATCAATATAATCATATGGTAGAAGATAATGCCAACGTAACAAAAAGACTAATAGAGCGGTCAGTAAACAGTGTTGAAGGCACCATAAGTAATCTATATACAAATGTTCTTTCTATAATACAATGAATCAGAAAAAAATAATGAAAATCGATAAATTATGATTAAAAAAGTTGGCGCTATTCACTGAACGACTATGATCTAAAAGATACTGGATGAACGTTGGCTTCTTTTTACAAAACTTGTACGCACTACTCATCTTTGGACACTCCAAAGTTATTTATTGCTGATGGGCTTAAATATAAGATGAAATAGCTGTTCATCAACCTCTTACACATCTGAGACAAACAGACAAATCAACGCAGAACTGAGCAAAGAAGTGTATGACTTCAAGTTGCTATACTTCACAGCTACACACACACACAAGCAAAGTTATGGAAGCCTATGATACTCTAATAAAGGTTACAAACTTACAAAATGTGAAACGGTTAAGAATTTGTGATCCAACGATTGTTAGATGCGTAAACCATCGAGTAATAGCTTCGTAAAGGCTCTTTAATGTTATCTAGTTAGTAGTGATTCCTTCTTTTTTATATAATACGAAGTGTTTTCACAACCAGAAGGGGTGATAAGTACTATTTTACATAGAATAACCCGCATGACAATAACGATTAGCAATTCTATTCAAATTAGGACACTGATTTTGAGTCAATGCTATAACGACTTTGAATACTATCCATTGAAAACAGTCGAATAAACAGTAAATATGATGGATTACTAAGTAAGATTGATTTTTCATATCACTGGGTAACATAGTATTCTAGATACTATCATTCGACTGGTTGAAATGCACTGATAGACACACAACTAACTCAATCGTTCTTTACTTTAAGGTACAATGCCATAAACTGATCACTTCTAGCATTGGCATACATTATGATTCTTTTTTCTAAATGCATTTCTAGTTGTCATGATTTATACTGGATACAAATTTTAAAAGAAGTTATTTAAAATACACATACCTGTACAAAAATGATTGGTAAAAAGCACCCATAGTACACTGCATGCCCTGTACCAATTAAAATATCTGTCATTCTAGCATTGAAATCACATCGATGCAATTCCACTTCATCACGTATTTGTTCAGGTGTCGCACCTAAACACTGATGACTCAGTAGAACAAGGTTGTTAGAGTTTAAATCCATTGTATAATAAGCAGTTTGAATTAATGAATTGTCTTTTAATATTCGAAAAGATGATACAGATGAATACGATAATGGGAAAAATATATTCTTTGAAGAAAGGCATGGCCAGTCTGTAAATATTGCAATGGATCGCCTGAGGCAAGATGATATGATCTAAAAGTGACATTAGTATAGACAAGAAAAGAAAGATGACTTATGGAAACAATCGAAATGTAGTCGCAATTATACCCTAATATGAAATTTTAGTTAGTGAAAATCTAGATACTAAGTTTGGTTGCCAGGTTTCATGTTGATCCATCTGTCAACAAGCAGCTAGATAACATAATCAAAATAAAAAACTTGAAGAATGCAATCGTCATATCTATCGCCAAATATTTTAGAACCTATTAAAGATATTGCATGTAAACTTGAAAACCCCAGGTAAAAACCAGACCGATCAACACACTATAGTGCATCAGTTCACCTTACAGCACCTCTTAACAAGAGATAAAACTTACAGCAGGAATAAAGTATTGCAGAGAACTGGAAAGTAATTCACGATAGAGAAAAAAGGACTGGTGAGCTTTCTTTAAGACAGTTAAAAACCATGAAATAAGTTAACCAGTGTGTGGAATTAATGGATTTATTACAGTGAGATTGACTTAGAGTTATTTCAATCCTCAGAGACGTTGAGTCAATGAAATCTTTCGGTTGACTGACAACATAATGATAAGTGTTTCTTGTTTCTAAGATGACAGGTGAAACTATACATACTGACTTGAGGTATTAGATTCCTTCATCCAATTATGATTTATGACACTGTGGTGCATTGATTCAGACGTTTTGTTTTTAATCACTTGATTGCAAGGTGAAACTCACTCTATGTACTTTGATTTAGTCTGAGTGGCATATAAATAGCCTAACAGCCGAAAACCTAGTGTACAGTATGTTCTATTTTATTCTAGGCATTGAATTGGATTTATGGTAATGGAAAGAGATTCTGGAGCTCACTCAGTGGTTAGTAGAATATAACTCAGTCAGGAGCAAATAAGGAGTCTACGGAATTTCGGAAAAGAACATTTCAACCATACTTTAAGAACTGTATTTTCAAAAATATTATTATGTTGTGCTTTGACGTATCTTTAAAGGTGCATTCATATAAACTAAGTAAGCATAATCTAATGAACGCCGAATACCCCTACACATAGTACTTACTTTTCTAACATATCGATTGGTATAGCCATAATATATATGATTGCATACATACACATCCAAAGCGTTTCTTATATAATTCAATGTTACAGTTCATAATCCATCCACTGATGACAATCTAGATGATATAATGAAAGTTCTACTCACTTATTTTCTTCATAAATACTAAGTGACATACTCCTATTTTGACTGCACAGAGTGAAGCGATTGGAGAAGGAGGAGACCACTTAGTGATTTGTTATTACGTTTTTATAGGTTAACTTCAGCAGATGACATACTCGATAACAGGGCGAATACTTACAAGTTGATGAACTTCAGATATGCAATGTAAAAGCAAATCAACGTAGACTAAGCCAGCAGAAAACGAGTGAGCGTAGCCTTTTTACTATCAAAATAAGGTAATTTTCAAATCTATAAAACTGAATACGTCTGGCAAGGTGTTTGTGCGAGAAACCATAAGTTCTCAAATAAGATCGTTGAGACAAGAGAAGCCGATGATCAATGATATAAGATGGCATGCATCACTGTTAACCCAACTCAACTAGCTAAAATCCCAGCACACATGACCTTTGTTCCCCTTTCGTCATTGTCGTAATTTTTGTCACTGTCTTATGACAACTTATGGATCGAAATTAGCCACAATAATAAGGTCAATAGGCTGATTCCATTATTCTAGGTATACTAACGAAAGCTTTTCTAAAAGAACTAGAAAGATCAAGATAAATAATATTTGACCACTTCAACAAATTATTAACACTAAATAGTATGCTGTGAAACCTTTCCTTATGCCTTCCACATTTTTGGTGCCTGAAATGTAGTACAAAAACTGGAAAGTCAGTGCCTTGAAATAGAGAAGGAAGGTATGCATCACTGGAAATTATCATTTTTTACTTTTTAAGGTGTGCTTAACATACATCCAAATCAACATAAGACCAGACATTACTACGTAACGCTCCAAGTTCCCACAGCTCATATCACCACATCAAGCAAAAAACCAGTAAAGTGGAAGATGAAGATAAGAAAATTCAGTCAAAAAAAAAATATGAAAGAGAGAAAGGAAAAATGAGAAAATGGTGAGATTCCGTATAGCGTCATTAAGATAAGGACAATATGCATATACATCTGCGCCAACGACTCCGGTTCTCAGCCACATCACCTACACTCTCCAATCACTCGTCTCTCTTGTCCCATGCACTCCAAACATCCAGTCTGCATACCCATACATGGCTCAAACCAACAGTCAAACATTTCACACATTAATGCCATCTTTTAGTATGGCCACCTCGAGCCCTTTTCCAGCCTGAACCTACTTCTCACAACATTGTGTGACGAGGCAGACGGCGACTAGGCATATGTAACACAGTCCCAACCATCCCAGTTGATGAAGGTTCAAAACTGTGTCAACTGACTTACCTCTTCTCCCTAAAACTCTATGCCTGACTTCTGTGGTATGCTTAACACTCAGGCTTAAAAAAACTCAAGCTTTATAAAGCGCACTTTGTGATATTGTTCATATAGGAGGGTTAGTGACGATCTAGGCAGACAACTATGCGCTGGATTAAATGAGGGTAATCAATACCTTTCGTCGATTCATAGTGTAACAGTTGGTCTTCCCTTGAGGAATGCAAGGAAAAACTACATTATTGTTGTGTGAATATAGAAACCAAGAGATATTTGCCACTTTATCCCATTCAAATATAACCCTCTCCGCGTCAGAATAGGAAATCGAAAGAAAAACTTTACATACCAATCCGTGTAATAATAAGATATTGCTGTCGGATGTTCACTAACTTACAAATGTTTATGCTACAATGTTAGATACTTTCAGTTTTATGACGTCGTAGTAACTGCACTAAAAATCTTTACGAATAATACACCTCAACTTGTTCGCTGAAATAGGCAAACCCGTTGTTATATTAAGATAGCAATTGTCGATGCACTTTTATGGGGATTCACATTGTCAGTTTTTATAGGAAGTCACTGTTTCTAGGTCATAATATTTATCGATATCTACGCATATGAAACCCCTAACGAATTAAAAGATGGACATTAAACATGCAGCAGTTTCTAATAAACTTTAGGATATGTACACTTCTAGTAATGATGGGTAGTGGCTAGCATCGATACTTTGTAAATGTACACGAGGAAAATGTGTTTCTTAAACGAACTACTTATTAGTAGTTAAATATTTATACGTAAAAACTTTGTGAACTTTACAAACTACGCAACTGGCGCTGAAGTAGCATCGATTATCTTTTCATTCCAATTATTTGCCTGCTGGTGATATCGGACAAGCATAAAACCTAGATCCATAACTTATTTCGATTGATTCTAGTCATTTGGAACTTGAACTTCGCCATCATGAGCATAAAATGCAACAGCCTCTCCCTTTACTTCATTTATGATTTAAGGTAAAATCAAACTTGTAAATTTTATACAGCGAATGAAACAATAACAACTGAAGAAAGCTCAGAAAGCCACAGTTAACTAGTAGCCAGTCGTTAGAGGAGATGCAATTAGAAATGGATTGCACAACAAAGTGATGTTATAGACCATATTATCGGCTTTGACAGGCTGGTGTCAAAATTTATCAGCGTGGTAACTGAAAGTACACACAAAAGAAAAACAGGATCCACTCATAAATCAACTTATATCGAAGAAACAGTGAAAATCTCAGGTTATAAGTGGTTTTATATAGTGTGTAACAACCACTCTTGAGGTAATGTATGTGAATGAAATTTTAGAACAATAAGTGGTAAAAGTCATATGGAAACTGCATAACTCTTCTCTGGTAAGCCACTAACTTAATACAAGTCCTAGCATGCTTACTTATCTGTGCATCACTGACAAAACTTAAGTGGATTGATATGAAAATGAAAAACATATTGGAATAATATTATGGAACTCCTTTTTTCTACAGATAGATAAAGTAGGTTATTGAGAAAATCAATAATTGCAGTCCAGTAAACGGATAGGTAGATTTCTACACTACAACTGTAACGTCACACAGAATACCTGAGAGTTGATAATACTACTAATTAGAGTGGTTCAGTCAAATCACTAAAGTATAACTGAATTAAATCCGTGGTGCAGTGGTTCGCATTGGTAATGATGCTTATAGCAACACAATATACTGCTATAATGAGTTGTCAAAGATGCCTATATCCCTTATATTCCATACTTACCGTTTGTATATATTTGAACTGGTTTACTTCACGCTGGTGTTCTGATTGGTTCCTGTTTCTTTAAATGTACTAATTATTCCTTATCTTTCAAGGTTACTATGAATTCTGTAGGTAGGGTTTATTTTCAGTCCGAGATATCATAACTCGTCCGATTTCCAGTTTTTTGATTTCTCTTTGCGAATCCCTCGGGTTGAATGATCTCAACCCTCGACTATCAATCGTTAGTTATTTCCGTTCGTTCTCACAACTCCGCATCATAAAATGAGTATTAATTATACATTTGAGGGACAATAACCTATGATTAATGTACACTTTTGCAGTACGAGGAAAATTACGTTCCCTTGTAAAGGAAATACCTGAACACTAAATGCATCTCGCTTCTCCATCGGTTACACTGAAGAATGCCTCCTTGGTCGTTGTAAGATGATATTATCAACCATCTGTATATCACACAAACGAGAATTGATTTCGTTAAGGGTTAGGGGAAGTTAGCATCTTCTAAATGTTATGTTGCACTGGTAATATTTCCATAAAACGAAAGTCAAGAAACTCAATAATCATGAGAACATTCATACTCTAGGCTTTAAAATGCACTTTTAGTCTGAAGTTTTAAGTAATTACAAGAAATAAGACAGCCGAAGTAAGTTTGATAACCTGTTCCAACAGTCAGAAGTCTGAGAGAAATACACTTTAGAAGCGACACATGGCAGTAGCCTTAGCGATTCAACTGTCGACACGATGACACAGTATAATTTGTTGTTTTTCTTTATGTAAATGCAAGTGTTGTTTTCTTACATTCATAATAACAATCCCAAATCTGTCTAGAGGCATAGCTTTTTATAAACATTTTTAAGTGATTATCACTGATACGCGGACCAGAGACAAGCTTCTGACACTGAGAAGCAGCAGTAACTAAGACTATGCAGGGAAATATTTTTCGAATGAAGATCGGAAATTTTGCACCGCATTTTTACGAAACACTAAAAAGACGTGCTTCGGTTAGCTGTTATTTATTGACTAAGGAGTAGTTAGGGTGAACTGTGCATCCAATAACCTACAACTTGGCAGTGAAACTAGATCATCACATCTAAGTCCACCGATAAGAGGAGAGAAAAGACATACAAATCAGCAACCACGTGCACATTCACGTAGGCGGCAATGAGCCACACTTATCATGTTAGAACAAATAACGACACCTAACTTCCTAGCCCTCGATAGATGGAGCGAGGTTCAAATTGTTACGGCTTACGATGTTTGAAACATTACAACGAAAACCGACTGATTGTATACACCATTCATTCAATACCTTACGATTACATTATCCCAGAAGTACGCTGATTAATTTAACGAATGAGGAGTCATATTCTGACGGTAACCGATAAATGACACACACCAAAACACTATCAGATACACAACTAACGCAACAATGGACTTGTATCAAGGTTCACCACTACTAACTAGTGCAGAAAGAGAAGGCAGACTTTTACTATGTTTTAGTATCCCAAGAAAGAATTAAACCGTTTACATCATTCGCCGAAAAATACACTGACTTTGACACCATCTGAAGAAAAAACAAAACTGTTTTATTAAGAGCAACATTGACCAATGAATAAATCAGTTTTACGGAATACAGAAAATATGATGTGCACGGAAATGCCACAAAAACGGAGGTAAAGGACAAAAGCTAAAAATATCTGATTGATAAATCTGATCTAACGAAGACTGGAGATTTCCAAGGATGTAGGAATTACCACAGTAACGCTGTCACATAAGCATTAGTATGCAAAAGGACTTAGTTATAACCGTTACTTCAATGGATTAAAAAGGCTTTTTGATTATAGTAATGCAAACGAGTTATTTCGTTTAAAATTCCTATTTTTTGAGGTCAAGTCACAGCTGCAAGCTAGAGAGTGATGAGATTGAAAGGAGTCAGACTCAGGTCCTAGAGTGAAGTTATATGGTAAAGTCAATGCCGACGGTAAGGCATAAATATTGCGAACACCCTTGTTGCCTCAAAGAGTTCCGATACTGAAGACAAAGTTTTTAAAGTAAACATACAAACAAGTAGGCAAAATTAACGTAGAATCTCGCACACAAGTGCATCGGTTCAAGTTGTCAAAGTTCACAGTAGCATGCAAAGATTAAATGGATAGGAAAAGTCTGACATAAAGGAGACAAAGACGTAGAGCAGGAGGAAACTGAAGATAAAGGTCAGTGGATATGTTCAAGCTAGGAATGTCGATGTTGACAGGTCTCGGATCCCTTGTATCTATCAGCAGATAAATAACTTGTCACGTTTAATAGGACAGCACTAGTTCGAATCCTATCATTAGCAAAATCTTTTTCGAATCGGTAAACTCAGAAAGTGAAAAACACAAAACGATCATCATGCAGAAACATACATCAATCGATTAACTAACCTGTAGAAAACCTTTTAAGCTAACGAAGGAGGATCGCGATAGTGTTTTTTGATGATTATTATTGACATTATTGGCAGTACTGTGATAGTATTGTTGCTGTCGACGGGTGCAACGACTAACAGCCTTCTCCAAATAACGGAAATGATAAGTCAGAAGAGTCAATGCAGGACTGAAATATACATAGGAAATGAATAGGATAAACAAAAAACAATTATGATTAAAAAGACATACTGATATAAAACGAAGAAATGAATAGATTGAATAAAGTTTTTACAGTATTGCGACGTGAAATAGTACTGATAAACACAAACTCTAACAGAACGTGATTTTAACCAGCACTTTCCGTCTAGAGTGATAGCAGTTTAACCTTTCTTTAAAGTCATGGTATTTACGATTATGATAAAGAATATTAATGAGGTAAATCATATCTAAACCGTCTGGTGTGCGAAGAATTGCGATTGAAATGTCCAAGCAACCAGTCCCTTTTAGACACCTTATTACTCTACTGACTGCAGCTTTAAGAGGATGATGAGTACCAAATGATAGGTGCATTTCCGTTTAGTAAATGAGCATATATGTGTCTGATGAGTTTACATGTAGAAATTATAATTTAACTAGATAAATTGGCATTAAGTTTAACACTGAGGGTTTAGTTTGGTCGGCTACTCAGTGAATTTTAATTACTCTCACCCTAAAATATGTTAATAGTATAAATAACTCTTAAGTATGTTTATATGGTCATACTGTTTGACTGAATGACTGATTTCATTAAATAGTGAGTTTACTATCAGTGTTTTTGTTGGACATATAATTCAAGATAGTTATCTCAGCCACTCAAATGCTCAGCTCTACTGGTTTGTGTAACTAAGATGCTATATACAATTGATCGGTCAATATCACTATCTGATAAGATCAATATCCTGATGATACGATTGAATGTATAACAATTGTGCATGTGTACATGTTTGACGAATGCCTGGACAAATAAGCAACTTCTTAGGGTAAAAACATATTTAGACAGAGTACATTGAGTATCAGATTTTTAAAAGATATAAACATGATACCAACTTTATAACACTCCATGCATAAAGTAAGAAGACAGATAGGTTAGAAATAGGTTACAAGATCATAAATACACTTACACCTTACCGTTCTACGATTCCTGGAGATCTTTTTATTTCTCGTTTCTGTAGGTAGACTGATTTATGAACACAAGAATAACAACCGAAGTTGGGAGATAGGGTTTAAACCTGCAGGTAAGCGGTTAACATCCTACCATGACTGAAATTCTTCCTGAACTTCAATCACCATCCTTAGTATTTCTTCAGAGGTTTTTTCTAAAGATCACCCTTCTTTCTATTTTAGATTGTTTGTTAAATGTGCCACAGTGAAATAGTATTATCTATTAGATA
This sequence comes from Heterobilharzia americana, assembly GCA_944470555.2. Taxonomy (NCBI): domain Eukaryota; kingdom Metazoa; phylum Platyhelminthes; class Trematoda; order Strigeidida; family Schistosomatidae; genus Heterobilharzia; species Heterobilharzia americana. The sequence goes on along the minus strand of OX104132.1, from coordinate 28,432,492 downwards.
ACGTTTCGGACACTATTTATTGTCCTTATTCAGATGAATATTAACACGCCCAAGTTTTACCAATACATTGATGACTTTTCTTTTTCTGTGCAGCTAGGAAGTAAGACAACTTGAAATAAAGTAAGCACATGCTAGGTTTTATGATGCTTTGTCCGATTCAGTACATGATATAACCCAAAAGTGAGTATTTGGTAATAGTATTAAAATCTAGGAGGGCTGATGTTATCCTGTGTATGTCAAGTCAGTTGAATGTGTCCGCACCCTAGACGACGTTCCAGATAAGATTTATACTCAAACACTAGCCTCTTCCCTAACCAGCTAATATAAGACAATCAAATACACACTTAAAAACAGGCAGTTTAACAAAGAAAACTGTAGAACTTGACACTAGTATGTAACAGTTTGAGTTACCGGAAATCCCAAAAGTACATCGAAATACTGACCGATAAGAAATGAAAAGGAACTAAGCTGATATTAACAGTAGAGAATATTCTTGAAACAAGAGGAAAATAAGACAAAGGGACTGACGGTATATGAAAGCATTTCGCTGAAGAAAAAACAGAGATGCACCAAAGTCACTTCCATACAACTTAAAGTATACAACTATTAAAATGGCCTCACCAAGTCCAATCAGGAAAACTACGTTTCTATAAACAGATCATAGGAACAGTCTAACACTGTGAGTTCTTGCCATGTTTGCTGCTGAAAATTCTTAGCTGTTCCAACTTAATTCTACCTCGTTAACACTGTGCATCAAGGTGGGCGTTGGATAGGCGCACATGATACATGTCTCAGTTAACTCAAACAATGCGAGTTCACAATCTTATCAGCTGACGTACATTCCTCAGCCTATAATTTACGTTTAACCTCAACAATGCTCACTTTATGGTTCTATTACACATGGGAGAGGTCACGAAAACGATATCTGCCTACCTGAAGCCTTTTGAAATTCCTGACTTTCATTAGTCATTTATTCTAGAGGATACTGCTGGGTAATCGATACTTTTGTTTTCATAAGTCGAAAAAAATGAAACACAAGAAGTTCTAACCATATATAAAAACATTTCGGGGAACCAATAAATGCACACGAAATACATGGAAACATTCAATTTATGCAATACCAATTATCGTTATAATCATGAGTACTCAATGTGAATCTGAAAAATAACTGCCACAACTTACAAATACGTTAATAAAAGTACTCCAGAGATATTGTGTAGGATTGTCACTCCAGAATATTGTATACGATTTACAATCCATAGCACAACGTAGCTCCAAATGGCAAAAATAAAGAAACCAAGAATTGAGCTTATCACAAATGATGTCAATATAAATGATGGAATGATCTGTTAACGAAATAAATATAGATAAAAAGGAAAATTTGTTTATGCATTGGTGTGTAGATAGAAGGAAGTGAGTAAAAGATGTTTAATACACAAGTAAAGATTTTACGAAACAGTTCATTGATTAACTAATTAAATTAAGAGGTTCTTCATCCAGATTCTAACATTATTCATACTCAGTGGTGACAGGTAAACTTCAACGCAGAAAATAATGGTTTGAATGAGATACAGGTATGTATGATTGTGCACAACAGATCAACAATATATCTTCATATAACACGTCACTGTCATGAAGGTAAAACCAGCCTGGAACACTGGACGAAGCTCTTTGAGAATCAATTTACTTGCCCTAATGCTTTAGTAACATCGATCTCAGTGCCATGTGTTCCATGGTAGGTTAATACTGACCCCTTTAAAGAAGAGGATGTCCATAAGGAAATCTAAACACTGAAGTGCAATAAGGCATCTGATTAAAACAATTTATCCCTTCTTAAGGGATGTGAAGGCATGGCAGACTGCGAGTTATCTACCACTTTGAAATGAAGCCAATGCTGTACCGATCTTTAAAAAAAGTCTGTGGAATGCATTTGATAATCATCATAGCATCAGTCTGTTACTGGTAGCGTCAAAAGTATTAACTCCTATCATATTCGGCAAGGTGGTTTAAACGCTCGAAAATCTGATCAAAGGGGAGCAGGCCGGGTTTCGTTCAGTTCATGGATGCATTGATCCCGTGTTCACCCTTTACTAGATGCTTGAACATCGTTACATGTATTGCAGGTCAGTAATCATTGTATTTATCGATATTAAGGATGTATTTGATTTGTTCGACAGGGTTGTACTCTGGAATTGTCCCTTAGAGAGGCGTATCCCTGAGAAGTTTTTGAACAGCTTTCAGGTCCTATGTTTAAACAGCTCATGTAGAGTGAAGGCTTACATCTCTTTTCAGTAATAAAAAAGTGAAATTGGGGCTAACCAGGGCTGCTTGACTGCGCTATTTCTCTTTAACTTTACCAACTATGGCATTCTCGAGGTAGCTGTGAAGGAGGTACGTAGTGGTATAGGCCTGCTACCATGTGAAAAACTTTTCAACCTTTAGTGAGTAAACGATATCATCTTACTCACCAACAACCTAAAAGCTACTGGAATCGCACTCAATAGGTTAGGAAATTAGTTTCCGTAAATAAAACAAGTGCAAAGTGCTTCTCCAAGATTACCGCCAACAGCTTGTTCCTGCACTTACATTTGATCGTGAACCGTTTGAATTCGTCGAAATTTTTTACCTGAGTAGTTGTAATAGTGCAGGTAGATGTATAACTAATGACAATTAAAACTGTATATTAAAAGCTGGAGATGCATAATCAAATCTGGGTCACCTTCAACACTGCCGTAACGTTTACGTTGCTGTAAAAGGTAGGGTATGTAACACGTCAGCTAAAGCAGTTGCGTTATACGCCTGTGAAACCTGGCCTATCCGAGCTGAAAATATCCAAGGACTCTACGTGTTTAATTACCTTTGTCTCCGTAAGCACCCTCACATCAGGTGAAAATACCATATAACAAATTGAGGAGCAGTAACATGTGTTTAGGTGTGATTCACACTGTCAATCATTGGGTGTGGTCATCCTAAAACACCGGCTTCAATGGCTTAGACATGTGTTACAAATATCGTTCCAGAGGCTCCCATACCGCTCATTGTTTGCTCTTTCTGGGACTAGCTATAAAAAGCAGCAATATGGTGAATTTATGATGTGGTGCCGTAGAATAAGCCATGGCTGCATTGAGTTAGCATTTGTAGGTGCCTCGTGACCTGGATGGAGTCCAAGAACTTACACAACTCAATTTCAGATGATACTATACATGGCGATCATGCTGGGAAGTACATTTCAAAGTAGTGAATACTTCGAATGTATCTCTAATACTACATCTTTATCGTTGTTTCCATTCTCTTTTCCTCTTTCCATATCACTTTTCAAACTTATTAGTGTTGCTGTATTACTTTAGAGGGAGCATCAATCAGTGCCTATACCGTACTGTTTTTGCTCTCAATAAATAATAAAGTATGACAAAGTTGTTTATAGAAACTAAAAAGATGAAAATGATCACACAGTTATGCATTATGAATTCTAAAATCACCAGCCTCTTGCTACCTAGTAATAAAATTTGCAAGAGTAGCTAGCGTAGAAAGAGAATATAACTCACGTTCCTTTTTAAAAAATACATACCTTAATAAGCATGAAATAAAGATATGGAGTGCACAGCATAAACAGGATATGCGCCAACCCATGATAGTCGATCAAGTCGAATTCCTATCGACTGATAAAGTTTTATTTACACTTCACTTACTATAGCATATTCAATGGATGAGTTCGGTAGCCACCACACCGTTTTGTATAGATTCACATATTGAATTATCGTCGATATTACGCACAATATTAAACTGAGTAGAAGAAATGATAAACTGGAGAATTTCGGCACAACAGGAAAAGTACAATGCTTGATTATAGGTGGTGATATCGCTGGTGATTCGTAGGTTCTATAATACGCGAAAAAGAGAGGAAAGAAATATGAATTAATTGGGTCAGAACAAGTAAACATAAACTTACTTTCGTGTATTGACAGGCGGCAAACGTCCAGATGATCGCTTAATGGGCATTATGCAAACAAGAGATGTTTAATTCCAGGACTGGTTGATCTTTTGCATATAGCATCACATTACATATTTCATCTGTATTCAAAATATTTGAAACAAAAATGAAGAAAAACATCAATCCATATGTAAAGTGCAATCAAAAATTATTCCATCAGATAAACACCATTCAACCAAGTGTATATGCGAATTTATCCACCATCGTCGGCTCTGAGCCACATCATCCACAGTCTTTAACCAAGAGGCCTACACTTCTTACGTGACTCAAATACACATCCAGGGAATTGAGCTTTCTTGGTTCAATCACTTTCAGTTTTTTTTCAGATCTAATCTTCCTCTGGCTGAATTTCGAAATCATGGTAAACGATTGCCAAGTGCACGCAACAAATGGATGAGGCAAGGAAGTCGATAAAAGTTCACAACACCATCGAGTGACTTGCCCCCTGAATGGAAGCAAATTACGTAAAAATCAAGAAAAGTACGATAATAAATAAGTGTGGGGGAATATTTCGTCCCGAACTTCAAGTGAAGACATCTGAATAGGAGGTGTCGATTTTGATTCACCTTTACTTGGTAAAGAATCATCAATTTTATCATCTGGGACACAGAAAACAATAGAAGCACAACTACTTACAAATATATCCGAGACATCAATGTTTTGTAAAAAAAAATCCAATCGATGGTCCCGATTATTCAAAAGAAAAATGAGACTATGCGCTTGAACTATCCCATAACGAAGACCTCGAGCTGTTCTGAGTGACTGCCAACGTCCAGCCACATATGCCTCTAACGGAGTTAAATATGCTCTGGAAACTACAGAAAACCGCACATAATTTTGGTGAAGACTATACCATCAGTTTTTGTCAATATACAAAACTTCTTTTGAAAGTCATGGAACTTATCAAAGAATATGCAGTGTCAGTTTTATCCTCCAGTGAACGTCTACACAAACCTTCCCAGCGTAAACTATTGCCGTTCCAGAAGTTACTAAAAACGAGTTCGTTTCTCGGAAGCAATAAAGTGAATCTAGGTTAGATTGTGATACTCGTGTTAGTGCTTCAAGAAAAGGTTTAACAGATGTGCATTGACACATGTATAGTGCTCATCCATTTAAGATATGGACTAGGCTCAGTCTCATAACTAGCACCGAATCGGTCCAACACTCTCTGTTGCCGTCATACCATTTCCTTTACTGTGCCAGAGGTAAAGCCGTCAAACTGGTCTACTTCACCAATCATTCCAGTCTATGAGAAGGGAGGAATGTCTTCTTGTGACAACCATAGGGGAATCAAGCTGATTGACATTGTGTTCAACATACTTGGGTCCACAGTTATCCAACGCCTAACTGGAGCTCGAGAACAGCATACTGGAGGAAACCAAGCAGGTTTCAGACAGAACTGTATGAGGGTGCACTGATCAAATCTTCACTCTTCGTAAGGTTGTGGAATCCAAGTATGCTTACCGGTGATCGACACTTGCTATATTTATTGAACTGAAGGTGGCATTTGACTCTGTTGATAGCAAGGTGTTATGGCAACATCTAACTATTAAGGGAGTCCTGAGTGAGTACGTAACGCTAATCATAGATCCCTATTCGAACTCACAGACTTATTAGGGTTTATGGCGAGTTGTCATCTGAATCCATGACAACCTGTGATGTCTACTAGAGCTGCTCACTGTAATCGTTACTGTTGATTTTCTTTGTGGATGTATTAATGGACATAATCTTAGGTAAGTCGAACTTCACGGCGATTATTACACTCCTGAGAAAGCATGTGGTTGAGTTACAGTAGGCAGAAGAAACTGTCCTACTAAGTGAAGATGCTGACAACATGTAGGGTTTTTGAACAGGGTGAGCAGAGATCAGTATTTCTGATATATGTTCAGCTTCAGTACTGTCTTATGACTGCTCTAGATTTAGGGATAGGGAGTCAATTGGTGGGATGCGTCGATCACTCCACTTACTTGGAGAGTCACATCAACCCGAGCGGACTAGTTGCTAACGGGACCACAGCTCAGACATACAGCACCCTTTTAGCATTTTCCAAACCACGTCATCTGCAGCGCCAACTGGCGAAATATCAGACTCTCTATCGAAGAATGAGTATACTGCGCTGCAGCCTGTTCTGTCCTGTTTTACGGCTGAGACGTGGCCTTCAACAGATGTGCAGATACTAGTTTTTTTGACGATAGGCGTCATCGTAGCATGGCTTACGTACGGTGGAATCACTATGTTAGTAATATAGAGGTCAGGTTAAGGGTAGTAGGTGAGACAGATAAGCCGACTGATGAGGTTGTGAACCTTCAGTAACTAAGGTGGCTGAGACATGTATTGTACATTGTGGCCCACAGCCTACCTTGACATACAACGCTAGCAAAACTTGGATTAGGTTGGAGGAAGGCTAGACCAGGGCTTAACACCAGTCGATGAAGTTTGTGACTGTTGGTCTGAGGCGTGTGGAGGTATATACTGTTTGGCTGGGGTCACCAGTATCATAAGTCAATGGCTTGACACTTCGTGAAATGGCCTGTGATCGGTCACAATGGCACAGATGTATTCACTCTTGGATGCCCCCGCCCCAAGTCTTGAACATTTCCACTAATCTTTATTTTAAATTTTTTTTCTCCAGCTATACACCTTTGTCTACTTTGATATCAGCCTTTTTCCGTTCATTTGTTTTTAGCAGGCTACTGTGAAGTGTGCAATTTCTGGAGACATACTTATGTGCGAGGTTCTACTTTGATTTTCTTCCAGTTTCTGTTTGGCTGTAACATCCAGAGAATAATTCAATGATCTGGAAGTGAAGATGCCAAACGAAAACAGAGGGAAATACGCATATTCTTGAATGTAACTTATTCCTCTAATAGTTTGCTGCTAGTCTGTAAGTGATTAATATCGAAATGAAAATCAGCTTGGAGTGCATACCCCGATAATCATTCGAAGAAAACATTAAGAAAAGCCTATCTTAGAGTTCAACGAAACACACACGGAGTCGAACATGGGGGGTGAGTACTAAATAAACATCTAAATTTTACCCCGTCTGTTGACACCTTCTGACAATGTTACGAATCTGAACATATCATTAGACATGTATTCGCGAATTTAAGTTTTTCCAGGAAAATATCAAATCTTGATTTCATGATCTTAAATTCGCCAATGCATGTCTAATGGCACATCCCAATTCGTAAAATTGTCTGAAGGCATCAACAGATAGGATAAACATTTAGCTGTTTATTTTGTAAAACAAGCAGTACTGGTCCGACCTACTTGAAAAATACTTCCTTATGTGTACGAAACACTATTTATTCCATTCAAAATTGCTCACAAAAATGATGCCAAAAAAATGACCATGAAAATACATATTTATCAATAAATTTAGGTCATCTACTCTGATCATTTCTGTCTCACCCGACGTTACCTTCGGCTTAGCAAACATTAGCATATATCGACGGGGCATCCTCAGTATATACGGAGATACCTGCGCACTTGAAGGTCATAATTTCGAAATCCTATTTGTGCATTGCACCTGAAATTCTGGGTATAGGCATTTGGAGGTAAGTTCACATATGAATCCGTTCGTACACTCGTCACATCCAACATCAATAATGCGAGTAGGGGAAGTTTGTAGTTTCTGAGCTGTCGCTTGTAGGTCTTGAGGCTCGGTTCTTTTTGTTCCGTTGTACTCCTTCGATGGTCACAGAAGTCTTTGCGTCTTCCTGCCTATAGTTTTGGAGGTAGTGACTGTCTAGTAGAAAAAATTTTATTTGCAAATTGTAGCTTTGTTTTTTTTGGAGGGGGGGGGGCAACGGAGTTTGCAATTCCCCAATAACCTATACCGATTCACGGTGACGAGAAAACCGACAGGCCAAGGAGCATGCGTGATAAAAGGTCAGAACGGAGAAAACCTCTCTGGACAGGGGATTGCTAAAGTGTTAAGCACCACATTTGACACACAGCTCAACGTTCCATCAGGAGAGTATGCATACCAACTGCACGAACAGCCCCCAACGTTACCCAGCGCAGCGGAGCTACACGAAATACAGATAACACGCACTGTTGCTCTCCATAAGCTATCAAAGCTAAGCGCGGGAAAATCCCCAGGGTGCGACAACATCCGCCCATCTGCATCGAAAGAATGTGCAAGTACCGTAAGTGACTCACTCTGCAATCTCTTCCAACACTCCTTGGATGAACAAAAGCTCCCACGAGAGTGGAAACGGGCTATCCTTTCTCCCATCTTCAAAGGAGGAGACAAGCAGAATTCAAACTGTTTTAGACCCACAGCACTTCTACCGGTAATATCCAGAGTTGTGGAAGGTGTGATGGACGACCGTATCGGGGAATATCTGGACAAGAAAAAAGCACCCAGTGACGCTCATTATGGCTTCCGGAAGGGTAGGTCCTGTGTCTCAAGCCTCCTGACAGCCCACGATCACTGGACAGCATGCTGGGATCTCACTGTCCCAGCCCACACAATTTTTCTGGACTTCGCCAAAGCCTCTGACACTGTCTCACGCACCATCCTAATACATTAGATGGCTGGGTTAAGTATACGCAGCCAGGTGCTATCGTGGCTGCAGAACTACTTGGGTAATAGGGAGTCAACCGGGTCTACTCAACTTAGAGAACATCCTCATCCGGTGTCTCACAAGGAGCAATCCTGGGTCCACTGTTGTTACTACTGTTCGTGAATGACCTGCCGCTACATATCAGCTCTCTGATCCTCCTCTACGCTGATGACGTCAACTTATGGAGGGCAATAACTTGCAAAGCGGAATCGAAAGCATTACAGAACGATCTCAAAACACTGGGGGGATGGGGGACTAATAACGAACTGGCATTTAACCTGGATAAGTGCCGGTCCATGTTTTTCCGCACTCCTAATCCCCAGAAAGTATCCTACTGTCCCTGTAATTCATGTCTATCCCATACCACAGCAGAAAAAGGACTGGGTTTAACGGGGACGTAGAAACTGGACACAAGTTCCAATTGCCTAGATGATGCCTCAAAGGCATATCGCGTACTACAGTTTGTGCGTAGACAACTAGGTGCCCTCACACCAGAGCTCTTTCTGAAGCTCTACAAGACTTGCATGCGGTCCATAACCTCTTCATTCCCCAGCTACTGAAAAGTGGCACGAACCTACTGGAGGAAGCTCAGAGGCCAGCCACAAAAGGGGTTGTTGGGATGCAACGAAAACCATATGAGGATTGACTGAAAGACCCAGGCCTATACTCTCTTAGCTATCGAAGGTTACGAGGAGACTTGATAGTGGCCCACAAAATACCGAATAACCCAAGTCACCCGAACAGAAGAACACTACCACGGAGATCCTCAAGGAAACCCCAACAGAATAGCCCACCTGAGATCGGAAACTCATGCGCATTCACACTTCTCCCTCCGAGCCAAACACAGACCCATGGTCTACCCGCGTATGGCTGGAACACGGACTAAACAGAATAGATCAACCGATGTCAAGCCGCCCCGACCATTTTAACTCTGCAACCAGTTTTCTTTCCACTGTAACCATTTAAGCCCTTTTCATCCCTTCCGCTTGCCATAAGTTAGCCTCACTTACCTAAGTTCTTCATGCCTTTGCACCCCTCCTCGCCTTATTTGGGTGTAAGTAGATTACTCCATTGGTTCGCTTTTCTTTCCCCTTTTACTCACACAATTTTTTCTTTCCAGATCTTCTCCTCGCTATCTCCAACCCTCTCTAGCGACCAGTGCGAACAACTGCCTGTCAACTCGACATCTGAAGAAGCCAACTGCATCACGGTCCAAGGCAAACAAACCGACGCTCAAATAAATAAATAAATGATTGTTTCATTCTCACATTAAAAAACTTAACATGAGAGAAGCCAATTTATAGGCATCATCACGCTGATATACCTCAAAATATCTACAAGACTGTGAGCCCTGAATGGTACAGACAGGATGTCATCGAACTCCGTTAAAAAGGGCAGAATATCCTGCTAGTTATGAAACGAACAAGAAGATATCACTTTTCAGCGCATACAGAGTGTTAAAGTTTAGATAATAATGAATATTATCCTCATATAATGGGTTTACCACTAGGGATACCAGTTTACAAGCACCGTCAGATTCCTGTTCTGTAAATCAGAGCTATAGCAGGCGGGTGGCTGGATCCACTGCATCGCAAACCGCAAAAGACCTGGGACCGTTCCGCAAGACCAAGAAGCCAGCAAGAAGAGATCAACCGGTTTGCACAAGCTCTTTAGGAAGATATTGGATATTAGATAGACACCTGCAAGTAGGTGTTAAGCCTTACTTAAAAAGTGACCGAAATTGGGTGGGTGAGGGTGGGAAATAGAGGATCGAAAAGTACTTATAAGAAGATAAATGTAGCTGGTAATCATATGCAGGAGAGATGCGTTCCATTGCAGATACTAGGGTTGGGGAATGCAAAGGTGTAATGGTGTATCACCTGCCGCTACTGACAAACGTTCGTAGTGAGTCACTTGCGCTCACATACTCGTCCAGCAGTTGTTTGAAGGAGTCGACTGGTGTAGCTGTGGCCACTTCCTTCGACGCAGTGTTCCATAAGGCACACAATCCACGGGAGAAGTCAGACCTCACTCTCGTCTTTGCCCTATGGAAGGGTATGCGAGTGGGGTTCCCACGGGACTGTCGATCTTGGACCGATAACTTTGTCTTACTTGGGTGGTCCACTTGGTGAATGGTCTTGTAGGCTGTTATCAGACCACCTCGTTTTCTTCGATGGCTTAGTGTGGACAAGTTGAGTTGTCTGAGGTGTTGCGTATATGTTCCACCTGTTAGTTCGATGACCGACTTTGTTGCTCTTCTCTGTACCGCCTCGAGAGTATTTGCGCCTCTCTTTAGCAGGGGGGCTATCGTGCTGAACACCTCTAGATGATGTCTGACACATATTTTAAGTACCATAAGGAATAATTCCGGGGTTAACAATCCAAGCTACCATCTCAGAAAGTCCGTAATGGCCTCCTTCTTTGCTGCCATTCCCTTACAAATGCCAGTAGCATCCAATGTGTCAGAGAAGTCTAGTCCTAGGTTCTTCTGTGTGGATACCCTGATGACTGCATACTTGCTAAGAGTGTAGCTAATTTTCATCGCCTCTGGTGTGCGAAGGTGCATCGCCTTGCATTTCTCTGGGTTGAAGCCTAGGCCGTTTGCGGCTGACCAGGACTCCGGCTGCAACAGGCCGTTCTGGAGTATCCCGGGATCCTCTTCGTCACCTATCGTCCTCCATATTTTGATGTTTTTTTTGGCGGAAGAGAGGAAAGATGAGGAGATTTTAATGCGGAGGTCACTTGCGAATAACGAAAATGGGGTTGGCCCAAGGATCGCTTCTTGAGAAACTCCTGCTCTCGCATTCCTCCAGGTTGATCGAATCCTGTTTACTTCAGTGCAGAATTCTCTGTCCTCTAGGTATACTGTAAACCATGCCAAGAGTGGTTTAATGATACCCACCTTTGTAAATTTGGCGAGCACGGTGCAGTGTGGGATGCTGCCGAAAGCTGTGGCTAAGTCCAAGAAGATAACGTGAACTGGTTGTTTGTTGTCTCATCTAGTGGTCCAGTCATCCCAAGTGGTCATCATGTCTGTGGTACATGACCGCCTGGTTCTGAAGTCAAGCTGGGTGGTATGGGTGATGTTGTTTCTGTTCAGGTAATCCCAGATAACATCTGCAACCAGGCTCTCCAGTACCTTGGAGAGTATGAGAAGTATGCCATTGGTCCGTAGTTGTATGGGTTTTTTCGGTCTTCTCCCTTGAAGACTGGCGAAAGGATGGAGCATTTAAATTCTTTGGGGAGTTGACTTACTCCCAACATTTGCGTAAACAGGTTGCATATAGGTATGCTTAGCACTTCGGGACAGTTGCGTAGGACCACCCGTCTTACATCACCATAGGCCGGGGACTTTCCTATCTTCAGTGTTGAAAGCTTCGCAAACACTTAGTTTGACGAGATCTTTACGTTCACCAGCTTTGTATCGCAGTCCCGGGATTTCGTTACGCTGCCAGATGTTGATGGTGGATGTATTGCCGGGCTGAGTTGCTCGTCAAATCGGCTGTTCAACAGTTCCGCTATCTCACTGCCCTTCAAAGGTTCTCCGGCCGGCCCTGTGATCAGGTTTAAACCCCTATTCGTCGGTTTGCGTTTTGACGCGAACCGATATAAACTTTTAGGATTGTGACTTAACTGCTTACCCAGGTTTCTCTGGTACATATATCTGTCATTACGAGTTCTTACATTATATTAGTCGCGTATTGTCCTGTAGCTATGAAAGTCTTGTTCTCCGCGCGATGTATGCCACCCATACCACGCCTTCTTTTTCCTCTGTATTTGCCCTTGGGTTGCGCGAGTCATCCAAGGCCGTTTGCGAGGTGGCTGTCTGGTTAACCTTGGAACACTTATCGATAGTGCTCCAGATAATATCCCCAATGTGTATCCAGTGTCCGTCTATAGATAGTGAGTGTCATTCTTGTGGCGATTCAGCCTCCAGGAATTCGTGGTTCATAACACGGTAGTCTGCGTTGCGGTAACGGCGGAGCGCTTCTGGCTCAACTATCGGCAGTGTCTCTTTGGTTATCAGACGGAATCTCACTAATGCGCGGCCGGTTTTAACCTGGGAGGCTGAACACAGGTATCGCCCACCAAAAGGTTATCGTCTGCTAAAACGTAGTAGAGTGATGATCCCTTTCCATCTGGTCCCTATGTGGTGTTTTCTCCAACCTTCTCTATCAGTCCTGTTGCCATAAACGTATTTCAAAGTTTGTATTCGAAAGACTCATGCCCATATCTTACTTCAAATCCCGGGTTGAGTGCCGATGTGTTGGTCTGCAGCTAGGAGGTCATACGCTGTTGAGATGACACTCAGCAATTGTGCTTTATGCTCCGTTGTGCGGAGGGGGAGCCAATATACCACTCCTAATCGATATTTCACCTGGTTTATGGCGAAGTAGCACCATAAGGTGTCTAATAGTAGATTGATTACACTATCAGTCACTTCCCTGATTTTAAGACGAGTGCTAACACTCATGGTAACTCCACCGCTTTCCCTAAATTGCCTATCCTTTCGGAACGGGGTCATATCAGGCACAGATATTTCTTCATCCACGATTTCTGCTGACAGCCATATCTCCGTTAGGAGAATTATATCTGCTTGCAGGTTATGACTCATCGCTTTTAGCTCCAGTAGTTTACCCCCAAGGCTCTTTACATTGCCGTATAAGCGCGTCAAGCAGCTACGTTCTGGACTCAGCGCGATATAGGGACTTGTTTGAGGGCTAGCGTTCCGTTGCATCGGATTCTGCTCACCAATCCAGTAGGGACTGGCAGGTCTCCCTTCTTTGGCCCCCCTGACATCCTGCTGCTGGTGTGGCGGCATTGTTTATTGTGCTTACAGGTAGGTCACTAGCTGATTTTTTTTACGACTGGTACTTCTTGTTATGTTCTCGGATGTTGCCTGCTATCTTCTAGTTTGGCAGCTCGTGGTTTACTCCCACAGCATCTTATTGCGCCTCCTATGTGGTCTCCGACACGGTACCACTCTGTGAGAGCTTCTGATAGGGATGCTTTGCAGTGAAAGCGTATAGCTATCAATCTTCATGAAAAAAGGCTCTGCAAGTGCACAGGTCTTGGCAACCTCCCTACAGTGCTGGCAGGCGAATCTCCGAGTCCCATTTTTGCCGCTAGCCGCCTCCACTGCTCAACATCACGGAGGTAATTATCACGCTTTGTGGACCCACCCGCCGGTTTGGGTACTCCGTGCACCGCCGTGGCCGTACCCTTGCGCAGATCACTGGGTGAGGACTTACTATCCGCTTCTCTGGTTACCCAGCGCTTGTCTGGTTTCACCCTCATGGGGTAGGAGCCTGCAATGTCTGGCTGGCGTGACAGCCGACTGTTCTCCGACTGTTTTGCTGTCATCGCTGACACCCCAAGAGGTGGCGACTTGTCTCGAGGTGCTCTACTTCCTCGGGACAGCTGGTATAAATTAGCTGCGATGGCTTCCATTCCCAAGTTCCTGCAGTAGCCATCCCACTTCTCCTGGTCAGACTGCTCTCTTTTTTCTAAGAGTAAGTTTGTTGGCAAGCGGACGCTGAACGGAATGATGGACTCAGCTCTTTTGTCGTGTAGGTGCAGGATACTGGAATTGGTGGTCATTGCTTTCGGTCTATCCTCTATCTCATTCACTTCCGTCCATACGTTCTCAACACAACCTATTTCTCCAGGTTGTTCAGTCCCGTTGGATCGTTTGGGTTGCAGCGACACAAGCTAGGGCTTTTCTGGTGCCCCACGTGGAGTGGGAGTCAATTTCTTCCCTTCCCTAGGGGTGGCACTTTTGCATACTTGTGAAGCTTGGCCAGTTTCTAAGGGAATGTTATTGGAGTTCGTGCTATGCAACATGTTTGACTGCGTCAGGCTTTCCAGTTTGCCGATGGTGGTAGTAGATGATTTCCGGCCCTCTGGGCATATATACCACACCCATCCTCATAAGGCTATAGTACCGCCCTGGTAAACAATTATCACAGCTACGGCGCACCCACCTAAGGCAGATGTCACAGTTCAGTGTATGCATTAATCTTCACATTTGCCCACAGTATATGATAGTTCTCTGACAACAGCTAGCGTAGAAGATTGTCCGCCAGTTTCCGTTGATGTGACGCATACATTCACTGTTATGATGATATCCCGGCGATTCGCCAGTTTGGACGACTTCTTATCATGCTAGAAAGAGATGCGTCAAGTGTAACATATTGTTAAATTGTGTTTTAATATTATGCTTATAAGGTGGCCTGCTTGAACATTGGGCTGCCAAACTTATCTGTCGAACATTTTTCATCTAATTCTGTCTTTTCAACTTGCTTTAACCACTTAAAAATGTCCTTTAAATGTGGTATATACTCTTGCACATTTTTAAACTCTTTCTAACTCTCCGTTCCCTGGGCCAGTAACAAAGCAGAGAAAAAAGGCTACGTCATATGGAAATGGACCTTTTGGTCGAAAGGGTCCACCATATTTCCATCCGTCAGGTGCTTGGCTTGAGTTGCAGATTTCCACGCCATCTGAAGAAACTGGCGACACCAAAATTACGCTTGCTTTCCGTTGATTCTTCATTATTGACCTGTCGTCCGTCCAGAACCGGCTGGCTTTTTCACATTGTTGCCTTGAATACTGTTACTGTTAACATTATCCCGATGCAAATACGGTTTCTTGTAAAAGCATTGTTATGGGAGTAAATTTGTTGAAAAATTACGTGCTAGGAATCCTATACTGTCACACATATTGTTTGGAATAAAATGACTGTTATTAGCAGGTATGCTATGTGTGAGAGCTGCATACAGTTGGTCTAATTCTAGAATGGCGTTTCAACTGATGTTTAAAAATGAGAACATAAGTGTAGGCCCGTAGTTCTGATCTCAACTCTCATATACGTGACACCACCGCTGATGAGCAGGATGCTGGGGCATCTGCTCTTAAAGATCAGTCAAGACCAGCTGTGGTATGGCAAGTTGGAGGAAGAAGGAAGTGCCCATAGCTGTAAATAATTCTAAACCACCTGTAGGGTTCAACGAGGTTCAGCATTGGTGCTGACCGTCATAGTTTCAGCGGACTTGCTGAACCGAAGGAACGTGGTCAAGCATATTTGATGGGCCCTCGTATTGCGTTGCTGGTATGCCATACTCTAGCCAGCCAGTCGGAGAGCATCCGTAGTTTGATGTGGCCGATCAAGTATCCCATTCCACACGACCACTGTTTCGCTCTCCGTTGGCCCTGCAGTTATGGGAGCATGGTGAGTACGAATAATTAGCGACCGGCCTTTGCATTAGTCAAGTTCTCCTTCCAGACACCAAACCTCAGTGTATGTTCAGTATGCGAGTGGCACTTTCCGTCAGAAATGAATTTTGCAGATGAATGGTGAGGCTCCTGGTGCACTTGGAAAGTGGAGTGCTGAAGCTGTCTTCCGTCAAAACTTTTGCTTAACGATTTGCCTACCAAGCAAAGGGATAATATTTATATCTGAAAGCAAAGTATCCATACCAATAGTATGTCTGTTTGCGATCTAACCAAGCCTAAGCCAAAAGTATTCTACACAGTCGCCCAGAGAGTGATCAGAGCTCTTGAACTAGAAGCAAATATATACCATTTCATGCTTGTAGGCTGATCAATTTTTGACACTGGATTTAATCGCTCCTCAGCTGGACATCCTACCGATTACCTTGTTTTCTTATTCAAACGACCTCCAGGTATCTCCCAAGCTCAATCCTGCGGCTCGACTTCTCAACCCGCATTATATGTCACTTTTACAATTACGCTGGCGATCTGAGTACATTCACTACTCATTCAAAATCCTCTCTGTTTTCCTGAAAGTCAACACATTCCGCCTGAAACAAAGGCCGAAGACGTCCTGTTTAATTCTGTGACAGAACAGTCACCCCGTGCCACACAGACTGTGAGCAACCCGGTTGCTAGTACCTTTGGCAGTTTGTCTGAATCTCCCCGTCCTCTTACTCTCCTAGATTAACTGGAAGTCTTATTTTCAAAAGCCTAGTCTTACTAAAAAACCTTCAATACTTGGTTCATAATTTTATTGGCCCAGTGTAATAATTATGAATAGCCAGAAGGCCAAGTGAAACCCGTATTTCCTCAAACATTACACGGAAGAGAAAAAGGTGCAAATTTGGTGTTGGAGTTGCAGAGCCTCTTTCGGATGCACACGAATATGAACAGCCCCCAGTTGGTCACTGCGGTACGACGCAGATTAGACAATGTACACTGAATGGTGACACAGAACTTTCAGAGCTCACACATTTCCTTATTATCTGCTTCACAGATGTTAGAAGCCATCCTGATGCATATGATAAACCGAAACGCAGTTACTTTTTCGCCCACGTAGCTGACGCAACGGAAAACTGATCTGAAAGTCCCTCCCGATCACCCTATTTGGTAGTATTGACATTTGTTTGAATATTTCTACCCTCTTTATGGATGGCGTACCCCTGATCCTAGCAGGTGTAGTGTTGTCTGGTTTTTTGACTCTTTTTTGACTTGGTACTCAGTATTTGCCTGTAAATGATTGAGACTTGTCATGAATGTTTCACTTTCCTATTACTTAACGCTGGACTGTTGACAAGGTGATGTTGTTTTACTACGCCCAATGTTTTGTTTTGGTTCAACATACGGTTGCACTATGATTTGACTGTTTATCTACTGGAAACATTCATCTGTTGGTTTGATTCTGGTAGACAGAGTTTTGATCCCTTTTATTGGGAATATTCTCATTGACTGTTGGGTACTTAACAATTGTATTTGTTTCAGTAGTTTTTACCATATAGTACATATTTGCACCCGAGAACGTTCGGACAGCATAGTTATCCAACGACACCGTTGAGGTATTTTCGAAATTGTGATATAACTTGTTATTGCTTTGTTAATACCACAGACTTTGTTACGAATCTACCACTGATCCACCATAAACCGTATTCTGATATTCGATCCGACCTTTGACTGTGCGCCACTCGCGAAAGTTCGGAAGCCATACAGTAGAACGCAGGAACTGGTCAGATTCGCGTTAGTTGGCACCGCTTAGTTATTTCCCGCGTTCAGGCCAAGTTTGTTGGATTTTGGCTGTTACAACTGACAAATACAAATATGCCGGTGTCGTTGACTCATACCCTGAAAGGAAGAGTTACTGGCAGTGTACGGCCGTCCACTGAGCGCTGCAACAACTTAGAGTGGCAGTCCTACCCCAGCGGTACGGGCTTAGTCGACGGCCGCGGGCCCTCAGGAGCAGGGAGTACCATATCGTACTCGTGCGGTACTCGGATATGAATGCAAAAAATGTGGTGGAATATTTGATAAGCACCGAGTCAAACGGTAACCTATTACGAAACCCCATTCACCTCAGCAGCTGGATGACAAGCAGCAGAACTCAGTAACGAAAAAATAAAAACAAAAGAACAAGGCAACAGGTTCATCAAAGTTCTCCATCAGTTTCGCGTTATCCTGTTCTTTTTTGTGGGGGATAGACTACGTGGTGAAGGAGGGGAATGCGTTATCTATGTGATATCCGGCATCACTGCTAAGCGGCGCCAACCTCACAGCTTAGTTAAAGTGATGACTGTGTACGGGCAGTCACAAACCTCACTCTCTGCACCCTCCTTTTTGTAGGACACAACTATCAACCTCTTGCTGCACAGTTGGTTACGACGTTCGCTAACGCGGCGTGACCACCATACACAACGGAGATTATACGTCGGCTGTGACGTGGCAGATATCACTTGGCATCCAACCACCTCTTCGAGGGCCCCGACAAGTTTATAAGCATTCTAACAACTGAAGGCTAACAACGACACGTGAGAGAACCTGATAGGCAATATATTAATCTGGATCTAGCCCTCATTGCCAGGGTCACACCTGCAAATAACAGAGGCCGTTGGACAAGAACGCATTCACTGCAATGAAACTAGTGACACAGAAGCATTAGTGAGACTGATAAAATCCTGGATAAGCGGCTCTGGAAATAATGCACCCAGTTTAATCATGGATAATGGTAACCCCAGCGACGACTCTCTAAAAATCTGCCGGCTGTTAAGCCATAATTTCGCCAGTTTCTCTACACATGCGGATAAAACAGAAGCCACTGATGTATTCTAAGCATCGGCTCATTCCACA
Source organism: Heterobilharzia americana (assembly GCA_944470555.2). NCBI lineage: Eukaryota > Metazoa > Platyhelminthes > Trematoda > Strigeidida > Schistosomatidae > Heterobilharzia > Heterobilharzia americana. The sequence continues at coordinate 28,413,817 of OX104132.1, read as the reverse complement.
AGGATCGCGACCTTCACTCAGCGAAAAATATCCCTTGCAATAGCATCATCCAAGGCTTCCCATAGCTCTAGGCCTGACAGAGTCCCAACCATCTTGTTAAAAAGGAGTGGCGAAGACATATAACTCAGCCCCTTGAAACCCTTTAGTGTACCTCTTTCCGGTAGAAACTACCCTGGTTACTGGAAGCCCTGGCGCATATCCCCCCAGCGTAAATATCAACCATCATCCAATACTGAAAGCTACTAACCTGCGAAAATCACGTCAGTGGTGTCTAGAACCGTAGAAGGGCAATTGTGAAGGTGGTTACCAACCCCGTGGCAACAAGCCGATTACGTTTCTCATCAAGAAACCGTTTCCTGGAGGCCCTGCTATGCGCTGCCTGCTTTCTTGAGAACATAGACAACAAGCAAGCGTGGCCATGGCCTATCCATGGATAGCCCTTTCTTCGGCTTTGGGCGAATGTTTCATAAGGTGCCTCGCAAACGCTTAATCATTAGGTTGAAAGCATATGGTTCTGGAGACCTGCTGTTCCTATGGTCCAGAACACTCCCGCAGGGTCACTCCCAGGCAGTGAAATTCGATAATTGCTAATCCTCTCCTAGACCTGTTCAAACTGGTGTTGTTCATGGTTGCTTTCTAGAACTGTTATCTTTCCCAGTACATGTGAGAAACACCTGCGGTATTATAAGATGTGGGACATCCTCCTTGTGGATTGTTTACGGCTTTTCTTGCCGGCGCTTACAGAAGGCTAATCTCAAATTCAAGACGTCAAGTCGGTATCTATCGTAGACTAGCAGCGGCTGGAAGAATGTCGGAAATCTGAAAGTACTGGACAACTATTTCGTCCTAGTATGGGACTTCTCAGAAGTGCGCCCCCACAATCTCGTCAAGGACCGAACCTAGAGCCTTAGGGTTCCACATCCAGCACGGTACATTTGGGCCGTTGAGTTGAAACCTAACGGTCCGTATCTCCATCCCCCATCAATTTGCGACACAGCACAGATCATTTTTGCTTGGTGAATCGGGCTACACTGTGGCATGCGTGGGGGAATAATGGCCATGGGTGTCGCCTGATGTTGATACATACCGTGGGATCATACGGTCAGTCATGTACACACTGTCTCAGTAAGCTGAGACTAGGCTGAAAGTATTCCGTTAACCATGAACTTTATTGAGCGTGGTGTGAGAATATTCAGAAAGTAAAGTAAAAGGATGGAAGTATAGTGATAACCAATCAGAACGCAAGACGGCAAAAAAGTATAGTCAGATTGCCATCGCCTGTATAGCAGCATCCTCATACAACCCACGGCTTCCGTACTTATGATGGTTTCTGAATGCGAACGAAGCAAAAATGATGGCAGAGCAGTAGAAAATAAAAGTAAGATTTACCCAGAGTATAAACTCGCTCTCTGTGCTACCTCAGCCCACCACGCGCCGACATGTCGTCTCCGTGGCTCCAATATTATAGCCTTCAGCAGAAGACACTATAGTCGTTCATGCCCATACTATTTTATATAAAGCGCTTTCGCCACTATAGTCAGAATCACAAGTTTCGTTTAAATGTCATGACTCCACTTCACTTGCGTACGCTAGTCTTCAGTACATAGGCTAACAACTAGTTACACCTTATCTCTTCTCTCCATTCCATCGCCCTAGTTTCATCGTCAACCCTTGCTCTCATTAGCTCCATGTAACAATGACATCTACTCCCGAATTCACAGGCGCATATCGTTTTTGTGGACGTGGTTATTACACTTAGCTGCCAAAATTTTTTCTGGTAAAATCGTCGACCACCTCTCTTCTATCCCAGGTAGTGACAATCATCAGGCCGAGAGAAAGGAGATTTCACATCACATACAAGTGGCTAACCTTAAGTCACCTGTTAAATTTTTCAGTTCATTCAAAGATATAAAGCATCATATAAAAAAGTGACCTCATCTTTCCGTTCATAAAGTGATCTCTAGGCAGTCGGTTGAGGATACTGTACCAAGTAGTTTCTGTGGCCACTACGTTCATTTGATGTACATATCATAATTTGTGTGCTTCCACGCAGTATATTGTGCTACTGTTTTGATTTCACCTGATGCTGTTTTTGTTCCTTATTTTCCGGACCTAATTCATCAGCTTTTCCTTCATGTGGGATCATAGTAGTAGTAATTATCAGCATGTATCATTACACCAGAACATCATGAAGGGCTCACTGGATCCAATGTTATGGCTGAACCACCCGTCTTGTCTTCAAGGGTGTGTTACGGTTCGACAATTGCCGAATAATTCTTAGTTTCAAACCGAACTTGTTGCAACCTACTAACAATGAGGTCGGCGTTTAGATACTGTTTCCTGTGTTGTCTGCGAAACAACAACATTCTACCTTTAAACTCATTTCTTATGTGCCCAAAATAACCGTTTCTGGCGTAACGCGTGCTGTTGACCATAACAGTGAATTCGTATTACCAAACTAATCATACCTGTAGATCGGTTTGCTTTCATGTAACCTGTCGTTGAGATATGTGTTACTGCATTATCATGTAACATCATTATATTATTCAATGTATATCCCCGCATGTGATAAAAGATGGATTAGCAAACTTGCTACAGGATTTTTTACCCCCGCGAACCTGATGTCCGAAGATTGAAAAACCGGTGGTTGGAGGCCTTTGTATACACTAAGACTATCATTGATTACATCTCGTTTGAAGTGATAAGCAGAATAGAGTGCATGCACAACGCCATAGCCTTCAGTACACCAGACAAACTACCTCTCAAAGATGTCGAACAAAGATGACTGAACTCTTCTGGCACGTCAAGCTCTTGGTATACGTGTTGAAGACTACATAAGACTGCAAACGATATGTGCTGTCTCATAATCCTCCTGTTTATTTGCATCAGTCAGATAGTAAACTTCCCCATTATTCCAAAAATATTTCGAAAGGCCACTTGGTTTTGGCGGACGAAATTGGCTGCAGACAGTAGGCCGGCAGAGAATCAGCTGAAATAAACGAGAACTAGTGTCTACAAAAACATCTTGCCATCTCCAATCGAAACCGAATGTGTAAAAACTTCAAGCAGGCCTCTAAGCAAAAGAAACAAAAGTTCTGTCAGTGCATTTACTCGAAAAATAGACCCAACAATGTGCACGGTCTTACCGCAAATTACCCCTCAAATAGAAGAGATACATTTCAGGGTGAGAAACCGCCTTTAGTACTCCAACGAGCGGAGAGAACAAGAGTCATTTGCACTGTGTGGCGCCCTAATCATGCGATTCAGGACTGAGTGGTTTCAGAATGGACATCCACCAACAAGTTGATGTTGTAGGTTCGGCTAAACAATCAAATGAAATGTGAATGATTAAAGTATTCAAAAATGAAACACAAATATCTCAGGGAGTGATGCCATTTCGGACCATTCCAAACGGCCTTGATCACCCACCCCTAGGTTGGTCATTCATCAGTAGGGAAATAGTTCATTCCTCAAGCCCCTCCTCACATTCCCTCCGCAAACCCTGTTATAGCTATGAAGGCATGAAACTAATCGATTACATGGGTCGACTTAACTCCCAGCTGAAGGTCGCTGATTCCAGTCAGCGTTGTGATTACCATGATTCATACAAGAGACAGTTAATCCCATGATAACGTTTTGAATAAGAGCCATCAGCACTCAGATTTCTCATGCAACTCCATTGTTCATTCCTTCAGCAAAACCCACCCACTGATCTCCTCGAAAACTCATCAGCATCCGGATCAAGTAAAACGGGCATCCACCGACCCACATTTTTGTACACTTTTCTGTCACACCTTTTGTCACATTCCCGTGATGGAATAAAGGAGTCGAAAACTCCACCTAGGGGCTTCGTCTGAAAGTACTGATATTTATTTGAATATTTTCATTCTCAACAAGTATCGCCGTTTAACCTTAACCGATGTAATATTTTACCATTTGCCCGTCTTCTTCGGCCCAATACTTACCAAAGAAGAACAATTTTTCGGCGAGGAGTCTCTTTTCGGAGATTTCGTTTTCACAAGTGTACAGCCGCGAAGTTGTACATTTTTCTGTTGTAGGGATATGATGGTTGAAAACGGTTCGCCAGGCACGTATAAATTTTGCGATCGTACAGCTTTGAAAGTGAAATAATCGAAAATAGACGTCGCTGAAATACTCGTTCTTCCTTCACATCCCAATGGGAGCATTTCAGATGCTTACACTTAATATCTGTCTTTGTTTTGATTGAGGATAACCGCCAGTGCCCTACTTTGCCGTTGTGTGATGCTGAATTGTTGACAAAATGGCGTCGTTTCACTACTCCCGCCATTTTGTTTTGGCTGAAATCAAGAACGCAATGTGAAGTGATCGCTTGTCTCCTGAATATCTACTCAAAAAGTTTGCAGCTTGATTTCATCCCTGCAGACAGAATTTTGACCCCATTTTGTTGAAAATGTTCTCGATGACTTTCAGGTACTTAAAGGTTGCATTTGGTTAGTCAGTTTTTTGGTGTATTGTACGTATCCGCCCCAGAAAATATTTTGGGCTTTATATTTACCCAGTGGCGTTGTTGAGGTACTTTTGCGATTTTGGCATAACTTGTCGTTGTTCGATGAGACCGTAGATGAATCACGCAAGATCGTCTTTTGATATTGTCGAAATATGGTCTTTGACTTTGCGTGACCCATGGAAGTCTAGGAAAAACTATACAGTGCAACGCATTAACTTCCCTCGATTGCGTTAGCCTGATTTCGCTGGATTGTTTCACGCGTTCAGACAAAAATACCTGGATTTTGGCCGCTACAATCCTTCCTTATTCAACGGTTGCACTAAGGGCCCCGCAACCGCTGGGAGCAGTTTGACAGCCTTCAAATACTTGCTGCAAGCTGATATGGTGGTTAAAATTGGCGATGTGAAATTAGGCAAATAATTCCTCGCTCTCGGTATCTACTTCCAGATGCGAAAACACTTCCATCCAACTGAAACCTCTAGTATTTCCGCTAACAAAAATGTCCTTGCCCCCAGCCTGCACCCACCAACTCTCAGTTACCCTTCCAACCCAAGCGTCCTCATAGATCACTCTCTTGCTACGAACACTGACTTCACATCCGTTGACGACGCAGGCTTTCAGCAACCAACTAAAACTTGCTGTGACCACTGCCAAAAAGAGGATTTACATGACTGAATACATGAATCTCTCAACGGGTATTTGTCTGACCTCTCGGTTTTCACCCACCGTACTCGTGTGATCAGGCAATGACTGTGCCACTGGGGACATATCACGTTTGCTCTTTTCAAACCCGTTCACCTTTTCCTGATCCCTACTAAACTTAACCTCTTCTTATTTCCCTGCTGATAACGTGCCTTTATTGCTTGACAATCAGCAAGTCTCATCATATATATGTATATATACATATCCTCCTGAATATACAGGCATCGACCATTTTCATAGGAACGAACGGCTTTATGTAAACCTTATCACGAAATTGAACGGAGAAACCTTGAGCAGCAGATAGATAACGGGACCGCTGAGCGGCGGATGTGATGAGAGATCCAGCACGGTAATGCGTCTACCAGCAACGTTCAGAAGTGCAACGAAGTTCTAGGACTTCGATACATAGCTGATGAACGAAAAGATCTCACTTAAAGAAGTGCTTGGGTGACTTTCGACATTCCGGATAGGGAAATCTCAGGGCTGTGACGCCATAAGACCAGTGGTCCTCAAGAAGTGTGCTGAGGTACTAAGCGAACCCGTGTACAACCTGCATATGCAATCGCTGGAAATAAGCAAACTCCTAAAGATCGGAAGCGTGCTATCCCCTAACTAATCTTCAAGGGAGCGGACCAAATAGACTCTTGAATTGCAGACCAATAGCACTAACTTTTACGCCGTCCAAGGGACTGAAAAGCTTGTTTGCGGATGTTCGCTGGGTCTACCTTGTCAGAAAAAATACCACTTATCCCACCCGACACAGCTTCAGAATGGGGCCGTCATGTGCGACAAACTTGACAACCGCTTAGGTTGGGTGGGCCAAAGATAGGACAGCTAGCAACCAGTCCGCGTCACATTTTGGACTTAGTTAAAGCCCTTAGAAGCATGTCATATAACACGATATTCACTAAACTTGCAAAGGTGGGTAACGCTAAACTACTCACACCATGGTTTGCAGCGTATCCAGAGAAAACAGAATTCTGTACTAAAGTAAACAGAATACACTGGCCTGAAGGAGAGCAAAAATGGTAGCTTCACAGGGAGCGGCACTGACCCACTGCCATTTTACAGCTCAGATAATGCCTATAAAAATAACATACTTTAGTATAATTCATTATTCTAAATAAATTATTATCATCATCGTCAACAAGTGACTTCCAGCTGGTGATGTTGTTCCCACCGAGACTCGGACCTCGTACCCATCCCTTCAGACATCAAGGCATTATCCACTGGAGCACGGGGGCACGATGGCCGCCACCCGTGCAGAGAGTGTCAGTTGTGGCTATTAATTGGTAGCCACAACCAAGCAAACCACCATAATTAATATTTAGGCAATATCGAGGCCTCCTCATAAGAGCCCACACGCCAAAAGACGTCAAACAGTTTGATACAGTGAGGCAACGGAGAATTACAAGTGTATCAGTAAATAGCTATCATTCTCCCATCTGCCTGCGACATCAAAATACGGCGGCAGTAGGTAGTAGGAGGGCTCTAGGGGAATCCAAGACGCTTTACTGCATTTAGAGTTTTGGACAGCTGAAATTGGTTCGGGTTTAAATCCGCCGTAGTGCAGAATGATGGCTGTGCATGCCAGTAAGCGACGAAAACCAGCTACACCCGCAATAAGCGAGCATTCACTAGAGTATCAAAGGAGCAGGACCCAGGAGTAAGCCTATCTGACCCGCTAGATGCTAGTGCCGGCTGCGACGGAATGGTGCCAAAGATGAACGCCTTCATGCATTCACCAAGAGGGCAGCTCAGAGCCGTAACTCATAACACCTAATCATAGTGCTTAAAATCCATGTTACTGCACAGTTGCAGCTATTCAGAAAGCTACCCTTATCTCTTATAAGTGGAGTTCCTTGCAATATGGAGATGGTGCGGAGAAGAGTGAGGAGGTTTGTTATCGGGCTAGCAAGCAAAACACATTCGCCACGCTTCAGAAAACTCACGCTGTTCAACCTAAGGTATCGAGGAAAAAGGGGCGGTCTATAAAAAGCCCGCAAGAGTATCCAACAGGACAGTATCATTGGCCCGGAAACGACAGCCCCACTGGAAACCAACTTTCAAACCCCAACAAAGAGCAAAGGCCAGAATTGGATTAAACTTCTTCCCGCGCAGGATGCGTCTTTTGGAAAGCTGTGCTGGACTAAGTAAGCATAGCTAGACCAGCTGATTCGTCCAAAGGAGTGGCCAATGTGTACGTGAGCTGTGATGGACCTAAAGAGATGTCAAGTACGCAAAAATATCAAGTTGATTATACCTAACTTAAGTAGAAGTTATAGCGTTATAGCACAAAGTGCTGATAACAGTGTTTTAGATAGTAATTGCCTACTTGAATGTTAACTTTCAGGTAATTTCCACTAAAATCTTAGTGCATTTCGTTGTTTGCCTAGGAGATGATACCTGTTAACATTCCGCAGTCGAGATTGGTTGGCTTTATTGCCGTGATACTTGGAGGTAGGATCAGAGGTATTGTGAGATTCAAGGACGAAAGATGAGTATTCATGTCAAATAGTGATCAATTTAGGCAGAAGTCCAGTCAGCAGACGAATATAATGTTTACCAGTTCAGAACAAGAACTAGACTGATTATCATTAAATTATTTGTCCTTTAGGCTCCTGGTGGAGCATAGGGCTTCAGTAACACGTCTCCAATGCACTATGTTCTCTGAAATCTCTTGAAACTGGCTCCACGACAGCCCAGAAGCTCTCATTTCCTCCTCGCACCATCTCCTCCATGTCACTCTCGGACGTCCAACTCGTCGCCCCCCACCGGGGTTCCACTCGAGGGCCTGACGCGTGATGTCCCTAGTCGGCCTTCTCAGTGTATGCCCAATCTATCTCCACTTCCTTCTGCATATTTGTTGGGTGATAGCTTCTTGGTTGGTTCGTTGCCAGCCAGCCAGAGTTCCTTGCTGCTTATTCTTTCTGGCAATCCATCTGATCCTCAGTAGCGAGCGTAGGCAGCTGTTGATGAGTGTCTGCAGTTTGTTGGAAATCCCTTTTGTAGCGCGCCGAGTCTCTGAGTCATACAGAAGCACTGATTTGATATTGGTGTTGAAAATCCGAATCTTGTTCCCCATGGTGATTGCAGTAGATCTCCACACTGGTTTCAGGTTAATGAACGCCTGTCTTGTTTTTCGGATTCTGACTTTGACATCCTCATCTTTGCCGCCTGTAGTTGAAGCAGTACTTCCTATATAGGTGAAAGAGGCTACTTCCTTTAGGTTTCTCCCGTTGATAGTGATTGGAGTTTGTTGTTGTTGTTGGTGTTGCTGGTTGGGTATCTTCATCACCTCAACCTCTGTCTTCTCTATATTCACTTGAAGTCCCGTCTTTGCTGCGCTGCCTCACCTCTTCTGACAACTTGTTAGTTTTCGCCTGTAGATCTTCGAGTTTGTGCGACATCGGACACAAATCATCGGCGAAATCTAAGTCTCCTAGGTTCTTTTCCGCAGTCCAGCGCATCCCCCTCTTCTCACAGCTCCCCACTGTTTGTTGCATGATCCAGTCGACCACAATCAGGAATATCATGTGGGATAGTAGGCAACCCTGTTTCACTCCTGTCTTCACTTCGAAAGCATCACTGAGCCTTCCATTGTGAATTACCCGGCATGTGGCGTCTTCATATGGTTGTTGAATGAGGCTGATAAAGGTTTGTGGGATTCCGTAGTGCTGAAGCAACTGCCAAATCACTTCTCGGTTGACGCTGTTAAAGGCCTTCTCAAAGTCGATGAAGTTGAGGTAGACGGTTGACTGCCATTCTATACTCTGTTCTATGATGATGCGTAGAGTAGGGTTGCAATTTGGTCCGCACATGATTGGTACTTCCTGAATCCAGCCAACCTGCTCCGGTCGTAGTTTTGAATCCCGTGCATCCTTTAGTCTCTCCAGGATGATGTGGCCTAATATTTTGCTCGGGGTGGACAGGAGAATGATTCCTCGCTACTTCTTGCAGTGACGAACTAGAGTGACAGCACTCAAGAATTCCTATTTTGGTTGTACAGAAAGAGAACACTCCTCTTTACAAGTATCAGGGAGCATGGTAAAAGATAAACTTTTTGTTTGATTTAAGTGGCTAATCAATAATTTCGTGCAGTTTCCACAGAGCGCAAATTGTTGACCACCAACGTACGTTGGCAGCGGCACAGGGTATACTCATCCACTACTTCGTGCTGGAACCTCCAACTTCATGTCCATGTTATTTTCCTGGGTTTTTCTAAGGCCTTCGTCACAGTTCCACACACCGTTATTATTAACAAAATAGAAAGGTTGGGCATCAAGGGACAAGCGCTTTCGTGGTTTCAGGACTACCTAGACGGTAGACAATTCTGCACAAATGCCAACAGAGTTTGCTTGACTTGGAGGACATCATCGTCTGGTGTATCACAAAGGGTGATTCTGGGTCCGCTGCCATTCTTTCTCTTGTGAACTACCTCCCACTGAATCTCAGCTCCCCAATTCTGCTCTACGCTGATGTTAAGCTATGGAGAGCTGTGGCGCCAGAAGCAGAATCAAGTGCACTGCAAAGTGGTCTCAGGTTACTTGCAGAGTGGGTGGATATTAATGGACCTGCATTTTACCTAGATAGATGCCGAGCCATGTTTCTCCGCACCCCAGACTCTTAGAAGGTACCCTATTCTCTCTATGGAACACAATTCTCCCTCATCACCACAGAGGAGAAAGACCTAGGACTAATACTAACTTCTGCGCGGTAAGGATGAAACTATACGCTACTTTTACACGTGATCCTTGATTACATCTTCTGTCAACTTCTTGCTGCGCCTAGCTCATTATTAATGTATATATATGGTAGTATAACGGTATATTCTGTCTGGATAATTCGAGGCTACATTGTTATATATAGACAATGTACTCCCATCCTTTTAGACTGCATACATCACCATCAAATGCACATCCCACTTAAAACCTATTATAAGAATGGGACGGTCGAAAGCGAGGCGTTCAAAGATAGGTAGCTCTTGCGATAAGAACAAAAGAGTCGGTTCCACTAATATTTCAGGTTGTGACCAAAACTCTGTCGCGTCATGCAATCCGGATCCCGACGAACTTACATGCCTCACACCGCTCGTCAGGGCTGAAGACATTATGTCTGTCATCAATAATAACATCAAGGAAAATAAAGAAGAAGTTGACAGCCTTAAATCCATGATAGATGGAATCAAGAAAGTAGTTGAGGACTTCCAACCCTTAGCATATCATTTTGGGAAACACAACAACCTAGTCCCAAACCATATTTAAGAAGCTGAAACGCTAATAGATTGCTCGGCAACTGAAGTAATGAAGCAACTGGCGTCTTCTCAGCAGACAATGGTGTATGATATTCCCGATATCATATCTTTAGATGTCGTCAAGAAAAGATCATTAAACTCATGTGGCATGACGCCTTTGCACTGTAACCGTAAACGCCTCCGCAAGAAAGTAGCACAGCTAAGTTGCCCCATTCTTTTCAAGTTCACCACCTCATATGATGCTAAGAGGTTCACTAACTATCAGGATTATATAAGACTAGACGGTAATTTTAAAACTATCACACTTGTACAGGACAAAACTCCTTCTCAGCGCAGAAAACAAGGGAGAAAAGGTCCTACCACCCCGACGTATGCAAACTACGAAGGTACTGGATGCCCTGAGAAACATTCGAATAGTGCTGCTATGACTAGCAATCCTATTGCGCCAACCACTCTGGTGGTAAAGCAACCCCAAGTAGACTTGGACCTAAGTAACCCGGATTATTTAATTCTTTATGGAACCCCAACTATCAGCACTAGCCTCCCTGAGGTAACTATGAATAAGAACCCTTTGGCTGATAGTAGCGTCACTAAACACAGACCTGCAGGTAACGCCATGTACCTTAGACCCACAAAGTTCCCGAAGAAAGCCATTTTAAACGCATTTTGTCTGACGATGGAGAAGAAAACTTCGTAGCTAACATAGTTGCCATAGCCAAAGCCGCTATTGGATATATGAGAAGTAAGGCATCTCGAAAAGAAAACCTATCGAAAGGGCATGTTACACACCTAACCTCAGCCGTTAGAAAGAGACACTCCAGTAACTTGAAGGCATCTGACATTGGACGGTACCCTGGATCACGTTAACCCAGCCATCAGGGCTCCAACAGGATGGCATGTGGCATGCCAAACACTTTCATGTCGTACAGGTCACGTATGTCCTACCCAAACCTACATGGGCACCCGGATGACCCTAACCAGCACTTTGCAAATGTATACAATTACTCCCCTAATACCATCCCTACTTTTGAGCCTTGTCAAAATCTTTTTGGGACCCCGAACAATTTGTACGACCCGTGGTTCGTAGGATCGTTTCACCCTCCATAAATGCGAGCCTGGAGCTACCATCCTTGGTTTGCACCGATCATGAACTGCACTGTACGTCACCAATAAGAATGAACAGCGCATCAACTACGAATATGCACCCTCAAAAAGCAAGTGATCATAAATCATTGCATAATAAAACTTTACTGGTCATATCACCATGCACCACCACTGAGTCTCACGTCTGTAAAGCAAGTAGCACATCGTCTAATGAATTAAGTATAGGAAACTTCCCTAACCAACTAGACGTACGAGATATTGTAAAACACTTCACAAGTCAGAGTAACCTCCTCACAATTCTGCTCACTAATGCACGGTCGTCGCCGAAGAAAGTTTCTGATTTGAGAACGATAATCTTGCTAACTAAGTCTACAGCGATATTAGTCACTGAATCGTGGTGCCCCACTCCATTCCTTGATGTAGACTTGTGCATAGATGGTTATACCCTTTATCGCACTAACCGAGATCATAAGCTTGGAGGAGGTTGTTTGGTTTATATATGTGGCCTTGTCACAGCTAATAAGGTTGAAGTTGGTACAGTGAATGCTCTGCCTGACTCATTATGAGTTATTACAAACGGTACTAACTATAAAATCCTCTTAGGCTGTGTTTATAGAACCACATGTTCATCAAGGGAGGCTGATGAGCTTATTGCTCAGTCATTTTCCCGTGATGCATCCATCAGTGCTGACTTCAAACTGATTGCAGGAGACTTTAACCTGCCTGAAGTTTATTGGGAAAGCAGTCGTGGCCCACAACGCTATGATGAAATACTTACCGTCTTAGATTTCCATGGATGGAAACAATACGTCCATTCACACACATGTGGGAGCAGTACTCTGGATCTAGTCTTTTGCTGTGACATTGTCCCAGTCACCACGTAAGTTGGTGATGAATTCGTTAACAGTGATTATAGAATGGTTTTCTGTTGCCTACCGATCTCCCCTCTTCATGAGGAAAACAGGGAACCTATGAGAAATATCTTGTATCGTAGCCACGAAAGTATAAACTGGGAGGTATTCATCGAGCTCCTCAGGTGCAGCCCATGGGGTGAGTACTTCATGACAGCCTCATCAACACAGTCACCTTCGTTTTTCTGTAGAAATATAATTCTACGTCTAGATATCGTTGCCCCTATGAGATCAGCTGAGGTGAAGAAGAATGAAAGCTAATACATCCCTCAAATACTTCGGAGTAAGTTACGAAAATTGTCTAAGCTATATCATTCCTCTAAAGACTTCCTGGTGCTGCACTCAACCTAAGACACTTATCAAGCAATTAGGACTTTGCGCGCACTAGGCTCAATAAGTGAGGAGCTGAGTGCCTTCAAAGTGGGTCTAGGATACAACAAACTTTTGCAGGCATCGGGAGACATAGCTTGTTTATTACACAACGGAATGGTCTGTAACGATCCTCTCGAAATCTGTGAACTATTTAGCGAATCCCTCGCAAAATTCGGTCCTATCGCGCTTAACTCTACCACTTTTACACTGCTCACCACAGGTTCATGCGCCAGTGGGAATTTTACTGTCAAAAGTATTACGGAGGCTATCATGAAGGTGCGACTATCAACAGGTATGGGAATCGGCAACCTAAGCTCAATTGTTATGAGGAACAGCGGTGACGATATGTCTCTGTTCTGCCTAAGATATTCACCCTATTGTTGGAAATTGGCGTATACCCCACTAAGTGGAAAACTAGCTGCATAACGCCTCGCTATAATTCCGGAGACAAAGCGAACGCCAATAATTTCACACGCATCAACATAACACCAGTCCTCTTTAGAATAATGGAAAAAGTAATTAAAGGCAAGGTCTCCGATTACCTATTAACAGAAAATCTAAACACAACTTCTCAGCATGGTTTCATAAAGAATAGGTCCTGCGTTACCTGCAACTTCGATTTCTTCAACTTCATCACTAGTAACCGTCATTGTTCTATACTTTGATATATCAAAGGTGTTTGATAGGGTGTCTCATGACGTACTCTTCAATAAGCTACAATCAACTGGCATTTGTGACCACTTACTTAGTTGGATAAAGTCATTTCTTAGTGATCGTGCTCAAATCGTGAAAGTAAACCCCGTGCAGTCTGGACCTAGACACAGCTGGCTGAGTTACACGGGTAGTGTCCTTGAGCCTTTGTTGTTCATAATTTATGTCAGCAGTGTATGTAACTGCTTCAGTGAAGGCAAAACATTCCTATACGCCGATGACTTGAAGGTTGTGTGAGATTGTCACTGTCATGAACTACGTAATACTCTGGATACCGCCCGACAGGAACTAAGTAAACTTGCATCACGGCGCGCTAAGTCCCACCTTCAATTCGGTAATGACAAACCCGGTTGGCTTACTATAAACAACGACGACCATGACCTGACCCTTGAGGTGTGCGGAAAACAGCTACCTAGACAAGCTTCTGCGTTAGATCTTGGCACCAGGTATCCCAGAGACTTGACATTCTCGGAACAAACAGCATATATCAGATCCAAGTCACGCGAACTCTTGGGATGTATCATTCGTAACTTTTATAGCACTGAATCACGGGTTCTATCCCATAAAGTGTGCATTCGCCCGCCTTTAGAATGCTGCCGGTTCATTCTCAGTGGCCTCCATAGAAGTGATAAACTGAAAGTTGAAGGGGTACAACGTTACTTCACCTTCAGAACATTAGGAACTGGCTGTAATCTAGACTACGCATCCAGATGTAACATGTTGGTGTTAGAACCACTCTGGAAGAGGAGACTTAAACTGAACCTTATATTTTGTTGTGAGTCACTTCATCAGCACTTGCACTCTTATGGTCCGCAAATCAAGCTAATTGGAACATCTACGTACGATATGCACAGCCACAAAGTATTGGTTGAAACTGAGTGTTTTACGACGAGGTTGCGAGATAATTTCTTCCTCAATAAATCCTCACACATTTGGGACAGGCTTCCAGGAGAAACTCGTACGGCAGCTGGTTGACACTTTTCCGTTCTTCACTTAATAGGCTACTAATGAACGATAAGTCTATCGCTCAATTAGCCATCATCTATGCATCCTGGGCTAATGAGGATATACTTGGACCTCTAAGCGTATGAAGCAGAGCTACTATAGCCCTCATGTTCCTCCTACACTTATGGGCTGACGACTGCTTACAAGGGTGTGAGCACTGGTTCCCCTCCCTACTTCGATGAACTTATGTACACTGATTCCCTCCCAAAGCTACTACTATACATTGGTGTAGAAAAGTTTCAAGAATCTTATAATGGAAAAACTATGTGGTAAATCACACAAACATACATGAAAGTGTACATAAAGTTCGGATAGGTCTAAAAGCATAGGACCTTCTCTCTTTTCCAAGCCAGTCTGCGTGGTAATTCCCTTTCCCACATCTGCTCGTTCTTCTTCTTTCTTTTTTATTTTACAGTAACAGCTGGACGATGATATTTGGTGCTGAATCTCAATCTGGACATACCTACTAAGTGGAAATAATACCTGCTGTTTAACTCGATGAATTATTGACCTGCTCCCAATCTTTCGCGGTTTCTGGAACATCTTCACAGTCGACTCATCAGCTGGTCAGGAATATTCCTGCGATGAGCCGTCTAGAGTTTCCCAACAGCCATAGTGGCACAAATATTCTGAACAAATGATCAAACGAGAAACCCATATACCCACTGGCTCGGAATATGACCTACTTGCAGTAATTCCACACCACATGTTCTATAGCACTCTGTATCAGGTGGTCTTTTTAAGTAAAGGCTACCACGCACCGAATATACTTCTAGAATGATGCTGCTTACGCTACTATGAACGATACCTGAAGTCCATATATAACTGCTGCCATTCGGACTACTAACCGTCTCAACATCTACCTTCATCTACTACTAGAAGTACTCTCGGTGGAACCACATGGTGAACTGGAAATGCATGGATTCAGACACTCACCTTGGTTACATTACCGTGGATACTCACTGATACTCCAGATCGCATAAATAGGCCCTTTGTGGTTAGCAGGGCTGGAAACTGAAGAACGTCCTAGTGAATGGATGTTTATATTACTAAATAAGAAACTGTGCAAATGGGCTAGCAAGGCCGTCCGGTTATAACGCAAACTTCGAATACTGCGCACTTTTGTCGTTGATGGTGGAACCCATCTGTGTAGTGACAGATGGAAATCCATACCCGTCTTTTTATTTGCACCAAGTTTTAATAAGTTTATGCATATCAATAACTTGCTGTGTGGGTTATACAATTCTCGGTACTATTCTGTGAACTTTCAAAATCATTTTGACGGCGTTTGTAAACTGGTATCTGCCATGTCAAATCCACCATATGGGAATGGGAATTTTTATTATTTTCCCTTTGACGCACTGCATATGCTGAAAGTGGTATTTTCTTTGTCCCGTAACCGCGATCTGATGTTTTTGATGGAGTTAAACGGCCTCTCCTCTGTGCTACTCAGGACCCGTAAGATCTTGTAGATTTTTTGACATGTATCAACGTGATGATGCCTGTAAACTGGCTTCTTTCATGTTAATTACTAATGTGGGAATAAAAATTTATTTATTGATTTATATAACTGATAAAATAGACACTAGCCCCAATTATCCAGGGGATGCCCCCAGAGCCTACTTGGTACTGCACTTCATGCGTAGACAGTTGAGTGCCCTGACCTCGGAACTACTTTTGGAGCCGCATAAGAACTATATACTACCCAACCTGGAGGTACACAACGTCATTGCACCACCATATCTGAAAGGAGACTTGAACTTCCTGGAGAAATTCCAAAGGCGAGCTACAAAGGGTGTCTTGGGAATGAGGTAAGAACCATATCAGGACAGGCTAAAAGATCTGGGGCTCTACTTTCCAAGCTACCGTAGATTGCGTGGTGAATTGATAACGGCTTACAAAATGCTCAGTAACCGAAGTCATCCGAACAGTGGAATCCTATCGAACGGCCACTATGGCGATCCTCATGGTAACCCAAGGAGAATCGCCCACCAAAGAGCAAAAACGGGTATGTGATCACACTTCTTCTCCCTGCGGGTTTGCGGCCACTGGAACGCATTGCCTGCCAAGATTGCTACTGCTCCGTCTGTTGACAGCTTCAAGAAGAGGTTGGACAGTTAAGCAGCGACCCACGGCTTGCGCTCATCCAACTGGGATGTGGATTAGGCTAACACGACTTACTAGCTCTGTACGACCAACCGTTCCTGAACACTTTGTAAAACCACTATCACTGAGAACTTGGCTCAACCTTATAACTTTCTGTAGACGTCCCCTCCAGTCACCGTCTCCTACTAAAAGAATTACTATATTCGCATTCGTCCTATCATGTTATTTATTGTACTTCCTTCTGACTTTACGCTCTCAAACTTTAACAGAAGCTCTCTCTATCACCTATTCCCCATGAACCTACCAGTGTTCATTCTTCCGTACCGTTTCCTTTTTCCCAATCCCTTTATATATTATTCTTTTTCATTTCTTCCTTTTCTTTTTCTATTTTGTCTCTCTCTGCACTTTCTATCCCTTGATTCCTCTGCACATATTTTTCATCTCCTTTTTACAACCAGTTCGAATAATTGTCTGCTGTCACGACATATAGGGAACCCATCTGCCCCACAGTCCTCGGAAGAAAAAGCAAACAACCAAACAACACTCCCTACAAATCTAAACAACACCCAACCGCCCGTTGGGCTAACCAGAGCTAAAGCAGTCGAGTGGGTAGACCTACTGCATTGGAACCCACCAAAGACCTGTAGATGTCCCGTAAGACATAGAAGCCAGCGCGAAGAAATCAAATGATTCACACTACCTAGTTAAAAGATATTGGATATTGGAACAATCAACGTTCGCCGGCAGCGGCATAGAGTATACTCATCCACTACTGCGTTACTTAACCCTAGCATCTGTAATAAAATCCACGGACTCTTCATACTGGTAATAGTAACATATATTTTCCACAAGCACTGTCCACTCCTCTTTTCTCATCCCTAACTCCCCCTATTTCTAGCAATGTTTTTAAAATGCCGCTTAAGACTTACTTGCTGAAACACGAGTTACAAAGGGTTATTTGATCTTTTCAGAAGCCCCTTCGCTTCTACAAGCAAAGCAGCTTGTAATATTTTAATTAGACAACCAGTATCTCTAGAGGTATATTCAGGCAAACTGGAAAGAATTCTGCCGCCACAGAAAGAGCATAACAGAACAGAAAAAATCCTCAGGCACTAGAAGCAGGTGTGTAGAAGCTACAAGTTTCCCCTACCCTCATTGCTGATAATGGATGCCCCAAATTTCTTACAACTTACGGTAACACTATATAAATATATACTGGATATTTGAAACACCCCGCGCTCCTCACTTGTATCGTAACATCGTGTGCGGAAGACATCGGGCACCTGTAAGTTGTTGTTTGCACGAAGGAAAGTATCAGAACATAGACCAAGAATGTTAAAAAGGTAGTTCTTATGTTGCTCCCTATCAGATATCAATTAAAGATAGATTTTCATTCGCATGACTGTACTATTATTTTCGTGCCACAAATAATAATTATTAATTCGAATATGGCATTTAGGATTGTGTAGCAACAACAGTACATAGCCGGAACTCCAGTTCATCTTTTTTATTGGCACTTTTAAAACAATATTAATCGCTTTAATACTCACATTAAAGTGTGGAATTCTTACCTTAATATTAAATCACAACCTTGTTTGTAACTCGCTGCCAGCGAACATTGTATTCCCAGCTGGTCAACAAACATCATTAAGTTATGGAAGAGAATAACCAGACAGTGTGTTTCGCATTCAGCATTGACGCCTAATCTTAATCTTTGTACCTAGTCACTAACTGCCGCAAATATGAATGACCATAACATCCTAGTCGTTGAAAATGTTATTAATAATTGCCTCACTAAGTAAGGCAATGAGAGCTTCATTATTTTAGTCTCAAACCCTTTCTCAGACAAAACCTGCAGATAGATCAGTTGCTTCCGAGTGTTGATTTCAATAAAAGCACTGGTAACTTGCCTCGTAATTTACAGATATTTCTCCCCCATTGTTTCACCCAATCGACTTTTGGTTAGCCGGCGGCTCACTTGTCTGGGGTTCCGCACTTCAGCCAATTAGTCGCGGGTTCAAACGGTGCTTCACTTGCCGAGGTCTTGATAGCTAGGTGATAGGATGGTTAACCCTTGCAAAATAAGTGTCTCACTGCCTAATGCATGTAAATACTTGTGGTTGCTGAATGCATTTCGATTTTTACATAATTGGTTTGGATCTGAGGTGATTTACGCACAGTCAACCCCTCATTGTTATAGTTGACGGGGCTTTTAATCCTGGGAAGTTGTTGGCAATCTAGCTCTTCCTAAAAGGCACCAAATTAATTATTATAGCATATGTTTGGCACATTCTTGTGTGATAGCATTAATGTATGAAGGTCTATGATTCGCAGCTGCATGTACCGAAGTAGGGGAAGCAAGACTTACAACCAGGAACCATTGTTTGACTGTTGAGGTCCTGAACCAATAAGCCGCAACTCTGCACACTTCACAGTGACATTTTACCGCTTTAGCACTCCGCCTTGAGTTTCAACTGTGCACAGATCAGACAGTTCAGAATGGGATTGCATCGAAGCCACCAACTTATAAAAAAATTCAAAATATTTCAAGTGATTCACTTTTTCTTCTAAGCGTACCTACGTTCTTTCAGAAGTTTTGTGACAATTTATGGTGTAAAGGTGATAGTTTCTTCTAATTCGAAACTACTGCTCTGTGGAGTCTGGTGTATCCAATTCTGCAATATTACACAAAAAATGCAAAGTGCTTCCGAAAATAGCTTTCTTTGGTAGTGGATCTCGCATGTATCAAGTATTTCTTCTCTGTTTCTGTAAATACGGATTTAGTTCGCTTCTTGATGTGACAGATTTTCCAACTCAAAGTTTTTTGGACTATCTGGCTTAATAAGATATTTTCTATTTTCATTATAACAGTAGCGAATTCCTGGAAATAACCAAACAATTTGCAAATTCGGGTAATAGAAGTGTAGATTCAGGTGTAATGTAACAACAAGTAAAGTCGAACACCATTACGAGCGAACTCTTGTACAACGTATTATTTTGGAGAACAGAGTTGAATGTACTTCACTTGTGATATATCTATAACTACTTCCTAAAAATCATTCCCATGCTACTGATTGTTAAAAGTTTGTAGATTGTCGTGGTTATACAAGTGCTTCCGCCATGTTTTTCACTACTAGTTTTCAGTATTGCTCATATCTTGAGGACGTTCTCATATCACTTATTTATGAGTTATAGTTTATACCTTCATAGACTGCTTTAATCACTTAACTAACTTCTGAGTGCGAATTTACCGACCTTGCAAATGTTTGTTCTATGATTTTTCGCTCCTAGTTTAGCATAATTTAAAAACCTGGTATCCCACTGGTGTATCGTTGAAACCAGGTTTTTAAGCGATGTTCTCAGATAGCTCTTCAGCCTCTGCATACACAAAACACTAATGCAAGCTCACCAATAGGTTATTGTGCTTCTACCTCCGTAACTGCAAAAACGAGTAGAAGTTGATGCGAAGCTTCATTTTATCTCTTCTAGTTACTAATGGTTATTATTATTATTTGACCCCTTGGGTTCCTAATGGAGCATAGGGCTTCAGTAACACGTCTCCAATGCACTATGTTCTCTGAAATCTCTTGAAACTGGCTCCACGACAGCCCAGAAGCTCTCATTTCCTCCTCGCACCATCTCCTCCATGTCACTCTCGGACGTCCAACTCGTCGCCCCCCACCGGGGTTCCACTCGAGGGCCTGACGCGTGATGTCCCTAGTCGGCCTTCTCAGTGTATGCCCAATCTATCTCCACTTCCTTCTGCATATTTGTTGGGTGATAGCTTCTTGGTTGGTTCGTTGCCAGCCAGCCAGAGTTCCTTGCTGCTTATTCTTTCTGGCAATCCATCTGATCCTCAGTAGCGAGCGTAGGCAGCTGTTGATGAGTGTCTGCAGTTTGTTGGAAATCCCTTTTGTAGCGCGCCGAGTCTCTGAGTCATACAGAAGCACTGATTTGATATTGGTGTTGAAAATCCGAATCCTGTTCCCCATGGTGATTGCAGTAGATCTCCACACTGGTTTCAGGTTAATGAACGCCTGTCTTGTTTTTCGGATTCTGACTTTGACATCCTCATCTTTGCCGCCTGTAGTTGAAGCAGTACTTCCTATATAGGTGAAAGAGGCTACTTCCTTTAGGTTTCTCCCGTTGATAGTGATTGGAGTTTGTTGTTGTTGTTGATGTTACTGGTTGGGTATCTTCATCACCTCAACCTCTGTCTTCTCTATATTCACTTGAAGTCCCGTCTTTGCTGCGCTGCCTCACCTCTTCTGACAACTTGTTAGTTTTCGCCTGTAGATCTTCGAGTTTGTGCGACATCGGACACAAATCATCGGCGAAATCTAAGTCTCCTAGGTTCTTTTCCGCAGTCCAGCGCATCCCCCTCTTCTCACAGCTCCCCACTGTTTGTTGCATGATCCAGTCGACCACAATCAGGAATATCATGTGGGATAGTAGGCAACCCTGTTTCACTCCTGTCTTCACTTCGAAAGCATCACTGAGCCTTCCATTGTGAATTACCCGGCATGTGGCGTCTTCATATGGTTGTTGAATGAGGCTGATAAAGGTTTGTGGGATTCCGTAGTGCTGAAGCAACTGCCAAATCACTTCTCGGTTGACGCTGTTAAAGGCCTTCTCAAAGTCGATGAAGTTGAGGTAGACGGTTGACTGCCATTCTATACTCTGTTCTATGATGATGCGTAGAGTAGGGTTGCAATTTGGTCCGCACATGATTGGTACTTCCTGAATCCAGCCAACCTGCTCCGGTCGTAGTTTTGAATCCCGTGCATCCTTTAGTCTCTCCAGGATGATGTGGCCTAATATTTTGCTCGGGGTGGACAGGAGAATGATTCCTCACCAGTTCTTGCAAAGATTTAGTTCGTCCTTATTCGGGAGTTTGACAAGGTAACCCTTGTTCCAATCAATAAGCAGGTACCTTCCCTTCCTTCCACACCTTCTGCAATAGTGGTGTGGTGTGAGCATGTCCGCTGTTGTCTCTGCGTCTGTTTTCAGTGTTTCTGGAGGGATTCCATCTGGTCCTGCTGCTTTTTCGCATTTCAGTAGCTTTATGGCGTTCTGGACTTTCACTTTTGTTGGAGGATTTATATTCACTCGTAGTTCAGCAGCTGCAGGTGGTATTTCTGGACGAAGTGCAGGCGGTGGTCGATTCAAGAGCTTCTTGAAGTGGTCGGCTCATCGTTTCCTTTGTTTCTCTTCCTTCGTAATCAAATTTCCTTCATCATCTTTTATTGGTTTCGTCTGCGTTGATCTCTTCCCAAATAGCAACATGCTTATTTGATACAATGTTGTCAGGTCTCTCTTACCAGCCGGCAGCCTGTTCTGCTTCACTTGCCAGTGTTTCGTAGAAGTGTCTTTTATCTTTGCGCGCACTCTTCTTCACTTCTTTGTCCAGTGTAGTGTTTTATAGACTGTACTCAGTTCCTCTTCTTGTTGTGCATCGTTGCACTGGTTTATCTTCTGCTTCGTCCTCCTGCTCTCTCTCCTCTATCAGCTTCCATGTATACATCGAGATCCATTCCTTATCTTCTTTCTTCTTCCTTCCTAATACGGCTGTGCAGGTTTCTTTCCACATCTCTTTCAAAGACTTCCAGTGTTCTTCCACACAGATCTCTTCGTGGATGTTGCTGAATATCTCCCATTTTGTCTTGATGGCTGACGTGAAGATTTTTTTTTATAGTTTCATCCTTCAGTTTCCGAGTGTTGTACTTGGACTGTGGTCGATCACCAGCTTCCTTGAAGGCTTTGAACTTGATTTGGAAGGTTCCTTGCACTAGACAGTGAGTGGTGTGAACCTACATCTGCTCCTCTTTTTGACCTTGTGTCGAGTAGACTGCGTCTCCACTTTCTTCACATTGAGATGAAGTCGATCTGATTTTTAGTATGTCCATCTGGTGGAATCAAATGCATGTCGCTTTGTGGATATCCTTGTGCTTGAACACACTGCCTCACTGCAATCACCAAATCGTTGAATGCACAGAATTCTGCAAACATTTTTCCATTCTCGTTCGTTTCACCTAGCGCTTCTCTGCCCATAGTCTGTTCTCTCTCTGTGTTTTCTTCTCCCAGTTTGGGATTGATGTCGCCCATTAGAATTTTGATATCGCCAACTGAGGTCTTGTCCAGTGTTGATTGAAGCTGTCTGTAGAATTCCTCCTTTTTCTCTTGCTCTGTATTATTTGTAGGTGCATAGCGTGGCATTGTATGATTGTGACCTTCCTTCCTTTTGAGTTGAATCTTGTTGTCATGATCCTGATGCTGGAGGAGACTGGTTCCCACTGCATGAGAGTAGACCTTCGATGTTCTTGAGGACATCATGATAGCCACTCCATAACTCAGTGTGCTCATGATCGTCGTCTGGGTGACAATATCGGAGTAGATTATTGATTCTCCAGTTGACAGTTTGGAGAGACCACTCCCATTCCATCTTCTTTCGCAAATTCCAAGCAATTCAGTGTGATACCTTCTCATCTCGTTTGCAATCTGGACTGCCTTGCTGGGTTCAAACATCGTGCGGACATTCCATGTTCCCACGTTTGTTTTCGCTTTCATTGAGAGAGAGAAGATACATCGGCTGATAGGCTTCCCGAAGGCTTTCACCAACTGGCGTCATTTTGCCTCTCCGATTCCAGAGAGGAATAATTTTATTTTTATTTTTTATATTTTGTTTGTGCTTTGAAGTTTCTTTAGCGGTTAGATTTGTTTTCCTGGGTAGGGCTGCTAGCCGTATGCCCAACCTTCCCTGTTTACCCGGGCTTAGGACCAGCTAGTAACTAGTGAACTAGTTAACCAGGCGGGGTTACTCACATAAAACTAAAGTATTGGAATTAATTCATTGTGTTCGCCCAAAGCGTTTTAATCTCTTCTATGTAGCCAAGATTATCGGAATTCAAGCTAGCTTTTTCAGTCAGAGAAGGTTTTACGGTGTGTTCATACTGTGACCAAAAAAGACATGGTAAAATGCGTAATCTCCATCTGTTTTAAAAGTCACTGCACTTTCATAACCTTATCACACTTATGTTTAGACTTTATGTACCCAAATTTCATATTCCTTGTCATCACACAACCCTACGTTTTTCTAAATTTCGACCT
The DNA here is from genome assembly GCA_944470555.2 of Heterobilharzia americana. Lineage (NCBI taxonomy): Eukaryota > Metazoa > Platyhelminthes > Trematoda > Strigeidida > Schistosomatidae > Heterobilharzia > Heterobilharzia americana. Next base: position 28,390,056 of record OX104132.1, on the reverse strand, counting down.
AATTTGACTGTCTGATTAGGATCCAAAAATAATTGTGTGCATTTGCACCTTTTTGTTTTGATTCCTGCTGTTGAAGAACAAAAGGGATGGAGTGATATTCATTGGATCAGTGGTATGATGTAATCCAATACGAAGCACCTACTTTTGGGGCTTGGACATGTGTTACGAATGCCAACCCAGTAGCCTTCATACCACTTAGTACTGGACGTGAGGTGGGTTGTAAGAAAGGATTAGCTTGGGCAGTGAATAATAATGCACCATTGGATGAGGAATACTTATGTTGGCGTAGCGTGTATTGGTATCTCACGACTTTCTGGGTGAAGCCGAGAGGTAAAACAACGTAGTATTTTGAGATAGTAAGTATCTCTCAGAACTAAAAGCATTGACTGTTGTGCAGTAGCTTCATTTCCTTCTTTTGCTAAAAAAGGTGAAAGCCGAAATCATGTGCGGATCAAATTGCAACGCTACGCTACGCATCATCATCAATGAAGAGAGCATAGAATAGCAGTCAACTCAATTCTACTTTAACTTCATCGATTTTAAAATTGCCTTCGATAGCGTTGACGGAGAAGTGATTTGGTAGCTGTTTCAACACTACGGAGTACCACAAACCTTTATCAACGTCATTCAACAGCCATATGACGACGCTGCATGCCAAGTGATACACAATGGAAAGTTCAGTGATGCCTTTGAATTTAAGATAGGAGTAAGACCGATCATCTTCCTGATTGTGGTCGACTGGATCATGCAACAAACTGTGAGGAGCGAGAAGATGGACATACACTGGCTGGACCGATGAAAAGACCCTGGAAAATTTGGATTTCGCCGCCGATGATGATTTATGTCTCATTTCTTGTAGCACAATTTCGAAGATCTACAGGGGAAAACCAACAAGTTGACAGAAGAGGCAGCGAACGTAGAGAAAACAGGGATGATGAAGGTACCCAACCAACGACAACACCAACAACAAGCCCCAATCACCATCAACTGGAGAAACCTAAAGGAAGTAGTCTCTTTCACCCACCTACCTAGGCAGCATCGTTCCAACTGCAGGTGGTGGCACAGATGAGGACGTCAAAGCCAGGATCGGAAAAGCAAGACAGGCCTTCATCAACCTGAAATTAGTGTGAAGATCTACTCCACTGCATGTGGAACAAGATTTGGATTTTCAATACTAATTCAGCCATGTCAGTGCTTCTATATGATGGTTGGGAGACTTGGCGCGTTACGAAAAGCATTTCCAACAAACTACAGACATTCAGCAACAGCTACCTACGCTCGACACTGGAGATGGAGATCGGATGGCCGGAAAGAATAAGCAGCAAGGAACTCTGGCTGGCAACGAACCAACCAAGAACCTATGGCTCAACGAATATGTAGAAGAAAGTGGAGATGAATTGGCCATACACTGAGAAGACCATTCGGAGACATCACGTGCCAGACCGTCGAGTGGAACTCAAAGGGGAAACGAGTTGGGCATCCGAGGTGAAGGTGACATAGAGGAGATTGTGTGAGGAAGAGATGAAATCTTAAGGGCAGTCGTGGAGCCAGGTTAAAACGACTACAGAGAACAAAGTGCAGTAGAGACGTGCTACTGAATCCCTATGTCCCACTAGGAACCCAAGGGACAATAATAATAAACTAAAGCCTTTTCGTTTGTATCTTCGCGATCGCTTCTCTTACCAACCATTTCTTTTCCATATTAGATTTGTTTATTTGATATATAGCGCACAGTGATACAGTATTATTTACTTGATTACATTTCGAGCATAAATTATTGCTCATAATCATATCAATGTAATCACAGCTTTCGACGTCTTATTTTTATAGTCCTATCACCATATTTCTTTGAATATGAGGTGATGGAGCTATAAAAATCAGATATCGAAAGGAATGTGATTACATTAATATGATTGTGAGGAATAATTTATGCTCGAAACGTCATCAAGTAGTACCATTACTGTTTCGTTAACACTTATTGCCAAGTGGTCAGATGTATTCATTTATCATCTACACTACCGACTTACAGTTCGGAACTTGCCATCTGCTTATAATATTACACCACGTTTGCTTTTAGTTTCCATTTGCATCAATATTCATAAAATCGGGTTACAATGTTACCAGAAACAGGTTTGTATGCGGAGTCCTTGTGATCCTAGATGCAAAATATAGTGTTGCAAATATAAATGAAGTAATTAAAAGCCCAGTTTTCTACTAAAATATCAGATTTTTAGATATCTGAATTTTTACAGTGTTCGTACTTGTTTATTCCACCGACTTATTTGAGTTATAGTGGTTGGAACCCTTGTTCCTTCAGATCGATGATGCAAAGGAAATAGATAAGGATTAAAAAACATCACTGTCGTAATGTTAGCGATGCGACAGTAGTGAGTATCGAAGCTCAGAGTTATCGTTAAAGTTTTAATGATAGTAAATTGATTCTCTTTCGTCATATTGAAATGTAATCATTTCGTTGACGATACAGTTTTAAATGTCTTAGTCTAGTGCATGTACTAGTTGGTGATGAAACCGTACATCTACAGCTTGGTTATTTTTGTCATTTATTTTATCTTGTACATGTTGCTGTGTTGTACTAACTTATCTTACCACTTAGCTCCGAGCATTTCCCCTCGTCGTTCCTGTTTTTTAGTTGATTTATTAAATATTTAAGTTTTTGATGATCCTAACAATACTAATTTATATCTTCCAGGTATTCTTCCGAAGACTTTGTACAACTATGAGTTTGGAAGATCCACAACCTATGGAATGTGTTCCCTCCAGTGATAATCGAATGTGTGCTATATGCTTAGAAAAGGAGTTCAAATACAAATGTCCGAAATGTGAAATCAGAACTTGTAGCCTCTTTTGCTGTAACAATCATAAAAGTCAGTTTGATTGTAGTGGAGTATGTGATACTGTTACCTATTGTCGACGCGAAAACTATTCTGCTTTTCTTTTCCAAAAAGACTATCGATTACTTGAAGAGATTGACAGGAGAAATGCTCAAAGGGAAGAACAGCTTTTATCAGTAAGTAATGACGAGTGTATCTGTTCGTTTTCTGCAAAATATACCTAGGTGGTGTGGTTGATATAGGATATTCACGTTGTATTAGATATTCCTACTCCATTTCCAGAATACTAGTACACAGAAATGTTTTCACTGATTACTGGGGCGTATATTGATAGGTAAAAGAGGTAAGTCAGTTGGCGAGGTTGTCAACATTTATCAACTGAGGTATCTGGTACATGTGTTACGCACGCTTACCGTATGTCCCATTGTGCAATGTTCGATAAGGTAGGTTTAGGCTGGAAGGCGATTGAAGGCGATCAGCCTAAAACATGAATTCAGTCCATGAAGTCTTTGAATGTTGATCTTAGTCGTGTAGGGAAATTCAGACTTTCATGTTGGGGTCTGCTGAAATCAATGACTGGATCCGGTGGCGTAGCTCAGAATCAATTACCATGGCTTACAGTCATGCATACCTCACCTTTACCTTAACCATTATTTTATTTACACCGTCTTCTTTTTCATAGCTTTTAGGAATTTTGATTATATTTGTGTTTTTTTTTCTTGTTGCCGTGTATCTTCATGTACTGATGCGAGATGTGTCGACTTGAAATTTTACGCAGCATTTCTATGTCCGGTGTTGGTGGTGAAACGAAACGAAAGCTATTACAAGCGGATAAATGTGATGATACCAATAATGTTGGGAAAAAGTAGAGGTATGCAGTCGCAGTAAGCCTGGGTATAGAATAGTAAGATTAAGTTTAGGGAAAGATAAAGCGTAGTTGTATCTGGTTAGTTTTTGAACAGTGCGATTTTTTCGTAAGTACTAGTTTCTGTCGACTAGCAAAATTCAAACAGCAAGTCTGAAACTCTACAGAAAACTCAAATCCCCTATACATTGATTTAAGGGTTTACTTCCTTATCTTATATAGCCACTATAAAGATTCATCAGTTCTATCTCAATCCATGAGGTCGCACATCAAAGTAGACAATAGCTGGGTGTGTAAAGGATCTACCTCAGACATCTCAGGTGACAGACATTATGGGTTGTTGCCGACTGGCTTAACTGTTCTTATTCCAAATGGTCGATCACCGGTTCAATCAATACTCTTCTTAGTGACGTCTGTTCAACCAGGTATACTAAGCCTCACGCAATCGATGTACCCCAGCTGAGTTACATGCGTATTCCATCTGCACAGTTGTGTTGTCTGATTCGTTTTTTCATTTGAAAACCTTACAACTAAACTCACTAGTTAATTGTCTTCTAGTGGTTTCATCACATCCCTTTGTGTTATCTGCTATTTTGAATGTATCTTGTGGATTTGGTTATATCCAATGTATTTCTTTTTTCACTTCGTTGTTCGTTGTATTACGTTACCAAGTGAACTAGACGAATATCGTAGTGCCATTTGGGCGACCTGAATGCACATGTTGAACTTTTAGGCTCTGAGGAGGAATGTCATTTACGTGATCAAAAGGTGTTAGTTGGTTGTAGGTCTGATTACGGAAACCGTCTTCTGTAATTTTACTCAGATCACAATCTATTTCTAGCCAGCCTTATTTTCCGACACAGCTATCGTCGTCGCGCTACCTAGCGTTCTTACCTCTGCCATTCAAGTCTGGACTTAAATAAATCATATTGTTATTAGCTACCAGTGACGTAGGTGTTTTCGGGACTGCCTTTCTTTCTGGGGCACCTCTCTGGACTCTGATCACTCTGCAGTTTATGCTTATTTCATGTTACTTTTTGGTAGTCATCAAAATCGTCGTTCTAGGCGGGTCAACATAAACAAACTTTGCACGTAGTACTGCAACTAAATACCAAACCGAGCTAGATTTAAGACCAGCTGTTGGACCTCCAGAAAGTATTGATGAAGATTGGCTAGACTTACAGGATGCCATGAAAACGGCAAATGAACCTTGTGGCGAACATCCCGTCGCAAACACTGGCCCTCTGCAGCTTCTTTACGCTTGTTGGTGTGTTTCAGCGGGCAATGAGTTCAATAGTGTGCGTAAGTCCCTTACCTAGAAGATCACGTAACACTTGCACAAGGACCTCCAGGCTTGTTGATCAGAACGCTTGCGTTGTAAACAACAGCTTCATCTAGCAATAGTTGGAAGTTGTTTTCAGCTCATTCAAGCTACTAGCTTCAAGAAGACTGTCATTGAGACGGTCTGTGAAATTGTTGTTACACCAATTATCAAAGTTCATAGATGACAGAAATGGTTGGTGGTGTATTTTTAGATGCAACTCAGCTATCCTACTGACACAAAAACAGAATTCAGTGTCTTTTAGCCCATAGTTACTTAGTGATTAGTTTCCTTAAGTATGGTGTATGTTTCGTGCCACTAAAGTGCAAATGCTTTTACAAGGTTTGCAGAAGCCTGTACCCGCACTCACTCCTGTTGGTAAACCATTGGAAAATGCCAAGAAGTTTATGTACCTGGATAGTCATGAGTGTTAGTGAACGTGTAACTTATGAATTTTCCAACTGTATTTCGCAAACCACAGTAGTATACGCCAATCTGGGTAACTTTTGTTGTCATCCTGACGTCAACCTACTTTTTAAACATTCGGGTATGGAGGGTGTCAGTACGGACACTTCTGCTGTACGTCTTTGGAACTTGACATTTTCAAACTGAAGGTGTTGGACGATTCTATTTTTCTAACCATTCGCCTACTTAGGATTGCTAGCTTCTGGTGGAACCGATTGATAGCTGCTACCTTGACGTGGTGCTAAGGCTTGGATATCACAGTGACCAAATGAGTTATGCTGCTTGGAATTATTGCTCTTTAAGGTTTTATCATGCGAAAAATACATGTTAGATGGTGGTTACAAAAAGCAGTCACCGTCACAGTTGTGGCTCACTGGTTTAGGGAGGTTGACTTTCAACTAATGGGTCACGGATTCAAACACCGCGTCACCTATCGAGATTCCGGCATCTAAGTAGTATTGTTTATCTGTCACACAATAGGTGTGACTCACTGCCTACTGTACAAATGAGCGCAAGGTTGCTGAGTAGGTATATTTCCACTATGTATTATCACAACTGACTCTATCTACTTCCTTATCTTCACTTCCTGGTATTTACATTAAGCCTCTCACAGCTTCCTCAAAATCTCTTTCACTGTTGCTAAATATCCAACACAGCTGAGCACTTTTCGCAGTTTCCTAAGGCCACGTTGCCACTCTTGTATTGAAACTGTGAGCATTCTATCCCTATGCCAAACCGGACAACAAATACCTCTTTCCAAAATCTGGAATCGCAAGAAATGCTGTTTCTGAGACATACATACAGAAACGAAGTGTGGTTATTCATTCGACCTCACCTGGTCATCGTGGTGAATCTGCGAAACCCACTTTACTAGTGTCCGGAGATTCAATACCTGGGTCACTTGGGCTCTCTGGTATAGGTAAAACACTAAGTTGTAAAAAACACATTTGTTGACTGGATGTCAGTTAATACCTCTGTGTTATCTAGCCAAATGCATCTTTAAAAACTGTGAATGGTAGTGACACTTCACCGACGCCTACTCGCAGTGTCCGCCTGCACCCCCGTCAACTGCAGTGCGGATGGTGCAAAGTATGAATAATTCTGTCGAAGGCTATCAATTCTGCTAGGTAGGACAAAACGTTCAAATATAGTGATAGTGGCAGACTACTTCAGTGCTCAAGTAAATATGCTGATTCAATCGAAATGGCATCCGGGGGTATCTAGGGTGTCCCATACCAACGAAATAAGAACAGTTATCTTCTATGACAAATTTGTCCTGACTATCATTTGTTGCTGACCAGCACTAACCTCAGACAGAAGGAGAGATGGTGTCTAACTTGGCGTCCACCAACATCAAATCAGCAATGGACACGGATAGATCATACTACAGTTAGCCGTCTTTGGAGTATCTACTTGGATTCCGATCACGTGTCGGTACGCGTATATTTGTGCATTAAAAACATAGCAGTTGAATATATGTGCAGTAGCTCTTCTCATGCGACACCGTGTACTTACTCCATCAATATTGGTAGGCATTGCTGCATAGTGGTCCAAGTTGCGACACCCTCATATCACCGCATCAAGTGGAAAGCAGAAAGATAAAGAAGCAAAGAAGAACAGATCAAAAGTAATAGGAAGCAGTAAAAGAGAGGAATTGGGAGTTAAGAAATACTAGATTTAATGCGAAAATTAAGATTGGAGTAACGTGTAGATACATTTGCACCACTGAAATAGATTCGGAGCCATGGTACCTAGAATCTCCAACCACTGGTTTCTGTTGTCCCACGAACACCAACCGGGAAGTCTGCGTTCCCTCATGTGACTCAAACTAGTAGTCAAAAGCTTCATGCAGTGATGCCATGTTTTATTCAGGCCGCACCGACCCTTTTTCCACTTTCAACCTACTTCATCCTACATTGTGCGACCTGGCAAACATTGACTAGGCACGTGAAACACATGTCCCAGCCAATGAAGATTCACAACCTCGTAGTAGAATTTCCTCTCCTCCGTAAAACTTCACACCTGACTTCTATGTCACTGACGTGGTGACACCACGACACATGGTCTATGCTACAAAGTGACGGTGGTCAAATACTTGAAGCCTTCTCATATCCTCTACGTTTAATGGCCGTCTTTCACAGCCTGTTGTGAAATAGATCAAACTGCAACACAGTACATTTGGTCCTTAATCGACAGTCGGATGTCACGACAGGGCCATAAATGGCGTAAGTTGGCGAAAGCCAATAAAGCCCCTTTCGTACTCGTGCAGACATTCCGTCGACCACTGAACCACCACGGGTGATCTAAGTTTCCAGGCAGTTGAAGTGGTCAACGCGCTCAACCATTTCATCCCCTATCACTAGACAGGGCACTAGCAACAACCATTCTGGAAGACAGAACTTACATTTGGGTGGCGAGGAACGCAACGCAAACATCCTCGAATTGTCACTCAAGGTGTCCAGTAGGCTCTGCATCTTATTACCATCTTCACCTACCACGAATGTTATCTGTATGCTTTAGGTCTACTAAGGATTCTCCTGTGATAAGGCCAGTTACTGTCAAGTCAGATGACGAGGGAAAAACCTCTTAGAGTACGTCTGTGATAAAGTCGGATAGGAATGGAGACAGTGGACACCCTTGACGCGGACCAATAGGCGTACACAACTCGCTCGACAACTCACCGAAGTCTCTAACACACCCACGGATGTTAGAGTACAGAGCCTTTGACAGGATGATGCACTTACTCGGCATCCCTACCAGTGAGAGACCGTCGCAGAACCTCTCGATCAGCAGAGTCGGATGGGGCCTTCACGTCGAGAAATATAGCTACTGTCAGGTATTGGTAAGTGTGCCTGTGTTCCAGAGCCTAACGGGAAGTGTATGAATATCTGGTAGATGCACGCACGGCCGGGCCTACAAAATTACCTGGTCCCGGGTTTGCTATTCTTAACATCCGCTCATACGTCTAGTGATCATAGAACCTTGACATTATGTTTGGTTAACCCAAGTGGCCGTTTATTTTTGAAGACTGGGATAATCAGTGATTAAAACCAGTTAGAGGGAATGATATTTGACTTCCACATACTAGTTACCACTTCAGTTAATCAATAATTCTCGATCACTGTCCTTTCCGGAAGTAATGGAGGCCCTATCTCGATGTTTCATTCAGGATCCGACTGGATAGCTGGAGGTCGGTTGATCTGTTCCTCATAGTGTTTCGTCCATCGTCCCAGTCGTCTCCCCTGAAAATAAGTCGCAGACTCATTCTTGTCCGCTATAGTCTTAGTAATCAGTGATTCCTTCTCCCCAGTTTCCTTGATAAGCCTAAATAACTGTCTACTGTCACCTATCGCTACTGCCTTAGTCCTTTCTGCCCAATACTGTTTGCAGTCATTGTGTCGCCAGTCTATATGTTAGTTGCTTCCGCCTATTTAGTCTGTTTTAGAAACAACGTTAAAGACCGATACTAACTTATGGTCAAAGCTTAGGGAAAACCGGAGGATTTCCGTAACCTCTTCCAATCTGATTTGTGCAAAAAACGCATCTCAACTGGCTACTATCATAACGAAGAGTGAAAGCAACTGAAATGTAAATTGACTGAGCGTCTTCGCAACGATCGCTAGCAGTGTTCAGTGGCGAAAGTGAAAGATATAGAGAAGGCATCAGCATTAAATAATGCTCGGCAATTATTTAGGATACTGGTTAGATTAAGATTATGGTTAGTGAGTCCGTGATAATCCCGCAGGATAGGCGGTTAGTACGCAGCGTGGGACACTTTTGAAAACAGTTCAACTGGCCCGCACGATGCTTCAGTTACTCAGGATTCATTCCGAACCTGAACCGGACGTTGACTTCGGTTCTTCAACTCTCCTCGAAGTTGAGTAGACTGTTTAAAGCCCAAAACAATACAAGGCAGTAGGACCTAACGATTTAGCACCCAAAGTTTCTAATTGGTGGGGGGTACGAAGTTACTGAGTGGAGTAAAAGGTAAAAGAGGTGCTAGGTAGTATGTGCGAATCAAAGGCAGTCCATCAGATTTGTCTTTACCACTGTTTGTCCCAATGTATGAGAATGGAGAGGTGTCTTCTTTTGACAGCCATGGTGGGATCAGTTTAATTGACATTGTGTCCAGGATCTTAAGGTATGTAGTTATCAGACGCCTATTTGGAGCTCGATAAAACCAGACAGGTTTTAAACATGGACGAGGTTGCATCGATTAGATCTTCGCTTTACTACAGATTCAAGAACACATGGTTGTATATCGGTACTCGACACCTGTCGTATTTCTTAACCTGCTGTCGAGAGGTGTTAAAGCAGTACCTAACTATGATTCAGGGTACCGAGAAAGTTTGTGGTATTAATAAAAGCCCTGCACTCGAAGTCACAGCTGTGTAAGGCCTTATAGGAGAGTTATCGTATAAAGTAACGACACCCAGTGGTAACCCTCAGGGATTATGTCACCAGTCCTGTTTATTTTCACCACTGACATACTAGTAGAGATAACCATCGTTACTTTTAAAACCCTAGGGATCGCCCTACTCCTTGGATGCCATCCAGTTGATGTGTAGTACACAGACAACATTACCCCGTTAGACGAAAACGCCGACAAATTGCAGTTTTCTGAAAGTCTGACCAGAAGTCCGAGTATGTTTTGCACCTGTCAAATCTAAGATGATACTTCTGGACTGGTAAGCCGATGCTTCCAACTTAAGGATACGGAGTGCAGTAGTCGAGTGTGTTTACTACTTCACTTACTGAGATAGTTTTACCAGCTCAAATGGGTTGGTTGCTGGCGAAATTTCAGCTGATATACAAAAACTCACTCGGGAATCGGTAACTTAGGACGCTTCTGGTGCCGGCAAGATATCCGAATACTTATCAAGAGACGAGTATACTGCACTCTCTGTTTATTTGTGGAAACTGCTAGACTCGTACACTCTTGTATAGGTATAAAGTGATTCCTATAAGTTCTTAATTAGGTTGTCATTTGCAGACGATGGTAATGAAGCTACGGTTACTCGTTCACGATAGATCATTAGCAATTGTCATTAGATACATAGTATTCTGACTTCTTTGATTTGTTTCTTAATAGGCACTGAATATTTGTTGTTACGACGTCTCAGTGATCCAGAAGTGTAGTTGCTGTCAATGAGTTTCTTGCCTAAAAATACCCTCTTATTATTATTATTATTAGTCCCTTGGGTTCCTAGTGGAACATAGGGCTTCAGTAGCACGCCTCCAGTGACCTCTGTTCTCTGAGATCTTTTGAACCTGGTTCCACGACAGCCCAGAAGCTCTCATTTCCTCCTCGCACGACCTCCTCCATGTCACCCTCGGACGTCCAACTCGTCGCTTCCCATGGGGATTCCACTCGAGGGCCTGACGCGTGATGTCCTCAGTCGGCCTTCTCAGTGCATGGCCAATCCATCTCCACTTCTTCCTGCATATTTGTTGCGTGATAGGTTCTTGGTTGGTTCGTTCCCAGAGTTCCTTGTTGCTTATTTTTTCTGGCCATCTGATCTTCAGCAGCGAGCGTAAGCAGTCGTTGATGAATGTCTGTAGTTTATTGGAAATGCCTTTCGTGACGCGCCAAGTCTCTGAGCCATGCAGGAGCACTGACTTGACGTTGGTGTTGAATATCCGTATCTTGTTCCGCATGCTGAGTGCAGAAGATCTCCACACTGGTTTCAAGCTAACGAAGGCCTGTCTTGACCTTTCTTCCTTTTGAGTTGAATCTTGCTGTCATGATCCTGGAGGAGATTGGTTCCCACTGCATGAGAGCCTTCGATGCTCTTGAGGACATCATGATAGCCACTCCCTCAGTGTGCTCGTGGTTGGCGTCTGGGTGACCGGAGTAGATTATTGATTCTCCAGTTGACAGTTTGGAGAGTCCACTCCCATTCCATCTGCTTTCGCAAATCCAAAGCACTTCGATGTTATACCTTCTCATCTCCCTTGCAATCTGAGCTGCCTTACTGGGTTCAAACATCGTGCGGACATTCCATGTCCCCACGTTTACTTTCGCTTTCATCGAGAGAAGACACATCGGCCAATTGGCTTCCCGAAGGCTTTCACCAACTGGCGTCATTTCGCCTCTCCGATTCCAGCGAGGAATAATTTTGTTTTCATTTTTTATATTTTGTTTGTGCTTTGAAGTTTCTTTAGCGGTTAGATTTGTTTTACGGGGTAGGGTTGCTAGCCCTATGCCCAACCTTCCCTCTTTACCCGGGCTTAGGACCGGCTAGTAACTAGTAAACTAGTTAACCAGGCGAGGTTCTCTTATAATTTAGAGCAAATAAAATTCCATATATATTTTAGTGTTTCCCAATAATAATAGTGAACAGTCTTTCGGGTATATCTTCGTTCCCGCCACCATGTATTCTAGAAGTATATCTAACCTAAATATATGGATCAAAGCAAAGTTGTGGCTGTAAATGAAGAAGACAGGAATTCACTTAAAAAGATAAGTAATCCATACTAAGTTTTGGACATAGTATCGGAAGAAACGGACTAGGAATAAATTATGCTGGTTATCATTAACCTTACAAAAGAAATATTGGACGTTGCTGCGCTGAGTATTAACTTGAACGTTTTAGCATCATGGTAGAGATGTCTGGACAGTATTTCAGCCACCATAAACTATTATTATGTGTTAGTTGGATGGAGGCAATCGGCAGAAAGCCCTGATAACATTTCTAATTGGCAGCACCAGTGGATGTCGGTTTGGATCTCATACGGAAAGTAAATTCCCTCGAGGTTGCAGATACGCGTTGCTGACAAGTATCAACAAGCACAGAAACTAAGTCTAGGGCTTCTTGTCGATAGCCTCCATCCAACTGACATCTGTCAAAGTGCTCCTCGATAATGTCTCCTATTTTGATGACAATACAATACGATCGATAGAACTCGGTTATCACTCAGAAGTAAACAGCATAAAATTGTTCACTCTCTAATGACCGATCACTGTATTGCTATATATTTCAGTACCTTTTATGCACCTAATTTCTAGAAAGTAAGGAATAAGTTACTGTGAAACTGTTATTGATCTTAACCTTTTCCACTTTTCTGATTCTATTCAGCTATCTTATCGAAATAATGTAAGAATCCGAAAAAGAAGACAGTTAATGAAATTAGCTAGTGAATACGGGATCACCCTTCAACTTGCACCAACACCTGTACTTTCACGTTCTAAGGTGAACAAAACTCGTATTCATCTACAAAAAGATGAACCTAAGAGTATTTTATGGAGTATAGAATTCAATCTAATGCCCTTGGAAGAGAATTCAATCACCACACCTAATGTTAATCAATCAAGGTCAATACGTCTGGTTGTACATAACCAAGAGCAACAAACACGTCTATGCAACATATGGAATGATCATTTGTTAAATTTGTCATCTGAACAACAGATGGGTTGGTTACATATTCCCCTCCATGTTCACCTCCTTTTGGAAAGATTTCATCATGGTTACACTGTAGAACAGATCGATCTAGTGATCCTACAACTTGTACAACTAAGGTATATTTTTACGTGAAAGTTCAAGAGATAGGTGTTCCACAAATGCAGGAAGATGTCAGTACAACACTAACTCGTCGATATAATTACGTGGAGATATTCACAACGAATAAACTGATTAACATTTTAACTATTCCTGGTCTTATAGTTCATGAAATGCCTACAATATATGTGTCAAAGCATGAATTACAGAGTGTAAATAAATGCTAATAAATCCACATTAGTTTTAGCTGTATAAGGTAACGAGAATTATGACCGCAAGCTTCTTTCTTATTTTGTGTAGGTTGTCATGTCTCCATACAGTTGCTACCGATGAACAAACTTATACCACCATCCATAGGCATTCAAGTCGCTGGTTTTCCAGACATTACTAAATCACGAACAAAATATTATTATTATTATTATTATTATTAGTCCCTTGGGTTCCTAGTGGAACATAGGGCTTCAGTAGCACGCCTCCAGTGACCTCTGTTCTCTGAGATCTTTTGAACCTGGTTCCACGACAGCCCAGAAGCTCTCATTTCCTCCTCGCACGACCTCCTCCATGTCACCCTCGGACGTCCAACTCGTCGCTTCCCATGGGGATTCCACTCGAGGGCCTGACGCGTGATGTCCTCAGTCGGCCTTCTCAGTGCATGGCCAATCCATCTCCACTTCTTCCTGCATATTTGTTGCGTGATAGGTTCTTGGTTGGTTCGTTCCCAGAGTTCCTTGTTGCTTATTTTTTCTGGCCATCTGATCTTCAGTGTCGAGTGAGCGTAAGCAGTCGTTGATGAATGTCTGTAGTTTATTGGAAATGCCTTTCGTGACGCGCCAAGTCTCTGAGCCATGCAGGAGCACTGACTTGACGTTGGTGTTGAATATCCGTATCTTGTTCCGCATGCTGAGTGCAGAAGATCTCCACACTGGTTTCAAGCTAACGAAGGCCTGTCTTGACCTTTCTTCCTTTTGAGTTGAATCTTGCTGTCATGATCCTGGAGGAGATTGGTTCCCACTGCATGAGAGCCTTCGATGCTCTTGAGGACATCATGATAGCCACTCCCTCAGTGTGCTCGTGGTTGGCGTCTGGGTGACCGGAGTAGATTATTGATTCTCCAGTTGACAGTTTGGAGAGTCCACTCCCATTCCATCTGCTTTCGCAAATCCAAAGCACTTCGATGTTATACCTTCTCATCTCCCTTGCAATCTGAGCTGCCTTACTGGGTTCAAACATCGTGCGGACATTCCATGTCCCCACGTTTACTTTCGCTTTCATCGAGAGAAGACACATCGGCCAATTGGCTTCCCGAAGGCTTTCACCAACTGGCGTCATTTCGCCTCTCCGATTCCAGCGAGGAATAATTTTGTTTTCATTTTTTATATTTTGTTTGTGCTTTGAAGTTTCTTTAGCGGTTAGATTTGTTTTGCGGGGTAGGGTTGCTAGCCCTATGCCCAACCTTCCCTCTTTACCCGGGCTTAGGACCGGCTAGTAACTAGTAAACTAGTTAACCAGGCGAGGTTCTCTTATAATTTAGAGCAAATAAAATTCCATATATATTTTAGTGTTTCCCAATAATAATAGTGAACAGTCTTTCGGGTATATCTTCGTTCCCGCCACCATGTATTATAGAAGTATATCTAACCTAAATATATGGATCAAAGCAAAGTTGTGGCTGTAAATGAAGAAGACAGGAATTCACTTAAAAAGATAAGTAATCCATACTAAGTTTTGGACATAGTATCGGAAGAAACGGACTAGGAATAAATTATGCTGGTTATCATTAACCTTACAAAAGAAATATTGGACGTTGCTGCGCTGAGTATTAACTTGAACGTTTTAGCATCATGGTAGAGATGTCTGGACAGTATTTCAGCCACCATAAACTATTATTATGTGTTAGTTGGATGGAGGCAATCGGCAGAAAGCCCTGATAACATTTCTAATTGGCAGCACCAGTGGATGTCGGTTTGGATCTCATACGGAAAGTAAATTCCCTCGAGGTTGCAGATACGCGTTGCTGACAAGTATCAACAAGCACAGAAACTAAGTCTAGGGCTTCTTGTCGATAGCCTCCATCCAACTGACATCTGTCAAAGTGCTCCTCGATAGTGTCTCCTATTTTGATGACAATACAATACGATCGATAGAACTCGGTTATCACTCAGAAGTAAACAGCATAAAATTGTTCACTCTCTAATGACCGATCACTGTATTGCTATATATTTCAGTACCTTTTATGCACCTAATTTCTAGAAAGTAAGGAATAAGTTACTGTGAAACTGTTATTGATCTTAACCTTTTCCACTTTTCTGATTCTATTCAGCTATCTTATCGAAATAATGTAAGAATCCGAAAAAGAAGACAGTTAATGAAATTAGCTAGTGAATACGGGATCACCCTTCAACTTGCACCAACACCTGTACTTTCACGTTCTAAGGTGAACAAAACTCGTATTCATCTACAAAAAGATGAACCTAAGAGTATTTTATGGAGTATAGAATTCAATCTAATGCCCTTGGAAGAGAATTCAATCACCACACCTAATGTTAATCAATCAAGGTCAATACGTCTGGTTGTACATAACCAAGAGCAACAAACACGTCTATGCAACATATGGAATGATCATTTGTTAAATTTGTCATCTGAACAACAAGATGGGTTGGTTACATATTCCCCTCCATGTTCACCTCCTTTTGGAAAGATTTCATCATGGTTACACTGTAGAACAGATCGATCTAGTGATCCTACAACTTGTACAACTAAGGTATATTTTTACGTGAAAGTTCAAGAGATAGGTGTTCCACAAATGCAGGAAGATGTCAGTACAACACTAACTCGTCGATATAATTACGTGGAGATATTCACAACGAATAAACTGATTAACATTTTAACTATTCCTGGTCTTATAGTTCATGAAATGCCTACAATATATGTGTCAAAGCATGAATTACAGAGTGTAAATAAATGCTAATAAATCCACATTAGTTTTAGCTGTATAAGGTAACGAGAATTATGACCGCAAGCTTCTTTCTTATTTTGTGTAGGTTGTCATGTCTCCATACAGTTGCTACCGATGAACAAACTTATACCACCATCCATAGGCATTCAAGTCGCTGGTTTTCCAGACATTACTAAATCACGAACAAAATATTATTATTATTATTATTATTAGTCCCTTGGGTTCCTAGTGGAACATAGGGCTTCAGTAGCACGCCTCCAGTGACCTCTGTTCTCTGAGATCTTTTGAACCTGGTTCCACGACAGCCCAGAAGCTCTCATTTCCTCCTCGCACGACCTCCTCCATGTCACCCTCGGACGTCCAACTCGTCGCTTCCCATGGGGATTCCACTCGAGGGCCTGACGCGTGATGTCCTCAGTCGGCCTTCTCAGTGCATGGCCAATCCATCTCCACTTCTTCCTGCATATTTGTTGCGTGATAGGTTCTTGGTTGGTTCGTTCCCAGAGTTCCTTGTTGCTTATTTTTTCTGGCCATCTGATCTTCAGCAGCGAGCGTAAGCAGTTGTTGATGAATGTCTGTAGTTTATTGGAAATGCCTTTCGTGACGCGCCAAGTCTCTGAGCCATACAAGAGCACTGACTTGACGTTGGTGTTGAAAATCCGTATGTTGTTCCGCATGCTGAGTGCAGAAGATCTCCACACTGGTTTCAGGCTAATGAAGGCCTGTCTTGCTTTTCCGATCCTGGCTGATTTTGACGTCCTCGTCCGTCCCGCCTGTAGTTGAAACAGTGCTTCCTAGATAAGTGAAGGAGGTTACTTCCTTCAAGTTTCTCCCGTTGACGGTGATTGGAGTTTGTTGTTGTTGTTGATGGTGGTGGTGCGGTATCTTCATCACTTCTGTCTTCTCTATATTCACCTGAAGTCCCGTCTTCGCTGCCTCACCTCTCTGCCAACTTGTTAGTTTTGCCTGCAGATCTTCAAGTTTGTGTGACATTAGGCATAAGTCATCGGCGAAATCCAAGTCTTCCCTCTTTACCCGGGCTTAGGACCGGCTAGTAACTAGTAAACTAGTTAACCAGGCGAGGTTACGAACAAAATATACTGCTTTAAAATGTTTAAGCATATATGTTGCGAGGATGTAGATTGTACATAAATTACATCAAAAATGACAGGAATATTTGTAATGATATGAACAGAGAAAACAGTGCATTGTGAATCGAAGCAATATTTCGGTACACAAAATCAGCTGAATAAAAGTCGCATAAGGCGGCTGAGGATTAGGGAAGGTTATAAACTGTAGATCATTGGTTTAGGCAGTTGACTTCCAACTAGTGGGTAACGGGTGCACATTTCACTTAACCTACCTTGTTTTGAACAGCTGGGTTATATGTTACACAGTAGGTGACTCAGTGCCTATTATATGAACATGCACGTGGTTCGTGAGATAATTTGGCTTTTTATTTGTTTTTAAGATGTCGAAATGTAGCGTAAAGATGGGAAAACCGAGTTCCGGATGGTAATTTAGATTTCATGTTGAAGGACGTTGATCAAAGTTCCCACTGACAGATTTATCTGAATTTCTAAATGGAAGCCAAGACTACTCTCCTTGTGTCTTTTTAAAGGCAATAGTTTGTATCCATTGTGAATGGTTGCATCAAATGTAATGCACAGTGATCTAGTAACTAGGAAGAGGGATTTGTTACGACGCGAAGTTGTGACAAACGAAAATACTTAACGATTGGTAATCGAGGGTTGAGACGGTTCAACCTAAGTGATTCGCAAACAGAAGTCAAAAGACTGGTAATCACCTGAATTTACACTAACCTTGAAAGATAAGGAATAATAAGTATATTTAAAGGCAGGGATCAATCAGAACGCTAGCGCGTTATATGAAATGTGATCATGCACAAGAAAAAGAGTTCAAATATATACAAATTGTAAGTATGGAATAAAAGCATCCCTAACATGGTTCAAGTTAGCTAAAACGAAATCATTGATTTCCAAATGATTTTCATTCTTATGCCTTATTAACTGTAGATCATGAGATAGATTATATCCAGTAACACGCAGGTCTCATCCACAGTGCCAACTGGGAATAACAATATCGACCTGCGAATAACTTTTATTTACCTTTTCGTAAACAAAGAAAGGTGATTAGGTGTTCCATTGATTAAGCTCCATAATAGTACCCCAGAAATATCGCTTGTTAACATCCGCTTACGTTATACTTACCTTGTTTCAGCACACAGTACTGTTAGTTCAGTTCTTGGTTTAAGTTATTGATTCGGTGAGATTCAAGTGACTTGAACAAGATAGGTCTCGCCTTAAAATATACACAATATAAATACTATGAAACAAGATAATTCCAAGAAGTGACTTCTTCATTTACTGAAAACAAACTTGGTGCAACATGGGCATCAAGAGATGCTTCGAATTGGTTTCCTTAAACTGCTCACTATCACACTGACCGTAGTTGTATGTAGAACATTTCGATAATCTACTGCTTGCCAAATAAAGCGTTACTTCTAAGAATCAGTTTTGTGAGTAGTATCACGTGCTTTACCACAAAGGACCCGTCCAATATACTGAACACATACCAGTGACAATTTTTAATGAGTGAATTGAGCCAGAAAGTTTTTTCGTATATTTTTTAAGTTGAATTTATGCATACCCATCAGTTCCTCCAACATGTGTTCTGTGTGCAAAGAAGAAATAGGGAGACAATGAACCCGATCGCCAAGATTTATTAGATGCAAGCACTATGCTAAGCGACTTCCAGTGTAATCTTAAAAGCAGATCATCGCTGCGGTATTTCAAGAGTGTTACAACATTTTTGTGCACAGTTACTGATAGTTGTTTAGTACTTCCTTACACATTCCTTCCTTTTTCCAAAGATACAAAAGAGACGTGGAGATTTCATATGAAGTGAATTGTATTTTTGTTGGGTCAAACGCTAGCAAATAACGCCTTGTCTAAGCAAACAAATCATCTTCAGGAATTCTAATACCTCGTGTACTTGAGCATTCGAAACATGTAGAAATGTATAATTTAGAACCAGTTGATTCCCTAGATTTTACTAGTGTTGCAGTACGTCATCAATGACCATGTATTCTGCAATGGTTTATAAGAATTTTGTGTAGGATACACTTTTCAACTAGTACATACGAATACTTCTGTTTACATTTTTACTTTTGCTGAAAATTAGTTGCTATTAGAATATGAATTCGTAAAAGTTAAAAGGTGTCAATGTGTATTCATTTCCTGCTTATAAAGAAGTTATTGCTAACCAAAGCTAAACGATGATTACATAATGCCAGAGCATATCTTCAAAAAAACCATAAATTGACTTCCACTTGCAAAAAGAGTGGAGGAAATTCATTCATTCAGACGAGGTGAAAATTGTTACAGGTCGTGTATCAACTTTATACTTATAGTCTTTTTAGGTTAGTTGACTAATGCCGGTTTCCTAATAGAGCAATATACAAATGGGGATTATCAGAAAGTTCAGCAGTACTAGGAGCAGATGTAAAACTTTCGTATTGAAACATAAAGCTCATGTTACAATGATCACCTGTAAAACAGAAGTTATTAAGTACCGTTTCTCTTGCGTTTTGTCTCGCTACACAACCATGAAACGTGTTTATTCGAAGTGAAGGATATGTAAAGCTACAGGTATTTGATCACTTATGACTTCGACGAACATTTAACACGTGATGAAAGCATCATCTGAGCCATATTAAAACTAGTTGCACAGTACTAGGTAAGAGATAATGCATTTTGTAAGTCTGTTAATTTAAAACTAACCAAATGCAAAATGTCGACTGAAAGAAGGATGAAGTGAAACGGACTTAGGGGTTGTACGCGTTAAGAAAATATTATTACGTCTGCAACAATTGATGCAAGTCATGTACGGGACTGTACACTTACTAGTTAGTGTTTGCAAGATAATGTTTCGATAATAAGCAACATGGTAGATGCATAAATGATTATCTTCTTACAAATTTTGAACACCTCATTTACCTCACTTATTCTTTGTTCCCGTTACCTTTTGTTTTTTACTACTGACACAGTAAAGTGCGGTTCGTTGGTTTAAAAATTTGACTTTCAACCGGTGGGTTACGGGTTCGAACACCACTCTGTCTACGAAGGTTTGGGCAGCCAGGTAGTATCATTAGCTCCCACACAATAGGTATAGCTCATTGCCTACCGCACGGATGTGGACAGGGCTGCTGAGTTATTATTATTTTCTTGGTGATACATATTTTTAAATGAGTCTTCTTTATTGTATATTTTTTGATGAATGAAGTTACAATCTTACTGTCAGATTTTCAACTTTTAGTGGAGGAGAGTTTGCTATCTATACATGCTTTCAAGGTCTTCTAGCGTCACGATATCCGACTGTCTATTAAGAGTCGAGTGTACTGTGCTGCAGTCCACCCTGTTCTACTGTATCTCTGTGAGACAGGCATTAAAGGTAGGAGATATGAGAAGGCTTCGGGTTTTTGACCACCGCTGCCTTCGTAACATAAGCCGTGTTTCGTGATGTCACCACGTGAGTAACGCAGAAGTCAGGCATAGAGTTTTAGGCAGGAGAGGTAAGTCACCATCTACCTAGTCAACACAATGTTAGCCAACGTAGGTTCAGGCTGGAAAAAGACTTGCAGCGGCCAGACTAAAACTTGTCATCACTGCATGAAGTCTTTGACTGTTGGTTTGAGCCATGTGGGGCGATGCAGACTGGGTGGTTGGAGTTCACAGGACAAGAGAAACCAATGGTTAGAGATTCTACGTGATATGGCTCAGATGCATACACACATTATCCTCATCTTAAACGTTATACCTAATCTCATCCTTCCATCCTCTCTTTTTTTTACTACTTTCTACTTCATCTTTATTTTATCGCCTTGTTACTTGATGGGCTGATATGAGGTGTGGCAACTGAGACCGTTACGTAGTAACGCCTAGTCCTACGTTGATCTTGATGATAGTTTTTCTATATATATGACTTGTTCATTCCTTATGGATTCTGAATAAAAATACGACCATGCAGTTCTATTTCCGTAAAATGCAAGTTGAATAAGAAACTTTGTATCATTTCAAATCTTTTAACCTGACTGATCTTGATTAACAGTGAAAGTGAAATTCTCTTCGGGTGTAGTAAACTAAGAATTCACAGTCCTCTTTCGTTGCAGAAGCAAAGCATCCCACTTAAAAACAATATATACTGCAAAAAGTATTTAAATATCCAAAAATTCATCAAATCTTGAAAAGGACTGTACAAATGCATCGAGAAAATACTGCATGTAGTAACTATACAATGTGGAAACGTACATGTTTATATGAATACCTTGAAGTGTGAACTGTAAAAAATGACGAGGGTTAAGTGTGATCGTTTACAAGCCCGGTGGTGGAGGTGTCGAATTATTGTGATCAGTTTCTGTATTGTCATCTGCATAGGGAACAAGAGGTTTAGAAGATAAAACTTCAGTACTGCCAGTGCTACTGGTAATGTTTTGAGCATTCCATGCTTTTAGGGATGCTTCAATATGATTTGCAGCAGCTGTTGTATTTTCATAAGCGATACGAAATCCATTATTTTCTGTAGAGATGTTTGTGTAATCTGGATCACTGGGCTCTTGTTGAGGCAGTACACATGTTGCATAGGCATAGGCAGCGTAATCATCTTTACCAGCACGTATTTCCGCTAATTGAGCTGCAACGCACATAGCTGCTTTTCTAGCAGCTTCTCTTTCAGCGACAGCTTTATCAGCAGCAGCCTGTGCTGCCGCTGCTTGAGCTACTTGTGCAGCAGCTAGCTCAGCTTGGATTAATGTATTAGCTGGGAATATCGGACTTCAGACTGAGACCAGTAGTAATACATTTGGTTTGATGAGTCATAGAAGTAGCCCCTTTGTGGATCGTAATACAGAGCAGTCTCTGGATCGTAATATAAGCCTGTAGTTGCTTCGTATTGTAATCGAGCTGATTCAGGTGGTGTAGAAAACCTACGATCCCTCCTGATTACATCCATAACCTCACTTTCAGTAGTATTATGTGCACGAGCGTAACATGTTAAAGCAGCTTGATATATCGAACCAGAAGGCATAAGATCAGAAATGCGAGTACTTAAATGCAATGTACATACTTTTGTCTGATTTGAATTCATTGCTTCTTTATCCTGAAGCGCTTCTTGATTTAAAGATTTTAGTGATCCCGTGTGAGATTCACCTTCACTGGATTTGTTTTCTTCATCGTCACTATCGCTAGTAGTGTACCTGCGTTTTGTGCCTGGTTGAGATGTACTTGTATATTTTTGTGACTTCATTGTTTTTGTAGGATCCCATAATACAGGTTGAGCCAAAACCAGTTCACCACCGATTTGTGTCCATTGTGACCAATTGAGATCAGTTGGTGGTGGATTAATCGGTCGGTGATGCATTGAACGTTGACAACCAAGAAAATCCAGGTTCTCAGCAGCCCATATCTGCGTATATGTGAATGAACAGATCATACAATTTACATAATAATCTAAATTAAAAGTCAAATGTGTACTAATTTCCGTTCGACCTTATGCCGAAGTGTGAATGTATCGACACCTATCGCAGCATGAAATAAAGTGTAAAGTTAGGTTTCATGTAGACTAAACATTACTAAAAGGAATAAGATACTGAAGGAGTCAGTTCTACTTATTCACTGTCGTTTATTTGTTCAGGCACCCAACCATAAACCAACAAGTGATAGGTTTGAACTCTGCTTCGCAAACGCCATGTCTGGCGGGTTCACTCCTGAGGGAATGTGTAGTCCCATTGCATACTGCAGGAGCCTGTATATGCGTGCATATCATACTAGTCAAAGTTAACGCCTACATCATTCAAGTGTGAAATTCAGAACAGTACACTACGAAACCTACCATATTAGTTTCACAGACATTAACTGAAAAAACGAGGTTATAAAGCGCCACGAAGTGTAATTCTTTAAAAAATGTGTTGTTGCTTGTATTATCCGGTCACTGATTGGACCAAATTGATCGGTCTCTATTGGAGGACGGGCCCCGGCACGTATGCCTCGATACTGCCTGTGTTTCGGTCCTATATTAATGATGGATAGTAGCTAGCTGCGGAATCCAAGACGCGCGCTTCATCCTATTTAGCACTCGTCGGCTGGATATAACTACCCCTCACTGCGTGATGTTCTTAGTAGGAACCGCATCACTCACTGAGAGGCAGGTACATCCAGCCAACGAGTGCCAAATGGGACGAAACGCGGGCCCTGGATTACGCTGTTAGCCACTACCCATCCTTATAAGATGATAAAATGAAAACAAAAATCCAGTTACAGTAGAGGATTTTTTATAAATTGATGAAATGAAATCCAATAAACAGTTGTGCTTTTTCTAAATGGCTATTAGTACAAAAATGGATGAGTACCCTAATTGATAAACTACACTTGTCATCACCAACATCAACATAGGACCAGCCCTTATGCTACATAACGTTCCAAGTTGCTACAACTCATATCAGCACATAAAGAGAAAAGGCTAAGATAAAGGAAAAACAAGAATCGATCAAAAGTAGTAGAAATTAGTAAAAGAGTGGAATGAGAAATAACTACTACAATTGTACTTATAAATGTTCTTAACTATACAGCAACTTTTAAAATGTAATGAAATCTAGATAGTGGATTAAAAAAATGGTCATAATTGTGATGGTATTACCAAGACAACATGTTAAGATAGAATGATAAGCGGGTTTATTTGATTTTTGAAGGTTCACAGAGTGTGCATAACTCTTCAAAATTGAATTGTGAATTGGTTAATTCACACTTTGTACTCACTCAATGTAGCACTCTGAAATGATGCAAGGAGAACAAGGATTGTAGTCGTAGTAGGTATAATTCACACAGTCCCAAAACCAATCCACCAAACCCCAATTCCACGGTATTAAATACTTGTACTCATAATAACATGGTTACAATACCATGAGCTTAATTGTACAACCAGTAGACTTATAGTATTAGTATTAGTCAAAGTAACAGAACAATTATAACCAATAGAGAACAGTTAGACATGACTAGATATCGCCTATACTGATAACTCATCACATCTACTTTGCAGACAGTGAATGAATATCTGGTCGATACACAAACGGCCAGGTTTAAAAACTGCCTGTTCTTCTCGCGTTTTCTGTTCCTAAGCTTCACTCAGGCACCTAGTGGTCACAGAACCTAGAATCTTAGATACTATCTTTGTCATACTGATTCTTCTCCATTTCAGCATATCTATTAAAAATATCACCCAATAAAACAGTATCATTTACTGGATTTACATCTGTTGAGGTTCCTTATCCGATCTGGCAACTATGTCATCATTTCGAAGGTTCCTGAGAGCTTCTCCTTCTGGTTTAAGTAAATTAGGTTTTATTTTCTATTGTTTCAGGGTTAGACAATACCATGCTCTTACCTCATTTGCAATTGTCTTATCTATTGAACTTAACGCTATTTCTATTTTGGGAATGATATCTAATTTCAGTTCATTAACCGCTACATTGAAGTTAAGGCCTTTCTCCAGCAATTTCACTTCTGTTGAAGACTCTAGTTGAGAGACTGACAACCCACTTTGACTTATCGATTACTGGTGATGTGCTATTGTTAATTCCATTGTTTTTGACTTGATACTATTCTTCGGTAATTTTTTTAACTTCTTAATTTGAGCAGTTTTGAATTTCTTGAATGCAGCTGATCTTTTACTGCAATTGTCCACTAGAAGCTCATAGTCTTCTTCACTAACATCTTGTATCAGCTTACATTTAAGTTCTTCGATATAATTCTAGATGTTGTGCGATCTCTTGACAATTCTATGAATTTCTTATTTAAGACAGAGTTTACTGACCCGTCATATAGCTGCTTTGACTTTCGTCTGTTGGAATTAGTGCACGTAGACGTAGATATTAAGGAATGATTTGATTTCTAAGACATTGAATATTGAATATACGGTGGTTTGCCTATCTACTTTCTGTCTGTGAAAGTCGTGTGAGTCTGTTGATGAGTCTTCGAACAGGAAGACCATATATTTCATTAATGTAGGGGTAAAACTGGAGCACTGTGGTAGATAGTAATTCCATTTTAGTCTGTTTATTAGAAATGGCACACAGTAAAACAGTATCATTTACTGTTTATTGTTTCACTGTGTGACATTTCTAATAAATAGACTAAAATGGAACAACAATCTACCACAGTGCCCAAGTTTTACTCTTATAATTAAGGATTCTTCTCCCTTCTTAAAAACTTGGATAGCCAGTGATTAGATCAGTCAGAGAGGGATCATATTTGACTCCCACACGCTAGTTAACACTTCATTTAACCTGATCAATAGTTCTCGACCACCGTCCTTAAATACCTTCAGTACTAGTCCATTTGGCGCTGCTGGGCTTCATTGTTTCGAGTTACCTACAGCTATCTTGGCATTCTGCAAGTATTGAGGGTTCTATCCCGATGTTTCATTCAGGATCTCACTGTATAGAGGGCAAAGAGACTGTGGCTCGAAGCTAGCTGAACTGCTCCTCGAAGTGGTCTGCTCGTCGTTCCAGTCGTCTCCTCTGTGAGTGAATTGTAGACTTATCCTTCTTCACCAGTTTTACCAACCACTGACTCCCTTGCTCCACCTTTTTTGATAAGTCGACATAATTGTCTATTGTTACATATTGCTATTGCTTTTTTATCTCCTTAGTCTTAGCTTCTCATCACCGCTTGTGACCATTAAGTACACTTTTCATCGTTCTACATTTGGGTTGTTCCCGCTCTGCTTTGTGGTCGAAGGCTGAAGGGATGGGTTAATGTACATTCAATTATTCAGAATAAGCTGTTGAGATCCAGTGACTCTCACCACTTTCTTCATCATTGTTTTTACAACAGACTGGAGATGGTCCAAAGCTTCTTCTAGATGAGTGATGCTGTTTCATCGTTGAAAGCAGCATTAGTATTTACAATGTCAGTCAGCATTCAAAATGATCTTGCTGGTGTAGATTTTTCGCATCAATTTACACGCGTGTTCGCTATCCAAACATATGCTCCAGAAGGATAGGCAGCCTTCCATCGACCCTCTTCAGTGATCACTGACAGCAATATGATCCGTGTCTGCAGCTGAGATGAGGTTGGTGAACCTAAACTGAAGTTCAGATGTACTCTTGACTTGGTTTCTATTAGTTCATCATCTGCATTCAACTGTATACGCTCCTAATCCCTCTTGTCAAGCAAGAAATCATTTTTCAACACCGAAAGTTCAGGAATGCAAGAAGTAGCATTAGAATTCATACAAGTTGTCTCTGGATTATCTCGATGTATAGGGATATTTTGCACTGTATTGCATATCATTTTCATCTAGCTCTTTGTCAAATGCATGGTTATTTATCACCTCTAAGTCGAGGATGCTTATATTATTCTGCATAACCGTTGGGGAATTTTCTACATCCTCAGGCGACATCAGGAATGAAATAATAGAGGCAGAGCTTGAATCGGAATCAACTAGATATAGCTCAAGTATATCCACAGGTTTTTAATCACTACTCGAAGTTCTAAAGACAAGCCATGAACTGTGGAGTTAATCAAGTCGAATGCGAAGACAAAGATTGGTTGAGTCTTGAATTGTGGCCGCGTTGCTGAGGGGCCAAGAACTAGGACGAAACAACTGTTCAATGCTCTCAGTTTTTTAATATTTCTCCAAAGATCATATTAATTCGTGATGAAAACTACCTTGGAACCGATGAATCCTTACAAACTACCAGTTGAAAAAACTTATTGTCTGTATATGCGGCTGTTGTGTATGGTAGATCAGTTGTACAAAATCTTTTAACATGTACAGTAGTGCATATTTGCAGTAGCCCAGTGGATTATGAGCTTAAGTAAGTGACACAACGGTAGTAAATAGACGAATATACTCGAACAGTACACGAACAACTGTTTCTAGTGAAAGTATACGAAGACAAGGTCTGGTTTTTAACTACGAGAGAGTTTAGTTAGGCGAAAACGCATGACATACGTATGATTTTCATGCACATAAAATTCAGCGAAGAAAAAGAATCATTAAACTATTCTGATTAATTCACTAAACTTCCAATTTGTTCAATGATTATGGATTTACCCAAAAACTTCTACCTTACTGAACAATAACTTGATTTGTATTTTGGTCACTTTCCAATTAATATTCAAAGATGATTCAACATCAGCAAAAGGAAGTCGATTAGGAGTCATAACCTTCAACACCTCAATTAATCGAAGTAATAATTTTAAGCCTTCTACTCGAATTCGCCCTATTCTTTCGATAAATCTCTATTTTCAACTTCTTGAAAAAGTTGACGTTTTTAATCATTATTAATTAAAAGACAGAAATATGCTTAAAAGTAATGAATACAGTGTTTCCCCTAGACTTTGATTAAAACATCTTTTTCAACTGTCTTCTTCTCATTTCTAAATTAACCTTGGAATATTTTGTTTCTTTAGTTTTAAAACAATTTTCGGAGTTAGTTCGTTACATTTCCATAGCAGATTCAGTTCATAATGATAATAATAATAATTTCACATGAATGACCTTTTCAAGTATAATGCATTATCTATTTTGTTTTTTTCCTTATTGCTAGCAATTTCATATTCCTTTGCAGGTCATATATATCATGTGAGCAATTTAAAACATGATATAATGCACTTTGTTACCGCTCAGTTTCTTTTACATTTCAAATTACCATTGGTACTATGATAATAAATACAACTATCTATTATCATTTTGACTGAGATAGCCGTAGTTTGGCAGACTAGTATTTATATGCTTGGTGATGATTGGATCTCATAGCTTAGTTGGTAGAGCATCGGGCCGGGAACCCGGCGGTAGCTGGTTCGAATCCGGCCACGGTTCAAACTTTCATTTCACCTTCGATTATCACCCAACATAAACTACCTATTACTACTTAAATGTCTTTATAGCATATTCTTTGCAAAACATTATATACATACCGAAGTAAATAAGAAAAAGAGGATTATTAAACTAACACGTTGTAACCCTGATTTAAATCCAATTTTAGCTCGAAAATCACCAGATTTATCCCAAAAAACTGGCCATTTTGTAATTCGAGAAACTTGCTTACACCAATTTCGTACTGCTTCTGGAGGACCCCATGTAACAACTGCATAGCCAACTTTGAACTGAGAAAGATCACACTAAAATAAAATTTAAGACAAGATTTACGATTTATTATAAATTAAAGAAAAGAAACAAAGAAGGATATACACGTTTATGCGCTCATTTTCTTCGAGTATACTCCAAATGTAATATTCTTACTAGGCTGGAATCTATATGGAAAAGAAACTGAATAGTTTTGCACTATGATGGCTAATAATTATGAAGTATAACTATTTGTACACCGAAAACGATGCAGGGGATGTTGAAATTTTCAGCAAAAAACATATCTTTTTGTTCAAAACAAAACGAGAGTACACTAATAAAGGTTAGATTTAGAAGGTTAGTAGTGATATCTAAAGAATTAACCACAGCTTTTCATTAGATCTAGCATGAAAATCGAAATCTTACTCAGGAACCATTTGCACATTCGTGCAGTAGGTGATGAGCCACACCTACTGTGTAAGGGTTAATGATATACTACCTGGCTTCCCAAGCCTTGGTAGGTGGAGCGATAGTCGAACCTGTGACTGACTGGTTCAAAATCAGCTCCCTAAACCATATCTACCCATGCAACTAGATTTCGACATCGAAATTTACGGTTGAGCATTTAGTTACCCAGTGAAAACTTGAAATACAATTTTAACTACGAATATTGAAACAATTACAAAACAAATATTATATACGTGATTTATTACGAATAACATACGGATACGATCGATCCAAACCATAGCTAGTCGAATATCTAATGAAGAATACGGGATAACTGTTTTGTGTTAGTTTTGAGTATTTGAGTGGTATATATAAATCCACGAATAAGCCACTGATTCATTCGTTCTCACAATACGAAAAAGTCATAACTTCGCTAATTTTAAAAGTCGACAATTCCTATCGGAGCTTTGGCAGCTTAATCTTTAAAAAGGCTACTATTAGCAGACAGGTGGGTAGAGGTAACAACACATATGAGTTAGTTCGACTTTCTGCAGGTCACAAAACCACAGAGAAAAAAAAGTTAGCAGAAGTAGAAAGATGTCACAGTACACTAAAAACATACAAAAATGGATAAAGAGTAAGTATGGACTCAAGACCACAAGGAAGGCGGATAGTGAATCCATACTTCTGTTCAACTGTGACTCATATTTAAGTATACCTATTGGGTTTTCAGAAAAAAATGGCTTAAAAACTTGTGGTTTTCACTCTTTTTAAAGCCAATACACTCAATCAGTCAGAGGACTTTTGAAGAACTATGATTAACTCAATTATGGTTTGCATGAAAAATTGTTGAACTTTAAATAACCGTTAAAATCAACAACGGAGACTGATGACTTTCACACCCACGTGATAGGCTCATACAGTAGTTTTCAGTTTTCTGTGGTCTTTCAAAAATAACAGTTTGTGATAAAACAATCTTCAGATTATATTTTACTACTCACTTAGATTGAGTCGGTTTATCAAATGCAGATTCCAATAGGCCTACTATATACTGACATCTAGATAGCATCTTAACGTGATATCTTGGTAGATTTTTATCATATTCTATATCCAGTTTCTTTATACTTCAGAACATGGGAAATCGGACTCCTGGTATCAGAAATGTCAGTCTGAACTGAAAACGTTAAGTTCCTAATACACCTAATGAATGGGAGCGAATAAAACCTCTACAGTAAAATCATTCTCAATTTGGAGATTTGGGGGATTTATGGGTTTCAATTCGGTATTCATCGAGGACTGAAACTACTTGGAGGATCACTGAAAACCTGGGAATACTGAACAGCTGTCTCCTCGTGGTATGGGACTCCTCAGCAGTGCGCACCTATGAAGCTAACAGAGGCTGAACTAGGAACCTTCAGGTTTCGCAGCGAGCACGCCACTATTGAGCCACTGGGTCGATAAGGCAAAGTAAATCGGACGTGAGGACAAATACTCAACGATGGTATTAGATAAAGATCACACTATAACGTGAATAGACAGAGGTATAAATATGTGGATCCCTGAACTATAACCCGGTGGCTCAAAGGAAACGTGCTTGTCACGATACTTGAAGGTTCTAAGTTCGATCCTTGTCAGTGTCATCGGCAGAGACTGCTGGAGAGCCCGATGCTAGGACGAAACTGCTGTCTACTGCTCACAGGTTTTGCATATTTTTTCATCTGATGTCAGACCTTGATGAATACTAACTCGAAATTATTTTTAAAGTTGTATCCAAGATATTTTTGTCAAATTTTCCTAAGGCTTAAACGCACCTGAGCTTTTAAAACTTCAGAATGGCGCCATCTTACAGCAGTATCCGGCCAGTACGCAGGTTGACAAATCACTACAAGACAGATATATTGTCGAACAAAGTCTTGTAAGTTAGTTTCACGATTGGTTTGCCAATCAACAAGTGGTAAAGATGGTAGGAATAGGTAATCACATTGGACGTTAGGATCGCTGGTTTTTGACACCGACTCGATGTCACTGTTATGACTTTCCTCACGAGTAACTTCCTTATCAAGATTAACCAGAAAATTTCTCCAGTTCCCTTCAGTTTCTTCAATCGCATCTTGAGTATCCTGAATTTCTTCACACTCAGAGAATTTAGAGAATAATCTTTCTAAGGCATCTCTTGATTTTATTGCCAGTTTTTCATACATATCTGCATAAGATTCAACAGCTCGAAACATGATACTAATTCCTGTCTCTGAGAACAATTTTGCATTTGATTGGGCTTTTCTGCGTGCACCTTGTAAAATGTCATCCAATTCACGGGCACAATGACGTACTGAAATCACAACATTGCGTTCTTCATCAGTTAATTCCCTTTCTGGCTTTGAACGTTTCATTGAGGAAAGCCTAATTGTGAAGAAAATAGATGGGACTTCAAAACAAATAAATTGAATGAAATACACAGCTAATGAAAACAAAAAGATGGTATACCAATGAAATTATATCCAACATAACGTTAATCCTTCATTGTGCTGTATTCTCTGAGATGGATGGTTTATTCGTTAAGCTTTCATTGTCTAGAAAGGCAATGAAAGCTTAAAGCAGGTTACACACGACCTTTCGGAAAGTTTTGAATTTAGATCTAATTATGTTACATTTGGACTAGGAAACCAAGTACTTGGTGTCAGTGAGACGGTCTGTGAAGTAGGTGGTGCGCCAATCCACAACTTTTGGAGACGGATAGAACGCTGGGCGCAGCGCTTTAAGATCACTGTCACTGTAGTAAGTAGGTCAGACGAATTGCATTTCGAAGTCTTGGAGCTTATGACTCGTTAATACCTACCAACCTAACAAAAGGAGGTTTAAGGAAGGTCCATAAGGCATGCACTCCAACCAAAGTACTCCCTGCACTCCATAGAGATGATGAGGAAACTGCAGCCAGGAAACTGGGTATATTGTTCGGCAAGGGAAAGCAGACTTTGAGGAAGCCATTGTCGTAACCATCCTAAAAAAGAGTGCCTGTTGTGTATGATAATCATGGAGCAATCAGTCTGCTAACAGCAGCGTATAAAATATTGATCGCCTTCTTAACTCGTAAGTTCTGCAAAAAGCGTAGAAAACTGATCTCGGAAAATAAAGCCACGTTTCCTTAAGGTAACAGTTGTAATTACACAGATAGACAATGTTAACGTGAAAACAACCCAGCTCAGAGAACAAAATACAACCAAGACCATTCACCTGAGCCACAAATATTCTCCACCATTTTAATGTGAAAACCTTGAACAGAAAGAAGTACATTAGTTCAAGATGTTTAACTTCACAGCAGCATACAAAGAACAAATGGATAAGAGAGAGTGATATCAAAATAGACGAAATTGTATGGGATGAAA
Source organism: Heterobilharzia americana (assembly GCA_944470555.2). Lineage (NCBI taxonomy): Eukaryota > Metazoa > Platyhelminthes > Trematoda > Strigeidida > Schistosomatidae > Heterobilharzia > Heterobilharzia americana. The sequence goes on along the minus strand of OX104132.1, from coordinate 28,358,121 downwards.
AAGGATATGAAGATCAAGGTTAATGAAGATGTTAGGACCTCAGAAGACGTCAAGAAGTGAGAACATCTGCGCCATTGTAACCGTTTTCAACAATGTTTGTAAGAGTCTCCAACCATTCATTCTTACCATCTCAACCACTTCAACTAGGCAGTTTACACGAATTAGATCAATAAGTAGTCAAAGGTTTCACGGACTGGTGGCATATTTCAGTCTTGACAACGGAGCCTTCCTTTAACGCAACCCTATTTCGGCGAATATTGTACGTCGAGGCAGGCAGTGGGTCAACATGCGCAACAGATGTTCGGACAATTGAATAAGATGGCCGGAGACAGACGGAAACAATATCAACATGTGGCTTGACATCACTACGTAACGTTTCAAATTACTACACCTCGAATTAGCGAAATGAGATAGAAGGCAATAAGATGAAAGATAAAAAACAAACAATTTGATTTTTAGGAAGTCATACGAAGATAAGAGATGGTAAATCAAATCACTAGATGTGATATGACGCTCGACACGCGGATCGATTCTGAGACAAATCACTTGGGGTCTACAACCATAGATTGGGCTATCATGTAGATCTCAACCGTGAAATCTACATTTGTTTCCACACCTTAGACCAACATTCACAGATATGAACTGATACGACGTCTTAGTCCAGGAAATCGAAAAGCGCTCCATAACTATGTGAATCTCCATGCAGTAGGCAATAAGCCATCCCTATCATGCGACTGCCAATAATACTACTTGGCTTCTCAGACTTTGATATGTGGAGCGGTGCTGGAATTCTTGGTTCACTATTTGACTGTCGAGTGCCCAAACCAATGACTACCTCTAACCTTTTTCTCAGCTTAAATCTACTTCAGCATACCTCGCACAACGAGGTAGAAAATAACTAGACATGCGTAACACGCGTAAATTTATCTCACTAACTGACTTGCCTTTTTTACCTAGGAATTCACATCTGATATACGTTAGTCAAGTGGAGATACACGGCCTACGCTACCAGGGCAACGGTGATCAAACACTAGAACCCTTCTCATGTCCTCTACCTTCACTGGCTATGTTTCACAGCAGTATAATAAAACAGAGCGAACCGCATCACAATACAGTGTCCTCAATAGACAATCGGATATCATGGGGGCAGCACAAACGGTGAAAGCCAATAAAGCCTTTTGGATGCGCACAGAGATTTTGTCGATCGCTGAACCCCAAGGCTGATTGGACTTCTTAGGTGAGTGAATTGTCAATGTGTTCATCCCAATTACTAAACAAGACACCAGAAAGGACCAGTTCTGAAGAAACAAACTGCATCAAGGTAGAGACAAACACATCCCAAACATTCTGAAATTGCCTCTCCAGTTGTTCAGAAAGCTCTGCATCTTGTCAACGACTTCATTTGACATAAATGTCGTCCGCGTGCTGCAGATATACTAAAGATTCTCCTGCAAATACAAAAATTCTTGCAAAGTCAGATGGCAAGCGAGGCGACCTGCAAAATTACGTCTATGATAAAGTCGAATAAGAACGGAGACAGTGGATATCCTTGACGAACGTCACTTGATGTAAACAACTCACCTGATAACTCACCATAGGCTCTAACACAGTCACGGGTATTCAAGTATATAAATTTTAACACGGTGATGTACTTACTCAGCACCCCTGGTAGCGAGAGACACTGCAATAGTACCTCTCAATCAACATGGTCAAATAACGTGGTATATCTGTAATATCCAGATATTACGAAAATTCAGTACAAATCACCAAACAAGTGTTTGTATATCTAATAGATTGTTTCATGGAATTTGAAGGTCTTCAATACTAGGCACCTACGTCAAAGCAAAGTAGTGGGGTTTGAACCCTGCTAAGATACTGAGTATAAAGCGGCGACCGTCATCATCTTACCCTCGATAGTTGTGAAATGTATGCGAAATGCCTCCAGGAGTTTCCTCAAGACCCTTACAGAATCATGCCTTTTGTCCTCGTATAATAGAGTTTGAATATCTTAGTAATCTTGGCAAGCCAGCAGTTTTGTAAGGAGAATAATACTTGAATACCTAAGAAAAACACTTACACTACTAAACGTATAAAAAGCGTTAAGCAGAAATGACAGGAGTAGACATAGTAAGGTTGTGAGGTCGGAAGAGAACTTTCTAGAAGTTTCTATACGACTAGATGAATTCAAGTGCAACTTATTATCCTGACTTCTTAATTTGGCAGCTGCTTGGTCAGAGTGACTCCAGGAGATAAAAAATTGTTGTGATCTTACTTGCCGAGGTTTGATCATATTTATGATGCACCGAGTGATAGCAACAACCGTTATCAATAGAGGTGGACTTGAGGATGTTTGCAATAATAATGATAATAATTGGCAATAAACAGTGAATGTTCTAATTCACATAATGCAACTCTACACCGTAAAAGTTCAGTACTAGGCTATGAATTACGTCTTAGGTTGAAGGGTTTGTGATACTACCGAATATGCCACGACAAAGTAGGTGAGGCAAAATCCGAGCGAATCGAATGCTTTATTTCTGACGAATTACTAAAGGCAAAGGTGCTCTGCTAACAATCACTGCCATTTGCTGATGACGTCAAGACATAGAGGATCATTCATGATGATACATCTGTACAGCGAGCTGATATCGGTCTTTGATTGAATGGTTTAAACGACGGAGTCTGCAAACCAATTCCAGTAAAATCGCAGGAATGCATATTGAGAGTGACTAATCTGCCGGGTATTCAGAGGATGATCAACCAATACCTCGAGTTTTGGAACAAAAAGACTTAAAGGTTACCATAAGTCACGAACTTAATACCACTGAGAACTTTGATGGCTTCACAATTACAACGTTCCATATACTCTGATAGAACATTCAAATCATCTCATGAAGAAACGTTCAGGATTCTACAACAATTTATGTAAGGTCTCATTCAGAGTATTGTGTCCAGGTAGACAGTCGATACTTAAAAAAGGAAACTGATACAGTAGAACAAGTTCAAAGGGTTTCCACTAAAACAGTGACAAGTTTCAACCACTTTTCCTGCGAAGACAGAATTTGTCCCTATCGCAGGAAAAGTAGTCTAGTTTTAGCCTTTCCGATCATAATGACTTAGGTACTGCCGGTAAAACTACAGAATGCTGTCACCCTCAAACGAATACCCAATGACCTTCCGACGGCAGATGATGTTCAAAAACTATGCAATCGTTCTTTAAGGGGTTTATTCTAGAAAGAATATCGCTGATTATCGACAGGTTTATGGAGAATTTAGATGAAAAGATAGCCATATGTGGCGGATGATGAAGTTGTGATAGGATCACGCTGCAGTTCTCATGCAACTCTGAAGGATGGAGTTGAGATTTGATGCATATCATGCTGGAGCCACAAACCCATTTGCACGGGCTTTTTCTTTGCGAAACCTAACTTGTCACTGCAGAAAATTATATTGTCTTTCGCAGAGGGGAAAAACCGGCACATAAGTTACAGGCATAGGAACGTTGGTGAGTATGACGGAGATGACAGTTGTACAGTGCTATCAGTAATGTGGGGACATTCGTTCCTAAACGCTCTCCGAAATGACTACAGTCTCAAGGTAATAAAGGTGAAATAGTCGAGATAGATGGCTCTGGAGTCACCTGGACAAATTTCTTTGTCGAACCTATTTCGAATTAAGACCATGTGAAACAGTCTAAAACCTTCGTAAGCTTCTCAACTAAGTGCGGAAACCTATATCCAGCGTAGCTTACATTAATTCTTTTGTGACCCAATCATAAAATAGGCATACGCATTCTCATCGATGTGTTCACGGTCATTTTGTATTCGCTCAAAGACGACAGAATTAGATAGCTCTCTAATATTATGTAGTCTGATTTAACTCTACAAGTGATCACTGAAGAGGCTACCAAAAAAAATTAATAAAATTCACTCAAACAGTCTGTGACTGGAGAGCCAGTTCTGCCATAGAGTGGTCAACAACTGGAACTAGCTACTGGGAAAAGGTGCAGCGGATCACTCGGTTGATACACTCGATGACAAACTAGATCTTCACAGATTTAACTATTACAATGATTAACGCAAGCCAATAGCATGCCATGCTTTATGTATAACAATCAGAAGCTGAGAAAAATATACATATATATATAATATATATTATATTAATAACTACTGAAGACCAACATCCAAACATATGCATTAGTTATACCTCTTAACCTACCAAACTGTTTCAGTAAGTCGGTAGAGAAAAGCAAATACGAGAACTGCTGTAACGCTTATGTTTCAACCATCCGGACAAATTGTCTATGTAGTCCAACATAGTCAAAGCTAGAAAACTTAATTCGTCTCACTTTCGAATATGTTTACCAAATTGACTTTCAAAACCTTGTCCAATACACATATTTCCAGCAGAGGTTGAGTTAGCTTCAGAATGCACTGCAGCCTCATGATCCTTTGAAATGCAACTGTTGCTTTTTAAGAGGTTTCTGATTTTGTATATGTTCACATGACCATATATCGATCATCTCTCAGTGCCAATCTGTGTGCGCGTAATTTTCGCGGTCATTCCAATAAGTTTTTCGGCATGCTAACTATAAGTTTCTGCCGTTACTATTCTTTGTGTTCCTTCTCTTGAACAACTAGATTAATACTGGTCAGCTGAAAGCTCTCTGATATCGTATGAGATATCAAATCTTGCAGGCTGTTGTGACTTTCATCATTCAGTCATCAAGTAGGTAGACTGGTTGGCAATGCAGATTAAGTTTAAAAGTGATGTAGTTGGAAGTTAATTTCGTCATGGATGAAGCCAACAAGCGCCGCAATTGCAAGTTAGGAGGAAAGAGGTGATTTTGTTCTGCTCCATATCTGACAAAAAAATATTACCATTTAATTTTGGCTATTTAGCTTCCATGTAGAACCGTCACCGCAGAATGAGTAAGACACCTTCGGAATCTTGGATACGATTTATTGTCAAAGCTCGTAATTCCTCCTCGTTGATCGATCCGAACCATATGAGCTAATGAGCCCCTCCATCTATGCACGACATTTTCAGTATTTGACAACTTGATGATGATGACGGAAGACTAGAAGCCATAACATCAGAACTATACCATATCTGTTGCACAAGGACTGGCTATAGTGACTCATTGACCTAGGGGATAACGATTTGCATTTTAAGCTGCTGGCCCCGTTTTCGACTCCCTTTAGGAACAATAACGCCCACTAGGGTGTAGGCACGTCGGCTGACTGCTCCCGAACTGACGTCAGTGGGTTGGAGGTGGTCAGCAGGAAGCCCTAGATCTGGCCTTCTTAATTGCTTGCACTTGCCTGCAGGGATGCATTTGCACCCTTTGCAAAACTGGTGTCCCGCTCGGGTTCCAAACCACATGACCCAGTGTTGTGGTGAACAAGGTTGCCGCTGGGCTACTCCGGCCGCGGTTGATCGATTCCCAAACGGGATGACACTTACCGTTTTGCGTTCCAGTGCTAGGCATTATCTGTCATCTATGTTAGAGCAAAAAGTGCGGGCAATATCGCAGCATCGGCTCAGGTGCCCGCATATCAATAAAGACCAACCGACTTGGCACAATCAGTGACAAGGTAATACAAGCGACACTGCACAGACTACACCCGCTGGGCGAGAAGCAGCTATCGTGATTCAGTGACCTGACGAATAGCGCTGTGGAGTTTGAAGCGGCCGGTCCCTGGTTCGAGCCTTACTGGGAGTATTATCGCTCACTGGAGGTCAGGTGCAGCCAACTGACGACTCCCGAATGGGACGGAACTTGGGTCCTGAACTCCATTGCCGGCCACTACTGTTATTCCGAATATGCCCGTTTGTGGTTCGCGAGATGGCAGTGCTGTCAACAGCAACGATTTGAAAATGTCCCTTTCAGTCATTTGCATGTGAAGGATCGTTAGGAAATTAAAGTGAGAGCTTCTAACACTGCATTTCATAAATTGGGGCATGACTTGCCCAGCTGAAGTGCCTCGCTATGGTCTTCGTTGGCAGTAATCGGTGACTTTGAACCTCATGTAAGTTGTCCGAGGCCTTACTCCGGTGAAGATTGTTGTGGGTGTAACTCTTTCAAGCCTTATTATCCACAAGAGAACACTTCGAGACTATCTAAAAGCTGGTTCAGCACCCGTTACTTAATAGTTTGAGAAAGACTTTCCGAGGGCAAAGCGTGGAAGTTTCATGAAAATCTACCTTTGTTCTACGCCGGTAGGGTCAGTGTAGCAGTTTAGTATCATTTTGCAATACTATGAAAGGATTAGGAATTTCAGCTAAACGAGCATCGAAAGTGGCCACCAATCAAGAAACCATTCGTATGACTCACAAAGTTTCCCTAGACGCTTGTTGATTTGGGCGATCGCCGATACATGTTCCAGTGGTAGCTTGTTTACAAAACCTTCTACCACGTCAGGATGGGAAGTCAGTCAGTTTTTATTCCATTGGCCTTTCGACTGATAGATTCGGGTTGTCGTGTGTTCTCCCTTGGTGCATACGCCACTACCGGATAGGTAAGTAGATCGAGTTAGAGTTTAAAAACACACATTTTGGGTGACACTCGTATCATTTCACTCGGTCATGCAACAAGCAGTTCTCAGACTAAAGTTGTTGCCCATGGGGACTCAAGAACCCCAAGAAACCCCCTGGCGCTTGCCGTACATAGCCTTTCGAAAGTTATCCACATCATATCTAGCGTGTATTTTCCTAGCCCAACTTTAAGTTAGCTTCAGAAAATTCTTGGGGTTGCGCACAGCAGACTGCTTATCAACAGACCCAGTGTCTTCGGTACAGTAATTCTGGACGGCACTCAAAAGTGGTTTAGCGGCAACCACCCCATGATCATCCTAGCAGCGTGGCAGATACGGCGGAATACCTTATGAGTTGTCGCGCATTTTCAGGCTGAAGGTGTAAGATCTACGAAGTTTTGGTGCAGTTTCCTGTTTTCATCCTATTGGAAACAGTGTGCAACATCAAAGTAGCCCGTCGACCTGACAGGGGATTTCTGTGACAACCTAGGTGAACCGCGTTGCAGTGGTTAGTACCAAAATCTGAGTGCAAGTTCCTGAGACAGGAAAGGAAATTAATGAAACTTATCTGTCCTGAGGAAAAACTAACTGAGTAAGGCACAAAAGGCAGCCAAAAATATTTGAAAATGTGCACTGCGTGACCAAACGATTAACTGATAGATAGGCTGATTTTGGGGAAGTGTGTGACGCTACAAAATCAACCCAGAACCTACCATACGCGTACATCGGCTGAAGTCGACAAACTTCACAGTAGCATAAAAGGAAAGTTGGATGGAAGAAGAGTGATATCAAAGTGGGCAAACTCGTGTGAAAGAATAAACGATCCGAAGATAAAGGTCAGTGTCAATACTGAAGTTTTAGAAGATATCGATGAGTGAATGCATCTGCGCCATTGTGACCGATTTCAAATCGTGTCCTTGTCCGCTGATTCCATCCATCTCACATTGCCTAACTGCGTCGTCCACCTCCCTTCGTGTGCCACTAGTACAAAGACGTCTATGATTAAACACTGCAATCGCTTCACGTCTTCGATTTTTAAACGGCCGTACCTCAAATGTGTATAGGAAGATGGAATGGACCACGGAGCAATTAACGCGTCTCTTAATGGATAATGGGGTATATCATCGATGCCACAAGCGACGCGATTCGGTGAATGTTAGATGGACCTTCTGTATCCAACGTGGGACTTCGTCAGCAGCCAACTCGTTCGTTTGACGCAACCCTCTGAGGAAAAGAAGCGGTTGACAAATTCCACCGCTTGGCTCACTATCACCAGGGTGGCAGCACTCGCAGGAGACCAGGTCTGGAGCATTGCCTTACATTCAGTAGGTGCCAAAACTACTCAGGTTTCTGCTTAACGCATCCGGAAGACCCCGCACTTTTTCAGCGTCTTCAGCTGGCAGGACGTTATCGCCTGCATGCCTTAAGTCGACGGGATGGCCTTCAGGGAGTAGTTGAATCCCTTTGCAGTCAGACGTAGCCAGGATTATGTTAAATATTACGTGTAAAACGAAGTGAAACAGCAGCTGTGAAGTGGGCACCACTAGTTGTCTTCAACTTTGAAGACTTCTCTTCATAAGTTCCGATACGGCTGCTTGAGTTTGAGTGGAGAGCTTTGATCGGTATTTCATCCTTGCTCAGTACTCCCTTCACGGCCAGGCAATGCCACAACACCCCACGGTAGACGGAGTTCAACGCAGCCTTCTGGTCAGGAAATACGGCAAGTGTTGGCATGCTTGTCGTCCAGAACGTGCTGGAAGGTAAAAATGTGATCGACACACCAGCATTGGGGTCTGAAACCTGACTGGTCTTCCCAGGGTTGATGTCCTCGGGCTGCAGTCAGGAGTCGGATAACTGTGGATCTCGGGGTCTCTGATACAGTATCAGTCGGACTTGTTCCCATATGGTTGTCGCGAGATTCCTCCCGCTTCTTATAGACTAGGATGATAAGAGAATTAGACCAGTCTGACAGTACTACTTCTGATTCCAACGCACTACGCAGTACCCCTATCATTCTAATCAGCAGTCTCCTACCTCGATCCTTGAAAGCCTCAGGAGGCAGACTGTAAGTTTCTGCCGCTTCACATCGCTTCAGGTTCGACATAGCCTTCTCAACTTCAAGGGGAGCTGGCGGACCGATATATACATGCTATTCATGACCAGGCTAGATTTTAGCTAACTATGGCGTTGCCGAGGGCCAGTCGAAGTGTGCTTCTAAGTTTACCGCCCGACGCTTAAGCCGTCCGTTCTGGGTGGTTATCAGGGTACAGCCAATCTCGGTGATGATTTCTCTGACCATCGCCTTCTTCTTGCCGGTATCCTCACTAAGCCTAAGCGGTTGCTGAGCATTACCCAACGCCGATAGCTCCATCTTTCCCGTTTTTGCAACCCATCATGGCTCACGACAAATGAGAAAACTCTCGGTCAACTTAGGTTTGAGTTGCCTTCGCCCTTCATCTTGGTCGGACCCAGACAGCTGAAATCAGTCTTGTCTCATTAATCATTTCGGATGGCGTCGCGGAGATACGACTACTTTTGCTAACCTTCAAGTGAAGGCTGCCAGCTGTGTTTACCACTGTTGAAACAAACGACCTAACATCACGCCATGTTTCCTCAGGGCCAGCATTGCCGTTACGCCCAGCAAAATGCTCAGCCAATTCCCCTGTGGATGGGTATTTGGCGTCCTCATTTTCCAAATGAACACAGATGGACCTGGTTACCTGACGCTTCCTGTGACCAGTGGGTCGAAAAACTCACACGACCCGATGCCGGTACATGATCGGAATCCCAACCGTCACTCCAAGAAAAGGTCGAATCCCCCACCGATGGGTTGTGGTAATGTGATATATCTGCGTCCACCGTCGGTCTGAAGTCGGCGAACGCCATGTGAGACATAGTCTCTCTTGATGTCCAGGGTTAGTGCTGGCTGGAGAAACGTGACTGATGGGCCAAAGTTGCGAGATACGGTCACCATTGTAAGTTCGTTGACATTGGATTCCGCAAATACCTCGAAAATACCCTTCCAACTAACTCAGCTTTCCTACTTGGGCGTTAAACTCACCCGACACTATGGTTACACTACGACACGGATAACCATAAGCGATTCACTCGAAAACTCCTTTTTCTTACTTTAATCAATGGCCAACTTGTTATAGACTTCGATGTTAAAACAAAACAAAGCCACTGCTTTTCGAAATAAGCCCAGCTGCTTCAAATTTTTATGAGTGTAGTCGCTTTCCACTTTAGTTTTTACCCGACTAGATTTCATACTTCAGTAACGAAAAGCGGATTCTGACTACATTTTCCATGGCAAGTATTTTATCACTATAATTTGACGAGCAGGAGAAGAATCTTTATAGGTAAATGTTTTTGTAGTTTGTATGTTTTAGCATACTTGATATTACTTAGTTCTCTTCATTCGTCAGTATTACCTTCCACGTTTAACGATTTAAGGATCCAATGTCCAAGTCTAAATTTGTTTTGTATCACTTATTCTCTTGGTTTGGCCTTTCGAAAGCTGAGAACAGAACATAGGGCACTATAACATCTGGGGTTACTTTTAACCTTACGCTGAGCATAGGTAAAACGTTCTACGTTGAGCTGTCTATTTCTATGTAGTTGTTGTAATATGGCGAGCTTCGTTCATTGTTATTGGTTTCATTCATTATAGAGACACATCGCCAGACCATCAAATGTACGTTATCTTGACAACTGACACAGAGTGTATAATGTTAACAGTGAAGAAAGAGGAGTTATGCTGTGTTGGATGGTCTGAGTTTTTCTTGTGGTCTGTCGTCTAGTGACATGTTTTACGGACCTAGGAATGATGGCTTTGGACTACTAAAGTGAGTACTAAGTTGACTTACTTTCAACGACAGAGATGCAAGTCGCTGGCTCTCAGAGTCTTTATAAAATAAGTGGAGTAAATAAGAAATCATTTTTTCATTTCCAACAGATCGAACTGCAAAGCAGTCGAATTGAACGCGTCGAAACTCAGTGACTAACTTGCTTACGTGGTTTGTATCCATAAGATTAGGACAATTATCATCATTTAGAGGGTTGTATATTATAGTAAGCATTCTCTCAATAGTGAGTGCTTTCAAACAAAACTAATATATCAACTCAGTAAAGCATTGAGTGCCTGTTGTTCCTTCGGCAGGAGGATAGGACGAAAGTGAAGGCATGTGAACGCTGAACCTGAAGACAATGAAAAGCTTTGAGTAGCGGCGATTTCGACATGTCTGTGCAATGTGCTGGTTCATAAATATCGCCAGTTGGTAAACCAGCGACAGGCCTCTTGCCAAATAGCCATACTGGTTGGATGTGAGAGATAACGTTATTAGGCGTGTGCTGGATTGTCACCAGTGCCAATCTATGAAAGGCAATCAGTACATGCAACCGTTTTCTCAGTTGACAAAAGTAATGGCAGTTGGTAATCTGTGGTGATTCAGTGTGGCAAAACTGTTTCCATGGGTAATCAGTGGCATCCAATAGCTCCTGGAGATGCCGCAGTTTGTTACGTGTTGAAAAGGCAGCATAATGGTTGTAGACGAGCGCGCAAACGCTGTGATTTGGGTGACGGTCAGGTGTATTGTGGCGCACTATGAAATGTCAAAATCAATACTTTCAGGTCACTGCCCCTGTTGCCAGGGTAATGAATTGACATCCCATACAGAATATTTTGGTATCAAAAAAATACAGACATTACCTATGGACGAGTGGTTTGAAAGGAGGCTTCAACACTAAACTGAGTGGAACTACTTCATGTACATAGTGTGTATACACAGGGAACGACAGGGAAACCACTCTTCCAGCCTATGTTCCACAGACGACCACGTTTGGCGAGACAAGACGAGGTTGGAAATTAAGCAGAAGCTAGCCATCACAAATTTTGAAGATGAGTGAAAATCTGACGCTGACAGGTCTGAGTGGGAAGGGGCACTAACCGGGAACCGCTCGAAGTTGAAAAATAAGTGACGTGCACGGAATGAGAGTACACCATGTCAGGAAACCTGCCCCTCAAAAAAGAAGGGCCATACATCTCTGCATAGATGTGTGGCATAGATAGCACGATTAGGAAAGAAGACAACCAAAAATGAATGAATATCAACTAACTTCAGACATGATCCGTGCGACGCCAAGAGGTCGAGTCAGAGGCAGGCATCGAAGATGGCGTGGAGCAATCAGGTCGGTCTGCAGAAACGATTTTCCGATAAACGTGTGGGTGTGGTGCTTGCTACTTATAAGAATAAGTGTAAATAGTATGTAACACTATGTTCCAGGGAAAATCATCCGCGGTTACCATCCAATAGGTAAGCGCTGCAAAAGAGATAAACATGTCAGGAAATAGAAAAGAGAAACTAAGACGCACCAGAAGCTGAAAAATAATTAGGATGCAGTGACTGTGTGCATGAACTTTATTTGACACATGGTTTTCATATTTTCCCTTTTCTTAGTTCAATTTCTCAATTAGTAGCTTCATCGGCCCTCATCTGCATCTTTTCTTTGTATTGATAACCAATAATCTCTACTGAAGCAGCTTATGATGATTCTTACAAGCAATAAAAACATTTGTAGTTTTTTTTCTCGCTTCTTCATTGAATAATTTTAGGTATTCATTAGTTATAATCGACTGACCGCATTCAGCGCCAGTAATCGGCAGATGAAATTTATGTAAAACAATCGACTGATTGTCCGTCAGAAGATCTCACTTGCTAAAGACCGTTATAGGCACACCTTAAATCATTACAGATGTTAGTTTAAACGAGCATACCTTAGCACTCATAGCATGCAGATTTCCGTAAACAGCGTCACACGTTGATCCTTATGATTTTGAAATTAGGGGGGGGGTGACGGGGTGCCTGACTCATAGTTTGGCACTGAAATAACCAAACTTGATGCCAGAATGGAATTTCGAATGACGAATTGAATAAATGTAAAGGAAAGTAGGTAGGCAATAGTATTTGATCACTGTTATTAGTTGTAACATCTTTTGAGGTCTCCTTTGACAAACAGACTGACGGAATTAGCGAATGCTAATTCTATCTACTATCAACACTCTGGACTACTATGCACGGATTCCATAGCACTGCTGCTAACGCCACACCACCTGACTCAGAGACAAGACAAGTGTATTCCACTAGCCTACTACGAATAATAAGGTATTTGGCCAAACGTATGAAAAATGAACAGGGCCTAAACAACTTAGGGGCCGTGGTTAGAATCTCAAAGAATGAGAACAAAAGCCAGTGAAGTTAAGGTCGCTCACTGTGGATTGGTTGTCGTTTTTAGTCATTTCATGTAGGAATACAGTCGTTAAAGATCTGAGTGCATGAATGACTACCGATGTTACATGCATAAGTCCTTTTCTCTATCTGAAGAATGCAATACTTGAGTTTTTGGATAGAATTTCCGATGTTTTTACATAAGTGGTTTTAACTAATTCTATCACAGCAAGTCACCAGTGAGTGGTCTGTCACTAATTCTTATCTTCTTTCTCTTACGGACAGTGTCGAAGAAGATAACTTATCTGGAAAGTCAGGTATTTTTAGCAGAGTAAATAGTCCTCTTCCGTATTCAGAGTACCAAATATTCTCGTAAGTTATAACTCTTTTGAACGTCTCCATCCAGAGAAACAGCCCATCAAAGTACTCTGTGGTTTGAGGTTTATTACAGTGATACTATCGTGCCCTAGCATCTGACTCCGACTTTTACATAAGGTTACAGAAACACTATCACTTTTCTTGTTATCCCAGACACTTCTGATCCACTTGAGTTAGACTGTGTAGATAGCAGGGGATAAGGCGAAATATGAATCGGGATGTTTTATTGAAAAATGAGCCAACAAATTAGAAACCAGTAGCAAGCAGACGGAATGTCCTAGATCGGTACAGTAAAACAGAGGTAAAATTATAAGATGAATGTTAAATATATCAACAAACAGAATATGACATACATGTCACAATACATTGATATACAAGTTTACCAGTTAGATGAATCCGTAATTGCCAATTTGAGCAGCTGTGTGTAACTGACTGTACTTTAAGTGTAATTAGTTCATACAGACAAAACTGGAATTTCTTATTTCGTCGCAACTGTACATTTTATGAATACACAAGGAATAAAAACGTTGTAAACGACACAACTAAGTTGTGCAACACTTGAAATAATTATTTATTACACTCAGATTCCTGGGAAGTTTAAAGCAAACACACCCTCAGGAATTTTAACGTCGCTTTATTACCTGTTTGGTTATCCACGGCCATCTCTTTCGCAAAGGATAAGAATTTATACTACAATAATGCATTAGCTTTACTCAATCGTTGTGTACGTTTGCTTATCATAAATGTTTAATAGCCACGGTATTCCTAGAAATTTCGTCAGGGTATTGAACTCAGTGGGATTTCCCTCAATTTATATACTACTTGTCTATTAGGATAGTAATGTTATTATTTAAAGAAGTCAGCACTAGTTGAAATCTATGGATTAAGATGTAGCTAGTTAGAAGTGTTTCATTTTGATAAATTCGTTAAGAGATAGCTCCAAGAAAACTGTTGAGAGGTCAAATAGCGCATATGCATTCAGGTTCCTTGACTACTTGACATTTGGAAAGCTTCACTATATGCCAAAGTACAAACAAAACTTCCAGTGGTGAGGCTTCTTGATTAATATTATTAAACATGTCTTCATTAAAATATCATTAAATGAGGTCACATTATGATGATAAAAATTGTAGTCTTCAGTCAACTATCAAATACACTCCACAAAATGTCACTGCTTTGTTTATTCTTTTCTAGCATTACAAACTAAAGCTGAAACTTGACTGAATTTACCTGATCTTGTATCCAGGATATCACTTACATTTGTAGAAATACAAATAAAGCCTTCTGAAAAACGCTGATTCAGTACAATAGAGAAAATCATTTTCCTTTGTGTTTGTTATAACATCCAGTAAAAATAAACGCACTCAATTTGAGTAATAATTCAGCAACGCCTATTGCTTTGACAAGTAAACACTAAATCAATGCTTAATCTACCTGAATAACCTTGTAAATTAAAAGATATTCCCAAATGTGTCACTGTTGCAAACAATATAAACTGCAATCTAGTTGCAGAGATTTTAAGAAAGGATATGTAGTGGCTCCAAAAAAATATCAAGTAAACCAAAATGTTAAACTAAGTATTATTAACGAAAATAGATTCACTGATGCAAAAATATGAAAAGTTATGCGTTATATTACAAAATGATAATATCAGTGCTATGGATAATAATGGGTTATCTGTTCGGTACTGTCTAACGTTAGTTCAGAAGGCGATAATTGTCAGCGCCCAAGAATCGACGTTGTTTGGATTGGTCGTCGTGATATTTGGAAGTAGGATGAAAGGTCCTGTAAAATCCAAGGATAGTCAGTGAGTATTCACACCAGACATTAGTCAACAAAGGAGTAAGTCAGAGTGGATAGAAGCACACTATATTTTCGGGTTTAAAAACAGAATTAGATTGATACTGCCACGACCCAAATTCCAACTTTTCACTCGTACAGACAAGAAACATTCGGTTTTACAGGTATTAAGAACAGCATACAAAATGTGTAAAAAGTGATAAAAAGGAAACATTATTTTTAATTTAAGTGGTTTATACATAATTCCGTGCAGTCTCCACAGATATCAGCCTGCATTTCAGTACCATTTTCTCAAATGCCCTGTAACTATTTTATCTAAAGTATGTGTGAAGGCTTACACTGACGAAAAACAGTTACGCTGTCATCACAAACGGTATTAAATATATATTTAAGCATCTACTATCTCAGCACAAGCTAATCAACAAATTTCTTGAGATTTTTGAGAAGAAAAGGGCCTGAAGCTTATTCAAATTATCAACGTCATGGGGATCTATGTTATCAGGCGGAAACTCTGTATTCAAGATTGTGATCGGACAATTCATTGAGAATCCATATAGTTTACATGACCGCAGCCTAAACAACACTTCCCGCCATCTAAGTACCGTCTTAATAAGTTTCCTTTACATACCATATTTTCTCCAAATTTTCAATTCAAATTTTTCTTCACAATATTCAAATGATTAACTTACTAACATTACTTCAACTCTTCGTCTGACAAACCTTTTTTTGATCACTTGACAAAATATTTTTCCACACGATGTATTTAATTTGCTGTCGTTTGAATTCCAATCTAAGTGAGAAATTAAGCTAGACTGATTCATGAATTATTTAGACCCACAGAAACTATGCTCATTGTGGAACGAACCAGTTTATTTCAAGTGAATCTAAAATCAGTTTTCAGTTTTTGATAATATTCTGGGCAAATGTGTAGCAATACTGTAGGCATCGGTTACCAAGTCCTTATATAGTTTCCTTGTAATTCTGCAATCCAGCATAAGTAGTTATCTTCCATCACTCTAATTTATGTCAACTGGATTACACCTGTAACTAAATTTATGTGCATCAAAAGGAGAGAAAATGGTGATCAGAAACCAACAAATTCCAAAAGGTACTCAGATTTCTAGGTAGACTGGATAAAATGTTTAAGTAATGAAGTTAGGATTCTGACTGATAAGTCGAAGAATCTTAATAAAGAACGCAAATACGTTGAAAAGACACTATTACCTAATACCTGCCTTCCGGAACTTATTAGAAAGTTTTATAAAGACTTATGAGAGAAAAAGCAATGAGATTGGTGTTGATCACAATATACTTAAGCATATGAAGAAAGCCCATAGGAAATCCTAAGTAGGATTCTTAACAGTGCTCGAATTAGGATGTCACCTAAACTCACAAACTCACTCAAGAGAAAAACTTCGTAGATTGAAAGATCTGATAGACCTAAGTAGGCAAATTAACCAGATTTAACAAATACCACGAAATGGTTTGTAAGGTCAAGTATATACGTTAAACTAGCCAATGGAGATCATTGAGGATAGCGAATAATAAAATTATAAACCCTACTAGGATAAGCAATCTAAAGTAAAACTCAGTTATCGCTTTGCATGAATTGACTCACAGTCAGATTTCATGGTGGAGTAAGATGACAATTCTAAAATCCAATATAGCTAAGTGGAGGGAGAAACTGATTACTAAATCTTTGTTCATTGGATCGATTTCTTACATGTTCATCAGCAAGATTCATCAGACAATAAAGGCACTTGCGAAATTCTGCTACCGCTTAACACAAAATAGTAGCTGGTGGACTCAAAAAGGAATTTGAAAGTTTTGGGATATCTCTGTTATATTATTGTGAGCAACAAATTCTGCTCAAAACACCATCCGGTAAACAGTACCATGTCACTGTGTTATATCCAACAGGCTGACTAAATATGGAATTTTACTCTATCTCACTGTCTGAGACCTGCTGTTACATTATTTATTGTCCAACAATTACTGACAATTAGTAAGGAAATTGGTATGAAGGGGAATATGGTTAGTTCGAAGAGTCACTGATAACCTGTAGAGATAATAGACTGGAAAGTTTGAGGAAATACTTTAAAAATCGTGTAGCTGGCCCACAGCCACACTTCATTTGTTCAGTATTCAGCCGCAACCTGAATTAGACGTATATTTTGATCTTATAAATCTGGAATTTGAGAAGGTTATTTCAAATCTGAATCTATATAATGAAGCAGGACCTGACAATCTAACTCCAGAAGTATTTTAGGAAGGAAAGAAAACTACTGAATAGATTGACCAAAATAGCAGTTAGTGTGTGAGAAACATAGGTAGTCCTGTCAGATTAATCTTGATTGCTGATCATTCTAGTCTATAAGAAGGAAGAAAAACAGCTTGTGACAACCATTGACGTATCAGTTTAACTGGTATCATATCCAAGATCCTAGAGTATGGACTCACCTGGCGCCTAACTGGAGTTCAAGAATAGAAAACTCACGAAGTCCAGATGATTTGAAGGAACGACAAGTATTGCAGCGTAGAGTCTCTATTCGGTGATTTCATTTTCAAAGTTGTATAATCGCAAATTTATACATTTTTTTCTAGTCTAAGGATTTGATAGTTAAAAGCGGTTTGTAAAGCTTAGCAACACAAATAGTGTCATTAAATAATAAAAAACCCAAAAGCTGATGAGTAGTGAATATTAATCAAAATAAGTTTGAATAAGAAGTTAAGAAACTGAATTGTGATCAGGCAGAACAAAGCAACAAGAATGAGTAGCAAATTTCTTAAGAAGTGAATAGTTTAGAAACAGTAAGATGAAAAGCAAAAGGTGGATTGGGGAGTACAGAAGACTGAAAACTAAAACCATAAAAGAAGAAGGGGTTGAACAACCTTCTTTTGTGTATACAGTTCAGACTTCTCCATTTGAACGGCAAGAGCTTAGGCGATGCAGAGAATACGAAGACATACAGCCTTTGGGAGGTTTTTTTCACTTTGTATGAATGACTTTAAACGAGGAGGTTTTCGAGATAGCGTGATTTGTGTTCACTATGTGTTCAGTTGTAGCCCATTGTTACCTCTTTGTAACCCCGCGGGATAGTGTTCTTGAACCATTTTGGATAACTGTCGCGTCGAATGACCTATACACCTAGCTTCACAAGAGCAGGTGAATTGATATATGAACATAGAAGTGGCCAGATGCGAAAGTTTCTCCTTTGAGCTGTTGGAAATCTTTGGACGAGAAGAGTATACTAGTCTTAGCTTTGATGCAAAGAACGTTCTCCTTAGAGGGTTCGATATCCTCCTTTTTAGAGTGTCAGCGGCAGAATCGCCTTTGAAGGTGAGATTCATATAGAGTATCTTTTTTGTCACGGTGGCAAGGTTCTCTTTGCGAGGTTTACGTTTGATGTATTTGTCTGTGAAGTGTGGTGGGAATCCGTTTTCAATCAGGATGTTCTTTAGAGCATAAATTCCTTCTTCTAACACATTGGGACTGCAGATTCGTTTAATGCGAGTGGCAAGAGATATGGTCAAATTCTGCTTACGATTCATAGAGACCCAACCATTAAAGTTAGTCAGTTGACCATTCCATATTAGTTTTCTGTGAATTAAACTGCTTAAAGTTCTTTCATCTGCCAGCTCTACATCAAGAAAGTGAATTTTCGATCGATTTTCGACCTCAAGGGTGAATCTAATTGCTGATGATCACATAATAAAGGTGTCATAGATGTACCTTTTGTACAGATGAAAACCTTCAATAGCAGAAAAGAGACTCTTCTCTGAAATCCTTGTTCCTCCTTCAAATGCAGATGAGTTTCAGACGTGGATAATAGTGCATCAATCAGAGCCTTACTCTTCGACAGGTTTTGGAATACAGGTAAAATTACCGTCAGCAGACATCCCAATGTGGCATTTGACTCTGTCAATCGATGGATGTTGCTACGGCGTTCAGTTGTGAAGAGACCACTAAGCAGGTATGCAATTATAGTCAAGGTTCTCTACGCGAATTACCATTTTGTGTAGGGGTTTGGGATTAGCTATCATCTGAAGTGACGACAACCAGTGGTATCCATCCATCCATCCATCCATCCATCAGGAATGCCCACTGCAACTTCTCTATTTTAAAGAGGTTGAATCACCCTCGTGGGGATATCTGTTTGACCTGAAACAACTTGAAATTCTGTTGCTTTAAACTATTCAGCTCTCTGAACTGATACGTTTTGGGTACACTGATCATGAGCTCAACTTTGAATCACGGAAAAAGACACCCACTGTTCACCTCAAATTGATCTATCTAGTGAGTAGCACTGGCTTGTGTAAGTGGTCTAAAACTACTGATATCAATCACTAGTGTATTTCATATTCTGAAAAACTGTTGACTTTGACGGCAGTAAGCTGGTCAACGGACTACCCACCAAACTTTAGTGAACAGTATTGCGATTTCGAAATGCTTTATTTAAAGGTAAGAGGAATACTATTGTTATTATTATTTTTATTCCTATGCTGTTGCAAGTTAATATAACAGAAGTTGATCTTAACACTACATCCGCCACACCAGCTAACTTATTGAGAACACAACACTTGTGTATACCACAATGTTGATTGAATATTATACTTACCAAAAGTAGGTGGAAATGTATGAGACTTAAAAAACATAGACTACTTGATCAAGCTGCGACAAACAAGAATGGTTGACGAACAGTTCGATATCAAACGGTACTAGTTCCCTATTTATCTCATTCTCCAGAACTTTGGTTATTGGTCAACTGGTCACGTACATAACAATTATTATTATCGGTCTATTATGAAGTATAAAGAAGACTAGTTAGGTTTGGTTTTATTCTTCGCAGGTCGTTACTATTATTATTGGATGTATTTATTTTTGTCATTCCTATTTTCATCATCGATAATCAAAGTGATCATTAATTCTAACCTCTTCTTTGTTGGTTTTACACTAATTTCACTTCTCAGTGTACTTAAGCACCAAAAGTAGGGTAATATTCCGAAATTCTTGTTGTGATCATTATTTTGATTGGTGTGACAGCTTCTTATCATGTAACAGGTGAATACATATTGTCCTGAATATTAATGTGAAAATCATTTTCCGTTCTCACTTTGGGGGTTTGTGGGGATTTATTAATTTCAAGTTGGTATTCATCATGGACTGACAACATTTGGAGGAACATTCTAAACTCGGGATCACTGGACACCTGTTTCACCCTGATATGAAACTCGTCAGCAGTAGGCACATTTGACCCCGCCTCCAATTGATGTCAGTCCACGATGGATACCAACTTGAAATCAAAAAATCCCCACAAACACCCAAAATGAATTAATCCAGTGCTCATTAGTGACTAGCTTCGAGAAGTGATTTTTGAAACTCCAATAAGAAGTCGTGACCGGTGAGGCAAACACGTTGGAAATGAGGACAAATACTCAGAGATAACATGGGGTGATGATCGTGCTATGTCGTGAACTGACAGAAGTTGGGAATATGAACCATTGGATTTAGACCCAGTGGCTGAATGGTAATGTGCTGCCTTTGAAACCGGAAGGTCCTGAGTTCAGTCGCTGGCTAAGTCATGGTTGAGCAATACTGAGGAGTCCCATATCAAGATGAAACAAGTGTTCAGTGCTCCCAGGTTTCCAGCGTTGCTCTAAATGATGCCAGTTCATGATGAATACCAGCTTAAATTTTCTCTTTTGCTGTTATTTTCTTTCATAATAAAAAAAGGTATTAATAGTCAGTCACATTGTTATTTAGACTTTGTAAACGGCGTACGAATTATTTTTCAGTTTCCTTATATAGATAGAAAATGTTTCCAATGTTAGTTGACTTCTGTCCTGAAGGTAAGTCAAGTCTGGTCCAACTGGTCAAAAAATATGTGCAGTTAATGTAAAAGAATCTTAGTTGGAGATACGGTGAATGTTGAACCTAGGGATTGGAGTTACAATGATTATTGTTCAATGATCAATCCATATAGTCCCAGGTATAAAACTTTAAAAATCTAGTTCACAATAGTATTTCCACAGCATCAAAAAACTAGGAAATACCTCGGTCTAAGTGAATTTTTATGATAGATGAAGGTTTAGCAACCTTCTGGGGCTTTCAGATATATATTCATAAAAATCAGTTAACGCTGAAATGAAGGTTGAAAAAAAACATAAGTTGAAGCATAATGTACTCCTCTGACTTACATGATCAGTTGGTAACTACCTATTAAGAGTGATATTTAGCTAGATCCGAGTAATGTAAACATCAAGGAACAGATTCTTTTGTTTACTGTTGAGCTTATACATAGTGTAGAAAATCAGCTCAATCAAATCATTCTAACTGAGGGGGACCACTTCATTTTTTTATGTATACATACAAGTTGTCTATTCTGAGGAGAAAACGACACTACTAAATGTAGTCCATTTGTGAATTCTCTCTGTTTATTTTTAGGACTCAAATATTTAATGGTCTTTAAATCTGATTCACTTGATAGTAAAAATGTTATATGATATATCAGAGGCTAGGTGGAGCACAGTGATCAACTGACTGCTAGCCAGTATAATAATTAATAACAGGTTTAATATTGGATACGAGAACTCTGAGTTTGTGTCTGCGATAGTAGTATTCAGCTTTGGAAATCAAAGAGAAGACCGATGAGTTGTTTTTTGCTTTGTATGCACCACTAGTTTTCTTAAGGTAACTTTATCATAAAACCCATCGTGACATTTGCCGAAATTGTGTAACCAGACTATAATGGTTAACCAGTACTGATTCAGAGTCCATGTTGTTAAGAAGTATATGTGTACTGTATTTCATAACGAAGCGAAATGTTTTCTAAAATAATTATGTAGTAAAGTGTGCCAACTGTCATGAATGTTTCTAAATCATAAAACTCAAGGAGAACTTTTCTGAATTAACATTGAAGTGACAGTAAGACATACAATTCTAAGTTTTCTCTGCAATCGTTGGGTTCAGAAATGAGAAAGGTAGTTGTTGTATAACTATGAATATTCTAGTGCATAACACATAGCATATGATCACTTGTTTAATACGCCAACAATAGCGTTATGCATGGGAGAAGGCATTACTGAAACTGTCATATTTATTTCTTAGGCGAAGACAAAAGTCAACAAAAAACAAGCACCCACGTGATTGTTTTACAAGATCAGTAACTGTCAAATGTGATAAATGAAACGGTCGTCTACTATAATGACCAAATGAAATGCCAATAGTGGGACACTTTACCAAGCTAAAGGGCAAATAATTAATCAATATTTCACATATTAACGGAATATTTTCTTGTCTATATTGACGAATGCACTGAAGAATAAGTGATTCCCAATCATGTATCCGAAGGATATGAGGATTCTGAAGAAAATATGAACAACAAATTTTGTAAAGTAACTTTGTAAACCCTAATCCAGTTAGCTTGAAATTGTGCAGTTGTTTTGTTGGTTTTTATACTCAAACACAAGATGAAAAGAAGTTCAGCATATTATGGTGTGAACGGAAACGTGACGTCCCGCGTACATCCCTACCAGTATTCTATTTTGTATAACAATATAACCTGATTACTGGCTTAAGAAGAAAAGACAAACGAGAAACAAATTATATATTGACTACAGGAATCACTCCTTACTTTTTTACCGTTGACCTTCTATATATCTGATCTATTTCGAGCTAAAAATTTATGGTATTCGGTTTCTTTTTCTTATGTACGTATGTATGAGTGTTAAATCTGATACAATATCAAATTTCTTTAAGTAGGAGTTAACACAACATATAATTTGGGAAGAGGTGACTCCTTAGACTATGCATTTCATTTCCAAGTAACGGAGCATGGGTTTGAACCCAACCCCACTTCGTTCTGAGCGACCAGGTAGTGTTATAAGCGATTAAACAAAGTGTGTAGCAGAGGGAAGTGATCTACTCATTTCTGACCGAAATCTTTGTCTGAAGGGAAGATTTCCTTTAAATTCTGTTTCAGGCCAGATTATCCTTGACTCCAACAGATGTCTGTGCATCGGCAAATCCTTCTATGAATTAAGATAATCTCAAACGGAGCAACTAGTAGGTAAATGAGTCTGAGTTGAGGCTTCTACAAAAGGGTTTAAACAATGGAGATTAAAGTAGTACCGTTTTATCTACTGATACGAGGATGTCGTGAGACTATGGATCCACTACTAAGTATTTACTTTGTGTAGTGCGGATATCATAATGGGTTAGAAAGTGTAGATTTTATCAGAAACCTTTTCTAAGGCAGATGAGATTAACTTAAAAAGCATTCGCAGCTCTAGGTAATCCTCAGTATAATTCGCTTAAAAAATGTGTTTCAGAGATTCTGGATACCGCCTCTGCCTTTCTTTCCAAAGGATAATGTCTAGATGCAGTGATATGCATATCCTGTATTCAAGTTGTTTTGTTTTCTATCATGTATCTGACTGGTGAACCATTAACTTGCTGAATTCATACCCCAAGATAGACTTATAACCGTGCCTAGTGGTACGACAAACAGCAAGTTAGATAGGCTGATCGATACTTCATTTCTATAAGTGGTTGTGATATTTCTGATGAACTTGAGGTCAAAGAAATCTGTGCAAGAACAAGTAAATATTGATTGGTATGCAGTGGTCTACCAAAGTTATGCTGTCAACATGGAGTCATTATGAGCTTTACGGATAGGTTTTCAAAAGTGATAGTTAACGATACGTTGCTGCATATATATGTGACACCCACTTCATAGATTAATCATTTGGAAAGTTGTTGAAGTTTAACTCAAGCTAATTTTGAACACTAACAGTGTGTACATATTGTAGGTACTCAGTGATAAATCTGTTGGTTAGAGCTGAAGTTTGATATTTTAGTGATGAAGCAGTAATATCCGATTTGTTAATTAGGCTTGAGTAGGCATGACATGTTTTCTGTGTACTAGGAGATTTGGTGTTGCAAACATGCATACCGACTAAATTAAATCGTAGTACTGAAAGTATTTTAAACGTCAGGATACTGGCATCAGTCTTCTAAAAATGTTAGAGATATTTGAGATAATAATGATTGGAAAATATGATAGTTGAAGAAGTAATTATAATACTTAGCATTTTATCTTAATAGCACAGTTATGTCATGTTAAAAAATCAATAACAAAACCCAAAATTTGTATTTGTTCTCCTGTTGTAAATTCAAGTATGCCACTTCACGACTAACTTAGATAGTCAAACTGATGACCAATATCATGGTCCCCCTCTCTAATATAGCTTGATTTTGATTGAGTTGAGAAGTTTTGGCTAGGCAGCCAACGTAAATACGATCAAGTGATAGTAATGCATCATGAATTCATATGGCAGTTGGGAAAAAAGCTTGATGACTGAAGTGAAATAAAAATCTCGTTAGCAGCTGGGTCTCGCAGACCAGTTGGTAATGCAGCGGGCCAGTAACCTGAAGTTTGCTGATTCGAATCCTGCCGAAGCCTAGATTTTCATTTCACCTTCAGTCATAATCATGTATGAACCATTCTGTGAACAGGTGTGACTGCTTTGCATCAGAGTAATTCAGTGAGCTCGTTCAAACTAATTTAAAGTAGGAATTGTAAGTCCTTTTTATTTACTTATCCAATAAGGGAATGCTATTGCTGCAACCATCTGTCTTCAACCAGCCTGATTTCACCTAACTTATCATTTCACATAGATTTTTAGCAAACAGTTTAGATCAACCAGTTTAGAAGCAATGATGATTGCATGATTAAAGGTCCACTCAACTATACGAAAGCTATTTGGCGGGAAGCAATATGCGGTATTCCTCAAATCTGAGTTAGTAAGGTAAATTTTGTTGGTCCATCTTTCACTGGTTAAAGGTTAAGCAGTTAAAGTTGTAACGAAGGGCGAATAGTCACCTATATCTTAAATCCCCAATCCAATTGTGATACAAAAATATATTCAATGAAGAAGGTGGGAGTGAAATTAGCTTTCAGTGGGAATCTAAAGTCTAAATTCCAGAATCGTGACTTTGTTCTACTTCCCCTTACTGTAATCATTTTCACATGAATATTATGTGTAATTAATTTCATCCTGTATTACCTCACGAGGCGAAGAAGAGAACGGAAAACAATTATACAACTGCAGGTTATCAAATAATCGATTAGCCGGCAACGACTCCGATCACATCAAATAAATTTCACCCCGATGGGATGCAACATAGTTTACTGTAGGAACAACACTAAATCAATACGATTCAGTAAAAAGGTGATAGAAGGAAGTCAGATATTATCTGACCAGCAGAGATAACAATGCCCTCTGTTTCTATAGCTTTTTCTACCCCAAGTGTATAATTCACATTCCATCAGCTGGTGAATAAAATTATGCTAAGCATAGGTGCATTTGTTTGCTAGTTAAATAAACTTATTGAGACTATGAATTGTATTTTTGCATTAAAATACACAATGTTGATTTCTTTTATCATTAACATTAGATTTGCTTTTTGGCCCGACCGGTTATTCAGCCTCATGGCATAATGTTTATGAAGTGGCAATATTAATAGTAAAAAAGTTAGGAAGTCACAGCTGGATACACTTTCTTCACCTCCTATTTCAGTACTGATAAAAGACAATTTATCTACGGTTATTTTTTTAATCATATGTTGAGATTATGCGGAAACTGCTCACAAAATGTAGCAGTTAAAAAAGCTGTTTGGGACTCTCCATAGATTTAACTCCGCAGGTTCCTTCTACATTGTATTCAACAAATTATACTATTCTACATACTGGTTCACTGTATTTGCTATTAAAGGGTTGAAGGTGATGGCTGCAGGCCTCAAAAAGTCGTTATCTACTGTATTCAATTGTTTGGCTTGAATAGTATAGAATGATTGAATAATTTAGTAATATGGTCAAATAGAAATATTTCTATGGAAACAAGTGCATAGTTGACTCCATTTTTAACAGATATCCAAGTGTTATCAGCATCATTTAATTTTTCCCCATTACTAAAAATACAGGACAACTAAAGTTTAAAGTCATGAAGTAATCAACAGCAATCCTTGTCTTTGAATCAAGTTCTCATTGACAATCATTAAGCCATACAAAAGTGTAAAGTCTTATTTTTTCCGAAAGGTTTGAGTCGATCATGCAACCTACCCTAACTTTTAAAAAATACTTCACAAAGCTAAATAGTCCAGCTTAGTTGTTATAACCCATGAATATACAAATGGATCGAACTATGTCTCATTTTTTCTCAACAGTTGACTTTTAACCACAGCTTCGAATCCTGCTTAACTTATCAAAGTATGTATGTCTTGTTCAAAAGTGTATGAGCAGACACGTGGTTACTAGGGGGGATTTTTTCATGTGCTTACCTATCAGTAGATCATCTGTGTATGCTTCATTGACTGTCAGCTTTCACTGAAAAAGTTGACTCCTCGAGAAAGATTTAAGTGGGAAACATAGTACCTGAAGATCATGAGTTCGATTACTGGCGGGGTCGTGGGTGCTCACTGCTGAAGAGTCTCGCACTAGGACGAAGCAGCTCTCTAGTGGTCCCAGATTTCCGATGTCCCTCTAACTTATATCAGTCCATGATGAATACCAACTTGAAACCAATAAGTCCCTCCAAGCCCCTAGATTCAATATAGAAATACTCATGGACATAGTGTAAAAGTTGGTAATGGGAAAATAGTAACTGAAATTTCAGCAGCTAGATTAGACCCGATTTACATTAAACGTAATGAAAAACTGCCGAAATATGCATGTGAATATTAAATAATACTAGATACCTGAAAAACGTTACGGGAAAAGATGATTAGTTATCATTATTATCATTATTTAGGTTAATAATTAAAAGATGAACAAAAAATTAGTACTTTATGACTTTTCAGTGACAAATCAATCGATTCAAAGTTTTTTTGAAGGCGACTCATCTCTTTATTAAACTACATAATTTCACTATCATTTATGCAATGAAAATAATAAAGGAGAATAGATGTACTAAAGACAAGGTTCGTATATATACATACATAAAGATAAACGAATAGTAATATTAGATATGATTGTATATATACTCTGCTTTCGTATTTATTGAAAAAATGCACTGATAAACTACATTTATGATATGGATATTGAGAATTTGATGGGTGAATGTTGAAGACAAGTTATTATTTTTTCGAATCAACTTTTCTGATTACCTATTTATTACAAAAAGGTAAGTCATAAAGATATTACCATTTAGAAATGTAAGAGTTGATCAAATTAATTAAGTTTACTGACCGCAAGGTTTTAATGATACTCTATCCTAGATCATTTCGTAAAGAAAACTGCTTGAAAATCAATTAGTCCTCATAAACTATTGACTTAATAGCTATTCAGTGCTCATTAGTGAGTTTTCCAAAAAGGATTTCTCAAAGTTCTATAATTTGTGTGGTCAGCTAAGCTAGATGTAGTGACAGTTAATCGTCGTTGGGTTCACAGGATGTACTTTGAACTCAAATAAAGAGAGGGAAATGTTATTTATCATATTTCAACTCAGTGGCTGAAAGTCAATAGTGTTGTTAAGCTGTAAACTAGGATGAAATACCTCTCATATTTTCAGTAATTCTCCAAATGATGCTGAGATGAAAACTATATGCAAAAATCAAGTTTATTTTTAATTTCTCTACCACCTATGATATACACTTTTAGCCCTCATTACAGACTGGTTTCATCTGGAAGGTTAGTGGAAACAAGTACCAATGAGGACAGATGGCAGTATTTATAATTATCTCATGCATTCAATAGACGATCATAGTAACTGTCTTTCCATAAATCCACCAACGCTTCAGTAATCTAACTGGATAATACCAGGAGATTTATATAGTGTCTATAGAACAGCTAACAAACGATTTATGTTCATTACCAAGACAATTTTATTTATTTCTTACAAGAACCTAACCGTCTTGACAGATTCCATTCTATTAATGCTCTGCAACAGTAGTGGTCCTGATAGAGATATCATAATAAGGTAAGAAATATTACGAGATGCTTGAATTTGATAATGCTGGCCGTCGTACCCGAGAACAAAGATTCAAAGAACATAGTATTTCCTATACAGCTGAGAATCCATGGGATTTATACCCTGAGGCATTACTAGAGCATACTGATGACTGGTATAACAATAGCAACAGGAAATGACATCGAGTTATAGCTTTCAGCAGGTTAGATTTCACTTTTCTTCCCTTGTTTAACTATTTGTGAAGTGGACTCTACCAGATACCAAATCTTACTGTTCTCTGCATTTTTCTAAAAACTGGTTAGATCAGATCATGTGTTACGTAATATCATTTCATCCCCTACATGCACCTATCGATTAAGTTTAATCTTTGACCGGAAACTTGTCTGAGACATTCTGTCACTCTACTTATATATTTACCAATGTAAAGCTGTGAAAATGAGTAGTCGAAAAAGCAAGTAACTTCACGGTAACCTCTTTCTATTTTGCATAAACTGGAAAGTCAAATGGTTGGTTATATCAACGTTCGAGGCGGCAATCATGGAACATTGATGAAGGTAAATCCTCTCGTAATTTAGGAAAGCGATGAGTATGGATAATACTATGAATAATACCACGTCATTGGTTATCCCCAATATCTAAGAGCTGTTACGTGAATTTAGTG
This sequence comes from Heterobilharzia americana, assembly GCA_944470555.2. Taxonomy (NCBI): domain Eukaryota; kingdom Metazoa; phylum Platyhelminthes; class Trematoda; order Strigeidida; family Schistosomatidae; genus Heterobilharzia; species Heterobilharzia americana. Next base: position 28,329,553 of record OX104132.1, on the reverse strand, counting down.
TTATTGCTTGTATAACACCACCGTTGATTGGACCGAATTGATCAGTCTCTGTTGGCATATGGGCTCCTGTGCGGATGCCTCGATATTGCCTGTGTTTTAATTATGTATAGTAATGATGGGCAGTGGCTAGCAGTGGAATCCAGGATGCTCACTTTGTCCTATTTGGGACTGGTCAGCTGAATGTACCTACCTTGCAGTGAGTGATGTTCCCACCGGGATTCGGACTCGGGAGCGATCGCTTCAAACGTGAGAGCGTTATCCACTACACCACCAAGCCACGATAGCCACTTCTTGTGCAACGGGTATAGTTTTAATGTTATTGCTTATATTACACCGTCGTTGGTTGGACCGAACTGATCAGTGTAACGTGAATTATCTGTAAAAATGTTTCGAAAAGTATTTTCAGTTATTCTGTCTTCTGGATAATGAATTGAGTTAATATATCCATCAGAAAATGAAGGAAGAACAAGTATTTCAGTGAAGAGTCACTTTTCAAGGATTTCATTCTCACAGCTGTACAGTCGAAAATCTATATTTCTTCTTGTGTTAGGGTTTGATAGTTAACAGAGGTGTGTCAAGCACAGCAACAAAAACAGCGTTGATGCAAGAGCTACTACTAAAATAAAAATTGTGATGAATAAGGAAGATTAATCAGAATATGATTAGTTCCATATTGGATTTGTTTATTTGATATATAGCGCAAAGTGATACAGTATTATTTACTTGATTACATTTCGAGCATAAATTATTGTTCATAATCATATCAATGTAATCACACTTCTTTCGACATCTGGTTTTATGGTCCTGTCACCTGATTTTCCTTTGTTTTTTTGATTGGTAGTAAAGTTTTCCATATCCCTGGTATAGGTGTTGCGTCATTCCTATTACATGTGTTGGGTGTGGATTCGATGAACAAAGATTCAGTAATTAATCTCCCTCTCCACCTAGCTATATTAGACTTAAGTACAGTGGTTTTGTCCCACCCTATTGTGTGGTTGTGTGATAATGAATGTAATGCAATGGCCGAGTGTTTTTCTAGATTATTGATCTTATTGGGGTCTACCGTTCTATGTTTAGCTAAATTCCTATGTTCTGCTAATCTAACTGACACCGACCGGCTAGTTTGACCTATGTATTTGACTTCACAGTCATCACATGGAATTTGGTAGATTATATTATTTTGCCTAATTGGTTCTATCGGATCTTTTAGCCGACAAAGCTTACCTCTAAGTGAGTTTGTTGGTTTAAATGCCACCCTAATTCCAACTTTGTTGAGAATCCTACGCATGGTTTCTGATGTTCCTTCCTTGTATGGTATCACAATAGAGGTGTTGATTTCCTTTCTACTTATATTGTCGCCATTATTTGTATTTGTTTTAGTGTTATTATTTTGCTTCTTATGTGTTTGTGCGAATTTCTTAATAAAATGATGGGGATAATTATTAATTATTAACGCTTCTTTTATGTGTTTCAATTCCTTATTTAAGTCCTTACAATGACTAGTGAGTTTCTTAGCTCTGTTATTTAGACATTTGACTAAACCCGCTTTAACTGACACTGGATGAGATGACTTGAAGTCTAGATATCTGTTAGAATGTGTTGGTTTTCTGTAGACGGTAGTATCTAAACCACCATCTATCTTTCGTTTTATTCTGCAATCCAAAATAGGTAATTCTCCTTGTTCATTTTCTACTTCGTAAGTGAATTGGATTGCGTTAACTACTGAGTTTATGTGTGTCAAGAAACTGTAGATATGTTCCGATTTCAACACTTTAAATGTGTCATCCACATATCGCCACCATATCTTAGGTGGGATCACCAATATCCCCTTTAGTAGCAGATATATTTATGGATAGTTGGGAAGATATGGCCTAACGAACATATAATCCGACAACTGGGGTCTTGTTCAGTACTGATTGCAGTTGTCTGTAGGATTCCTCCTTCTTCTCTTGGTCTGTGTCTGCATTGTTTGTAGGCGTGTGGTGTAGCGTAGTGTAGCATTGTATGATTGTAACTTTGCTTCCTTTCGAGTTGAATCTTGCTGTCATGATATGATCCTGATCGTTGAGGAGATTGGTTCCGACTGCATCAGAGAGAGAGAGAGAGAGAGAGAGGGAGAGAGAGCCTCTGATGCTGTTGGGGATATCACGATAGCCACTCGAAAACTCAGTGTTCTGTGTTCATGGTTGTCGTCTGGGTGACAGTATCGGAATAGATTGTTGACTCCTCTGCAGTTGACAGCTGGGAGAGTCCACTTCCATTCCATCTGCTTTGACAGATTCCTAGCACTTCTATGCTATATACTCCCATCTCTTTTGTAATCTGGGCAGGCTTGCTAGGATCATACGTGGTGCGGAGATTCCATGTCCCCTTGCTTACTCTCGCCTTCATCGAGGTGAGGAAGATACATCGGTCGATTTGCTTCTTGAAGACTTTCACCAACTGGTGTCATTTCGCCTCTGTGATTTCAGTGAGGAATAAGTTTATTTTTATTTTTAGTACTTTCTCTGTGGTTTAAAGTTCCTTTTGTGATAGAATTGGTTTTCTGGGGTATGGTTGCTAGCCCGATGCCCAACCTTCCGTCTTTATTTGGGTTTAGGACCGGCTGGTTACTAGTGAACCAGTTAATCAGGCGAGGTTGCAGCTTGTTTTTTTTCTACAAACCCAGTGGTGCTGCTAAGGTTGTAAGATCAGATACCTGCACTGACTACTTCTTGTTGTTGTTATCATTTCAACTGTTTTAATGGGGCCAGCTATGTTAGTCAGTGTTCTAAGAATTTCATTTTTCTTATTGGTGGATATCTTCCTTTAATAATGAGTATAGGTGTGGTGAAAAGTGTAAATAGCTCTATAATATCTCAGTTAGTTCAACCAAATCATAAAGCAAGTGTGAATCAAACGTTTTCTACTATTTAACTTGTCCCATTACCGTACCACAAGCTACAAGATAAATAATGCTTTAAATAGCAGAGGCTGTAGCCATTCAGCTTAAATAGCCCGAATAATATGAGGAACGGAAACAGTTGCAGCCATTAAAACTTAGTTGGCCAGCTTTGAGATTGACAACTCTTTACTATAATTGGTTTTGACTGCCCAGAATCATTTTATGGTCTAAATTACTGATTATTTTTGATTGCGTTAACGATTCAATGAAATATAAAGTCTGTTGCTGCCACTTATTCGGTTCATGATTGAATAATATGGGTATATAACTGTAGAACCTGAGGAAGAAGTCATTGTAAAAAAATATTCTTTGTTCATCAAACTGTCTTTTTACTTATAATGGGGAGCTTCAAGGTCCTGTGGGATAGACGCTGTAATTTTAAGCAGCACATTATGCGTTAAGTGATTAAAACCCCTAGTTTTGTCGGTGAAAGTGATTTCAGTGCATCCATGCTCGAAAGTTTGAATGAAGTATGCTTAGGTGCCAGATGACTGATAGCATCCATCCAACTTTAAAATGTAGTGTACTACGGTGTCATAGCACTCAGATTAGTAGTCATATTTCAAAATTGATAGATAGAATTTGTTCTACTTTCAGCGACAAGGAATTGATGGCCACGTCAGTTACCCAATGGTACATAATTTCTACATGGGATCATTCATGGTCAGATTTTAAGAATGAACAACGTGGGTTTAAACTATAGAAAGAGCAGTAGCTTCCACATGGTTGCAGAACTTCCTCGCTGTTGATGGCTAACAAGCAAGAAACCTAAGTCCAAGGCCTCCTGGAGGTTAATTTCTAACGTCTGACATAGCCATTATAAATACTCAAATTCCACGGAACCTGAGGTCCTGAGTTCGATCCCTGGTGGGGTGATGGGTGCGCACTGCTAAGGAGTCCCTTACTAGGACGATACGGCGGTCCAGGGACCCTAGGTTTCCAATATTCCTCCAACTGATGTCAGTTCAGGATGAATTTCAACCTAAAATCAGTTAATAAATCTCCACAAACCTCCAGACAGAATCTAAGAGATGTATAAATATATTGCTAGTATAACAAAATTTTCGCCAGACAAGTTAAATGATTCCACTGCTTGAAATGGTAGAGAATATTTGCAGCTCAGATGGATGATCTTGGTTGTGTTGTGTCCTCTGAGCTGGGATGTTTAATCGTGGAGCCTTCATCGTCTTGCTAGACTATATCATCAACGCTAACTTCAGTATGAAGTGAGCTGTCAATATCTCTCCACGAATGATTTATTAGCTTGTCCTGACGAACTGGTTTGTGGTTGGTTGTTTCCTTTGATTGTCTTGTCATTGTCTGCATAGATTGGGTCTATGTCTATACACCTATTGATCGCTGACTCACCTATCACGTGCATCATCAGCTACAAAGTCCTCTACAGAAATCAACAAACGTATCATCTTCCCGTACACAAAGAATGTATCCGATATCACGACAAGATTACTGAGACCACTTGGAATTGGTGTGTCTAATCAACCAAAAAAATTCCCTTCAAACCATATTATGCAGACCAAAGGACACAAAAGCCGAAGAAAAGGCAAACATCATTCACAAAGTCAACTGCAGTAATTGTGGTCAACATTACATTAGACAAAGTGGTCACCCTCTTTGTCTTCCTTTACATGAACACCGATTGGCTACTAAACGTCACAAGATTTCATCGCTCATTTCAATGCACATGCATAACTATGGACATAAATTCGATTTTGACAATATAGAAATCCTGGACAAAGGAAACACTAAGAATACCAGAGAATTCCTAGAACTTTGACATCTCGGTCAGTCAGCAATCAATAGGTGTGTATACATAGACCCAATCTATCAATCAATAAAAACAATGGTAAGCAACAGAATGGTCAGAAGTAGAGCAGAGGAACAGCCAACAAGAAAATCTATCCAGACAATGACAAGACAAACAAAGGAAACAACCAACCACAAACCAGTTCGTCAGGACAAGCTAATAAATCATTCGTGGAGAGATATTGACAGCTCACTTCATACTGAAGTTAGCGTTGATGATATAGTCTAGCAAGACGATGAAGGCTCCACGGTTAAACAGTACAACTCAGAGAACTCAGCACAACGAAATTTCCACCGTTTCAGTATTTATCAGACACTTATCACTTACTTCTTATCGGAACTAGTAACAGTCTTCAGAATCTTGTAGATGTTTGATTCAAATCAAATAATTCTGAACCGACGATGCATACGGTAATTATTAACCTTTACAGTATGATCTCAAAATATGATCTTGAATGTTTCTTTTTATAACTTCAATTTAATGATGATTTAGTGCGTTCCGCCTTAAAATTTCCCTTGTTAATGTTACTCAATGAAAGCTTTTCCTGGCATTTTCAAATCTCCTTCTTTTGATTAACTAATGATGAGGTGTAGATGATGTACAATGAAGTAAAATATCCTATTTTGATGTCTGTGATGACTGACTGATCTCAGAGTGGTATTAACCACAGAATGACACCAGTTAGAGAAGCGTGTAGATCGTGGGAGTTTGTAGGTTGACAAGAAGTTTCAGACCAAGGTTTCATGATGACTGAAAATCACTAACAAAGTGTACCTGCAAAGTCACGGGAACCCATTTCTTTCCTGAGACTCGAACCCGCGTCACCTAGTCTTGTAATAAACGACGTTACGACTGAGCTATTCAGGCTCCAACTGACCTCCTATAGCATTAAATTCAAATATGTTGGTAGCTCTACAGTGAGCAGTCACTGCGAACATAAGAGTGGTTGGCTGCCATTTTGTTCTAGTATAAGAATCCTCAGGCATGCAAACCCACGATTCTGTGAGGGCTGTAGCCCAGGACCATGAAGAACCACTCAGAGGGTACTGCCATCCAGTGACAAAGTTGGAATATGAGGGCTCACATTGTACTACTTCTATCGATTTACAATATGGCGTAACCGTAATACGATATCATCATCAAGTACTTGTCCTCACACCTAACTTGGTTGACCCCACAGGTCACTTCTCATTATAATTGTATGAAATCTATCTCAATAACTAGAAATACTGAGGACGCTCATACGGGGGCGAAACAGCTCTCTAGTGCCCCCACGTCTCCATCAGTCCTTTGACCGACGTCAGTCCACGATGAGTGAAACGTTTCCGTTAGAATACAGCTTTCCTCGCTGTAAACATCTATACATATAAACAACAGTCCTAAGCAAAGGTATTGCAATTGTTCAGTAACACAGCTATCAAAAATGAATAGTAAACATTGTCTTCGTTTGCTCTGTGGTAGGTGCATTCTGTATGTAAAGTTTAACAGGTTAGTCGTTCAACATTCTGATGTTGATTCATTTTGGAAACTCTTCACTAGTAGTGAGAATGTTTATCAACAATCAATACTTGGTCAGACTTCATCAGTTCAATCTAACACTCAGCGTTCTCACAGAATAAATTCTTCTTTATAACAGTGATAGTTAACACTTCAGTCAAATTATATAAACCTCAGTCAGTGAATTAACTTAAATTCTTTTTCTAGTCAGATTAAAACAGTTCACTAATAACAACTGAGTGGCATATGAAAACAAAATTTACTTCATTATTTAAACTGTAAATTTAATTAACAAATTATCCATTCAATATCCAACCCAATGAGTAAATTTGAAGATTAGATAAACAACAAATGCTTAATTGGCAAAAGTTTCATTTACAATAATAGTAATCCGATGATAAACAGTGATATACACGATTATCTGAACAGTACATAAAAAGTATCTCAAAGACTAAAATAAACTAGGACATTCAACTTGAAAATACAACTGAACAAAATTTACCTTCAGCGTAAACCTCCTTAATACAAAACCAATAATTAAGATATAGAAATCCAAGACAACTAAACAACTGATTGACTACTGGGCAGTAATCAAATTCATGTTATCTAGTCTTCAGTGCTTAGCGAATAAGATCGATCACCATCGAAAAGAAGTCACCAGGCTGAGATATTCATCATCATAGTTTACTTTAGCCGATGTCATTGGTAAAAGAGGCTAGGTGTCTTTTAAAGCGAAACAATAGAGCTAAGTTTTGAGTTTCTTGACACTTAATATAAAGCCAGAAAAATAGTTCCAGGGCATCCTCTTGTTTGCTACTAACCGTTATTAATCACCAATTGTGAGTAACCAAACAGCAATATACAGACAGTAGTTACTAGCCGGTCCTAAACCCAAATAAAGACGGAAGGTTGGGCATCGGGCTAGCAACCATACCCCAGAAAACCAATTCTATCACAAAAGGAACTTTAAACCACAGAGAAAGTACTAAAAATAAAAATAAACTTATTCCTCACTGAAATCACAGAGGCGAAATGACACCAGTTGGTGAAAGTCTTCAAGAAGCAAATCGACCGATGTATCTTCCTCACCTCGATGAGGGCGAGAGTAAGCAAGGGGACATGGAATCTCCGCACCACGTATGATCCTAGCAAGCCTGCCCAGATTACAAAAGAGATGGGAGTATATAGCATAGAAGTGCTAGGAATCTGTCAAAGCAGATGGAATGGAAGTGGACTCTCCCAGCTGTCAACTGCAGAGGAGTCAACAATCTATTCCGATACTGTCACCCAGACGACAACCATGAACACAGAACACTGAGTTTTCGAGTGGCTATCGTGATATCCCCAACAGCATCAGAGGCTCTCTCTCCCTCTCTCTCTCTCTCTCTCTCTCTGATGCAGTCGGAACCAATCTCCTCAACGATCAGGATCATATCATGACAGCAAGATTCAACTCGAAAGGAAGCAAAGTTACAATCATACAATGCTACACTACGCTACACCACACGCCTACAAACAATGCAGACACAGACCAAGAGAAGAAGGAGGAATCCTACAGACAACTGCAATCAGTACTGGACAAGACCCCAGTTGTCAGCGGTGACATCGAAATTCCAATGAATGAGTGGGTGGGTGGATGGGTGGGTGCGTGACATGAATGCCAAACTGGGAGTGGACAAGACAGGAAGAGAACCAGTCATGAATGGAGAGGTTCCCGGTGAAATGATGAATGAGAATGGAGAACTGTTTGCAGACATCTGTGCATTTGATGATTCGGTGATTGGAGGTGGTGTGTACAAACACCAGGATACTCACAAGGCAGCGACACGGATTTGATTTCACCAGACACAAGGACATACTACACTAAAAATCAGACCAACCTCATCTGAATGTGAAGCGAGTGGAGACGCAGTCAGCCTACTGGACACAAGATGAGATCAAGAAGGGGAGCAGATGTAGGTGGTTCACACCACTCACCATCTAGCCTAACGAACCTAACTTCGAAATCAAGTTGAAAGCCTTCAGAGAAGCTGGTGATGATGGAGCGGAGTTCAAGTTGAACACCCAGAACAGAAAGTGAACTGAAGGACGAAACTACAAAGGACATCTGTACGTCATCAGTCATCAGGACAAAGTGGGAGACATTAGGCAACATCCGCGAGGGAACCTGCATGGGAGAACATTGGAACTCTTTGGAAGAGACATGGGAGGAAATTTGCATAACCGTGCTAGCAATGAGGAAGAAACAGGACAAGGAATGGATCTCCAGGGATACAAGGAAGTTGATGAGGGGGGGGGAGAGGCAGATATTGAAGCAGAAGATGAGCCAGTGCAGTGCAGTGCATTGCATTGCAGGGATGAACAACGAAAAGAGGAGTTGAAGGCAACCTATCAAACACTACACTGGACGAAGAAGTGAAGAAGAGTGCACGGAATGATAAAAGACACTTCTACGACACATTGGCAAGTGAAGCAGAGCTGGCTGCAGGTAAGAGAGACAGAGGCCTGAAAACACTATATCAAATAACCAGGCTACAACCTGGGAAGTGATCAACTCGGATGAAACCAATGAAAGATAGTGAGGGAAACCTAGTTACCACCAAAGAGCAGAAACAAAGGAAACAAAACGGTGGGCCGACCAATTCAGAAAACTTTCTAATCGACAACCACCACCACCTGTCAATCGTCCAGAAATACTACCAGCACACCAGACACAGAACTACCAGTGAACACAAGCCCTCTGACAAAAGCACAAGTGAAGTCCTGAACGCCATAAAGTCGCTGAAATCCGGGAAAGCAACAGCACCACATGGAATTCCTCCAGAAGCACTGAGAACAGATGCAGAGACATCAGTGGACACGCTCACACCACTACTGCAGGAGGTTTGGAAGGAAGGAAGAGGGGAAGGAGGGAAGTGAAGGTGCCTGTCGATTGGTTGGAAGTAGGGCCACCTTTCAAACTTCCAAAGAAGGGCGACCTAAGTCTTCTCAAGAACTGGTGAGGAATCATGCTCCATCCCTGTCCACTCCAAGCTAAATATTATGTCGCATCATACTGGAGAGATGAGAAGGTGTTCTGCATTCAAAATTACGACTGGAGTAGGGAGGCAGGCAGGCAGGCAGGCAGTCACGCTGGCTGGCTGCCTGGCTGCCTAGCTAGCTTCAGGAAGTACAAATCATGTGGGTTCAAATTGCAACGCTACGCTGCGCATCATCATCAATGAAGAGAGTATAGAATTGCAGTCAACTCAACTTCATCGATTTTGAAGAGGCTGGTGTTCGAAAGCATCAACTGAGAAGTAATCTGGCAGGCAGATACTTCAACACTACAGTTTCAGTGCGACAAACCTTTTCAACCTCATTCAACAGCAGATATATGCTTTATGAGGATGCTACATGCCAAGTGATTGACAATGGAAAGCTCAGCTCAGTGATGCATTTGAAGTGAAGACAGGAGAGAGGAGTAAGACAAGGCTGCCACCTACCATCATCACTGGTCGATCATCTGCCTGATTGTCATGGACTGGACTGGATCATGCAACAGACAACTGTGAGGAGCTGTGAGAAGAGGGGCAAACGCTGACTGGAGCGATGAAGAGAGCCTAGAAGAAGATTTAGATTTCGCCAACGATGATGATTTATGTTTAGTGTATTGTTGCACAAACTCGAAGATGTACAGGTGAAAACTGACAAGTTGGAAGATGAGTTGAGGGATGGAAGACTCGACTTCCGTCAGGTGAACATAGAGAAGACAGAGGGTTGATATTAAACCTTGGTTGTATTCACATCATTATGTCTCCATAATCTAAAAACATGGCTTGCATTAGTTTTACTTTTTTCTTTATTGTACTGTCAGTGGAATCTACTTGATAATTAGAACAGTTGCAAAGTCATCTACTAAAACTTGGTACTAAGTTGCCGGTCGCATGAAGAGCTACAAGATCAAATCAGTACTTAGAATTATCATAGGCTTATGTGATTTTAGTTGCAGAAGGCTTTATCAGGTGTCCACGTAATGGAATCAGAAAGCTAATATGTAAACCAGAGAATCCATATAGGAAGGAAAGCTGTAAGATGAACGTTACTACTCGATAACAAGCCCTTTAGGTTTATCGAAAAATATGTATGAATCAGTAATAAAACATAACTGGTGCTAATATGATAGATTTAACAAAAAACTCCCTCAACATAAAACTCCAGAGATGTTGCGGTATAGGGATAGGACATTGAAGGCCACATACAGGAAGGTGAACAGAGTTAGGAGAACAGTGACTTTAAACCTCCAAACTTGACGAATAATTTTATTTGCTAACTTACTCCAGTGTTTACTTTACACATTGATTTAACCTACTGAATTCTACGCACTGACTATTGAGTCAAGTACACTGATTGTAGTAATCAAATCTGGTCAAGTAATTTATTGAGCAAGAAAATTCAGCCAAAATGTGGAATTTCAGTCTCTAAGGTAAAAAGAATTTAGAAAGTAGTTGGCCCCTGGCCATATGTGATAGCCCATACAACCGGTCGTACAACTAGATAGGATACAATGACTCTGGAAAGTTAAATTAGGTGGAGGAAGAGGTTGATAAATGAATCTGTATTTGCCAAATTAACATCAGACTCATACGAAAGAGGTGGTTTAACTGCTGGCTTCAGATATGTGGTCAACTTTTATACCACTATAATTAAGAGATACGAACAGTAAGAAAGATAGGTAACGGATCTTAATATTATGCAGTCATCCTGGAACGATTATATACTATAGGCTGTTCTCGAAATGTTATCTAGCGAGTGAACCGGTAATATAATTTGCCATATTTACCAAAACAACTAAAACCAATTAACATTCTGACACATGGCCAACTTTCTGGTCTTATAATGAGTGCAAAATTACGACCCTCAATCCTCTTGTAGCTGATGACACCAGCATTAGGAATTCAGTAAAAAAAAATCGAGAAACAAAGCTGGAATATCTGCAGCAAATACTCATTAAAGCATAAAATCTATGCCATTAGGGATGGTCTACTTAATGTAAACAACTCTCTGGGGTGATATAAGCTAGTTATGTATGAATTTGGTATTAAGCACTAAAGGTTTATGGGAGAAAGCTTGTTCACATGCATTAGTAAGGTATGTCTTCGATTTTGAGGAAACTGGTGTCTTCTAGGATACTCGAATCTTGATCACAAAGTGCTCAAGTCAAATGTATTACATGTCGGCTATTCAAACAAAAAGGATCTCGTTGTCAGAATGAACTGCGTAAACATATTACTTATCCAACAGGGACCGATGTAACCCCAGGGTTCAACTGGACAGAAGAAGTCCAGAAACCATCAGTTTTCAATGTGGTCAATAACTTAGAAGGCACAAAACTGTAGTCTACTGTTTTTGGTATTATAAGTCTCGAACACCATGGAAAGTGACTCTCATTATTTAGCACTAAAGTAAAGTATCTCTTTGCTCAGTGACTTCCTTTATCAAGCTATTTTGATTGCTGCCCAGAAGTGGGTTTGACTACTGGGTTAGTTTCAATGCAAACAAATTTAATGTGAGTCTACAATCGGTTTAAGTCTTTCACCACTTACTATATTGAGCTGGAAAAGGTATATGGTGCAAATTTTGCACTCAAACTGCCCACTCACAGTTATAATTCCTACGTAAAATTACCTTGAACGGCGTATTCTACTCCTCTCATGGATATTACGGTTAGTCACGTGGCGAATAAGTAGAAAGTCAGGACAAGGGCTCATCAGTGTTATCACATAATGGTCATATGGTGTTGTGAACTGACGGACAATAGCATATGTAAATCACCGAATTCCAAATTGATTATGCATTTTAGGTGGTTCGTGATAAGGCCTGACAGCATAGAGCTCAATCTCATGTGATACTTTGTATTTGCATTGTTAAGAATTTGCGAATTAGGATGGAACATCTGTTAGCTGACTCCTTAGTTTCAGTGCTTTTCTAGATTGGTGTCAGATTATGACGAAAAACGTTCTCAAAAGGTGCATAGTGTAGTTCGCAGAATGAATAGAGTAAATAAATTGACTGAATATTCCTGAAGCGCAAATTAGAGATGGGAAGTCCCGTGTAGAATGTCAAATGTCATTACTTTTGGTATTATTATCTATGCAACTAATACTTTGTAAACATTAGAGGTTATGAGCGTGCTTCATAGAGTAACACTAAACTGCTTTCCATTTTTGATGAATAATTACTTGTAGTCTATCGTTTTATATAGAGAATCCTGGCTTCAAAATTTAGTGGTCACGAATCTTTCCACAAGACTTGACTATTTCTAGAGTAACTGATCTTAGTATTTGCATAAATCCAACATATCTGGAAAATTAAGTTTTCAAAACCTCAAAAAAAGAATTCTTGTACCAGTGTATAAGATAAGGGTATCGTTTAGACACACATGTAGAGTTAATCACCTACAAAACTGTTCGTAGAACTTACGATAATGTTGAACAAGCTTCTTTACCCTCTACAACTTGAATCCATGTTATTTTAGTCCTATGTAAACAGTGCTCCGAAGAGTATTACCCGACTGGATTACATTATGTATGAAAGATATTTGGTAAACCAGTGCATTTGTGAACTTGGTACCGTTACGTTTGTAAATACAATGTTGAAAGTACGCACACTTCCTTTATAGTTGTCACTCACTTTTCGTGTGTGCCAAAAAATCCTACTTGCTTCCTTTATTCCCCTTACCCTACAGATAGTGACATGACCGGCAGGTCTATTCACTTTCATACACACGGATAAAGTAAGTTATTTCAAATAAAAGATGGCTGTTTATATCAACGGAAACATCCTTTTGTAACAATCTCATTTCCAAAGCGGTTCAAATGTTATTGCGTATATTTTGACGAACACCCGGTATTTATTTGGTAACTAAAGTAGCATGTCAAATGTAAGAAACAAAATATTATGCTCATCAGACGAATATCATTTTTATTATAAATGAGAAAACTAGTCAAAAATGTTACAAGAGTGAATAAAGCTTATAAAGTTCAGATCTGAGGTTACATCATATGATAACATATTTGAAAAGGAAGGTAATACGATAAAAACCCTTATGGGAAGAGGAGTGAATCGATTTAATGAGTGAAATGAAGGGTAAAGAAAAAGTGTATTATTTAAGAGGACGAAAATGAAAACGATGTAAAGAAAAGTACTTGGACTGGTCCTTCTTGAGTATTTTAAGACTCTTCATGTGAGTTGTTAGGATATCTCATATACTGAAATTCTGCGTAGTAGGACTACGATATTTTGCCGTCCTCTAGTCGATCGTAAGTGAGCTTGAAAGCTCAATAACGTGTCAACAACAGAAATCAAGTTTATCGTCCTAGATTATTGTAATAGAGAGAAGTTTTAAAAACTATAATTGCTTCATACTGTTGATGAACTTCTCTGGGTTCCTGACCAGTTCCTTATGCCCCATTTCGAAGACTATGAGAATAAAATATTTATTCACATGACTCAATAACATTTCACCTCATGGCCCATGGTAAGGACTTCAATAATGTCTACTTTTCGAAGTGATTCTAAAGGTGGTCCTGTTCCTGATTCTCAATATCTATATAAATAAGCATAATTAACCACTATAAGATGATAATATAGTCCCTCTGCAATACCACTGCATTCACCTTCGTGGAAGTTTAGTGACTGAAACAGATAAAACAGAGTATCGTCCTCACAACAGCATCTCACCCCGTCGATAGTTTGTGAATGTTTTGGTTGAATCAGTCACCGCCAAGAACTATAGTTCTTTTATCTGAACTCTAATCAAACTATATCGGCTTCAGGATGGTAGAGGAGTTCTTTCAATACAGTAGACAGCTTTGAATGACAGAATTTAACTGCGATAGGTACTTTAAAGCATGAATAACAACTGTCCACGGACAATGGTTAACCTCACAGTACCCTATGTCAAAAGATGAACCCTGACATATTATTGCAAAAATGGCTTTCACTCATCATAATAACATATACATAATTCTGACCCATATAAAACTTGGTAGGAGGTTGATCGACTATGTGCTTAGCTCTGCAGGAACGTTATTCTATTGATATAATTAAATTAACTAAACTGCAAAACTTGGTGGTTACTATTTCAGTGTTTGATGACCCTCAATTTTTATCTTATATTTTAATTACTTCCTATGAAGCTTGTTCGAAGTTATAAGGTTGATTTTGATCAAACTTTCGATTATTGCATGTATGAATTCGGTGATAGAGATTCCCAGCTACTTGAATAGTGTTTCCAAACCTCTTTTGCAAAGAGGCATGAGTTGAATTTGGGTCTGTGGTGATTTGTGTTTCGATATGTAAACTTCAGCTGAAACTCATTTACAACTAAGATTCTAACTCAAATTTTAATCTTTCGTGACATCGGAATTATAAAAGAGGTAGTTGTGATTTACATATACTGAACAGTGGAGCATTTACACTGATCTATTTTCATTACCTTATATGTGCAGTGTGAAGATTTCAGTCATTAGGATGATCAGTTCATATTGACATTTGTTACAGCTGATGAGTTATTCAGCTGCCTAACTGTCGTATCGACGGGTTTCTGTTAGAAACTACCGAACCATGATCAGGAGGTATGATCTCTGACACAGAAGTGTCACGAACAAGCGAGATATACTACTGAACAACTTGAGTAGTTAGAAATCACTCAGGCTGATATGTAGATATCGCCAGGGAGATAAAAGTTTTCTAAACACCAGACGGGGGTTTCGCTCGTTTGGGGTAGAATTCATTGGAAATGTCAACATTGACTGTGCAATTTGTAAATCATTTACAAAGTGATAATCCTATTTTGGGTGTTCGGTCCATGCAAGTCACCTATTCCAATGAAGTGAATTTGTCCGGGTACACCACTGAGAAGCCCGGCCCCAAACGAACGAAACGACCGTCCGACGTGTAAATCACTCTGATCTGGCTGGCGAAATTTACAGATCAGCCTGAATAGTTACTAACTACTCAAGTTCTTCAGCAGGGTATTTTGTACCATTTACTAAGCTAAGTGACAACTTACACAGTTCGTCGACCAATTATACATTCTCTAATGACGCAGTATATTTTTACGCATTTGTTCTCTAGTTCCTATTGCATATAACCAAGTGCTGTTTGTATTACATGTTTGCCGGTGGGTGAAATTGTGGCCATGTCTATCACTTATTTTGTTTCATTGGTTGATTTATTATTATTCCCAATGTGACCTGTCTGTCCTCGATGTATTTGCACTAATGAAGGTGTGTGTGTGTCCCCGAACGCCTATCATTCACCTTGACATCTAACACTTTATCATTAAATCATTCATACATTTGAATGTCTGTACAACGAAAAGTCTAGGTGATTATTAATTATAACACTAATCACAGCATGCAGTATTATTTGTATTTTCTGCTTTATCCAACAAACTATATGTGTACAGCACAATAGGCTTAGATTTAGAATACTGTAATCCACTTGTGAAAGTGAACGCCTTTTCTGTCTATTGTATTTCAGGATTCAGTGAAAATGTGCACATACGTACGTGAGAACATGTATCCATGTTTATTTAATGAGTAACAATGCTAATATATATTGTACTATAATAATAACAACTGAATAACACTACACTGGACAGCTTATTCACCTTTTTAATATATTCATTGGATTACACTTATTTAATGGAAGTGGATACATACTCATTATCTGTTGAACAGTTATTAACTTGAAATTATTCAATAGACAGTGTACACGTTTCAATTTTTTATGCAATAAGCAGAAAAGTAAAGTGAAACGTACACATACATGAAAACATATCTACACACAGATACGCATAAACTGAGTTATGTATACTCTGTCTGTATTAGTAGTAGTATAAGTAGTATCATCATAGATTTTTCTTCCACATATGTATACACTTATTTAAAGCTCAAAAACACCACATAAACTTTATTAGAAATCATTATAGTAATTATAAAGTGTTTAATCAAATCAACATTCGGTCTACCAAGTACTTCACATTGAAAGTTTCTCATTTCAACGTAAGTTTAACAATAAAAACAACAATGAAAATTTAGTTCATTTTTGTATTCTGATGCATATTGAGTCTTGTCATTAATAATTTTTTTTTTTTTAAAATGGATGTTTTCACGATTTACCATTAGTCGAGTTTTTCTCGTCTCCTTTTTCTTTTCTTTTCTGGTTTGTTTACAAAATGACCTGTACCACTATCAAACTGATCAAACAATCAACCCTATTTTTGTTCACCAACATCAAATAAACAACTATAAAAACAACAATAAACGAACATTTAACAATATACTTAAATTCAAATAAATTTCATACCTATAAATTTGTAGATCTTTAGTTGCTGTGATTGTCCAAAGATGCATGTGAAATGTCGTAAGGAGATTGAACAACACCAACAGTTGATTGCAGAACTACAAGAACAGTTAGTTGCTAAAAATAAACGAATCTCTGAGTTGACAAGTTTACTGGATAAATATCAAAGTGTATTCAGTTTGTCAAGTTCACTATCTACGCCTACTGCAGTCGTTAAAACACAACAACAATCATCTCACATGGATGCGAGTAATGCATTATTCGGATTTGGTGGAAGTGTGCCACCACATGGTAATGATTTAACTGTTCAAACAAGAAAACGTGGTATCGGGATATCGGCTGAACCGCAGAATGAAGATGAAATACAATCGAAAGAGCTTAAATCACATCCAAAATCAGAAAAGTAAGTTTATAAATATTTTTTAAAATATTTTATATCGAAATGAAACCTTTTTCAGAATTTTAAGTCTTCATTGAGATCTGTAAAAGTGATAGCGCGTGTTCTGTTGCATCTCCTTTACTAGTTATAACTTAAGTATGTCCGGTGGTATAAAGAAGGGATTCTGCGGAACTACCTGTATTCTGCTTAGTAGGAGAATGATATTTTCTTTATAGAGATTTTTTGTTCTCAAATATGTCAAATTAGTGAATTCCATTAAATAAACTTGAATCTAAAGTCTCGTAGATAGTTGGTTATATAGCAGCTAATCAGAATCCTAAATAAGGCAGCGTTCCTGAACCCAGGAGGGTACATGGTGGTTGTGACAATCACTGTACCAGTGGATACGTCATACCTTGTAGCAAGTTCACTGATATTAAAAATATTAGTTAACTGTTCGAACTGCTGCTTGCATTGCTGAAGAACGAAGTAATAAGACGATTCAGTTATTCAGTCTTTCGTGACAAGGAACAACTGCTTACAAAGAAACTCTCATACTCCCTGAAGTTTGAAACATATGAAGAATAAAAAAAGCTTATATATTAAGTAAATGAAAGGCTCCTAAGTAAACAATAACACGTTTTGAAGAATTGATACTATTTCCAGTTTCATATCTCTCCAAACATTCCCTAATATACTTTAGTTCTATGAGATCAACATTCTGAATAGGTAAAAATCAACTACAAACAGTCAATTTGTACCAGATATCGCTTTCGATTATTCCGAAATGGATAAGATACACAACAATATGGATGGATGTTGAATTACTTTTCCGGCTGAATTCCGTAAACTAACTGCTGAACCACCGAATCCACATTTTGAGGGACTTCGATCAACACCTGTCAAAGACTCAGTATCTCCATTGTTTTCAATTACCATTCTTATTCAGATAAACTCCTAAGTCAAATAAATGCCTTAAAAGATTTCATTAAAAAGATTACATATTATTATTATTAGTCCCTTGGGTTCCTAATAAAACATAGGGCTTCAGTACCACTTCTCCAGTGACCTCTGTTCTCCGAAATCTTTTGAACCTGGCTCCACGACAGTCCAGAAGCTCTCATTTCCTCCTCGCACGACCTCCTCCATATCACCCTCGGACGTCCAACTCGTCGCTTCCCATGGGGATTCCACTCGAGGGCCTGACGCGTGATGTCCTCAGTCGGCCTTCTCAGTGCATGGCCAATCCATCTCCACTTCTTCCTGCATATTTGTTGCGTGATAGGTTCTTGGTTGGTTCGTTCCCAGAGTTCCTTGTTGCTTATTCTTTCTGGCCATCTGATCTTCAGTAGCGAGCGTGGGCAGTTGTTGATGAATGTCTGTAGTTTATTGGAAATCCCTTTCGTGACGCGCCAAGTCTCTGAGCCATACAGAAGCACTGGTTAACTAGTTCACTAGTTACTAGCCGGTCCTAAGCCCGGGTAAAGAGGGAAGGTTGGGCGTAGGGCTAGCAACCCTACCCCGTAAAACAAATCTAACTGCTAAAGAAACTTCAAAGCACAAACGAAATATAAAAACATTACATAAGCACTCAGTAAATCAGTTATACACATAATGAGACTAAACAGTGAGGTATTAGAAAATGTCTAATTACAGGGAAGTCTGAAATCTTCACGTAGTTTCGTTTATATTACAAGAATACCAGTCAATACATTCACATACAGTACAGTAAACGCTTCGTCAGTTTCTTGAAATGAATGAAATGATTTTCTTCATAAATTGAGTGAATGTTATTTCAGCCGTGATAGTGTACATTGCACCAGCAAAATTTTTAAATAGTTTAGTATGGTGACATGTATGGGAGTTGACATAAGTTTAGAACTCAGGCACTGTACAACACTATAGAAATATATATTCTCCCGCTCTGTGTTTTAAAAGCCTGTGGTTATATGCTTCAATGGTATTTTCCTTCTCCGACAGCTCAAGAGCCAAGTATCCGACTACATGTAGATGGTGACTTTGTTTGCAGGGAGCTCTCTGTCACACTATGTTTGAATCACTAACCGTTTTGGTGGGTTACACGAAAAAACTGCCTATTGAATCTCACTTTCACTTGACTCACTTAATGACGGTAGTTCAGGAAACTGGTTACACAGTTGTTTATTGTTGTTCGAATAAAATTGGAAGTCAAGTAAATAGAAGATGACTCATATACGGTTGGTTAGCTTATGTCAGATGATTTTAGGCAGTCGACAAGTCTCAGATTTAGAGCTTATTCTTTTCGGCACTTGTCAACAAGATTTGTCTGCAACCGCAAAGGAACGGATATCTTCTGAGAGGTCTCAGTCTGTAAAATAAAGCGTCACTTTATCGTTGAGCTATCTTTGTTACACTGCCCGTAAAACTGAGTGCAAGCAGATCTTTTTCCAGTACTGTTATGATCTTTAATGTTGTCTATTTTTAATAATAATCTTTCTTACATAAGTTAATCAACCGACCATTTCATATTTAATTGTGTATAATAAAAGTGTATTTTTTTTCGCACTCATGCATAACCTCAGTAAGATTTATTTTTCTCTTTCAAGACCCATATTTGTATTTTCAGCAAGTGAAAGATTAGTTTTTCACAGTCATAACCTGTGAAAGAAGATCCTTAGCCAACAAATAAGTAGCTAAGTAGATTTTAATTGTGTACTACTCACTTTTATCGTTTAATTTATTCACCTTAGTGACGAAATTCTAGTTAGCGCTACTGAAACAGCTAAATGATATTGGGCACGGTATTAGCAATGGATGAGGTCAATACGAGCTTTTATATGACTTAAAGTCACCTACAGATTAAATATGCAATTGATTGATGTTTTCTCTCGGTTTCGCAATGTCATATGGTGAGCATGTGACTGGTGATTAACATGGTTTAATGGCCATATTGAAAATCTGTCTGATATAATTCTTTTGTCATGTGACTAGACAATATGATATCGGTGGCTGACTACTACTCAGGAAACGATGGATATATGAATTCGATTATCATTTCAACAACTGATTACTGCCTACATCGCGTTTTTTAACACAATTAAATGACTTTTATTGGTCTCAAATGTATCCACCTGCGACACAATAACCGGTAATATCTCACAGAACCCGTAGGCCAAACTTTAAACTGCAAACTTGTTTAAAGTTTGATGGAAATCTATTTAATAGTATCTTGACAAACTACTTCAAGAAAGATTTATTTTTTTATGACCGAATTAAAATCGGTAAATTGTCATTATCAGTTGAATGTAATAAACTTCTGTTCTGTGTATCGAATTATTTTCATTTTTCTTAGATCGAAAGTACTGTATGTTCGTAAACCATTTATCTAACGGAGATATGCAGCAGAATAGGATGAATTTTATAGTACTATACAATGGTAACTGGGATCTTTGGTTCTAAGGCATTTATTGTCTTTTTGCGGAAGATCTTCAGGTCTATAACGTCAAAGATGATGTCTCATAGAGAAGAGATAAATGGGAGGGAAGATAAGAATGATCATACTTAGGGGCATTTTTGTATGGAATTTGTTGGTTGACTTGAGGCATACATGAAAACTTGAGGTTCCTGCTAGGCCGAAACAGATGAAAAAAACAGATAGTTTGTGATTTTAGGCGACACTGCTCCGAGTCAATCGCAGCAGCTTAAAAGTTTTCATTCCTTGTCTTCAGCTAAATCATACAGTGACATATCTTTTTTTTCCTCACGTTTTCCCTTCGTTTTTATAAAATTTTACCACTTGTGATAATAAAACACTTATTTTTTATATTCCTTCTACTCCCTAATAGAAGTGAAAAACTTAGGCACTGTGTTGAAATGTAGTTCTTTACTAAATTTATGTTGTTGGACGGAACGCACGTCTTGGGTTCCACTGCCAGAGGCTTTACGTCATTACCATGCTAGATTTGTTTATTTAATTTATAGCATACAGTGATACACTATTATTTACTTGATGACGTTTGAGCATAAATTGTTGCTCATTAGCATATCAATGTATTCATGCAAC
The DNA here is from genome assembly GCA_944470555.2 of Heterobilharzia americana. NCBI lineage: Eukaryota > Metazoa > Platyhelminthes > Trematoda > Strigeidida > Schistosomatidae > Heterobilharzia > Heterobilharzia americana. The sequence continues at coordinate 28,308,513 of OX104132.1, read as the reverse complement.
GTTTGGCCTCTTAGTTTTATAATCCTATCATATAATAATCTTTGCTTTTAGTGGTAGTGAAATTTTCCACATCTCCGGTATAGGTATTGCGTCATTTGTATTACATATTTTAGGTGTCGGTTCGATCACCAACGAATCAGTAATCAATCTTCCTCTTTCTCACCACCTAACTATTTTAGATTTAAGTACAGTTTTTCTGTAACACGTTATCATATGATTGTGTGTCAGTTAATGCATTGCAATAGCCATTTTTCCTAGATTATTCATCCTAGTAAGAGCTATCCTCCTACTTTTGTCTACATTTCTATGTTCTGATAATCTAACTGACGCTGATCGGTTAGTGTAACATATGCATTTGATCTCACAGTCGTTGCATAGTATTTAAAAGATCGAATTATTTTATTTAATTCAGTCAATAGGATTCTTAACCTGAATGAGTTTATCTCTGAGTTTTTAGGTTTGAATGTCACCCTGTTTCTACCTTGTTGAGAACTCTATGTAAATTTTCATTGTAAGGTAACAAAAAAGAAGCCTTGAAATACTTTCTACTTGTTTTGCCGTTACAATTTATATCACCATTACCATTTCGTTTGTAATGTGTTCTTAAGGGTTTCTGAATAAACCGCGGAGGATATCTATTGGTTAGTGACATTTGCTTTATCCATTTCAGTTCCTTCAAGTAAATGATACTGTATCACTGTGTGCTATGTTAAAAAAAAACAATAAACTTAAAATGTAATTATTTCATGTTTTTCATCTCGCCATCGAAATCTGCTGATATGAGTCGTTTAGACTTGGAATGCATGCAGTAGATCCAGCTTCAATTTTCTTCACTTCTGTTTGTCTGATATACAAGGTAATATATACAGAGTAATTAGTATTAAAATCCTTCCTGTTAAAGTAATCTATTCATTGAATAGGTGTTATCTGTTCACCTTTCCGCATCCATTTATTGCTTCATCCTGTTGAGTTGAATGTTCCTTCTTCAGGAAAGGCACCCTATAACTGTTATTCCCATCCCACGATTGAACTGTATTGAGATAAACGTACTGAAGGGGAAGTATGTTGACTGAAATGAGAGAAATTCGTGTTCAAAACCTTTCCATCGATCATACTTCCTACCTGCTCGACTTAGCTAACAACTATTTTTCATGTTTATGTATATCGGCAAAACCCTTGGCAGTTCAAGCCTCGATTAAACCTTTTATCCACTGTTGCGAACGTTAGCAGTTCTGTCTTACACAGTAACCATTCGTTTATTGGAAATGATTTTTATCATACAACCAAAGGGTTTTTACTCACCAGTCTAATAATTTCCTGTTCTTTAAAAATAAGTTTCACTTCAGCATAGTTCTCATCACAAACTGAAATTAAGTGGACCGAAACATTTGGACTGAATGACAACATGCTCACCATATGAGATGGTGATTGAGTTCGATCCCTAGTGGTATTGTTGGTAAACACTACTCATATGTCTTAAACTAGGACAAACTGCTGTTGATTAGTGTGAAGCTAATCAATTTTCTGCAAAAATAATCATTCGAAATTTTAGTTTTTTTTTGTCCATTACAATTTTCAGTGATTTAACTCACACTTGAAAACATTAGCTAGTTGATAATGATTCCAGTTTGGCACTGAGTAAATAAATTGTCCATGAAATCAGAGATAATGGACTGATTTACTAGGTTTGACCTCAGTCAACATAAGCAAAACAAAAGCTGTTTTTCATTTCTTGGAATTGGAGAATATTCTTATACTAGTTGTAGTCAACACCAAATTGCAGTGTGTTTCACCTTTTTTTAATCTGAAAAGTCTTAATTTATAACCAATGTATTGTCAATCATCATATTAACTCAGATACTCATTTGCAGAAAACAACAACAAGAACAATGGTGTTTAAGGTGTAGTTCAGCTGGTTTCTAATGTAGAGTTTATTAAATGGAATTCAATGAATAAGCAAATAGCGAATTTAGTATGATAATTAGGATTGGGTTTGTGTGTGGATAGATGTGCGCTACTGAGATCGCTTCTGAGCCATGCTATCTAGGGTCTGCAGTCATCGGTTTCCGTTATCACGCATACCCTGACCGGGAAGATGAAGTTTCCCTTTACTGCTCAAACTAAAAGTCATAGCCTTCGTGTGCTAATGTCATATTTAGTCTGGACACCCAAGCCCTTTCCCAGCCCTAACTTGCTTCATCCTATATTGCTCGACCATGCAGACAATGACTAGGCATGTACAATACATGCCTCAGCCGACAAAGTTTCACAACGGCATCAACTAAATTTCTTCTTCTATCCAAGACTCTACATCTTACTTCCACGTTACTCACTTCGTGACAACATGACAAGCAGCATGTGCTATGAAGACGGTGGTGTTTAAGTCTTTAGAACTTTCTCATATCCTCTACCTTTAATAGTCATATTTCCCAGTAATATAACAGAACAGAGTTAACTGCAGCACAGTACACTGGGTCCTTAAAAAGCTATCGGATATCGCGGTGGCTGCACAAATGGCGTAGGTTGGTGAAAGCCAAGAAAACCGTTTTTATATGTGCAGAGATTTCAGTGGTCACTAAACCCCCGGAGATGATTCAACTTCCCGAGTGACCAACGCATTCAACCACTTTGCTCCCAATTACTAAAACAAGACAGGGGCAACGACCAGTCCTGGAGAAGCAGTTTACATTTGGGTGGCGAGAAATGCATCCCAAACATCCTCGAATTGCCACCCAGGATGACCAAATGACTGCATCTTACCAACTTCATCTGGCGCAACTATGTAGTCTGCGCACCCTAGGTGTACTAAAGATTTTCTTGTAAAAAGACCAGTCCTTGCAAAGTCAGACGACGAGGGAGGGGGGGCGACTTAAAATTATGTGTATGATAAAGTTGAATAAGAATGGAGGCATTGGACATCCTTGACAAGCACCATTCTATGTACTCAACCCGCTTGACAACTCACCATAGGCTCTAACACATTCATGGGTGTTCGAGTACACAACCTTCAACAGGGTGATGCATCTACTGGGCACCCCTATCAGTGAAAGAAAATATCACAGGACATCTCGATCAGTGGTGTCGGATGCCACCTTCACGTCGAGAAAAGCAGTCAGTTTTGGGTGTCAGTAATTGTACCTGTGTTCCGGAACCTGGCAGAGAGTGAAGGAATATCTGGTCGATACACATACGGCCAGGCTTTAAAATTGCATGGTTTCCTCAAACTTCCAATGATCACAGAACTAAGAATCATAGACACCACGTTCATCAGACTGACTCTCCTCTAACTGGTACAAGAGGATTCCTCTTCCTTCTTAAAAATTGCTACAATCCAGGAATAAAATTAGACGGAGCATCTAGTATCCGACTCCCATACACCGGAAAACACCTAAGTTCACTTGGTCAGTAATTCTCTACCACCACTTTTAAATGACTTCTGTACTAGTCCGCCTCGCGCTGCTGCTCCTCATCGTTTCAAGTTACCTACATCTTACTCAACTTCTGCTGTAGTTGGAAGCCCTATCCCAGCGCTCCGTTCAGTATGCGAATGGATAGCGGACAATAGGATAGTAATTGCAGGCCAGCTGAACCATTGCTCGAAGTGGTCTCGCCATTGTTGCAGTAGTCTCCACTGTGAGTGAACCACAGACTCATCCTACTCCACCATAGTTTCACCAACCACTGACTCTTTTGTTCCAGTTTACTTGATAAGTCTAAATTACTGTCTACTGTTACCTACTAACACTCCCTTTCCCAACGCTTTAGCGTTCGCTGATCGTCACTATTCTTGGTTGTTGCGTAGATGTTTCTTCGGTCTACATTTTGGTTAATTTCGCTTGTCATTGTACCTGGAACTTACAGGAAAGTGGTTGTGGGCATCCAGTTATTCAAAAGAAGCTTCCAAGATTCAATTGCCATTTTTATTTACTCTCTGAGTCAGCCATTGACTTCAACTTTGTTTTAACGGCAGATTACAGATGGCTCCAAGTTTCTTCAAAATGAGTCATGTTGTCCTGTCCCAACAGCTTTCCAGCCAATTTTTCACTAAAGTAGCCTTGGTGCTTTCATTGTAGAGCTACACTAGCAGTGGTCTTGGTGCTGTAGTTTTTCTGCGTCCATTTAGGTGCATGTATACATACACTCGAATCAGCACGTGGTCGCTGTCCAAAGTATGCTTTAGAAGGAGCTGCAGTCCTCCGGCTACCCTTTGAGTCTATGTGTGTACACCACTGATTTGAGGTCAATGGACGCCAATTCAGACACTGTCTCTCTTTATGTTCGAGTTTCATGCTGATTGGAATACATAATTATCTGAGAACAATTGTTGCAGGTCATCACCGTTTCCTGCTCGTTCGGCTAGGATTCCGAAAGTGCCATCAAAGTGCCTTTCTACCTGATGGCATATTCACTTGTGGACTAAAATTACCTGCGACAACTAATACGTCTGAATGTTTGGCTTTTGTTAGGAGGCCAGGCGATTTCCGGGCAGAACTCATCATTCACTTCCTCTGAACTGCGGAGATTACAAACAGACAATGGTGATTTCAACTATTCTTTTGCGGATTAACCTTATTGACCAGTTGAGATTAAATGGATAACCGTAATTGAATTCTATACAAATATATTACATACGCATCACACATACATAGCCCGAGGTATCAGAGGTTTTGTTAGAGAAGTCTGATGGCTAATTTGATGAAGGTTGAGGAAGTTCAAAGCTTCTAGGTGTACTTTGGTTTGAGGCTTTAGGAGACAAGGGCTGCTGATCCGTGAACTTAGATGATGTAGGGTTACTAACCAACAAAAGTGAAAGAAGATTAAAAGCTAGGGGTGTGGAAGTTGAACAGTGACCTGAGAGATCCGGAGTGCAAACAAAGTTATGAAGGCGTTTGAAATTTTCTGGCCCCCCACACTGTAAAAGAGTCAGTACGTGACTGCAGGGCACAGAGACGATCCTCTTCAGGCCAGTCATGCACGGCCATTTTAGAAGTTTTAGGTTTCGTCTGTTTCATTCGAATCCGACTACGAGCTCCTATCGCTGGTACTGGTATATCACAGAGTAGAGGGGAGTGTGGCGTTTTTAGGACCGACCTTTTCCAAGCCTCTTCTTATTGGAAAGGAGGTATCAGTGTAGCACTGCTGGTTATTTAAGGGAAACATCTTACTGATGCCACACCCCACCCAACCAGCAGTACGAATCCACCCTCGAACCCCATAACAGAGCATTAATTTGCATTATAACAATAACTGCTTTTCGTCTCACCAAAATCCAATAGACCTTTCTAATATGGTGGGACCTAGAGGGAACAAGCGTATCACCAGCATAGCTTCTTGGATCATTGCGATATGTAAGCCCAATCACGACGTCAGGAATAGCAACTGTCGGGTGCTATACAAGTACTTATTTCTATTTCTTCACCGATAAAACTATGTTACATTATGCAGCATGAATAACTAGTGAACCACTGAAACTATATTAACTAACAAAAACTGAGTTTATTTAGCCACTTTCTGCTTCTAACCACTTCTAGGATAATAACTGAGTGACCTAGGTAGTGCTAATGGCAGTGGTTTGCGGAGTTTAAATACCAAAGTATCAAAAAACTTATGTATTATGATACAGATTAAGAAACTTTCCATAAAAGTATTGTCAAAGTGCATTCAATTTTGGACTTTTACTTGTGAGAAACCGATTTTTCTCTTTCTTGACGTGCAGAAGTGAAATATTCATCTCCGATGGGCTATAAGTCCTATGTATCAACGTTTGAATATTGTCCTCAGTTAGATATTGAATACATATTTTGTACTGGCGAGTACTGGAATCCAGGAGGGGCTGATGTCCGGAGGTTGTTTAGCTTAATTCTTGGTGGGTAAATCAGCAGGGATGCAGGTTGATAGATTCTAAAATAGACCAATCGCATGTTTTGGATTCCAATACTAGACTTTTAACTACTATTCATTCTAGGCCGTTCTATACTGTTGCTTACACATAGTCAATATAACTATGAACATCAACTTGCCATACTATAGTGGTCTTATTACAGGGGTGAAACCTTCTACCTCAATGAGGAATACTCTGTACGCTGTTAAGTACATCCTCACTTAGGCGACAAATGAAGACAGCCAGTGTAGCCAACTGACGGCATTTATTTTTGACGGAAGTATTTTCCATCATTTGATACAACCATGTAATTGTGTGCTTTGTCAAGAATTAAATGACTTTGAAGTAGTATTCATCATGAATTAGAATAAGTTGGAGAACCACTAAAAATCAGAAGACTAACAACTATTTTATTTTAGTTTAGGGCTCTTCAGGAGTTTGCACTCACAACTCCACGCAAAAGAGAAACCAGAGGAACCACAGAGAGTGAGAACTTGGAAAACATATACCTTTGCAATCATATTCCTACTCAAGAATTCTGTGATGAAATTAAGGGATCTTAAAAAAATGAAATGACATTGGTTATAAAAGAGAAGGGAAACTAAGTTTTGTTTGGTAATCACTTTAGCCTTGTGTGAATATGATTGGGATTGGTAAACAGCATTGACGGACTGGTTAAATTTTGGGTTACTAAAAATGTTTCATCGAATATATTTCATCAAATTTCCCCTTTTTTACTTGCGATAACCATGCAAATGTCAACAAATCGTGGACTATACTCTTGCTCACTCTTACAATTTCTTCAGCCTATCGTTAGACGGGTTAACAAAAAGACTACGAGAAAATATCATAGTAGACGACATTTGGCCCCTGAACACACAACAGTGTATCATTTAGCTATTACAGGAACAGATATCTGGAACAGCGAATGTTCATGCTGGATGAATGAGCCTCCACCACCAACTTTACATTTGCTTTTCTATCTGACTCACATGCAACAACTAACTAGATGATGACTTAAAAACTTCTTGTTGTTGTTCATTATTGCCTATCATACTGTTATGATTAACATTATTTAGCTACATGGTTTTTTAATTTGAAAATATTTTACAAGAAGTAAATCTGTTGAAATATCACACTGAGAATTTCAAACTGTACTAACCTGCACATGGAAATTGAACACATTCAGGTTCCATTGAGAATGACTGACCGCTGGGTCACCTAATACTAGTCTATATTTTAATTTATTTAAACTTTATCCAAAAGATCGTCAATCATTGCTGATTCACTTATTGAAGGCAAATTTATGATGACATACCAGTAAAGCATACCGTTACATGAAAGATTAGAGTCTTATTGTAAGCAGTATAGCAGAATAATTGATCTGCAACAGGAAATAACTACCATTTGAAAAGGAAAATTAGTGAATCTTTCACATCACTGTGTTCCCCATCCTGACTAATTTTTGATTTGGCCGAATATGTAGATCGAAAAATAGGTACTATCCTTGAGGAAACAACCATTCGGATTTCTGTTTTATCGTTATACTCATCAGCTGACGATTACTTGTGGTTAAGTATCTCTACAGTTAATGTATGGCTGCTTTCCCTCTGATTTAGTTTTCTGTCCTAGATATCACAGGAATCATTTATTCATTTAATGTAATTGCTTACGTAGCTGAAATACTCAGTAACCAATATATTTAATTACTACCCTTGTTATTATGATCATTACTGTCGATTATAGGTATACTGATTATCATCGATTTATTGATTTCTAATAAATTTGATTAAGTAGATAGATAACTAAGGTGAAAACTGATAATTAATAATAACAATAACAATACATGTTCTTTCCAAAATACTGTAAACAGCCTTTGTATTTCACTATCACTGTTTGCATTTTTTTTCACAACTTTCACATCTCGCTACTTTTAAAATATCTTTTTATATGTGATTATGTATTCATTAATTCTTAGCGCCGAAAGTTTTTCTTGAAGGAAAACAGAGGTAGCAACAAATTCTATGGTCAAAATCACTTTTGTTCTCAAATTATGAAGAGATACGATAAAAAGATTAGGAAAAGAATAAAATAAACATTATTATTATTATTATTATTATTATTATTATTAGTCCCTTGGGTTCCTAGTGGAACATAGGGCTTCAGTAGCACGCCTCCAGTGACCTCTGTTCTCTGAGATCTTTTGAACCTGGTTCCACCACAGCCCAGAAGCTCTCATTTCCTCCTCGCATGACCTCCTCCATGTCACCCTCGGACGTCCAACTCGTCGCTTCCCATGGGGATTCCACTCGAGTGACTGGCCTGACGCGTGATGTCCTCAGTCGGCCTTCTCAGTGCATGGCCAATCCATCTCCACTTCTTCCTGCATATTTGTTGCGTGATAGGTTCTTGGTTGGTTCGTTCCCAGAGTTCCTTGTTGCTTATTTTTTCTGGCCATCTGATCTTCAGTAGCGAGCCAGCGTAAGCAGTTGTTGATGAATGTCTGTAGTTTATTGGAAATCCCCTTCGTAACGCGCCAAGTCTCTCAACCATCACATAGAAGCACTGACTTGACGTTGGTGTTGAAAATCCGTATCTTGTTCCGCATGTTGAGTGCTGAAGATCTCCACACTGGTTTCAGGCTAATGAACGCCTGTCTTGCTTTTTCGATTCTGACTTTGACGTCCTCGTCCGTCCCGCCTGTAGTTGAAACAGTGCTTCCTAGATAAGTGAAGGAGGTTACTTCCTTTAAGTTTCTCCCGTTGACGGTGATTGGAGTTTGTTGTTGTTGATGGTGGTGGTGCGGTATCTTCATCACTTCTGTCTTCTCTATATTCACCTGAAGTCCCGTCTTCGCTGCCTCTTCTGTCAACTTGTTAGTTTTTGCCTGCAGATCTTCAAGTTTATGTGACATTAGGCATAAATCATCAGCGAAATCCAAGTCTTCTAGGTTCTTTTCCGTCGTCCAGTGTATCCCCCTCTTCTCGCTGCCTACTATTTGCTGCATGATCCAGTCCACCACAATAAGGAATATCATGGGGGATAGTAGGCAACCTTGTTTCACTCCTGTCTTCACTTCAAAGGCATCACTGAGCTTCCCATTGTGGATTACTTGGCATGTAGCATCTGCATATAGTTGTTGAATGAGGCGGATAAAGGTTTACGGTACTCCGTAGTATTGAAGCAGTTTCCAAATTACTTCTCGATCGACGCTGTCAAAGGCCTTCTCAAAGTCGATGAAGTTGAGGTGGAGAGGTGATTGCCATTCTATGCTCTGTTCTATGATGATACGAAGCGTTGCAATTTGGTCTGCACATGATTTGTACTTCATGAATCCAGCCTGCCTGTTCCGGTCGTAGTTTTGAATCCAGTGCATCCCTTAGCCTCTCCAGGATGATGCGGCTTAATATTTTACTTGGCGTGGACAGGAGAGTGATTCCGCGCCAGTTCTTGCAAGCACTGAGGTCTCCCTTCTTCGGCAGTTTGACAAGGTAACCCTTCTTCCAATCGTCAGGTACCTTCTCTTCCTTCCAAAATAAACATGATAGCTAGTAATTTCACACCGGCAGATACACAGAGAACAGAGAGAAGGAAGTTAGCCTGTTAGCCCATACAATACACAATTATATTGTATGTAACCAGACATATAGATGTACAAGGCTTTGAAAGCATACACGGCTTATTCAGAATACCAGTGAATAAGAACAAAGATAGGCACGTGAAGAGCATTTATAATTAACTGGTTGTTGCCCCGTTCTTTCTGGGTAGGGATAAAACAGTTACTGACTGACTAAGCATGTTTTCATTACATCAGTTAGATAACCGTTTAAAATCAAAAGAGTTGGGCAGATTATTTATCGCAGTTCTTTACCTGTCTGTAGTGCCAATAACCCTTAATGGTATCAGCCCCACGGTCATTTTTACTCGTAGCTTGTAAATTCCAATTCATCAGTCGGTCAAAATTCTAACGATCACTTTATTGAGTCTGTCAATTTACCATATAGTGCAAGCATAATCCGACATCATTGGCAGTCATTCGACCTCAAATTTCAACTGAATGACTGTGTAGATGACGATTTCTCAGCAGACGTTCAAGAAATCCAATCTACTGTTAACCACTAAGGAGTGTAGTACTTTTGTCCAACTGAATGGTTCGCAAGGAAATAACTGATCCCTCCTCAAGCACAGAGAGAGCGCTTTTTAGTGTTCTATGGTTTAAAATGGTTATCTAGCCAGATATTACTGTCATTTTTCTGAAAATATATTACTAAACGTTCTCCTGATACACAAGAGCTTCTTCAGTAAACACTTTAGTGCACATCACAACTAACTACTTATTCCAATGGTTGGTAAACTTTCACCGGATATCCATGTCCTACCTATCGAAAGATGGCTTTGATAATTGGTTGAAGCATAGATTTAGCAAAGCATTATAACGTTAGCGTTTCCTCATTTTGATTTTTCCATGTAATCCGAGATATATTACAAGGGGAAACAGTGGATATGACTTTCTTTCAAATGCAAAATAAGCTTATGTGTAAATAATTTTCGCGAACATAGACACAACATTATTGATAAAAGACAATATCTGTTTACCCGTGAGTGCACCTCGATATAAATATCGACAAAATACTCCATTTGAAATGTGGTGTTTGCAGTAAAACTGCATGACACTGTTTGCTTATTAGATAAACCACATAATTAGGAAAAAAGTTTATTATAGCTGAGAATATGAAGTATGGAAACTGATTGACATATGTGACGGAATTCATTACTTCACGGGGTTTCTTCTCGATTTTGTTAGGAAGGTGATGATGAATGTCTCACAGGAAGGTTTGCCAGTAGCGCTTTCAATAAAGTAGGTGTTTCTGTGATAGAAAACTATTTTCACTACGTGAATATGCCATGACCCTTATTTTGCTTCAGTGTAACTATGCAAATACTTGTTAAATCATTTGTCAAAATGTACTATTTAGAGTTGAAGAGTAATATGCTGAAACGTTAACAGTCACTTAAGGTATTCATTTTATGCTGAGAGTTATCTTCTCTGTAATAAACTGTTTTTACCACTCCGGTGAACGTTACACCACTCCAGATCGTGTAGGGCTATCGGAATCAGAGGTTACTCAACCGGTTTACTAACAACATGTAGCTATGCATATCGACTTCATTAAGCTGAAGTGAATTAGCCTCTGGTCACCCTTAATCACAGATTTCGTTAAAACTGTAGTCATTTTCTAATTTACATCAGAAAATCAAAAACGTTTTTCGTAATTTAAGACAATTAATAGGAAAAACAAGTTCTCTCCATTAACTTCTTTATCAGTTTTTCCAGCTCCAGTTCTATGTCACTTGAGCATAAAATATATGTACATTGACAACAATAATGACATTCTAACATTGGTCTTCTAAGGTAGCCTTAGCTGGACTTCTTTCTTAAGGGGAGATGCAAACGAACAACACCGGTTACATTCAAAAGTTCACGGAAGTTAATTTGAAACTAAGTAACAAATGCTGTTACGATGATTTGCTTGGTTCTAGCCAGCAGAAGAATCCAGGAGGCGCGTTTCGTCCTATATGAGACTCGTCAGCCAGATGTACCTACACCCAGTAAGTGATGTTGTTCCCATTGAGACTCGAACATCGTGGCCACCATAATTAACATTCATGTAATATCGAGGCATCCGCATAGGAGCTCATTTGTCAATTGAGGTCGAACAATTCTATCCAATATCAATAAACAGTAAATGATGTTACGTTTTATAAAATAGTAGATGGTCAATGATGGATAGTGACTAGCCGTGAAATGCACGACATGCATTCCGTCATATTTGGGACTCGTCAGGTGGATGTATCTGTCTCTCCCTGAGTGATCTTGTTTCCACTACGACTCGAACTCAGGAACAATTGCTCCACTGAGTCACACTTGATACTTTGTATGCGACAGTGTAGTTTGTTTTCGATGCTATAACTTATAAGTCTCCGTCGTTTACTGAAGGGAAATGATCGGCCTTTTTTAGTATTGGGACTTCTGTACGGATGCTTTGACATTTCCGCTATTTTAGGTCTTAATATGAATTCATTACGACCAACAAGGGGGATTTACAAGACAACATCAAAAAAGGGTAATGAAGCCTAAATATTGCAAGGAGTTTTGCGGTGTAGATTGGAATAAGCGACAATTTTATACTAAGGAATAACTATGATAAGAGTTTTAAAGTGAACTATATTTACGCTGATTATAAACTTCATGAGAAAAAACAGAGAAGTATAACCGGAGGTCAGATGAGGTTACATAAAGGAAACAATATAAGGTTTTGTGTACAAATGTTTATGTGTAAATAAATGTTAGATTTGGTGAACAGAGATTGTTTGAGGAATATTGGTTAACATGTATGTGCATAAAAGTGCACCAAATCAATGCAACTGTGCAATACTATGGGGGTCAGAAGATAAGTGCAATATGGAAGTTTTATTCAGTAAGGGTATGGGAGTTTTTTAATCCAAAAGCAGGCCAATACCATAGTATAGGTTATACCTGTTTGCATTGTTTCATCTACATTGTGACTGTTTCTGCAGTTAGAAAGATTTTGAATCTGGAGCCTTTTATAAAGTCATCCTTAAAATACCATCATTAATCCATTCTTACATTCATGAACACATGAACACGCAAAACTTTACACTGAGTTACTTCTATTTGACCTCATTTAACCTCTAGGTACGACAGTATGTTCGTTCATGTGAAGTTTATTATCAGAGTGAATAGGATTAATGTTTAAAATTTTAACACATTCATCAGTAAAAATATTCTTACTTATTGGGTATTTTTATTTCGAATTAGATTCCCGACACTATTTATTCTCTATAGCCTAATTTCCCAAAGAATATGTTATCTCAAGCTGGTATTCATCTTGGGCTGACACCAGTTGTAGAAGTGAAAAATAAAAGTGAGAGTACTGGACAACTGTTTCGTCGCACTATGACACTCCCTGGTGGTGCTTATCCCTGATCACACTTAGGGTCAAACCCAAGACATTCAGATCTCACGGCTTATACGTTTCAACCAAACCACTGGATAGGAATCTAACGCTCCAAAGTTTCCTATTTCTCTTAATTCATGACATAGCACGACCTATATTTAATGACGTCATTGGGTACGCGTCCTTACGTACGACTTAGTTCGTGCCACAGGTCACAACTTCTCTTCAGAACTTTGGGAATCTCGTCATGAAGCATATGACCAACGAGCACTGGACAGTAGTTCAATCTGGATGTTTGTGAGGATTTTATTGAGGAGAGGTAGACAGTGACACGCTATACTGCGAACTGACAGGAGTAGGAAAATGCAAACCGCTGGATTCCCGGTCACTGGCTCAGTGGTAACGTGCTGGTCATAGAACCTGATGGTACTGGGGGATTATGAATGCACACTGCTGAGTAGTCCCATACCCCCAGCAGACAGCTGATACCTTGGCGTGGTAGTCGGGTTTGCATATCACAATAACTCAGCGAGCTATGCTGGTTGAACACCCGTTTCCTTGAGGTCCTACCATACCAGAAAGGTCTGTTGGATAGTGGTCAGACGAAAAGCAGTTACTGTTGTGGTGTAAATTGCTACACTATGATGGAAGTCTGAGGGCGAAGTCATACTGCTGTTGGCTGGATGGGGTGTGACAGCAGTAAGGTGTTTCCCCTGGATGACCAGCAGTGCCATGCTGATGCTGCCTTCTCAATGGAAGGTGGGGTTAGAAAGTTCAGCCTCCAAGGTAACACACTCCACCACACCCCACGGTCTGCCGGGCAGGTGATGTTGGTTCATTTGTCGTTTCTTTTTCAACCATCCAGCCCCCAAAATACAAAAGTTCAAAATAATCATACTCAAAAGGCTACGTGTGCCGGGCCTCAAGCAGATGTCCGATGGGCTCCGTGGTCCCACTAATCTGTTTTCGGTACTTTAAGAAGAAATAGCCTTCCAAGGTTTGGGCAGCCGGGAAGTGTCAATCACCCTCACAACCCTATCAGCACTCAAGTTTCCTCAAACTGCTATTCACCTCTCACTTCATTTCCTCCTAATCTTTCTTCATGTCTCCCAATTGACTATACTACATCATCTTCAGCTTCTCCTAGTTCTGCAGCCTTTGACAACGATCTGAGTTCACAGAACAGCATCCTTGGTCTCCTTAAACCACGCTCCAAATTACATATTGGAGCCTTCAATGTCCGCACCCTCCATCAAATTGGTCAATAGGCTTCGTTAGCAAAGACTCTAGCAACTCGAGCCATGGATGTGTGCTGTGTTTGTGAGACACGCATACAGGACCCAAGTGAGGTTATCCACCTGACCTCTCACGATCAGTCTGGTGAGTCCGCGAAATTCACCCTCCAAGTTACTGGAGATTAGATAGCTAGCTGTCGGTGTCTTGCAGGTGTAGGAATAGCACTAAGCACTAGGGCAGAAAACTCACTACTAGACTGAATCCCAGTTGATAGTCGCCTCTGCGCTATGCGACTGAACGACACGGTGAGAACTAAAAGGAACAGGGAGACTCACCGTTGTCTCTTTGTAATCCCTGTTTACTCACCCACTGACTGCAGCTCGGATGAAGTCAACAGCGACTTCTACCACAAACTGTCTAGCCTCCTCTCGAAAGCCAAACGTTCGGATGTGGTGGTTGTTGCAGGTGACTTCAGCGCACAGGTGGATAGATTGAGTGAGGCAGAAAGGCACTTAGGTGGCACTTTCGGAATCCCAGCTGAACGAATAGGTAACGGTGATCGCCTACTACAACTATGCTCAGATAATCCCCTGTTTTTAGCCAGCACAAATTTCAGACGTAAGAAAAGACACTGTCTGACGTGGCGTCCACCGAGCTCAACTCAGCGATGGATACAGATAGACCACATTGCTATTGGTCATCGCTGGAGAGGATCGGTTGAAGACTGCCACTCCTTCTGGAGCAGGTGTTTGGATAGCAACCACGCGTTAGTTTGAGCGCGTATATGCCTGCATCTCAATGGATGTAAAAAAAAACTTGGTAACAAAACCACTACAAGTGCTGCTGGACAATGAAAACATCAAAGCCGTGTTCAGTGAGAAGTTAGCTAGGTAGTTATCGGAACAGAACACGATCAATCACCCAGAAGAAGCTTGGTTTCATCTTCAGTTTGCTATAAAAGCAGCGCTGAAGAGCGTAGCCGACTTCGAGATAGTAGCTAAAAGTAGCCAGTGGATATCAGCAGCTTCTTCCGAACTAATGGATGTAAGTGAACGCAGTCCTGTAGGCTCTGAGTACAATGAAGAGCGAGCGCAACTAAAAAGTAAATTAAGAGAATGTCTGTACAATGACCACGAACAGTGGTAGGCAGCGAAGTCTAAAGACATAGAAAAAGGCAGCGACGATTGGTCAAAGTAGACAGTTATTTAGACTTATTACGGAAACTGGAGAGAAAAGGTCAACAACAGTTAGTGAGGCTACGGTGGAGAAGGACTGATCTGTGACTCGCTCGCAGAGAAGACGACTGGAACGATGGGCAGAACACTTCAAGGAACAGTTTAACTGGCCTCCAGCCACAATTACGTTGCCCGCTATCCAGTCAGATCCTGAATGGAACATAGAGATAGGCCTCCCAACACTAGCAGAAGCCGAGAAAGCTGTAGGTAACCTGAAATAAGGAAGGGTAGCAGGACCAGACGGACCACCTGCTGAGGAATACAAGGGTGGTGGTAAGGTACTCTTAGTCAGGTTAACGGAAGTGTTAACCAGTATGTGGAAGTCAAATACGACCCCCCTGACTGGTCTGAATCACTGACTTTCCCAGTCTTCAAGAAAGGTGAGAAGTCCTCTTGTGATAACCACAGAGGAATCAGCCTGACGAACATAGTATCTAAAACTCTAGGTTCTATGATTCTTCGACACCTGGGGGGAGCTCGGGAACAACAAGCCCGAGAAAACCCAGCAGGCTCTAGACCCAGCCGTGGATGTATCGACAAAGTATTCACACTGCACTAGGTTCTGGAACATAGGCACGCTTACCGATGCCCAACAACAGCTGTTTTCCTCTACCTGAAGGCGGCATTCGACTCCATTGATCGAGAAGTTTAATGGTAGTGTCTCTCACTGAAAGGCGTGCCGAGTAGATACATCACCTTATTGAAGGCTCTCTACTCGAACACTTGTAGGCGTGTTAGAGCTTTTGATGAGATGTCCATTGAGCTGTGTTCATCGAGTGGCGGCCGTCAAGGATGCTCACTCTCTCCATTCTTATTCAATTTTATCATAGATATTCTTATGGAGGTTTCCCTCTCGTCACCTGGTTACACAGACGTTAGCCTAATCGCAGGAGAATTTTCGTTAGACCTAGAATATGCAGATGACATAGTACTGTTAGGTGAAGACGCTGACTGATGAGATGCAGACTCTTCTGAACACTTTGAGTGGGAATTTGAGAATGTTTGGGATGCGTTTCTTACTAACCGAAAAGCAAATTGTTGCTTTAGGGTTGGTCTTCACTGGTGCCACGGCTAACAATAGAGAGTAGTGATTGAGTGTGTTGACTACTTCACTTACCTGGGAAGTAGGATCAGCCCTGCCATGGTGGCTCACTGGCCGGGGAAATCTCTGCACGGATACAAAAGGCTCGGTTGGCTTTTGCCGACTTACTCCACCTGTGGCGCCGCCGTGATATCCGATTGTCTACTAAAGGTTGCATGTACTACATTGCGGTGCTCTCTGTTCTACTATATGGCTGTGAAACATGGCAACTGAAGGTGGAGGACATGAGAAGACTTCAGATGTTTGACCACCGTTGCCTTCGTAATATCGATCATATTCCATGGTGTCACCACGTGGGTAACGCAGAAGTCAGGAGTAGAATTTTAGGGAGAAGAGGTAAGTCTGTTGACGAGGTTGTCAACCTTCATCGACTGAGATGGTTGGCTCCGACATGTGTTACGTATGCCTAGTCTCCGATTGCCTTGTCACACAATGTTGGCTGAAGTGTATGCAGGCTGGAAAAAGGTCTGAGGTGGCCAGACTAAAACATGGCACCATTGCATGAAGTCCCTGACTCTTGGTTTGAGCCATGTGGGAAGATGCAGACTAGGTGGTTGGGGTCCGCGGGACAAGAGGAACCAATGGTTGGAGACTCCAGGTGATCACATGACTGAGAACCGATGTCAGTGGCGCAGATGTATGCACACATTATCCCCATCTTAACGACGCTATACAAAATCTCACCACTTTCTCATTCTTCCTTTCTCTCTTTTAGTGCTTTATATTTCTTTTGACTGAATTTTGTTATCTTCATCTTGCACCTCACTGCCTTTTTGTTTGATGTACTGATATGAGTTGTGACAACTCGGACCGTTACGCAGTAATGCTTGGTCCTATGTTGATAGATTACGATGATGAGTCCCATACCTATATGATAAAGCAACTGTTTAGTTCTCCCAGTTTTGTTTTCAGTGGTTTTCCAACCGATGTTTTCACGTGATTAATAGCCACTCGAAATCAATAAATTCACCACAAACCTACAGACTGACCATGTTATCTGCTGCGTTTTCGTGTTCAGCTGAATTCTATGAACATTACCATTCACTGAGATCTTTACTAGAGAGAAGTTTTTGATAAAGTAACTCAAGAAGTCTTTTGTTACAAAGTCTTTCTTGTTGTTAATACGCATTTATCTTTTACGTAACTGATATGGACAAATAAATGCGGAACCTGATGAAGAAGTAATCCATTGGAATATTTTCCGTTCATCACACCATGTTTTGTAACTGTTTTCCTTTACCAAATAACACCTTACTCATCCAGTCAACCTAGATCTGATAGGATGCTGGTATGGAAGAAAATAATTATTTGAAGCATTAATCAGCCCGATTAGATGACTGGTATTGTTTTCCAATCACCATGCATAATCGGTATATAAGGGATATTAGTTGCTTCGAGGTTGCATATACACCTTAGCGACGAGTTCCAACAATCATAGAAAGTAGCTTTTGAAATTTCTACTGACCACCTCCAACCAGCCAACATCCATTAATAGTGCACTGCGGTGGTGAGCCTCCTAGTTTGGTGGCCATATTGAAGAATAATCGAAAGAATCCAGCCGGCGTTCAGGTCTAGAAAACATGAAATTGCTTGCTCTGCAATAACTATTCAGTACATATGATACAGGATTCTGACTATATTTTAAAATACAATGGTGCACAATGAATGAAGTTAGTAAAGAAGTAAGTAAACCTTTAGAAAAACATCCCGTGGAATAATCGAAGTCCTTAATGACAATCAGAAGGTAAACAAATTTCTTCTGTACACTATTCTTTAAAAAACTAAGGTAAACGAATGAACTTAAGAGTTTTCACTGGGAAAACAAACCAGTGACACATTTATTACTCAATGAACTTATCAAAATAAGTAACGTAACACTTTTCTCATCTTGTAGTATTTGTGTTAACCAAAGTGATATAACTATTCAATAACGATAATACTATTAAATCTAAGAAATGACTATCTGTCTACCGGGGAAATTGTTGTATAGTTATATTCATGTTTCATTAGTATCGAATACAAAACACAGTAAGCCAAACTGTAGATTCACTTGGCTTCATAGCCACGTCACAAATTTTGGTGGATAAACTTCGATCAGTCTATAGTTTGTTTATCATCGAGTGGTCGGTACTTTTACATGAATCAGTCTTACAAGGTAGTCCTCATAACCTGAGTACGTTAGTGGTTAATTCTTTGAGCTCATTACTGAGATGGAATTAATTTCCTCAAGATTATTGATACATCTTTCAGATTGGAAGTAACAAGTAAGAAACCTGTTTCCAGTAATTCCTACTGACTGAATTCCAAAGTTAAATGCATTGATCTTCTGTGGTAGATATAAATGCAACCTCAAAGTAACTGATACTTTTTTCAGGTTTGCAATGAATAAAAATCTTCATGATTTGCGTGTTGTCTAAGGCTTTTTCATCGTAATCGGTTCCCGTGATAAGGAATAAATACGGTCATTACCAATACCACTTTTTTAGAACTAGATTCATCTT
Organism: Heterobilharzia americana; assembly: GCA_944470555.2. Lineage (NCBI taxonomy): Eukaryota > Metazoa > Platyhelminthes > Trematoda > Strigeidida > Schistosomatidae > Heterobilharzia > Heterobilharzia americana. The sequence goes on along the minus strand of OX104132.1, from coordinate 28,289,578 downwards.
GTAATCAATGACGACTGAATAACTAGACAGATTTCATTGTATTACTATTATCCAAGCAGATATGACAGATAGTTGAATGGGTAGATACCATAAGGAAACAAAAACTATTTTTCCTTGTTATTATGACATATTTTTTAGTGGACAGATACTTTTTATTTCAAATGTCTTGAATGAGAATGAAAGCATGAAATAAAAAGTGAATTATTTCGTCTCAAAGATAGAAAAGCATTGAAATGAGTAAAGAACACTAATCGATTTCTTGAAACAAAAAATTAACCTATTTTTACTGCAAAATATTTAAGCAAGCTTAGTATAGTCAAACGAAGCTTACGCGACTAATGCAACTTATTGATAAGTGAACTGGTCATTTACCCAGCAGAACGTTTCAGTGGCTCAGTCGTTCAGATACGACTGAGCCTGTTTTTGTTCTTAGTGTTAACCTGAACTGACTTGACAGTAAGTGTGACAGTATGATTAAATAAAGTTGTAGAAAACCGTAGTGCACCAGTGTAGATGATATTTGTTTGCAGGTAATAAACAGCGACTATTGAAACCGTATGTTCGCTTTTTTGACACGTATCAACAAGGAAGAAAAGTTAGTATCAGGACAGTCATGTATCCTTTAAGTAGGATTAACGTGAAAATATCCAGTTCTTAGAGAAAACTAGTCACTGACTAAGTAGAATAACAGCAATCAACTTAAACTGTTGAAATGGTTTCACTGCTTAGTGGCAGTAAGGCTTGTCGGTTAAAAGGTATTAATATCCTGTTGTGTATCAGCATTTTCTGAAGAAAAGCAAGTTTTATTCACTTTCTAATATACCAAAGGTCAAATCAATTTAAACTAGCAAGGGACTATTTGTCAGCGTTAAACAAAGCCCTCATTTGACACCATGTACGATGAGCACGGAATATATTTATTTCTAAAAAGGGGATTTATCATGAAAATTTTTTATTACAGGTTCATTTCACTTCATAATTTTTTACTTGAAATATAAACATTGTGGTATCTTCAGAAGGACATCTTTTTAGCTCATTTCCTTGAATGAGTACTACGAAGTAATAAATACGAGTCCAAAATCACATCAACAGCCTATTGACTTACAAAAAGTTAGCCAATATTTGAATAAAGCTATATCAAAGTGAAAAAAACAGCTTTCATTCAACAGTCTATTTTCCAAAACACAAGAAACTCAAGATTTATTCTACCTATATAAGCTGGAGAAAAGCGAACGAACATTTGCTTCTGTACACAGATTCTGTCCACTCAGCACTCTTGGGTCAGTGAAGGATGGATTAAGACACAGCTCGACTGTCTTTTATCAACCTACCCCATTTATGCAGCCGGCAGATACTAAGGATCTAGTCTAACGCCTAACGGTCTGTTCTGTCCTAATTTCTTGCTTTACAAGGAAGTATATCAAAGGTGGAAGAGATACGAAGGCTCCAGATGTCCAACCGCCTTCGTCATCTTAGAATAGGCCATTTGTCAGTAAACCACTGCATCGTCAACGTAGAAGTCAAGCGTAAACGAGGTAGGTCAACCGATAAGGCTGTAAACCTTCCTTGACTGAGGTAGCTGGAAAGTTTCCAGTGCGTCAATGTTAGTTGAAGTAGGTTCTAACTGGATGAAGGTTAGAGGCGTATAAACTAAAACATGGGATCAGTCTATGAACTTCATGACTTTTGGTTTGAGTTGTGTAGAGAAATGGAAACTTCCCAGTGAGGATCTGCACGACAATCGAAATCGGTGACTGGGGACTGTAGGCGATGCGGCTTAGGATCGATATCAGTGGTGCAGATGAATCCACAAAGTTTACTTGTTTTAATCGTCGTCCCACTAAGTTTGATCGTTTTCCTTTTTATTCCTCTATCTTTAAAAGTGGCACCTTCTACTTCAGTTTGATAATGTAATATGCGGTAAACTGGACTATTACGTAGTAATGTCAAGCTGTAGGTTATCATTGTCCAATTAGCTGATGTTATCTGTTATTCAATTTCTATATTTTATGCTTAAACTTCTGGTTATTACCATAATTACTATTTAGGTGACAGGCCATTGTGACCCTAATGGCTGACTTCAAAACTTATTTCATTGCTGTGATCTTGCAAAAGTAATTCTGAGGTATTTAATATGGTTTGTAAAAATGTGGCAAAAAGTGTCCAAAAAATTCATAGTTTTTACTATTTGGTTAGATCTTAGTCTGAACATGATTGCTCTGTTGGACACAAAACCTTTATTATATTTCTATGTGAAGGTTTGTGGAGGTTTATAAATTGTTCTTAGGTTGGGATTCATCATGGATTGACATCGATTGGAAGAAAATTGGAAACCTGGGAGCACTGAACAGCTGTCCCAGTATGGGACTCCACAGCAGTGCGCCCACGACACCACCAGGAATCGAACCCAAAACCTTCGGATTCCCTGGCCAGCACGTTACCACGGAGCCACTGGATCGGAATTCACTGACCTATATTTCCCATCTTCGTAAGTTTTTCATGAGATAGAGCGACCTACATCCAATGAGGCCGCTGAGTAACTATCCTCACTGCTGATGAATCCCATAATAGGATGAAACACCTGTCCAGTGCTCCCAGATTCCTAATGTTCCTCGAAATGATATCAGTCCATGGTGTATTGCAACCTTTATTATTTTTGCTTAGAGATGTTTAGTGCTTGTTGCTGGCGAATCAGTCAAATTCAGTCTTAGTTGCAGTCCACTATTTATGCATTTTACTGACAAAGCTGTTTTAGATTATTATAGTGTAGTAGTCATCATTAGATATTTCTTGTGATTAACGTCAAGTAGTTCATTTCGTGCCTTATGTCACTTCATTACTCCACTGTGGTGCGCTTTTACCTGACAGATCTTGATCCAATATCTTTGTTAGATATTTTTAAAAATAAACCTGTTGTTGGATTATTTGAAATCCTTCAGGCAGGAAAAATAATGGTTGAAACTAAGATATTGCTCTGTCTAAATCGACTTCATATACATCCATCTTCTTATCGAACCATCCTCCTATCGGCTGAGAAATGTGTCTAGAAATGGCAACTGATTGTTTGTCTCTTTTTCAAAATCTTGGTCAGTCTGTTTTTGAGCAGTGCTCATCTCCAACAGGTGTATCACATCATCAGACTTGTCACGCATACTAACTATATCACTGAAATATCTATCATTAAATGAAATACCTTCAGTGAGATAGCCAGGTTTTCAACATAGTGTGTATGCATATAAAAGCTAATACAGTCGTTTGATGATCTACGATATTTATTCTTTGCTTTGATTCTTATGCGATGTTTCGTTATTCGCTTACCAAACAGGGCTTTGTTAATCTGTACACATTTTTCTTATTATTTGTCCCATGGGTTCCTAGTGGAACATATGGCTTCAGTAACACATCGTCGTTTTATTCTTTTCTCTGCAGTCTTCAAAACCTGGCCCCACCACCACCCACAAGCTTCCACTTATTCCTCACACGATTTCCTCCACGTCACCCTCACCCCGAATGCCCAAGTCGTCTTTTCTCATGCGGGATCCACTCGACAGCCTCGCCTGGCCTGGCCTGACACGTGATATCCTCAAACCGTCTTCTCAGTGTATGCCCGATCCAATCAAACCCAGCATCACTTTACTCTGCATATTTGTTGGGTGATTAGTTCTTAGATGGTTCGTTGCCGGTCAGCAAACCGGACAGCGTTCTTTATTGCTTATTATCATTATTATGGCCATCTGATCTTCATTGTCAGTATCAGGTGAGCGTAGGCGGCAGCTGTTGATGCATGTCTGTGCTTTGATGTAAATGCTTTCCGTCACGCGTTAAGTCTCTCAAACATCATATAGAAGCACTGAATTACTTGAATGAATTACTGTTGAAAAAACCAGATCTTCTTCACACACGCTTTATGCTGAGTGCAGTGCAGTGCAGTGCAGTACAGTACAGTGCAGTAGATCTCCACACTGATTTCAGATTAATCAGGGCCTATCTTCCTGTCTTGCCTATCCTGGCTGCCTTCAACATCCTCTTCTGTCACGCCACCGCCTGCAGATAAAACGATGCAGCCTAAATAGGTGAAATAAGCTACTTCATTCAGATTTATCCCGATGATTGTGATCGATGCTCGTTAGTGTTGTTGTCGTTGTTGCCGGTTGAATATCTTCATCACCTCTGTCTTCTCTGCGTTCACCTGACCGAAGTCGAGTCTTCCCTCCCTCAACTCATCTTCCAACTTCTCAGCTTTCACCTGTACAACTTCGAGTTTGTACAACAAGACACTAAACATCAATCATCATCGTTGGCAAAATCCAAATCTTATTCTAGGCTCTCTTCATCGCTCCAGTCAGCGTTTGCCCCTCATCTCACAGCTCCTCACAGTTGTCTGTTGCATGATCCAGTCCAGTCAATGACAATCAGGAAGATGATCGATCAGTGGTGATGGTAGGTGGCAGCCTTGTCTTACTCCTCTCTCCCGTCTTCACTTCAGTGGCATCATTGAGCTGAGATTTCCATTGTCAATCACTTGGCATGTAGCATCCTCATAAAGCATATATCTGCTGTTGAATGAGGTTGAGAAGGGTTGTCGCACTGAAACCGTAGTGCTGAAGTAGCTGCCTGCCAGATTACTTCTCGGTTGATGCTTTCGAACACCAGCCTCTTCAAAATCGATGAAGTTGAGGTGGAGTTGAGTTGACTGCAATTCTATACTCTCTTCATTGATGATGATGCGCAGCGTAGCGTTGCAATTTGAACCCACATGATTTGTACTTCCTGAAGCCAGCCAGCCAGCCAGCATGCCAGCCAGCCAGCCAGCGTGACTGCCTGTCTGCCTGCCTGCCTGCCTGCCTCCCTACTCCAGTCGTAATTTTGAATGCAGAGCACCTTCTCATCTCTCCAGTCTGATGCGGCATAATATTTAGCTTGGAGTGGACAGGGATGGAGCATGATTCCTCACCAGTTCTGGAGAAGACTTAGGTCTCCTCTGTCCCTCTTACCTGCAGCCAGCTCTGCTTCACTTACCAATGTGTCGTAGAAGTGTCTTTTATCATTCCGTGCACTCTTCTTCACTTCTTCATCCAGTGTAGTGTTTGATAGGTTGTCTTCAACTCCTCTTTTCGTTGTTCATCCCTGCAATGCAATGCAATGCAATGCACTGCACTGCACTGGCTCATCTTCTGCTTCAATATCTTTCTCTCTCCCCCCCCCCCTCATCAACTTCCTTGTATCCCTGGAGATCCATTCCTTGTCCTGTTTCTTCCTCATTGCTAGCACGGTTATGCAAATTTCCTCCCATGTCTCTTCCAAAGAGTTCCAGTGTTCTCCCATGCAGGTTCTCTCGCGGATGTTGCTTAGTGTCTCCCACTTTGTCCTGATGACTGATGACGTACAGATGTCCTTTGTAGTTTCGTCCTTCAGTTCACTTTCTGTTCTGGGTGTTCAACTTGAACTCCGCTCCATCATCACCAGCTTCTCTGAAGGCTTTCAACTTGATTTCGAAGTTAGGTTCGTTAGGCTAGATGGTGAGTGGTGTGAACCACCTACATCTGCTCCCCTTCTTGATCTCATCTTGTGTCCAGTAGGCTGACTGCATCTCCACTCGCTTCACATTCAGATGAGGTTGGTCTGATTTTTAGTGTAGTATGTCCTTGTGTCTGGTGAAATCAAATCCGTGTCGCTGCCTTGTGAGTATCCTTGTGTTTGTACACACCACCTCCAATCACCGAATCATCAAATGCACAGAAGTCTGCAAACAGTTCTCCATTCTCATTCATCATTTCACCGGGAACCTCTCCATTCATGACTGGTTCTCTTCCTGTCTTGTCCACTCCCAGTTTGGCATTCATGTCACGCACCCACCCATCCACCCACCCACTCATTCATTGGAATTTCGATGTCACCGCTGACAACTGGGGTCTTGTCCAGTACTGATTGCAGTTGTCTGTAGGATTCCTCCTTCTTCTCTTGGTCTGTGTCTGCATTGTTTGTAGGTGTGTGGTGTAGCGTAGCGTAGTGTAGTGTAGCATTGTATGATTGTGATTTTGCTTCCTTTCGAGTTGAATCTTGCTGTCATGATGTGATCCTGATCGTTGAGGAGATTGGTTTCGACTGCATGAGAGAGAGAGAGCCTCTGGTGCTGTTAGGGACATCACGATAGCCACTCGAAAACTCAGTGTTCTGTGTTCGTGGTTGTCGTCTGGGTGACAGCATCGGAATCGATTGTTGACTCCTCTGCAGTTGACAGCTGGGAGAGTCCACTTCCATTCCATCTGCTTTGGCAGATTCCTCTCAGATTCCTAGCACTTCTATGCTATATACTCCCATCTCTTTCGTAATCTGGACAGTCTTGCTAGGATCATGCGTGGTGCGGAGATTCCATGTCCCCTTGCTTACTTTCGCCTTCATCGAGGTGAGGAAGATACATCGGCCGATTGGCTTCTCGAAGACTTTCACCAACTGGTGTCATTTCGCCTCTGCGATTTCAGTGAGGAATGAGTTTATTTTTATTTTTATTACTTTCTCTGTGGTTAAAAGTTTCTTTTGTGATAGAATTGGTTTTCTGGGGTATGGTTGCTAGCCCGATGCCCAACCTTCCGTCTTTATTTGGGTTTAGGACCGGCTAGTAATTAGTGAACTACCTATCCCGGCGAGGTTGATGTGTACACTAGTAGGCTTCAAACCATTTCGGGGATTTGTTGAAAACTTGTGAATCGACTTACTGTGATTCCTTTAAGGTGATTTATTGATGAAAGAGCTAACGTCACCTTATACAAATCACCTAATGTAGTCAAGTTCTTTACATTAATCTCATGTAATGCATTTTAACTGTGTTATTAATGGTCATAATAATCTCTTTATTCTTAACAATATGTATGACACAGTTTGGAATTCTAAAGATGTAAGTTTTCAACGAAGTCACTCACAGAACAATATTTTCCTAAGAGGTAGTTATTGCATCTGAATAATAACAACATTAAAGGCAATAATATGAAACAGTCAGTTGGTTTTTGTTTAGAGTCCTGCCCATAATAAAGAATCAACAGAAACGCAGGCGCAAGTTTAGTGGTGCTGGTTTATGCAAACATTACAAGAATCTGCAACTCAAGCTAAGTATCTGAGGGATAGAAATTTATTGTACTTTGTTTCCTGAAAAGTCCGCTTCCTTATAATGTGACATTTTGTATCTATTTTGTTATCATTTCGATAAACGGTGAGTTGAAGACATTTTAAAAGTGTGCAAGAGCACATGATACGTTCAGAGGACATATTTAAATGAGTAAAACAAATTAAAAGGAAAAAAATTGGTATTTAATGTTCGGTGGAAACATTTGGTAGCCTGGAGTTCAAGCAGTCTACCATTGCTTTTCCTTTCTCATGACTTTTGTTCTTTCTATGTATCATATAGTGTTTAAAAAAAATGTTGAAATGAATCGTTTCTAGTCTATTCTATTTTCGGAATCCACTTGACACATTAAATTTTTCATGTTTGAAAATGAACATTGAAATAAATTATCTTATTAGTTCCCATTGGGAAGTAAGATGTTTTCATTTAATTCCTTAAATTTGTTTTGATGTCTTACCTAATTGTGAGAAGAATAAATGATTATCACAAGAGTTTGATGTACTTTGTCTGCCTGAACTGGATAGTTAAATAGGAAAATGGCTTATCTTTCTCAGCTTTGTTAGGCTTGTCTTGAGCGTAAAAACCACTGCTATCCGATGTGCGAATCAGCTTTCTTCAGCTAGCACTAGCCATTTCATTCGTTATTCATGAGTTGTTAGTCAGTTGTGAGACAGTTCACATTGTTAAAATATGTTGATTACACAATGAATAAAATTGACGTTTGAAACATACTGCAATTACCGATTCTTAGCCTCAGACTTAAAATAAAAGTGTGGGAAATAAGTAGTGAACCATATCACATGAAATAATAAAGCCGTTTCTGTAAAGGTCAGTTTTCCAACTCAGGAATGTCGGTTGAAATGCTCCGGTACATGAAAGTTCTGGGTATTGATGGTGCATCCTAGAGCCAATGGTTCTCAGTTTTCTTGCAACATATTTCAATCTAATTTAGATTAACGAAAGAGACTGTATGACGATTCGTAGTAAAATCAACAATCAATCTTTCTAAGACTTCTAAGAAGCTCATTATCAATGCAAGATAGAGAGGGTTTTTGAATTATAGACTTCGAATCAAGGGTGTATGCCATAACTTGGTATTTGCAGTGTAACACTCTGGCTTTTACAAAGCTACGACCACTATCATGAATCTCAACCCCTAAGTTCCAGTATATCTAACTGACAAAACAGAAACAAGGTGAAACATTCGTTACGGATTCTACTGCTGGCCACTATTATCAAATGATGTTGAGATAAAATCAAAAATAGTGTCGATGCCTCCATACAAAAATAAACTGAAGACCTGCATTCAGTTTTGAAAATTAACAATGAGAAATTTAAAGCTAGAACAGCATAAGTTATACTTTTAAGGATTTAAGATCACTTCAAATGATTTCATACAAGGTATCAACGTAAATTATTACATTATTAACTTGGTGTATGATCTACTCAGACTTCACTAATATATGAACCAATATTATATATATACATACCACATCCCACTGAACCTTCTTGGTAGAGTTCATACTTCCTTTTTACATATGGCTGGGGCTAAAATGATTCAAATGAATAGTCCGAGGATTTGTATTCAAAAGAAATTTGCGCAGTCTTTGTCTTTACCAGGAAAGATTTAATGAATGAATTTATCTGCAGATTTTTTGAATAACCTCTTTCCTCCTTTTGTTTTTATTTTTTTCATCTCTTTCACACCACTACCCTATGCATATTAAACCTTTTTTCTACTACATTTACCCTTTAACTGCATTGACCTAACTTTTTGGCTGAACACCTGTTTACATTGTCATGCTATTCTCAACATTCATATTATCCCTTATAGTAGCACTACTTTTATTGTCCTCTCGTGGACAACTAGCATCTTTGTTATCGTTGGTTGACAAGTCACCTTGTTTGGTTCATATTTTACATATATGTGGATAGTTATATATATATATATATATATATATATATATATCTATTAAAAGGAAGCCTGAATAAATCTAATTCGAAGCAATATTGTTCGCTTACTTGTCTTGTTATGCTTTGCTCAGTGGAAAATTTAAAACATCAGTAACCACCAATTATCGTCCGTTGCACGGAAAGTAAAAGCTGTATAGTGGTCAGCAATAAAATCTAGTATGACAGCTCATACGGTTACACTTGCTCAAGTATAATCACAAGTTTTTTAACTATCAGACTCAATGAGAATCAGGAAATCACAAGTAAAACTAAGTGATCAGATAACCACTATTACTTGAGATAGATGAAACAGCAAGAAATTACAAGTATCAATAAAGAATAACTGATACTCTTTGCAAAACAGGTTAATCCTATGCGTCACTGGCCTAGTGGATAATGCTTTGGCGTTTACAGAGATGGGTTCTGGGAATACCATCATTTCCTGGAGTGTAGACAGACCCAGCTAACAAATCTCAAATAAGATGAAACGTGTGTAATGAATTCCAATGCTAGCCACCATCAAGTAAGTTACAACATAATGAATGACCAGTAGCACTTAAGTTAGTTGGCTCAGCATCTCAATTAAACGAATCCAGTTACAGATGCTTTGAGGCCTCTCAAAGAGAAAGTACGCGACCCCAAGTCCTATTCCCATAAAACTATCCACTGTCTTATGTCTAGGATGTATTAAGGCCTAATGATCGTCTTAACAATGAGTGTCCCCAACCGTAAAACTTAGACTGGGAGCGTTGAAAAATTCAATCCGATTACTTTTTGTTTTAACTACTAAATGAAATTATTTTATGAATAAGGAGTATATAATTTTTAACGGCAGACATTATACTAACCACTAGTGCAAAAAGCTGCTCAGAAGTTGAATTTGGCAAGAACAAAATATTTCGCTCAATAATAAAGGTATTTTTGTACTACATTTAAACTTTATACGTCATGATGCAATCGTTTAGCATTTGCCCAATATCTGGTAACCGTGATTACCATATATCCTACCACTAATGAAGGTGTGGTTACCTCTTATCTTGTAGATACCAGTTTACAAGAAATTAAACAAGACACAATTACTGAGTTTAAGCATTTACCTTACGTAATTACATGATAGTAACATGAATAGATAAATTTTTTTTTCGAGGGAGTTGTGGAGATTTAGAAATATTTCAAGTTGTTATTCATCGAAGACTGACATCAGTTGGAGGAACAAAGGAGCTTACAGAAGTTGGAAATATGGAGCATTGGATTCTGACCCAGTGGCTCAATGGTAACGCGCTGGCCGCGGAACCTGAAGGTCGCGGCTTCGATCCCTGCTGGTGGGGTCGTGGGTGCGCACTGCTGAGGAGTCCCATACTAGGACGAAACAGCTGTCCAGTGCTCCTAGGTTTCCTTTGTTCCTCCAACTGATGTCAGTCTTCGATGAATAACAACTTGAAATATTTCCAAATCTCCACAACTCCCTCAAAATTTAATTGAACTGGTTCTCATTGGTGACTAGCTTCGAGAAGTATTCCCGAAGTTCCAATGACAAGTCGTGACCGGTGGAGTCAAAGCCTGATGGCCGTGAGGACAGATACTCAACGATGACATTGGGTGGCGGTTTGCGCTATATCGTGAGATAAATTTTTGTTTTATCTGTAAGTGCGCTGTTTATTTCTTCAGTATTTTTGATATCATACCTGAATATAAACTACAATTTGTATTATTTAATCGTCTGTTCAAACTAGTTTTACTAGGCTGGCTTAAATATTGTTCATTCAGTGATTATTATTTATTCATAAATAATGCACTGTAAATTAAAAACTATGAACAGTATTCAACGGTAAAATAGTTGACAAAGTACCTGGGCTACCAACAGGCAACTGACTGATGATTCGTCTTTGTATCATATATGACAAAGCGTATGCTATTTGTAGTTACTTCCCGATGACTATTGATGTGAAATCGTCATTTCCCCCCTTTTTCTCCAGCAACTTCGTATCTGACAATAAGAATGATATTGTGAATAAAATAATTAAAGCCTTCTTATTTTCTAAACAAATAGTTTCATTCTAACAAACACAGTGCAAACACTTGCAACTTTTATGACAGATGGATAAACCTAGCGTGATACCAAATAAAATAAAGTAGCCTAAGAGAATGAACAATCTGAAGATAAAGACTACTGAGAATATCTCTGCTTAAGATGACGTCAGGCAGTGAATACATCTGCACCATCATGAATGAATTTTCAGCTATTGTGTTAACTCTATCTCAAACTGATCAGTATTATCCTAGAACCCTCCCAACCACCAGGCTTCGACATGTCCATATTCACCGGGTAGTCCGTTCGTTGACCATACTCGCCCGATGGGCAGGCATATCACTGAAATCGCCACAACCTTTCAAACCTAGGTGAAGATTACCTTTCCCTTGAACACACAATGCTGAAAAATCCACATCAGTGGCTGTCTTCAGGCTACTGAGTTATAACCAAAGGTAGGGCTAACGAAACCAACATTTCAAACCAAATATCCTTTGCCTTCACAAATTAAGGCGATACCCATTTCCATAGAATGAATCAGACTCCTACTAGTTTTACAACAAAATGTTCCAACTTCAACAGCGGTTCATAAATAGTCTGCTGTTATACATTTTTAGAGGGAACACCAATTTGTCTACTGTGTGTTATAGATTTTATCACCTAAAATGGTACTCCGACAAGTAGCCTTCTGATAGACATGAGTTTAAATTAGATCACAGCTCACAGAAGTACAGAATAAAATGATACGTCATTCTCTGACTTCTCGTCATTAACAAGCAGATTAAAAAATAATGAATTACTATACTTTAAAAGTTTTAGAGGACAGATCAAGATCCGAACTTTCCTAACAACAGTAAGATGGTGTATTGGTGAACTTTCAAAAGAATAAAATTCAATCTTTGTCACAGTTAATGACAATTTACTTCTGGTCACCTAGATAATTCTTGAGTGGTAAGGACAATGGAAGCAGGTCAAACAAATAGAAAGTTAAAAGATTGTGGATATAAGACAACTCAGGAATTATGTAAGCGCATGATTAATGAGAAAATATCAAGATTATTGTAGCCTAAAAATAGTGGATTGAAAGAACGAATGATTTGATTAACACAACACTCGGATAGGAGGGTAAAATTATTCTAAATCCTTTTAAATATTGTAGGCATTTCAGTAGATATTGTGATTTTTGTCTGCTTATTATCTTGAAGAAGAACAAGATAGCTATTTCGGTATCTAATTTCAGCTGATACCTTGCTACTTAAATTACTAACACTACAGTACTTTCAAGCACATTTCTTAGAAAATGCATATAAAATCGAATGCAAAATCATGCCTAAATTTCTCCTAATGCAATGTACTTGCTTCTTCAGTCAAACACTTGACAAATTTTAACGAAATAAGTTGATTCCATTTTGTTCTGCAAACACAAAATTTCTTGTTTTGAAGAAGGTTGCCGAAAGAAGAAAATACATCAATACAAATGGTTTCAACTAAGATTGCTATAACATTTAAAGACACTGAAGAATACTTAGAGAAAATGTGGAGGAATTAAAAGACTTAACAATCAAGACAAAAGGCATAATCAACATTTTTGAAAGTTAAAAATAGCTCTGGTAATAACGCTGTTAGAGTATTGTGTAGTATTTTACTGTGAAAACATGTGGTAAATCTTACAATCTACTTCAGTTTTAATTTGAGTATTATGTCATGGCTTTATGATCCTATATGTTTGTTAGTTGTTGAGTATTGTGGGTGCTAGTTCTGAGTAGTCCCATACTTAGAAAAAACAACAATTAAATGCTCTCAGGTTTTCAGTGATTCTCAAACCGATGCCGGTCTGTGATAAATACTACCTTGAGATCGATAAATCCTCGAAAACCTATAAACTAAATCATTTTGTGTGGTACTGAGATAGGCGTGCATCTGCGTCTTGTAGTTATATGGATATGTTTATTTCTGAATGCTTGTTTGAGATTGCATAGGTTTCGGTCAACATAATGATTCACATTACTAAATTTTTAACTGCAAATTTAACATATATATATATATATATATATATATATATATATGTTTGTCGTCCAGAAATACTACCAGCACCCCAGATACAGAATTACCAGTGAACACAAGCCCTCCGACAAAAGCACAAGTGAAGTCCTGAACGCCATAAAGTCGCTGAAATCCGGGAAAGCAACAGCACCACATGGAATTCCTCCAGAAGCACTGAGAACAGATGCAGAGACATCAGTGGACACGCTCACACCACTACTGCAGGAGGTTTGGAAGGAAGGAAGAGGGGAAGGAGGGAAGTGAAGGTGCCTGTCGATTGGTTGGGAGTAGGGCCACCTTTCAAACTTCCAAAGAAGGGCGACCTAAGTCTTCTCAAGAACTGTTGAGGAATCATGCTCCATTCCTGTCCACTCCAAGCTAAATATTATGCCGCATCATACTGGAGAAATGAGAAGGTGCTCTGCATTCAAAATTACAACTGGAGTAGGGAGGCAGGCAGGCAGGCAGACAGGCAGTCACGCTGGCTGGTTGGCTGGCTGGCTGGCTTCAGGAAGTACAAATCATGTGAGGATCAAATTGCAACGCTACGCTGCGCATCATCATCAATGAAGAGAGTATAGAATTGCAGTCAACTCAACTCCACCTCAACTTCATCGATTTTGAAGAGGCTGGTGTTCGAAAGCGTCAACCGAGAAGTCATATGGCAGGCAGCTACTTCAACACTACAGTTTCAGTGCGACAACCCTTCTCAACCTCATTCAACAGCAGATATATGCTTTATGAGGATGCTACATGACAAGTGATTGACAATGGAAATCTCAGCTCAGTGATGCATTTGAAGTGAAGACAGGAGAGAGGAGTAAGACAAGGCTGCCACCTACTATCACCACTGATCGATCATCTTCCTGATTGTCATTGACTGGACTGGATCATTCAACAGACAACTGTGAGGAGCTGTGAGATGAGGGGCAAACGCTGACTGGAGCGATGAAGAGAGCCTAGAAGAAGATTTGGATTTTGCCAACGATGATGATTGATGTTTAGTGTCTTGTTGTACAAACTCGAAGATGTACAGGTGGAAACTGAGAAGTTGGAAGATGAGTTGAGGGATGGAATACTCGACTTCGGTCAGGTGAACGCAGAGAAAACAGAGGTGATGAAGATATCCAACAGGTAACAGCAACAACAACAACGAGCATAGATCACCATCATCGGGATAAATCTGAATGAAGTAGCTTATTTCACCTAGTTAGGCGGCATCGTTTTATCTGCAGGCGGTGGCGTGACAGATGAGGATGTTGAAGGCAGCCAGGATAGGCAAGACAGGAAGATAGGCCCTGAATAATCTGAAATCAGTGTGGAGATCTACTGCACTGTACTGCACTGCACTGCACTGCACTGCACTCAGCATAAAGCGTATGTGAAGAAGATCTGATTTTTTCAACAGTAATTCATTCAAGTAATTCAGTGCTTCTATGTGGTGTTTGAGAGACTTAACGCGTTACGAATGCATTTCCAACAATTTGTAGACAGCCGGTTAGGCAGAGTTCCCTATTGGTTATTCTCATTATTCTAGCCATCTGATCTTGAGTGTCAGTGTAAATTGAGCGTAGTCGGCAGCTGTTGATGCATGTCTGTGGTTTGTTGAAAAGGTTTTCTGTCACGCGTTAAGTCTCTCAACCACCACATAGAAGCACCGTCTTATATAACTTAATTAGGGTTGAAAACCCGGTTTTGTTCCCGGTTTATGCTGAGTTGAGTTGAGTGGAGTGGAGTGCAGTACAGTGCAGTGCAGTGCAGTAGATCTCTACACTGATTTCAGATGAATGATGAAAGGTCAGTCTTTCTGCCTTTCCGAACCTGGCTTTGACATCCTCATCTGTGCTTGTGTCGTCTGTAGTTGGAAATGAGTACTATAAGGATGTAAATCTGAAGGTCATCGTTTTCGCGTTGTCAGTAATAGCTGCACTGAGCAGTCAGACTGTGAAGCGCAATATGTTCTGCCTTATACCGTGGTATAGTGACTTACGAAACACTCCTAATTTCGGTAAAATTACTCAGCTTATAAAATGAGATTATCCGAGGTGCTTAATTATTTATTCGGAAGTCTGTAATCAACTATCAGTTTAGATTAAAGAACTTATTTGTAACAGATGGGCGCTATCCATGCATATGCCTCTTCAAAATTCTGCCAAGTAAAGTTATTTCCATTTAGCCACTCGAAAACTACCAGTCAATTACTGTTATGATATAATTCTGACGAAAATGCAATGGAAGGTATACACTTGAGTGTATAGTTATTGTGATATCAGACATACGAATACAGGTCATTTATCCATATGATATGAAGGGGTCTCTTAGGTAAATGAAGTGAAACCGAATAATGATGATGGTGAGTTCTATGAAACTATATAGTCACATATTGGGCTAACAATGCACTATGTTAACTCGAACAGTTCACCTTCATTGTTGCTAACAACAAGGTTGAATACATTGGGTTTAAATTTTAAGGGATCTACTCGAATTTTATCAATTATCAGAGTGGTTTTTCTATTTTTACTAAAGTTTAAGGAGAAATATGTGAGAAAATATGAGGATATGTGAAAAGTATACACTTGAAGAAAGATACTAAGTAGTATTTCTTAAAAACCATAAGCTTGTATCTGTAAAAAGCTGAAGTCTACATGAAATTTCTAAAACACAAGTACATTGATTAAGAAAAATAGAATGTGAATCAGATGATAATTACATAACTACTTGTAACTCAGTTGATTAGCCTCATAGATACACTTTTTCTCATTTATCATGTGATTACTTGCCTCTTTACGATTATTTTCTTATACATTGATAACGATGGTACAATTAACACTGGATTAATTTCAATAGAACTTTTTTCATTAACTTTTGTTTAGTTTGTTGACTGATTTGTTATGTGATGATCATCTCAAGGCCTTAAAGTTCTAAGCTATATCCCTCATGGAGTAATTTCTGTGCATTGTTGAGGAGTTCTGAAATGGAACGAAACAGTTGTTCAAGCAAAACCAGCTGACAAATTTCGAATAGGACTGAAAGCATATTTTGTAGCGTATCATTTGACACCACTATGCAAGTTATAGCATAATGCTCTCCTCTAACTGTTATCAATCTGTCAATGCTAACTGTTGACCTGCTATATGCAAGGAACTGTAGTCCCATAACGGCTAATGGATATAGTTTGACATCAGTCTTTGTAGCATGTGCACCTACATACCAAATCTTCAACGTCTCATCATTTCCCACCTCGTATTTCATAACTTATCAGTTTTATTTCCAGTTTTACTGAAGTTTTTTTGTTATCAATATAATCATCCCTATTGCTTTTGCTTTTCTCTTGTTCATTTTGACTTGTGGTGTTAGTGTATGACAAACTATTATTATCGACTCTGCTTTATTAGCATCTGCCTCTCTATAATATCTGCGTCCTAATTTGGATTTTACCTTCGATACTTTTTACTTTTATCATCTTAGTGATGAATTATTAACAGTCGTTCACAAAATCGTCCTAGTATGTGGCTCTTCGGTAGTTAATATCCACGATGAATACTGCCTCAAAAAATGATGAAATCCTCATAAACCTAAAACTTCAGTACTGTATTGTGCTCATTAGTAACATGCATTTACATGGATATCACAAAGTTCTTATGAGAAGCTGTGACCCGTGAAGTCAGAGTCAATCATTCGAAAGTGATGCGAATATTAACTGATGACCTTGCTCGATAGTCGTAATACATCTCGACGGAAGTGGGGAACTGTAGGACAGTACCCTGTAACCTATTAGCTGAATGGTCAACGCGTTCGGCATGAAACCTGAAGTTCCAGAGTTTGATCTTTTGGTGGGGTCGTGGGTACGTGCTGCTGAGGAGTCCCGTATTAGGACGAAACAATGGTCCAGTGCTCCCAGGTTTTCAGTGGTTCTCTAACTGATGTCAGTCCGTGATCAGGATTATCCCCGTAGACCTCAGAGATAACCGTGAGGAAAACATCTTTTTTAGTCTACAATTCTAAACAAAATCTTTCCAAATCTTTGTAAAATCCTAACCTGTCAGGTACAAAACAGGCAATCTGTAATTGCAGCGATACAAGATTAGTTCCAATTCCATAAATGAAGTCACTGTCATGGTGTGAAAATATGTGGTCGGTTGTAAAAATGAATACTCTTCTGACAAGTACTTCTTTATGTAAAGAGAAATGCAGCCCAAGAAACTGTACTGTACGTCAAGAAAGCATGTTTCTTTTAAATACTATCATAAGCAGTCACTACTTAGCTTGTATTGCTCTACTGTATTTCTGATGGACAAGTTATTCTGTACAGAAGTACCTGAGATAAACATTATTTCAAATTTATGTTCAGCAATAAGAGATTAGAAAGTTTTCTGTTTTGAAATGTCGACTGAGACACTTCATATTCAGCACCACTCTTTATCATTAGGTTACTTACAGAGAGTAGAAAGTAATCGATACTTTGGAAGGTTTTGAGTCGAACAGTAGGATAAATAAGAGATTTTCCCAATATTTGTTTTGCATTTAGTGCTTAGAGATATTGAAATGAAGTGGATTGCATGTGTATTAACCGTCTCCTGCACTTTACTAACTGTAAGTAACCATCTTGCAATGAGATGTGATTTATGGATTGATCCCCTGTAGCCTTGTAGTGAAAATGACATGAACATAGACAGTGAGAGGTCTCACTAGTCAGTACTTGAATTCAAGGAACAACTAAATTGTTAGAACTTTCATAACTACCGATTTAATCATATACATTTTCTTCTCTATTGCCATTTTCTTTCTACAGTGTCAGGAAGCTTATTAAAGGTGCTATTATGGAGAATGATTTCATGAATCATATTGCATTGAGTCAACTTAGTGAACTTATTGATTGCATGTATAGTATTGAGTTTACTGCTGAAGAAGTGATCATCAGTGAAGGCGATTTTGGCTCATTGGTCTATGTATTAGCTGGTAAGCTAATTAATTTTAATCGTATTTTCTTTCTAAGTCATTGAAATGAATTGTTTGCTTGTGGTATACATTTCATTTTATGCTAAAAAAACATCTTGTTTAATTAATTTGTGACAAATTGGAAAGACTCAGTAACCTGGTGGATAATAAGCTGGAGTTTGAACTGGTTGAGCCTGTGTTCAAGTCCTGAAGGGGACAACATCACTCTCTGGGAAGCAATTAAATCCAGCTGACGAGTTCCAAAGTGAACGAAACACGCATTCCGGACTCCACTGATAGCCACTATCAGTCACTACAACCCAACTGAGATTATAGGCAATATCGAGGCATCAGCGCAGAAGCTCATAAACGAATAGAGACTGATCAATTGAAAACACCTTTATATTTATTTACTCGAACAGCATGATGAAGTACACTTTTATAAATCATTATTATTTTATCGTTTGAGATGGGTTATTAAATGCAATTCATTGGCATTCTATGATTGTACTTCATCTTACCACTATATAACTTCAATAGCCCTTAAGAAAAACAAATCATCAAGAAATTAGTATATCCATTCAGTTTTCCAGGTTTCACAGAATCGTAGTACGAGAAAATACATAAGAACGATAAACGTCAAAAGGGAGTAGAACAAGATTTTCCAAAGGAAAGGAGAATGCATGTATCTTCATGTTCACTTTTGGCCTATATCAGCTAAGATCTCTGTTGGCAAAAACTCAACACTTTACATCAACTCTTCTCTTCACATAGATGATTATTTTCGAAATCATATCAAGAATATTGTTAACCTGAAATAAGTGTTTCTAGCAGTGGTGTCAGCGAACCTCCAATGATATTATTATTATTATTATTATCCATATTGGTACTACTGGTATTCCCGAAATCTGTTTAGCACAACCTATACATTGGTATAGTCGGCATCAAGTAACTCGTGTTCCATAGTATATTTCATTTAAACCTGTCAAAATTTAACAGTTCTTGTCTCCATTACACAACAAGTTTATTTTAAGGATAATATCAAACTTTCAAGATTATTTGCACGTATTCAAACCAATGTTACCCTGAAGTGTTTTAAAAACCATATGGTTTGTTGGATTAAAAAAATATCTAACGACTAAATAGAGAGGAGTGGAGTGAGGTCACCTGGATACCAATTCAATACTCACTAGTAAGGAGTCGTGAACAAGAATGAGAAAGTTTTCCAATGCTTCCAAATTTCTAGTCGTTATCTAGCTGGTGCCATTGTGCAGTGAAGAGTATTTTCAAATTAATCGACCCTTGAAAACTCCAAACAGATTAAAATGTAGTGATTAGTAGGGGCTTGCTTCAAGATGAACATCCTGAAATCCTAATAAAAAGACATTACCTGTAGGGTCATCCATACCGTGAGGGAAAACGGATGCTCACTGATGAGACTGTTAGATATTCGAGGAAAGTTGAAAAGGTGGAAAATTGATTTCCAATTCACTGATTGAATGGCAGCATAATCCCAGTGATAGCTGACGATCCTGGCTTCACCCCTCCCCAAACTTGTGGCTACACACTGTTGAAGATGAAAGGGTTCCTCACTCCTCCCAGGTTTTCAATGGTTTTCCAGCTGGTATTTGTTTACAGTGAAAAGTACTTTCCAATTACTCACTAGGCAAAAATCCCCTAATTGAAAATAAATACTTCCCAGTAATCCTCATTGTTTCAGTTTCACTGATAAGACTGTTTTGCGAAATGTGAAATTCACACTCAACAGTCAATCTAAGATGCGAAAGCATATTGAACTAACGAGAGAAATAGCACAAGGAGTTGTTCTTTCTACATATCTTACATCCAGTTTTGGTGATTCTACATAAACTCTCTCTAAGTATCGTGAAGTAGAGCTGAAAATAAATTACAAATAAGTGTGTGCTTTTATGTTCGCCTACAGACATATTCAATATAAGTTGTACCAGAGAGAAAGCATTTTGCTTTCTGTCAGTAACTATATTCAACCTAAGTCGCAGACCAGAACCTTTCATAAGACAACTGGAGATTTACTAAAAGTTACTCCCTTACCTCCCAAAACTTCGCTACAATTATTAGTAAAAACAAGGAAAAGATTATTAAAATTTGCATTAATATTTTTCACCTTTAAGTAAGTGAATTTTATTCAGCAGTTACCGAGCGTGCTAACTTAAGTTTACCTACGATGTTGCTTAGTTTTCACTTCTCCCACGGAACAACTGATTCTAACAATCTCTATAAACCAATATATCCTGATGTTCATGTCACTTAATAACTGGAGTTTAAAGTTGAAATTCATAGTACTGATTGATAATGAATGAACATTAGCCCAGGAAGAAAAAAGTAAGCAAATATTTACACATACACATACATAATCTTCCTACGAATACTCAAAAACTTTTAAATGGTAAATGTCATACATTTTTATCTAAGTAAGAGAGACAGATAATCATCAAAATTCGTTTTTTATATAATTATCAGTCTGAGTCTGCCATGGTTTGGCAGACCCGTATTGTTCTAACTGGATGATGATTAAAGGTGAAATCGAAATTTGCGTCGTTACAAGATCCAAACCAGTGGCATCCGGATTATCAGCGTGATCCTCTGTTAACTGGGCTCTGAGATCCAGTTGCTTATCTGATCTCATTTACAATTCATTCACCAAGAGTATTTGTCTAACCTCTATGTTAATTCGTGATACATGACTGTCTGTTCATCATATTTACACTGGCTGTTCAGTCAGGCCCTCTTATCCCAATTCAAACCGAATTGTTTCAGAGAGGGGGAGTATGGTATTAGTTACCAGTGTGAACATCAGAGATATTGATGGTGAGGAGCCTGGTCTTGTAGCATTGGGCCAATAACCATAAGGTCACTAGTTCGAGTCCTAAGTTGACACAGATTTTCGTTTCATTTTCAGTCACCAACCAGTTGCACATATAAGTGACTGACCATCCGGATTGTAAACATTTACAATCACATTAGTGTTGTATTTTTTTCTTCATAATATGTCTAACAGCTTACATGTAAATACGATGTTATTATCGGTCATGAACTATCAATAAATATATAGAGAATTTATTTATTAGTAAAATAATTAGAATCATGCTGCATATATTACCATGTAAGCTATGTTAATCTTACATGAAGCAGCCTATCAATAAAACCACTTAATTATCTTGGTAATTTAGATGACAGACTAGTAGTATGACTGTGTTGTAATACCAGTGTTTTCAAATTGAACCAACACTCAGCTAATATTTTGAATGGTAGGCAATAATCTTGTGCGCAGATACGAAAAGTTAACTGTTTGGTGTCAAGTAAAGTAAACAATGTTAACGCATAAATGCAAATATTTAGAAAATTTTCAGAAAATGTAAAGATACTACTTAGGAACCTAAGAAAGACAATGCCACTGAAGTTGAAAAATATCAGCCAGAAGATAGTAAGAGGAAGAAGCTGAGGAATACCGAAGAAATTCTATTATCGTCTTAGGTAGGTCGCCTAGTTTATCACCCATTCATCTCATACCTTTTTGAAGAATATGCCTAGTCAGAGGCATCAAATATTGATTTTCACAACTAAAATCTTATAACGTTGGCATTCTAGCATATTTCTACACAGATTTATGGAAATCTGTAAGTATACTGTTGTGTAAGGAGTTAGTGTTTTCGCAGCTGTTTGGTTGAACTTTCAATATATAGTAACTTATTTACAAATAAAATCCTGCAAGGAAGTACTGTAAGTTTTCTAGTCATTTTTTCACTCCGATAGCTCATTTCATCATCACTTATATGTGGTTAGCACAGAGATTTATTACAGTGCAAGCTGGACATTCGCAAAGCAATTTTTTTCATTATTTCACTGTTTTCACTGATAGTTTAAGCGGTCAGCTGTTGAACGTTGTAGCATGTTTCTGAAGAGGGGATGATGTATAACTCAGAAAAAGCTGTTTCAGATAGTGCCAATCAGCAGATTGCTTTTCGCTCAAATCTGAATGAGAAATTCTGACAGTGAGCTACTTCACAAGCAACCCAAACGGGTCCTGTGATAAGCGAATTACAAAGAAAAATTGCAGTTGAATAGAATTCACTGAACTTTTTTAAGTTAAACATTAATGAATTTATAGGATGACCTTGGACTTCAAACTTTACTGCAAGGTCAGTAGATTGTTGGAGAAAAACAATTAAACTTGCAGATGAGAAATTGAAGAGCATACACGGAGATATAAGTAGACACTTGGGTGAGATTTTGTACAAAATGAAATGACCAACATGAGTTTTAATGATTAATTTATGTAGAATTCATGTAAGAATACACTTTCATAACAATAATAGCAATAATAGTAGTTACCTTTACCACGCATGGATAACAATAGGTGTCTGAGAAGCTTAATCTTAGACCTGAAAATTCACAGTTCATTTTAACAAAGTGTTGAAGTATACTTAATATTTATTTGAATGTGAAGTTCTTAATTTCTGATTATTAAATTACTTAAAATACATACTTTCTCAATATAAGAGTAATAACTGAAAATCTCTTTAAGCGAACACACCTCCTGTGATGACATTTTTTAAAGTAACACTGAGAGGTAGGCACGTTCGTTCATCTTACAGACATCTAGTTTTTTTTCTTTACCTTACTGGCTATAGATACTAAAGAATAGGAATATATTCCCCGACTAGCATAGTAAAGAATGTTTAATTAAGTAAACGTTTTGAAGAAATCCAGTGATTACCCAGTGACCACTGTTTTGTAACTATACATGCTCAGCTCAAGCTTATGTTCACGAACTTGTGAATCTGTGAAATAAGGAAGCAGGTAACAAGATAGTTACTTACTGATAACGTGAGTTTAGGTATAAAGCACCAAAGTTTATTACGAAGATGACTCGATTTTGCTACACTCTAAGATGTAGACAGCATCTGATGTATTTTTATAATCGACTGAATTACAAACAGAAATCATTGATTTCAGGTCGGAATTCATCATGGATTAACGTCAGTTGGAGGAACATTGGAAACCTGGGAGCACTGGAAAGCTGTTTTGTTATTAAATGGTACTCCACAGCAGTCCACACCCATGATCATGTCCCACCAGGAATCGTATCCAGGACTTTCAGGTTCTGCTACCAGAAGGTTACCATTGAACAGCTGAATCCAGTGCTCTATATTTCACACTTCCATCCGTTCATGATTTATCGCGGCCTCCATTCAGTGCCGTTGCCGAGTAACCGTTCTCATGTTTGACTTGGTTGGCTCCACTGGTTACGACTTCTCAGGTTTCCGATATTCCTTCAACTGATTTCAGTCCATGATGAATTCCAACCTGAAATCAATATATAACTCTGCACAAATCTCCAGATTGAAACAGAAATCAATTAAATAAACAACAGATACAGGAGAGTAAATACTGGGTACCTGTCTTATCTAATGGTACGTTCATGACTATGGTAATAAACCTTTTTCTAATTGAAAGGGAACATTTAAGAACATCATGCTGAAGTATTACTTTAAGGTACTCTATACAAAATATGATGAGATTCCTTATTGTACATAAAATGATGATACTTTCAGAAAATCTGTCAAGTCAAAGGGGTTATTGAAACGAAAATTATGTTATTCCCTAACAATCTAACATTCTGAAATTTTAATCAGGTTGATTAATGATACTACAATACAGATTGGAGGGTGAAGATGTGATTCCAGTTCAGTTTTTGATACTCTAGTTACAAATCCCGGGTTCACACCCAACTTCACTTACTTCTGCCCCCGTTAACCGGGTTACATCTTAACCATTCATCCGTTGGGTGTAAATCAATGTTTGGTAGATAAACGTGGTTCTGATTGTGCAGTACAATTTATGATTTATTTTTGCAATCAAACAGACGTCATGGCTTTATAAACTGACAGCTGACTTCCCAAATTACTTTTGTTTCATAATATCGTATCATACTACCCCTAGAATTCATTAAAAAGTGTAGAAGTGCTAAAATTCCCTGTTCGACTCACTTTAGCCTGATAACTTAAATAATACTGCTTTTTATACACTTAGGCAAACATATTTTTGTGTATTTTAAGGGTATGTCGTTTGAGAAATGAATGAATAGATGCAGTGTATCAAGGAATCTACAAATATTGTCAACCAAGCTGAAGATTTCATGATATTTTGCGTACCCATAAATTCTTAGTAATTATCATCAGAATCATAGACCATTGTTTAGTTCTATTTGTGACTTTTTGATTGAACATGCTTAAATTCATTTTGGCGGTCCCATTACATAACAGTTGGATCAAATAAATCAGATGGTTATTAGCTTAATTATAGTTATAAAAACCACCTACATTTCGATGTATACTAATTGCGCATTTAATTTCATTCATATAATTGAATGAAATTTTAACTGTTTGATGTGGAAGTAACAGAAATGTTACTGCCATTTATGCGTGATGACAGATTCAGGTGTAGGGGAAATGAATTGCTCACACTGTGTTTACTGCAGTAGCATTCATGTGGAGAAGGAAAAAAGAATTCTGCTCTGCTCATGGCAAACCTCTGTTGCCTACCGACATATAAATGAGTTCCATGAAGCTTTACATATGAATAACCGTGTGAATAGATAGTGGAATTTTGCAGAAGTACCTTAGGTCTATGAAACAAAGAGTACAAAAGACTTGGTTGACATCTTTGAGATTAAGTTTATCCATTAACTATTTTTCTGAACAAAAAATCTTTTGTGTAGACCGTAATATACTTGAGGATACAAAGTACTTTTGAAAGGAAAATGAAATGTATACCGTTACAATTCTAGTGAAAACTTACTTTTATGAAATTCTCAGGTCACTATAAACATTTTCAAATCCTCATTGGAGTTTAAGAATATTATATGTAGTATGTGGAACAACATTGCATCCTACGAAAGCTTAAATATGTAATCACATGCACCTATAAAGCTGTCGGCAAATTTAAATAGTGAAACACTTTCAAGCTTAAGAATATGAGATAACAGCGAAACCTCCACTTACCACATTATAACCTATTAAAGTTTCTAGGCGTCAAATAGTATGAGAAAAGGTTATCTACCAGAATATGCGTATACTTTCGACTGATTCCTCCTATCTATTTTAAGTCTTGAATCACTACGGAGACACAAATCTCCAACAGGACCTAATTTATAACCTTTTTTGATTCGACTCTCCCATAGATTTGGACGAATGAAAGTCAAACCAATAAATAACATGCCAAATGTACAAAGCCTATGTAAGTAATGTCCATCTAATCAGATATGTAAATAAGATTTTCCGTCAGAGGTGACAAACTTAATTTCAGAGGACCAACCGTAGCTACAAAATCATCAGTATGGATTAAAAAGCGTGTTAGTCTATGAATTAGCAACCGTCTATTGGTTAACAACAGCGTCAAACGAAAAACGAAGTTCAAGTGGCAAAGCATTTTCTTGTTACATAAAGTTGACTGGAGACTTAACACACCTTACTGGTCAGAATTAGGTAAAAATATTCTTGAGCGCTACATGTTGAGCGGCCACTAGACGAGAAACTGTAAACCCCGGTCCGGTACTTTTTGAGATTCATCAATAAAGTGAATATGCTATTTCTAGGAAATTCATACTCTATTGGAAATGTGTACCTATGTCACTCATTTCTTATGTTATAAACTTTACAATGAAGTTAAGCTAGTCACGACTGTCTATCAGTGGGCATGCAGGCTTTATAGGAATTGTTTATCAAATGGCAACCGATGTAGTTCTAAATGACCAACACACCAGTGTCGTGGCACTCAAACCAGTGATAACATGTTAGATATTATCGATAGATGGTTTAGTTATTACCCACCAAGTCTACTGCCATTGGCGGCAACTGACATGTTTAAATTTTAAAGTCTCATGTCTTATTGCAAATGCGATTTCGTTAGAAAGTTCAAGGTAACCACTTTTATCATTTAAAACCTCACAAATAAATGCCTCACATTTTCTGTTTTTCATTTCCGCCAGTCAGCTTCATCACACTGGGATAAAAACAGAAAGCCAATTCTGTCTGCTGATGGTCTATTTAGTTTAAAACGTAACCACTCACTTAAATAGGATGACCAATTTTCAAGTGATTTACAACCTGCACTGTCCACGGTCCACGAGCTGTAGTGTTTGAGGCATAAGTGTAATGAACTAAAGAAATAAACTACTGAACAACTTGAGTACTTATCGACCACACAAGCTGATCTGTAGATTTTAGCGTAGACTTTCCAAATTATTTGCAAATTAACACTTTACCATTATGTATAACAGTCCATGCAGGTCAGTTAGCCAGAGTAAGGCAATCTGAAAAATTTGACTCTGTAGGCTAAATTTGTTCTGATACACACCTGATGAGCTTGACCGTTAACGAGCGAAACGGCCATCCACTGCTTAGATCACTCTCATCTGGCTGGCGAAATCTATAGATAAGCCAAAATGGTTTATAACTACTCAAGTTGTTCAGTAGTACATTTGTAACCACTCCCTATCCCCAGTATATCCGTCAAAGATGTACTCAAAATGAATTTTCTTCTACAAATAATCAAGAGGTTTGAGGTCAAATGAAGGGATAGAGAATCAAGACTAGTAAATGAAATACAGACAACTTTGACGTGATAGACAACCATCCAGTCCTTGATTTGGACTAAGTTAGAGTAACAAATGTCGTCATCTTAAATAAGACCGGAAAGTAAGTTGTTTACAAGGGGTTGGTTATCATAGGTAATCCAACAATTACTAACTGGTACTTGGTAACTTATTTTGGATATGAGTTTTCGAAAGGCGGAAAAGAATGTAAGAACTCGGTAAGAGTAAACATAGTAGACCGTTTTTGTCGTGGTCTTACATCAGATAGAGTACTGCTAGAAATCAAGGTGCAGAGAACAAGTCTGACAATTTCAGACTTATCCTCTGTGGTTGCACCAAAAGACATACTAATTACAGCTGAGGATATGAAAATCTTGCTTTGTTTGCATTCCAAGTCGATCGCTGGTTTGGGATCGACTGGTTTAATTCTTTCTAGAAGCTGACTCTTCAGATATTTCGTCGAATGTCTTCATTGCTAACCAAATATAGACTGGAATAAAACAACTGTTCGGCACCACCAGGTACTTGCCTAAGTATACAATCCCAGTTAGGCCAAAGTTACAGTATTTACAAATCCATCTTTTAGGTGTAGATCTATATAAACGTATTGGCAAGACTATTGTCTTTGATTAGTTGTATGTGATTATTGCTTGTGTCGATTTATGTCTTACAGAGGCTGATCTGTCGTCTTCTGAATACAGCATGAATTAACAGATTTGCAGAATAAACTATACTCATTTTATTTCATGAGATTTCATCAGCTGCAAGTAGTCGGAGGTTTTAAAAAATCATTAGCAGCGGTATTCATAAAAAAACACTTTAAACTAGAAAAATACTGTGATTATACCGTCCTTGCTTTATTCAGAACTATCGGAGGAACAAAAAGTATGAAAATTTATCTGATTACTTCCTAGTTATTGAATAACTGACTATGAAACCAAGTAAAGATAACTAAAATAACCTGTTTATCCCCTAGAATTACAAGGTTAATTTAGGATTTGGCTTCAAAGGTAAGGTGATGTCCAAAAAATTAATTAGTTTGTTAGTATGTTGTGATTAAAATAAGCCTCACTAAGGATGAATACTTGCATTTGTGTTTTAAGGTCAACTTATCTTGTTAGGAGAGGTTAGCCAATACCGGTTATTATAACTGGTGTATAATAGAAAATAAAGAAGTGATGAAGCGTGTGAAAGTGTTTTACAGCATTAGAAGTAATGAATATCAAGTGTGACGACTAGAAGTAATGTTACTTCTGTTGACCTTATTTGTGCTTGATTAAACAAGTTGTTATTGAACATGGTTTATTATTATATTATTTTATTTGTTCCTTGAGTTTCTAGTGGAGTATAGGCCTTCAGTAACACATCTCCACTGAAGTCTTTTCAACCTGGCTCCACCACTGCTCACGAGCTTTCATTCCTTCCTCACACCATCTCCTCTACGTCACTCTCACCTCGGATGCCCAACTCGTCGTTCTCCATCCGGGTTCCACTCGACGGCACGGCCTGGCATGGCCTGACGCGTGATGTCCCCAAATTGTTTTCTCAGTGTATGCCCGATCCAATCCAATCCATCTTCACTTCCTTCTGCATATTTCTTGGGCAATGGGTTCTTGGTTGATTGGTTGGTTGCCAAACAGCCAGAGTTCCTTGTTGCTTATTCTTATTAGTCTGACCATCTGACCTTCAGTGTCAGTATCGAGTGAGCGTAGGTAGCATTTCTTGTTGATGCGTGTCTGTAGTTTACTGGAAATGCTTCCCGTAACGCGTCAAGTCTCTCAACCATCACATAGAAGCACTGACTCACTTGACTGAATTACTGTTGAAAACCCAGATCTTGTTCACACGGGCATTATGCTGAGTGGAGTGCAGTGCAGTGCAATGCAGTGCAGTAGATCTCCAAACTGATTTTAGGTTATTCAGGGCCTATCTTGCTGTCCTTCCTATCCTGGCTGGCTTTCATATCCTCATCTGTGCCTGTGCCACCACCTGCAGTTGAAACGATGCTGCCTAAGTAGGTAGGTAACACAGACTAAGTGCTTTAGGTTTATCCCGTTAATAGTGATTAATGCTTGTTGTTGATGTTTGGATATCCTCATCACCTCTGTCTTATCCACGTTACTTTGAGGAAGTCGTGTTTTCGCTGCCTCGCCTCTTCTTCCAAACTGTCAGTTTTCACCTGTACATCTACGAATTTGCGCTAAAAGATATTCGACAAAGATTATCATCGCTGGCGAAATCCAGATCTTCTGGGTCATCATCGGTCAAACTACGTATGCTCATCATTTTACACCTCACAGTTTATTGCATGATCCAGTCCAGCCAATGACAATCAGGAAGATGATCAGTGATGATAGTACGTGGAAGCCTTGTCTTACTCCTCTCTCCCGTCTTCACTTCAAATGCATCACTGAGCTGAGATTTCCATTGTCAATCACTTGGCATGTAGCATCCTCATAAAGCATATATCTGCTGTTGAATGAGGTTGAGAAGGGTTGTCGCACTGAAACTGTAGTGTTGAAGTAGCTGCCTGCCATATGACTTCTCGGTTGACGCTTTCGAATGCCAGCCTTTTCAAAATCGATGAAGTTGAGGTGGAGTTGAGTTGACTGCTATTCTATACTCTCTTCATTGATGATGATGCGCAGGGTAGCGTTGCAATTTGATCCTCACATGCTTTGCACTTCCTGAAGCTAGCTAGCCAGCCAGCATGCCAGCCAGCCAGCCAGCGTGACTGCCTGTCTGCCTGCCTGCCTGCCTCCCTACTCCAGTCGTAATTTTGAATGCAGAGCACCTTCTCATCTCTCCAGTATGATGCGGCATAATATTTAGCTTGGAGTGGACAGGAATGGAGCATGATTCCTCACCAGTTCTGGAGAAGACTTAGGTCTCCTCTGTCTCCCTTACCTGCAGCCAGCTCTGCTTCACTTGCCAATGTGTCGTAGAAGTGTCTTTTATCATTCCGTGCACTCTTCTTCACTTCTTCGTCCAGTGTGGTGTTTGATAGGTTGTCTTCAATTCCTCTTTTCGTTGTTCATTCCTGCAATGCAATGCACTGCACTGCACTGCACTGGATCATCTTCTGCTTCAATATCTTCCTTTCCCCCCCCCCCCACCTCATCAACTTCCCTGTATTCGCGGAGATCCATTCCTTGTCCTGTTTCTTC
This sequence comes from Heterobilharzia americana, assembly GCA_944470555.2. Taxonomy (NCBI): domain Eukaryota; kingdom Metazoa; phylum Platyhelminthes; class Trematoda; order Strigeidida; family Schistosomatidae; genus Heterobilharzia; species Heterobilharzia americana. The sequence goes on along the minus strand of OX104132.1, from coordinate 28,259,693 downwards.
CTCATTGCTAACACGGTTATGCAAATTTCCTCCCATGTCTCTTTCAAAGAGTTCCAGTGTTCTCCCATGCAGGTTCCCTCGTGGATGTTGCTTAGTGTCTCCCACTTTGTCCTGATGAATCATGACGTACAGATGTCCTTTGTAGTTTCGTCCTTCAGTTCACTTTCTGTTCTGGGTGTTCAACTTGAACTCCACTCTATCATCACCAGCTTCTCTGAAGGCTTTCAACTTGATTTTGAAGTTAGGTTCGTTAGGCTAGATGGTGAGTGGTGTGAACCACCTACATCTGCTCCCCTTCTTGATCTCATCTTGTGTCCAGTAGGCTGACTGCGTCTCCACTCGCTTCACATTCAGATGAGGTTGGTCTGATTTTTAGTGTAGTATGTCCTTGTGTCTGGTGAAATCAAATCCATGTCGCTGCCTTGTGAATATCCTTGTGTTTGTACACACCACCTCCAATCACCAAATCATCAAATGCACAGAAGTCTGCAAACAGTTCTCCATTCTCATTCATCATTTCACCGGGTACCTCTCCATTCATGACTGGTTCTCTTCCTGTCTTGTCCACTCCCAGTTTGGCATTCATGTCACGCACCCACCCATCCACCCACCCACTCATTCATTGGAATTTCGATGTCACCGCTGACAACTGGGGTCTTGTCCAGTACTGATTGCAGTTGTCTGTAGGATTCCTCCTTCTTCTCTTGGTCTGTGTCTGCATTGTTTGTAGGTGTGTGGTGTAGCGTAGTGTAGCATTGTATGATTGTGATTTTGCTTCCTTTCGAGTTGAATCTTGCTGTCATGATGTGATCCTGATCGTTGAGGAGATTGGTTTCGACTGCATGAGAGAGAGAGAGAGCCTCTGGTGCTGTTGGGGACATCACGATAGCCACTCGAAAACTCAGTGTTCTGTGTTCGTGGTTGTCGTCTGGGTGACAGTATCGGGATAGATTGTTGACTTCTCTGCAGTTGACAGCTGGGAGAGTCCACTTCCATTCCATCTGCTTTGGCAGATTCCTAGCACTTCTATGCTATATATTCCCATCTCTTTTGTAATCTGGGCAGTCTTGCTAGGATCATACGTGGTGCGGAGATTCCATGTCCCCCTGCTTAATTTCGCCTTCATCGAGGTGAGGAAGATACATCGGCCGATTGGCTTCTCGAAGACTTTCACCAACTGGTGTCATTTCGCCTCTGTGATTTCAGTGAGGAATAAGTTTATTTTTATTTTTAGTACTTTCTCTGTGGTTTAAAGTTTCTTTTGTGATAGAATTGGTTTTCTGGGGTATGGTTGCTAGCCCGATGCCCAACCTTCGTCTTCATCCGGGTTTAGGAGTAGGTAGTAAACATCGATTTAGCTACCTAGGAGATGTTGATTATGGTTTAAGTGAGATGCATTTGCTACGCGAATGACGTTAAGCAGAGCGATTGGATATGCAACCAGTGGCAGAATTTATTCGTTAAGCACAGTGCTTAAACGTGATACTGGGTTGATCGTCACACTTCAAATAACACGATTCACAAAACTTACTGTGGTTTTATTAATAAACTTGTTGTAGCCTAAGCAGTTAGAAGGTTTAATCTATTTTCCTTTAGTCGAAATTATTTTATTCTTACACTGAAGTTCTCCTTCATAGCTTATTGCTATTGCTATTTGAACTTTCATTTGTCTCTCTTTCTCGGAATATTTTCGTTGTTTTGTCTCTTGAATCCGCTACTATGTTACAGTAGTTTCCTTTATGAATTGATATCTGCCTGGTCAGCACCGAAAACTTCTTAGCACTAGTCTGCTGTTTCTACCTTTTTGAGGAGGTGATATTTGTCAACAATGAAACCCCTTAGGAACCAATCAGTTCTCCACATACCACCGAGTTCAGTTTATTCTTATATAACTACCCTCCAAACGAAAGTCTACGTTAGAATTTTTCCAAATTTGTTGCACAAATTCACTTGTTCGAAACCAATATTCTGCAAGAATTTCATGAAAAAGTCTGACGATGTTTATGAGAATATTTCTGTGAAATACCACAATGTTTTGAAAAACAGTGTGGTGTGTACTTAAAGGTTTCCTTTTCAAAAACCCTACCTTCTTAAACAAATTTTTCTAAATTTCTTTTCCTCTATAAATTTCCCACAAGAGGAGCACCCTTAACTGCTTTCGTACCGTACAGTTTAGTCGTGAAACAATGAATTAGTAAAATTTTTATTTATTTATTTTCATTGACAAAATGAGGTATTGTCTTTGAGTAATGATTGTTTGAGGATATCTACTGCTTCCACTGTTTTAATCACTACTACTTACACAAATACTACTACTTTTACTTCATCTCTATGCCCTCAGAGCACGCCAGTTTTGCTATAATTCCCATATTTCTTATACTTCGCTAAACTATTGTCCTGTTGGATTTCATTCAGCTAATTTCCGCTTCATGGGATAAATTCTTAAAAAACTTTTTATAGTTGCAATTACAGTTGGTACTTAAAGTTGGGGTAAACAGACTTAAATAGGTACAGTCAAAACTTATTATGTTTCTGACAGCACGGATTTCAAAATAACATGATCGCCCTTAAAGAACATTCAGCTTTATTTCATATACTGTCAGCTACTCTTTTCTATTGTAATAACCATAATTACGAATTCAGAGTGATTCTAGCCTATACACATGAAGCTATAACGCATTCATCTTGCCAATCAACTATCAATCAGTGAATCATAGGATTGAACTCAGCCCCACCTACAAAGGTTTGGACCCCCGGGTGGTATCATTTGCCGTCACATAATTGGTGTGACTTACTGCCTACTGCACAAACGCACATATGGTTACTGATTTGTGACTTTATATGCATATTCAAATAATGCAACTGCTAATTCTCTAATCTCTACAGCTGGCATGAAATGCTTTGTATTCAGTGTAAGTGGGATCGCATAGGGATGTTGAAAATTGTACGGGAAATTTGAAAAATGTTGACAATTTCAGCTATATATTAAATTCTGCTAATCTTGATAAAATTATCTTCCTTTTGAGTAGTATTTATCTACACACTAAAGTGAAATATTTATTGAAATTCATTTAAACTCATTGTTGCATAAAGTTGCAAGACAACACCGATCAAAAGGAACCCTCTTGTTTCGCTCTACATGGGACTCGTCAGTCAGATCTATCTTCGTCACAGTGGATAGTGTCCCCACTTAAGTTAAAAGTTAGCATTCATTGCTTCAAGCGCCGGAATGTTGTCCACTAGACTACTGAGTCACAAGAGCTACAAGTATCATTTATTGCTGGATTCGAGTCTCAATGGGAAATCCGTCACTCACTGATGGCAGATACATCCATCCTACTGGAGAGTTCCAAATATTACAAAGCACACACCGTAGATTCCACTACTGGCCATTATCAAGCAAATTAAACCATGACGAGACTTACGGCAATATCGAGACATTTGTTCAAGGGGCCCCTATGCAAATATCAATCAACTAACTCGGTCCATCATAATAATCAAGCAGAGGTCACAAGTACCAGTAAATAGCAGGAAAAATTCCGATAAAGTACACAACTTTGAACGTATAAACCACACTAGACATGCAGTTTGTAATTTGACGCTGTGTGCTGTTGGACATGGGACCGTGAAGAATGTCCGCACTTTAAATATTTAAAAAGCAAAACAGTATCTAGAAAGCACAATGAACCTCACAGAGAACAGCACAAACTGATACAGTTCATAAGTCACTTATTTAGACTAAAGAGTCTGAAAACCAAAAGTAGCACCGCACAATTTATCCTTCACTGTGATTATTAGCAATGAACAGAAGTTCGATGGAGTAGCAGATACTGTCCACTGAGGAAATATAACCAATAACGGTGAAAATTTAACACCTTACAATAAGTTCCTCATTTACAATCTCATCTTCTACATCTCACTCCAAGCTGTTCTTACTCTTTGTAATTCTACCTGGTGTTGTATATTCTTTTAGCCGGAATCCTCATAGGTCGATCTTTATATTTTTTGACACAGCTTTAAACACTACTAATATCAGTTCTTATGATTACTCATAACTACACGGACAATCATTTATTTAAAGCAGCTGGTCCCTTTGATAAATTTAAACAGCGTAATGAGAAGACGAAGATTATCTGAAACATGTGATGTATTAGTGCTATACATTTCGAACAATCTGATCACACATGGACTTGTCGAACTATTTATGTGAAAATTTACGAAAAAGGTCAATGAAGTTAATAGGAAACATCGGAGGAATAGGAAGATATGACAATTAAAATCAATACTACCAAGGTAGGTTCAACGTGAGTACGAATTGCTTTTGTATACATAAAAGGGGTTTAAATTTATGGATGGCAAGAGCTTCAATAAACTTAAGCACTCGACTCTGACCACTTTTATGTAGTACTTTAAAGTCTGTTTTCATGTCTATCCTATGGTTAGTTTCTAGTATATGTTTAGCGATAGACGAAGATGGATGTTTGTCACCTGCACGTATCGGATCTGTTGTGGTGATTTGTTTTTGTAGCCACTTAGGTACATGTTCAACCTTCCTTAACTGCATATCACGATTACTCCTCCCTATATATGTGTGTCCACACATACATGTAGATTGATAAACACAGTGGGATGTGATGTAATCGTTTATATATTGTTTCGGTTTGTGCTATAACATGGACTTGGTCTTCTCTACAATGATGACCTTAGCTGCATAATACGTTTTACAGATGGTCGATCTAAGTCTTTTCCTCACAACAAAACTATGTGAATCACCTCTAAATGGTAATGAGATGTAGACATTTTTCTTAGCAACGGAACACTGTGTACTTTTCAATGGTACATAACTTTTGCACCGATCGATAAATCTCAACGGGTATCCATTCTGTGTCAGAGTTGTCGTCAGGAAGTTGGTTTCTTCCTTCCTGGTGTCATCGGTGCAGATGCGGTTTATCCTGTTGAATAAGCATCTGACTAAACCTTTTTTTATATTGGACTGGGCAATAGCTATGGAAATTAAGATGTGCAGTTAAGGTAGGTTGAACATGTACCTAAGTGGCTACAAAAACAAATCACCACAACAGATCCGATACGTGCAGGTGACAAACATCCATCTTCGTCTATCGCTAAACATATACTAGAAACTAACCATAGGATAGACATGAAAACAGACTTTAAAGTACTACATAAAAGTGGTCAGAGTCGAGTGCTTAAGTTTATTGAAGCTCTTGCCATCCATAAATTTAAACCCCTTTTATGTATACAAAAGCAATTCGTACTCACGTTGAACCTACCTTGGTAGTATTGATTTTAATTGTCATATCTTCCTATTCCTCCGATGTTTCCTATTAACTTCATTGACCTTTTTCGTAAATTTTCACATAAATAGTTCGACAAGTCCATGTGTGATCAGATTGTTCGAAATGTATAGCACTAATACATCACATGTTTCAGATAATCTTCGTCTTCTCATTACGCTGTTTAAATTTATCAAAGGGACCAGCTGCTTCAAATTTTTAAAAAGAAGACTCCCTCAGCATACTGTTAAAAGGTTAGATGAATTGGTTAACCTTAGATGTAAAATAGCATGTCAACGAGTGAAGTTGGACTTTTATAAATCTTGCATTTCTAATCACACGTTTGCTGGAAAATTTTATAAAACTTTATGTTCCAGCAAATTACAACCAAATATCTCAAACCTTATTCAAATTTCGAAATCTCATGTGGAGAATTGTAGTGAAAATTAATCGGATATCATGTACATGCATCTTCCGTATTGTCGGAAATTTCTTTAGTTTGTCACATCAAGTCTGTTAATGTTTGCAGTTCGGTTATAATGAAAGTAAAAGAAATGATGACGACAAAGCTGAACAAATCTCAGATTACGAGCGACCATGTGAATTCCTTCTCAGTTAACCCAGACAGCTATGTGACGAATTTATCATCAGTTCAGTTATCTGTTCTTGATAAAGAGGCGCTCTCTCTTGGGTTCAGTTTTTCTGTCCCTTAAACACAAAACTCTGATTTAACAACCGATGCTCAATTTGAAAACCTGTATGATCAACTGAGCTCACTTGCCCCAACTTCTCCAGACAATGAGAACTGGCTAAGAGCTAAATTAGTAGACATCACTCATGGGTTTTATAATCCTGGTCCAAGACAGAAAAGCATCTTAGCGCGTGATCATTTCCAAGCACTGAAAGGATTACGAAATAACTCTGATATTGTCGTACTAATACCCGATAAAGGATCAGGTGTGGTCGTTATGAACACGTCTGATTATAAAAGTAAGATGTTATCTATTCTCAGTGATGAAAGCAAATTTACGTCAGAACCCCCTGTGACAGAATACGTAAACTGGAAAGCAGAGTAAATTCTAAACTTGTGAAAATGCTTGGTATGAATTTAATCAATAAGGAGGAATTTAAACGTCTAAAACCTATGGGATCTGAACATCCACATCTATATGGGTTACCTAAAACTCATAAGCCTGACAACCCACTGCGTCCAATATTGTCTGTGTATCGATCACCCACACATAATCTAGCCAAATGGTTGGCAGAGCTCTTGAGTCCTGTCAGAAGCCATTTATGTAAGTCCTCATTGAAAGATGCATTTGACCTTATTGACTGTTTAAACGATATTAATATCAAGGATAAGACTATGTACTCGTCCGATGTAAATTCTTTATTTACTAATGTACCTCTAGTAAAAACAATTGATATTTTATGTGACTATATTTCTTCTAACAGTCATATATTCCCTATCCCTATTAATTTTTTAAAAGATTTATTGTTATTATGCACCGATAAAGTTGAATTCATATTCGAGGGTGAACACTTTCAATAGATTGATGGTGTCGCGATGGGTAGTCCATTGGGACCGTTGCTAGCTGATGTATACATGTCATATGTTGAAAACATGGCTGACGATCTCATCGGAAGGGTTTCACTTTATAAGATATATGTTGATGATATAGTCATTATAATATGTGAAAAGCCTGATGATGCAATATGCCTGCTACAGAAAATGAACACGGCTCAAAATCACATTAGCCTGACTTGTGAAAAAGAGATGAACAACCAGCTACCGTTCCTAGACGTCATCACATGTTTCAGATAATCTTCGTCTTCTCATAACGCTGTTTAAGTCATTTATTTACTGTTCGCCTATTTATCACAGTAAACCAGTTGAAAAACTCAAGGCATCCAGATAGTATACTGGTAATCAAAAGTTATCCTGAAAGTATTTTTAGTATGAGCCTAATTCCTTACCTGAACGTGTTTTCTAACGCTTAACCGTAATATATCGTTGCATTATGCGAAAAACCATTGTGATTACAAGATAAATATGTTTCCATTAGGTTTTGGCCCATTCATCAACTTCATTTGATGTGTGTAGATAAGTTCATTCATCACATTCAAATAATAAACAGGAGGTTGATTGACTCGATAAATAATTCAAGACATACCATGCATGTGTATGACGCTACTAATGTATTGAAACCTAGTGAAAAACCTAAACACATTAAATTTTCAATGTATTTCACTTTGTCGCAACTACTGACTTTATATTAACTAGTTTTCATTCATGGATATCAATCAATGCAATGAAATTCAACCCACTGATAATAACATTTCATGTTCAATTACGCTCAAGATTAGAACATTTTGTTGCAGTAGTCTTACTAACCAACAAGGTATCTTCAAAGCAGGTTGATGCTTCTCGTCCACTTTCCCTTATGTCTCTCGCAAAATGTGTTCATGACCTGTTCAACTAGTGAGAAGACGATTTTCAAAATCAGTACATTTGTTAATTTTCGTCCACCGGAAACGAAGAAAATTCGTTCAAGACAGAAACAACAGTATCAAAAAGACTGGTAAACAAAGATAAATTTTGTTTATTGGTACTTGTAATTACCTGTTGTTATTCTGGATCAAACTGATCTACCTCCTTTGGCAAATTGGTTCCTATGGCGACGAAACAGGAGTCTTGAATCCTACTGGTAGCCACCATCAAGGAAATTACACCATAATGAATAAGCAAGCAATAACAAAGGAGCTCAAATGCAAACGGAAGTCGTTCATTGCAATCCAGAATAACAACAGGGAATTACTAATGAATGGTAACTATTGCATGAGAGGTGTGTCTCACGCCTCAGTAGCCTAGCGGATTACGGTCTGGTGTTTGAAGCGATGGCTGCTAGGTCCAAGTTTCATAGAGAATAACATCACTTATTAGGTTGCAGCTACATCCAGATGACCAGTACTAAATAGGACGGAAAGCACATCCTGAACTCCACGGTTAGTTAACCGTTAGGTAAATTAGAAAGATAACTTTTGTTCATATGAACGAAAATGGGATGATAAACTTGTTCTAAATCAAGAATTTTGTCGCATTCTATACTTTGAATAGGAATTCATTGACTTAGTTCTTCATGAAAGTGTAATCATTCAGTGATTGGCTGAACGACTTCATGATACAGCATCTGGATAAACAAGTAGTGATAATCTCCTAAATCAGCGGACTAGTAACAAGTTATGAATTCTCTGAACCAAGTCGCTTTTATGAAATCTATTTTTAAAGTTTCACCATCATAAACAGGCGTTAATGTATGAAGATGAAAATACATTTTGTGTGCAACTAGGAGACTGTGGCAAAGGATATCTAGGTTTTCAGGTTGAATTTAGCAATGTGATTAGTGAAGATAATAGTGAAGGAAGGGAACTGATAATATTCTTTCGATACTAAATGATGATTGAAGGTGAAATGAAAATTTGGACCAACGACCACCGAGTTTGCGGTTTACTGCTTTACCAACTGAGCTATGATGGTAGTCTCTGGTTCGAATCCGGCCGTGGTTCAAATTTTCATTTCACCTTCAATCATCATCCAGTATCAATACTAGTCTGCCACACCACGCTTATTTCAGATAGTTAAAATGACAATATACTTTTCCCAATATAACCTTACTTTTAAGTTGTAGATTTTCAAGTTTTTGTGGAAATTGACGATATTAGACACAAAATTTAAGGAAAATTTTATCGAAGCTGGCATATAATATTGAATGCAAAACTTAAAGCATGGCATCCTGAGTGTACTGAATCCTTACAGAGACGATGATGTGATTGATTTCCACTGCCTGCTGATATAAGTTGATGGGGATTATATCACTTAGTATGAAGAATGACCATTCAAGGAAGTTTAGCAAAGCGTACTCCATATAAGCTATTAAATTAGTATATTATGGTGAATACTCGCAGCTCAGGCTGTAGATGTTCGCAGCGAGTTCTATGAATTCTGGTTTTTAGTTGGCAAACATTTCAATACTACGCTTGATATCGTTATCGGTTTATCACAGCTTCACAAGGATTTGGCATATTCATTACGAAGTTGTTGAACGTAACAATTTCTACTTTGCAGAATAATATATTGTAAGATGAATACGATTAGTTGTTCTGAGTGGATCTCAGTATACATGACACTTTATCAAAGGTTATTTCTTTTGTTTCTTCTGATGATTTTCAGTCGTTAACTGTCAAAAAGAAACTATTTCTTTTAGAATGAAAATACCTGTGAATATTTCTTTCCATAAAAAGGTTACACTGATTCTTGTAGAACAGTAAGTTAATAAGCGCAACATATATTCCCTCCGAAGTCTTTTTGATGTTAAGACTTTAAGTAAGTAGGGATATCTGCCAGAAAATGGATTGCATACTTTTTTAGAGGGTTGATAATTCTTTCAGTTTTCTAACTCAAGATGGTTTAGACGTAGCTAGAACCTATGGCCTACTTTTCAGTCAGGTGCTAAATCTGACAAATCTTCACCGACCCGCTCTATATAACTATTACTAAAACTTAAACTGTCTCATTAAGGTAACTCAAGGAAACTAATGATCATAAGCGGTTATGCAAAAGAAGTGATTGTGTAAAGTTTAATAGTACAGCTTTACCTGAGACAAAATTCAGACAGTGATTTCCATAGTATCAATAACTTTGGAAGTAGTTTTCACTCAGCACTGAAATCAGCTGAAAAGATTTCGAAAACACTGGAGGAATGAACAGCTGTATCGTCATAGTATGGGACTCTTCAGCAGTCGGTTACCAGATGCCAGTGAAGAGTTCAGGCTAACAAGGTCAGGTCTCTCAGCAAGCACTTTAGTATTTAGATACTGAGTTAGAACCCAACGGTTAACTTTTTTCAACTTAAATCACATAACAAGACGGTTACACAATATCACTGATGAGTACCTGTCCCCACTTTCAAGTAGGTCAAACAGTTGTCCTTAGCACTCAGGTTATAATTTATTTTTCAGCTAACGTCAAGCCACGAGTAAACTTACTTTAAATTATGTTACGAAGTTGCATAAACTTCAACTGATAAACATTCCCATTTCTGACCAGTTTTCAAAGGTTTTATTATTTAAGAACAGACGTCTCATAAGAATTTTGTGACGTCATTAGTCATATAGTGTAAATGTGAAATCTCCGCAATCAGATGTGGTTTCAAGAACAGGAAACATGTTTCAGATTCACTGTGAGCCAAACATTTCCCCTGGTAGTGTAACCTGCTACGAAATGTTTATGAAAGTCAGTCGGTAGAGGGATGAAGGGATAAAAGAGCATCAATTCCAGTTAAAACACTAAGCGATTATCAAAAGCTGAGTAAAAAATGTAGTAATAACTCTGACACTTCCATATATATCAAAGTTATCATAAGGTAAAGGTAAATTAAATGAATGCTATTAAGAAGAATATTTCAACCAGTATACATCATTTTATGGATTAAGTGTAGAACTGAATTGTATGATATCCATGTAAGTTGTTTGCTATAGAATTGAAAGTGCAAGTTTAGTCTTATGTCAACCCATTACTGAACTCATAGTTTTGACCGGGAACGATCCACCCATTTGAAAAAGACAAACTGATATTCCCTGTAATAAATGGTTTAGTATCATTTGAAAACGTTGAAAACACTTAGTATTCATTCAACCACCAGTTTCAAATATGTCTAGCTGGATGATTTCAGCCACAGCTTTTAACTTCCTTTTCGAAAACTATACCGGTGGATGTTATTAAACTAGCTGTCAGATAGATCTCATAATGTCTTTGCAAAAGAAACCAACTTCTCAAGTGCACTTAAATCCATAGATGTAAGTTAATGAGTGTATAAGGAATCCTAATCTCTAACCGTTTTAGTAAGATAGATTTAATTGTAAAGTCCAGTGACAGACTGGCTGCTGGGAATATTTATCACAGACATAACGGGAATCTGTTTGTAATGGTATCTGACGAAGGATAAATTTTTATACAATTTTTATTCCAAAATCAGCTAGTTGTACACACAACCGTCACTCCTCAAATATAAGTTACCACTTTATTTTATCATATTTTTGGTATACTGTTTATCTAAAGATCAAGCTTGATGAGGAGTAAACTAAAATATGTATCTGACCATTTGTTTTGTCTATGATACATTGTATTTTCTTAACTTGCATGTGCACACTTTCTCGTCACCATCAACTACCTCCGGCACGCTACTACTTTAATTGATCACTGAAGGGTAACCAACTTCATATCGTCTACTCCCAAGTGCTCATCGATTTCTGTCGATCATTTTGCACTTTAATCACCAAGCTTGGAGACTCATTGTTGCGATGAACTAGTATAGATGTTAACTGTATGGAGGGAATCGACAGGAGGCCTTGAACCTAGGTTATCATGATATCATGTGTTGCTGATGAATGCTATTTGTTATATTTCACTAGATGATTTCTTTGTGACTCAATGTTTATTCGTTTAACATTGCAAAGGAAGTTTACTGAATTCGATGACTTCTGTAAGAATACTAGAAAGTTATCAGGATATGATTGGATTCCAGTTGAAGAAAGCTATACAAGTTGTTTTCCTTCCTAATTCACCCTACTTTTCTTAGAGAAGAATAAACATGGTAAAAAGTCAACATTAAGTAGAATAGACGAAGATCTGTATCAGAAAATAAGTTTTGAGGTTTTAGGTATGTCTGGCCGTTTAGTGTCAACAGGTACAGTACTTTGGTATATCTTGAAGCCTTAACAATATGTCTTATCAAGTACTTCTGCGTGTTTCTTATCAAGGTAAGGGTATAAACACGTTTTTGTTAATTGTCAAAATCCTTCTCCCGTCATACATTTTCCTTCATTATAGTTGTCTATGGAATGGTTTGTCAACTGATTTTCAAATAATGCCTAGTGCTTGTCGAATTACTAACAACAGAAGTGAAGAATTATGTATAAAGTTTTAATTTTCAGGCTGTGTAAAAATATATCATAGTGTATATCCACAAACAGTCAAGTAAACAAGGTAAAGTTTGAGTCAATTAGTCTATGCGCTTTTAAGCAAAAAGTTGCTCAAAAACACACATAGTGAAAATCATACTAGTTTCTCCTACTGAAGAGTCAACTTGTGCCCAGTCTGAAGGGGTAATCTAGTAAAACGATTGTGAAATATTCCTACAGACCTTAAAAGCATAGAGTCCTTCGATCAATGTTATCAGTACATAACTGACTGAATCCACCATGTAAGAACCAATCTAGTTCATATAATAATATTTCAACTAAGTAGAAATGAGTTGATACTATGTTTTTTAGAAGTGATCAGCGTCATCAAGCATATCTAAGTTTTTCGAAGCCGAGGTATGCATGCAGTTCTGACAATGAGATTGCGTAAGGACAATACGTCAGCGAAATTGAACAGCACTAATTATCAGTGAAATAGGTAGGATGTTGACGTGCTGAATCTAACTGCTTATATATTTGCTAAACTTGTGAACATTTTAATGATATTGTATTACTGCTTTATATTACTTCAAAAACATAGAGGGACAACTGGAAATTTCAAAAGATGGCCGGAAACTCAGAGTTCTAGATCGTCCAACAGTATTGGGTGAATTGGCTGTTCTCTATAACTGTACAAGAACTGCAAGCGTTAAAGGTAAGTGAACATTCGCCGCATCTTATCACGTTTTTTAAACAAGACTATAGTATTTATGCTATGATATTATCATCATTCCACAAAACGTCAGTTAACCTTGAACGAAGAAACGTGCTTAACAGATTCCACCATTCACATTGCCTGACTTCTATGACAACACATCAACACACTTGATAGAATCTGAAATCACAATTGAAATAGGAATGAAATGATAAAAACGATTCCCAACACTATGAGTCCGCTTCCTTTCTGTGCTGAACTCAAATGGGAGAGTCACACGACCTTTTATTTTCAGTTGGAGAAGAAACTAACTGGACTGTCAGAAATAATTCTCAGTTCAGTCACAGTCAACAAACTATGGGTCTGTGAACTGATTCACACCGCTGCATTGTTGATATCTGCCTATCATGGCTGACAAGACTAACGTCATGACTAGCCAAGCATACTACATCACTTTTCATGCAGCTTAGGCTTTATCGGTTGTGAAATTCATCCTAAAGCAGAGCTTCTGGCAAATCAAAGTGATTTAAGACGTTGGAAAGGAATGAAAATTGGTAATTACTATTATGATTATTTCCTTTCTTTATTACTTGCATTAGTGATCGATCATAACGTCTGGTTCTTTGTGCCCAGAAATTTTAGAAGTACAAAGTTCAAGGGACACCAAATAGATGTCATTCTCATGATAAGCAGCAAATGCTGTTTATTATTGCATGGTCAGTTCTTGAGATTGTTAAAAAAGAAAGCATCATCTTAGAGAATCACTTCTTGCTTAACTCGAATTTATGAATTTTTCACCAAATAGCTACCTGTATATTTCTCACAGGTATATAGTGCATTATTAGGCAAACTGATAAGACACTAAAGTTATTCAAATTCAATGTCGAACAACTAAAGTCAGTCCACAGGATACTATTTAACTCAAGTAACTAGTTGACAGTTAAAGTAACCGGGTGGTAACAATCCATGCCAGAGAATAAAATCAACAAGGAGATAGCCAAGAAATAACTTTTTTCTGTTCTAAGGTAGATCTGTGACTTTTGATAGTCTAGTCAGTATCTGTTTCTCCCTGGCAAAACACCGCTACAATCTCTTCCTGCAATTAATCTTATCAGGTGTGAGTTAGACATAAAGACCAAACTGAACATCAGCTTCTACAAGAATGGGTTGACATTTTACCTTCATCCTGTATTTGATTCACATGAATAGTTATATTAGGTGACAATCAACATTCAGTATCATTTCAAGCGATTTATTCCTAACATCAACTTGCATAAACTTATGAGGTTACTAACTGACAACGAGCTTTATTAATCTTCATTAGAGTCATTACTATTATGATGATGATGATTGTTATGTGTAAACAACTCTTTAACATTGATAAACAGACTGAAATTGCACTTTATGTGAATTTACATAATAATCTGAACAATCACATGTGACAGGTATAAAGAATTTGAGGTTGGGAAATATGATAATTAGTCTTAGCTGGTTCACTCTAAATGTTTCTTTAAACAAGTATTTGTTATTATGATTATTTGGTGAGATACATTAAGAATACCTCTAAAACAAAGATAACAATAATAACATATTGCTCCAACATCACAAACAATAAAAAAACGTTTTCCATAAATACCATTCACTACATAACATGAAAATACAAGTATACTATAATTCTTGATTAGTAAAGATTTTATTCGTCCAGTTTTAAGACAGGTTTGATAAAGTACGCATGAACTTGAACCAAAAGATAGTTAAAATGGCAGTTTTCCAAACGTGACACTTGGCCGTTAAAGCTTGCGTTTACCTTCAGATTTTGGACTGCACTGTATTGAGTTAGACCTGATATAGTCTGAGATAGTATCAGAGCGATGGCAATGAACTGTGTTTTCATAATTTGACGTTAGAGAGATTGACAGCATATATCTATGTTACAAGCATGAGAGTACTATATCGCTAGTTGGTGAATTATTCTCCTCTAAATAGACAAGAACTTTAGAATCACTCCGATTGCGGCAATCTCCCCGGCATTCAGTATGCGTAAATGAAAGTTTACAGTTTTTTGTTGAGTTCATATGGAGTTTGTTTTGGAAAGCTATTGGAGATACCTTTGTGTTGGGTTATAAAATATTTGGTAACCCTAACGGGTCTAAATATGAGGGCATGGGACTTGCCTCGAAGGTCTGAGATAGTGAAACTGGGTTATCTAGTGGATTAGAGGTGAAATCTTATTGGTTTATATGCATACCAGGGTGTCCCAGTGCTGCACGTGTCCTAAGCACATATTTTCTCACCGCCATGCCAATGGTTACATTCTGGTTGGCTGAGATGAGTGTTATCAACCCAGCTGACTATCTATCAGCTCCTTTGGCCTGGAAACAAGTGCTCCTACCCAAGGGTAAATCTGTGAACTCTGCTTTGAGGATTGCAGGTGAAACATGTTTGGTATGCCTTCCAGAGGGCTATTCTGTAACTTCCTTAGGTAAGAATCTGCCATGACTGAACCTAGCGATGATAACATGACAACATTCTGCCAATTTATAATAGTCTTCGTTAAAGAAAAAGTTTAAATTCATTGGAAATCTTAACAGATGCTCTTCTGAGACAGAAACAGTTATTCCAGTTTCTACGTTTGCCTCATCATTTTGCTACGTAATGAATACAACGTCTCCACTGGAACTACACTTGTGAATAGTAATAAACTTCCTATTCACAGGAAACCTAATAACCTGTGAATAAACTCAAGATTATCCTAAACGTTGTATTTCAAAAATTCTGTGATCGGTGGTTGTGTAAGTTCTACTAGCCATTTCACAATTGCATAATACGGAGAGGCTGACAGGCTGAGAACTGGTTGGAGTGATATTCCGCCTTCATATGCTTTTGGTACAGCATGCAGCCTCGATGTTGCTGTACCTTCAGGTCTGAGTGCTTTTCACACGCTTTACACAATGAGGCATTGCTGTTACAACATTTTTAATGACTCCAATTATGGCCTCTCGGTTGTTCTGTCATAGTAACAGTAGCTGGTAGACTTTTAAGTTTACTATGGTCAATCGGTGCACTGTTCATCTGATTCAAGTAATCTGCTTTATTCAATATAATCACCCTTGACAATTCACCATAACCTAGTAATCATCAAATCCCTATTCATTCGAAGTCTGCGAATAGTTTTTATGTCTTTCAGTCCAGATCCGTTTGGTATTTGGCTTACTTTATTTATCGCTACCAACAGGAAACCAGAGTGGACTTGGATCTGTCTATCTCGTCATCCGATGAAAGCACTAGATCTCCCCTCTGCGTATAGAAGATTAAAACTGGGCTTATGTATCTAATCAATAAAATTTAGCGTGTTTATCACGGAGATTTGAGCCTCCATGTATAGCTTCTAAATCTACTGTATCAAGTCCAATAGTGAACTTGTAGCCCTATCAACCAGCATTTGGAGGAGATCTAGACTGTGATGTTTGATTATCCAGACTATGAATAAGGTGAATCTACTTCTGTTTTTTTATTCTATGGAAGATTTGAGTTATATAGTTGAAGATGATTATCTCTGGTGATCAGCGGGATCATCAACAGTGTCAAAATCTTTCTGCAACATTTTTCATTGCTTCTGTAACATGCGATTTCAGACAGTCAATCTGGTTCTGTGCATGCCTGTCAAGTGTCCTTCTGTTTAGTCAAACTCCGTTACAAGGTAATTATTTCCAATGGACAATTTGTGTCTATACACTCATCAGAATAGTTTATTGATTTCGCTGCTTCATTGAATCTTGCTGGGCTTTTTTAATGCTCATTGAGGACGTTCAAAACAACGTCTGGGTTTAAAAGATTTCAGTAGAATAAAAATTCAGTTTTAGATATTTAGATGAAAGAATTTCAGCTAGAGTTTTTGTTTTCATTGTTTTCTAGAATTTTTTTTGCACTATCTCATTTGCTATTCTCTCACTTTATGAATCAGAATATATAATGTGAAAAAAACATCTAGCAATGTAGACCGTGCGAATTTTTGTTGCAATGATTAGTTGTTAGTTTTAGTAGACAAAATGCCACATTCCTATTTTCTCTTTGACTGGATATATTGTTGTATAAATCTCAACGTAAACCTTATCTATCAAAATGTATCAGTGTCAAAACTTTACACTTTTGCATGAGTTTTTAAAAAGAAAGTACTATAAATAATAAAGGTATACACCTACATTAATCTACCACCTTTTTGGTTTTGTGAAGTAAATTTCGCAATGGAAAGGTCACAGTTTGACCAAAAACCTTCCTAAGCAATATTTGCCCCCATAAAGCTTACTTCTTTAAAATAACAGAGGTAAATCAACAATGCGTAAAACTGTAGGTAACTTTTAGTGAAATAAACGATTCAGAGGAAAATGCGATCTTCATGTACTAAGACTTTGGCAGTATACAGTATGGAAATGGGGCCTGAGAACAAAAAGATCCAAAAATCCTCTAAATCATGGCGATTAAACAATTATCGAATTCATTGTAAAACTTTCATGAGCGCCTGATATTCAGCAGATTCCTCATTTACAATCTAGTGGTCGGTTTGCGAGTCTATTCCAGTCATAAAGTGTTTCGTTGATGCTCTAAATGTGGTACAAATCTATTTCTTAAAAGAACTGTCCACCCCATACTTCAACATATATTCAATAAGATTTTAGTCCTCAAAATGACGAAACTCATCTTTGGGTTAATTCAACACTGAAAATAAATAAGCAAGAAAGATTTATGGCTTGGGAAATAAGTCAGGTGCAATTGACTGACTGTATTTTCAATGAAACAAGCATTAAGACTCAACTCCATTTGATCTCCAATTCTGACATCAAAATAACACCATCTGAATTCCACTGATCAATATGTTTATTTATACGGTAAAAATATTGACAGTAGAAACTTTGAAAACATCTTTTATTTATACTGGAAGATGATTGAAGGTGGGATGAAAAGCTGGGCCAGCGACCACCGGTGGTCGCTGGTTCGAATCCGGCCGCCAAACTACGGCTATCCCGGACAGTCAAATGATAAACATCTTTCATGTTTCAAAATGTCTTTCTCATGATTCCCCTACAACTGAAATTTTTGACTCTACTTTATTTACCTTTTATGTAGCTCTCACAAATGGAATACTTTGGGCCATCGATCGAGTATCATTTCAAACTATATTAATGAGAAATCACTTACAGAAACACAATGATTACATAACATTTCTTAAAAGGTTAGTTAGAAATGAAACTAATATCTCTATACCAATCTACTAATTGTCATGCAAGCGGAAAATAATCACTGTTATTAGAGTTTCGATTGTTTGATTTAGTCAAAATTTATTGTATTTTTGACACCACTAACACATTTGTAAGGGTTTTTTGTGTAATGTATCTAATTATTTCAGAATGGTGCATTTTAAGGAGTAAACAAAGGGAAATTATACCTTTCAAAGAAATAGTTGTAAATAAAGTCATCTTTAAGTATTCAGTCACATCTTTATCATAAACGCAATATATGGACACTGGCAGGATTTGATAGAAAACGTCAGCCGTTAGTTTCAGTTCTGTCAGTATCTAACTCGTTTTTATTTTATTCAGTTGTCGACTCAGAACATTACAGAAGCTTAGATGAAAGATTCAGCTTATTCAAAAGATGTCAGACATGTCGTACATGGAATAAGAGAGAAACTAAGTCTTTGTTGTTGAAGTCTTAGATAATACTAAATATGTATTGAGTAAATAGCTGCATTACTGCAAGCTGGAAAGTTTTTTTCGAACTAAACGTGTCTACTTAATGTTTATGGAAAGTTTTTGAAATATAAACTGACACTTCAAGTCATAAGTCGTGGAATAACTTGAGCCTTGACTTTCGGTTTTTACTGCATTGTGATCACTATAATTATTTTAGTCAGTTCTGGCTTCTTATTGAGATATTTAGACATGAATTTATTCAAACAAACACGTTAGCTATAAGCCTCTCTTGTGCACATAAACCAACATTCTCTTCCTTTACATCCATGGTGAAAACGAAGTGGGTTAACAGGCAGAATTGATGTCTATTGAAAACAAATAAAAACTAATAAATCAACTTTAATTAAAATAGAATATTCTAAAGATTACCAGTTAAATGTTCAACCAACCAACGAAAAGTAGATGAAAAAGGTTAATAATAATTTATTCTCTGACTGACCTAAATTTTAGAACACTTTTTAAAACTGAAATGTGAGTGTTGAATATTGAAGACATTCTATATATTCAATAGTTTTAGTAATTGATAAAGTAAACTCAAGTTATATTGATCATAGTAAAAATCATTGCAAAATTGTATGAATAAGTAGTACACTATATGAAGTGCTTCATTTAATCAGACCTTCAAGTGGTGAATAAATAGAAAATCTCTTTCAAGCAGCAAATGAAAGGTTAGCAACTAGTCTTCTGCAAGTGTTGACTCAAAAAACCTTTCACTTTAAGCATTTCCGATTTCATATTATGATCAAAGCAGAATATGAGTGTACGTAATATCAACACTATATTTAGTGATTTGATCATCTTTTGTGACCATTTGATCAAACTGTTTCTCTGATTTCTTATCATATCATCAATATATGTATCGTTATATACTTGGTTTAGGCAATCTATTCAGAATTCTGATTCTATGTTTCGCTAAACCACTGGCATCTAAACACATCATTTATTCTATCCTAAATTGAAGGAATTCGAATCCTTCTCTTCATTGTTTCTGAAGTATTTAAGGGATATTTATTTAACGAGAAACTTCACAGTCACTACATCAACACTTAATGATCCAAACATTTGAAGTGAACAAGTACAGTTTCACATAACCAACCTATTTGAGTGAAATTTAAATAGTTTTGATGGTCTACTTACAGACATAATCTCACTTCATGGGGTACACACTAAACTTCATAAATTGTGGGGTCTGGAGTATATCTGTTTATCTCTAAGCAGGTGACTGTTATGCACAAAGGATTTTCATCTCCCACCCTGTGTATGTGAAAAATGAATTCTGAAAGTGAGCGACTTCAATACAATGTGATTCTCTGATAATAATTGTCTTCGTAACATCGATCGTGTATTGTAGAAGCACAAAGAGCGAAGTTTCGAGGTTAAGCAACTGGCACTAAATAGCAAAGATAGATCAATCTTTAAAGTTATCGACATACATTTACTAGAGTGGCTGTAAAGTATGCTTCACATGCCAAACGTCTGTTAATTCCAACAAGTAACATAAGGTTAAGCAAAATTCAAGTGAAAGATAATTGAGAGTGGTTAAATCAGTTCATGCGTTAATCTCAGTTGTGCACGGAAACCTCATCCTGTCTTATTGGAATTCTCAGAATGTTAGAAACGTTTTCTGAAGATCTTAAAAGATGTGATCGAAAATTGATTTTGAGAATAGATATGAATTCACCCCCATATGACCTTCATACTAATAAACAGCCTAATGAATTTCATTCGTAAATTCTCTCTTTCCTCATGTCTTTCTGGCTGGCTTCAGTACTTTTCTGCTGTTCTTGGTCTTGTTTGTCTCGTTACTTTGCGTAACAACCGTAACCTTCTCATATTTGCAAGAGGTTTCCAGCTGTTCTGTCTATTTGTTGATCTGTTTGCAGTCATCTTCCAGAGATGTGATCCATAACACAACTAATCAGTTTTCTAGATAAGGAATAAGCATAGTAGAAAATTTTCCAGCAGACAACTGCTGACTTGTCGAAAGTAATTCTGTCGACTTTTAATGAGAACCGTTTAATTTATGTTGGTGAAGCCTAATAAATAAAATGAATTGGCTTGTGCTCTTTTATATCCTGATACTTAAGCTGCAAACAACTAAAGTTTAACATACCTTGTTCAAGGACTGCTATGAAGGGTTTCTTTTTGAAAGTAATATATACAATTTCTTCGAAAACGTTGACTAACCCTTTTTTCACCGTTATGTAATTTTACTTTTACATAGGATTTGCTTCATGTGAAGGCTACATCTTCATCAGTGAAACAACATACTACACAATTCTTTTATGAGTTATGGTCGGTGATGCATGTGAAAATGTCATTTTATAGAAACAAAGTGGTTGAAATACGTGAGACATTGAATTCATGGTGTTGTTACATCCTGTCTAACTCAGAAGATGTAGCAACACGATCTCTTACTTGAGTCACAAATACTCCCCATAATTTTGAAATACTTGATTCCATAGATAATGAACCAGTGTTATAAGTTTGAAGTTGCTTGTATGACTGGACCGAAATTACCAGTCTTTATCAAAATATGTGCTCCTGCAAGAATGCTTCAACATTGCCTCCATTTTCAGTTTTGATATCAGTAGTGGATAGTGGGTATAGGTGGAATCTAGGATGCGCATTTAGTCCTATTTTGGGCTCGTCATCATATTCAATGTATCCATTGCACAAGAAATGGCTATCGTGGATTGATGATCAAGTAGATACCGCTCTGGAGTTTAAAGGGATCGATTCGGGGTTCGGGTTTTAGTGGGAACAACATAGCCCAATGGTAGACAGGTACATTTAGCTGACGTTCCCGAGATTGGACGAAACGCGCTTCCTGGCAAAAGATGGTACCATAAAGACTTCATTTTGCTGAAATACATGGTATGTATTGATATATCACTTCTAAAATGTAGTATAATATGACAAAACTACCCATCATCAATACATGTCTGTAAACTTATCACAAAGTAAATCTACTTAAAATACTAAGCACAGTAACTATCCTTCAGCTGGAGTTAAGTGAAGCTAGACAAACAGATGAACAGATAACCTGGAACAAAAGAGTGTCGCATCAAGTCGCTACACTTTACATCCATATGCAAAGAAGAAATATCTGGAAAACAAATGACACAAAAATAGGCAAAAGCGTATCATGAGGCGGGAATAAATAGAAAACTTGTATAAATGAAAATAACAAAAAAGACAAATTGACGTGGAATTGACATATCCTGCTAACAGTCTTCAACTTTTGATTTCTGTCTCATTAACCCAAGTCAGGACAGTCTACATCTCCATACAGCCGACCTTCACTATTCATAATACTTTCAATTATTTTATGATACACATGACAGCTTAAGGCTAGTTTTTAAAAACCTGTTACCAAGTTTAATATAGATGCAGAACTTGGACACTGTGGTAGAATTTAATTCCATATTATATTTGTTTATTTAATTTATAACAGTGATGTAGTATTATTTACTTGACGACGTTCTGAGCATGAATTATTGCTCATAATCATATCAATGTAATCACACTACTTTTGACATCTTTTATAGTTTTGTCACCTCACATGAGTTGTTTTTATTGGTAGTAAAATTTTCCAAATCTTCGGTATAGGTGTTGCATTATTTCTATTACATGTGTTGAGTGTTGATTCGATGAACAAAGATTCAGTAATCAATCTCCCTCTCTACCTATTTATATCGGACTTGAGTACAGCGGTTTTATCCTACCTATCCTACTGTGTCGTTGTGTGTTAATGCATGCTTCGCAATAGCCGGGTTTTTCTAGATTACTTATCTTATTCAGGTCTGTCATTCTATATTTAGCTAAATTCCTATGTTCGGCTATTCTAACTGGGCCCGACCGGCTAGTATGAACAATATACTTGACATCATAGTCATTACCAACTTAGACAAACCTCTATTAACCATAACATACTACACAGATATTAACATTAAAACAAAAGTGATATAGATTTGCGATTGTCAAGCTGTGAGAATGAAATTGACGAGAGTAGTTCGCTAGTTACTTTTTCGTCTTTCTATATGATTGTGCCATATTGTGAATTGAATGTGAGCAAACTGTGATATAGTGAATAAAAGACTACGATTCCAACTATGAAATAAAAGGTAAGTACTTCTTCTGCGGAATCCGAAATCACATGGGAATTCTCCTCAGTCCTATATGGTTTTCATTTATTCAGTAGAGAACATTGTTTTGTGATGAAGGCCAGTATGACACTGATCAGGCTTCCACAGATGACTTAACTGATGACAAATTCCTCTCACCAAGATCTTAGTAGAGTTTGCGGCATTTGAAAATTACTTGGTGTCCTTTTATTCTCCACCTGAAGATTCCAAGTAATAAATATCGTGGAAAATCCTTGAACATCGTAACTTACCTCAATTTCTGTTACTTCTTTTAGTGTACCAACCTTCAGTAATTTACCAGATGGAACAATATCAAAACTAGCTGATCAACTCAATGAGGTAACCTATCGTCCAAATGAATACATTATACGTCAAGGTGCAAGAGGAGATAACTTTTATATCATAGCTGATGGTCACGTGAAGGTAACAATTTATCCAACATCAGAAAATGGAACGATTGACCGTTCGAAAGAACCTCAGTTTGTTCGAACACTAGGAAGAGGTGAATGGTTCGGTGAAAAGGCTTTAACCGGGTAATTTGATTGTATTTTTAAATTATGACTTTGTCGCATCATATTTATTTGTTAATTGTTGATATTCTCTTTTGTGAAAATAACAGTATATATGCAAAACAAACGTGACTGTTCTGGAGGGTTTCTTCAATGACGTTAGAATTCTGTAGTTTTACACTCATAATCAATATGATATGGATATAAACAACAAATTATGTTCGAAACATTCTTCGACGAATAACAAGCAGCATCTAATAACTAGACTAAAATGGGAACCTAAATAATGTTGTGAATCAAGGAAAATCGAACTATTTCGGTAAGAATACTCATGGTTATAGTATTAAGGAACAACTCTTAATGGTGATCATACTGACTGTTATAACTTCATGGTAACCTGGAATCACTGGTATTTCCTCTTAAACTGCAGAGGCAATAGCGATAACTAATAAGACAGTAGGGAGTTAATGATATTCGTTACACTGTTGTTACGACAACGTCGTACAAATATATACGTTTTTCAACGTAAAGAATGCAGTCCGATTTCTGCAATTGTTTTCCGTACACTTTTTAAGACTACTGTTAATCACTTTAACTAGTTATTATCACTTTTGAAATGAAATTCTACAGTCAGTTGAGACAAATGGATCATTCTAAGTAGACAGAAAAAATTTACGGTGAACCTTGATCAGAATTGCATTGGTTTAAGTTCCCACACTTTACAGCAGCATCCAAGAAACGACTCAATAAAAAAAGATATATCAAATTAGATGAAGGAGAATGGGAGAACAAATTCGGAAATGAAGTTTCACTAAAACGTTCAAGCTTTAGAAGATGTCAAAAAGTGAACACATTACCACCACTGTGATCAATTTTCAAACAACTCATCAAAGGTCTCCCTAACGAGGTTGTCCACACTTCCCTGCACGGTTCAGACCAACATTCAGAGGCTTCATTGGCTGGTTACACATCTTGATCTGGCCACCTCAAATCCTCTTCCAAACCATTCCAGCTTTCTCTAGTATGGCACATCGAGGTAGGGAGTGGCTTGGTATGCGAATTACATATCCAAGCCATCTTAGTTGATGAAGATTAACAACCCTATCAATCAACTTACCTGTCTTGCCTAGTACCCTTCACCTGACCTCTACATTGCTCATACGGTGATTCCACTAAAAGTGAACAACGCTACGAAGATATCTGTGATCGAAACCTTGTAGTCGCCTCATGTCTCCTAACTTTAACGGCCGTATCTCATAGCCATATAACAGGAGAGAAGCGATCGCAATGCAAAATAATCATTCTTTAATGGGTAGTCAGATCTCTTGTCAGTCATTGTCAGGGATGAATCAAGTTGGTAAATGTCAACCTAGCCTTCTCTGTCTTGCATGAGATTTCGTCAGCAACTAACTGATTTGGGCTAATGCAGCTTAACAGGTAGGTGAAGTGGTTAACGTATTCCACTACTTAACTCCGTATCGTTATACTGGAAGTTTATTGCAGCAGACCAGTCCTGCAGTATCATCCTAAATTTGATAAGTGTGAAACGCATGCCAAAAGTACACAGATTTATGGCCAACACGTTCAGACGACCCTGCATTTTGTCAACGTCTTCACCCAGCAAGAAAGTGTCATCAGTGTACCTTAAGTCAACCAGATGCCCTTCAGGAGGTAAATGAATTCATATGAAACCAGGCTTACGCAAAGTTATGTTCATTAGTACATATATAAAAAAATTAAAGGGAAGTGGTGTCTGCGCGTATCCCTGGCAGATATCACCAGTTGTTGTCAGTTCACTTGGCAACTCTTCACAAGCGCTTGAATGGCTGCATGAGTTTGATTACAGAGCTTTTATTAACCTTGTGTATTTGCTCTGTACTTGTTTCACACTAAGAAACTGACGTAACAACTCACAGTCGACAGTGTTAAATACCCTCTTAAGATCAGGAAATATAGTAAGAGTCAGTCACTAGTAAGCATGCATATGTGTCCAAAACCTGATGATGGGTGGAGATCTGGTCCATGCGCTCTTACCAGGTCTGAAGCCTGCGTGGTCTTCTCGAGTTTGCTCTTCTCGGGCTCCAGTTTAACATAGGACTACCATGAAAGCTATGGTCTTAGGAACAAATATTAGTCAATCTGATTCTCTCATGATTGTTACTAGAACACTTTTCTCATTTCTTATACACTGAAATAATTTGTACAGCAGGTCGATTTAATGGGACCACCCCTGATTCCCACACAGTTTCAGGTTCGAAACAGTCTTTCCAACTACGAGGATAGTTGAATGACCGACATCCACGTCCCACTTAGGTTCAGGCTGGATGTCGGACAACTGAAGCTATGCTATGGATCAGCTGTAGTGTTTTTCAAAATTTTCTGGGAGTTTATCAGCGTTCTAACCTTTTAAGTGATGGTTTCACTCACCATAGGTTTCTTCTCGCCGATATCCTTAACTAGAAAGCTTAAATAAGTGCAGGGTATAACTTAGTGCTGATGTCTTCTCCACTTCTCTCGCTCTCGTCACCCTTCACTCCTCATGGTCATTGCGATGACTCCTAGTCAGATGACGTTTAAGTTCCTTCTGCTCTTCATTTTTGCCAGAGCGTCAGTCAGGTTGTGGAAATCCGAAGACCTTTTATAAACTTTTAGAGTAGGTTATCAAATGTCCTTATCGCTGTTTTCACAGTAGAATTAATGTTACACCAGGTTTACTCAGGATAAGCATTGCTGTCACCTTCAGATAAATGCTTCGCTTTATTCTTCCTAAACACGTATTCCACGTCCTCATCTTCCTAATGGCCACAGATAGGCTTCACTGTCACCTGTCTCCTAATATCAATATGACGTAGACATACAATTGTCCGTACTAATGCATCACTGTAGTCCGAACACGTACTGTAAAAGAGCGAAAATCCTCTACCGACCCCCTCCGATGATAGTTAGTAGTATTGGGATCTATCTGTTCGAATCGTTGATTTGATGTCGGTGGACACTATATGAAATAGTGTCTCTTCTTATGCCAGAAGTTAGTGATGGCCAGTCGCAAGTGACTGTCAGAACAAAATTGCAGTATATGATCACCGTTGTCAGTTCGTTAGCATAGAATTCTATAGATACCTTCCACAAACTTTTCCGACCGGCTCACCTTCTCTACTTGAGTGCTGAAGTTGTCTGCTACTATGAAAAAATGTGGACGTTTTGCTTTACATGGTAAAACTGACAGCTTATAACAGAATTTATCTTTTAGATCATCCGAATCGCACTCGATAAGTGCGCAAACGGAGATCATGAATAGGCATCAGCTAGTTTCATGTTCCTTCCTATTTCTTACGAATCCATTCAGTCGAACGGCACATAGATAGCTGTTGACTGAAATTCAGTCGGCAAATATAATTTCCACTCAACAGCCTAATGCCACGATTATGGCAGAGAGTTCACTAGGTAAATTTGATAACCATACTTTACTCCTATAAACGTGTCTCAGGAAAATAGCATATATCCATGGCTCCAGATTTCGACATTTCTGGTGAGTGATGCCTTCTGTCCGATTTGGCATTGATTTCGGACATTGAAGAATCCAGAAAAGAAGCGACAGTGATGTCTTAGGAGACTGGAAATGGTGTTTTCATGGCTTGGATCACTGATAATGGTCACAGAGCGAGAGGTTGTGGAAGTTGTAAGAGGTTTAATATTGGTATCAGTAAGTGAAAGCGAATTAGGGGATACAAATATTACCTCAAGTGTTTTTATCTTGCCAAAAACCTTTGTTAACCCTTACATAATAAGTTTTTACCATATTACTTAAATGCCCTTTTTTTTAACTCAGTAAACCTGAAGAGATATTTTACTACAGTAATAGGTATACAAGTGGATATGGTACTGTTTTCACACTGCATTTTTCGAAGAAGAAACAACCTATATACAAATGTAAACTCTTAGATTAAAGGACAAAAACTCAACTGCAGGTTAATTCATGATAACTCGCCTATTTAGGCTGAATTTTAGGTCAGTAGGTCAATTTATAACTGTAACGAGATAACGGTGCCTTCCATAATGAATCACATTGTAGTAGTTGCTGGTAATCGAGGGTACTTTTGTATTATTCTGATGGCTTTATCATACCAATAATGGTGGGTAACAGAGGAGATTAGGGTTTTTAGTGCAGAACTGTATTTCAACATCAATGTACTTAAACTCATCAATTATAAACAAGAAAAAATGTCTCACGGAAATTCAAAAGTTAAACAGGATACGTAAAGTATGTGACTAGTGTTCACGAATTTTTGACCGGTTGATTAACTTATAAAGCGGAGGCAAATATTGTCTCGCTGCTATCTTACGGTTGCGGTGTCGGATAAAGTGATCTTTTAGACTTCTGATATGACATACGATCAACAACTTGGTAGCGGGTGACCACACAATACTAGAAAAGCTGAGTGATATCTATCTGAACAAGCAAATATTCCACTCCGTAAAACAGTTGCTTTTACATTCTACTGATAGATAAATGAGTCATCGGTTCAAGAGTTCAAATTCGCATAATTTTTGCCGCTCGGGTAATAAATTAGCATAGAAAACCTATGCACATGAGATCGTAGGAAGATACTGTACTCCTCAAGAATATCCCTAATGTAGGAACACTGTCATTAACAAGATGGTCTACCGGTGCACATATAATTTATAATAAAACTGAAATATAAAACTAACTTTCAAAATATTTCAGCTTCATTGCTATCCTATATTTAGAACTGTTTCATTCCGAAAAGAGTTTATCCTTACAGAACTAAATTTACTTCTTTTATATACTTAAGCATGAAACTGAGTTAGAAAATATGTTTATTTCAATGTAAGCACTCAGACTGAATAACAGCAGTCAGTTAGTAAATATCAGCATTCATCTTTGCATTACCGTGTAAGAGTTCAAGTTGCCGCATCTCATATCATTATAACAAAATAAACTAAAACTCCACCTACCCATATGGCCCTGATCCACAATCAGGGATATAATGAACTGATTCGACACAGCATTGCACGTTGGAGTAGGCGATGATTACACATGTGTAACTTATGTCCTAGCCACCTTAACTGATGACGATTTACAGCTTCATCAACTGATCGATCTCTCTTACCTCAGAATTTACGTTCAGCTGCTGCATTACTTACATGGTGGCTTTACGATACATACCCAGTGTTACGAAGGTAATGATCTTTGGACATCTGGAGCCCTCTTGCTCTCTGTTCTTAGTAGTTATGCTTCACAACCACACAGTCGTGTAAATATAAGTATTGCGCATTATACTCGATCCTGAACACATAACTGGATATCCGTCCCGAGCCATATGTCCAGTAATTTGGAGAAAGTGAAGACGGACTTTTGTATCCGTGCCTAGATTGATCAGATAAACTACCCATAATAGCCGATTTAACTACTGTAAGTAAGTGAAGTGTTTAGGATTTTCCACTGTTTCATTCTCTACTGTCAGAAAATTTATCAACGCAAACCAGCTTTGAAGCACCAAGTCAAACTTCCGTATTGAAAACTGCATTCTAAACAATCTCGGGCGATCAATTTACGTGTCTATAAAAGTCTTCATCTTGCTGGTATCTTCATGTAATGAGACTATGTCATCTGCCTACTCTAGGCTTACCAAAGAGACCGACTGTTGCCTGTTAAGTTAGAGTCGAAGAGGAAAGCCTCTATAGACACATGTGATAAAGTTGAACTGAAATGGAGAGAAAACATATCCTTCGCAGAAATCGGTCTGCGTAGATAACTCAATACCTCACTATATACTCTGACATGATCACGCTTTTTCAGTTATAAAGCCTGCAGCAACAAGATGTACTTACTCAGAACCTCTTTCAACGAGAGGGCCATAAACTCTCTTGGTCAGTATGCTCAGTGGCACCTTCAAGTTATGATATACAGCTAATGTCAGACATCGATAAGTTCCTTCGTAATCCGAAATATTGTGGATACACCCAAGACCATAATTAACCGCTTCACCAACCCAACATAGCCTGCTGGCTGCCCTCGTTTCAGGTTATGTATTGCCTTCATGACTAGTGAAGGAGTTGAAGGCACCACCTCTATACTCTGTAGAAAAGAAGACTGGATAGCAGGATACAAAAGAGTAGTTGGAGACTAGCTGAACTGTTTCTAGTTGTGTTCCACCATCTTTGAAATCACCTCTCCTGCAAGTGAATTGCCAGCCTATCCTGGAGCTTTATCATACTAAATGGTAGTGTAGTCTTCATTACTCTTCTGTAATAAACAGACTATATCCAATCTCAAGTAATGGAGATTTTAGACTATAATGCATCTGTTGACTCTTTTAGTGTCTGTGTGATGATGCCATTTCTCTTTCATTGCTCTCATCGGAAAAACTGACAATATTTATATAAGTAGGGGAATTGTAGTGATCGATCCCATTTGATTGAAACAGCTTTGACTTTCTTGATAGCGTCAGGTGTAGTCTTTACTATCAAGGGAAGGGAAACGATATATGTCAATACACAAGCCGTTATTTCAGATGAGTATTGTTAATTTATGATCAACCTTTAAACTATTAGATTCGATCTGTTTGGTTCATTCATACAGAAGAGGTTTAGAAATTTTCTCGTCAACTTACTCTATAACTATAGCTTTTTTTTAAAGAGTGAGTTACTTTTCTAGGTGTAATACATCAGATAAGGTTACTCAAAAACGAAATGAAATCAAACAGCTATCAAACAAAGTACTAAAAAGAGACGAAGTGTTCTGACCTCTTTGACTTCAGCGGCTTTACAATGACTTTTCAGTCGACAGATCTGCACTTTCACTCAGTAACAAATGGATTAGATTGTGATCTATGAAGTAAGATAGTAAACTTTGTTAAATTTGTCCTCTGATGTAAAATGAATTTCTTTCTTTTTTCTTTTATTGTGTGTTATATGTAGTGATAACTTACGCACAGCCAATATAATTGCAACTGGAGATGAAGCAGTAACATGTCTCTCTTTAGATCTTGAGTAAGTTTTTATTTTCTTCTTTCATATGTGGCTGTTGATTGGTTCAAACCTTCCCAGTTATTGTTCACTTTCTGATTCTTTATAAATTGAGAGGAATAATGTACAGTCCAAACCTCACTGCAACTATTTAGTCATCTGGAACCTAAAGTTAACGTAACGAGTGCAGTATCTTCAACATAGATATGAATCTTAGCAGGAGTATGTTCTTTCACAAGGTCCTACAGATTTAAAAAAGTTCAACGCAAACAATTTAGTTTCATAACTGTTTGTTAGTGATGTTATAACCCGAATAAACCGATACGTGTGGATGGATATCACAGGCTTGGACTGACAACTTCGACACTGTCATTTGACTCTGATTATTCGTGCATCTTACCGTCTGAATGTCATTGTGCTTGCTGAGCATTACCAGTACCTACAAATCACCAACTAAATTGAAATCAAGAAATTTTTTCGATCTTTAAACTATCAATCTTTTTTTCCCCTCCTACTATACGATAGTAGACAATGACGAATGCACAATATCCTTATATTACATGCCGTTTGAGCATTACACATACATAGCTAAATCGTACACGGCTGAATGATGTGTTAGCTAAAAGTTTTATAAGCTGAACCATATAGTCGCAATACAACAAAATAATTCTTAAATAAAATGCTTTTTAAAATAAGTAAAATAAAACGGTTGATATTGATTACTTGGGGTGCCTATTTTTATTTATTTGGCCCTTTAGGACGGCTGAAATAAGCTATCAGCTAATTTCGGTCTGCATTATAATTCAATTGGTGTTGTGTAATCTCATTTCATAGAGATTGAAAACATCAGCATTACCGTAAGGATAAATGTCCAAAATTTTCTACATGAGTCATATGTCTTTTCCAGTAAATAAAACGGAAATATCTTTTATATGCTTAATATCGTCACAAGGCCTCAATTGTACACTTGTATATGATCGTACAGAGTCTGAGTCGTCATCTTAGATGCTTCAAGTGAAATTTATTGAAACTGAATTACTACGACACTTTCTCAACAATAATGAGTGGTACATTTCAAAATGGCGAAATGTAATGAATATACGTATCAAGCTTGAATCTATCCCTCATATCCAGTATGCTGAAGTTAGTGGTTTTCAAATCACATTATCAACCATTCTGTTAACAGTATGAACCAAAATATTGTCTACCTGGGTGTCGGGCTCTTCGAACGATAACTGATTATTCAATACAAAATGCACGCTTCACCTCCTCCCCCCCTCCCATCAATGAATCTCATATATGACTACCTACAAAATAACAAAGCTCTCAACTTTTGAAATGAGGTATATCATAGAATTCAATGACGGTAAGCTTTTGCATACATCAGAGAAAAA
Source organism: Heterobilharzia americana (assembly GCA_944470555.2). NCBI lineage: Eukaryota > Metazoa > Platyhelminthes > Trematoda > Strigeidida > Schistosomatidae > Heterobilharzia > Heterobilharzia americana. The sequence goes on along the minus strand of OX104132.1, from coordinate 28,227,933 downwards.
TAATGGTTTTCGAAGTAAATTTCTTTCAAAACATTACTAAAAACACTTTCAGTAGGCTAACATGAATAAATTATTAAAACTACTCTTAGTCCTGTATATTTTGATTGCTAGATCATACAATCTACTGATTGGGGATCTGGATGGATTGAAGCGACGCTATTCTCAAGTAAAGCCAGAAGAAATAAAGTGAGTTTTCAGAATACAAAGACTTGAAAAATGAACACTAACAAAGAACTTAAATATAGGCTAGTGGATTAATTGTGTTCACTTTTTGTATGCTTACTTGAATTATGCCAGTAGTATAAATATTGACCCGAAAATTGATGGGTCATAAATTTTCCGAAGTTGCGAAGTGACCCCAAATGCTTGTTAAATGCATGTTGTTGTTAATTTGTAGCTCCCTTTGTACTAGTTCAAGTGTTGCCGGGGTGTTTGGGTGTATTTTCCTAAACAGTGTACCTAGGAGTTTTATCGAATACTCTGTGAATTAACTTTTTAGGTGTTTATTTAAACTATCAGAAAAGATCTGAACGATAGTAAGTGTATTTCATTTTCCAGACCTAATAAAAACTCATTTTCCACTTCCCAATACACTATGAAAAGTTTTCGGGACGAAAATAAGTTGGCGAAAAGTCGAATACAAACTGCCTACCATCTGTTTTCACTGCCTTTCATTCAAATTTCATTCTAGTAAGAAAACGTAGGAAAAAGTAGGTATCCAGCCACAAGCTAAAACATACGTCACTGTGTGTTGCTCGTAGCCACTATTTGCTGAGACGTGAAAATGATTATGATGTATTCAGCAACAATAAAGAAACCGAGCAATATGTTATATCTGTATGGAAACAATAATTAGGGCTCAAGATCACTTGAAGTAAGTTTTTTCTCCTTTAAAAAGGCAAAGGAAATTTTTAATTTCTTTTGCTGGAAATAAAGTCTTTGGATGCATATTCAGAGAGTATACAACTTTGTCAGCTGTGTGTAACTGATATAGCTATCTAGTCGTCAGTGCTTAGCACTGATCAAATTCCACCGACCAAAACCGTAATGTTTCTTTTAAGCTAAGCAATGCGATGCCGGGATATACTGCATTTTCATATAGGCTGTTAGCAACCTGTGGGTAGGATACCAACAGCCTAGGGTTCGCGCTTGTTGGCACTCATCAGTAAGGCTTATATGCATTAATGAGCACACTCATATTCATTCAGTGATTCAGACCTGTATTACCTAGTGCTGAAGTTAGAGACTCTACAATTAGGCTATTCCAGATCCGACTAAATCCCTATTAGACCACGTTATGTACATGACAGGCAAGAAACTTAGATTTAAGGTTCCATACCTACAGACTACTAGCACTTATATGGAGCATGTTTAAACCATCTTCAGTTAGCTGTGAAACATCCAAAACCTCATTTTAGTTTCTGTGAATTTACTGTAAGTAGGAGTGTTTGAATATCTTACAAAACATTAACAACATATATATGTATGCAAACGATTATTTATATTCAAATGAACGTTGACTAACTGACTAGCATTACTAGTATCAATTCTGAAAGTAGGAAAATCATTAAATGGTTATTTTGTGAAACTAGTGACTCATAGTGCACGCAAAATGATGATGACAGAAGTGCAAAAAATAAGTCAGAAGGAGCTACTTTTTGACACAAAAAATGATATTAAAAGACGATGGAAGATAGACTTCTGACAGTAGTTGATAAATACGTTGCACAAACAAAGAATGAAGAAGATCCGAAACGAAAAATAATATATATCGAGACTGACAGTAAAGTAATAAGGTGAACGAGTAAGATTATCATTTTGATTCTCTGAGATAGCCGTGATTAGGCACATTTATATTGATATTGCTTGATGAGGATGAAATTATTTGGATAATGGGTTGGGATGAGAAAACCTGACTGAGCAGCCAATGTGAAGACGAGCGGATAGTTATGCATCACCTATTCTTGTAGAAGTCAAGAAGAAGCCAATTAGTAACTGATTCTTGTAGCTCAGTTGGTAGAACGCCACGCTGGTATCCTGGAGTCGACGGGGACGAATCCGTCCACCACCCAAATTTCCATTTCACCTTCACTCGTCTCCCAGTATGAAAATAGAAGAGTTTAGGTGTCAGACTTGTAAGACTTCGCTCTTACTGAGTTTTGATTGATATGTCTAGTTTGCTGAATTGAGTTTGATTGCTAGGCAATGAGTCACACATATTGTGCGAGTGTTAATGATACTACTTGGCTGCCGAGACCTTAGTAAGTGTAGCTAGATTCAACCGAGGACTGTTCGGTTGAAAACCACGTTACTGGGAAAACAGTCATCACTTATAATGTAAGACATTAAAAAAGGTAACCACGTAGTGAGAAAGAGAATGTTCACTAACGGAGATGAAATTAAGATAAAGTCACTGTAAAACGTAACATCTTTACTGCGAATTGTTCTTTGCTTTGATATCATAACTAAACAATACCCTAATTTAAGGAGTGTTTTTGTTTTGTAATTGACAAAAGAAGGATTATCATATTGACTATCTGAGATAGCTGTGGTTTGTCAGGCTTGTTTGTATTGATACTGGATGATGACTAAAGTTGAAAAGAAAGTTCGGACCGTGGCGGGATTCGAACCAGCTCGTAGCTCCGTTGGTAGACTAATGAGGCAGTAATCCGATGATTGATGGTCTGAATACGGCCGCGGTCCAAATTTTCTTTTCACCTTCAATCACCACCCAGTATCAAAACAAAGGATTACTGAAATCAAATACTCTCAAAAAATTAATCCCGGCTCTCTTTAGATTTATGTAACACTAAAAATAAACAACGAATCTAAGCTTCATCGACTGACTGCATTGTTGCCATTATGAGTTGTGGGAAAATGGATCAACATTCTGCTAGCAATCAGAAAACATCCTGCCGAAGAGTCTATGGAATTTTCCTCTGTTATACTAGCAATCTTGTATACCTTCAGTCTAGATCTAATCTAAGAATATACTTGGATGAATTAACTTTATGACTTTCTGTATTTCAGTCTTTTAGCCAAGGCAGTAAAATGAAGAGTTCAGCTTACGTAATAGAGTTGACAGTCACGTATTATTCATATCACTGAGTGTTCACTATCTTCAGAAAAGAATGAATATAGTATCACTGTGAACTCTTTAAAGTTTATAAACAAAACAATAATCGCTGTTCAGGATAATTTCGTGCTACAAAAAAGCACTGAGACTATGTAACCATCAAATAAGTTTTGTACAAAACGAGTTATGAATATTTTGAAATAAACAAAGATTGTACACGATATGACAATCCTAACGATATTCTGCACATTTACTGTACCATATACTTGAGTTTACATGAGATTAACTTTCTTTATTTATTCAGACTACTTCATAAGTGTTACTTCACAAAAAATCTAATATTTTTCATAAGCATTTGTAAATAACTCCTTGTGGACTAAACGGCACTTAGATGCTCGATATACTTCATTATTTGTGACTGCTGTGTTGTTTTTTCAACTTTAGACCAGTGTACAAATTTTGAATGGATCCCCATAGTCCATAATGCTGATAATTTTATTTTGTTGTCGTTATTACTCAAACGAAAGCTAAGTCCAGTTGCTCCTTCTTTGAGTATTAGGGACAGTTTCATCAGGTTGTTCTTAAACTTTTGTTTTCAAGCTCGTTACATTTCTCTCGTTCTCTGTATTGGTAGTTTTCTGCTTGTTTACTTACTTAAACTGATTCAATTTCGAGCTGTGGAGTACTAGGATGAGCTGTGTTTTGAATGATTTTGAAGCAGTAGGAATTCTGTCTTGCCTTCAATTTGAGATTATCACACAAAAGGTTTCATTGTTCATTTTTTGCATCTCTCGTTGTCTTTCCTTCAAAGCTTTCTGCATTCTCAAAAGGAGTTCTTGTTTCTTCTGATCAGCGAACCACACAAAGTTCTCATTTGATGACTTCTTAATGATTGATTCATATTTGTTATCTAGGTCGATATCTATGCTAATTTCATACTCAACTGGCGGTTAGGATTCCTGTTTATTATCCAGTAGGGCAGCGTTTCATTCTATGCGCGGTAGGGACTTTTAATGCTAAGAACTCCAAACAGCATTAAAATTGTTGGGAATAAAGTGGTTATTATTACTAATGCAGCAGCTGCGGGAATTTTTTCCGATAACCTCAAAGCTTTTTGACAAATTTCTGGCCATACTAATGAACGTGTTAGGAAGTAAGCGATTCCGTCCCTCATTGCCATGTTATTTCTGTAAATCGCGTTGCTGAGTAGTATCGTGAATTCGTTCAATATAATAATTGCTGTATTCCTTCAACCTGTTTTATGTTTGAATTTATTCTTTATTCCTTGATAACTGAATCTACATGGGATTTCCTAGAGAAATTTGCTAGATTAAAAAAAACACTTATTCGAAGCTCCTTCCTTAAGTTTTTCTCTTTTACTGAGGTTATTTTGGTGTATTAAAGCAATACCGCTTTATTTATTTCACTTGACTCCCGATGGAGTATTTGGCTGCGGTTTTCTTTATAAAGCTTACTGGGTTACCATTCATTTTCTGACAATATTCCATGACTTGCGCACATTTCAGTAAGCTGATGTATGTTGAGATCATTCTTTGCTGAAGATCTAGTGCAAATAGCTGTGACCTCCAACTAAAGAGGTGTTGCAGTCTTTATAGACACTACAGTTCCGTCTGAATATTCAAACAAATTTCCTGACGTAAACGGTAAAGGAAACCAACTTGTGATTCCCTATTGATTGTAGCAGATATGTTATGGAATGTACTGACTATATTTATCCTAATAAAAACACACTATTTTCAGATCGAATTATCAAAAATGTAGACTGTAATACTATAGCAGTGTTCAGTGTTTCATCTCAAAAATTTCTTTTTAGATTAGGAGAATTTAAAACAGAATATCAAAATATACAATTAGATGATTTACAAATTATTTCTACTTTGGGTGCTGGAGGATTCGGTCGTGTTGAACTTGTGAGTAATATTCTGAATAAAAATGATTCAATTTTTAATGTATACTGCTGAATCCCTTCTAGAAAACATCGAATTATTTCAGAGATGGGTCAAATGTCAACGATACCTCTACAATTTTCAAAAAACAACAAATAGATTCACAGGAATTTTATTTATTGCATTTTATGTTTTCAAGTTGTTATTCATCATAGACTGACACCAGTTGGAGGAACAAATGGAGCCTAGGATCACTGGACAGCTGTTTCGTCCCGCTTGTATAGGACTCCTCAGCAGTGCGCACCCACGACCCCGCCAGGGGTAGAACTCATGACCTTCGGGTTCCGCGGCCGGCACATTACCATTGAGCCAGTGGGTCAGAATCCAATCGCTCATATTTCCAACTTCTGTTAACTCACGATATAGTGCAACCGCCACCCAATGTCATCGTTGAGTAACTGTCCTCACGACCGGTTCAATTGAATTTTGAGGGAGTTGTGGGGACTAGCTTCAAGAGGCAGTCCTGAAGTTCCAGTGAGAAGTCGTGACCGGTGGGGGCAAAGCCTGATGGTTGTGAAGACAGTTACTCAACGATGACATTGGGTGACGGTTGCACTATATCGTGAGTTAACAGAAGTTGGAAATATGGGGCGATTGGATTCTGACCCACTGGCTCAATGGTAATGTGCCGGCCGCGGAACCCGAAGGTCATGGGTTCTACCCCTGGCGGGTCGTGGGTGCGCACTGCTGAGAAGTCTTAAACAAGCGGGACGAAACAGCTGTCCAGTGCTCCTAGGCTCCATTTGTTCCTCCAACTGGTGTCAGTCTATGATGAATAACAACTTGAAATATTTCCAAATCCCCACAACTCCCTCAAAATTCTGTTTTATTAAATTCATATTTGAAAAAATATTCATGTTTGGTCTTAAGGAGCAGTAAATTTGTAATGTGCTTTGGATAAAAACCTAAGGAAATGATAAAAAGTGGTCCAGCCAAGAGACTTTTTTCTTTGACTTCATTCACTAAGTTGAACAATTGCAATCATGTACAGCTTTTGGTAAGAATGTGCAATTTGTTTCCTATTTGAAAGTAGTTAGTTAAGCACAGCAAAAAGCAAAATAACTAAAAGGAATGTAATATCGTTCTCATCAATAAAGAGGTGGCTATCGTGCTTCAGTGGCCCAGCAGATAACGCTTTGGCGTTTGAAGAGATGGGTATGAGGTTCAAGTCTCAGCAGGAATAACATCATTCATTGTGGTGCAGACGAAGCCAGTTGATGAGTCCCAGATAGGACAAAACGTGCATCTTAGATTCCTCTGCTAACCACAACCAAGTAAATTATCGTAATTAATATTCGGGCAATATCGAGCCACCCACATAGGGACCTATATACCAACAAAGGTCAGACACTTCGATCCAGGATAACAACGGAGAATTACTACTATGTCAACAAATAGTAAATTAATAAAAGTGTTTATAAGTGGTATTCATCATGCACTGACATCAGTTGGGGAACCGTTGAAATTTTGGGAGCACTGGACACCTGTTTCGTCTTAGTATGGGATTTCTCAGCAGTACGCACCCAAGACCCCGCCGGGCAGGGGTCGAATTCAGGACCTTCAGGTTTCACGGCGAATACGTCAATCATTCAATCATTGGGTCGGTTTCCAGTGGTTCACAATTTCTAACCTGTGGGGCCAACCAGTCGGAAGTGAAGTTGATGCTAACTGAAGACCTTGGGAGATAGTCACGCCATGTCGTGAACTGACACTAGTAGGAAATTGTGAACCACCGCGAACCGACCCAGTGACTGAGTGGTTAACGCTTTTGCCGTGAAACCCGAAGGTCCTGAGTTCTATTCCTGGCCGGGTCGTGAGCGCGTACTGCTGAGGAGTCCTATACTAGGACGAAACGGCTGTTCAGTGCTCCCAGGTTTCCAATGGTTCCCCAACTGATATCAGTCCACGGTGAATACTACTTCTAAATTCAAAAAATCCTCATTCACGACAAGATACTTAATGAATAAATTATCACTGTGAGTACAGCAACAAATAATTGTTTATATTATATAAAAAATAAATAGGATGGAAGAATTAACAGGAGGGAGTGTTCTGAAACGCTAAAAATTAAAACCCTGAAAAGAAAAGGGTTGAACAAGTCTCTCTTGTATGTAAAGCTCCTTTTTTCCTATTTGAATTACCAAAGTTTCAGAGATACAAAACAGGTGAATGCGGAATGGCTTTGGCGCGTCTGTTCTCACTTTTTAAACAACTTTATATTAGGAGGTTTCTGTTGAAACTGAATGACCAGTTTCAACAAGGTGTTCAATTATCGTACTTGTTATAAGTCTGCTGTTGCCTCTTTGTAGCAACGAGGGATAGTGTTCTTGAACCCTTTTAGATAAGACTCGCACCAAATTACCGGTATACCTAGCGCCACAGGAACAGGTGAACTGATATTCAGACATAGACATGACCATATACGAGATATAATCCTTCAAATATTTACTAAGCAAAGACTGACTACAGAACACTATTGTGTCAATTGCTGCAAAGAAATTTCTCTTCAGAGTGTCAGCAGTTATACATTTTTGAAGTCAAGGTTCATATTTAACATCATTTTTGATACGAAAATCGAGTTAAATCTTGGATGTTTCAGTCTGGTGTTTTTACCTTTGACCCTAGGTAAATATTCGTTTTCGATCAAACGTTTTCCTAGAATGTATACCTCCACTTATAGCAGCTGGGCTTCAAATTCATCAGACGGAAGTAGCAAGGGAAATAATTAAATTTCTTTTCTGACCAATAAGTTATTTTGACTGCCGCACTGAACTGCAACCTTTCACCTTAGGTCACTTTGACTGAATAATATCATAGGTGAAAAACACTGAAGATCACATATTCCTATCTCAATGACATAATGCATAAACTGGTGATTTCCCTTTTCACCACCTCTTATCAGAAAGTAAACGTAGTTCGAATCACAACGAAACCTAATTATGACAACAATGTAAGCAGACTGACTGTTAGAGAATTCACATGAAGATACAAGAGGAAATGGAAGATTAGATTGTTGTTAATCATCGAAAACGCTTCATGAGACAATCCAATAGTCAAGACACATTTTGTTGAATATAACTCAATGATTCATTCGTAGTAAATGATTACCATAAAAAAAAGAAGAGTTGATCATTCTATGCATCACTATGTCGTGTTCACATTTGGAATGTCATTTTTGCAAAGATTTGTTTGAATTAAAGTAAACTAGGCATACTTAGTAGTTCCCATCCTAGATTGGTTGCATTCTTCAACATTCATTTTTCACCGCAAAGAATTCAAAGATACTTCCATATTTAAGAAAATGCATGTAACATGAGACTTTTTAATTTTTATTTAGAACGAGACATATAAGTGACAAATACTGTTTTCAATGAGATCCTCTTCAGGCTTTACTCTAATACAAATAGCTTTATATATATATATATATATATATATATATATATATATATTATCAAACGAATCATGTAGATTTGTCGGTTGATGTGATGTGTTTTAAAATAACGATGGTGATAATAATATAAATAATAATAATAATGATACAAGTGATAACGTTGACTAAAGCACATTATACTCTACATTACATGTGCTTTAGTCAACGTTATCACTTGTATCATTATTACTACTATTTGTATTATTATCACCATCGTTATTTACATGATGGGAATTTTTTATTTAAAGATTTGCGATTTGCTTCAAGAAACTGATTATGTAACTGTTGTTCATCCAGTAGATAATTTGTCTACATAAACTCCTTGCAAAGCTACTCAACCAGTTCTTAGCTAATTTTGTAATTATCATATTTGACTGTAATTATAAGCGACATAGTTGAAAGGAAACTGTTTGATAATTTCCACTATTCCATTTTCCTATTGTAGCAGTAAAAGTAGACTAACTAACGCAAGAATTCAAGACATTAGATTTTATTAAGGTACTTTCGAGGATAAGCACTGGAGTAATAGCATATGTGGACAAAAGGAACCTGCTTCACTCATTAGTTGCTAATTTATTCTGTGGTCATGTTTCTAGACTTTTCAGATTGAAGTGAAGTGTGTGGATAGATAATCAATTAATGGAATGGGGGTCATCTAACAACTAGAACATTTTAGTTCGTTGCGGAGGTATGCAGTTGCCATTAGGAACCAAAACACTATACTTATATGACCTGCCTCAAAGTTACAGAATTTCATATTTACCAGTCTCCTTGGAATATAGGATCATTAGTTTTAAACAAATGATTTCCAAAGGCTACTTCAGAACTTACCAGTCACAAGATTCATGGTTATAATTAAGACTTTACGCTATAGATTAAGTAATTTTAACATTCGAGCATTATTTATTGTTTTTTTCAATTATCTGTACAGGTCTGTGTAGATGGTGATAAGACAAAAACATATGCTTTGAAAAAAATGAAAAAACAGCATATAGTTGAAACTAAACAGGAGGAACATGTGATGAATGAACGTAATATCATGCTACATACTGACTCCCCTTTCATTGTACGGTGAGTTCAATTAGTTGTAGACGTTAATCTACTGTTTGAAATACACTGAAAGTAGGGGAAACATACATTTTAGTTTTCTTCGTAATGACTAAAAAATGTTATACAACTCTTTGCAAGACATTTATCAGCATCATAATTAGTAGTCAGCGGGGACTGATTGATTTTCAGGTATTTTTCATTGTGAACTAACATCAAGCAGGAAAAATGTGGTACGAAATTTAGGCGTTATATAAGCTCAGGTAAATTGTGAACGATACTGCTGAAGGCTCACAGTAGTCAGAAAAATCTTATCGCAGTAACAACAATAATAATAAAAGACAATTTTAATGGTATTGAGGGAAACAGGACGGAGAAGAAAGGAACAAATGTTTATTATCAACATCTCGTACAGTAGTCATGAAATATGGTACACCTTGCAGTAAGACAGTCATCTGCATAATATGCTTCATTTCCTCTTCTACTTCTGTCTTGATTGGCTCTTCATACGCTTGCATTATCTCCTGCATTTCTCTTGGCGGAATCTTTACCTATTGTAGGTAATTCCCTATGATTTCTGCCACCCTCCGAACATATACTACCTATGTCCATTTTGATCAGCAACGCCCACTACAGTAGTAGTAGTGTGAGTAGTAGTAGTAGTAGTAGTGGAAGCATCAAAGATTTAACTACTTTTGTACTTGTAATTCAAAACAATTTAGATCCATTAATGTTACTTCCTGGGATCTTTTACTGAGAGCATCCCAGGGATATATTGTATATCGTAGCACTTTTTACTCAACTAATAGACGTGACCTGTTGAGTCTTAAAGAATTTTGAAACGTTTTTGTTCAACTAAAATCTAGTTATTACATTTTTAGCTTGCATATTGTTTCTCTTTTCAATATTAGATTATGTAAAACATTCAAAGACAAAAAATATCTTTATCTACTTCTTGAAGTATGTCTGGGTGGTGAACTGTGGTCACTGTTAAAAGAAAAGTAAGTCAACATTGTTCTGAATGACTCCATAAATAATTCAAATGAGTGAGGTTGTTTCATTCAAACACCATATTCTTACCATATATCACTGAATCAGAAAACTTTATGATGATTATATTTTGCTTACTGTGAAGAATATTTGCTACCCAAAAGTTATGTAGAGCCAAAGAACAATTCACATTCTACAGTGAAGATAGAAGTTACAAGTAAACCTCTTGTTGAAATATGCTACTGTTATTTTGATATACTTTATGTATTCAAATCAAACCTTGTAGTCTTTTTAAGATTTTTAAGGTTACCTTGAGTAGATTCAGGTAGGCTTCACACTATTTACCTTGAACTCACTAAACCTTATCATAACCGTTTCATAACTGAACAAAGGTGTTTCAAGCAACTGATGGGTACCCTTTTATAATTCAGACAGCCTACTAATCATGTTCTTATTTTTACCGTCAAAGAAAAAAGTAACTGATAAGCGATGTTGTCGGCTACATAAAGTTAACATTTATTTATACTCGTCAGTAGCATAAATGACGCAACTCCTCTCCACGAATTGCTAACGCTAGTTAGTGAATCAAAATGATGCGAATTACACTCCAAAGTCTTCAGAAGGCAAAATAGTTAATACGAAACTTAAAGGTTTATCATACTCTAGATTGAGGACTTAGGAATACTTGTTGTGAAATGATTTTATCATATGTCGTAATCGTCTCAGGAAATTCAAACCATAAACGCTTATAATATTTCTTAGTGTCACTGAAAGTTAATGACTCCTAAGACTACAGATGATATAAAACTAGATTACAGAATTGATCAACTTTCAAGAATATAAATAAGACGGATTATCCTAATTAGTCCAAAGCTTATACTACTACCTATAAAAATAAGTAGGTCAAAAATAAATGTAAAATAAACAAGTGATTAGGCTCAATAAAGCCAAAGAATCAGTCTGTAACTAAACTTTGAACTCGAAATTCTATAACATTGCATGTATTCAGACCTATTTTAGGATATTCTATTGCGAAATTATTACTGTTAGTTCACAAGGCTAAACCCTGAGGATTAACATTCTCTATCGTCAGATAATTCATGATGTAAAACTATCTTAATACGATGTTGTTAAGTGAGAGTTATCTAAAGTATCAGCTGGGATGAAGTCATAGACTGAGTACTTTCATGGAAGCCTCAAACAACATAGCTCAGTGCCATTCAACAGAAAATAGACAATTTAAATGAATTGAGAATTTTATTAGCGTCTATATATTAAGAGGTGAAATTCTATTACTAAGTTAAATCAGCTAGTGAACACCTTGAAACCGATAAGAAATAAACAACTGTTTTATGTACATTATTGACAAAATCATTTGAATTATCTGGTAACTTTTCTTATTTTCTGGAGATCCTTGGTTCACACTTATAGGTGATTTTATCTGCTTTCAAAATAATAGACTGAACAGTTCGGTGACAATATACAGGAATAAATTTCTTATACTTTACGGCATCTTGTCACATATCAATATATTCTGTCTAAAACTGATGATAAACATTTAAAATAATTCTGCATAGTCTAAGCAAGTGGATAAAGTTTAAAATATGGATAAAATAAAAACTTCTGAATTCATACAAAACAACGTAAGAACTATTTAGTAGAGTTTGAAGATAGAATGGTGTAGTCAAGATTTTGCAGACAGAGGGTCAGAAATCCTCCACAACATTATCAAAAATAACACTGGTCACTTACAAAGGATGACACTGGAACCTGGGGTAATTTTTAATCATAGGATAACATTTACTTTATTTCAGGGAAAGAATTACCATCTTGTTTACTCTAAACTTTTAAAATTTCAAAAAAGATAAATTTAGTGGCTACTATCACCTAGAGATTGTGGCATACATTCCTCTGGAAAGTTGGCAAAATCTGAGAATGAATTTTATTCTTAATCCCTCCCAATACATCTATTATTTGAAAACTAATTTTGAAATCTATGTTATGAGATGCACCCAACACATGCAATAGAAATGACACAACACTCATACCAGAGATACGGAAAAGTTTACTACCAATAAAAACAACTCATGTGAGGTGACAAAACTATAAAAAGAGATGTGGAAAGTGGTGTGATTACATTGATATGATTATATGCAATAATTTATGCTTGAAAAGTCATCAAGTAAATAATGCTAGATCACTGTGTGTCATAACTTAAACAAATTTAATATGGAATTAAATTCTAGCACAGTGCCCAAGTTTTACATCTATATTCATGAGATACTTTGTTTCATGTTTTGCTTTATGCCTGACAAGTCTTTCATTATAAAAAGATATATATTCCAGCTAAAACAGTTTTTTTCCTCCTGGATATACACCGACATTAGTTACCTTGACATTTTTCTTTTATATTTCAATACATATCGATAGGTTTTTCAGTTCTTTATGATGAACATTTTGCTCGTTTGCAGCTATAGAAGTACCATCTTTTCACGAGCTTAATTCAAAGTTTTGTGTATCCGATAAGATTTAATTTATCGACTAATGCTACTTTCATTAAAGTCAACGGTTTCTACTTCTATGTATGTAAACAATAAGTTCATATCATTGACATATTTCAGAAAAATGTATAAAATACTCAAGTGATATTTCATACCAGCCTGAGGTATTTTAACAGTCACCACACCTAATTGCTTTATGGCCCCTCGTAGATGTTTTATTTCTCGTAAACAGCGATTAGATTATCTCTGTCTCACAGGTAAGTGATATTATCTAACGAAGTTCACTATTTAAGCCCTTCTCTACTGTTAAAATCCAGTCCATTTACATGTGTGATTATTGCTATTATTTTTCCCTTGGGTTCCTAGTGGAACATAGGGATTCAGTAGCACGCCTCCATCCCACTGTCTTCTCTGCAGTCTTTTTAATCTAGCTCCACAACTGTCCACAAGCTTTCATCTCTTCCAACTCGCCGTTTTCACTTTGGATTTCACTCGAGGGCCTGGCGCGCGATGTCCCAAGCCGTGCTTCCCATTGCATGCCCAATCCATCTCCACTCTCTTCTTCGGGTGAAAGCTTCTTGGTTGGTTCGTTCCTACAGTTCCTTGTTGCTTATTCTTACCATTCTGGCCATCTGATCTTTAGTATCGAGCTAGCGTAGGCAGCTGTTGATGAATGTCTGTAGTTTGTTAGAAGTGCTTTTCGTGACGCCCCAAGTTTCTCAACTATCACACAGCAGAACTGACTTGATTGAATCGGTGTTGAAAATCCGGATCTTGTTCTTTTTGCTGAGTGCAGTAGATCTCCAGACTGATTTCAGATCAATGAAGAAAGGCCTGTCTTGCTGCCTTTTTGGTCCTGGTTTTGACATCCTCGTCTGTGCCACTGCTGCCTGTAGTTGAAACGATGCTGCTTTGTCTAGGTAGGTGAAAGAGACAACTTCCTTAAGTTTCTCCAGTTAATGGTGATTGGTGCTTGTTGTTGACGCTGTTGTTTGTTTGGTATCTTCATCACCTCCGTCTTCTCTACGTTCACTTAAAGTCATGTCTTCGCTGCTCCTTCTGTCAACTTGTTGGTTTTCGCCTGTAGATCTTTCAGTTTGTGCGACATTAGACGTAAGTCATCATTGGCGAAATCCAAATAGTTTAGGCTCTTTTCATCGGTCCAGCCAGCGTAAGCCCCTCTTCTCACTCCTCACGGTTCGCTACACGATCCAGTCGACCACAATCAGTAAGATTATGGGTGGTAATAGGCGGCAGCTTTGTCTTACTTTTGTCTTCACTTCAAAGGCGTCACTGAGCTTTCCACTGTGGATCACTTGGCATGTGGTGTCTTCATATAGCTTTCGAATGAGGTCGATAAAGATTAGTGGTACTCCGTAGAGTTGAAGTAACTGTCAAATTACTTCTCGGTTGACCCTGTCGAAGGCCTTTTCAAAGTCGATAAATTTGAGGTAAAGAGATGACTGCCATTCTATACTCTGTTCATTGATGAGGCATAGCGTTGCAATTTGATCGGCACATGATTTGTTTTGATTGAAACCAGCCAACCTGCTCTGGTCGTAATTTCGAATCCAGTGCATTCTTTAGTCTTTCTAGTATGATGCGGCATAATATTTCGCTCTGGGTGGACAGGGGTGGAGCATGATTTCTCGCCAGTTCTTTCAAAGGCTTAGATCGCCCTTCTTTGGGGGTCTGACAAGGTAGCCCTTCTTCCAATCAATCGGCAGGTACTTTTCTCACCTTCCTTCCTTCCAAACCTTCTGCAACAGTGGTGTCAACATGTCCGCTGTTGTCTCTACATCTATTTTGAGTGCTTCTGGAGAAATTCCATCTAGTCCTGTTGCTTTCCCGGATTTCGGCGACTTTATGGCTTTCACGACTTCACTTCTGCTTCCGTCGGAGGGCTTGTGTTCAGTGATAATTCTGTGGCCGGGCTGATGGTAGTATTTCTGGAGGAGATGTCGTTTGTAGTTTCGTTCTTCAATTTCGGTTCTGGGTGGTCTATCACCAACTTCTTTGAAGGCTTTCGACTTGATTTGGAAGGTTCCTTGCACTAGATAGTGGTTTGAACCTACATCTGCTCCGCTTCTTGATCTCATCTTGTGTCCAGTAGGTTGGCTGCGTCTCCACTTTCTTCACATTGAGATGAAGTCGATCTGATTTTTAGTGTACTGAGTCTATCTGGTGAAGTCCATGTAGCTTTGTGAATATCTTTGTGTTTGTACACGCTACCTCCAATCACCAAATCGTTGAATGTACAGAATTCTGCAAACAGTCCTCCATTCTCGTTCATGATTTCACCGAGTGCTTCTCAACCCATGATTGTTTCTTTTCCTGTGTTGTCCCCTCCCACTCTGGCATTAAAACCTGTCACCCATTAGAATTTTGATGTTGCCATCAAGAGTCTTGTCAATTTTTGATTCCAGTTGTCTATAGAATTCCTTCTCCTTCTCTTCATCTGCATTATTTTTAGGTGCGTAGTATTGAACGATTGTGATTTTCCTTCCTCCTGAGTTGAATCTTGCTGTCATGATATGATACCGGAGGAGATTGGTTCCCACTGCATGAGAGAGAGTCTTTGATGCTGTTAGGGACATCACAATAGCCACTCTAAAACTCAGTGTGCTTTGCTGGTGGCTGTCATCTGGATGACAATATTGCAGTAGATAATTGACTCTTCAGTTGACAGTTTGGAGAGTCCACTTCCATTCCGTCTGCTTTGGCAGATTCCTCTCAGATTCCTAGCACTTCTATGCCATACCTTCTCATCTCCTTGAGAATCTAGATAGCCCTGCTAGGTTCATACACGGTGGGGACATTCTGTGTCCCTATCCTTACTTTCCCTTTGGTCAAGAGAAGACAAATAGGCCGACTGGCTCCCGAAGTCTTTCACCAACAGGTTTCATTTCGTCTCTCCGATTCCAGTGAGGAATAAGTTTGTTTTTATTTTTTTTTATAAGTTCTTTGTGCTTTGAAGTTTTTCTAGTGATTGGCTTGGTTTTACGAGGCAGGGTTGCTAGCCCAATGCCCAACCTTCCGGCTTTATCCAGGCTTAGGACCGGCTAGTTACTAGTGAACTAGTTAACCAGGAGAGATTTACGCATGCGATAGTGTACTAGAATAAACTGTTAGGGTTCTCAAGGGTCCATCAACATGAATCAGTCGCTAGATGGTAACCAGCATACCTGTTAAGGTCAACATTAATGAAAATTCGACAGTCTAATAAAAAGACGATAGGTCACAGAGTCAAGTTACTTAGCTTAGCAGACGCATAAAAACTTGATCTAAACGTTCCAGTCATCGATGAGTATTTAAGCCTTGGTTACCATCCAATAACCGATAAGTGTGTATACTTCAGTCATACAGGCGGTTAACTTTTATCTCAATATCCTAGTTGTAGGGCCTCGCACTTCAACGTTGACTGAAGTCTGTTCAAATCTCCAATGAAATATGAATTTCCTCAAAATCTCAGATAGTTGCTTTGTTGATGAGCAGTAATGAGCACAGACCCTAAGTCAAGAGTTTCTTACCACTTAACTTTTAAAAAAGAACGAAACAGTCTCACCATACTCACTAATCTTCTAATGTACCTTTTTTTGACAAATAGAATCAATCCAAATGGTTTCAAAGTTGCTTTTATGGCAAAAGGGTTTAAACTGAAAGATGTGTTTTTATGAAACTCATTTCTAATTAACAAAATATTAACTGACGCCTTATTTTATGCCCCACATATCACAAAGGATAGAAAAAGGGTTTGTCAATTAGTTGTCATCTGGTTTTCGTGTTTTTCATATTTGCATACTGAGACATGCAATGGTCTGAAGTGATTGTTTTGTAGTTAATTATTACTGTTGATTTACGCGCAAAAATCTTTTGAAATGTTGAATGTTTCTCATACTTCTTGAGTGTTTATTGTGTCCTATTATGTTTCAAAAAAAACCTTAACCCTCTTTTCGAATATCTTTATCCTTAAACTTAACGGTTTTCTTTCCAGTTTTTAGTTTTAATGCTTCTTACTAGACCCGTAAGTTAGGGTATTAGATGACCTGTTCTTAAGATAACAGCCACTGTGCCTACCATAGGCACAGTAAATTTACTTCATTTCACTTTGGAGAAGGAATTGGTTGAAAATCTGTTCCACTGTGTTTCTCCAAAGATACTGCTGAAAGCCAATGCTGATTTTATGAGTAGGACTTGTAAGCTATAAGGAGTAATAGTTTTTCATCTGAGCAAAATGTATCTGTCACACAAAACGAAAGTTTGCTCATATAATTTCGAAATCCGATAATTTTAATTACTAGTGTTTTTTTCAATATAGTTTGATTGATACAAAAGCGATATTCAAGTGCCACTCTGATGTTTAAATGTCATTCAATCTGATATTTGCAAAACGATGTGATATCATTGGAAGGCTGAAAAAGTTTAGGAATTCTTTTACGTATCTCGATTATAATGATGACAATTTTTCAAGGTTACTGTAAGAATCTATGAATGTTTACTACTATACATGCCTTTATTAGCCTAATAGTTCCAAGTTTCGTATGAAAGGAAGCTAGTTATGCTTCTTGCAAACCGCTTAAGTCAATATCGTGACAATCTTGAGTTGAATGGCTTGTATGTAGATCACAAGCAGAAAGTTAGCCAGCCTTCTTAGATTGACTACCTCCAAGTAGAGTCCACCTAAATGACATAATAGTGAAGTTTATATGCCTTTATCCTTTATTACAGATTTGTAGTATTATCTAACCAGTTGTTCCGGTAAAAGAACATTATCCTTTTGTAGAACTTCATGATCTGTAAAATGACTGCAACCAATCATTTTACGTCAGATACCGCGATCTTAATCAAATTTCTTTAAACTGAGTTTAGCTTCGAGTATGAATCTCATAGTTGAATGGTTTTATTAGTTTTCTTATGTCTACTTTAGACTAAACGAAAATTCTACAAAATCTTCCAGTTGATAAATGTAGTTTTAATGTTGTTGCAGGTACACTCAGCTGACAAGTCATATAGGACGAAATCTGCGTCCTGGATTCCACTGCTAGCCACTAACCGTTCAAAAGATAGAGGTGGTTTACTGTGATATGTATGATTTTAAGATGTAAAAGACCAACTTCAAAGTATATTCTATCACAGAATAAAACCAAATAAAAACTATTAAAATTACTGAATATTGAATAGATTCTCAATCTTCACTTTGGAGTTATTAGTTCTCTAACTCCTTGATGTTGATAAGTCAAAATTGTTCATATTTCAGCAGTATTTTCATGAACAGTAATTTATCATTTAGGCTAAGGATTAAAACAAAGGGTTGTTCATGCCTATCACCTTCATTACAACAATAAGGAGAATAATTTCAACGTTTGTACATTTTTAACTCGTATCACCTTTCAAAGAATTCTGTTTTTTGTGATTGATTGTCCAGTTTTACACACTGGTTACCTTCTGGAAAAATCAAATCTGAGCTTCATTTAAATCTCGTAGCTTAGTCAACACAAAACTCTACTTCCATCTAGGAGCCAATTGAGTAGTTCAGGGTTTTCAACTTCCATGGAACAAGGAAAGTCAAAGAGTTCTGCAAATACAAACGATGAAAAGCAGTTTCAAATCCAATATCATGTTGTCACTATTTTTTGAACTTATTACCGAAACAAATGATCAAATATGGAACGACATGTTTCTCAAAATGTGTGAGACCTTCTCTTTCAGGAGGACACACTTCGTTTGACTTATAAAGCCCTTTGAAATAACGGAAAACACATATGCGTGTGGAATTTCCATCCATGAGTATCATATTCCAAATTGCTACTCATCCTGCACCGACATAATTGAAAAACCATTGAAAAACTGGATGTACTGAGCAGCTGTTTCGTCCTAACATTGAACTTCTCAACAGTGTGCACCAACGAATGCACTAGAGATGGAACCCAAGACCTACAGGTTTCAGGGCGACTTCGGTACCATTGAGTCTCTGAGTCGGAATCCCATGGTTTACATTATCTTATTTCTGTCAGTTGGCGATGTAGTACAACCGTCATCCATTGCCATCATTGAGTATTTGTCCTTATGTCCGACTTGATCCGCCCCACCTGTCACAACTTCCCATTAGAACTTCGAGAAATCTGTCTTGAATCAAGTCACTGGTGAGCACTGAACGGTAGTTCAGTTCGAAAGTTTGTGGAGATTTGTTGATCTCAAGCTGGCATTCAGCTTGGAATGACACCAAATTTCTATAAACATCAGACAGTTATCACAAGGCATCGTGTTACATATAGAACCTGTGGTGACTGTGATTGTGCAGCTGACCAGAGAAAAATCTAAAAAACTACTGACCGTTACACTGAGTCAGTGTTATACTGAATTACTTCATTTAAAAAAGGGATTAAATAGCTTTTCAATATACAGAACTCTGTTTCCATAATTTCAACTACGACAGTTTTCACCGTTTTTAAAAAACCATTACCTACTAAGTATGTCAAATAGT
Organism: Heterobilharzia americana; assembly: GCA_944470555.2. NCBI lineage: Eukaryota > Metazoa > Platyhelminthes > Trematoda > Strigeidida > Schistosomatidae > Heterobilharzia > Heterobilharzia americana. The sequence continues at coordinate 28,208,438 of OX104132.1, read as the reverse complement.
CAATGTCTAAAATGGTGAATCTTGTAGGTTTACATGCCAGCTTACTAACATTTTGGTCTCCACTATTGTCGTTATCAACCATACTTGAAGTTGATATTTCTTTATGTTATTAGTTGGACTTAATAACTGATCCAAAAGAACGGATCCGAAATACCCCATTGATATGGGTCTGTGAAAAATGTTACATTTTAACTGTGAAGGTGGCACTCATCTGTTTGAGAACGATAAACTTGAGTGTCTTTGATAAACATTTCCAGCGTCTCTCTATAATAGTTTCAGCTAGATATTGCGATTTCACTTCTAGGCTTATAAAGAGTGACGTTATTAATCAGTGGATTGGGTTAATCTAGTGTTGTAAGATATTTATAGCATGCTTACAGACTACTTTATTCTAAATAGATAATAAAATAATTAACTTATACAAACTATTTGTCTTTAACCCCTTTTCATTTTAACTCATGAGATAGGAGTAAAGTGTTTTTACCTAATTCCAGTGTGTTAGTATCATCAATAACCTCATTTCATTCTGAGATCTTCCTAACACTTTCAGTTCGCTAAATGTAAATCGTTAAATTCCATAAATATTGATTGGGCACTGAAAAACAACTGATTTAATGTCATAACTTTTGCTGATGTGCTACTAATTCTCCGTTGATTTACGAGATCGAAATGTTCGACTTCTGTTGGCATATGAGGTCGTATGAGGATGTCTCTAGAATGTTTGAATATTTGTTACGGTAACTTACTTGCCTGTGGCTAGCAGAGGAATACAGGGCGCGCGTTTAGTCCATTGTTACCGCGGTTTAATGACCTAGAGCATAACACTTTGACGTTTGAAGCGATGGATATAAGGCTCGAGTTTCAGTGGGGACAATATCACTCACTGGGTTGTGGGTACATTCAGCTGACGAGTCCCAGACAGGAGGAAACATGCATCCTGGATTTTTCTGCTAGCCACAACCAAGTGAATTGCAATTTGATGTTATCTAGTCCTGACTAACCAATGACTTGTCAAATCCATCCCTACAGAGGGTCAATTAGAGCCCAGATACCTCAGTCGTAATGTCACTGACTACAACGTAGGATGACGCAGATTCGAACCTTACAGGGGCATGAGTCTCTTCGACGCAGCAGATGTGCACTGCTGACGAGTCCAAGCAAGTGCGAAACCTAGGTCTAAAGCTTTCTGTTGACTGCTTCCAACCAACTAACGCAGAAATTCTATATTTCGCATTCTGGTGATTTATTCCGGTGATTTATTTTGTGACAGAACATTTTCATCGATTTTTTAACACACTGTCATTCTGACATCTTCACTTCTTTAATATACCGTCTTTTGCCTACTAACAAATAACGCATTTGTTTTAATAGATAAATGACAAATCAGAAGTTCGTAAGGAAACAGCTTTTACGGGTGACAGCAGTCTATGATATGGCAATACTCATATGAATGAAAAGTATGCTTATACTTTCTTGATGAAATGTGAAGCGCTTACCCTGAATGATCCCAATAACTGGTGTGACACAGTTTCTTTTGAATCATCCTATCAGATTATTGGTGGATGTCAACTACGAAGACAAAGTTTCATTGACAATAAAAGAAATCTCATGATGAAGACGTTCTAATTTTTAATCGATATCGTTTTACTTACAGACAAGACTAAATAAACCAATAGATTTATCTATTCAGAGTCTAACAGTAATAGCGCTAAAAAAAAGGTTGATTAGACAACATATTACATCATACAGTTTTAAGTTTTGTGGGGATTTCTGGGTTTCAAGTTGATATTCATCATGGACTGACATTAGTCGGAAAACCATTGAAAACCTGGGAGTACTGGAGAGCTGTTTCGTCCTAGTGTGAGACTCCTAGGTAGTATGCGCTTACAATCACGCGAGGGATGGAACGCAGGACATTTAGGTTTTGAGGCGCACTGAATTTGTCCACGTAAATTGCTGATGAGTCCAGTACCAAATGAATTAAAACGGCTGCTTCATTTCCAAACTCGATCGTCCTGGACTGGATCTCTGATGGCGTTGTGACTGCGCACTGCTCAGAAGTCACATATTAGCATGAAATTGCTATTTAGTGTTCCCAGATTTTTATTGGTTCTCCAACTTAGATCAATACACGCTGAATAACACCTTGATATTACGTCAAACTTAGTAAGATTCCAGCCTTTTCAATGTATTGTCATGTTAATAGAATCTACCAGAAGGCTAGCTGCCAGTTTCATAAGCTACCAAAAGTTTTTTAATTACAGTTGATTCTGCTTTCCTAAAGATGCTTCCCAATGAGGCGTTGGATAGTCTGTTATAAACACATGCATCTTTCATTACATACATATCTATGCTCCCAGAATTACCTGTAACCATTTCACAGCTTAACCTCTTTACCAGTTTCACTATATCACTTATTATTACATAACCATTAACAAAATTTGTATTTATTTTGTAAAATAACCAGGTACTTTTTCTCTGAGGAAGCAACACAATTCTATGTGGCATGTGTTGTCGAAGCGTTGGATTATTTGCACAGGAAAAATATTATCTATCGTGATTTGAAACCAGAAAATATTATTCTGGATACACAAGGATACTGTAAACTAGTAAGTGTGCATCTTTATCAATAAAAGGAGCAATTTAGCTAGCCCATATAATAAATATCACATCGGTCTGTGTCAAATGCATTTAAAGCCATTAAGAACTACTATCATGCTTACTGTTAGTACTATAGTAAGCTTCCTGTCTTATACTCTTCTCAATACCATAAAGGCTTGCATTTTGAGGTTTGCTGATCATTCGACTAAGACAGACATTCACACAAAGTTCTATGGGAAGTTTTAACCCATACTCAGGTTGTATCTATAGATTAAATGATAGAAGCAAATTTGTGTGTAGTGTAAATTCAGTGTATGAAAACTTTGGGAAGATGATATTTGACAAAATATAAAATATTACACCTAAAAAAGATGACCAATTTTCAAATGATTTTCAAACTGCATGGTTCACGTTGACACTTCTTACAGTTGAGTAGTTTTTCAACTGCCGAACTCTGGTGTCAACAAGGTTTCCACTGGAAACCACTCGGCGAGATTACAGGGTTTGATCTTTGTCACAAAAGTGTCATTAATTAGCAAGTTAGCCAGATCCAGGCGATATGAACTAATTCACTTCTGTGAACTGAATTTGTCCCGGTACACCGCTGATTAGCTCGGTTCTAAACCAGCCAAACGGTCGTTCGGTGTACAGATCACTCTTAACTGGCTGGCAAAATACTTCAGATTATCCTGAGTGGTTTCTAACCATTCAAGTTGTTCAGTAGTAGTATCTTCTGCTAAAATATTACGCCATTAGTGCGGTATCTTTACAACTATACTGATGTTAGTTGTTGTATGCAAAACCAACTCCAACGATACATCCGACATGCTAGCTAGCATATTTAGGATGCAACGTTTGCGTAGACCTAAATATCTGACGAATAGTTTAGTAACCAAAAATATATGTAAATGTAAAGGGTGCGAAGAGCCGAGTTGGTCCGGTCAAGCTGTCTTAAAGGAGGATGACTGATGAAGGGAATAAAGCTACACTCTAACTCAATCTCTGGAGGTATTTTTGTTGGTCAGCTGGTGATAAATATATAAATCAAAGCATCAATAATAAATTCGAGTAGTTAATTCTAGAGAAGGACAATTAATTTAAACTTTTGGATATATGAAAGCGAAATCATTCATTATGTTTGAAGACATTTACGAGGAACATCTCTGATATTTGAACAGTTTCCTAGATGACACTCTGGAGATGTTGAATACTTTCTCATTTCATAATGAGATCTCCCAGGAGTTATCTTAACTCAGCGCTCCCTGTAACAGAAATCCTGTATGACTTCCAAGTTTATCATGCATAGTAACGGCCATGAAGATTAGGCCTTGACGTATCTCAAGTAAAACATTACTGTTCCATTATTTCCGTTATTGTTGATATAATCTATTGAACTGCACTTTAAAGAAGATAACCTACGTAAACATACATATTATTATCATTATTTTGTGTTGATACTATAAATCCTCGTTATGGTGGCTTTTATGAGGATGCCTCGATATTACCTGGATATTTATATATAATAATTGACTTGGTTGTGGTTAGCAGTGGAATCTAAGATTCTCATCCAAACCGATGGATACTGGGTTTGAGCGTTAAGTGGGAACACCATTACTCAAGTACGTCGGGCTAACCAGTACCAAACAGAAAAAAAACCGAGTTCTGGATCCCATTGCTAGCCACAACCAATTCACTTGTTAGAGACATAGTACATTGTTGAAGAAAATTCAGTTAATGCCAGATATACAGATATATACAGATATATATATATATATATATATATATATATATATATATATATATACAGATATTTGTGTATACAGTTCGCATTAAGATCAAACAGTTTAGTAGTTTGCTTTAAATCATCTCTTTATTTTGCTGGTGCTGAATATATATATGCATTTTCTGTATACTGCTGTTCTATTTTTCTTGTCAACTATACACGCAGACAGACCTTGGATTCGCTAAGCAATTACCATATGGAGCTAAAACCTGGACATTTTGTGGAACACCAGAATATATGGCACCAGAAGTTATACTGAACAAGGGTCATGATGCTGCTGTAGACCACTGGTCACTAGGTGTTTTGTTGTTTGAATTATTGACAGGACTGTAAGTGCCTTTTTTTAGTTTTCATCATCATCAATTAGGTAAATATACACCCAGCATTTTAAAAAGCATGACTAAGATTATGATAGTTTACCAAATAATGAAAGCTTGACTTCTCGTCAACTGACGAAGACGCCGTAATTCCTTCCAAGGTTCTGATAGAAAAATGGTAAATGTGAAGAGGAGTGGTCGCAACTACTTATTACTTCCAATTTACTTTCACTGTTAGACGTGTGTTGCATGCCCATACACTATAATATAACCAAACGTTGCTAAAAATTACAAAATCTCAAGACCGACACACAGTGACGTACTTGCATTTACATGATTACTTCTTGTCTACAGTCAGAGATACAACAAAGTTCAATCTAGAAATAGTGGTGAATAGTATGCTGGACGTCATCAGTGCCAGTATAACAGAATATACACAAAAATCTTCAATGTGAACTGCTCAGCTTAAATACAGTAATCTTAAATTTTTGGCTGCTGAATTTTTTGCAATAGCTTACTAGCAGTTAGATTATGTAAAAAAAACACTTATCTAATCTAGTTACAATCTAAAAGATGTTCTTTATGTATGGACTGACCTTCCTTGGAAAGGTAGGGTTCGAGATCACAGCCAGCTTACTGAGACCTATCGGAATTACTGTTGCTCACAAGTACACCAAATCTTTTCAGTCTATGTCGTGCAGGTCAAAAGACACAATATCAAAGGAAGATAAGTCTAACATTATCTACAGAAAATACCCTCAGAAACTGTAAAAAATATTGCATTGGACATTGGTCATTCTTTTCATCTTCGTTTACACGAACAACAACTGGAGGTGAAGTGTCGCTATATATCTTCATTCATATCAATGGATACAAAAAATTGTGGACATGGATTGGACTTGGAAAATTTGTAAATCTTGGATAAAGGAAATATGAAGAATGTCAAAGGAATTTTAGGGGCCTGGTCTCAGGTCAGTCAGTTATCTACAGACCTACTGACATTGACCCAATCTGTCAAATAATGAGGAACATGAGAAACAACAATAAGATCAGAGTTCACCTCAGTGTGACAGTCAGTCAAAATACATGTGAAGATAATGACAAGATTACAGCAGGAATAGTTAATCAGATTCAAGGGGATCTGGACAGGCTACTACGCCACCAATAGAGAATTTTCCTAAAGTCACATTTTTTCTGAATTTTGTGCTTATAATACTGTCTGGATTGGAAATGTAAACTTGACGATTAAACTATCTAATTCAGAGAAAATAACACTGCCAAAATAAAATGACTTGAACAAGACTGTTTTGTACACACAGCTCATTAACCCTCATATTGATGACAAGAACTTTGTAGATGTAAAAATAAGAAATGGAGATTCAAGAACATGTATTTCCCCATTGTATGTGACTTAAAATGAGGCGTTATTCGAGATGGAGTGATTCCTGTTGAATATTTGTTTATTCACAGTATTTTTAATTTATCCACTGTCACCTTTTTCTAAATACGCAATGGAGTACCGTTGAATTAGGATGATCAAACTGATCCTCCTATTTTAGGTATACCGGTCCATACAAATCAGCTAACCAGATTCAGGTGACCTGAACTGATTCGGATCTATGAAATGAATTTATCCAGGTACACAGCTGATTAACTCTTTCCCAAACGAGCGAAATGGTAGTTCGGTGTTCTGATCTGGCTGGTAAAATACAACAGATCAATGTGAGTGGATTCCAAACTACTCAAGGTGTTCAGCAGTAGTATGTGCTAAATTCTCCAAATGAAACTCACATTGAATGACCTACATGCAAAACTTCATAAAAGGAACCGGACTAGTATTCTTACACAAACCTTCCTGTATATCGTAAGAAACTAAAAACCTCTGATGGTTCGTTTTATTGTAGTGATATTTGTCAGTTCCAGACTTTAAATAGTCTTCTAGTTGTTATCATTGTTTTCAGTGTAAGGTTATCACCTCAAAACAGAAATCTAGAATAGGCTACACAGATTATATAACTGATTGAAAACTAGATTATTCAAACTGCAGTTAGAATTTTGCAAAGTGTCACTGTCCTTGTTGGAGAACAAAGACATTTTCTTGGTTTATATAGAAGAAAATTCTTTTTGACTTGAAGGTATATACATAACTTGAGAGGATCCACATGTCTTGAAGTATGACACCTTAGAACTACAGACTATGAATAAAATGTAGTAAATCGTAATATCCGTAGACATAATTGCATATACTGTCAAGTTCCAGTGCATTCATTCAGTATCCCGATTGTATGATTCTGTCACAACATAATCCACAAAATTATGATAAACTGTTGTTAAATGAAGTTTGAAATTCATAGACCACTTGACATTACATTTCTTTTCACCCTAGGTTGTCTTTAGTCTGAGCAATACGTCTGTCAGAGACACAGATCTTCTCTTCACTCACAATATGAAGAAAATCATCCAGTATATCAAGTTATAGACTTTTCCAGGAGGTGTACTGTACTGTTTATTTATACATGCTACTCCCTGTGCTCTAATATCCTGAATTCTACAAGACATTCAGAGCAATTCTTTGTAGTTTCAGTCCTGTTATTCGTTTTTAAGTAATTATTTCTCTTCTTTACACTACCTCTCATTTAGTAATGATATTATCATAGTCCACTGTCACCTTGATCATAAGCGCAATTATACACTTGATCTACTCGTGTGTAACGACATAGCGTCTTTAAATACAGTCGCGTTTCCTTAACTTCAGCCAGTTTAATTATCCAAGTTGAATGTCTATTGACGATAAAAAATGGCATGATATACCTCGTTGGTTGATGAAGTCTTATCATCTTATTCACTGACTTGTTGAATGTATCTGCAACTCTCTTCTACAAAATTCAGTTTATCAAATACCGTCATGTTATCAGTAAAGACCATTTTCAGGCATCAGTTTTTTCACAAATATATTTGCGGAAACAGTGACTGACCAGGCAGACAGATTAAGTTGAACAAAATCGTCCTTTTACCTTTCGATTTCAATAGTTATCATCTCAAGGGAACTATTTCACTCTTACAAAAGACTCAAGATGATATTGGCAGTTGAAAAACCTTTATAGGACCAGCTTTAAAACTTGATGTGCTGTTTAAGAAAGACTTTCAGCGTCACCATTCCACGTAAATAAACAATAAAATACCTTTTCAACACATTTGAAATTTAAGATCTGCATACATTGTAATTTTTTAGACCTTTAGCTAATAAAATTTGAGAGGATATAATTTTTGTCTCACTGGAGTAGAATTTTACAGATACTTTTCTCACTAACTAACCTCAAATGTATCACTGAAATTTTTAACGGTAGACAGTCTAACCATTCTGACCATATTGAGTCTCCATGTCAATAGTCTGCATAAGAATCTTACCCTGTATATATTTATTATCCCGTTACTTAAAAAGGATGGATGAATTAGGTAGTAATCCCCGTTGAATATAAACGCGTATTTTCGATTAGTGTTAGATGGATTGTGAACCACAGATTAGCATTCTTACTACAGCATTCAACACAAAAATTATTTATGAGCCAACTGTATTTCGAATATGATGGATGAAATTTTGTAACTCGCTAGAATTCTAACTTGATATATAAATTTGTTTTCAATTTAGATCACATTCGTTTAAACAATGAGTATATATCACCTGTGACCGACTGAACATACTGCTTCTATAAAACAATCAACTTTGTTCAGAATAAGGTCATTGCTTTTTTTTACTGCTCGATTTCATTTCGCACTTTATTTTCCTGCTCACTAGACCGCCGTTTGAATCACCAGATACAATGCGTACATATGGAATAATACTTAAAGGGATAGATGCTGTCAATTTTCCAACGAAGATGTCTAAGAACGCTCAATGTTTGGTTAAAAAACTTTGTCGGTAAGCCTTTATTGGTTTGCGATGATGGGTAAACACATAAATATTTCAGATAGTAGAGAAAATTTGTATTTCAAGATGAGGGTGATAATTATTTAGTGTTCTTGGACTTTTGATGTTTCTTCTTGAACATCTCATCATTATTTACTCAACAAAGTATCAAGTACTGATGAAGTCACTTAGCGCGATGATGAAACATCTTATAAAAAACCTCATGGCTTCGACAACACTAAACAGTTATAGCATAACTTTTTGATTTTTTGTGAGAAAAGCAAACAGCTATACGAAATAATTGTAGGTAACTTTGAGACTTCCAACACTCTTAACACAAAGGTATTTGCTGAAGCGTTCCATTGAACTTACATTGCAAGGAAAGAGTAATGCAGTGTCTATAACTAATCGGCTACATTTTGTAGACTTTAACACCGAAATTCGACGTGGTAAAATTTATTAATTTTAGCTTTGGGTTAATAGTTTATAAAAATACATGTATTTAAAATCCTATTGAAATAATAAAATGAACTTTTGAAGTTCCACAACCTCATGCAAGTCACTTTTGAACAGAATAAAACCTGTATAAGTTATCATATGCACAACAAGCAGAAAATGGAAACAAATCGAAACAGGTTGTTCATATATGCATATGAAAATGGAATGACTTTAAAGGCCACTCCAGCAGCAAATCAAATAGCCAATCAAACTTCTCTATTTTATGAAGTATCCATTTTCAGCCAAAATGGTAGACGCTCATTGGTTATTTCTGTCGTTGCTAGGGTGGCCTTAAAAGAACCCTAAAAATGACAACAAGTTGGAAAAAAGTATGACTATTATCAATGAATGACTTTAAAGGTCACCCCAACAACTGATGAGACACTCAATTACATTCCTTTATTTTACGGAAAAATACTTTTCCAGGGAATATACCAAAGTGTGATTGGTCATTTTAGCAGTTGCTGGGATGGCCTTAAAGTCACGCTCAAGGGAATAGTGACTCAGAGGGCGACTTTAAAAGCCACCTAGCAACTGCTGAATAGACCAATCAAGCTTCAATATTTTCCTAGGAAAGTACTTCTCCATAAAATAAAGGAATGTAATTGGCTGGAGTGACTTTAAAGGCCACCCTAGTAACAACTGAACTGGTCATTTAGACGTCTGTATTTTATGGAAATCTCCCCTCCTAGGCGAAATGACGAAACTTAATTGGTTATTTCGATCGTTGTTAGGGTTGCCTTTAAAGTTACTCCTCAAAATGACACATTGTACACGTAAGGTAGTGATAAAGAACATACAGAGAGACTTTAAAGATAGCCACAACAACAACAACTAAAATCACCAATTCGTTTCTGTATTTCGGCTAGAGAGACAGACTTTCGTAAAATACAGAAATCTAATCTGTTATTCCCGTAGTTGTTATGATAGCCTATAAAGTCACCCTTCATTTTTGACATACTATCCAAGTACGTTAGATAGTTAGGCCTTCGTTTTTGTTAAATACATCAGTATTCAACATAATGTCGGTCGCCTTAGCTATTCATTTTTCTTTTACTTTGAAATTCCTTTTTGAATAATTCTCATGTTTTCTACGTTTATTTTGTGGCCATGACAAATTTGACATGAACAGTAGTCGTAGTTTCGATTTCTAAATCGTCCAGTTATCACAGGATTATTTGTGTAACTTGCGTACCGTTTATCATAAATCAGTATTTCGTATGTTGAATCCTCAATGTGACATACATCACAAACAACACAATCTAGATTTTAAATACAGTTGTGTATGTGGATAAACAGAATTCCGTCTTTTCATGTAAACTAAAGCACTTCTAAGTGTTTCACTTGTTTTGTAGGATTTCTCATTCATATTACTGTTTTCATACCCATTAACTTAAGTGCACATATTTGTAACTTCGCTTTGAACCCACAGACTAATAGTTGATAACGATAATTATTTATTGACACTCTTATTCTTCAATTGTTACGTTGAATAGAATTGTTCGAGTTCTTATGGGAGACGGGCTCCTATACGGAGCCTTGGATACTCTCTAAATATTCATTTTAGTTATAATTTACATGGTGGCTAACGGTGAAATCCAGGACGCGCGTTTCATCCTATTTGGGACTCCTCACCTAGATATACGTACATCCCTATGATTGATGATGTTCCTACTGGGATTACAACCCAGTAACCATTGCTTCAGAAGATTCAGTATTCCGACAGGAGATTACAAGAGTCAATTAATGACAACTGTTACCCATTCTTCAACATATGGTTGTCAAGCATCAGTCGCCTAGTGGGTAGTACTTTAGCTTTTTAGAGATATGTATTGGGTTCCAGTCTCAGTGAAAAAACCATTACTCACTCGGGTGCAGGTTCATCCAGCTGACAAGTCCTGAATCCCACCGCTAGTCGCCAAGTTAACCATAGCATATATGGCAATATTTAGTTCCTTTTTTTATCATTTTGATATACATGTATCAACAACGTGATCTGATTTGTTCTCATTTACTATTTGTCGAACATGTGATAAATTGTACAGGTTTCATTCTATGCAGAAATTAATTCTATAACTTCAGTAAGAGTCTTAGAATCTATTTCTTTCCGTTCTAAAACTTTCGACACTAAACTTACCTCTTGGGATCAGATTTCTAATTTATGCTGTTTTTATTGTTATGCTTTAAATTGTTAACATAAATGCAGATTCTCACTGATGGCTCTTTGTCATATACAATCCAAGTGAAACTTCAGTCCATTTTCAATTTATTTTGCTTCAAACAAACTCAGTTTAATCCCCTAATACATACATATACTGCTGCAGTTTCACTAGCAAAGGATATGTAGAATTATGAATAGTATATATTTGTTTCAATCTTGCAAGTTTAAGAACACCTATGAGTTTACAGTGAGGAACTAAGCCACCGTATATCGATATTGCATCAACACGTAACATAAATTGTGTTTGATTAAGCTGAATATGTAGTGCTAGGGAGCGCTTTATCACATGTCAAATGGTGATCATAACCTGTATCGTTGATGTTGAGCAATACTTCCAAATGCATTCACCTGTCCACAATTGTGCCAAGAAATTTACAACTTAAAAAAAGCTGAAAAGCTTGCTTATGTTATGTTCTCTGAGTCGGGTCGCTTAATCGTGAAGCTTTCATCGTCTTTCTAGACGACATCATCAACACTAACTTCAGTATGAAGTGAGCTGTCAATATCTCTCCATGAGTGATTTAGTAGCTTGCCTTGACGATATGGTCTGTGATTGGTTGTTTCCTTTGATTGTTGTGTCATTGACTGTTTAGATTTTCCCTCTGCTTGACCTCTGACCTTTCTCTGACAGCTCACTTCATACTGAAGTTAGTACTGATGATGTCGTCTAGAAAGACGATGAAAGCTTCACGATTAAACAACCCAGTTCGGAGAACACAATACAACCAAGACCATCCATCTAAGCTACAAATATTCTCCACTTAGCTGAAGAACGTTTGACTGCTGGTACATTAGAGCGTATTACAAATAATTTGAGGTTCTAATTTGTTTGTTTACAGACCTAATTTCCGAATACGGGGAAGATGGATGAATTTTAAAAAAGATTTAATTTAATCGCATCATTTGACTAAACAGCCACCCAGGCTTCATTATTCTCTACTATTTGCATTAACCTTTTAAGTTAATGATCAGGTTTTATATAAATAAGTATTTACAAGAATCGATTACCAGTAAGTAGCTTATTTATCTATCTAATAGTTATTAATTATCATTGTTTGGGATATGCTGCTAAAGCTGTCTGAACAGACCAGTGTTTGGCTTCAATACTCAATGACGTAGGTTCGAATCCTCAAAAAAATATAGATTTCCTCACGAGGGAAGATTATGCCTTGTTAATGAGTGTCAGAAAGCACAAAACTTGGGTCTAAGATTTCCTACTAACTGACTCACAGCATCTAGCACCAAATAAATGCTTGTCGACTTCCAAAGGATGGAGAGGCCTACTTAATGATTTGTGAATGCATAGGTAATGTAACGTTTGGTACTTAAGGCAGTAGTTCCAGATGGTTCTTCAGAAAACTAAGCACACAAATTTAAATGTGACTACCTTGGTCTAATTTATTTTCCTACATGACTGGTTTACTCAACATTGAATGAACTAGACAATTACAGTAAATTCAAAAACGTGTGCATTTGAAGCGTTCAGTTACTGACCCCGTCAATCTATTGAATGAACTGCAAAACACCAGCTACTCTTTATTCACGTCCTAATGTCTACGGAAACACTTACTGTGGTAAACAGCTTTTCTAAGGATTAAAGACATGTAACTTATAATTCTATATCAAACAGGATTCCAATCAAGGTGTTCTCACTTAGTTGGAAATCAGGCTGACATTGAAGGAAAAAAGACAATGATTAACAGTTAATTACAATGCGTAAAATAGATTTCATTTGTAGTGACGGTTTTATGCATAGAGATTTTCAAAGCCGAATGAGAATATTGGTCATTAAAACACTCTTATATTCGAAAATTTGAAAGAACTTTGAATAATTTACACTATTTGAATGATATTATAATATTTATTGACTTTATTTTGATTTATACAGTGAAAATCCAGCTGAGCGATATGGTGTGGGCAAAGATGGACTACGAGAAATTGAAAAACATGTATGGTTTGAAGGGTTTGACTGGGTTGGATTACGCAAACGCGCCTTAAAAGCACCCCATGAAAGACAGGTGAGTTAACTCTATATAAAGCTCTAGTACATGAAAAGTTGAAATTTTAACTTATGACAAGTTTACATGAAGCAATCGATTCTGATTGTCTATGAAGCTAGAGTGATTCACGATAAAAACTGTCTTCGATCTAATCGATTCCTTAAGAACCATGTCAACGGAAAAATCCTTCAGTTTTCCTTAGTTTATACTTTCGAGATTATTGTTGTAGTAACCACATGATAAATCACGATTTACAGAGTCACAAAACTCACCAGTGAGAACTCCTGATGACCAATGACATAGAATTATGGTTGCAGTCAATGGCGAACTAATTAAGCTTGTATAATGCATACTAGTGCATTTCAGCTCCATGGTTTAATGGTGTTAGGCAAACCGGGAAACTGGATGGTACCAAGCTGATTTCACTTCTTGATGAGAATTACTTTAAAGTTATTAAAAAGCTAGGTGTTACTCTTATAATATGTGTCTCTTTGTTTATCGTTTTTTATATTTATCATATATCACAAATGTTGAACTGGAAGGTTCATATTTGTAATCAAGTTGTCATATTGATCAAGTAAGTGAAAATATATATAGTACCTTCCAACTAGTCTAGGTAGTATGCTTAGTCTTAAGAATTAGAAGCATCATGTCATTTATACAGAATTACTTGCAGTTTTACTTTATGCTTTCCTTAGTATTTTAAGTACCTTATATGATTTATAAGAATGTTTTCTAGTATTGACTAAAATCCCATAAAAGAGAGTTATTATTTAGTTTGATCTAGTTTGCAAATGAAATATCTGCATTTCTATTCAATGGATTATTTCTGACCTACTTAGCTGGTAAAAAAACTGAATATACAAAAAATGGTCACCAAATACTTTTACATTCGACTTATCCAACTGTACCTTTGTGTTGTGATATATGTTAACTCTGTATTCAGGATACGAAATCCCGCTAAAATAATGAACAAATAACAAGTTCCTCTACAACACCAATCAGATTACAACAAGATGTTGTTACAGTGAAGACATTTCTTCAATTATAGAATACAATCTATGCATAAATTTCTTTCATTCATATACAACAATAACACTTTTGAAGCAGACACATTATTATATCAAAAGCAAAGGAGAAACGTATATTCAAATAGTATCATTTAGAGTGTTAAAAATTCAGTGATTCATGAAGACTGAAAGAGGATGAGAAAAAGTGATACCGAAATTTACAAAGAAAAATTGCAAAAGTATCGTTAATATTAGTAAATTTCTGAGGATAACGAATCCCTAACACTTTCATAATGTGGGTGTTAATTTGTATCATTTTGAAGCTGAGTAGTTCAAATCAGTTTTTATGTCATCTGTCATATCCACCTACAGCTTTTCATCAGTTAATCGTAGATGGGATTATTTGATTGCCTATTAGATATCTTAGAAATATTCTGCTCCGCTGACCTATTTCTAGAGGAACCATATATTACATTGTTAAATTCAAGATACTTCTGTGACTCAAATCAATTGAGCTGAAATTCTTATCACAAATTCGATACCTGTTGACGTCTACTGACAAACATATCTAAAGCTGTGGAAACCTTGAAACCAATTATTCAAACAAACAATGATAGATTTTAACTTCAAGCATTATCGCTAGGGTGTTCGAGGCAGTTCCCTGGAAACCCTGAAACCAGGTTCCAGGTTTCTTGGGATTCCTCAGCAGTGTTTGACACAAATTTTTAGAGAAATCTTTTGCCCTCAAAAATGTAGACCTGCGTAATCAAGTAATGCGTTCAGAGATGGTACCACTGAAATATTCGGATCACAACTGACCCCTTGTTGTTGAGTTGATAAAGTCAAAGACAAACCCAGTGTTAAGTGTTGGTTAATTTTTTATTAACATTGAGTATTATGATTTTATTTGGCATTTTGTGAACCATTTGTTGATCTGCAAATCGATTTTGTAGCAAGAAATATGCAATTTTCAGCGTTCACTTGATTTAAATGAAGTTACTGGTCACTTCGAGGATGTGAACATCCCTACGCCATCAATTATTTCGCACTATAAATGGTATCATTTCGATGTTATTTACAGAATGCTTTGCTACATACTTAATCCTAAAACAAGTTTCAAATACTCTTAACGCTGGTGTGTCTAAATTAGCCAGCAGTAAGAAATTTCAGTTTCTGTATCAACAAACATGATTACCTTTGAACGGTAACCTAGTGAACTAAATTCAGACCGGTTCTCTTTCAACAAAACTCCCGACTGTCGTGTTAGCGAAATGAGATACCGGAATAAGATAGTGAACCGTCGAATCCAGTTGTAGAAAAATTGAGGGCTGTAGCCAGTGGCTTTGAGAAGGTAGTCAGTGATTTCAGCATTGTATACCGAATTTTTTAAGCAGAACTTGTAAGGATCTCAATGATTCCATGACAAATATTTTAATAAAAGAGCAGCTGCCTGGAGACTTTCCAGAAATACTCACCTGAAAAAACTCATAACCTATCCAGTGTATAACTGAACCAAATTGGATCTGAATCATTATCATCAAGTTTCGTATGCCAAAGAAATTAACCAATAAAAGTGATATAGGCACTGAGTTTTAGAATCTACTCAACCACCTGGCAAATTAAAATCCAATCAGTGAGGAGAGGAAAGGTTGGTTTAAAGTTAAATGGGTTGATATCGTTCACGATTATCATACTTAACCAACTCCACAGTCGAGAATTTTGTAGATGAAGCATCAGATAGCGTTAAAAATGTGCTCCTATTATTTTTTTGCTCTTTTCAAATTCACCCAGAAAAATTCAAATTTCTCAAAACTCAGCAGATTACGTTTCAGGCTTATTAGAGACTGCTTAATACATCTACATAAACTGTCCTAAGTAGAATGGATCCTTAAGTTCCCTGATCATCACTCTTTAAAGAACATATAACTGTTCAAAAGAAAAATATATCTCAAACGTTATTCTGTAAACTTGCACTACACTTCTCTTTAATTTCTGTTTTATTGTTTCCTATAATAAAGGTAACATCACAGAGTGATCTACGACATTTTGATGCGTACCCAGAAGAAACAGAGGAACCAGAAGATGAGATATCCGGATGGGATGAGTCATTTTAGCTGGATATAAGTTCAGTAGGACAGAAAATAGACAACAATGAACTGAATATTTTTTTCGTGATGTATTTTATACCCTCTTTATAGGCGACGAGAAAAATAAACTATCTTCCACACATTTATACATATACATTAAACCTTTACATACATTATGCCTGCTAACTATCCTTTTACCGTTAATTAAAATATTTTGCTGAAATCATAAAAGGAGTGATGTAAGTGAGTGTCCGTAACTAAGCTACGAAATATTTCTTGACCAATGAACAAATAAGTAACTTCAAGGAAGACCTTTTGTGGTAATTCATTATGTTGTTCTCTACACTTGGTTAGATGGAATCTAAGAGGATACGCTACATTGCTAAGTGGATATTTAGGAAACAATGTCAATACAAAACATCCACGAACATGATGTTTGAAGTCAGAAAAGATAAACTAACTCTAACTTAGTTATATGTATGTGGAAACCAGCCTACCAAGGGGCTAGTGAAACTTTGATTCTCGTCATCATTCTGATTTTTCATCGTTTATCATAGCAGAGGTTTTTGAATTTATATTGTGATCGTCTCCTTGATAGAGCTTTTTATGGCGAAGTCTAGCATTTGGTTGCTTTGGGGGGGTAATAATTATTTGCAAAAGCTATTATATCAACCATATGCATAAACTCATAAGCGTTCCACGTTCACATGTGCACATTATGACTTTAAAACTACTAGCAATATGTTTTACTCCTAACATTATTGAATGGTCTACATTTTTTAGTCTCTATGTCAAACAATCCTCTGTCTTGTGCTGCAATTAATTAACAAAGAAGCGTACTTTTGAGTTTGTAAAACGAGATTTTCCTCATTCCATTAAACTAGGTTAATTATTGTTTAATGATACTTGTAATTTCCGTTACCATACTTGGTCGAATTGTTCTACTTATTACATAAACTATGATCAAGATTTGATCGTATAGTATGGCAAATATTGGGCGCTGAGTAAAAGGTTGACATGAGATATAGAATTGTATTTGTGTAAATCACAGCGGGTTTGAAATCAAATAATTCCAACGTTTTGCACGGAAGTCTGGTCTGAGCTTCTTCAGGGAAATAATCAAAATTAAAATATCAAGGATATATAAATGAATTCAAAAAAGTATATTTAATCTCCTCGTCCAATCCTCTTATGGTCATTGTCTTTCTAAATTATGACAATTAATCATTCAGTGTGAACTTGTATGTCTTTTGTTGCATGTCGTATGTATGTATGTATGAACTCCAATTCATATTCGTCTTGACTGTACATAGACAAAAAGGACATTGGTGACAATCCATTCGGTTAGGGATTTTCATAAGTACAAATTGAAAGGATGAGGTGAATGTGTATACAATTTCAGTTGAAGTAAAATGGTGAATAGTGTTAGCGAATTCTCTTCTCATTGATTTACCGATATTTGATTTCAAACCCGTTGTGATTTACACAAATACAATTCTATATCTCATGTTCTACTTCTGTTGGCAAATGGGCTCCTACATGGAAGCCTGGATACTGCAAAATATTCATTATATTTTATATGAATCTTGTTCAAGATTTGACCGGAGAGGTTCATAAATATTGAGGACCGAGTAAAAATTTGAACAAATCTAAGCACGTTTGAAACAAGAAATTTCAAGTTTTCTCATGGAATTCTGGTCCAAGTTTCTTCAGGGAAATAACCAAAATCTCAAATTATCATTGATCACAGATCAAAAGTCGTGCATTCAACTCACTGCCCAAAAGTAACTGGATTGGATTTTAGTTATTTCCTTGCAAAAACTTGGACCAAACTTCCGTACAAAATGTTGTAATTTCTTATTTCAAACACGCTTAGATTTATCCAAATATAACTTATATTTATTATATTGTTATAAAAGAGGTGGCTCTTGTGATGCGTTAGCTCATTGGAGAAAACTTCGGAGTTTGAACCAGCAGGTATTGGATTGGAGTCTTTAATGGGAACAACGCTACTCAGTATAAGACAGATACGTCCAGCTGGCTAGTTCAAAGTAGGACTAAACGCAAGTCCTGGGTTCCGCCGCTATCACCAAGTAGATAAGAATAGGTTATTGACCTTTTTTTCTTTACACCGTTCATGATTTAAAATGAACACAATTCATATGGTGCTAATGAATTACTCAGTGACCAGGTAGTCATAACTGATATTTTCTGATACAATAAGTGATTGTAAATGGGGACCTTAATTGCATACAAAACTCATTCTTGCTGAGGCCAAATTTTCATTTTGCTAGAAAAAGCTGATGAAATAGCACGACCTGTTTCGATAAGCAACTGTAAAAGAATGAAATAAGAAAGTTAAATGATTTGCTGTGTACGGTTATCGATAAGAAACAGGTAATAAAATTGCTTTATCAACAGGGGCACAAAGCTTTAGTCATAGTAACTGACGGAAAACTTTGTGGTATATGGTAAGGAGTGGAGCTGTAGACAAGTGACTTAATCATTCAAACTCTAAGCACTAAGTGTTGGTTTCTGATATGTTCATAACCTCACTGCTTGGTCGTAATTGCCGATACTAACTTCATTCTGGACTTCTTATTTGATCCTACGATTAGCGGGTTGAGGGAAATGCTTAACACTAGTCTTATCTAATGTACCAAGTTGATACTGATGTCACTAACGCCACATCATCTGATTCAGACAAAGTCAGGTCGCTAGCCCACAAAATGTGCATAACAGTATTTAAGGAAATATGTGGAAACAGTGTAAGGTTCTTGAAGCCTAATCAGGATGTTAACGAGTGAGAACAAGAGATAGACACTTTAACAACACTCCTAATTGATTAGTTGCTGCTCTTTTTCTTTGGGAATGGAGATATAACAGTTTCTAATTCTGCTACACCCCATTTCAGCCGGAGTGAATGGACAGTATTATTAGCTCATGCAAAACAAGTGTGATTTATAGACAATCACAAAAACAAAATGTTAAGTTCTGCATCTACGGAGGCGTATGGCGCTTTGTCTACTTTCCGGATGAACAAAACACGATGCTCAACAACTAGTTCGTCTAACACAAAAGAGATTAGGCTGATCTAAAGAAGTTTATTGTGATAGGAAGATTATGAAAATATCAACATAGCTTATGCACTTATATGGAACTGGAATTTCTTTGGGGCAAAGAGAAATACCAGCATATTAAAAGTGGAAGAGAAACCAATAAAAAACAGCATCATCGAGAGCGGTAAAAACAAGTGATACGTGTAAGCAAAAACAAATGTACAAAAAAGAGAAATTCGAATTTCCACTAGGTAAACTTTATGAATTTAGGTACTAAGGATTCATTTTTACGGACCTGACATTCCCAACTCTCATGTAACCGGTTGTGCTGTACTACTTTTTATGATTTTGTTTGCCTTGATACTTTTTTTATCTTGCCAGACGTTACTCATGGGACAATTTGGGCGACTTTATAGGCCACCCCAATAACTCCCAAAATAAGCAATCACATTGCTATATTTTGGCCGGGAAGACAATTTTTCATGGAATAGAGAAACATGATTGGTTGTTTCACCATTTACTAGGTTGGCCTTTAAAGTCACTCGATAATTTTAATTAATTTTATGATTAAATTAACCAAAAGTTATAAGTGTGCTATACATAAATAAAGAAACATTTTTAAACGTGAGGGAAGAGACTATTCACAGTTCCGATGAATTTCATTTTTGGGCTTAAAATTGAAGGACGGAAGATAGTGGTTGCTTGTAGTAATTCGTTGTAAATATATTTCTATTTCTTTAGTGAATTAGCTGGGAATGAGTACTCAGTTTTTGTTTAATTAGGCTCCAAATGTCAACTACCTGATGGAGAAACTAATATTGGGCGACTCTACTGTTCATCATCGCCTTCGACGCACCACTGCTATCTTCTCTGAAGTGTTCCGACTTCTTAGAAAGGAAGAGCAAAACTAGGACGAAAGCTAACACTTGAAACTGCTTTGGAAGCCAAACCTCATATTTCAAGCTTGGCATTCCTAGGATCACACATATAGCTTTTCTCTGATTTGTTTCGGTTCTTACTACGAAGTCTTTCAGGCAGTGACCTACCATTTCTGTCAAGAATTACAAATGAATTTGAAACATGTCTGACCAGATCCAGACACAATGAATGGGACGGTTTATACAAACCTGGACACAAATTTGAGACATTTCATTGAATAAGGTGTATTTTTCTTGTGTCGTTTCGGCGTGGTTTCCCCAACAAGAGTGAAAAGTTGAGAAGTAATAAAGAATATTTACTGACCATATTTGCTGCAATATAGTAAGTAGGTACATTACATGAGTAAAATACACTTTGTACAGTAATCTCGAAACAACTTAAACATTAGTTAAGCGATTAGCTACGTCATCAGCAGACACTGGAAATTCTGATCTTTTTTGAGCACTGGTTTCTGAATAGTCAGAAGATATTTTGTGCTCCATACATTTTTAGAGCTCCTAGTTCAGTCTTCTTCAATCAATCACGTTCACAATACCTTTCACGAACAGTCCTAAACGTTTTGGTATTACGAATACTCCTCTTCCGATCAGTACTGATCAAATGGTAGCGTCTTTTTATTTGTCTTTTGCTGTGAGTACCTTAAAGTTAAGTTCCACATTTATCATGGTACTACTCATTCACATCAAATGTACTCAGACATGCTGCGTTACGTAGAACAAATACAACTAGGTTCTCGTACAGACCTATTCATCACACAAAGCTTTAAAGATGTATAAAAATAGTTGAAATAACACCGGTTACCTTGATAAATAATCACACATTACAACTTTTGGTCATAACATAACCGTTATTTTTCATTAATAGGCGTTTTATACCTTATAAGTTTGTTGACAATATATATGATTTTAATTCCGTAATTTCACATTAATGTTGAAGCTGTATGTTTGCTTGTTCAAACGAAAAATGAGTGCTTCCTTTAACTTGAATTTCATATGACTCTAAATATGATTTCCTATATCATCATTATGGCGTCCTACTTTTATACTACTTGATGGACCGTTGGAAATTATAACTACATACAAAGAAGTATTTGACACTGCATAAGTGTACAGGAGTCAGATAAGTAACTGCTATAAATTTCTTTCAATTTGTTTCTATCACTTGATCTTTACGATTGGATCAATCGCCTGACTGCAGGCGAATCCTTTCCTAACACGGAAAATTTTAAGCTATTCTATATAGATATAATGCAATTGCTTCACACTGAGCCAAGGCAATCGTTTTTAACGAAGCACAAAAATGTATGGAAAAAGACTTGCAGTGAATGACTGCTGGGATTACTCAACTGTCTAAAAGTTCACTTATCTGATAATAATAATGATGAAATAGTGGGCAGCAGTGAAGTTCAGTACGCGTGTTTCGTCCTATTCGTGACTCGTCAACTGTAGGTACCTGCCTCCTGGTCAAAGATGTTTCTCCCACCAAGACTCGAAACCCAGGACCTATCTCTAAAACCAAAGTGTTATTCACCAAGCCATTTAGTCACGACAGTCATTCTTTGTTCTTTATTAACTGTTTATATCTAGTGCAGTTACACAATATAGGTTATTCCATTAAACACGATATAATGGCTTCTATTTTTTGATGATCTAGTTTGGTCTGCGAGAATTTCTCAATTTTTGTTCGCTAAACAATTAATCGGTAAATTTTGACTTCACTGCAACAGATTTCAGTGACTTGGGCAATCTACGTACCAACGCTTGACGTTGAAGTACTACCATGAATGCTTTGATGCATGACGATGTTTGAAGTACTTGTGAAATAGTAGTATACCTACTTATTTTATCATTGCGATCGAAAGATAAGCATGCAATTCACTAAAGATGCTCATCTCTCCTGAGAATCCAATTTTCACGCGATATGAGAGAATAACAAAACATTTATTTTCAAAGCACTTTCAGACCGCGATTTTCAGAATACCTAAAGGAGATCATTGAAATAGGATAGTTCCAGATGTTACCTTCCAACGACATTCAAAAGCATCGAAATGCAACTTGTTGACCAGGTGCACGTTCAGATATGAAATCTCCCAATCACTGGTGTTATTATCTCAAAACTGAGGAAAGAGCAGTTCCAGACGCTTTCTGGTGCCTTAAAGACTGCGAAGCACCTAAAAGTATGTCAGTAGTAAACCCTAGGGTAAATCTGAGCCAGAGTTCACAATATCATTGTCAATGATGGACAATTCCATAAAATATCTGCATTTAGCTAGATTTATACAGGGAATGAAACATGTAATATGAGAAAAAACTGGAAATCGAAAGACACTATATCGGTTTGTTTATATGTAATAGTTCGCCTAAGAAGCACTTGTCGTGATTGAAATATCAAATGTGGTGAGATCCAATAAAATACTATGACTGCTGAATTTCCAAATGTTTAACATGATACGTCAAGTAAAACAGATGTACGTCTTCATTATAGACGACCTGATTCGATAAAACGTTCCACTGAAACGTCAGGCAATTTTCAAGTATCTATTATTGTCACCAGGAGTGTACAGCATGTAACGTAAGAACGATTTTTACTCCTCTATGCTGATGTTAAATTAAGACCCACAGTCAATTCAGTTATGGGCATAATTTATTGTAAGCTACCTATTATTAGTTCAATCGATATTTCTTTTTAATTCAAGTAGTACCTTGTAATTGTATCTTTCCTTGTTAGTAAATATAGTTCGTCCGCAATCAGATCAAAAGCCATTAGATTATTAGACATTAAGATATCCAGGTACACTAATTCATTTAACGAGTTCTTGATGAAAGAATCAATTTCATGCTTTTCTTCGTCTTCAGGTGCCTAGATGGTTCAAAAATGAATTAAGAGACATCTTATCTTCCTTAAGCATCATCTAACTAGCTGTATCTTCAGAGAAGCAGGTGAAAACGTGTTAGATTAGCTGTCTGGAAACAATATGCTCAACCAGTTGAGTACTCTGTTGTAATACCACAAAAGTCAAAAAGAATGACACCAAGAAAGTATCTTTATTTCCTTCTAACACTAACAGAAAACTATGATCATATGGTTCGAATTATCCTAGTCAAAATATTTCTTAGTAATGGGCCTGAAAGCTGCAGGTTTATAAATTCCTGTCGACCGAAACTGCAAAACTATTGAAGTCATCATCAATGTTAGGTGTCACAAAATCCCAGGCTTTTGATTTTCAGGATTTATTTTTCACTACAGACTATTGCGACATATGTTCATTCCTTCAATACAGTCCATGTTCTGAATAGGTGTGTTAAAATCTGTGTATCACCGTCTAGCTCCACATCTTTGTAAAAACTGTCAACAGGTGGAGTGATGGTCCTATCAGCTAGAAGTATGTTCCAATGATTACATAAGTGAGCAGAAAATAAGTATGATCTCACCTAGATATTCCCTTTTCAATGGATGTTATGATCCAAATCGGTGAGTAACATGACGACAACACGAATTTCTCCAGAACCCACACTCAAATCCAAACTGACCACATTTAGAATAAGTGAATTCAAAACAACTAATGGAC
Source organism: Heterobilharzia americana (assembly GCA_944470555.2). Taxonomy (NCBI): domain Eukaryota; kingdom Metazoa; phylum Platyhelminthes; class Trematoda; order Strigeidida; family Schistosomatidae; genus Heterobilharzia; species Heterobilharzia americana. Next base: position 28,184,448 of record OX104132.1, on the reverse strand, counting down.
GGACATACAAACAAAATTAAACTAGAACCTCACACATAAGTGAATCGTTCGAGTACACACATTTCACAGCACCATTCAAAGAACAAGTGGATATAAAAATACTGATATCGAAGTAGACAAAGGTACATTGGAGGAGAAGGAATTTAAAAAAGAAAGTTGATTAAAATGTTCAAGCTTGGGAAGATATCAAAGAGTGAGCGCATCTGCATCATTGTGATCGATTCTCAGCCATGTCACCAAGTGTCTCCAGTCTTTTTTAGTTCCTATCATCTCGACGACGCCAACTGGCTCATCCCAACAGTCAACGACTTCATCGACTGGTTAGGCTGGCCATCCTGATTTATCTTTCCATCTAATCCAACTCCCCCTATCATTACATCTTGAGGTAGGTGGTAGATCAGGATGTATAACACATGTCCAAGCCACCTCAGTCGATTGACTTGCTGTCTCGTCTAGTTTTCTTTACCTAACCTGAATATTATTCACATAGTGATTCCATTATACGTGAGCAGTAATTCAAAGACACATCTGGTTAGAAACCTGCAGTCTCTTCATATCTTCTACTTTTAGTGGCCATTGTCTCACAGCCGCATGATAGAAGAGAACAGACTACATACAGCTCAGCATATTAATCATTCAATTGGCAGTCAGATATCTCGTCAGTTGGCGTCAGAGATAAACGATTTAACAACCGCCAAACGGGCTTTCTCTATCCTAACTGAGATTTTGACAGCGACCATGACGTTTCAGCTGACGCTGAAATGGTTCATGAATACGAAACAAGCTCAGATTTCTGCCGAAGTTGTTCCGAAGAACCTGCAGTTTATCAGGATCCTCACCGAACGGAACAGTGTCATCTGTGTACTCCAAGCCAACCAAGTGCCCTCCAGGGAGTAGATCAATTTCTGTGAACTCAGGTTTACTTACCTAGGGTTATGTCCAAAAAAGGAATAAATATTTAGGGTACGAAAGACTGTAAAAAATTGTTATTCACAGTAAAATATAAGCAAACTAAATTCGGTACCGACCTTCGGTTAAACCTCTACTAAGATTTATGATGAAAATAAATCATGTCGGTGTGCCAAAGTGGAACAAAAATTTCAGTGCATGTATATCCTCAAACTAGGTGGATCAAACGAAGCAAATGACTACAGTGTTTGGTTACATTAGAAGAACAAAACTCCGAAATAATAAAAAGAAAAGTAGGGGATTCTATCTGAGTTTAAATATGAGTCACTCTAGTGACTATCACATAGTATTCCTCTGTTTAAATGACCCATGTTACAGAGGTTCATATCAGTCGTTATCAAGCTACCACGCACTTGTTATAATTAAGGGTAATAAGGCCAAGCATCCAGAGAAAATCTTTGTTTGGCTGTCGTTGAAACTATATAACATACTTTCTCATTTCTTTCTGAACTCCTCGAAGACTGCCATTTCTTTTCACGCAAAACTTTTGCAACAGCGACATCAGTCTTTTAGGAATTGTCTTTATATTACTCGACAAACGTAGAGACTAATCACTAATTATTCGTATTTGTAATATACCCAGGAATGGGAGATCAAGGAAGAACACAGTAGAGGAGTTGGATAGGAATAGTATATTTAAGAGGTCATTCTAAAATACCGATACGTTCCAACTAGCTGGATAGAGTATCGATTACTAGCAGTGCATCGTAACGATGCAACACTTTAGCGGATCCGATAAACGTATGAAGATGAGGATCATTGCTGAATTTCGTCGAACCCTAGGGGGCTATTGATTCGGGGGAGTTATGTGCCGCTACAGTCTCAATACCACCTCGCACACGATTCTTGTGTGGCTTTAGAAACAGTTCTACGGTGAGAGGATCTAGTCAGCTAAACACAAAGTATAGTATCGAGTAGACTTTCAGTTATGTCTTCCGACTTATTTGAACTGATATCCAGGCTCCCTGTCAAGACCTAAATCAAATTCCTTTCCATAAATATGTGACAATGGCGCAAAATAGATAATCGAACTCTTAGCGACTAGGTGGTTTGGAAAAGCATTTTTTCACAGTTCCTCAATCTTAGTGTTGATATGTCACTTTCGTTCCACTCTTTAAACATAGAAAGACTGTCTTGCATTATATTTTATTCTCTTTCGAACCTCATACTACTTCACAGGGTAGTTTCAGCAGTACGAAAACGAACTTCTAAGTTAACACTACATTACAGAATGTTCACAGAGAGTAGAAACGAAATATCCATGATAATTGTTTGTTTGACGTTGGAGCAGGATAGTCTCCAGATTGAGCATGCCCTGTTACTATGGTGAAAATTTCCTTGGGTTTGAACAGTTCCCTAAACTGGATAGTAATTGGTTTAGAACAAATAATAATGATAGTCTATTCCTGGATTTACCGAGGCATACCATTAAAAATTATTTATAAATTCATGCATAAATATTAATATCATTTTGATTGTTTCTAAGGTATTAACAACTCCCAAGTGCAACAAAAACAACAGTATACAAGATACACTGCATGCAAAGGTGAAGGCTGTTTATTTCAGATTTTTTAAATTCATAAAAAGTTGCTCTTCTCAGTTCACACAGAAAGAAAGTGAAAGTCATCATAAGCTGGTGAAAATATCGAAACATAAAGAGTGAACAAATTATGAAGAATAAAATCAAGTAATTCGTGTCAGGAGGAGATAAATCATGCTTTCTTTAGTTATTGGGTCAATTATTTTCTTGGTTAGAAGATAAACACTGGTGACTGTACAGCTGTATGATCTGAGTACTACTTACGTCATTTCCGCAGAACCTTTTAAAATTAGTAAATGAAACGCAGGTTTACCAAAAACACTATACATCTGAGGGGAGAATGTTTTATAAACAGGCGACACATCTTCAGTTCCGACTACTTTTCAGTTTTTTGTACACATATCAGATCCTCTTTCAAAGCCATCCTCCGATTCTATCTGAGCGGCGGTGACCCGCACGTTGATAGCGGTTGAATTCCGTCCACGTTACTGGTAGGTTCGGAAATTTAACTCTTAAACATTAAAATTTCGGCTTTTGGTGAGTTATACGTAGCTTCAATGAACAAGACGACGCCATATATAAACATGAGTGGGAAAGATCACATTACCTGCCAGCTGCTCTCTGAATGCAGCCTAGGAGCGTGGTAGCATCCCTGTGATGTACGATGACACTCAAGGATTATTTCTGTGTTTCGAACGCTGCATTTTCCAGCTAAAATTCAGGGAGCATGTTTAACAAGTACACAAAACATCCACCCCCTCGCTTACTGTCCCAGCTACACCTAAAGTGTATGTAGATGTCAATACTTGTTTTATCTGGTGTATTAAAATAAAACGATGACTCTATGATCACTATTGAAGAGAAGCGATATTGCTCCTATTATTAGTAGTTAATCTGTCATAGATTTGGCATTTATAGGGATAACATATAAGTTAGAACAGTAGAAATGTGTAAACTTTTCAAGATCAGTGTAGAGTCTCAGAGACATGTAAGTACCACATGACAGTATGGTTTAACGACACCATACTACATGGATTGCTGTGATCTTCAGCCTTGGTAGCTAGAGTGGAACATGATTATCGCAAGGAATAGCTGGGATGGGATATGGTTTGCAACTAATCCTGAATGGGAGCAGCAAGTTGTGTTGTTAATCAGTCTGCACCTGAGGACGGGTACGTTAGATGAGCAGTGTCTTTTGTATACAATGACGAGTTAGTTTGGTGTAGCATAGCTAAACCTGTATGAGAACGAATGACGCTCTGCTTACACCACCATTTGTGCCAGTCGTTGTACATATGGTGTGTGAGATGGCTCTACATGGAAAAAATGGTTGTTGTATGAATGTTTGTTCAATGATCTGTCAATGATAGGTAAACCACATACTCCGGAGTTTATATATTATTGTCTGGAAAGCGGGATTTTCTCTTGGCACTGTTGTTTAATGGCCTGTCTCTTATATTATGAGCTTCATTGCAATTCGGGGATCCTACGGTATGATAACCACATAGATTTGCCAAGTATAGTTGAGCATAGGTCTTTCGACTATAAATGTTAGTCGTCGGGAGGTGACATACTTAAAAAGAGTGATTTAGCTAGTATAGTTACATACGTTCATTTATGAGTGCTGTATGATGTACGTACAGGAAACCACCGCCTAACCAACCTGGGTTTGTAAACAAAGGGCTGAGGCGTACGTCTTAAAAGCGAATAATCCCCCGAGACCAAAAGCTGAGAATTCAACGCGATTCAACATTGATGCTGACCTTCACAGGTTTAACGGGATTATCAAGGTGGAAGCATATGGTCGAGCATCTACGCCATTTGTCACATTACCATGTTACGTTGCACCGTTCATACTCCACCTTGTAGCCAGTTAGGCGGAACACAGCGGTATTTAGGCACGGCTATCAAATATGCTATTCCATCTGGCTACCCTATCATTTTCTTTCTAGACCTCGCATTCGTGGGTATATTACAAGTTCGAATAATTAGTGATTGACTTTTTTGTCTATCAAGTTCGCATACGATCAATCACCAGGCATCTTTTGGGGCAGAATTGCCCCTGGGAGTTTGCCTGCTTTGTTTCCTTCCGTATGCTGATGTGACCACAAGCTATAGTTTTTGCTTTCTCTTTGCCTAGAAAGACCTGGATTCTAAACTGGTTGAAATCGATCATGGGAAGGATGTTTCTTGTAGTTTATCCTGGAAACCTTTGGTGTCTTAGCTTCAGTAGATACCTGAATCGTGTTGTTCCGTTTATGTGGAGTAGTTTTGTTACGTATGCGGCTTTTAGTTCCACTGATCGCTTCCCTAACGTATCACGTAAAGGGATGGGATCGGTAGTAGTTTATCTCTTACACGTAGAGATTAGGCTTTGGAGCTAGTTAATGGCTTAGTAGTAGGTATCAGTTTAGTGATTTGGGAGGGGTTTGACTGCGTATCGAGATACGCGAACAGTTATTAGCTGCAGGACAGTCATTTATAGATTATTTAAGTTATGAGCCTGCATTACTCTTGTAAGTTCGTCAATACTTAAAGGTAATTTCCGACACTATCTTAACATTTCAAAGTTTAGGATTTAAAATGATAGTGTGAAAAGAACTGATGAACTTGGTAGCCGTTTGCTGACTGCCAAAACGAGACAAGATCCCTGGACAGCAATCCTGGTGTTCTTCAAAGCGTCTAAGAAACTTGCATGGGATGTCTGACATATTAGCAGCATTTTAAAGCACTTGCTTGAAAATGTTTGTCGCCATTTTATGAGGATGTTAGACATTATCGCTCCCTGACCGGCTGCTATGTGCTTAACAACTTCAGAAGAAACATGACTGGTTACATCCTCCACCTTACATAGGACATCTAGACCGCATGAGTGGTGCTAAGCTTTGTGGTCAATAGCTTTAAAGGCACTACGTCCTGCATACCACCTAGTTCCGCTCTGTTGAAAGCAATTGCATCAACTCAGAGAATCTTAGAGCGTATTTCGTTCATTTGAGACTATATATCTGGGAATGGCAACGAAGTCTGTGTTGAGGACTTCCAATATGCATTCAGTTATCCGTACAACACTCGGTGGATGTTTTACAGCTTCCATTTGTATACCAATGCTACCCACGGTTTTTTTTGAGCATTTCTAATCCTTTATTACAGAACCCTTCATAGGGCTGTTTGTCAGTTTTAATCGTAGGTGCATTGACCACTTTCGCTTAGATGTCGTTATTGTTGAAGTACATATTAGTTTCATTAGCTATCGAAAGCAGGTTGAGGGTATTAGTTTCGTCACTGCCGATCTCGCTAGGGCTTTCACCAGCACGTTCCTCCGAGTGTCCTCCAACAGTTTGTCGGTACTTTATCGAGTTACAGTGAGGTCAGCGAACTCCAACCAGTAGGATAGATTTATTGGTACGAAAGAGGGTCGTGTGGAAAGCCAGCTATAAATGCTTGCACAGCAGCTTGTTTAGGCCGTGGAGATGTTTCAGTTCCACACAGTCAGTAACTTATGGGTTCCTTATATGAGGACCCTTGGTGAAAACGGTGCGAAACAACAGAGTTAAAAGGTGGAACAATATACCGAGAGTAGGATGTTATAATCAGACCCCAGTTATCAGTAAAATGGACTATGAGCCAGTAGCCTATGCTAAAAGCAATGGTTTTCCATGTAAAGATTCGGCTTTTCCTTAAATGCGACTAAAGGAGGAGCTGTTAACACTCGTTCTCGTAACTCGCTCCAGTCATCGACCACTTTATGGGAGAAGAGGTACTGTACTGAAAAATGATTCAGCCATGGTTTTTGGATCACTTTTGACGACCTTGACGATAACCCGCACTCGTCACTACGGTTGGTCCTCCATGTCAGTGTATAGCAGTGATGACCCCGATCATCTTTGGTATTGCGTTAACGTAAAGAAGGAAGAGCATTGGTTCAAGGATTTTCCTCCAGGGAACAAAATTGGCAAAAGGTTGCCAGTCAGACAATATTCCACTGACCCTAACTCTTTACTATCTCTTGTGTAGGAAATCCCTGATTCAGGTATGAACTGCAATCCAACTAACGAGTGTACGGATTTCTTTCAGCGACCTAATGTATGAAACTCTATTAAAAGCCCCGTTGAAGTCAATGAAAACCACATCCGTAGGGAACTTGTCTTTCCTAGTCCCAACCGATTCCTCCTTCTCCAGTAACAAGTCGGTCAGACAACATCGTTCAACGGAAAAACGATGATTCACCTGTATCAGTAGACTGTGCAGTTCTTAGCGCCTGGATAATTAATCATGGATTGACTTCTCCATTATTCTAATCACGATGCTGGTAAAACCATCGGGTCGGTAACTGGTAACAAGTTTTTTATCATCTCGTTTAAACTCAGGACTTGTCATAGCATCCTTCCAATCCCTAGGTAACTATGTCCGAGATAAGGACATGTTGAATAACACCGTTAAAGGTGCACAAACAATATCGACCAACAGCAGCAGATTCATGGTCCAGGCAACAGGACTTTCCAGATGATTAATCGGAGGAGTATCCCTTCCATGATCTCAGTAGGTTCCGTCGGAAGAACATTAGGAACCCTAACAGTGTCCAGAACCACGTGAGGATCATCAGTGGGAAACTCTGGGTGAAAGTAGTCAGGCAGACTCTCCGAGCTTGCTAAGCCCGATTCTGTCATATTATTAGCCTCCCTACAAGTAGGAAGACAAAAATATACTGACTTCTACTCCTGCTGACAGAATCTGAATTTGTCATCATGACTAATGTGACCATCAATAATGACAGTCTAGACCTACTTCTGCGTTGCTTCTCAGAATACTTGAAGTTGGTTACCCAGTAACCGAGAAGACTAGGTTCAAAGGTTATCTATTGATATTCCATGGAGGCAGGTCCAATGAATCTCCAAATCTAGGCGCCGTGAAATCAGATGAGCCCCGGCAGGCGAATTTAAAAATCATCAGGATGGTTCAGGTTGCAGAGTTGAAGGAATGACTTAAAGCACTTGCGTAACTTCCACACAACATGAACGTCAGAAACCAGGAAACCCCCTGCGTGAGCTCAATCCGATGCTGATTGATAACTCGCTTCACGTAAGTGACAAGATGCTGAATTCCATCGGAACAAAGCATCCTGTGGTAACAACATTACAACACCGCATAACCAACTTTATTCAGTGGCATTATTTTAAATACAAAGGGCATATGGGGGCCACTCAAGTGTTGGCAACAGCTGGAGAATAATTTCCGATGTCAAAGGGTGGTTTGGCTGTACAGAAGACCACTGGAGACTGTATTCATCGTCGAAAAAAGTGCTCACCCACAAAATATACTTTTGCCACCTTTACCACCGACCACAGTAAAGGATTCCCATCCATCTCGTTTATTTCAGGCGAAACGGTTCATCAGAATTTCAGCTATCCACAGCAGAAGTTAGGCGAATCATTGTGTGTTTATGCGCATGGGGGTAATGACTCGGAAGTGGGAGCAAGTAGCATCCAACGATCACTGGGATTAACTGGAAGTTGCTGGATTTCGCAACTAGTCGGCAGATTGCATAAGTTTTTCCTGATTTAATTGAATCAAGCATACAAAACTGGGAAGTAGAGGCTTTTTTAAAATTTTAAAGTCTCTGGAGAACAAGAAGGACTTGCTATATCATATTGCAATCCAGATGTCATTGTCACAAAGAGGAAACGGTAGGCTTGGGTAAGAAGGGATGGAATCAAATTTTATTATTGTGATCGTTGTAAAATAACAAGGTTGAGGGAGAAAACGAGGGGCCTTTGGATTCAGATGATACAAATTCAGAATTTTACCTCAAAGGCACACGGTGTACCACACTTTGTGCGTAGACAACTAGGTGCCCTCATGCCAGACGTCTTTCTGAAGCTCTGCAAGCCTAACATACAGCCATAACGTCTTCGCCCCCCCTCAACTGAAAAGTGGCACGAACCTACCGGAGAAAGTCCAGAGGCGAGCCACAAAAGGGGTTGTTGGGATGCAACGAAAACCATATGAGGACAAACTGGAAAACCTAGGCCTATACCCTCTTAGCTACCGAAGGTTGCGAGGTGGCTCGATAATGGCCCGCAAAATATTGAATAACCCAAGTCACCCGAACACAGTAATACTGCCGAGTGACCATTATGGAGATCCTAGAGGAAACCCAGAGAGAATAGCCCACCTGAGATCGAAAACTCATGTGCGTTCACACTTCTTCTCCCTCCGGGTCTGAGGGTGATGGAACGCACTACCAGTAGAGGTGGTCTCTGCCCCAACTATTGAAAGCTTCAAGAAGAAGCTAGACAATCACGCAGAGACTCACGGTCTATCCACATATAGCTGGAATACTAACTAAACAGAAGAAATCAACTGATGCCGCGCCACCCCAACTGGTTTAAGTCTACAACCAGTCTTGTTTCTATCGTAACCATTTAAGCCCTTGTCATTACTTCTACTTGCTATGAGTTAGCCTTTCTTTACCTAAGTTCTTCATACCTTTGCACCCCTCTCCTTTCTTGGGTGTAAGCTGATTACTCCATTAATTCACTTTTCTTTTCCTTTTTACCCACAACTTTTCCTTTCTAGGTTTTCTCTTCACTGCCCCTAGCACCCTCCAGCGACCAGTCTGAACAACTGTCTGGGAACTCGATATCTTAAGAAGCCAACGGTACCATAGTTCAAGGCAAACTGATCAACACTTAACATCCTGTTCTGTATACCACAGCTATGGCGGACGAGTGGGTGAACCTACTGCATCGGAATCCGTCAAAGACCTGGGACCGTCTCGCAAGACCAAGAAACGAGCAAGAAGAAATCGACTGGTTTAAAGGAGCCCGTTAAAAAGATATTGGAACCTTAGCCTTATTCTGCATCAAAATATACTATTTACCGAATCTGTCATTTTTATCAGAGTACGGAGAAATAGTAACAGTTCTGACTATTCTGAGTCCAGTATGAAATATAAACTTGTTGTACTTCGTCCTGAAGACCCACCACTTAATTGTTGAAACCGTTTGACTGTGTTTAGGTGGCCTACAACCTTGAAGGTTCTTTTGTTTTTCGGCATTCACAGGGTTTTTCATTTCGATAGGTCGTTTTGAAACATTCCAGTTTCAATAAGTCTTTTCATGATGGATGAACCAAATGAAGTAAATATGGACACTGGAATAGAGAGTGGAACTGCTTTAAATGAAGCCATTGAATCCTTAAAACACCAGGTTAGCTTTTTTAAAATAATGAAAGTTTTTTTACCAAATAGTTAGAGAAAAATCCTTTCGATTACAATGCACACACTCGTCTCATAGAATGTCTAAGGAAGACTAATGACTCTGAGCGAGTCAAATATGCAAGGGAACGTATGCACGATATCTACCCACTTACCCCAGGTAAATTTTGTCAAACCTCTTATCGTTTAAGTGCACTTCTTTTGTAACAAAACTTCTACCTTTGAATAAGTTCACTCAAGCTGCGTTCTAGAATTTTTTTCCGGGCTTAACGAAGTCTGTCCTTGGTTTCATATCAAGTGTGCTACCGGTAGCACTTCTAATTGGCCAATTAGAAGTTACAACAGATTCCACTGTATTTCATTTCTACCGACCATTTAAAGCATTTTTTGTGTGATAGTTCAAAGAGGGTAGAGACTTAGAGTCATGAAGTTTATTCGATGTCAAAGATTATGTTCTTTAAACGTTTATTCCTAGACTGGTGTAAAGCTTTTTGCATATCTCTTTACTCTCAAAATCAAGCATGCTTACATAGTTTAAATCACTCCTTTGTGTATATTTGATAAAAGACAACTCTAGCTGAGGTCGTAAAACGACGATATGCTGCAGCTTTATTTGTATATACTTTCTAGGAAGATCCAGTTCATCAAATGTCCTCATAAAAAGAGGTGGTACCAATTGGTTGCTTAAGAAGTTTCAACGTTGACCATTTGATGAGACAAGCTTTGTTTAACGTTAATTTTGTCCAACAGTGGTTCTTAATCCTAAGTAACCAGGGATAATCAATCCTTTAAGTAGGGATGGTTGAGACACTAACACTTAGTTGTTGGTAAGAACCTACTGTTTCAATATGTAGTCATTTTCCGCATGATAAAACACAGGAACGAAACTTCACTTCAAATGATATTACCTTTCAACTCATTAATCTGAAGCAAGCGATAAGTGACAACATAATACAGAATTATTCCGGGTTTTCTGTTCTTGTGGCTTGAAACCTGAGGTTGATTACATAGTCACTTCACAGCTGGAAGTTACTTCTCTGGAATGAGTTCTTGTGTTTGGGGGTTAGTCACTAAAAGCTGAGCTTTATCTATTGAACTTTGAGTGTTAGGATTGGCGTTCAACTCATGCAACTGGTAGGTCCCACTTACAACACTAGTTTTACAGGTTATCTGTGTTGTGTGATAACATTTGAGGACTGAACGACTTAAGTTAACTTCATGGTTTATTATAGCGATTACGCACCAATTCGCTCCTATTCGGTCGTTTCGCTATGTAACGAAATACGTTATCATGAACTGTTTTTTCGATTGCAATTAGCACACTAATTAGATTGATGGAATAGTGATTTTATATCAGATTTTGGTAATTTGCCTCAAACGTAAAAGTAGTTTAGAAATTTTAATTTTTGTAACTAATGCTCAACTGAGAAAAACTTATCTATCGCTATAATCCAGCTTTTCCCCCTGAAAACCAGTTCTTCCTTGATGCACGGCCATGTCAGGGGAGTTGATTAGATAACGGTGAGTTAACTTAAGCAGACTGGTCTCCATCACTGATCATATCAGTTTATTAAGTGAACTCCCTTTTTGTAACTGTACTAGATTCGGCTTGCTAGAGATATCTCATGACCTAACAATCACGTCGTACGACACTTGGAGACTGCTATCGTTCTTCAAGTTAAGAGAACCCTTCTGGTTTTAGTCCTTTACAAGGAGGTTTTGATCAAGTCTTCATTTCTCGATAGGTTCCGGAAAAGTGCATATCAGTGCCCGATGCTCCCTGTGCTTATTGATTTGATGGTGACAGTATTTTGCATTGTTCCCAAAGTAGCATGTCCACACCTTGATTTACGGAGAAAATATCGCCAAAGTAATGTGATGGGCTGTGGACTATGGTCAAGTCAAATTCTTCTAGCATGTTTGAATTCTTATACAACAGTGGCGTAAAAGTTCTTTCTCCTGTAATGGAAATGTTTCCGCTACTTTAATAGTATTGTGTTAGATATCTCTCTAACATTACATGGAATCCTGTAGTGATAATCTTACATAAAAATCTAATATTGTAGTACGCAATTGCAGTCTTGATATCGTGTTTCTAAGAGTCTTAAAACTTTTCTGTTGCTACATAGCCTTGAGATTTGAAAGGCATTGGTAAACGTTTTGGAAGAAAGTCAGTTAATATTAGTCTAATCTATGCATTCAAATTATTTCGGAAAGCTCATTTAAGTGATGTGTAAGCCTATTGTATTAATACCTCATGTATTATCTAAGTTGATTCATTGTATGGTCAGTTCATGGGGATCATCTTCAAAATCATTAGACAGTCACCTTCTAAGCAGACTGTTACCTACATACTAAATGCCATAGAAAGCTACATTCACTTCACCTAATAAGACAGAAATGAAGGCATAGTTTTGCTTGTGTTATGTTCTCTAAGTCGGGTCGCTTAATCGTGAAGCTTTCATCGTCTTTCTAGACGACATCATCAACACCAACTTCAGTATGAAGTGAGCTGTCAATATCTCTCCATGAGTGATTTAGTAGCTTGCCTTGACGATGTGGTCTGTGATTGGTTGTTTCCTTTGATTGTTGTGTCATTGACTGTTTAGATTTTCCTGCTGACTGTCCTTCTGCTTGACCTCTGACCTTTCTGTCGTTTATCATCTTATTGGTTGATAGATTGGGTCTATGTCTATACATCTGTTGATTGCTGACTGACCAGAATTCCAAGCTTCTAGGAATTCTCTGGTAGTTTTTGCGTTTCCTCTGTCCGAAATTTCTACATTGTCGAAATTGAATTCATGTCCATAATTATCCACATTCATTGAAATGAGTGATGAAATGTCGTGACGTTTAATAGCCGATTGGTATTCATGTAGACGAAGGTGAAGAGGGCGGCCGCTTTGTCAAATGTAGTGTTGACTACAGTTATTGCAGTTGATTTTGTAAATGATAATCGGTTTGTCTTCTTTGGTTGTTGCATCCTTTGGTCTGCATTATAGTGCTTGCAGGGAATTTGTTGGTTTATGAGCCACACCATTCCAAGTGGTCTCAGTAATCTTGTCGTGATTTTTGATATATTCTTTATATATGGTAGGATGTTGGGTTCATTGATTTCTGTGGATGACTTTGTAGTTGATGCTGTACAGGATAAGCATCTTCTGATAAAGTTTCTTGGGTAACCGTTCTTCTTCTTTAGGATGGACATCAAGTAATTTTCTTCGTTTCTCCGTGTTGTTGTACCGCAGTGTGTTCTCGCTCTTCTGAATAGAGTCTGCACGCAACCGATCTTGTGGGTTGTTGCTACTGCAGTTGAGGATTTGGTCATTGTATGTTGGCTTCCTGTACACTTGGATTTCCAGCTTTCCGGCATTTGTTCTACTGACTAGAACATCCAGGAATGGTTGTTTGGTTCCTTCTCCATTGTGAACTTTATGTCACTGAGAACGTTGTTGATCAAACTGTGGGTGTTTTCTACATCATCTTTTTTAGTGATGACAAAAGTGTCGTCCACATAGCGAATCCAGAATTTTGGTTTAATTACAGGTAGGATGATAGCTTCCAGTCTCTGCATCACCGCTTCTGCAATTAGTCCGGATATCCGTGATCCCATTGGAGTTCCATTTATCTGTTTGTATATCTTGCTGTTGAATTGGAAGTATTTTGTCAGACAAAGGTCAATGAGTTCCATCAAACTTAAACATTTAAGTTTTGTGCGTTCTGTAAGGCGTGTCTTCATTGAGCAGGAGAGATATAGTTTCCTTGACCGATTGGGGTTCGATGAATGTGTACAGTGCTGTGACATCAAAGGATACCATTAATTCATCGTTTTCTATGTTAATGCTTTTGGTCTTTTCTAAGAATTCCGTTGGTGACTTGATGGAATATCCGCAAGATTGGACGAGGTGTCTCAGTTTTCTCGAAAGTTCTCTTGATATGTTGTATTTTGGAGTTTTTGGAAGTGAGACAGTTGGTTGTAGAGGGATGTGTGGTCGTGTAGTTTTAGTCTGCCGTAGAACCGAGGAAGGACAGGTCCTTTTGGTTTCATTCTCCGTTTGTCTTGCTTTGTTATTTCTTCTGCCTTGAAGGGTTTGTTCAAGGTTTTATTGATCTGGTTGTCGAACTTCTGGATAGGGTTGGTTTCAAGTAGTTGATACATACATTTTTGTCTTTGAGTAATTCCTATGCTTTCTTGATGTAGTCTTTTGTGTCCATGATTACCGTAGTGCGTCCTTTGTCTGCTGGAAGTATAATGATATCTTTCCTATTTTTCAGTCTTTTTAATGTTTTCTGTTCTTGAGTATTCATTTGAGCGTGGTGTCTCATGTGCCTGGTCAGTGGGACGATTGTTTACCATATTTATTGTCGAGTGACTTCATTTAATCCTGATGTTTTAAGTGACGATTCTAATGCCGCAAAAAATTCTGGTTTGGAGGCATCTCTTGTGTTGTAATTCAATCCTTTTTGAAGAAGTTCTTCCATTTCTGTAGGTGGTTTTTTTGATAAGTTGGCAACACAGTTGTTCGTTTCATCTGTTGAAGGTACTCCTGAGATTTTGAGCAGCTTTTTCCTGAGGACGTTTCTTCGTTGTTGCTTGTATCGTCTGCTTGATTTTTCAATTGCAAGTGTCAGCGTTGTCATGTGTTGTGTCGTGAGTGTACTTTCTAGTTTTGCCTTTTGATTGTTAATCATTGATTGATATTTCCGGATCCGATGATGTGCATCTGAGACCATCAGTTGTACCATTTGTCTTCCACTTTGTTCAGCTATTTTCCATCATAGTGGACAGTTAATCGGTGGTCTATATCTGACACTCTTCGGCAGAACATCCTGACGTAGACACTTATGGAGAAAGAATAGTTATAGAAGCTTGCCTTTTGGAGAAATCCTCCTATCTTTTAACAAAGTGGAGCGTGTTACGCTCGTATAATTTTGAAATAGTGGAGAATATTTGTAGCTCAGGTGGATGGTCTTGGTTGTATTGTGTTCTCCGAACTGGGTTGTTTAATCGTGAAGCTTTCATCGCCTTTCTGGATGACATCATCAACGCATTGAACAAGGTGGTCGCCCTCTTCACCTTCGTCTACATGAATACCAATTGGCTATTAAACGTCACGACATTTCATCACTCATTTCAATGAATGTGGATAATTATGGACATGAATTCAATTTCGACAATGTAGAAATTTCGGACAGAGGAAACGCAAAAAATACCAGAGAATTCCTAGAAGCTTGGAATTCTGGTCAGTCAACAATCAACAGACGTATAGACATAGACCCAATCTATCAACCAATAAGATGATAAACGACAGAAAGGTCAGAGGTCAAGCAGAGGACAGTCAGCAGGAAAATCTAAACAGTCAATGACACAACAATCAAAGGAAACAACCAATCACAGACCACATCGTCAAGGCAAGCTACTAAATCACTCATGGAGAGATATTGACAGCTCACTTCATACTGAAGTTGGTGTTGATGATGTCGTCTAGAAAGACGATGAAAGCTTCACGATTAAGCGACCCGACTCAGAGAACACAATACAACCAAGACCATCCACCTTAGCTGCAAATATTCTCCACTATTTCGAAGGCATACACATCTGGCTATATACCGTGCGCCTGAACATTATATGTGGTCTATGTTGTCAGATATATGTTTCTGAAACAATGTTGCCTCTTTAGTGTACCTTTTAGAAGTAATTGGAATTATAATCCTCACTCACTTAGCTGGCGACATATTATAGAGCAAAAGCACCGTCTACCAGGAGTAACTCAGTGATGTTGAAAAAAGATTATTTCAAACAAATGCATAAGTGACAACAAATTTTCGACAGTATGTATGGTTCTTTATTTAATGTGGAACACAAGTGAATTAATTGCACATGGCGATGTGCTTGAAAAAATTGTTACCGTTTTGATGTCGTGGATTTCTGGAAACCTGGTGGTAGCTTTTAATTTATATCAAAATATCGATTGACTTTTATCCACTTTGGGAACTTAAGGAATAATTTCACTCAGCAGCCTGGTGATAAGTAAATGAGGCACAGTTTTAGCTCCCTTAATTTGATGGTTACGGGTTGCCGTATTTTTATTGGTGCATATTTGCACACTGGTACTATTGCTAGTTTCCTACGTTGGTATATCCAGTGTAAGTAGATTTTCGTATTCCTTTGCTTTTTTCATGTATATTGGATAGCCATTTGGCTTCAATGGATCGAGGACGAGCTTCGCAATGCTTCCACATCCGAAGAAAAACGACAAGTCGAAGTTCTTTTCAAACGTGCTGTTGATGATTATGAAGGTTAGCGGTTACACCTATTTTTTGAACTTGAGATAATACTTTTTGTACTAAGTTCTCAGTAAGCAGTAAGTTGTTCGCAATTAACTTTCTACAACCATTTTAAAAAGAGTATGCAGTGTGGTATCAACATTTGAGTAACTCTTGACCCAGCTGTCGAATTCAAAGTAAGGTAAGGGTTCTCCGTACTATCATTAAGATATTTTACTGTTTTACCAGCTTTCTGTGGGGGAGTTAATAACATTGCAGTCCACATTTTAAGGTAGACGTTTTATGTGTATCTAATTCGATTATACTTGCAAAACAGACCCGATCCATGGAACTACTATTGTTTGGGAAATATTATGACTACTATTATTTTCATTATCGTGTATCCATGAAGCAAATTAATCTAGTAGTCTTTCCAGTACTAGACGAAAAGTCACAATGAATTTGTTTTTTGTTCAAGTTTATTTCAGTTGTACTGTTTCGACCATTGATATGAATTCAAAATGCAGAAAAGCGTTAATCATTTTGTATCAATACAAAGTATCACTATTCGAATTTTGATAACTAGGCCAATCTGAGAGGAGTTGCTCTGAGTGGCTAGATCTCGCTTGTTTGCACCATTTTAAACGCATAAAGTCGTTGTACATGTGGCAGTAAAAGTTTGCCGCACTAAATCTCAGAGGTGTGTAGAAACTAATCCTAGATATGATGATGACGTTAGTAAAGGTGAACGACCCAAAGAAGAATAGACCTTGGTGCAGCTCATCACTTTTCTCATGTTAAACTTCATCTTACTGTTTATAGGAAAGATATTACTAAATTACAGCACAAACTCGCTGAGTTTGATACAGGTTCACCTCATCTTTTTACTTCATCACATGGGTTTTGATTCACCAACATATGATAACCCGACGCAGTCACTTTTCAATCCCACATCTCCACTTTTAACAAGTTCCAGCATGTAATGGGTTGTATAATAGTGGTCAGGCCAAGCTAAAGAAGTTATAACTGTACTTATGAGATTAATTAGTAATTCATCAAGGTTTGTTTGAACCTATTTGACGAATATAACAATGCTTATGACCAAATAGTGGGTTAATTTTTAACTCCCAATATGCTTTAATACATTAAGTTGTTAGGGGTGTCGTTAGAATAGTCTCATCAAGCCTGAGGTGTCAAAACTTGAAAAGCATTATAAATAACAGTTACTCTTCTGAGAAATAATGTTTGGATTGGAAGTAATGTGAACTTATTTTTACTAATGTTTGTTTTAGTTTCTTAATTTGTTCCCATAGATAGTGGTGGTGGTGGAGTTTATTCTTAATGAGAGACAATTTTATAATCGGTCAAAAGGTATTTTGCGGTTGTTATCATCGTTGTAATTGTTTGTCGAATTTCCCGCATCTCTAAAAATATCGTCATATACAATGTCAACACCCCTGTACCCATTGCACTCAAAGTGTTGTGGGAATTGATTCACTACCCAATAGTAGGCAATGTATCACTTAGACTTTTTATGTTACTTCTCCGGAATAATGCTAGAGATTGGGGGATTTTCAAAAGAGCTTCATTTTTAGGTTAATAAACTGACATATGACAGTAAAATAGCATCTAGCGTAACTGTTTACCGGTCAAATTGCCACAAGCGACTATTAACAAAAGGAATATTAGCAAACGAAAGTAATGGTTGGATAAAATAAACTCCAGATTAGTCAGATATAACAGAAGTTCATTACGGAAAATGAGTGCATGAAAGTTCATAAAGTTTCTGACTATTGATCTGATTCGTGTAGGTGTCTCTATGCTGCACGATTGATATCCTTATGAAGGAAATCGCTCTAGGACAGAGTTGCGCTTTTAAGTCATTAGGATCTTTTTATGTATCTTTTATTCATTGATTTAATTTACCTGGTGGTGGTTTGCGTTGGAATATAGGTTGTGCATTTAATCCCGCTTTGAACCTGCATAAATATACCTGCATCTCTGTCTGCAATATTATCCCTGCTGCAATTCTAATTCTAGAGCGTTAGTCACTCGGCTACTGAGTTACAGCAGCCACCTTTTATGCAGTGGGTGCCATTTGTTACCGATTGTTTCCCATTAATTAATATAGTGACTGATCTCTCTCTGCTAGCTCGCCACCAAACAAAATACACCACAATGAAGCATGAGGCAACATTGAGACATTTATTCAAAGAGTCTGTATACCAACAGAGACCAATAGATTCGGTCCATTGTAATAATTGAGAAATCACAAGCATCAAAAAATATCTTGTATTCACTTTTCACCTTTTTCCTTTAGATCCGAGTATTGTTGATATTGCTGTTTTCTCTCCTGTTGGTTTCTGGCTGTTCTCATGCGAAGTGTGACAGGTTGGGTTGATACTCAGCTGTGTATCGGGTTCTGTGTTGTTGGTATTTTGTATCCGCTCAGTATTTTCCAAATGAGTGATTATTGAGTTGTTTGCCTGTTCATGTCCTCATAGTAAGGATAGAAACTTATCACAGAAACTTCATTAATTTTCTGTTTTGGATACATCAGTAGTGTAGACTTCTTACGAAATTCTTTCCAAATCCGTTAAACGTTTAGTTAAGATCTCAAGGCTGATTTCCGATCGGTTTTCTGTAGAATCATCGTCCTACTATGGCAGTACGATGCATATCTATGTAGTTTACTGTAAGGATACTTCGTATACATTTATTATGAATTCCATATTATTCTTGTTTTCAGGTTAGTAAATTTGTTCACACTATATTTTAGACGTAAATGTCTGGCTTGAATATTGTCACTTCGCCATTTCTACCCTGGATTTCAATTCTATGAAGAGCATGCAAGAAGCAGAGGCTATCTTTGAATCTGCTTTGTCGCATCAGGGACTTAATGTTGCTGGGGGATCAATACTATGGGAGATCTACCGTGAATATCTTACAATAGTATGGTCCCAATTATCGCAAAAAGATCAGGTAAGAGATATCTATTTTTACAGGAAAAGAGTAGTTCATATACATTCTTTTTAAAACTATTCTTCGTACATATGTATAGCGGTGAAGCATTTTGTAACGTTAAGATATACGATTTTTATTGTGTATGCAGTACTGCCTCTCAGTGAATCGACGGTACTGTTTAAAGGATGTATAAAGTTTAAGGCAAAGTATGAATCTCTAAGAGGATAATTTTCAAGATGTATAAAGAAATTACAGCTTTTGATAAAACAACTGGTTTAACGAATATATTTTCCAGTAACTTCATTCTCTGCTAGTGCATAAGCGCAGTTTTGGTCTACGATATTTGGCAGTTTGAAAATGACAATAAACGACAAAAATTAGTTATCCACGATAATTTTCAATCTCTGATAAGCAAACTACTGACTTGTAGGCTTCACGTTTGCCCTCCGAGTAGTCATTGTTCAAACGAAGCTGAAAAAGAGTAATTGGATAAAAGTATAAACGCAGCAATATAAAGCGTTGATTTCCAGTTCAGTTTCTAACTGATTTTTTATACGTTCATGGGTTCCGAACCATCTTTATTCAACTTCACAGAAGATAAATCAACTTGGCAAAAGTTTCGAATAAATTGTTGACCTACCTTGTTCTTATTTTACCCCCTTAGATAGTCTTAATCCCTCCCTTTCTCCACTGATTACCGGTAGACATACTTGTAAAGCTTATCTCAAGCAAGAAGATTTTCAACTCTATTGAGCCCAGCCTACTTTGTATATCAATCACCAGCATCTTGTGTAACCAACTCTTAGTGGGTCGGTAGGCTACCCTACTATACTCAGAGTTGTTATACATTACCATCTATCTCGCATCCACATCCGTGAACACATTTCGCTGGCGATCATTTTGCTTAGACGAATATATCCAAGCAGTGCAGTAGACGTGTAAATGAAGACCAATTACGCTTGTTTATTACGCATTCTATACTATATAGATATGCAAACCAGTCACTTAGGTACTTTAAGTGCATGTTTAATACCTTTTACGTTTGTCACACTTTAGGAACTAAAATCAGAACAGGTGAGAAAAATGGATCGTTTGTTTCGCCGTCAGCTCAGTATACCTTTATTAAGTAAGTTACTCTTCAAAAATGCCTAAATCTGCTATATGGTAATGTTTCACTTCATATGTCACATTTAAGTTACTGTAAATTTTGGACGACGAAACAAGCCCATCGAGTCATAAAGAAAAGAAGAGATAATTCAGCGAGAATTTTTCTTTTTCGACGATATCATTTTCTAGAGTTGCACCAACTGTATTTATGTATATCACAAACGTATAATAGTCTATTATTAAACAATAGGGTATAATTGCATCACTAAGCTAGCGCTAAAAACTGAAATCAAGATTGGAAAGCAGTTGCGTAACAATCTTTTAGACAATGAAAATAATGAGAAAGGTAAGGAATTTGACAAAGTGAAAATTATTGGTAGATGTGAAATGGTATGGTCGAGTGTCCACTTAATAGATATAAAGAAGGTGAAGAAGGAAACAAGAGTCATAATGAAAGTGATAATAATAAACTAACTAGTTATAATAAACTCGAGAAATTGTGAAAGTGTTAAGACCATGGTAAGATAAGAGATTGAACTTACTTCTTCTGAACACAGAGGTCAGGCATGAATTGGTGGATTCCAGTGGTTCTACTGTGCACAACTGTCAAAAGCGTACTCTTTTTAAACTATTCCCTTTAACTATATAAATGACACTGAAGGAGGACTCTGATGGAGCTATATGTCCAGAGTTGACCAGATGTTCATGAATTGAAGTGTTAGTTGATTTCCACTCCCCTCGACAGTTTAGTGGTCAGAGAAACGTTTGGAAAGTACGTACTTTGTGCGGTCTATATAACCAGCTCCACAGGAGCAAGTAAATTTGTAGACATATATTGAGGTGACCTAAAGCGGCAATTTGTCCTTAACACATCGTGGAATCAGTTTCTGACTAGAAAAGCTGATCTGTAACTTATCAGAAAACAATATCTTGTTCAACAATTTGGACAGCCGGCTCTTTAGGATCACTGCTGCCCTATCACCAGCACTCATAAACAAAGTCTTATTCGGATTGTTAGCTTTAGAAAATGAGATCGTCGTAAGAGAAAATTTTCCTGACTGAATTATCGCTTCTTTTCTGTAAATTTAATTATTGGTTATAAATCTGTAAGCCTTTAAGAACAATATGTATTCTGACGTTAAAGTCAATATTTGGGCCTATTGTTGTGTGATACTTTTCTCAAGATTGAATTGACCACATTGTTTCCACATTATGGGATATGTATCCTTTTAGGGACATTAAGTTTATGTGCTGTGAATTTTTCATGCTAATTTCTGTGATTCATCCACTTTGTCCTACCGAACGGGTTTATCATCTTTTAGTTTTTTTGCTATGTGTCTGCATTGGATAATAGTAATGTCTATTGAAGGTTAGGACTATGTCCACTTCTGCAATACCATGTGTATAGGGTAAACGACTAACGTATTGTTGACAATTTGGTTAGTCTGTCTATATTTGTTTTAATTCTATGTTATGTAAGGAACGTTTTCGAGTAAGCTTTATCGGCTTGACTAACTGATCTTGGCAAGTTTTACGAAATCCACTTCATTTTTTCCCTTTTATTCATTGTAACAATGTCGCTGTCATTGTATACATGTACAAGTATCTTACAGTGCCTATTGAGTCAGTTCTTTGAGTCGATTCATTTTCCAACTAGCTGCATTTACAACGAGTTTTAAAAATCATAGTTTTATTACCGCATTAATTTAGCTCCACATCGTCAGGTGGAGGAATTGAAGTGGTTAGAAAGTTCTGATAATTTAGTTGGTTGTGGCTAGCAGAAGAATCCAGGACGCACGTTTAGTCCTATTTATGACTCGTCAGCTGGATGTACCTGCACCCTAGTCAATGATCTTGTTCCCACTGAAACTCGAACCTCGTACCCATCGCTTCTAACGCCAAGGCGTTATTCACTATGCCACAGAGGAACGATAGCCACTTCTTGTACAACGGGTAGTAGTTATTACTATTTAATTGACATACTTGTTATTCTCCATTGTTTTGTTGGATCCAATTGTTCGACCTCTATTAGCGTATAAGCTCCTATGCGGATACCTCGATATTGCCTGAATGTTAATTATGATAATTTGGTTAGCTGTGGCTAGCAGAGGAATCCAGGACGCGCTTTTCGTCCTATTTGGGACTCGTCAGCTGGATGTACCTGCACCCCAGTGATGTTGTTCCCATTGAGACTCGAACCTCGTACCCATCGCTTCGCGGTTGAACAATTCGATCCAACAAAACAACGGAGAATAAGAAGTATGCCTATAAATAGTAATGGTTAGAAAGTTGTTAATTTGAAGAAAGTAGAAATACCACTGAAACATTTATCTTCTGAGATCTCGTCTTTTCCTTTTCATTGGCACATAGTTTCAAATTATCACCCCGTAGTTTACTATTATAGTGCCAGTATTCACTAAAAAAACCAGACGAAAGCATTGTACCGGACACCGAAATTATTTACAACTGACTTACGGCACTGAGTTATTTCGGTTTCCCGGCAATATATGTTTGGGACCATATGGGACAACAAATGCTTTTTTTTAGTGCCTGAATTGGATTAATCCGTGATTTCTTTTTATAAGTTGTCATCCCTTCATCCTAGCTGTACTAATTTTTCTTTACTCACTTCTTCCATTGTCGTCTTTCAACTTCTTTTCACCGTACTGTTAGTAAGCACTGTATTTCTATTGTGTAAATTAGATATGGAACAAACCTTAATTGAATATCAAACTTTCCTATCTGATATCGGTGTGGATCTCTACCAACCAAGAGAAAATTCAGATTCTTTCCTACCAGAAGAGGTTAAAACAGATTATGAAAAAGCTTTGGATCATTTGAGTGTTCTGTTACCTTTTGAAGAAGCTATAGAGGTGAGTTGTATATCTATTTGAAGAATATTTCAGTGAACATATAACTAAGGTTTATTTTGACCATTTATCGTGTAGTATGCTGAATGTATGTAATAGCCTAACTGAAAAAGTATTACAACTAACTAATCTCTTGCATGTTCAAGGCCTATCTCAGTTCCCCGACGTAATAGGAATTGGGGGTTAGAAATTCTCGGTGATATAGCTCAAAATTGATATTAGTTCAGATGTATACCCTATGTCATCTTCGAAATTTTGAAGATTTTTATGAATCTTCATCTATTTGTCCATTCTTCTCTCATATACTTCTGTCTACTTTTATCTCTTCCCTTTTCTATCTCTCTTTCCCTTACTTACTGCTATGAAGTGTGTCAACTTGAATCGGTGCATTTCTGTACTAGGTTCTATGTTGATCTGTCTCTCTGCGTTTCCAAGCATTGTCGTATCAAGTAAATCTAGCATTTGACGATTAATGACAACAGGTGAACGCTGGAGATGATACGTTGAATGAGCGATGTAATAGTAGTGTTATTCACTATTTCTAGAAGCTTGTTCCTTCTAAAACCGAAGTTCTTCTGCCTGGTTTATAAAGATTCTTTCTTTTGAAGCCAACCTTTTTATTGGACATCACACAAAGTTGTCAGAAATCAACAATATTTAGATTCTGTTATGTCGACGTTTTTTTCATAAGTTCATTTCGACCTCTTGACTATGCATGATTACATAGAATATAAACATCTGGTAATATATGACACCTGTTAAAGTAAAGTTTCTTTCAGAAACTATAAACTAAAGCTTTCAAAATTGAACCTTCTATAGGTTTTTAATTTCATAATATAAGAGCTTGAATGTGAATATCTATCCATTAACAAGTATAATTAATTGAATTCTCAATTAAACATAAAAAGGAGCATTTGTAAAAAGCGAGAAGAGCAAGTTTAGCGAAAGAAATTACAAGCAAATGATAAGTTTAAAAAAGATTAAAATGTATCCAAAAGGATCATGTATGAACTGCAAAAGTAGATATGTAGTGATCATTTTGGTACTTAAAACTTACAGGAAGTTAATGATTAACTTATTCAAGCCATTGTATTTTACTTAAAGTTTTTAATCATTAGTTTCTCGTCTCTTATAAACTTCAACTAGTATTCGCTACATGGCTCAAGCTGACAGTCTCTGATTAATGAGATCAGTGTTATATTTTGACCTTATCTAGCTGACGATGGCAATTATATTATCTAGAGGCTATGCATTATGTATATTGATGAATGATATGAAGCGGTAAAGACTGCTAATATGGATCAGTAATGCATATAATTCTACAATTTCATATCTTTTGAAGTGATTAGTGCTAGACTCAGATCCCAATGAAACTGCAGTACTGATGTGTAATGTCTCCAGTTAACGAAACGTCCATATGTGATCGCATTGCCGGCTACTGAGCGATGATATTTCTACATATTTTTTGTACTTTAATATCACTTATCAATTAGTATTCTTATCCATGTCCAATAATGTTTTAGATTGAATTTCTTCCCATCATCTGTTGGTTTTGTGTACTTGTGCTTGTACTTGAGATGACTAGCGAATGATATTATTATCAATTACTAAGTAGTTTGAGTATTTTTTTAATGAATTTATTGTCATTGTTTCGTTTGAATTCAAGTTGTAGGCTGCTGGTGTGGATTTGAAAGTCATTTTTGTCACAAGCAGTTCGTATGAGTTATTTATGAAAGGGTTACTTATCATTTTGACTATCTAAGATAGCCGTAGTTTGGCAGACTAGTATTTGTACTGTACCGCGGCCATGGTCGCTGGTTGGAATCTGGCCGCGGTCCAGATTTTCATCTCACCTTCAATCATTACCCAGTACAAAGAGTTACTTGTTGGAATCTGTTCCACTAGTTCAAAGGACTACATAGTAACTCTTAAACAATTAAAGAGATAAGATTTTGATCTCCGGAAATCACATAAGTTCCTACCGATGACGACAGCTTCGTGAAGTGACTGGATATTATTGCAGTACTTCATGATTTCGAATAATTACTTTAAATTTTTAACATTTAGATTTAGAGTAATGAAAAAAAATCAAAAATCAATATCAGCATAGGACCAAACATTACTGCACAACCTTCCGAATCGCCACACCTCATATCAAGATCACAAGTAACAAAGCAGTAAGATGAAAGATTTAGAATGAGATGAAATTCGATCAAAGGCAGTAGAGAGCAGTAAAAGAGAGAGAGGAGGAATACGAAAATGCTGAATTTTGTACAGCGCTTAGGATGAAGTGTGGACATGTCTCCGCCACTGACATTAATTCTAAGCCCTTTGCCTAGAGTCTCCAACCCTTCTGGTTTCTCTTATCCCGTGGACTCAGCGGGCTAGTCTGCATCTCCCTACATCACTCAAACGAACAGTCAAAGACTTCATCCATTAATGCCATGCTTTATTCTATTCGGTGCGAACCTTTTTCCAACCTGATCCTGCCTCAGCCAACATTGCTCTACAAGGCAGACGGTGACTAGGCATGCGTAACGCATGTCCTAACCATCTCAGTCGAAGATTCGCAACCCTAACCATTGACTTTTCTCTCCTTCCTAAAGCTCTACATCAGACTTCTGCATTACTTATGTGGTGACATCACGATACACAACCTTTGCTACCGAGGCAACAGTGGTCAAACACCTGAAGCCTTCTTATGTCCTGTACCTTTAATGACCGTGTTTTACAGCCATATAATAGGACAGAGAGAACTGCAGCAAGTACTTTCAACCCCTGAAAGATCATTAGATATTACGGCGGCGCCACAGGTGGTGTGTTTGTGGCGAGATTTCTTCGGTCACTTAGCCACCAGGGCTGATCCAACTTTCCAGGTTGAATGAAGTGTTCAACGCACCCTATTGTTAGCCGAGGCACCAGTGAAGACCAGCCCTGTGGTAATAATTTACATTTGAGTGGGGAGGGACGCTTCCGAACATTCTCAAATTGCCACTGAACGTGTCCAGTAGACTCTATATGTCAGGGTTTTCGACTGACGAAATTATGTCATTCGCATACTTCAGATCGACTATGGAGTCTCCTGTTACAAAATTAGTCCCTATGATGTCAGGTGACGATAGGGAAACCTCTATAAGAAAATTTGTGACGAAACTGAACAGGAATAGAAAGAGTGATCATTCTTGATGGACACCACTTAATGCACACAGCTCACCTGGCTGCTCATCATAAGCTCAGACACCCGTGGGTACTTGGTGGGAACCATCTGGGAAACAATAGGAGCTTTATACTTACTGAAAATTTAAAGCATTTCTTCCGTCAACCATTAGTATTGTAAAGTTTCTTTTGCTTATAACTAATTGCTCATACAATTGCATATACATAAATTCATACAGGAAGCAAATGATAAGTCAGAATCTGAAGCTATTTCCAGTTGGAATATATATCTTGATTGGGCAGTTCATTGTGCAAAACGTAAAAAGCCTAAAACATCTACAAAAAATGGTGATGTTAATAATGAGAGCAGTTCCACAACTTTCGTTATGTCACCAAACGAATTGTGCTGTCTTTTTGAACGTGCTATTACCGCACATTGTTTGGATACAACTTTGTGGATACGGTATGCAGATTATGTGGTGAGTTTACTATGATTAAAACGTCAACATAAAATATTATTATTATTTTCCCTTGGGTTCCTAGTGGAACATAAAAATTCAGTAACACGCCTCCATTGCACTCTCTTCTCTCCAGTCTCCTCAGACTGGCGCCACGACTGCCCACAAGCTTTCATTTCTTCTTCATATCATCTTCTCCATGTTACCCTCGCCTCGGATGCCCAATTAGTCGTTTCCTCTTTGGATTCCACTCGAGGGCCTGACGCGCGATGTCCCGATTCGGCCTTCTCAGTGTATGCCCAATCCATCGCCACTTTCCTCTACATATATATATATATATATATATATATATATACATGCTATCTTTTTCTTCCTAGTTCAGTGTTTAACCTAAATTGACTAAACCTTTCAATTTCTCATATTCGATTGTGCGAAGGCACGCTGGGGAAAGCATGGCTGAATGTTGGAGAAGACTATGTGAATGTTACAACAAAGAAGAAATTAAATTCAGAGACGCTGTTTTTGTTTTTCTTGATATCAGAATGGATCTCAAAGTTATCATAATTCTTTAGGTTTTTTCCCAGGGATATGACCAATTTCTCTTAATTCTTTGTATGAGTGACGCTGATCACCTGTTTGTGCATTTGTTGGATTTCTCTCTGGTCTAATTTATTTCATCTCAAACGATTTTGACCTAGCATAGTTCAGTTAACCATGCAACAGTAACTTCGTACAGACTAGGAACTGTGGCTTATTATTTTAGACAGAGGACCTTCAGCCCAATGGGTCACGGGTTCGAGCCCCGCTCAACTTACCGCGGTTCGGGCGACCAGATAGTATCATTAGCTTTCACACAAGAGGTTTGGTTCATTGCCTACTACATGGTTGTGCACAAGGTTGATGAGTGTATTTCAAATTGGTGCAAACTGACAGGTAACTGAAAACATGTATTACTTGGCTCCGTTCATGATAATGAACAGTGGTGACTTTGTTATAAGCAAAGAAAAGAGTCCAAAAAGTGATCCTGAGCATTAATGGGCAGCAGAAATTATAAAAATACAGTAACTAGCGATGGCAGGTACTTGTTGACAGCTGTTTAGAATTATTATGTAGACTTATGTGAAACAGTTGCAGTCAGTGAGATGATAGCAATGAAAGGCCAATCAGTGTTATACCCACAAGGAATGTAGCGGGAACGTTTATTTGAACATTTTTAGAAAGCCACCATCTGCTCATTTTCTAGTTTGTTTGACATCGAGTCTTCAACTTCTACCGATGTTGAAAAGTCTGTAAGAAATGTAGAACAGTAAAAGAACCAGATTAAGACGGGTTACAATAAGAAGTATATGAAGATGGCAGTTCAAGAACTCTATGAATATATGCTGTTTTGAAGTGGTCATGCTTTTCATTAGCATAAGGGTCGATGCAGAACGG
Organism: Heterobilharzia americana; assembly: GCA_944470555.2. Taxonomy (NCBI): domain Eukaryota; kingdom Metazoa; phylum Platyhelminthes; class Trematoda; order Strigeidida; family Schistosomatidae; genus Heterobilharzia; species Heterobilharzia americana. The sequence goes on along the minus strand of OX104132.1, from coordinate 28,156,467 downwards.
TTGGAGTAAATCTAAAAGGACTTAATAGTATTTCACTTTATCCAATTGTTTCAACCATTACAATATCGTAAAATCACCGTGTGAACAATGACGAGGTTAAACAAAGGGTACCAGGTAAGGAATACAGATCAATCGATTGGGTTGTGAACCTCCGCCGAGTGGGATGGCTTGGACATATGTTACTCATACCGAACCGCCCCCTACCTCAATGTGGAACATTAGCTGAACTGGAATCGAGTTGAAAGAAGGCTCAGTGGGGTTAGACCAATACGCAGCATCAGTCCATATAGTCACTGGCTGTTAGCCTGAGCTGTATATGGAGGTGTAGACTGCCTGGTTAGGATCCTCAACGTAATCGGAGTCAATGGTTTGAGACTCTTAGTGATATGGCTGAAAATCGATCACAATGACATAGATGCGTTCATTCTTTGCTATCTTCATAGGTTTCAACATTTTCATCTATTTTCACCTATTTTCTCTGTCTCCTCCGACACACCCTTACCTAGTTTGATATCACTCTTTACCTACCTATTTACTCTTTAGATGCGTCTGCGAAGTGTGGCAACTTGAATAAGTGTACTTTAGTGTAAGGTTCAATGTTGATTTTGTATATCTGCCTGGAAAAAAGCAATTACTTATGCGTGCATTATACTTGCGATTTATCCCACTTTTCTGATCAATTATTGTTTATATTTTGTATGTTTACAAGGAATCACAAATTGAAAATGATATTCAGCGTTTACAAAAACTATTAGCTCGTTCAGTACGTAATTGCCCTTGGTGTGTTGAATTATGGCAACGATATGCATTGATAACTGAAGCTGTAATTCTTGAAGGTATACCATTAAAATCGAATACCAATGGAGCAGAACAAGAATCTGTTTCACGTGAATCTGATCTGTTCAAAGAAGTTGATGGTAAGTTGTTTTCTTGTCTTGAAAACAATCATCTATAAGGTTATCACCGTGCTCACACCTTTAAGAAATAAACGAAACTCAGTAATTCGATAATTGATGGAGCATAGCAATCTGGTCATCTTTGTCCATTTTTGTTCAGCTTTATCGTGAACGTAACTGTTTCTTCCTTCCAGCTGTTAAGGTATTGATAATGTACATGAAGATCTTGTAATCCATATCAATATGGTCTCGCTAGATGAATACCCTTATTTAATTCGTAGTATTTTCAACACTTAAACACAAATTAGAAATCTGTTAAATATAAGATCATGTTAAGGGACTGATTTCGTGTGAGAACTAGTTTGAGTGAAAGGGAGTATAGTAATCGAGTTTGTTGACTATTTAAAAGTTCCAAGTTCATCAACTGAGATGGCTTGGGTATGTACTGCGCATGCCAAACCACTTCCTACCTTGACGTAGTACGCCAGGTGAAGTTGGATTAAGTTAGAAGAGGGTTCGGGGTAGCCAGACCAAGACGTGGTACCAGTTCATGAAGTCCCTAACTGTTGATCTGAGCCGTGTTAGGAAATGTAGACTACATGGCGTAGGTTCCCGAGACGATAGGAATCAGTGATTGAGGACTCTTGGTGACATGACTGAAAATTGGTCACATTAGCGCAGATATACTCTTTCCTTGACGTCTTCCAAAACTTGAATATTCTCACTAACCGTTATCTTCAAATTGCTTATTTTCGCACACATTTTTGTCTATTCTGATATTATTCTTTTTTCTATCCACTTGTTCTTTTTATACTACCGTGCAGTGTGATAACCTGAGCCAATGGAATTTGGGGTTTATGGGGATTTAGAAATATTTTAAGTTGGTTTTCATCATGGACTGATATCAGTTGGAGGAACATTGGAAAGCTGGGAGCAGTGGACAGCTGTTGCTTCCTGGCCACGAAACCTGAAGGTCGCGGGTTCGATCCCTAGCGGGGTCATGCGTGTCTACTACTGAAGACTCTCATGCTTGGATGAAACAGCTGTCCAGTGCTACCAAGTTTCCAATGTTCCTCCAACTGATGTCAGTTCATGATGAAAACCAACTTAAAATTTCATTATAGCCTGTTTATTAGAAATGTCATACAGGGAAACAGTATGATATACAGTAAATAGTACTGATCCTAATGAAGGAGAATATTAAATTTCTGACTTTTCACCAGCTCGTAGAAGTTGCTACTTCAAAGGGGAAAAGCCTGTGCAGGTTATTAGATGTTTAAATAGTAGATGGAACAAATCTGATCACATTTTCTAGACGTGTGCACAAAAAAACAAGGTATGACTAAATGTAAACTATATGCCTTATTAATCAGTGAGTTCAGTCTGATGATATGAATGTGTATACACATGTAAATGAGTAGGAATGAAAGTGTAGGTACTGTACTGTACTCTATACTGTACTCTATACCAGATTATTTATTTAATGTTCCATAAAATGAGACACCATTATTTATTGGATGACGTTTCGAACAGAATTCAGTGTTCATATTCATATCAAGGCGATTTGAGTAGGTGTGAGTTTAAGAAAAGCAATATGAATGAGAAATTTACTTTGATTTGTATGCGTAAGTACTTTGGTTATGGTAAATCTGTGCAATATGTAATTCCACATGTATTGTTAGCGTTGGTTGGATGCTTCGATCTTTCTTTCTATTAAGTGTAGTTGGATTCAATACAGTGTGAAATTTTAACATAGCTAGAACAACAAATTTTCCAGAGTATGATGAGTTCATTGTATTTTGTCGCCTTCTTTTCAACTGCATATAAGCTTGGGACTTCGACGAAAAAGAGATGGATCATAATTAAGATCTGTTTACAGAAAAGAAACATAGAGTGGACATTATCTCTATTTTGACAGTTTCTGTCGTATGTTATAAACATGGACTAGTTAAAATACTATTTCAAAGGGGTAAAAACTATTTATCAGACAAACTGACTGAAGAAATTCACTTAATCCTGAGATGTATGAAAGAAAATGGTTACCCTAAAAGATTTATAGATAAAGTTGAAATAAGAATAGTGAGAACAAGCGTACTCGATAGTCTTAAGAAGGTACCTGTAGTGAACACATTCCAAAGAAGTTAAGTTTAAATAAGCCAAAGTGCCTTAAAAGTTCCATTACTAAATATATGATGACACAGGATATAGCCTCCAGATCTCGAAGGCATTTAATACAATCAATAAATAAAACACTGCTAATTTACTAAGATTCCCAGAGGCTATTACCATCAGAAGAATGAAACCGAACTTATGCATCTGAAAAGAGGCAGTCGTTAGCCTCTAATCTGATTTAGTATGATTACTTCCAAAATTCTTTATTTTCATCCCCTTTTACAACCATTTTCATAATCAACTTTTTCATCTCCCCAAGTTAACCATTTGACTCAGATGAAATCTATCTCAACCCGTACAGAAAGTTTGAACTGTATATTTACATTATTAACTTATCACCTACACTTACGGTATCCTTTCTGTTCCACTTTTTTTGATTGGTCACACGCAGCAAAATGACCATCTGACTATATAAACGTAAGATAACTTCGATAGTAGTAATCACAAATTATCTCATTTGAACTTCCTTAATCTGTCTGTCATCTTCTTAACAAGTGAAGTATGTGGACTGTATCTCTCTCCCTATATATATCTTATGAACTTACAGCCTGGTTAACTAGTTCACCAGTTACTAGCCGGTCCTAAGCCCAGGTAAAGAGGCAAGGTTGGGTGTAGGGCTGGCAACCCTACCCCGTAAAACCAATCCAATCGCTAAAGAAACTGACCACTTCAAAAAATCTAGAGTCGACCACCACCTGCAACTCGTCCTGAAATACCACCAGCAACTGCAAAACTTCCAGTGAACACAGGCCCTCCGACAAAAGCAGAAGTCCTGAACGCCATAAATCTGCTGAAATCCGGGAAAGCAACAGGACCAGATGATATCCCACCAGAAGCACTGAGAGCAGATGCAAAACAACAGCGGACATGCTCACACCACGATTGCAGAAGGTCTGGAAGGAAGGAAAGGTGCCTGCAGATTGAAAGAAGGGTTACCTTTTCACACTTCCAAAGAAGGGTGACCTATTCGTTTGCAAGAACTGGCGAGGAATCACGCTGCTGTCCACCCCACGCACAATATTAACCCGCATCATCCTGGAGAGACTAAAGGATGCGCTGGATTCGAAACTGCGACCGGAGCAGGTTGACTGGATTCAGGAAGTACAAATCATGTGCGGAACAAATTGCAACGCTTCTCATCATCATAGAACAGAGCACAGAATAGTAGTCAACTCTACACCTCAACTTCATCGACTTTGAAAAGGCCTTCGACAGCGTATACCCAGAAGTAATTTGGCAGTTGCTTCAACACTACGGTTTTAGTACCACAAACCTTTATCAATCTCATTCAACAACCATATGAAGACGCCACATGCCAAGTAATTCACAATGGAAAGCTCAGCAACGCCTTTGAAATGAAGACAGGAGTAAAAGAAAGCTGTTCACTATTACCGATCATCTTCGTGATTATGGTGGACTGGATCATGCAGCAAACAGTGATGAGCGAGAAGATAGGTATACTCTGGACCGCGGAAAAGAAACTAGAAGATTTGGATTTCGCCGATAACTTATGTCTGATGTCACACAAACTTGAAGATCTACAGGTAAACAGAAGAGGCGAGGCAGGGCAGCGTAGGAAGACGGGACTTCAAGTGAGGGTAGAGAAGACGGAGGTGATGAAGATACCCAACCAACACGATCAACCACAACAAGCTCCAATCACCATGAACGTTAGTAACTTAAAGGAAGTTGTCTCTTTCACCTATGTAGGCAGCACTGTTTCAACTGCAGTTGGCGGCACAGACGAGGACGTCAAAGCCAGCCGGGATTGGAAAAGCGAGACAGGCGTTCATTAGCCTGAAACCAGTATGGAGATCTTCTGCACTCAGCATGAAGCGTGAACAAGATCCGGATTTCCAACGTCAGTTCAATCAAGTCAGTGTTGCTGTGTGGTTGAGAAACTTGGCATGTCACGAAAAGCCTTTTCAACGAACTGCAGACATTCACCAACAGCTGCCGCCTACACTTACTCCATACTGAAGATCAGATGGTTAGAAAGAAAAAACAACAAGGAAGTGTAGGAACGAACCAACCAAGAAGCTATCGCTGAACAAATATGCAGAAGAAGAGAGTGGAGATGGATTGGGCGTATACTGAGAAGGTTGACTGTGGACATCACGCGTCAGGCCAGGCGGTCGAGTGGAATCCAAAGGGGAAACGACGAGTTGGGCGTCCGAGGTGAGGGTGACATGGAGGAGATGATGTGAAGAAGAAATGAGAGCTTGTGGGTTGTCGTGGATCCAGGTTCAAATGTTTGCAGTGAACAGTGTGTATTGGAGACGTGCTAGTGAAGCCCTATGTTCCATTAGGAACCCATGGGACAAATAATAATAATAATTCTCACCACAGGTAACATTATGGGTTTAGGTAGATGGATGTGTGTAACACACGTTCAAACCATCGAAGTCACTGAAGGTTAACAACTTAAACAATCTACTTGTATGTTTTGACCCAACTTCTGAATTTCTACAGTAGTGGTTGCATAATATTCGGGTAATGCTGCTCAGGTGATAGTGATCGAGCAGTTGTTTACTTGACATTTACTGTTGTGAATACCTAACTAGAATGGTTTAACCACTCGGTTGCAGATGCGAAAACCGCTCCGCCTATCGAGGTTTTGGCAGCTGGGTAGTATCATTGGTTCTAACACAATAGTTGGTGTTCACTGTCTTACTGTACCAGTATGCACAAGGTTGATTAGTAGATTTTGATCTTTTTTCATGTAATAACAATAGTAATTTCAAAAAGTCAAACTGTAAATAATCAGCTAGGTAATTTAGTTACAATCGTCTGAAGCCACAATAACAAATTTCACTTCAGTTACATTCTCTCTCGCTCGATTAATGTTAACTTGGACTACGATTCAAATGTTCACTTCCACTAATCGTTGTTATATAATGCCTTTCAGGAATATATGAAACAGCTTTGGTAGCAGGTTTCACAAATCCAGGCGATGTGTTAAAAATTTGGCGTAGTTACTGTGATCATCATCTACGCAGACTCTGTTCATTAGAGAAGACTTCTTTATCTAGAGGTAAGTCATCTTTTGTGTACACTCTCATCAAAAGTATTTGATTTTTCACTAATTCTCTTGAATTCTTTATTTGAATTACTTCAGGTAGACGGTGTCTGAACTTATAGTGTGATAATTATGGTTAAATTTTGTCACCAAACTTCAAGTATTGGTAATGATTTTCCATCCATCCATCTAAATCAACATAGGACCTGGCATTACTGTGTAACCCTCTGAGTTACCACAGCTCATATCTGTACATGAAGTAAAAAGGCAGTGAAGTGGAAGATGAGGGGGAGAAAATGCAGTCAAGAGAAATATAAAGTACTAAAAGAGAAAGGAGAAAGAGAAAATGGTGAGACTCGGTATGGCGTTAAGATGACGATAATATGTGTATACATCTATGTGACTGACATCGGCTCTCAGCCATTATGGATCACCTAGAGTCTCCAGCCACTGGTTTCTCTTGTCCCTCGGATACCAACCAGCTAGTTTTCATCGGCCTACATGGCTCAAGCGAACAGTCAAGGTCTTCATCCATTGGTGTAATGTTTTAGTCTGGCCTCCTCGAGCCTTTTCTACCCTGAACCTTCTTCACCCTACATTGTGTGACGAGGCAATCGGCGACTAGGCATACGTAACACATGTTGGGGCCAACGATCTTAGTCGACAAAGGTTCACAACTTCGTCAACCGACTTACCTCTTCTCTCTAAAGCTCTGCACCTGAGTTCTGCGTTACTCATGTGGTAACACCACGGAATATGGCATATGCTACGAAGGCAACGATGGTCAAACACCTGAAACTTTCTCATGTCTTCCACGTTCAATGGCCATGTTTCACAGCCATATAGTAGAACAGACCTGACTGGTGTGCAGTATACGCCGCCCTTAATAGACAGTTGGATATCACGGTGGCGCCACAGGTGGAGTAAGTCGGCAAAAGCCAGTCGAGCCTTTTTTATTCGTACAGAGATTTCCTCGGCCAGTGAGCCACCATGGCAGGTCTGATCCTACTTCCCAAGTAAGTGAAGTGGTCAACACACTCAACCATTATACTCTCTATTGTTAGACGTGGCACCATTGAAGACCAATCCTGGAGCAACAGTTTCCATTTAGGTGGTGAGAAACACATCCTAATCACTCTCAAATTGCCACTCAATGTATCCAGAAGACATCGCATCTTGTCAGTTTCTTCACCTAACGGGACTGACTATGTCATCTGAGTGTTCTACGTCTAACGAAAATTCTCCCTCGGTGTAGTCAGGTGACCAGAGGGAGACCTCTATAAGAATATCTATTATAAAATTGAATGAGAATGGTAATAATTTCGGCTTCGAGTACAATCTTACCTAGATCAGATCTCAAATCTTAATAAACCCTTTACCTAGTGGATCTCTGCTGTTTATCTATTCACCCTAAGTTAACCAGCATTCTTCGTATCCTTTTGTGAGTGAACAATATTTGAAACTGTCTTGTAAATACCATTACCTTCTGTCTTGTGATAAGTTTTTTTGGTGGAGGTTACTGTTATGTTGTATCATGAATTATCTCATCGTTGATTGGACTAAATCAATCTGTCTCTATTGGTTTATAAATTCCGACACGAATTCCTTGGTATTACCTGTTGTTTCAACTTTATAATAATGGTGGATAGTGGCTAGCGATGGGAACAACGCCACTCACTAAGTGGCAGATACTCCTACCTGGCGATTTGCAAATGGGACGAAACGCTCGTCCTGGATTTCACTGCTAGTCACAATGTATGATTAGTAGAGTTAGCTGATATTTAGGTGGTGCCCTTCCCAAAAACATTCATTCAATTGGTTGGGTGATAACCATTCGTCGTTGATCTTCGACTTTAGTTGTCGTTCTAAATCCAGTGTTCTTCCTTCACGAATAATGTATCACAGTTGAAAGTTGTTTTTTAAGAGATTTTAGCTATATTTTTTTAACCTGTAGTACTGCACTCTGCTTCCTCTTCACCGACAAACATGCGCTACAATCTAGCAATTATGTCTACGCTGATCGAAATGATAAAAACTTCAGTTGCAGCTCAACAACCACGTGCACGTTCATGTGGTAGTTAGTGCGCCATACTTATTGTATGAGGGTTTTTTGAAGCATCGGGCTACATAGACCATTGTAGTTTGGGTGGGGTTTGGTCCATTGGTTGATAGTCTAGTATCTAAAACTATGAGGCACAGCTTCATTTGATGTGTTGCTCACTTGGTCATTAATTACTAATGAAGTCGTGGAGTATCAGATTGACTACTATGATAGTCGTCTGAATACTGTTCACCACGAAATTTATTGTACCTAATTCAATCAGAAAATGATTCAATTAAGCTTTAGTGATGGCGAATCACGTTCAAGTATGCACTGACCAATCAGAATCAAGAATATGAAGAACAAAGTAGTTATTATTAAGGGAAATTGTACTTTATTTGCAGTTTATTAGTCTGTTTCACACGAGAAATAAGAATATCTAGATTTTAAATAGGTTTATCATCTTTGAAGCCATACCGTCGTCTGCATTGCCACTAATCCATAAGAGACAATATCATTTAACTGATATTTGATAAATTTCGCGTCGTGATCACGCTAAAGGTCTGAAAAACTTTCTAAGACACGTATTTTCAAAGTAGTTTGTGTACACTCCAGCCGTCTAATCAACGAAGTGCTTTTTGTGAACAGTAGCTTGATGGGGATGACCTGTTTGAAATAAAGGCATGTATGACTTCCGAGCGTCTATGTATCTTGCGATACCTAACGCCACGTGTTTTCGCAAATCTGCTAGAATTGATTTCTTTGGTCTATTCTTTATCCACTGAAAACGTCTTTTCTTCGTATTGCAATCGTATATACCAAGAATCTGTAGTTCGCCAAGACAAATGTATGTATATATGGATTGGGTAAGTTACCCATTCCTGTTTAAATAATCTTTCTAAGTTGTATTCAAGTTTCTAAAGAAAATATCCATCTATTTCAACCACATCACCTTCTCCAACAAATTCTACATGCGATTTGCAACGTTATTTTCGTCATAATTCATGAAATGTTTATGCAGCAGCAACAATGTGGTAAATGAACGTAACGAATAGCTTGGATAAATCATCTCCAACCTGATTGATTATCCTCAAGGTTTTCCATCATTAAAGTTTAGTTGAACCGAAAAACTATAATTAGTGTACTGGAATTTGAGTTCTGTGTAGTTTAATCTAGTGCTTCAATATTTTGACCTTCTAATGCATCATAGAAGTGTTGGTTTCTCATGGATAAGCTTCTACAGATAATATCTGTACTACCGAATAGTATAGTGTATGACCTACGACAAAAATACGATAGTTCTTTTTGCTACACTTTGATTGTAAACATATTTGTGAAGTTAAGGGAGTTGTAACTTATATTGGTCTAGGCAGTTGGCTTTCAACCACTAGGTCATGAACTTGAAGCCTGCTCTATGTGCTATTGCTCAGGCGGTCAAATATCACCAGCTCTTATATAATAGATGTAACCGAGCTTTTTTTAGTGAGTTTTTGGCATTTTGAGGGATATTTATCGAGTATTTCTCACTTATGGTGGAACTACTTAGTTATTAGTGTTATAGATAAACGCTGCGTGCAGCAGTGTAAGTTTTCTTATTGGGATTTCCGAGTTGTTGAGACGGAATGATGAATAGAAGAACATACATAAAACTTGACATTACTGTGTTACGATCTAAGTAGTCAAACGTAAACTAACTACATCGAGGAGGATATCAAAAAGAAGGAAAACGAAAAAGTGAATATCATTTTATCAGAATTTATAAAACACCATGAAATAAAGACAGGATATGCGAAAATTAAAGACATATTACAGTTGATATAGAGGCAAGAAGTCAGTGGTTGGTGGTAACCTTAAGTGATATGGTTCAGAATCGGTTACTTTAACACAGGTGCACTCACGTTCTGGTGAAGTAAAATATTAATTTCCTTACCATTCTTCAATCATATCCATCTTTTTTTTCGTTGATTTCCCTTTTTTTCTATGTTGTTGTGAAGTCGAACAATTCATACCCGTACAAGTTTTTCCCATAAGTATTCTATGTTTTTTTTCTATGATCCTAGCAACTAATTTTCCATATCATTTTATCCAATTCCTCTAATTGATTGCTACTTTCACAATTTATGAGTTAAGAAGAAAGCAAGATGAATTTATTGTTCATTGTTTTTCTCTTTTTGTCCAGAATATCGACTGTCATTACTTCGTGCTACATTCGGTCGAGCTATTGAATATTGTTTTGAATGTGAGTTCATCATCACTATAATAAAGGTGTTTCTTGATAATTATTGAATGTTCTGTGAACTTTGGGTTTTCACTAGACCAGACAACTTCATCAATAGAAAAAGTGTTTTTAAGAAAAGTTTATTTTCCAATTTTTATGACATGATTTGGCGTGTTCTTTTCAATAATTCTTCAAATTTTTTATAAGATTTGAAAAAGTTCCGTGTTATAAGTATTTCTGTGAACACGTGTTGAATGTTCATCAATTTGAGAAACCCTTTACACCTATGAGCACTAGACAGCTGTTTATTCTTAGTATGAGACAGCTTATAGGTACAAACCCACGATCCCACCAGGGGTCGAACCCAGGATCTGCAGGTTTCATGGTGCGAGTGCGTTACCTATTCAATCACTGGATCAGAGTTCACTGTTCCACAATGTCCTACTGCTCTTAATTTGTGATATAGCATGAGTGTCATCCAAGGTCATTAGTTGAACTCTGAACTAGTGTCTAAATCGTCAACGCACTCGCCAAGGGATACCTTTAGTTCCTGAGGAGCCCCATACTAAGACAAAACAGCTGTCCAATGCTTTCAAATTCTAAATGGTTCTGCAACTGGTTTCAGTCGATGATGAATTCTACCTTGAAATAAATAAATCTCCACAAACCTCGAACTATATATATATATATATATATATATATATATAATTTTCCTATCAGCGAGGCCATCCAAGTTAGCTGCAGTCTGGTGCACTGGTTCTTATTGATACTGGTTGATGATTAAAGGTGAAATGAAGACCTGAATTGAGGATTTAAGCTACGGGAACCCAGTTGCTGACGAAGTCCTTAATTAACTCCAATTGTCGAACATTTTTCCCGGCTGTCAAATGAATTCATGATACCGTTAATCGTGATTACACTGGTTGCTCAACTATTTCTTCTCAATCCAAATTGAGCTATATATATATATATATATATATATATATATATATACTATCAACCGAACCATTGTATTGCGTTTTAAGATCAACAAAAATTCACGTTTATGTTGTTGTTTGTGATATATTGAATAGTACTTTATAATAGTGTCTCTTGTTTACCCCATTTTGATATTTCTTGCTTTCATTATCATCAATATCAACATAAGACCGGGCATTACTGCGTAACGGTTCAAGCTGCCACACCTGATATCAGCACAACAAGTAACCAAACAATAAGATGAAAGATGAAGAAAAAACGAAAAGTCGGTTAAAAGAGAGAGAGGAAAGAAGTATCTTAGTTGCACTCCCAATAGCACAGTAATAACTCCTCTGGCTTCAGAACTGGCTGTCACCAGCTAGGATCTCTGTGGATAAACTTTCAGATATACGTTACTGACGAGTTATAACAAGCACGAAACCTAGGTCTAAAGCTTCTTTCGGCTGTCCCGACCAACTGGAGTCAGTTGAAGTGCTTCATGATAGTAAATTTCCCTAGCTTGGTGATCACACTGCAAAATGATTGATATTATTCTTTTGGCGCCTGAGACTATACAACATTAATTTTAGTTACTCTTCAATGGCAAAGTTATGCGTTGAATAGTCTCCAAAATTATTCTTGGTATTTATATTTCCCAATAAATGTAAGACAAACCGATTTTTTTCAAATCATGTAATCTCAACTTAGTCTGCAAGATGTTTATGCGTAGAACTTGGTAACCTAATTCTGGATGGTTATGTACTAGATTAAACACCACGCTTAATCTGTGTAAGTGCTTGTTGTTACCTCATTACCCAAAGTAAAGTAGGCGGAATAAAGTTCTGGTCTGCAACCTGAGGGATTCAAATTTATACTGTAATAGTTTTCTTTAACTTTTATAGTACTCCGTGCTCAACCGAATACTGATTGGTCACTGCTCAATTATTATGCATTTGTTGAGGTAGGTGCATTATTACCCCTAAAAAGTTTTGATGAATTTTTAAGTGTTTTTAAGAAAATGTACTCACCTTTTTGCTGTATCTCCACTAGCTGTCATCAGTGAGGATCTCTTTCCATTTAGGACTCATTCTCATCCTATGAAATAAACCTTTAAAATGCTTCGTTCTGTATTTAATAACAGTTTATTTTCACTTTAAAGGCTAACTGAGGGAACTAGTTGTTAAGAGTTAATCGGCAGGAAGCTATGAATTGACATTTCGTGCCTGTTGACACTCATCATCAGCAGAGCATATGTACAACCATGAAGAACTCGGTGTGTTCTCTATGATTTGAACCCGCGCTATTGATTTTAGAGGTCAGATGCTTTACAACCAGATTATTCAGGTCATTTTTAACTCTTTGTAAGACTCAATTAGGTACACAAACTCGTCATTAGTGGGTTTTCAATGTAGCCGCCCAGTGTTTGACGCTCACGCAACTTAATGGCCATATTACAAACTTGCTCGATAAACTGCTGTCAGCTTTCAGTATTAATGACTAGACAGATAAATCGGTTATCCAATGGTGATCTATTCGTATAACTAACGGCATTATTGTGTTTCAATTCAGATTACCATTTTTCTACCTTTGCACTCAATTGTCTGACAAAATGCCATTATCTTTTTCTATCGTCTTCTGTAGGCAAAACATGCTGAGAATAAAGAACGCGCTCGTTCTCTGTGGACAAGCTTAATGAAGTTGCCTGGACATGGAACAAGAGCTGAATTCTGGATAGCTTATATTCAATTTGAACAGTAAATAGTCACATTTGAATGCTTTTTAGTTATTTTATACTTATTCTTTTCACTGCACTTGAAACCGACTGCTAAAACGTCTTATGTTTTACATTATTTATCATATTCAGTGTAGATATCTACATAGCCATTGTATTTTGTAGTTATCGTCAGATTTTGTTCCTATCAAAAGCGGAGTTGGTCTTCAAGGTAAGAAAAAAATTGACCGTATTAAACTTGCTAGATACGGTGAACATAGGAAAACGACTTTATCAAAGTAGTTTTCATAGGAGACTGATATCAGCTGGATGAAAAAGTAGACTCTATCAGCAACCACTTGTCTGCTCATATACTAGGAAATGATCTCTACTTACTGGGTGAAGGCTGATTGTAATACTTGGCTACCCAAAGCTCGGTAAGTAAAACGAGGCTGATATCTGTGACCTACTTTTCTAAAGTCGACTGCCTAGATCAATGAGCTACAGCTCCACATGACGGCAGCTGGGGAATCTTTGAAAGTCTAGAAGAACTGGAGATGTTTTCTATAGTTCTCAAACTAGCATCAATCCGTAATGAGATCTGTTTTGAAACCAACCAATCAATCTCAACGAAACTCTTATACAACTGTTAGTTGGTACCTTGCTGTGGTGGTTGGACTTGCATGTCACAGTGACCCAATAAATTGTGCTAGTGGGAACATTTGTTTTTTGGCGAACTGTCATACCAGAAAGGTTCGTTGAGTATTGGTGTGGTGTGAATAAACATACTCTGATGGGAGTCTTAGGGACGAAGTCTCATTGTTGATATTTGTTTGGTCGGTTATTTAAAGTAGCTTGTAAATATTATTTTCCGTATTCTGGATTGAATGTAACCAATATATTTCTGTTTTTTAGCAACAACTAAGGAGATTGTTACTACTTATTGATATGCTTGTAATTCTCCGTTGTTTTATTGGATCGAATAGTTCGATCTCTATTGGCATACGGTTACTACGCGTCGATGTTGCCTGAATGTCAATTATGACTATTTAGTTGGTTATGGCCAGCAGAGGAATCCAGGATGCGCGTTTAATCCTATTTGGTACCAATCAGTTGGATTTACCTACAGTCCATTGAGTGACGTTGTTCCCACCGAGACTCGAATCTCCTACCTATCTCTTCAAACGCCAAAGCGTTATCCATCATGCCACGGAAGAACGATAAGCACTTCCTGTACAATGGCTAGTAGTTATTACTATTTAATAATATACTTATTACTCTCTGTCGTTTTATCGGATCGAATTGTTCGAGATCGATGGCAAATAATGAAGTGAGAAGAATGCCATCCTTTGTTTTACATGTACGACTTTAAATCATTCGGCATGCTAATGTAATGTCGATTGTACCATCGTAGGTGAAGTTTACAGGATGAAAATATGTTTGTTCGTATTCAGTCATTCTTATGTATGAAAATTGGCCTGCTTATAGTTGAGCTAATCAGGGAAAGAGGTTAATATTTCGTTTTGAGTTTCAGACTAAGAACTCTGTGAATGTATATCGTTTAATGTCACGGAGCTTAGTTTGACACAAATCACTTCTTTTTGCTGCATTCTTTGTCAATTACCGTGCGACGCCATTACAAAAACAATGCAGTATTGCTATGTAACTCACCGATCACCTAAAAGTTAGTGTATTAGGTGACTAGCCACACCTATTATGAAAGTTAATGATACAGTCTTGTTGCCTAGACTTTGATAGGTGGAGCGGAAGTCGAACTCGCAGTCCATTGGTTGAAAATTGGCCGCTTAGATCAGCGAACCATTGCTCCACGTAGGGATCTAGCTTAATTATTCGCAATACCTTCCGTCTATTCAAGTATAGTGTATATCAACATTAGAGCCCAATTCATTTGAGTTTATCCGCTCACTGTTTTCTATTTCACTACATTTTAGAAATTGGGGTGACATAAAAAACTTACTCCGTGTTTGTGGCATGGCTATCAATTCAATTACCTCAGATCATTCAGAATTATTATTTCAAGTTGTTCTATGTGCTATTGGTGAAATTGGAGTACCTGTTAAGCAGTATAGAGATATTGTCGTAAAAATAAACACACGTCGAGGTTTACTAACGGATTCAACTAAAGATAACCAGTCGAAGAAATCAAATGTTGAGGTTAGTGATTGTTATATGATATACTTGATTCAGTGTGCAATTATTTATTCGCTTCAAAGTGATTTGACCGTAGATTTACGTTAACTAGAGAACCAGTAAAGACCGAAAAGCAGTGAGCAAGATAACTATCTTAGTGTAGGACGAATCTACCAGTGTATATTTGCCACCATCGGATCGGATCTACGACTACCAGGTATCTCTTAGCGAACATGTCACCAATTCAGGAATGCAGTGATTCACATTTTACCACTCCATCAATTCGTGATTTAATGCAACATTCATGCAATGTCATGGAGCTGCATCTGAAATCGCTGTCAAATCCGTATACTCCATTAGTCACAGTATATATAAGTTTGTCTAGAGGCATCATCATAGAACAGAGTATAGAATGGCAATCAACCCTCTACCTCAACTTCATCGACTTTGAAAAGGCCTTCGACAGCGTATACCCAGAAGTAATTTGGCAGTTGCTTCAACACTACGGTTTTAGTACCACAAACCTTTATCAATCTCATTCAACAACCATATGAAGACGCCACATGCCAAGTAATTCACAATGGAAAGCTCAGCAACGCCTTTGAAATGAAGACAGGAGTAAAAGAAAGCTGTCCACTATTACCGATCATCTTCGTGATTATGGTGGACTGGATCATGCAGCAAACAGTGATGAGCGAGAAGATAGGTATACTCTGGACCGCGGAAAAGAAACTAGAAGATTTGGATTTCGCCGATAACTTATGTCTGATGTCACACAAACTTGAAGATCTACAGGTGAAACAAAGTTGACAGAAGAGGCGAGGCAGGGCAGCGTAGGAAGACGGGACTTCAAGTGAGGGTAGAGAAGACGGAGGTGATGAAGATACCCAACCAACACGATCAACCACAACAAGCTCCAATCACCATGAACGTTAGTAACTTAAAGGAAGTTGTCTCTTTCACCTATGTAGGCAGCACTGTTTCAACTGCAGTTGGCGGCACAGACGAGGACGTCAAAGCCAGCCGGGATTGGAAAAGCGAGACAGGCGTTCATTAGCCTGAAACCAGTATGGAGATCTTCTGCACTCAGCATGAAGCGTGAACAAGATCCGGATTTCCAACGTCAGTTCAATCAAGTCAGTGTTGCTGTGTGGTTGAGAAACTTGGCATGTCACGAAAAGCCTTTTCAACGAACTGCAGACATTCACCAACAGCTGCCGCCTACACTTACTCCATACTGAAGATCAGATGGTTAGAAAGAAAAAACAACAAGGAAGTGTAGGAACGAACCAACCAAGAAGCTATCGCTGAACAAATATGCAGAAGAAGAGAGTGGAGATGGATTGGGCGTATACTGAGAAGGTTGACTGTGGACATCACGCGTCAGGCCAGGCGGTCGAGTGGAATCCAAAGGGGAAACGACGAGTTGGGCGTCCGAGGTGAGGGTGACATGGAGGAGATGATGTGAAGAAATGAGAGCTTGTGGGTTGTCGTGGATCCAGGTTCAAATGTTTGCAGTGAACAGTGTGTATTGGAGACGTGCTAGTGAAGCCCTATGTTCCATTAGGAACCCAAGGGATGAATAATAAATAATAATAAGAAGAATAATAAGGGGTGAACAGGACACGACCATTGAAAGTGAGCAAGGCTCCAAATGTTTAATCACCTTTGCTTTGTAAGCACTGTTGCGTATTGCAAAACCACAGTATTGGTAATATAAACGCTAAGAGTAGCCTAAGTTGAGTCAAGTCAAGTCAGTTGATGAAGTGAATGGGACCTGTAGTACACATAACTGATAACTGTTTACTCCGAAGTTTGATGTTAACTGAAGTAGTTTTCGTCCATCTAAGAAAAGGTTGAAGATCAAACTTCTCGAAAATACTGAAAGCCAATTAGTGTAAACCTTAAGTTGTATAGTTGAAGATTACATCCATCGCATTGACAATATCTCTGTCACAACTATATCACGTTACCTTGTTCGTTTTGTCTTACGCTTTTCTACGCCTTTTGATTGTATCATTTCTGTTTCTCTGTTTCCTTCGTCTTGTTTTCTTGACAAATGCTATTGGAAATGTGGAAACTTGAATCGTTACGCAGAAATGCCAAATCCTATATTAATGCTGACTAACTTAAATGAACGAAAAAAGATTGAAGTATCCGTCATTCATCAGTAGCCTTACTCTCGAACCGTACTAGAAGATACCTAGATCTAGTAAGTGTCATATTCCCTTGGGTCTGAAACACTAGGTCCTCATCAAAATATATCTAGATTATTATTCACCTTACTGAGTCAAATTCAATAGCTGTCACATCAGGATAACACATAAAATCCGGTACTCAGACTATCGGACAAACTTTTTAACATCGTCATGTGGCGCGAGCCGAGAATAGGTACACAAACGCATATATTTCTTAGAAATTGAATCTAGTAGTCACTACAATGTATGCAAAAATATACCGCAGAATTAAATTCATTCATCAACACTCTATCATTGAATAGTCAGTAAGGAGTTCGTTAGTGCTACTGATTCATCATAGTTACTTTGTAAGTCATGCCAAATTTTATTCCTCTTTCCTGTTGATTTGTCTATCAATTAAGAAAAAGTGTGAAGTAATTCACCATCCTAGGAACTGCACTTATGACAGTTTTTATACAGTTAATGAAACTTCAATCTTCACAAACCTCTAGATAGAACAGAAAGTTTAATAAACTCGTTAATAACTCTTCATAACTGATAATGTTCCAACAAATTATTCAAACGAAGACAGGTGCCTTCTTCAGAATGATGTTTAATGTAATAACAATAATAATAATAATAATAATCGCTTTATTCTAAACATGTGTGATACATTCAGGAATTTTTCCAGCGAATATGCTTCCCGTACAATATTTCTAAAAGAAATAATTATTACATCTGAATAGTGTTAATAATAACGGTATTAAAGAAGGTACTAGTGTGAAACAGGTAGCTGGCGCTACATTAGCGTCTGATCTGGGCTTGGGGATGAAAACAAAATGGAGTGTAATTATCGTTGTGTTATTTCAGTCAGCCAGCATAAAAATCTGAAAATCAATGTAGGTATCCTAGGAAAAGTAATGTGCTGTATTTTTCAGCATTTATATGTCCATTTCCATCATATGTAACGTTTTTTCTTCATTTCGTTCTAAGCTTGAGGATCGACTGTTTTGAAACATTTTAAAAAGGTGCGAGATTAAATGATACATTTAGAAGACATATTTTAAAGATTAAAACAAACTAGAAGGGAAGAATCTGATGAAATGTATTCGGTTGAAAAAAAAGATTGTTGGTAGCCCAAGGTTTAAGTAGGCCACAGACGTCTTTTCTAGTCTTGTATTGAATTTAGTAGAAACCTCTACAATCTTTACTGGCTATTTTTTTTCTAAACCACTTAAATATATACTTGCAACTTCGTTTTTCCCATAATCCATATGAAAGGCAGTTGTTCGAAAGTCTATTTCTTTTCACGGTTAGTTAATTTGACATTGCTGGCGGGTGTAAATTAATTATACGTCTCATTTCTGTACTCAGTAATTAGTCTTTCGAAGGTTGGAAGTATGATATTGTGTTTTTTCATCTTATTGTAAAATTGTTCAAAGATGCACACAGGATTCTGGAATTTCTTACGGTTAATCGCCTTGATGAACTTGAATAATGCAATAAGAGTAATATTTGTAGAATAAAGTGAAATCATCTGTTTTACAGGGTTTTCATCAGCTGCATACAACCCAAATAAGTAAATAAATAATCAATTCAGTGGCGTCTTGTATAGAAAGTCCTATGAGACCAGTGTCAGCTTATATATTCATGGGAAGTCTGAAAAGACCTACTCAGAAACCCGTTATTGATGCGTGTACATTTTATATGTGGTAGGTCAATGATACCTTTGTTATTTGCCACAGCGTACATCAAGAACTCGATACGATACCAATATTTCACAGTGGGATTGTCCCTTAACCAATGGCATACCCTACCACATAGAGCACACATGGTGTGTAGTTTGCATACTCGAAGCCTCTACAGTTATCAACGAACAGAAGACTTCAAGTATTATTTCACACTGCGACAGTTCCCAAAGGGTAACTTTTGATTATAGTATATGATAAAATTGACGAGGTCTTTCAAAGAATCTCTAAGACGCTAAAGCTTTTCACACCCAGCCATTTTGCTTTGATGTTTTGAAAAAGACACGTAGTCATGCGCCTAAATATCAAATTGATTGGATGGCGAAATCTATGGGAGGTGTTCTAGAAAAGCCAGAAAATGGCCAAGGTCACTGTAGATTCATGTAGACCGTTATGTTTTGGACGTTTATTTACATTTAACGTTTACTCAATCTGTCAACCAATGAGAAACATGTTAAATAACAATAAAATCAGAGTTGACTTCTGCCTGGCAGTCAGTCGATATACATATGGAAACTATGACAAGATCATCTCAAAAACATCCAATCGCTGACATATCTTCATTGGGACACGACTGGATAGGCAGAACATTTCAAGGAACAGTTTAACTGGCCTCCAGCTACCATTGCGTTACCCCGCTATCCAGTGGGATCCTGAATGAAACATTGAGATAGGCCTCCCAACACTTGCAGAAGTCACACAATGTAGGCTGAAGAAGGTTCAGGGTAGAAAAGGCTCGAGGCGGCCAGACTAAAACATTACACCAATGGATGAAGGCCTTGACTATTCACTTGAGCCATGTAGGCCGATGTAGACTAGCAGGTTGGTATCCGAGGGACAAGAGAAACCAATGATTGGAGACTAACTCAGGTGATCCATAATGGCTGAGAACCGATGTCAGTTTCACAAGTGTATATACACATTATCTTCATCTTAACGCTATACGCAACCTCACCATTTTCTCATTCTTCCTTTCTCTCTTTTAGTACTTTATATTTCTCTTGACTGAATTTTCCTTCTTTCATCTTCTACTTCACCTCATTTTTACTTGATGTATTGATATGAGCTGTGGTAGCTCAAAGGGTTACACAGTAATGCCTGGTCCTATGTTAATTTGGCTGGATGGACAACTGGTTCGGCATGGAAGTTTACCAACTGCCCTAGGTTAACCGTCCGTGTTTGCCAATCTGACGACGCTGACCGACATATGCTACCTCCCTTTTACTTATCTGGAAACACCTACACCACATGAAGTCAATGAACAAGACTTCTTTGATAAAGATTACGAGTTTGGGCACACAAAACTATTTGGAGAGAATGACACAATTTTGTTTGAGAAATGTCAAAACGTATGATTAATTTAGTTGTTAAGAGGGTTGTTTAGCTGTAGCTTACATTGCATGGTAATTCTCGTTAATGTGCATTCTAAGTAAAAGTTCCTGTGTAGTAACACATATATGTTTATTTGTTTTCAACTTGTGTTAGAAAAAAAGCACTCACAGTTTTCAAGTTAAGATATGTATATCAAGGTTGCTAATTAATTTTTTGCTGAATGTCATCTTTAATTTTTCACAGGTTGCGAAATCAACAACAGATCATAACTTGCCTAATGCCAAGAAAAGAAAACTACCCCAGCAACAGAGTGATTCTAGTCAGTCAACAGCTGCAAAAGTTAGTTCAAACATTTTAGCTATCTATTGAAAGTAGAATGTGCGCCTGTTTTGTGTTTATTGTGTTATGAATAAACATATATTCCCTAGCAGTGTTTAGTTGCCATCCATCCTTTCAATTCGAAGCAGTTAGTGGTACATCTTGAGTTAAACTAGATGCCATCTGACAAAGGTCTGTGAAATTTTCTTCGAGCTACTTAGATATGATGGCAATAGCTGGTGGGAATCAATAATGGTGAATTTTAAGTAATCAATCACTCATAATTGTTTCCACTTATTGTTTGACATTCAATCCATAAGGTGCTTAAGACTAATGATCTACAAACTAAGGTGAAATTTTTGGCCTAGCATAGATTAGTTGCGATTAATTTGGTAGTTGATCGTACTACTTCAGAAGGTATCCTGCTATAGTTGTTCCATTTCGCTCTGTTATTTATCATGTAATTTACTACTAAAACCTAGGTGAAAAAAAGGATCAGAAGAAAAGAGAGTACATGTTTCATTAGGTAATTTGCCATTTGTATCACTCACACATATACCTACAGTCAAGCCATACACTGGGTAACTTGAGTATGCGACTCACCGGTCTGAGTACTCGACTTTCAAGCAATGCATCTCGGGTTCAAACGCCACGCCACCTACTTTGATTTGGGCAGCTAGATAGAGTATCATAAACACCCACACACTGAGTACGGTTCATAAATGAGTACGGATTGTGCCGAGTTGAGTTGCATTGTATAATGTTGATTTGTAGACTGTTTAAAGGCTCATGTAGCCTAGTTGTTAGAAATCACGATTTTAATTGGTTTTCTCTTAAAACCCTACCCTCCTAACATCTGTTTTTTAGACATCCAGCTAAGTTAACTTACTTTTCAGTACAAAAATGTTATCATCATCTTGAAGAGAATTTTAAAAGTATGAAGGTCGGAATGAGAACTATCAGTAGCATACCAGAGATTTGATGAGAAGACGAAACATTGAAAGGTGACATCGATCAAGTTAGGGTAGTCAGTATGAGATGAAATTACTCAATGAAAATAACAGTTTATACTTGTAGTCGTAAAGAAAATCAAAGATTGATTATTATTCACTTGTATACATGTGCACTAGGATGAAAGTGCTTGGTTTTAATAGTATCTGCAAAGGTTTCTACAATCTCTCTACCTTCACTTCTGACGGATTTCTCTGTAGTTAAGCGAAGCTAGTGTAGTTTCTAGTAAGCTTGCGCTTTTCCCTTTGTATTACCTGATGATATGAAAAGTGCGTAGCAGTTTCTTACTGTAGAGAACTACAAGGCTTCGATTTGAAACAGAATTTAATTGGATATTGACTCATATTTGTGTGTTTGTGAACTTTTCCCTTCGAACATATTGTTCGCAAAATGAATGGCTTATATTAGTTCAGAATATAGAAGTTATAAAAATAACTCCGGGTGAGATAAACGGCTAAATTACACAGAATATGATGTAGTTCCACACCAGTCCAAGTTGTAGCATATCAGCACGGTAAAAATAAAATCGACAAGCATAAAGATGATGAACTTCCGAGATATACCAAAAGGTGAGTGCCACTGATTTTCAATTATATCACAACTTTTCAAAAATCAACCCCAATTACAACACAAACTCTATCCAGAAAGTTTTCAGTTCCCTACGTAGCTTATACGAATAATTAGAAACTGCTTATATTGATAAAATGCGGCGGTCTATTCAATTTAACCAATAGATGTTAAATACCACAATAAAGTTTTTTTGTGACTGACATGATTTCACTTACTTATGCTTGAAGGTACCTAAAACTGAGCCAACATCTCATGGAACGTTTGTTCCTCATGATCCGTCTAAAAATGACCTAACGGTATTTGTCAGTAATCTTGATTATTCAACCAGTGAAGATCAATTACGAAAAACATTTGAGAAGGTGAGTTCTCTTTTTTCTGTATAAAAATCTTACTCATAAATGCATTTTGTTGTATTGCAACTTTGTTAAATTTGGTTTTAGAAGACGAATTTTTTGTTCCTCATGATAGGCAGAACTATCATCACAGGTGCTTCTCTAAAAGACAAATTGACTGTCAAATATTTTTGATTATGACGCAACGGTAATTCATAGAAGTAGATACCTAATTCTCGCTTATTACTGAGCCATAGGTTCAGATCAGCTTCGTCTACTATGTTTTGTGTGTCATCATCAGCATCAATGTAGGGCTGGGCGCTCAACACGTCGAGCGAGAAGGCCCTAAAGTGAAAGATAAATAAGTATGAAAGAATCGATCAAAAACAGTGAAAATTTACGAGAGATGAGAAAGGAATATAAAAATATTGAATTCAGAATGACGATTAAGATAAAAATGATGTGTGGATAAATCTGCGTCATTGACATCGTTTTTCAGCCATGTCACCTAGTCTGCAACCACTGGTTCCTATTGTCACACGGCCCCTAACCGAAAAGTTTACATTTTCCGCACGTGACTTAAACAAACAGCCAAAGACTAATAATTAATGCTGTGTTTTTTTCAGTTGGTGGGGAGTCTACTGGGTGTGGGGTTAACAGAACTCAGCAGAAACCCCTTATACTCTTTAGGAAGGTGTGTTGGCTACTTTGCATCACTGAGTAGCCTCAATTAGAGACGTTACAGTAGGACTACTATTTGTAGATGGTTTAATAGGACGTGGTCTTCCGAATCAAATAATCATGCTTTACAACTAAAGAAAATTAGAAAAACAATGGTTATTCTTTACCAGTTGGTAAGTGACGCCAACAGTGGGAAGCAGATGGCGATCAGTTGATTACTGGTTAGTGGCTGATTGGTGTATCCTTTCTACATACCCGTAATTTCGCCTAACCTTAGCCTGATATTTCCTTATAACCTTGAAACAAGTTTATCATTGCTGTTTTCGTGCCGTCCTGTGTTGTGATGCCCCAGTTTTGTATAAAACATTGTTATCAATCCGAACATTTTACGTGTCATTCCCACATTATTTTTACGGTATGACTAATAGTCTATTCTGCTCCCATTGTAATGTAATTCGCTGATTGGTTAACTTTTACTCTTACTATGCGGATTTCTCCAATTGCGGACAAGGTCAGTTTTCATGTGTATACTTATTCCCGTGTTTTGGATTGATTCATTGTCATTATATTATATTCTCGGAGTAATATACACTCTCCCATCTGTCAGCTTGGTCTTCTCTCTATTCGTCCCGGGGTTGCAGCCAGTGTCTCTTGCGTACCAAGTAGCTGTCAGCTAAGCGCGCGTATTATATTCGTCTCGGAATATATACATATACCATTATTATTATTATTATTATTATTATTATTATTATTATTATTATTATTATTATTATTATTAGTCCCTTGGGTTCCTAGTGGAACATAGGGCTTCAGTAGCACTTCTCCAGTGAATTCTGTTCTCTGAGATCTTTTGAACCTGGTTCCACGACAGCCCAGAAGCTCTCATTTCCTCCTCGCACGACCTCCTCCATGTCTCCCTCGGACGTCCAACTCGTCGCTTCCCATGGGGATTCCACTCGAGGGCCTGACGCGTGATGTCCTCAGTCGGCCTTCTCAGTGCATGCCAATCCATCTCCACTTCCTCCTGCATAATTGTTGCATGATAGGTTCTTGGTTGGTTCGTTCCCAGAGCTCCTTGTTGCTTATTCTTTCTGGCAATCCATCTGAGCTTCAGTAGCGAGCGTAAGCAGTTGTTGATGAATGTCTGTAGTTTATTGGAAATGCCTTTCGTGACACGCCAAGTCTCTGAGCCATACAGAAGCACTGACTTGACGTTGGTGTTGAAAATCCGGATGTTGTTCCGCATGCTGAGTGCAGAAGACCTTCACACTGTTTTCGGCATACATATACAATTAGCACTTCGAAACCATAACATCCTGGTACGGTTCTTGACATTTGGTTTTCTCATTGATTGTTAACTCTTTTAACATATCAGTGAATTTAGTGTTTGTCAAGGTTGTTTAGAATGTATATTCAGCATCCCTATCATCTGTTTTTGACTGTTGTTGGGGCAGTAAAAGCTTTCTGTCAATGGTCTGTTTTCTTTTCTTATCTTCACGTGTCGGTGGTTTTGATGCTGTGGTGGTTGACATTTTGATTAGCGTTTAGAGTACGTTCGTTTGCGCATTAGGTTCGTATAGCTCGTAGACTGCTACTTCGCATTTCCTGTTCATAGTAATCTTTGAGCTGAATGTTCTCAAATAATTATGGTATGTAACATATATGCGACCAACCAACTTCTTCAGGAAAACGTTCTTTTAAACAGGTTCCTAATTTTTCACACTTCTAAAGTGTTTTTGTGGCTTAAGCAACTGTAGTCAGTTCCTTTAAGACTTCATTATTGACAGCCCGCATATAAGTATGACTTTATTCACTCAACTTTGGGCTGATTGATTCGTGTGCGAGTATTATAAGATATACATTCAGTCTAAGGGTCTCAGTGATGCCACATGTTATTCAACTCTGTTTTCATTATCATGATACTTATTCTTTCGACAGTAATAAATGATTCATTACAGTTCGATGGGAGATGTTGGTGTGAATTTGTTTCATTTATCCTAGTTTTCACCTTATTCTGATTTGAGTTGTTTACGGTGACATCAGCAGAGTGATAAGAGAAATTTTTTTAATGATGGAACAGTTCACTTTCAGTTTTCAATTTTGTGTATATTTATCGCCACCATTTCTATAATTTGACTTACAAAAGTCAGAAAAATCCTACTAGTTAATTGTTTCTAATAATTCTGGTTACACTTTTCTCTCATTAATTGTACTTATTCAACAACATCCTTCCACCGATAGCCGTGAGTGAGGCTTGTACTGACAGTTTTATGCAAACCCTCATGTCATGCATTCATACCTATCGTGTACTTTTTAAATAGGCATATTTAGGTGTTATGGCTCACCTTACCACAAAGTTTCATTGAATCATTTCGCGTACTATTCCCTAAAATAATTCTTACATTAACGGTCTGACTGAACTAAATTTGTGCTAAGTGTAGTGTTTCCAGGTCAGTAACACGCGTATTGACCTGATTAAATTACTTTGGTCCGTGTTAATTTATAAAATAACAGTGAAGAGAATTTCTTTGGAACAGCACAGATTGTTCATTTGAAAACTGCGATCGGTACTGACGAAAACATTAAACCTTTTAATCAAGTCACTAACTCAAATACACATTGACATTGACCGAATCTACCATCCAATAAGAAACAACAAAAAGATCAATGTTCACGTTGCAGGGCAACCAATCGAAATAAATATGCAGACAATGACAAGACCTTGGCAGAAACAACCAATTACACGTAAGACCATTAGGAAAAACTACTAAGCCACTTATGAAGAAAACCCTACAGCTCACTTCTTACTGAGGTGTATGCTGACGATGTTGTCTGGAATGATAATGAAAGGTTCACGACTAAACCATTGAGCTCAGAGAACACAACACCATCAAAATTATCCTCTTGAGCTACCATCTCAAAAACCTTTCAGTATTTAGCATCCTAGTGTGCAGCATACTTATTCTTTATACTTTTACTGAAGTCATCTTCTTTACTCCTAAATTTAATCAGTCGTTTGTTATTATCACTTGTGTTTTTCCAATGCTTCGCTATATACTACTGATATACTTTATTATAAGTAGCGCTCATCAGGATAGTGGTACTATATATATATATATATATATATATATATATATATATATATATATATAAGCTGGTTTCGATTCTATCAATTCTACACTCATTTTATGAAATCTGTATGTTTATATTTTTCTCTTGATAACTAGTGTGGAGAATTAACATCTGTTAGACTTGTTCGTGATTACGCTGGCCGATCCAAAGGATATGCATATGTAGAATTTAAAAATAAAGAATCTGTGAAACCTGCACTTGAATTGGATAGACAATGTGTTGTGACTGATGAAATCTCAGAAAATGAAGTTGAAAACGTTGACAGTTCAAAACAAGAAGAGGATCAGTTGACAACAGCTTCAAAATCGTCTACTTACTTTCGACGTCCAATGTTTGTGTCTATTTGTGATCCAAGCAAAGTTAAATCTGTTGGATTTAAATATACAGTTGGTAAAAAAGAACCTGAAAAATTATTTGTACGTAATTTGGATAAAAATGTAAAAAGTGAAGATTTAGAAAAACTATTTAAACAGGTTAGTTCATTTCATCTTTGATGAAGATGTATACATAGAAAGTATAAAGGTATCATTTGAAACTCCCAAATTTATTCAGATTATTGACATAAGACTCGGGTTTACGTTATTCAGATATTTTCTCAAGTTCACTTAATCGATATTTCACCATACCATATGAAATTCGACGATGAGGTCGAGGCTTAGATAAGTATATTTCAGAAACGAGGTAAATTTTACTCTAAGAAAACTTGAGAAATTAACTGACTTCTCAACTCCATGTCATTCAGTAATGAACAACTTACTTGAAATCAATAAAATTCCTACAAATCTCTAAATTGAATTCATTATAGCCTACATGTTTCTTTGACGGAATCCTAAATGTTATTTGTTTGGTGTTCTCTGAGCTCTGGGGTGTTTGTTCTTGGAATTTTCATCACCAGGTTAGACTACTTCACTAGCATTTATTTCATGAAGAAGTTGTTTCGTAGATATTCATATATGAAGAAATGTTTTCTTCAGGTGGTTACCAAACTTCTTTCATTTCTGTTCATTAACAAGCGCTCTGCGCTTGAGAGCCTTTAAGATAGTAGAGAAGATCTGCAGCTGGAGATGAAGGTGATAATTCTGTGATGTTCTCTAAGCTTTGAGGTTTGTTCTAAGGAGTTTCATCACCAGGCTAGACGACTTCATCGGTATTTATTTCATAAAGAAAAAGACGAATTCTGACACCAACATAATTTGCTTTTATGGCGTTTGCTTCATTATCAATGATAGGGCGTTAAGTGATGGAATGTGTCGACCACTTCATCAACCCGAACGGGCTGGCTGCTGACGAAATCTCAACTCGGATACAGAAACTCCGTTTGGTATTCGCCAACGTACGTCACCTGTGGCGCGGACTGGCGAAATATCCGACTATCCATCAGTGGACAAGTATATTACACTGCAGTCCGTTCTATCCTTCTGTGCAGCTGGGAGACGGCCGTTAAAAGTAGAAGACATGGAGCAGTTGCAGGGTTTCGATCATGGGTGTCTTCGTAGTATCGCTCGCGTTTAGTGGGACCACCGTGTAAGCAATGTTGAGGTCGGTTCATAGGTTGGTGCATGTCCGACTGCAAACTGCATGGACATTTCTCACATTCAAGTTATCATCGTATTTATAAATGAGTATGGAAGCTGAAAATATTTCGGATTTAATACCTGATAAATTCGTATTTTTCTGTGCATCTTTCTTCTAGTATGGAGAAGTTGTGAGTATTCGTCTGGCAACATATCGTAATGGTGTTCCTAAAGGTCATGCTTATATTGAATTTTCAAATGCAAATGATGCTAGTAAGGCGTTGGTTGCTACAGATGGTCTAAAATTTGGAAGCAAGCTGATATCAGTAGCTATCAGTGAACCACCTGTTCGTGGAAATGTATCCCAAAGTTTTCACCCGTCGTCAACAGAAGGCAGTGAAACCTTTAAAACTCCTCACATGATTAGTTCAAATAGGTCTGATACTGTTGGAGCTTCTATGTAGGTCGAAATTGTTCGCTTTTTTTCTTTTCTTTTTTAAATTAAATATTAATTGAAAGTTTTTTTTTGGTGGGGGAGGGAGATTAACTGCGTTTCAAAAGATTTCAATACAATTAGTTGAATGCAAATAAACGAAATTACCATTTCTTTAGAGAACTTGTCTATTTCAGTCTTACTGAAAAAGTGACTTTCTGAATTGCACTTGTGTGAATAAGCTGAAGATTGAGTGCTATTTAAGACGAGCCGAACAAATGTGCTGTGTGTATAGTATTTATCAAGCCAATATAAACGACTGACATCTATCTTAATATCGCTTTCATCACATCTTTCAGACCACCACTCACTTCTGTTGGTGGTCTCATTGTCATTTTGGTTTCATACTTTTTAAACATAATTTTCGATGCGAATTATGTCGCTCACCAATAATGTTTATCCAAATTTTTTTTATATGTGTTATCACTAACAAGATAATTAATTAATTAAGTCTTGAGTACAAATTTTTTATTGATATTCGTGAGGTCATCCAGTGTCAACCAGTTTCATAAAAAGTAGATAGAAATTTACAAAATGCAGAAGTCGTCAAATAAAACAAGCGCACTAGAGAAACTAATAAGGGTTCAGTATTTGTACGCTGTAATTTGACAGCCACTTCCACACTACGGAGTACCATAAACCCTTATCAATCTCATTCAACAGCTATATGAAGACGCTACATACCAAGTGATTCACAATCGAAAGCTCAGTGATGCCTTTAAAATGGAGACAGGCGTAAGACAAGGTTGCCCACTTTCACCGATCATCTTCCTGATTGTAGTGGACTGGATCATACAACAAACTGTGATAAGGGAGAAGAGGGGCGTGCGCTGGTTGGATCGATGAAAAGACCGTAGAAGATTTGGATTTCGCCAACGATGATGATTTATGTCTAATGTCGCAAAAACTCGAAGATCTACAGACGAAAACCTAACAAGTTGGCAGAAAAGGCGAAGCAGCGAAGACAGGATTTCCTTCAGGTGAACGTAGAGAAGACACAGGTGATGAAGATACCCAACCAACAGCAAGCACCAATCATCATGAACGTGAGAAACCTGAAGGAAGTCTCTTTCACCTACCTACCTAGGCAGCATCGTTTCAACTACAGGTGGCACAGGCACAGATGAGGATATCAAAGCCAAAATCGGAAAGACAGCAAGACAGGCCTTTCTTCATTGTTCTGAAATCAGTGTGGAGATCTACTGCACTCAGCAAAAAGAATAAGATCCGGGTTTTCAACAGCAATGTCAAGTCAGTGCTTCTATATGTTTCAGAAACTCGGCGCGTTACGAAAAGCACATCTAATAAACTACAGACATTCATCAACAGCTGTCTACGCTCGATACTGAAGATGGAGATCAGAGGGCCAGAAAGGATAAGCAACAAGGAACTCTAGCTGACTGGCGACGAAACAACCAAAAGATATGCAGAAGAAAATGGAGATGGATTGGATTGGACATACACTGAGAAGACCATTTGGGGACATCAAGTGCTATACCATGCCCTCGAGTGGAACCGGAAAGGAAAATGACGAGTTAGGCGTCCCAGAGTGATATGAAGGAGATCGTATGAAGAAGAAATAACAGTTTGTGGTCAGTTGTGGAGCCAGGTTGAAAGGCCTGGAGAGAAGAGAGTGAACTGTTAACGTGCTACTGAAGCCCTATGTTCCACTAGGAACCCAAGGGACAAACAATAAATAATAACAATAATTCCTACACTGTATTTCCAAAAGATTTAATTATTAAGAATAGACTTTCGGCATATCATCCAGGAAGTCAACATGTTTCATAAATGACTGTCTATTCGGAAAATCTAAACTCAACTAGCAGTTAGCCAACATTTGTTAACTCAACTTTCAGATAAGTTGCATGGTTGACGACTTGATTTCCCCTGATTGCTTTTCCCCAGGCACATGTAAACTCTAAGTTATTAGTTGATAATAAATAGATGCAAAGAAGCCATTAGTTCGACTGCGAACTTATGCTGCTCGTATAAGTGTATTTGTACTCTGCTCCTAATATTGCTATATTCTCACTTTCGTTTCCCGATATTCTTTCTTCTTACATACATTTGAATGATAACTGTGATAAGGATTTGTGTGAAATTCTCAGTTATAGAGAAATATTTCCAGATTAAAGCATTAAAAGGTACACAGAAACATCAAAATAGATTTCGTTGCACATAAAGATGTCCTTGTTTTCCAGAGTCATCAAAATTAACATAGGACCGGGCGTTACTGTGTAACTGTCCAAGTTGTCACACCTCATTTCAGCACATCAAGTAATAAGGCAACAAAATGGAAGATGAAGGGAAAAAATCGGTTAAAGGGAGTAGATAGTAGTAATAGAGAGAAAGGAGTGATTAGGAAATGATGAGATTAAGTATATCGGTTAAGATTAGGATAATCTGTTTATACATCTGCGCCACTGACATCCTTTCTGAGACATATCATCTAGAGTATCCAACCACTGGTTTCTATTGTTCCGCACACCCTAACTGGTTAGTCTGTATTATCCTACATAGCTCAACTAAACAGTCAAGAACTTCATGCACTGATGTCATATTTTAGTTCGGCTGCCTCGAACCTTTTTCCAGCCTGAACATACTTCGGCCAACATTGTATGACGAGGCAGACGGTGGTTAGGCATACGTAGCACATGTCCTAGCCATCTGCTCGAATAAATCTTAGCACAAGATATCTTCTCTTTGATTTGCCTATACTTTTAGACTTCTGGTTTAGTTATCAGAAACACTCAAAGCAGACACTGGAAATCGTCGCCATTGATTTCGTTTTACCTATCCGCTGCTGTTGGAAATTATACAGTTTACATTCATAATGTGATTCTTTATAATAATAATAATACAGTTAATTGCTGTCATTTACTCCAAGTTATTAACTTATATTCTTAAATTGATGAATACCACTGAGTAACAGAATTATTTTAGGTAGTCTTAGATCTTTCTTCGTTTTATGTTATGTTTTACTGATTGTAGTTATCTTTTTTGGTTTTGTAGGCGGAAACCCCGAACTCAATTAGAGTTTTTACCACGTGCTATACATCGAACGCGTGAAGGCCAGGATTTAAAGCTGGATAATGCCGCATCGGGATCGAATGAAGCTGCCACATTTGAACCCAAATCATCCACTCCTGTTTGCAGTAAAGACAATGAATACTTCCGAAAACTTTTTATGAAGTAGTGGGGTTATTCAATTTGTTCTTGTAAAGTAAAATAATCTAATTACCTATAATTATTTTTGAGTTATGTTTGAAAGTTTATCTGGTTAACTGGTTAACTTGCGAAATGCCCTAAGCACTAGCATGCTGAAGCATTAGCTTACTTATATCTTCTATATTTATGCTATACTGATGCTTTCAAAGTGTGACGACACATTAAAGTTGATGTGATTGTTAATCTATTCGAAAACACCGTGTCGACAACTAGGGATGACATTAAAAGACAACAAATACCAACTGAAAGAACTAATAAGTTATAAGAATATTATACCTGTACGCCCAGATGAAGGATCTAGTATCATTGTTTTGGGTTGGATGGATTGTATTCATAAAATATGCCTCATTCTTAACGATGGAAGTAAATTTCTAAAATCCGGAGACCAGAAAGACAGGACAGAAGATATTGAGAATCAAATATAAAAAAAGCAGAATAGGTCGAAGATTGATACTCATAAACTTCTACTCCAATGACTAGCGACTAAAAATGTCAGTTACTGCTTTGGTCACTTCTGACCGACATGTTCCTGTTCATTTTGACTCCACCGCACCACATAGTTGTCGACTATGAAAAGTCAGAAACGCCATGAATAATAATCAGCTGTGACACTAAATTAGCTAGGATTCCTTTGAATGATTCATTTTATCAACCCTTAGATGTAGGTGGTGTCATTCAATATGACATTTCATTAGAGAAGTCATTGATGTTCCAGCTAGGAGTCTATCAGAGTATCTGTTCTCGGCAATATTGCTCTCTAGAGTGGTAATTTTTTCCATAATCTTGTAGAATAAATGTAGGATAACGTCACACCCTTAGTTAAAAATGTATCTCCTTTTGGAATTCGTTAGACTGACGAAAACTTGTTAAGATTACAGCAACAAGTATTGATAAAGATCACAAAGATGTTTTCTGGAGGGGCTATTTATAATCAGATGAATGAGTGGAACGAATAAATCGGGGTAGTTACACTTTTTGGTAATCTGTTAAGCAGTTGTTGGGCACATTTTCAAAATGTTTTGATATTAGAATCATAGGACTTACTGTCTAGCTGTTTATAATTTCAAAAAACTTGGAAGCGATGGCTATCGGGTGACTTTTAAAGCCAATCTAGTAACTGCTGAAATAACCAGTCAGGTTACTATCTTCCGGCTAGGAAAGGAGCTTTACATTAAACAAAGAAAAGCCATTGGTTATGTCACCACTTGCTAGGTAGCCTTTATAGTTATAGCCTGTCGTCGATGTGTGATTCATAATTAGGACCATTTGTTACTAACATGTGTTTAAATGCGATGGAACGGGTCACTGTTTGATCGCGCTTAGTTTTTGAAAGCAAAGACTAGGTATAAGATTGCTAATCGGCAGTGATTCGGCTATGTATAGATGATACAGTTGAAGGTCTTTGGAAATGTGAGAGGACCCTTCGTAAATTGCTTTAAAGAAACTACTAGGAGGAGACTTGTCTGAAAGTGGTATGATATCCCAATAGAAAACGGTTATCCATCTAGGTTTGTTGACTGTGACACGAAAGAAAAGCAGTAAATTCAAAATTTATTGACTATCTCAGCCTGGAATTAAGAGGTTACATTACGGCTGAAATCCTCTAGAATCACCTCTCAAGAACTTTAAGTAAGATACTCAAGGCAGCCTGAAAATCACATTTTCCAGTAGGCAATTAATTCAACAATGCGTTGAGGAGAGAATATTTCTTTTGGCCACCTCAGTGTGCTTCGTTCAGTTTACTTATTCCTGTGGAGCCACGTACACAGCGTCGAGTCCGTTTAGAAAAATTTCCAATTTGATTACCGCATATAGCGAGAAAAAATATCAATAGTCCTATTCTTAAACAACTGTGGGGATCTTTTTCCTCCTATCAGTTTCTTGAGACCAGTTTATAGAGTGCGTTCCCACAATTCCAATGACCTTCAACTGCATCATCCATACATAGCCGAATCATTAGCGATTCGCAATCTTACATCTGGTCATTGTGTTCGAAAACTGTACTTGTATTCATTGGTATTACTATGACCAAAGTAGTAGAAACTTCCATGCTGTTCTTGAACATTTTAGTAGTTACGTCAACCTGATGGTTAACAATAGACTGTTATTTGTTTCCAATGATTTTAAAAAGGAATATACACCCTTTGCAAGTGAATGCATTGAATTTCCCCGTTGTCCTCGCAACATTTAGGAAATAACCAGATGATTCTGTGTTTGGGAAATCTACTATTAAGTACGTCACAAATAGTTAGGTTTGCAGCATATAAATGATTTTACTACATGTTTCTCACTAGGCGTTGTAAGTCAGAGTTACGATGTCACCCAGAAAGTATGAAACATACATGATTGTGACTTCACGGTTGGTGAGTACAAAAGTCATATTGATGCAAGCCCATGAAATTGTTTCTCTGGAGTTATTTAGTCAAACATTCCCACCTTTCTAGATGTCGTATTACCTTGAGGAGGTTGTGAACCATAGTATGACAGCTTCGTCCGCACATTTCGGTTTCTTGGTGGGATAAGAAGGGTACGCGATTCCTTTCTGTCTACCGATTTGTGTTCTTTACTCATCTCACACTCGTGGGTATTTGGTAAATACAAAGAATTAATTCGCGATTATCCTCTTAGTGTGTCCAGATGGCGTGTGACAAACTGGTGAAGCTGTTATTGTTTTGCATCTCTACAGTTTTCCATATTTATGAGTGCTAATTCTTTTCTTGCCTTGTTCACTCTGTTTGATGTTGCCGTTGTACCGTTGTTCATTTCTGTTACAGTCGTATCCTGTACATCAGTTGACATCCTTAGATATCAGTACCCTTCCAAGTTCATGACTGTGTTCGTCTCCCCTCAGTTGTTTCCCTGACAATCCATTTCACCTAGAACATCATCTAGGAAGTTCGTGGTTTTTCCATATTCTTCTCTGGTTTGCTTTGGACACAGCTTTGCTGCTTACAGAGCTGGCGCACTTCACATTGGGTGCTTTTGAAGACGATAAGCTTCGAGACATTTCATAATTAGAGGTTTTTAATTTATCAGGCATTGTCCATTCATATGCCGCCGTACTTCAGACAAATTCTGTGTTTTGAATCTTATGCACATTACGGATGTTTGGTTTATTTGTTAAAAAATCGCTCGACCACCTTGGCTTCGAATATCCTGGAGAGAATTTCACAATAAGACTATATAATTTCTATAATTTCTTTGTACAATTTCTTTCACATCAGTATGGAACAAAACCCCCACGGTGATTGGCGTTAAATGGACAGCCTAACCGGTTCTTGTGCTACGATTCAATTCAGACGGAGTAGATATGTGGTTTCTATATGCCCAAGTCATCTTTCACGAAGCAGGAGCCACAGACCTTCTACGTTGTTCCATGCAGTTACACGATCTGTACCACGTGAATCGAAGAGTACGACCTGTGGCATTCGATGAAGACTACTTAACCCCTGATAAGCTAAAGGTAAGAAAGGGAGAATTCAACCATATATTCGACCTGGGCATGGAATAGCCCATGGATACCACCACTGAAGATGGTGACGTCTAATGTTCATTCGATGGATACCAGAGGAATGACTGATTTTGTATAGTACCTAAAACGTACGACTTACAAGCGATAATATTCGAAGTGAACAGTTTTTGAAGATCGATTTAAACAAGGCGTACAGCTGGATGTCAATGGAAGCAGTCGGCACTCCAAAAATGACCTTTATTACACCATTCAGACAGTTCGAGTTTCTGTTCTTCCGTTTTTGTTTTCGTAATGGGCACAGTCACCACATGTTTTGTGAATGACATCGTCCATGGCCGTGGATTCGCCCACGTCTACATCGACAACCGCTTCATCAGGATTTCAGCCGGGCCAATTATGTTGCCAGTCGTCGAAATACGAAGCGATCCTTCGCAATGTAGCCTAACTTGTCTGCTCTTAAGCTCAATACTCTGGGGTTACGTTAGAATGAGGTGAATAAGAAAGCTAAGGAGAAGAGATCAGTCATGCGTAGTCTGTCAAAAGTACGAACTTATGCATGACATAGGACGTTCGTGAGATTTTCTTCTAGCCTAAGACACTGGTTTCAATAGCCATCCCTATAAATAAAAAGATGGACTTTTACCGGAATCCAACGGGTACATTCATCTTTTCCCATGTGTAGACCCTTCAATGTGGTAGTCAGAATCATTACCTATCAGATGTTCTGTGTTTCTGCTAAGAGATTTATCGCAAACTTTGAATGTTTACCATCTTTTGTGACAACTAACCACGAGCAGCGACTTGAGCGACGACCGTTTTCTGCCCTAACTGTACCATCCAGCTAAAACTATTGCCGTATGACATCTTATCATCTTATGGCGAATACTGTGCTAAAATACACCAACAATTAGTTGGCTGATATTAATATGACCATTAATTCCTTTCTCGCTTGTTCTGGTTTACCCTGTGTATCCCTCTTTATACCTTCAGTTTTATGCTACCTAGTATTATTGAGTAGTGTAGTTCATGTTTCATTATAATGCCGCTTCATCCACACCTTTGACCGTTCATTCTGTTCAGTCGTACCTTGTTCACCACTTAATGACCATAGATGTTAGTTAATTCCCAATTCATGATGGTATTCCAACTTTTTTCGTCGTTCTCTGGCGTTCTATCTCGCTTTGAATATTTATCTATCTTGTGCCTTTACCTCATCGTGGGAAGCAATGCACGTCCTTCGTATCCCCTTCTGATTGCTGGGGGGTGAGGTTAAAAGTTATCCCCGCGTGTTAACGTACTTGTTATGGAATATACCATTCTTTGCACAAATTCGAGGATTTTCTGCATACCGTATGTGAATTTTACCTATTCTTTGCAGTTTCTAAAACGCCCGCCACTGAATCACATTTAATGCCGTTTATTCATGTGCAAAGTATTGGTTCCACCCCCACCTTACGGTTTTTAGGTACATTTATTTATGAATTATGACGCTCACAAATCAAAGGGAGTTAATTGAACCTTCAAAATACAGCAAAATGAATTAGTGGTTGTAGTTTTCACCCCAAAACACCTGCTAACAAAACACGGAAAATACGTGTTTTCACACAGAGCAGTATAGCACCAGGAATTAACTTTTAGCCTCAATCGTTACTTGGGCGTAGCTTCGCATCATTTTACTGTTAACGCACTCTTTGTAAGGTGCATTGGTAGCGGTAAACCCAGAGATACCTCACGATATGAGGTTTACGTTTCATTGGTCAGTTTTGTTTATCAGTATCTGAGCCATACTCTTGGCAGATCCTGTTTTAGATCTTGTGCGTAACTACAGCGTTTGGCTTATCATTGGTAGGTCGCTTGTCCGCTTCAGTTTCCGGATTTTGAAGAGAAATTCACAATGGTAAGCGTCATTATTGTGTGACGACCCTGGATGTCCCATCGCGTTAGCACAGAAGCTAAAAACAACACTATGCGGCCAAGAGTGATGAGGAAGATAGCAGTCAGGAAAGCTTGAATTCCGCAAGTACAGAGAAAGAGGGTTTTAAATAAAATGTAATTTAGCATGAAGATGAGAACGAAAACCAAATTTAATTTAACCTACCTCACTCAGATCGATTCTTGGCAATGTCTTCTTGGGTCTTCTGAATTAGGCTACCATGCGAACTCCAACCAGATTGTCCAAATTTCCGCACATGGGTCATATCAGAAGTAAAGGGCTTCGCAGACTAATTTCACGTTTTTGTTTTGTCACTAGAATTCTTTTTTCTACCCAGAACCTACTTCACATAAAATTGCAGATCATGGTAGACTACGACTGGATATATCTAGCAGGGGGTGCTGGGGGAAAAAGATAAGGCTGAATTTTCTGTGAGTGTTATTAACCGTACTTTTTATTTGTTCTGGGACGTGGTTACTTTAAGATAGTAATATTGTATTCATCGATCCGAGAGTCTGCCACCGGCCCTTAGCTTATTCACGTGGTACGTTTGGTCTTGAACAACCGCACTTTGAGTAAAGTAAATCGTCAAGCGACATTTCACCTTCCAAGCGTGAAGTCAACTTTCGCACTTTTGTGGTTTATGGTTTTCAGGAGATCCAGTCTTTTGTATTTTTGTATCAGAACTTTAAAATGTGGTAATGGTAAGCTTCCCTACTTGTGTTTTGATTTGGGAAGTTGGGAGGGACAAATTCGGCGCCTTGCCATCCAGGTGAACTGGTCACGCGAGACGTGGCAGATATTTGCCAAGTTAATCTGATGCAGTATAGCCGCTGGTGGTGAGTTGCATAAATAGGGTGACCCAGAAAAATAACATAACGCATCTCCAACTTGCTGCATTGACCAACCTTGAACAGCTTTTTCAACTGACTCATTTCTCTTACCTAAGACCCTACACCAGATTTCGGCGTTACAGACATGGTGGATTCATGGTGTACTCACAGTGCCACAGATGAGACTTTTATCGGGTACTGAAAATTCTCCTGCATCCTCTACTCTTCATGACCACCTCTAGCAAACATATAGGAGAGCAGAGAGGACCGTCATGAATTACACTGTCCCGTCAGTGGGTAACCGGATATCACTGCAGTGCCCAAGATATTGCGGACTGGTGAAGAGCAAGCTGAGATTTCACATTCCTGGAGACGTTCCTTCCAACGCTGTCACTTTGTGGATAGTCCGGCTTCCAAAATGAGTGAAATGAAAATGTGCCCAAATAAACTACTTTTTACTGGTAGGGGGATAACCGCGGGCCAATATGCGGGTAAAATTTGCACTGGGGGTGAATAGCACGCTCCAAGAGTTTTCAGACCGCCACTCAAGTGGTCTAGAAGACTCTATATTTTGTTTGTGACTTCATCTTTGAGAAACTGTTCATCTGACTGTCCTTGGTCCACTGAACGGCCATCAATGAAATGGTGGATTCCCCCGGAGTCAGATGCGAGGAAGGAGACCTTGTAGATTTTCCAACACATATCAGTGTGATGATGCCTGTAACTGGCTTCTCTCACGTCGAATTACTAATATGAGAATAGAATATTTGTTTATTTATTATTTAAGGGAGTCCGCGACGAAACTAAACAAGAAAGAATTCGGTAAACACTTAATGAACCCCGTTGTATGTACACAACTTACCTGATACCTCACAAGGGGTCGTAACACAACTACGATTCTCCTACTACATACCATTCGGTAGGATGATGTGCTTGCCTGGCACACCTTTAAGTGAGTTTCGTGAAACCTGTTGCTCAACATGTTTGAATGATTTTCGCAAGTCAGGGAATGCTGCTACTGTCAGGAAACGGCAGTTCTGCCTGTGTTCCAGAACCTGATGTGGGACAAATGTCTCGTCGATACGTCCGCGACCAGATACGAAACCAGCCTGGTCCTTTTTAAGTCTCTGTCTCTGAGCTTAGTTATCTGGTGACCATGTAACTCAGGGTCTTGAACAGCATGCACGGTTAGCCGATTCATCTGACGTGGTCACAACCGACTCCTCTCCTTTCCTGAAAAGTGGGGCAATCAGACAGCGTGATCAGTCAGAATGAATTGAATCTGATTTCCATGTAATTGCCGACACTTGAGTCAACTTGGCCAGCAATGCCTGATGACTATGCTTAAATAACTCTAGTACTAGTTCATCGTGACTTGCTTCCTTTCCCTCGTTAAAGATTACTCATCTTTCTCGACTTTTGTAAGAGTCGGGGGTCCTAGTGCGACGTTCCGTTCGGATAACATGCGACGGAACAGTACATGGACGTGGTTGAAGCATTGTTCAAAGTGTTCCACCCATCTTTCCTCAGTCGTTTTCCTCTCTAATGGATTTCGAACTCACTCGTTTCCGCCATCGTCTCACTAACCAGTGACATTTTTATCCCACTTCCCTCGACTAGCTAAACAACCAATAACTTAAAACTAATTTCACGAGTGTGGGCTGATAGCTGCCACCCACGGCCACTCAACGGACACTTCGCCAAAGTAGATTTAAGTTACTGTTGCTTCTCACTCCGCTCGATGCTTTCGGAAGTGCGTTTGCATTCATTCGGAAAAAACCACTTAGACCCACCGTCTATTTTTAGAGTGTCTGAGAATCCATCACGGTACCCAACGCAGTTTTCTCAGAAAACCGTTGGTGCCATCAGGCTCCTTCAGGACGAGTGGGTTCGCCTTTCTTCATTAAATTTCGAGCCCGTCGTTCATTTAGGCTAGCCTCTATACTCTCTCCATCAAGTTGATTTTGGAACGGTTATGCGACGGCTCCAGGATCACAACTCATAACCGCTTTCTATTTGTCATGTTTAAAAAGTTCCAACTAAGCGTGCGCACACATGCATGCCGCCTCTAGATTTTCAGCGGCCTACACTTCTGTGTTCGTACCAAAAAATCATTTAAAATTTGGCCATGCCTCAGTAGAAAGATTATATTTGATAGGGTCATGGCTTTACCATCGGCTCTGTGTACGAAGATATTTGATGGCTGATTGGTTTCTAATTTCGAAGGGAAGTCACTTTAATCTACTGAACCGTGATGGTGGTGTTTAGATGCTCTGTTCTTTGTTATCTGCGAAATAAAAAAGTTCTATCGTGAAACCCATATCGTATGTGCCTTAAATTAAGGAGATCGTGCGAGGAGGAAATGAGAGCTTCTGGGCTGTCGTGGAGCCAGGTACAAAAGATTTCAGAAAACAGAGTGGAATGGAGACGTGCCAGTGAAGCCCTATGTTCCATTAGGAACCCAAGGGACTAATGATAATAATAATAATATGTATTGCGTGCTGTTGATAAAATCAGTCAATCCATGCTGCAAACTGATCACCCCATTGAGTCGGTCTGCTTCCGCGCAACTAACTTTGTATGAGAAATATTACATTATTATCATTGTTATTATCATTATTATTACTGGACCACCACTACGGCCGGTTGCCGGGATCATTATTGAAAGAAACGAGGTTTTAGATTTTCCATCGAAGTCAGTATGCGATATGGCAATTTTGAGTATCAACTCCATGATGCTGAACGTCTCTGAGCGAGGTCAGGGATCATGAGAGCAGAAGGTAAATTCGCAGGTGCGACTTAGACGTCAAAGTCATTCTGGACTGTTACCATCCTGTCAAATGATCAAAATAAAGCGAGAAATGGTTTGCTAGACGGCAGCAAGTGAACGAGTAGAATCAAGGATCAAAAGCAAATGTATAACACAAGGCGCTGTGAAGGTCGGTAGGTTATCATGAATGCCCTACTTTTCAAGGCTATTCAATCTTCAGAGAAGGTTTTATAAACAAAATTTTAGTCTTGCGTGGCAAGCTGGCTCATAATACCGGTTAGACACGGCCAAGTCTGGAAGAAATTGTTCAACTCTATGATAGAAGAGTTTCAAAATGACTGGAGTCCGAACGTCTCATCAGTAAGATATGAAGGGATTAACTTTGCAAGTGGAGGCTAGCACGACCGGTGGAAACGTTTTGAAGTACCTTATTAAATATAACTGGTTTAACAGCTTGAACACGTCCACCCACTTCTGAAATCTCACCACTATTCGTCACGGACATTCACTATCGCACAAGCTGCAACTATGTGCGAGAAGACTCAGAACTGTGGAAAATCTCACAGGCGATGCGAACTGTAACACAGACGAACGAATGTAAATGGTCTGGCTCCAACTGGTAAAAAAGTAAGCGCTTAAACTTTGTTTGAAAGAAGCCAAATTTTGAGCATGTTTGACTCCATGCATATTAAGTGGCAGTACTGGTTTTATTTCCCTGTGTCACAGGTTGGGGAACCTCCAAATGCGAAATGCCATCTATCTGATCAATCATGATTTCAGAAGTAGGCTTTCTAATGAGCTTCTGGTTACTGACAGTAAGAGGTGACATTCAATTTGTAATCTTAGACGGTGTGACTTAATTGAGATCAAACATCATAGTAAACCTTTTATCTTCGAAAAGCAACTTCGAATCCCGAGCAGGACTAGAGAGAAACCTAGAATTGGAGGCTGCTTGAAACACAGGTTTAACAGCGGTGCGTTGATACCTCTAAGGAGTTCACACTGCAGCATGGGGCGCTGAGTTTTCCTCTCCTTTCTAGGAGAAGTCAGATGGACAATGCGAACCTTAGCCCAAACACCGCATAGAAGAAATCTATCGGACAAGGAGTCTACGCTTTTTGATGAGGGCCGAAGCCTGAGTGCCTCCGTACTCTGACGAAAGCTTTAATTACCATGTTTCCTCTGTTGGACAACCCAGCCAGGTATTTGTGTCCCATGGATTTTTCTGGAGGCCTGAAGAGAATGTGTAGGACGTGGTCTTAGATCTTATTATACCACTTCATCACCAATAACCAGAAAAGTTCAAACGAACAGTGACAAAGTATATTACTAGGTTACGGTGTAAGTCACCTGAATGTCGTTTATGGAAACCGAGCATTCGGAGATTCAACCATTCCGGACCGCTACAGTGCTCAATAACAGCATGCACGATCATCAGTCACCGGATCCAGACAAGAAAAACGTTTTCTCGCCCAAATCTTTGTAGCAGACCAGATAATTGCTTCCACTGCGCGTACTATACTCATTTATGTGGGTAAACGGATTTTCCGCTGTTTTCTTAAAAGCCTCAGCATTTTGGAAGGTTGTAACATAATAAGGGTTTATTGCCGCTGATGAATTATAGATCAGCGTGTGGAAAGATATGGTTCACCGGCAGACCAAGTTAGGGGTCACCTACTACTTTGCTCTCATTCACTAGTAATCCTAAAACAGCTTACGTGAAACTAAACCATTTTAACTTGATCCCCCACCCTCTCTGAACGACTGGTGTTTCCCTTCTACGCTTTCCAATCACCTTGCCTACCCAGTGAGCCGTACAGATATGGGGAACGAAAATTTAATTTATGACTTTTTAATTTCTGGAAAATTTTGGTCTCAAAACCTATTGAGTATATACTTTCTTGGTTTCGCATCTATCCTCAGAAAAACGAAGAAGTCTAAAGACTATCAAAGATGTAGAGCTGGGTGAAAAAATCCACTTTAATCGCAGACGCGTGTGGCGAAATATTCATTTTCATGTTGTTGTAAGGGGCTTATTGCCCGACCGATAGCTGCTACCTTGACGTGGTGGTCGGGCTTGCATATCACAATGACCCAACGAGCTATGCTGGTGGAACGCTTGTTCCCTCGAGGTCCTACCATACCAGAAAGGTCTGTTGGGTAGTGGTTAGACGAAAAGCAGTTACCGTCATAGTGTAAATTGCTATACTATGATGGGGGTCTGAGGGCGAAGTCGTACTGCTGCTAGCTGGATGGGGTGTGACAGCAGTAAGGTGTTTCCCTTGGATGACCAGCAGTGCCAAGCTGATGCTGCCTTCTCAGTGGAAGGGGGGGTTAGAAAAGGTCGGCCCCAAAAATAACACACTCCACCACGCCCCACGGTCTGCCGGGCCGGCGGTGTTGGTTCACTTGTCGTTTCCTTTCGCTCATCCGGCCCCAAAAATACAAAAATTCAAAATAATCATACTCAAAAGGCTGGGTGTGACAGGCCTCAAGCAGATGTCCGATGGGCTCTGCGGTCACACAAATCTCTTTCAGGTACCTTAAGAAGAAATAGCCTTCCACGGTGTGGGCAGCCGGGAAGTGTCAACCGCCCTCACAACTCTGTCAGCACCCAAGTTTCTTCTGACTGCTATCCTCCTCCTCCATCATTACCTTCTAATCTTCCTTCACGTCTCTTAATTAATGATGCTGCATCATCTTCAATTTCTCCTACCTCTGCAGCCTTCGACAACGATCTGAGTCCACAGAACAGTGTCCCTGGTCTCCTTAAACCACGCTCCAAATTACATATTGGAGCCTTCAATGTCCGCACCCTCCGTCAAATTGGCCAACAGGCTTCGTTGGCAAAGACTCTAGCAACTCGAGGCATGGATGTGTGCTGTGTTTGTGAGACACGCATACAGGACCCAAGTGTGGTTATTCACCTGACCTCTCCTGACCAATCTGGTGAATCTGCAAAATTCACCCTTCGAGTTTCTGGAGATTCGATAGCTAGCTCTCGTGGTCTTGCAGGTGTAGGTATAGCATTAAGCACCAGGGCAGAAAACTCACTACTAGACTGGATCCCAGTTGATAGTCGCCTCTGCGCTATGAGGCTGAACGGCACAGTGAGAACTAAAAGGAATAGTGAGACTCGCCGTTGTCTCTTTGTAATCTCTGCTTACGCACCCACTGACTGTAGTTCGGATGAAGTGAAGGACGAGTTCTACCATAAACTGTCTAACCTCCTCTCGAAAGCCAAACGTTCGGACGTAGTGGTTGTTGCAGGTGACCTCAACGCACAGGTGGGTAGACTGAGTGAGGCAGAAAGGCACTTAGGTGGCACTTTCGGAATCCCAGCTGAACGTACAGATAACGGTGATCGCCTATTACAACTATGCTCAGATAACCGCCTATTTTTAGCCAGCACAAATTTCAGACATAAAGAAAGGCACTGTCTGACCTGGCGTCCACCGAGCTCGACTCAGCGATGGACACAGATAGACCACATTGCTATTAGTCATCGCTGGAGAGGATCGGTGGAAGACTGCCGCTCCTTCTGGAGTACGTGTTTGGACAGCGATCATGCGTTGGTCCGAGCACGTATATGCCTGCGTCTCAATGGACGTAGAAAAAATTTGGCAACAAAACCACTACGAGTTCTGCTGGACAACGAAAACACCAAAGCCGTGTTCAGTGAGAAGTTGGCTAGGCAGTTATCGGAACAAAAGACTGTCACTCATCCAGAAGAAGCTTGGTGCCATCTTCAGTCTACTGTAAAAGCAGCACTGGAGACTGTAGCCGACTCCAAGATAATGGCTAAAAAGAGCCAGTGGATATCAGCAGCTTCTTCCAAACTAATGGATGCACGTGAATGCATCCCTGCAGGCTCTGAGTACAATGAAGAGCGAGCGCAACTTAAAAATAAACTGACGAAAAGTCTGCGCAACGATCGTGAACAGTGGTGGGCAGCAAAGGCTAAAGAGATGGAAAAGGCAGCGGCGATCGGTAACAGTAGACAGTTATTTAGACTTATTAAGGAGACTGGGGGGAAATGGTCAACAACAGTTAGTGAGGTTATAGCGGAGAAGGACGGATCGCGATTCACTCGCAGGGAAGGCGACTGGGACGATGGGCAGAACACTTTGAGGAACAGTTTAACTGGCCTCCAGCCACCATTGCGCTGCCCGCTATCCAGTCGGACCCTGAATGGGACATAGAGACAGGTCCCCCAACACTAGAAGAAGTTGAGAAAGCGGTAGGTAGCCTGAAACGGGGAAGGGCAGCAGGACCAGAC
The DNA here is from genome assembly GCA_944470555.2 of Heterobilharzia americana. Taxonomy (NCBI): domain Eukaryota; kingdom Metazoa; phylum Platyhelminthes; class Trematoda; order Strigeidida; family Schistosomatidae; genus Heterobilharzia; species Heterobilharzia americana. The sequence goes on along the minus strand of OX104132.1, from coordinate 28,111,476 downwards.
GGACTACCTGCTGAGGTATACAAGAATGGTGGTAGAGTTCTCTTAGTCAGGCTAACGGAAGTGTTAGCCAGTATATGGGAATCAAATACGATCCCCTCCGACTGGTCTAAGTCACTGATCATCCCAGTCTTCAAGAAAGGCGAGAAGTCCTCTTGTGATAACCACAGAGGAATCAGCCTGACAAACATAGTGTCTAAGATCCTAAGTTCTATAATTCTCCGACGCCTGAGTGGAGCTCGGGAACAGCAAGCCCGAGAAAACCAGGCAGGCTTTAGACCTGGCCGTGGATGTATCGACCAAATATTCACACTGCGCCAGGTCCTGGAACATAGGCATGCTTACAGACGCCCGACAATAGCTGTATTTCTCGACCTGAAGGCGGCATTTGACTCCGTTGATCGAGAAGTCTTATGGCAGTGTCTGTCACTGAAAGGCGTGCCTAGTAAGTACATCACCTTATTGAAAGCTCTCTACTCGAACACTTGTGGGCATGTTAGAGCCTATGGTGAGTTGTCCAGGGAGCTATACTCATCAAGTGGTGTCCGTCAAGGATGCCCACTATCCCCATTCTTATTTAATTTTATCATAGATATTCTTATGGAGGTTTCCCTCTCGTCACCTAATTACAAAGACGTTGACCGGATCACAGGTGAATTTTCCTTAGATCTAGAATATGCAGATGACATAGTCCTGTTAGGTGAAGACGCTGACAAGATGCAGAGTCTTCTGAACACTTTGAGTGGGAATTTGAGAATGTTTGGGATGCGATTTTCACCACCCAAATGCAAATTTTTGCTCCAGGACTGGTCTTCAGCGGTACCGCGGTTAACAATAGAGAGTGAAGTGGTTGAGTGTGTTGACCACTTCACTTACCTGGGAAGTAGGATCAACTCCGGTGGGTTAGTTGCCGATGAGATTTCTGCACGGATACAAAAGGCTCGATTGGCTTTTGCCAATTTGCGCCACCTATGGCGCCGCCGTGATATTCGTTTGTCTATTAAGGGTCGCGTGTACTGCACAGCAGTCCGCTCTGTTCTACTGTATGGCTGTGAAACATGGCCATTGAAAGTGGAAGACATGAGAAGGTTACAGGTATTTGACCACCGTTGCCTTCGTAGTATAGGACGTATTCCGTGGTGTCACCATGTGAGTAATGCAGAAGTTAGGTGTAGAGTTTTAGGGAGAAGAGGTAAGTCAGTCGACGAGGTTGTGAACCTTCATCGACTGAGATGGTTGGGACACGTACTACGTATGCCTAGTCACCGATTGCCTCGTCACACAATGTTGGCTGAGGTGGGTTCAGGCTGGAAAAAGGCCCGAGGTGGCCAGACTAAAACATGGCACCAATGTATGAAGTCTCTGACTGTTGGTTTAAGCCATGTAGGACGATGCAGACTAGGTGGTTGGGGTCCACGGGACAAGAGGAACCAGTGGTTGGAGACCCTAGGTGATATGGCTCAGAACCGAAGTCAGTGGCGCAGATGTATACACACATTATCCTCATCTTAACAACGCTATACCGAATCTCACTATTTTGTCACTCCTCTTTCCTTTCTTCTCATACTTTATATTTCTTTTGACTGCATTCACTTATCTTCATCCTTCACCTCACTACCTTTTTACTTGATGTGCTGATATGAGGTGTGGCAACTCGGACCGTTACGCAGTAATGCCTGGTCCTATGTTGATAATGATGATGATGATGAAGGGGCTAATTGAGTTGCCATAATAAATAATCAATAAATGTAAGATTTTTACTCTTACGTTAGTAATTTAACATGAGAGAAACGAGTTTATGGGCATCATCACATTGAAATGTGTCGAAAAATCTCCAAGATTTGGCAGATCCTGAACAGAACAGAGGGGAGATCGTCCAACTCTACCATATTTAACTCTATAGTGTGACATATGTCCGGTTCTACATAATGCTGTGCACACCAGTACTCAACCAATGGGTACCTTACCAACATGTTATTATGAATGACAAAAGTGAAACAAGGAGGCACATCGGATAGCAGAGATGTCTAGAAGAGCAGGGAATCTTTCACTTTCCGGTTGAAATCGTTTCAGAGTTATAGTTACTACTTCTATGGCTAAGAATGGCTGAACTGCATACCTTAGATGTGCAGCCTGCCGTCAGCATGAATATGAGAAAAAAGCATTTGTCCGGAGCCAGTAAGACAAGCTAACACCAAGTCTTCAGGACTAAAAGAAATTAACAGTGTCTCAGCAGGCTTTCAAGTCAGTATTTAAGTAGGTTAAATACCAATCTGCTTTAACATCATCTTCCACCACCCTTTTCTCGCTTGGCGCATGTTGACGTGATAAGTTAGGTGCTGACGAATTAAAAATTAGGGATAGCAGGCAATTCGGGTGGCCAACTGACATCCAGCAGTTGCTGTTCAGCTGTTTCAGCTTCAAGCTCCCCAGTTTTGCGAGATAGGTCTTCTTCACCGTAGTCTGAAAAAAAAATGTCACTGGAGTCGATATTAAGTATGCAATTTCTTGAAGAGTGTCACGTACTTCTAGGCTGTCGTCAATTATATTTTGAATGTTACTCGCAGTCATTTTCTTGTAAACATTCTTCAAAGCACTTGGTCCACGTCCAAAAATACTTCGAACCTCGACTTGGGCTCCAGAATTCTCCTAAACTTTAACGTAACTATTGGCCGTATTAAGAATATTATCGATATGAGTGAGCTGCTTCTAGTAATTCTCTCCTAGAGGAAGTTTTGGGAGTCAATCTTTTATTTTCAAGACTACCTCTTTTATCCACAGTCATTCGCCCTTCACTCCTCCCTACCTGGAAATTCTATTTCTTTTTTTTTGTGTTTCCCCTAAATTTTCGAATAGCTATCTGAGTTTCTGCTTCCTTCTTTTTGTTCGAATTAGGAAACTTTTTGCAGGAAATCATTTACTACCTCCATGTCTACAGGTATGAAGTACAACCTCTACCTACAAACTTGCTAGATCTATCAGTACTTAATTTACGGCGACCGTTAGACCTTAGTCTCAAAATAAATGAAAAATGAATGTGATGATCAACCAAGAATAAAGTTAGCGGTCATAGTACTTGTTTGTCGTTATCAATGATGTATGTTGTTATGGTCACACTAAGTCACTTTATATGAAGGTTGAAGGTCACGTCGTTTTATGAATAATGGTAAATGTTTGTTTGATAGGTAAATTAGGATAATTTTGTTTGAATTCTCCGTGTATCGTTGCCACGTGGAGTTTTAGTGAATCAGTTTTGGCTTAGGATGGGGTTATTTCAAGTAACCTGAAATTCTGATGCATCGTAATGCATTATAACCCTGTCACTATTTCCGTGTGGCAAAATAGGTGAGTGATGGACCATTCCCTCTAGAAAACGTCATATAAACGTTTTGGGAAAGGCACAGGAGTTTCAGCATTTTCTCCATGTCTGACCCAATGTTTTTGGCCCTGTATATAGCTTCATGTTTATCCAATATCCAATAATATCCAATATTGATAGTGCGAATGTAGAAAACTAGTAGTTTTTGATCTCTCGTGTCTAGTTCTTAGGGCTTGGTTCCAGTTGTTTGGTTTACTCCTGCAGTGGACGAGGAAATCCCCTCTGCTTTCTTGCTTTTAGCTTCGGTGAGGTGGATGTTTTGTGGGTTAGTAGGTTGTAATTTGTAGAGTGATTTGGGAGCTACGGGTTGCTGGGAAGTTTAGAGAACTGCCGTGACTCCTGTCTGTGTAGGTACTTGAAAGAGAATAGTAAGGTAGTGGTAAAGGAACGAAGAGAGAATAAAGAAGAGAGTGAAGTAGCACCATAGAGACTCTGGGAGCTGGGTTAAGGCCGTATCGCTAACCATCCTTGCCTTTAAACAGGAGTCTACGTAGATAGCCACTCCCCCTCCTGCTCTATGTTCCCTGTCCCTGCGGAGAGTTCCATGCCAGCAACACGCATCTCTTCGTCGGAGATGTCCGATGAGAGCCAGGATTCGGTGATGAATATGATGTCGTAGTGCTGATGTTCACGCAGCGTCCTCATTTCTGCTACTTTCCCTCTTAGCCCTCTAACGTTGCTGTACATACATATTAGAGTGTGCCTGATGAGAGGGGAGGTCTGGATGTGTATTTTCGCAGGATGAGCGCTTACCTGGTTGATTTTAGCCTCGCCAGTCCTCATAGGACTGGCATTGTGCCGTTTTTGTGTTTTGTTCTTAACTTGGGTGGGGGCTGTAGCAGTGGTGGCTTCTTTACTTGATGTATCTAACTCACTGGTCAGCTCCTGTGTGACGACCACTGACTCCAGAGGTCTTGGTGGTTGCCGTCTCTCCTCTTGCCTTGTGGGTCTAGGCTTACTTTCACATATACGTATTGAGCCACCCATGTGATCCTTTGCATTATACCATGCGTGCAGAACGTCTGTGAGGGAGGCGTATGAGTCGAACTGGACGGTGAGTAGTCTGGGATTGGGTATGGTCTTCAGGCGCGCTGGCCTTGGCAGTCTACTGACGCTGTTGGCCGGTATACTGTCGAGACCAACTTTGGTTGAGAGCCATTGCCATTGTTGGACGTCGTGGAAGTACCGATCTTTGACCGAGCGGTCACTTGGCAATTCTGGAATCCCATGTACAACTGTAGTGTTGTTTCTGTTGGGATTTCCAACCGCTGACTTTCTCTCCTCCTCTCTTATTGACCATGGCTTGTCAGGCCTGGCCCGAATTTTACAGGCATTAACAACGTCCGGTTGTCGCGAGAGAAGGGGTGTGTCTTCAGCCTCTTTGGCGGTATTTAGGGACACACGTAAGGGGGTGGCTTATCTTGGGGTGCACGGCTTCCTCGAGAAAGGCGACATAAAGTAGCACATTTGGCCCTACGTCTGGCCCTGAGGTTTGATTGTCCACCCGACACTGGCTTTATTGGCTTCAGTTATGGTCTGACAAAAACAGTGACCAGATTTTATGGCCCAGCCTTGCCCTTTGTGACCCGACGAAATTATTGACTAGGAATGAATCGTAATTGTGATGTTAAAATTTCTTGAAGAAGCAGAATTGGGATGTCTACGAATTTTCACACGATGAAAGCTGATCCAGGACTCTCAGTGCTGCGCTAACAGATTATACCAGTACTTTCGTAAAAGTACGAAATAGCTTAAATAGCGTTCTCTGGTATCCACCCTTCTCGATTAATCCATATTAACGACTATCCACTAGGAGCTCTTAACTCCCTTTGCGACGCTTTTGCAGCTATTTTGCTGCAAAATATACCATTTGTTACTTCATACTCACTACTACGCTCCAAACGGACAACTGTTTGGTCACTGTCCTCTGTCAAGTAAACGCAGACCCCCCTACTACACCTAGCACCTATCCCTACCCACCAATGAAAATCACTATGCGGAAACGTCAAAGAGTAAGACAGAAGACCTAATGGACATGGCAACGACTGTCACACATATGCTCTCACTGTAACCAAAAGTGATGCAGCCTTTGCAACAGGTGTTTGCACTGCCAATGTAACAAAGAAGTACGAAATCAGTGCTATACTTTTATGACGCGCCACCCATACACGTGGTTAGGGTACATCTACCCACAGTGCTGTCTGAGACAAGGTCTAGCTTCAGACTCACTTAGAGTGGCTAATAAGTTTTCAGTAACCACCAAAAAGCAGGTATCCATCCCAGCCACTACCATGAAAGAGATTCACTTTCCAAAGGCTGTCAGTAATGGCCTAACCGAAGGTCACAGACCTGAGCTGTCCAGAACCGAACAGAAGACTGCCTATACCAAGGGTAACCACATCCACTTCAAGTCCTGGAGCCACATTAACCATAGTCACCAGCAGACAACATAATAAATGGGTTAGGGTAGAGAAGAAAACTCGAATTATCCGGATAATGTAGGCATTACTAACCGATCTACCTCTATCATTCTATTTAACGTTCCTGTCTTCAATGATAGCCTTCTGGAGCATAAGGACGCATTTGACAGGCAAAAATGGGACACCCTTTTTGTCATGCTAGGTCTAGGGGCCCACGAGGCAAAACTTTGTCGACTGTACAAAGGCACCCACTCACCCTCAGGGTAGGTGTGAGTGACTCTCGGCTCAACTAGAGACGCTGAAAGGTTCTTCTCACTGCCACACACCTTGGCCATCAACAGATCGTCCAACATTAGGACTAGACACAACCGATAATGGGTGTCAAGAAAGGCATCCTGAGAAGCAGCTGATCCACCAAAATCCACAACCATGGTCATACATGGAATGCCTGAAATGGTGAGTGGTCCCCCAGGTGACAAATAAATTCATGATTTCCAACAACAGGAGTAGTTTCCCAGCTCGGGTGGAGCTGAGAGGGGGTTGGAGCAGTGGTAATCGGCAGACCGCCATGCCCTCGCATCTGACAATCATGACCTCTCCTAGACTAACGACTGTCAACTTCTAACCCCCAGAAGTTCCTACCAGAGCGCTAGAGATATGGTATAAAGTCAAGAGCGCTATAAGTGGGAATGTTTGCTGCTGTAAAAACAGGCCAAGAACACCGCGAAAGCAGCAAACAGCAGTTACTCCCTGTGCTCAGGTTGTCATCACTTTACACCTACACACTGAAAGACCGGTAACCTCAACCTAGCACCTACTGCATCAGTCGACCTGGGAGAAAACTTAACTGGGCCGGTTCCAGCGGAGATAACCAGTCGGTAAAAACTTCCACCACATTCAAACTGCGCTACAAATTAACCCAGAGACATTTCATGTTACGAGAAGCACTTCCAAGTGTCTTGACAGCAACGTGAGAAGGCTGAGAAGTAAAATGTCAGAGCTGCCATCCCTCTGTTCCAACCTTTTCCTGAAAATCATAATCCTGACAGAAACATGGTTATTGCCGAACATTAGCGACAGTGTGATTGAAATAGATGACGTATTTTTGTTCAGGAGGGACAGGGAACACAGTGACGGAAAGGGGGGGTTGCAATATACGTGAACAGTTGGTTAAAAGGTGAACAGACTACTGACACTGTATTTACAGAGCTTCCAGACTCAATCTGGTGCCACTTCACGATCAAACACACTAAGTACCTGGTTGGAGGAGTCTGTAGGTCCCCTCATAGCAGCATAGAACACAACCAAAAATTACTTCAAGTAATATCCACTCTGTCGACTATGGGGTATGACCAGATCCTAATAGCTGGCGAATTCAACCCCCCAACTCTCAGCCTAGAGCAAGGCAGCACGACTCCGAGCCGAAAGTTTGATCTTAACCTGCTAAACGCCATCCAAATAGCTGGGCTGTACGAAAAAATTGGTGACGATCCCCGCTGGTGGTCAGATGGCAAACCATCCAAACTGGACTACCTACAGAATAAAAATCATTTACTAGTTGAAAACGTCCAGGTCCAGACTCCTCTTGGAAGCAGCGATCATGCCGTAGTAGTGTTTGACATGGTAATCAGCAAGCAATTATCGTGGGAGGGGTTTTGCCGTTATCTCTGTTACAGCGGGGCAAACTATAAGGGGATGAATCAATGCCTATGGAGAGCTCCATTGCCAGTAGACTGGCACAACTTATCGGTTGACCAGCGGTGGGAACTAGTAAGAAACACCATTAAGGCAGCGATTTCTCAAAACGTCCTCTTGGAGGTAACAACACCTTGAAAGCGGACCTCGCGGCTAAAACGAGGCACTGAGCACCTCCTAAAAGCCAAGAGAAAAGCATGACATAAATGGAGATTCTCCAGAGAAGAGGAAGATCTCGACGCATATAGAGCTCCACGAAATCGAAACAACATCAGGGTGAGGGGAGAAGGGAGTTCGACCCAATCCAACGTCACCAAGAAGCCTAAGGTAAACCCCTAAAACCTATGCCGATTCATGGCAGACAGAAAATCTACAAGCCATGGAGCATGCATCATAAAAGGTCTGAACAGCGAAAACATCTCTGGACAGGAGACAGCCGAAATGTTAAGCAACATCTTTCATACACAGCATAACATTCCATCACGAAGGTATGCATACTCACAGCCCGAACAGCCCCCAACGTTATCTGATGCATCAGAGTTACATGAAGTACAGATAACTCGTGCTGTGGTTCTCAATAAGCTATCAAAGTGCTGGGAAATCCCCAGGATGCGACGACATTCGCCCATCTGTGTTGAAACAGTGCATGAGTACCCTAAATGCCCCACTCTGGAGACGAACCATCCTCTCTCCCATCTTCAAAGGAGGAGACAGGAAGAACCCAAACTGTTATAGACCCATAGCACTTTACCAGTAATTTCAAAAGTTATAGAAAGCGTGATAGATGATCGCATCGTGAAATATCTGCACATTAAGCAAGCGCTCAGTAGTGCCCAACATGATTTTCGAAAGGGTAGGTCCTGTGCTTCTAACCACTTGACGACTCATGACGACTGGACAGTATGCTGCGAACTCAAGGTCTCGGTTTACGCAGTTTTTCTGGACTTCGTCAAAGTCTTTGACACTCTGGCACACCATCCTAATACACAAAATAGCTGGGTTTGGTATCCATTCCTAGGTGCTATCGTGGCTGCAGAACTACTTAAACAGTTGGGAGTTCTGCAAGAAAGTCAACAGGGTCTACTCAGCTTGGAGAACATCATCGTCTGGTGTCTCACAAGGAGAAATCCTGGGTCCATTGTTGTTTCTACTGTTGGTGAATGATTTTCCGTTGCATATCACCTCTCCAGTTCTCTTCTACGCCGACGATGTCAAGTTTTGGAGGGCAGTAGCATAAGAAATGGAATCGAATAGACTACAGAACAATCTCAAAACACTTGATGAGTGGGCGACAAATAACGAGTTTGCATTTAACCTGGATAAATGCCACCCCATATTTTTCCGCACTCCTGGTCCACAGAAAGCATCATACTCTCTCTGTGGTTCACATTTTTATCATACCACAGCAGAAAAAGACCTGGGTTTGATGGTGACGAAAAAACTGGAGATGCCTCAAAAGCATACGGTGTGCCACACTTTGTGAGTAGACAACTAGGTGTCCTCACCCCAGAGATCTTTCTGAAGCTCTACAAGACTGACATACGACCCCACTTGGAGGTCCATAACATCTTTTTTCAACCACAACTGAAAAGAGGCCTGAACCTACTGGAGAAAGTTCAGAGGCGAGCCACAAAAGGGAGTTTTTGGGATGCACTAAAGCCGCATAAGGATAGATTAAGAGGCCTAGGCCTATAGTCGCTTGGTTACCGAAGAATACGAGGTGATTTGATAATGGCTTACAAAATACTGAACAACTTAATTTACTCGAACAGAGAAATACTACCAAGTGGTCACTATGGTGATCCTCGTGGAAACCCTGAGACAGTTGCCTAGCAAAGGTCGAAAACTCGTGTGAGTTCACACTTCTTTAAGTCCCTTTGAGTCTGTGGGCACAATAATGCATTACCAGCAGAGGTAGTATCTACCTCATCTGTTAAAAGTTTCAAGAAAAGGCTATATGGTTACGCAGAGACCCATGGTTTACGCACATCTAGTTGATATACGAAATACACGGAAGAAAGCAACTGCTGTCACACACCACTATGTAACCTCTACACCGGTTTTCCTCCTACTGTAATCATTTAAGCCCTTTTCATTCCTTTTACTCGCTATTAATTAGCTACACCTACGTAAGTTCTTCATATCTTTGCGCCTCTTTCATCTTACTCGTGTGTAATTGGATTACTCCGTCAGTTCACTTCTCTTTGTCTTTTACTCACACACATTTGTCTTCCTAAGTTTTCTCTTCACTACCCCTAACTCTCTTTAACAACCAGTCCAAACAACTGTCTGGCAGCTCGACATCTGAAAAGCATAACTGCACCACGGTTTTAGGCAAATGAACTCACACTCAGCCTTCTGTCCTGTATACCAAAAGCATAGCAGACGAGTGGCTAGATCTACTGCATCAGAATCCGCCAAAGACCTGTAACCGTTCCGCAAGACCAAGAAGCAAGCACGAAGAAATCAACTGGTTTATACAAGCTCGTTAAATAGATATTGGATATTGAAGATAAATGAAAGAATCCCAGCCCTGAGGCTTGGTGAGAACTCTCTGCACGTGTCTGATAACTGTACGACTCAAGCTTAGTGCTCATCACAGCACTATAGCAAAGTGTTCTCTAAGAGTCGTATCCAGAGCTCAGAAACTGTGTCCATTGGCAATCGCTCATCAATGAATTAAATGCTTACTAATGTAACAACCAGTCGTTGGTAAGTTTTTGTTTACCGTGTAGGTGCATAAGTTGTTACGCTGGGTCGCGCAGAGAAGTGTGTGTATTTAGTAATGACCACGAGAACCTGAAATGGAAAGAGGAAGAGAAAAACCTCAGCGACGAGTCGGCAAGTACGCAGGTTGCAATTGTATTTAATAACAGAAGACAACAGACAAACGGTAAAGGTAGTCTAGAAATCGAAACTGAGAAGTGAATAAGTAAGGTTTCAAGATGGTTATATTGAAGAAACGTTCTTCAAGTCCTGGAAACGACTGCAAACAAAACTCATTTAAAAAACCTCGTGAAATGACTTTGGATATTGGAAGGATATGATCATCTTAAAAGTGCCACGAAAAAAACAGCACGAATAATTCCTGTAACCTACATGAGCCTGATTCCTGCACATTACCAGCGTCAGCGACATCATTACAGAAAAGCCTACTTTATCTGTCTATAATGTCACTGAATTAATCAAAGTCATCCTGGGATTGAAGTGGTATTATCTTGGATAGCTGATCTCGTCTCAGGACTGATAACTATGTATAATAATACCTGCTGGTAGTTATATTGTGTAGCCCAAAGGTTGCTTGAAGAGTGTTGACAAACGATGAAGATACTTAGTTCGGCCTATAAAACTGGCCATAGACATAGTTTAGCTAACTATAGTTCGGTTATTCTGACTAGCGTAGTAATTAGGTCCATGAGAAAAATAATCGTCAACGCAATTTTATTACAGGTCTGGAGAAACAGAATTTGAGCCATAGAACATCACTTACTTAGGGTCGGTTGCTTAAATACGACCAATCTTATTACTGCAAGAAAAGACTGGGCTACTACCATTGATCTGAATGTTCCGAATGATCCAACATTCATTGAATTCGACAAAGCTTCTGATAAATTCTCTCATCTAGTCTTAATGAAGAAGCTGGAAATCTTGTTTCAACTATGAGTCTGACATACTAGAACTGGCTCAAAGATTAGGAACCAACTTTTTCACGTAGAAAGACTGGTAAATTTGATCTTTTTCGACTGTCTTACCGTGATATGAGAGTTGGCCTCATTTTAATGTGTCGTATTTTGAATAGTCCCGTAGAATTTTTTTAAATGGTGCGAATGTGGGAAACTGATAGTTTTGATTTACCTTCTGACCTACTTCAATTACTCATCTGCGTTTAGAAATATGTTTCAATAAAATTGCTGAGGTAACTCCTTGATTTGTGCCCTCTAACTCGAAGCACACTGCTTTTGAAGCTTCATTTGCAGATGCCAGTACTGTTCAATCCTTAACTACCGCGACTTTCAGGGTTCAGATTAAACTTCTTTTACAATGACTACATAAACAAGTAATTTTACTCATATTTATAACAAATCAGTCGACATCAGCACCGTAGCTGTCAGACACTTTTTAACCTGCAGGTTACTGTAATTGCGCTCATTTACATCCTTAGTTCATCTAAAGTGTGTTCAGTTTTGGGTATTATAAACCCTAACTCCTTTTCATTGCGTTGTTCAGGGATTTACTGTATTTAATTAGTGTTCTGTTTTGAACGCAACCCTTGGAAAATTTCAAGTTAGTGGTTGCGTTTATACCAGTTTGCAGGCAACATATGATTGTGTTGAAACTTCGGGTTATCCTCTAATTTTCAGTAATGCACGAGAAGTAACCGGATGTTGTGCAGTTATCCTAAAGTCCTTGAAATAAGCCCAAAACAGCTATTCTAGGAAAGCTCAAATATTTACTTTCTTCAGTTAGTATTTGGCGCATCTTATTTGCTCACTGCAAAGTTCATACATCTTGTTTTCAAGCTGCACATCAGTAGAGCTGAAAGGTGACAATGGACCGAAATTTCAAGTGTTTCACTTAACTTATAGATCTTTTTCAATCTTTGAGTAACAAATATTTATTTCACCCAGAGAATAAAATCTGGAACTATTTTTAGATTTATGAAACTCCACTTTAAAAATATAAAGAATGTACTTGCAAACTTGTTCTTATAGGACCTGATTTATAGTATTTTTGGTCCTTCAAGGATATTATGAAGCTAACGCTGCAGTCACTGAATTCCACAGGCTTGGCAGGTTGTAATCAATCAGCAGTTCATCTTAAAAATGAGCTTACTGTAAAGTAACAGTTTAATGTGGCAGTGCTTACAATAAGACATTTGAACATTACTGATAAATATAAACAATGCTAGTATAAACACCATTTACAGAATAAGATGATATCATTTTAATCTGCAACCCCACCTAGGTAACTAGTTAACTAGTTACTAGCCGGTCCTAAGCCGGATAAAGAAGGAAGGTTGGGCATTGGACTAGCAACCCTACCCCGTAAAACAAATCCAACCACTACAGACACTTCAAAACACAGACAAAATATAAAATAAAAACAAACTTAGTCCTTGCTGGATCGGGAAGACGAAATGACGCCGGTTGATGAAAGCCTTCGGGAAGCCAATTGGCTGATGTATCTTCTCTCCCTCGATGGAAGCGAAATTGAGGATGGGGACACGGAATGTCCGCACGATGTTTGAACCTAGTAAGGCTACTCAGATTGCAAAAAAGATGAGAAGATACAGTGAAGAATTGCTAGGAATCTGCGAAGAATCTGCAGGTGAAATGGAAGTGGACTTTCCAAACTGTCAACTGCAGAGGAGTCAATAATCTAATCTACTTCGATATTGTCATCTAGACGACAATCACGAGCACACTGAGTTTCGGAGTGGCTATCATGACGTCCCAGACAGCATCGAAGGCGCTCATACAGTTGGAACCAATCTCCTCAACCATCAGGAACAGGTTCATGACAGCAAGGTTCGACTCAAAAGGAATGCTACGCTCCAAAAAAATAATGCAGATGAAGAGAAGAAGGAGGAATTCTGCAGACAACTGCAATCAGTACTAGGCAAGACCCGGTTGGCAGCAGTGATATGAATACCAAACTGGGAGGAGACGACACAGGGAGAGAACTGATCATAGGTCCAGAGGCACTTGGTGAAATGAAGGAGAATGGAGAACTGTTTGCAGATTTCCACGCATTCAACGATTCAGTGATTGGAGGCATAGTGTACAAACACAAGGATATTCACAAGGCAGTGACATGCATTTAATTTTACAAGATGGACGCAGTACACTTAAAATCCTATCGACTTCATCTGAATCTGAAGAAGGTGGAGACGCAGCTTACTGGACACAGGATCAAGAAGAGGAGCAGATGTAGATGGTTCAGACCGCTCACCACTTAGTGCAAGGAACCTCACTTCAAAATCAGGTTGAAAGCCTTCAAGGAAGCTGGCGATGATAGACCACAGTTCAAGTTCAACACCCCAAAAACTGAAGAACGAAACTACAAAGGACATCTTCACGTCAGCCATCAGAACAAAGTGGGAGATATTGAGCAACATCCGTGAAGAAACCTGTGTGGATTAACACTGGAAGTCTTTGAAAGAGGTGTGGAAAGAAACCTGCATAACCATATTAGGAAGGAAGAAGAAGGGAGACAAGGAATGAATCTCAACGGACACATGGAAGCTGATAGAGGAGAGGAGGATGACCAAGCAGAAGTTAAACCAGTGCAAGGATGAACAGAGAAAAGAGGAACTGAACACAACCTATTAAACACTACACTGAACAAAGAAGTGAAGAAGAGTGCATGGGAAGACAAAAGACACTTCTACGCCACACTGGTAAGTGTAGCAGGGCATGCTGCAGGTAAGAGAGACCTGACAACATTATATCAAATAACCAAGTTACTATCTGGAAGGGGAGAGATCAACACAAACCAAACCAATGAGAGATGGTGAAGGAAAGCTAGTTAGCAAAGAGGAGAAACAAAGGAAACAGTGGTCTGACCATTCCAAAAAACTCTTGAATCGACCACTACCTGTAACTCGTCCAGAAACACCACCACCAGCTCAGTCACAGAACTGTTAGTGAACACAAACTCTCCGACAAAAGCATGAGTGAGGTCCTGAACACCATATATTTACTGAAATCCTGGAACTCAGCAGGACCAGTTGGAATTTGTCCAGAAGCACTGAAAACAAACTCAGAGGCAACAGCGGACATGCTTACATCACTACTGCAGAAGATTTGCAAGGAAAGGAAGGAAAAGGTACCTGCAGATTGGAAAAAGGGCTACCGTGTCGAACTCCCGAAGAAGGCCGACCTAAGTCTTTGCAAGAATCTTGCTTCTGTCCACCCAAAGCAAAATATTAAGTCACATCATCCTGGAGAGACTAAAAGCTGCACCAGATTTAAAATTACGACTGGAACAGGCTGGTTTAAGGAAGTACAAATCATGAGCGGATCAAATTGCAACGCTACGCTACGCATCATCGTAGAACAGAGTATTGAACGGCAGTCGACTCAACTGTACTTCAACTTCATCGATTTTGAGAACGCCGGCGTTGGACAGCGTCGATAGAGAAGAGATTTGGCAGGTAGCTGCTTCAACACTACGGCTTAAGTGCCACAAACCATTATCAACCTCTTTCAAAAGCTATATGAAAACGCCAAATAATTCACAATGGAAAGCTCAACGACGCCTTTGAGGTGAAACAGGAGTAATACAAAGCTGTTACCTACTATCACCAATCATCTTTCTGATTGTGGTGGACTGGATCATGCAGCAAACTGTGAGGAGCGAGAAGATAGGCATACGCTACTCAACCGATGAAAAGATCCTAGAAGATTTGGATCTCGCCAACGATGATCATTTATGTCTAATATCGTGCCAACTCGAAGATCTACAGGCAAAATCCAACAAGTCGAGAGAAGAGGCAGCGAAAACAGGACTTCAAGTGAATACAGAGAAGACAGAGGTGATGAAGATACACAACCTACAACAGCATCAACAACAAGCACCAATCACCATTAACAGGAGAAACCTAAAGGAAGTGGTCCATCTACCTAGGCAGCATCGTTTCAACTACAGGCGGCACAGATGAGGATGTCAAAGCCAGGATCGGAAAGGCAGCAAGACAGGCGTTCATTAACCTGAAACCAGTATGGAGATCTTCGGCACTCAGCATAAAGCGTGGACAAGAGCCGGATTTTCAACACTAATGTCAAGTCAGTGTTTGTATGTGATGGTTGAGAGACTTGACGGTGCGTTACAAAAAGTATTTCCAACAAACTACAGATATTCATCAACAACTGCCTACGCTCATCAGATGGCCAGAAAGAATAAGCAAGAAGGAATTCACTCTGGCAACGAACCAACCAAGAACCTATCGCCCAACGAATATGCCGAAGAAAGTGGAGACGGATCGAGCATAGTCTGAGAAAAGGATTTGAGGATATCACACTCTATGCCCTTCAGTGAAATTCGCATGGGAAATGACGAGTTGGGTGTCCGAGATGAGGTTGAGTTGGAGGAGAGGGTGTGAGGAAGAAATGAGAGCTTGTGGGCAGTCATGGAGCCAGGTCAAAAAGACTGCAGAGAAGAGAGTGAAAAGCAGACTTGCTACTGAAGCCTATGTTCCACTAGGGACCAAAGAAACAAATAATAATAATAATTTCAACCCGTATGCCCACTTCAGCTGAAGACAAACATTCTGAATAGTGATAACTAATCAAGAATAAAATATGATATTTGTTATGTACATGTGAAGTCTTAATCTGGTTGATAAAACACTTAACAGTAAAGGTATAGAGATGCAGAGCAATGAAAGGAGTTGCGAGTACATATCATTCAGTGTTCAAGGAATAAACAAATGTCATCTTATTCTACAGCTAATATTGACGATTATCTTGTTCAAATTTGTCAAAGAAAAAAAATGCACAGTGTTCACAAATAGTCAAAGACTGTGATTATTGGGCCCTAAAGACAAAACAACTCTGCCGTAATGTAGTAGATATACACTTGTTTTTCTGTACTTACTATAACAGAAATCATCCAAGAGACTGGATCTTGAAGTTCATTATCACATAAACTGATTTATGAGTGAATTTTTTGAGTACCGTAGTCGAAGTTTTAGCATCAATATAAATGATTCTGAAATTCATAGTAAGTTCTTTGATCATTAGAAACCTTTAGTGGATTCTAAAAGCTTACCCACTTGAGTGTGGAATAAAAGCTACTAAAACGAAATGCTTTTAACAGGAAGTTTGTAAAGCGAATAAGTTTACTGACATTATTTGCACATGTAAAGTGAATGCTGAAAATAAATGTTAGTAGTACAATTATTAAAAAAATAAGTTAGCCTTGATGACCCCACAACTGTATATCTAAGTTCAAATGTGAAGCTACCGCCAACCTCAGCGACAAGCTGAATCAGGTTTGAAGAGCCTTCAGGGTGCCTAGACCAAGTCGTAGCACAAGTCCATGAAGTCACTTACGGTTGGTCCAAGCCATGTTGGGACATACAGTCTACCTGGCTGTGGTCTCCAAGACAATAGGAATCAGTGGTGTAGGAATCTTGGCGACATGGCTGAAAATCGGTGACAGTGGCGCATATGTATTCACTGTTTGAAGTCTTCTGGGACCTGAATATTCTCACTAACCTATGTCCTCAGATTCTTAATTCTCTCACTCAGCTTTGTCCACTTTGATATCCACCTGTTCTTTGTTTACTACTGCGAAGTGTGGTACCTTGAACTGATGCACCTGTTTGTGACGTTTTGTGTTGATTTTTTTCATGTTTTGTCATCACCAGAGATGAACGAAATACTTGAGGATGAGAGACACAAAATACTTCTTAATAAAGAAAGAAAATCTAGGCTCACAGGCATCAAGACAACTGACGAGAAGTTCTGAAATCGTAATTAACACAAAAATATACTACAATCCACCTAAGATAGACGGAATTTTAGATGTAAATATAAAACTGAGAAATATTTAAAAACCTTGAATTCTTGCATGCTTAATGGCTTAGTTTCTTTCAGAAAAGGTAAACTGCTACCGCAGTGAAGTTATGTTTTCTTTGGATTGCCAAAAATATACCCTTAGTAGGTTTTGCAGTATCGTAAAGTACATTTTTGAAAACAAAAGCCATATCATATTCTTCAAAAAAGGGTAATCCGTACACAAAGCATGCCGCAATCATGGAATTGTTTTATGCCCTATTGAAATACCATTTTATATAGGTTTTAAAGCAAAGTTCTGTCTGATCACTTCTCATTAAATTTATCAACAAGGGCTAAATAATGAAGGGCGACTGATAAGTAGATCGAACAAACTAGTTCAGAAATGAATCAATCAAACTGTATTTTGTGTTAATTACGTCTATAATGAGACTAGCAGACGATTAATCAACCAATATTATTATTTCTAGAGGCCGGACTTTGTATATATTTTGATATATTCTCCTTCTGTTGATTATTTCTGGTTTTCAGTTTGAATGTACGTTCGAACACGTTTCAGTGTATCTTCTTTCTTGATAAGTCGGGTCGGGAATCAACTTAGAAGTTGTGGAACATTAGCAGTTGGTAGTACCCATTGTGGCTATAGCTGTTTGAAACCATAATAATGGCATGTCCACGTTTTTTCATCGAATTACATTCTTTTGTTACCTCCTTTTGAATACATCAATAATGGTGCACAAAAGATTTCTTTACCACTAGTTTTCAAAAGTTGATTAGTTGAATGAAAAAAACCAGTTCTCCGAAGTAGTATTGTTCGATATTGAACTTTGAACTATCGTGTTATGTTTTTTGGAGATGTTACTACTTAGTGAGAAAACGAAAAGATGTTAAAGCTATGTTGTCATCTAATAAAGTCCTGAATACCATAAATAACTTGCCTCATATCTACTGTACAGTATGAAGGAATA
Source organism: Heterobilharzia americana (assembly GCA_944470555.2). Classification (NCBI taxonomy): domain Eukaryota; kingdom Metazoa; phylum Platyhelminthes; class Trematoda; order Strigeidida; family Schistosomatidae; genus Heterobilharzia; species Heterobilharzia americana. Next base: position 28,093,496 of record OX104132.1, on the reverse strand, counting down.
ATCATAGTGTGAATTCACTTCTCAGTAGATTAAACTAGGAATCGTAAGTGCTACAATCTTACAAATCTCTTCATCCAATCTAAGTCATGTCTTAGACTACAACTTGTTGTTGGTATACTGTTTATCGCTTTAGACTGAAGTCAAGGTGAATATTATTGTATCAAATTAAAAACCTCAATACACAAAAACTATGAACAGTGAAAATAATTTCCTTCCTTAACTCTGTAATTCTGTAACATAGAGGATAACATGTAGTTCTTCACTAAACATCGGAAAATCAGGCACGACTATTGCAACCTAATGTTCTACAAGATCAAAAGAAAGTAAAACGAAACCTGAATAGTAAATCTTGATCTGGATATTCATAAGACATTGGTAGTATCATATGAAAAATTTATAAAAAGGAAAGTGACTACAAAACTGTCTCTTTTGGATACGAAAGGCCAGTTTGGCACTTACCAACTTGAGTCATCTATGTTGCCGATGGGAGAGATATCCAACTACCCTTCAAAAGAAGAGTATTCTGACTTGAATTCCCTTCAGTTCTGCCGTATAGCTGTGAGACATAGCTGTTGAAAATAGATGTGAAGTAGTTACATGGTTTTGATCACAGGAATCCCCGTAGCATTGCTTGAGTTTGGTGGGAACGCCATTTGAGCAATGTTGAAGTCAGGTGAAGGGTACCGGACAAGACAGATGAGCCAAACAATGAGATTTCGAACTTCTATTGGCTGAGGTAATTTAGAAATGTACTAAGCATGACAAGCCTCTGCCTATTTCGACGTGTCATGCTACGGGAAACTGGATTAGGTTGGAAAAGTGTTCAGGATGGCCTTACCAAGACATGCTACCAGTCCATGAAGTCTATAACTGTTGGTTTTAGAAGTGTGGGGAGATGTAAACTGCCTGGTAGGCGTCCCCAAGAAGAAAGGAATCAGTGGTTAAGGAATCTTGGTGACATGGCCGAAAATTGATGATGATAGCGCAGATGTATTCACTCCCTGATGTCTCCTAAAGCTTGAATATTCTCACAAATCGTTATCTTCAGATTATTTATTCTCCCACGCAACTTTTCTACTTTGATATTACTCTTATTTAACACACCTGTTCTTTGTATATTACTATGAAATGTGGCAACTAGAATGGATACACTTGTATGCGTGGTTCTACGTTAATTTCGTCAGTCTTCTGAAGAATTGAAGACCATTTGTTCTGAAGATAAAAATGCTGGAGAATTGACTTGAACAATATTTATTCTAATAACTGACAGCGATAAATAAGTTATTTAGCGTAATAAACAAAAACACACCAAAGTGTGATTAAAAGACCTCAAGGAATGCACATACTTTATGATATATAGTTTACAATTTTCCTTAATTTTCTTTCTTTTCCTTCTACATTCATCTTGTAAGTGCGTTTTTAAACAATAAATGTTTCTTACATTGACTGATCACTGGAAAGCAACCACCCTCTTGCTGTCTAGTCCTGAGTGGTGACCAAACTTTATCGATTTTTCTGGAATGAGGCTGCTAGGCAAGCAGGCTCACCATTGCGGTACACTAATAATGTTAGTTGGATGGAGGTAATCAGAAGAAAGTCCTGCTCGGCTTAGGTTTTGTGCTTGTTTACATTAGTTAGCAAGGTGGTACTGCAACCTCGAGAGAATTGATGTCCCGTATGAAATTCGAACTGCTGTCACCCAGTGTTGGAGTTAGCGACGTTACCTCCAGTCAATTAGCATCTATCAAACTACACCACTATGGTAATTTTTCCAGCTTGGTGGCCACACTGCAAAACAACCGATAGATTTCGGTCAGCATTCAGCACTAGATAATATCCAATTGGTTGCTTTCCAGTGACCAGTCAATATATCTGATCCAGTCTTAAAGGAGGTCAGTCACGACCCGAATAGGTCAGTGGTAACGTCGCTGACTACAACGCCAGGTGGCGTGAGTTCGAATCTCGCAGGAGATACCAGTTCTCTGGAGGTTGGCTGCGCCTCGCTGACGACTGCCAACAAGCGTGGGACCTAGGTAATGCTGGGATTCCTGCAGATTGCCTTGACCCAACTAAGATTGTTTCTGTATTTCACGATGTAGGGAAATCACCTTGGCTATCGATGTGGTTGATGAGTCATATGAAAGTGATGTTAGTCTAAAAAAGACATTAATCTACTGGAAACTTGCATGAAGGCTATTATTCCGAAACCTAGGAAATTCACAACTTGAGTTATTCTAAGGCTTAGTAATGCCTAGGCATAGAATAAATACTGATTCTATTCAATGTCTGGCAACGTGAAAATTGGTTATCCTGTAAATGTTGTAATTTTGACCAACACTACTTCAGTAGGTGACTATTACTGGTATTGTACATAAGAAATTACCATTTTATCCGGCAAAATTCAGAGATTATGTAGTCCTTAACAGAGAAATTTGTATCGGATGAAGGATAAAAACTGTAGGACTCTTGATTGTTTTGATTGTATTCATGTGTTCTATTGTCTTTTAAATTACCGAATCAGTGAAAGAAATTGTATTTTAAAAATCATTGGAAAATGAATTCATATCACAACCACAAATGTTTTACTAATGTTATCCACGCTGCATTACTGGAGTATAGTGAAACGCATGCCGAAGCATTGTCTACTCCGAAGTGTAATTTTAGTTATATTAGGATTAACTGAACCAAATGCTGAGAATGTTCATAAAAAAGCATAGCATCAATCTGTTAAGTCTTAGACAATCTCTCTGAGAGTTGTGAAGAATGTAGGCTTCCCAGATAGGTTCCACAGGATAACTGAAACCAATAGTTATAGGCTGGATGGTACCCCTTATGGTTGATCCCACTAGTGCATATGTAGCGGTAAATAATTTCCTAAAATCAGCTGGTTGTAATCAAGGGATATTTGTTATTTGTGTTAATATTTATTGCTTTAAAACACTTGTTTTTCTGAAGGTCAGATATTCACGTCATTAAGTACATGATGTATAACGTTGCGTTACTTGTTCACCATCATATAGTTAATTAGCCTAAACATCTTCATTTTTTGACTGTTTTAGTGCAGTGTACCATATTTAGTGATTACTGAACAATATGTCAGTAATAAACAATCATTTCTTTGACTTTGTCTTCTCGTTTCCTTCATTAGCATCACATTTCTACTTGTGTCAAAAGTTCGGTGTTCTGCTGTTATTTTCTGTTATTATTTTATAATAATTTTAGCAAATGTTGAAAAGCTTTACACATTTAACTTAAGTAGTATATATTCATTCATGGTGAGGCTTTAGTTTAGATTATCTAAAAATTGTTTTTTATTCCAGATCTTTGTACCAAGTGAATGAACTTTTTGGATCTCCACTATCATCAAATTTTAAACATGATTTTGTCACTACCTGTTTGATGATAATTTATGTATTTAACATATTAAACTTCACAATTGAGAGTTACATTACAGTCTGTATAGTTTTTGCTCACTTGAACATTGTTTCCAATGACAACCGAGTCTAATTCTATACCTGAAGATGACATTTTTGTGGATAAAGAAGAGTTGTTAAGAGAAGAGTAGGTCTTGTAATATACTTTCATCTTATGCTTTTAACAAAAATAAGATACACAAATTTAACAAATGAAGCTGAAATGATTTCAAAAGAAATATCAGATATGTAAGTTATAATGAGCTACTAATTTCTATGATTAGACAAAACGAATTATTGAACACTGAACACTTGATAGATGAGCAAGAAATTAAAAATGTACTGTCGATTCAATGTTCAATATATATATAATGATTTCTTCTTTTTTTTAAAAAAAAGAATGAATACAATTCATATATGGATAAAAAGAATGAGAAAAGATTGACAAATGCAATAACATTAGATGATTTTCATATATATACTTTAAGTGAATTGAAAAGAGAAAGAGAAGAAATGTTATCAATGTATACAAAAAAGAAGTTTGGTAATTTTACTGCCTTTTTTTCTTCCATAAATGATTCATTCTTGTTATTTAGAATTACAAGATATTCTACTGCAAGAGAAAAAACTTCTGAAGAGTTTCAAAGAAGAACTAGCTTCAACAGTTGACATTCAGGTATAATTCAGGACCGTAGGATATTATATTCAATAGTATTGAATAGTACATTGATTAATCACTGGAAAGTAACCAACTTTATGTTGTCCGATTTCTGCTGATCATTTTGTAATCTATCCACTAAGCTAGAAGACTCACCATCGTAGTTCGATTTGATAGATGTTTGTTGGTTGAAGAGAATCAGTAGAAAACCTTTAACCTTGGTGTCATGCTTTTCAACACATGTTACTAAGGCGAACCAGAAACCTCGAGAGAACTGATGTCCTCTGTGAGATTCCAATCCACGTCATCCAGTGTTGCAGTCAGCGATATTGTCATTGAGCTGTTAGGGTCATGACTAACCTCCCGTAGGAGTGGATTAGATACAGTGATTGGTCACTGGAAAGTAATCAACTTCATGCTGCCTAGTCTTGAGTGATGATCAAATTCTATAAATACCTTTGAATAAATTTGAATGGTAATTCGAGTGACTTAGAAATGGAGTTTGTTACAGTGTAATGGCTATTTTGTATCTACCAACCTGTTGGTAACCTGTAGCTAAGAAGAAGTATTTCGTAAGAAGACTAACTCAACATGTTAGTTTTCATCATAACGTAAAAACCTCAGCTGACAGATATAGCCATTTTAATTTGAACAGAACGTCAGTAAATCTTATATACTGGCCATTGGAGTAGGATTTAATGGTAAGACCTCTAGTGTAAACTTGCACTGCGGACCTGAATCAGTTAAGGAGATGCTGCTGGTATTGAAGATATTCATATCATTTGGAAATGATGCTTTTTTGTTAGCCAAAGATGAATTCCAGATACTTTCAAATGATTCACCTAATAATAATGACAGCCTCATCATCGTACCAACATGAATATCTCGATAAGACTGTCGTAAATCCTTATAATCATCAAGTCAATTGCAAAAGTGTACACATAAGTTGGGCTGCTCATTCACACTGCAAATATTAGAACTGCACCTATGTTAGATACACATGCCTATATAAGAGTAGAAATTTCACATTTGGTCTTGTTATACACTAATGTGTTCGAAAAGCGCCTAGTTCAAGATCTGCAAGGATCCAGGTAGAATATAGTCAATTCTAAGGAAAGGGATGTGTCATTGCAACAATCTACTTAAAAATCTTTCAAATATAGGACTGAGTATATGCAATATGAACAATTTTGCTGACTCTACAAGTTTTTACCGTAACTAGATGAATCAGGTTTCTAATAGTGTTATATTTGTTGAACAAGAGAAACAAGTTATCGATATTTTATGTGTAGGAGAGTACTACTAAATTAAGGGGTAGTGATAAATGTTACGTTATGATGTTATAGTTTTTAGTGAGATGACTTTGAACCACTAACTCACATATTCGATCCCTGCTCCACCTAAAGAGATTTGAGCAGGCAAGTAATATCACTACCCCTCTTACACAACAGATGTGGCTCATTGGTTACTGCATAAATGTACACATGGTGCCTGAGTGCATGCTATCTAGTTTTTCAAGGTGCCAATCAAGTTAAATTCAAAATCATCATTGGATTTTGCAGTTTGATGAGAACAGTTTCAAGTAATAAATAAGGTATACTTTCATTAGACTTGAAGCCTCGATAAAGCCAACGCTTTCTTGCTGATTCATACTGATATCAATCAGTACTGTATTCCAAAAAAATTCAGCTGTTAGTTGAATTTTTTGTCAAGGTGGCTAATCGACTTGCTCACGTATATTATTGTTCTATTTTCATAAATTTTCATTGTTCAGTTAATTCGTCAAAAACAAGAAGCTGAAATTGAACGATTAGAAAAAGAAATTCGTACAACTCATGCTTGTCAATCTGAGCAACTGAAAAGATTTAAAGAAATGTCTAAAATAAAACAAGAACAATTAGACAGAGAGATTAAAAGTATTCTTGACAATGTCACGGAAGAGGCTAAAAAGGTATTTTTCATAAAAGAAGTACTTGACAGTCAGTGTCTATCATAACTTAAAAAGATTTTATTATATGATTCAACCTTTTGAGTATTTTAAAAGACGTTTTTCATGAATAATAATTTAAAAACTATCGAAACTTGTCTATGTGTCACAAGACTGTTGCTTCCATTTATTCTCCAACTACAAGATATTATATTCTTCAGTTAAGGTTCCACCTTCCACTAAGATGACTGAGACATTTAACCCTCCTTATTGATTGACAAATGTCAACTGAATGTATACCGAGAAAGCAAGTTTTTGTGGCAAACTGAATACAATGAAACAGGAGTAACAGATGTGGTGCTGAAAGACAAGTCAAAACACTAATGGACTTATCAAAATATGAAGATCTTTTTTCCAACTATGAGAGAAGACATTTCATACACAGATACTCTCCACTGCGTAATTGGTTTTAGATATGTATTGACAGAACTCACCTTCATGGTGATTTAGTTCTTATTACTTAATTATATGCTAGAACGGACAGGGTAATAATATTGAAAAGGTTTACTTATATGATTAAACTAGTCAGTTGATTGGCTTCTAGCTTCAGAGTTGAAGCGATGAAGACTAAAAGTCACGCGTTCGTTTAATGAAAGAGAACGCTGCAATTTAACTTCTTTGATTCATTGGAAAAAACTGTTTTTATCTATTGTAGGATGAAATTTTAATAAAAGGTTGTTTGATAAAACTGACTGGTTGATAAGACGAAGTTATAGCTTCGTTTATCGTTAAACGGTAGCATTTTTCTGTTACACGCTGTTTCTTGCAATTATACGTGATCACTTTGGTTTCATCACAAGGAAAACATAGGATATTACAGTGTCAACACCATTACTTGAAGCAGTAACAGTTACTGCTGTCGATAGTAGCCGTATGCCAGCATGTTATTCGAAGTGAAAGTAGGATCCAACATAATACTGCAGACCGTCATTTGTTATATGCATAACTGGTCAATCATTGGCAGCACGTTCGAAGATTGAGACTGATGGTCAACTAAGGCTTTCTACCGATGATTCTTATTAACAACTACATAATCAGGCTACATAAAGTCTTTGATTTTTCTACATTTCACTTTATTTTTGGTGGATACATCCGATAATTTGAAACACTGAGAATTTGTATCCTCAGGGATTAGCTGTTGGGACAATTATAACCTTGGGACCAGCTTCGTATGTAGCAATTAGCAATTACCTAAAGATAAAGGTGCAGTATTATTCCGTAGACCAATAAAGCTCACATTACTTAAGCAGTAGATGATTCATTGAGACATGGAAACTAGGTTACAAAGGCAAAAAGTCGACTGGCAACTTATCACACACAAAGAAGAAAGGATTTCACACCAATAAAGCTTACTAACCGTTGAACGACTCAGATATTTTAGGAATTCAGCTGATGATCAAGGATATTAAAAAAACATTCATTTAACTCACTAACTGTAGGAAGAAGTGAAATCTTTGGAAATTTTCGGAAAGTATTATCTGGGATATAACTTAGAATAGACTTGATGAAACTAAGTAAACTAAAAGAATTTCGTGACTGCCAGACTACTAACAGAATTTGCGGTAATACGAGGAATGTTTGAAGGAATTGTATCTATCACCTTTCAAATAATGATTAACAGAATCCTCATTTTGAAAAACTGATGGCCTCATCCCTATAGTTTAGGGCAACTACCACCCGGAAGCACGTGAATGCACCTTGATATCCCTTTTACGTGAACTTCAATCATTTTTGTGGATGGTGGTTAAGTTGCTGGAAGTCATTTGCCGAGAAATATACTGTAGACGAATTTAGCGATAATATTATTGACATTTCCTGCTGTGATTAGGTTTCGCTGTCTAGACAAACATGTGATGCATGTATGAGTTTATGTCGAGTCATGTGTAAAGATAGTTTCATTTTCCATTGTTGTTCTACGATTTTACAAGTACTATAATCCTCTTGGTTAAGTATAATTGAGTCCATACTACCGTAAATATGTCAGTGTGACTGATATTGTGTGAGCTATCTTTGGAATCCTCTGCCAGACTGTTTGTTGAACTGGTTGTATAACCCCGTTCGGGTTGACTGGAGTATACCAGTTACAATCCTCCCAGCGTCTTTCCAAAGCGTTAATACTTGTTGTATTAAAAGCATCACAGCTGGCATCTTGGACAGAACCCGGAAAGATTATACATCTCTTTATAAAAGAGCTTTGAACTGCATCTTTCTTCTAGTTAAATACCTGTTAGGTTTTCATAACTCAAATGTTTGTACTATTTTTATAGATTTCAAATAGGCTAATAATTGAACATGTCAGTAATATATGTAACGAAAATGAAGAGTTATACAAAGACATCTTGAGTAAAATCGATGAAATAAAATTTTTGGAGAAAGAGAAATCCGCTTTACAGAGACAAAATGAAGAGATTAAACGGAAACAAATGTATGCCAAGGTACAACATTTTAGTTCAATTTTTCAATCTACTTGTTAATTTAAAAGTAGTGTAGTCTGCCTTGATAATAATAAGAAGAAATAATTGAGTTGCTAATTCCGAGTATCAGTAAACCGCAGGACAGCAGGAAATTATTAATAGAGCATAAAACAGATCACAAAGACGATGACTAAAGGCGCAAGGATAAGTGAAATAAGAATGGACGACTTCTAGCCTCTAAAATGATTCGTGAGAATTCTACTTATGATGTCCGAATTCTAACTTATTACTGAGACATACTATCAATCAATAAATTAACTGATATTACACTTGATGTGAACGGTTTAATTCTTATTCTGTTCAATTCTCCATGCAGATAACAGTATACCTAGGTCATTTTATCATCTTTTCTAATTTAATCTCATTGAAACATTCTTTTAAAACTATGTAAATGATCAAGAATAATATAATTCAACAAAACAACAAGACGTATATTGTTTGGACCATGTAGTGTATTTGCACAACATATTTCGAACTATCTGATCACACATACGCGTCATACATATTTATATGAAAATTCATGAAGATAATGGGTGAGAAAATGAAAAGACCTCGTAGCTTAGTTGGTAGTGCATCGGGCCGAAAACCCGATGGTCGTTGGTACGAATCTGGCCTCGGTCCAGATTTTCATTTCACCTTCAATCATCATCCAGTATAAATAATAGGAGTTCAAGTAGAAAGGCTGAATTAAAGGCCGAATAGCAATGAAAACTAATAGAGTGGAAATAATAGTACATCGAGCTTAGTTTTCACAGTTGAATTTACCAAGAGATATATAATGTGAGAATAAATTGTTTATGAACAAACCAAGGTGGTTTGAATTCACTAATAGCTAAGGCCTCAACAGATTTAAAGATCCGTCCCCAACACGTTTTGTAAATAGGTCTAAAGAAAGTAGCCACGTCAATCCCGTGACTTGTCCCACCGAAATGTCTCGCGATCAAAGAACTTGGACGTCTACTACCAACGTTTATAGGTTCAGGTGATTTAATTTGCTTCTGAATCCACTTTGGGATGTGTTCTGAGGTCCTTACTTGCATGAATCTATGGGTCCTCCATATTTATGTGTCACTACACGTACATTTGAATCGGTAGATGCAGTGGGATGTGACTTTCTCATTCACTTGCTGTAGGGGTTTGTGAGAATATACAGGCTTAGTGGTTCCTACTAATCGAACCCTGGCTGTATAGTAATCCCGTTTAAAAGTGGTGTTAAGACCTTACTTAAGGAATACACTATGTGGGTCAGCTTTGTATGAAAGACTGATAAAGACATCTTTCTTTGCGAAAAACTGAAGATCTGGTTTTGCCGCTCTGATTATTTTGTGCTGCCTAATAAATTTTGATGAATAGTCATTTTCCAACAGGTGTTTATGTACTACTACTCTATGAAAGTCATTTGTGGTTTGAGGATTAATATAGTATTATTTGATCCGCCAAACCAAATTAGGTGAAAAAAATGATCAGAGTTTTAAGTTCGCTAAAAATATCAAGGGAGATTCTTTCTTTCGGTCTTTTGTATATTTTTACCAGGCTAATAATGAAAATTGATAACATAAGATGAAATGATCGCGGTTTATTCTCATTAAATCGTTAGAAAATGAAATGATTTATCGTCATAATTATAGACATACTTCTATGTAGTAACCTAAAGTAATTCTTATAAGTGGATTTCTAAAATTCTTGCTTTAATACTCTTTCTTCTAGGACTTGGAATATATTGAAAAGAAGCGTTGTGAAGGTTTGTCGAAACTTGTTAAACAGTCATCACAGATGTTGAGAAAATAAATAATTATTTGCGCTGGATCTTTATCACGCTTTTGTTTCCATATCAAGGCACATAAAGCAGTTTGTGATTTTTGCCCAACTTTGTTAAACTGGTTTGAAGAATGAATGTTATTCTGAAATTTATTCACAGTCTCTTATTATAATTCTGCACTCTTATTTCCAATGGTTACTATAAAGTGAAAACGATTATATGTATTGTTGAGAAATGTTTTACTTTGGAACTGAGAACACATATTTCCTTCTATTGTACATTGTTCAACTGTGCCTGGCAGTATAAATATCGGGGTTAATTTTTTGAAAGTTTGTCCCAACACTAAAGACCTGAAGCTTAGATTGCTTCAGCCTGGATCTTGGAATAACAGCATCTGTTACTCTAACACTACTATTTACTTGCAACACCAAGTCGATGAGGAGTTAGCGTTTTGAAACTACTATTGATTACATATTTCGGTCAAGTGTCGATATAATAATTTGACAAGTAACCAACACTGGGTGTAGAGTGGACGTTGAATATTATATATATATATATCAATTCGAGCGCGTTTTAAACATGGTTTATCGAAAATAAGCTTCACCTCAGGACTTCAAGTGAGTGTATAGAAGACAGAGGTGATGAAGATACACAACCAACAACGAACAACATCAACGAGAGGAATCTAAACAAAGTTGTCTCTTTCACCTACCTACCTAGGCAGGCAGCATCGTTTCAATGACAGGCGGCACAGGTACAAGTGAGGATGTCAAAGCCAACCGGGATCGGAAAGACAGTAAGACAGGCCTTAATCAATGTGAAATCAGTGTGAAGATCTACTGCACTCATCACAAAGAAGATCCAAATTTTCGATACTGCTAATGTCAAGCCAGTGCTTCCGTGTGATGGTTGAGAGACTTGGCGGCGGGTTACGAAAAGCATTTTCAACAAACTGTAAACATACATCAACAGGTGTTGCCTACGCCCACTCGATACTGAAGATCGGTGAGGTGGATGGCCAGAATAGTAAGAATATGCAACAAGGAACTCTTGTTGGCTGGTAACGAACCAACCAAAAACCCATCGCCCGACAGATATGCAGAAGGAAGTGGCGATGGATTGGATTGGGCATACACTGAGAAGACGGTTTGGGGACATCACGCGTCAGGCCAGGTCGTCGAGTGAAACCCGGATGGGAAACGATGAGTTGGGCGTCTGAGGTGAGGGTGACATTGAGGAGATCATGTGAGGGGGAAATGAAAGCTTGTGGGCAGTGGTGGAGCCAGGTTGAAAAGATTGCAGAGAAGAGAGTGGAATGGAGACGTGCAACTGAAGCCCTGTTCCACTAGGAACCCAAGGAACAAATAATAGTAATTTCAATGTGGTCATTTATGGATAATAATACTACAGAATCAGCAGGTGATCTTAAGTTTCTTTCTTATACATGAAAACACTCACCTCACAGTAGTTTTGAAAGAATAACTAAGATGTCCAAGGGATGGAAGTGTACAGTTAATATAATGTCATCAATAAGTATTATGTCTAGCAGTAGCTAATGAGCTTTGCGAATATTAGACAGTGTATTAGAAGCCGCTGGATGCAATATTCAGAATGATACCTTGCTCTTCAACGTATTCTCAGATTGTGTGTATCTATAAACTCTGTGGTTTTCATAACTTTATTATCCTCTGAACACTGTGAAAATGATCTTTCGGGAGAGTTATACTTCTTAAAAGTATTGGCATTTGGTTGTATCTCCCAGTCCCGTTAGTCATTGAGAGTGGTCAAACAACCTCCAGTTACAGATTATTGTATGTTTGTGAAGGGATTGAAAACGAGATTCATATCATAACTTATATCCTTAACTCAGCAGCTGATTTTAAAATCATTACAGATCAGCTGGATACTGTGATATTTGTACGATCGTGAGAAAGGTTGCTATTGCATGAAAACTCAACAGGAACATAAATTAATCCTCTGAGTCTCCAAACGCTGAAATACAAGCGGACTGACAAAAAGACTAATGAAGGTGGATAGAATAGTCTTGGTCAGTAAAAGAATACAGATATATGAAGTAAAACCTGTCAAACAGTCAGTGACATGACCCTATAAATATTCGGTGGCTAGAAGAGGAAATATCTTGCAGTATCCTGAAAAGGATACTTCAAATCTCTTATTACCTGTGGTTTGACCACTGACCTCATCAATCAGTTTCCGGAAATGCAGCTGCCGTTCAACGATCTGGAGTTTCACATACCAAACACTCATCTACTATTTTGAGCTCTTTACATTGAGGTGCTCCTGTAAAACCAAATAGCATCGAATTACCTACAAACGTTGGGCATACCAACCGAGAAAAAAGTGTAAATAGCAAGATAAATCATGTAGTGCTGAGTTTTAACTTGTTTTTATGGCAGACATTTGTGGGCTTACAACTTCATGTAGATAAAAATGCTTAATAGTATTTGAGCCTTCAAATCAAAACCTATGGATCCCACATTAGACCAGGAACATATTCACAAATAGGTGTCAGGGATTGTATTAAAGTTTAGAAGTCACCTACATGAGTCTGCCCCTTTTTTTGCTCCACAGACTCAGAAGTTTGAATGTTAAATTTTACAGTCCACCAACGAGTTAAATATTTCAACCATCGGACAATATGCTAATCATGTTTACAATAGCTATCATCATCAGAAGAAAAACTTTACTTTTACTCTACAACAATTCAGTTTACTGACAAAGGATTTAATTGTATATTCATGTTAGAACTTATAGTATTCTTCTTGCTAATGAGATTCTAGTATTTAAAATTGAGACTTAGCTTTATTCAGTGTTTTAAATACTGATTTACTCTTTCAATTTTAACGGAGAGATATGCTTAAGGATATAAAGAGTTGTGGAATATGATGAAGCATCTTTAAAGTAGTCTAATTTTCAGGAATATTTCGACTTAGTACAAGTTGTAATCATAGCCATTGTTCTTGAGAGTTTCAATGCCAAGTCGTGACTGGTGGAGTCAACCAAGTTGAATATGAGAATAGTTACTCAACGATGACATTGGATGTAGATCTCGCTATATGGTGAACTGACAGAGGTAGGAAATATGGACCATTGGATTCCGATCAAGTAGCTCAGTGGTAATGTGCTGGCCATGGCACCTGAAGGTCCTAGGTTCGATCTCTGATGGGACGTGGTCATGGGTGCGCATTGCTTAGGAGTCCTATACAAGGACGAAACAGCTGTCCAGTGCTCTGAGGTTTCCAATGTTCCTCCAACTGATATCAGTCCATCAGGAATTCCAACCTAAAATCAATTAGTATGAAACAGTCCCGATTATTGATTGACTGATTAATCTTAGCACACTTTATTCAATTCAATGAAGACATTGAACTTGAACAATGAATAATCTAACTGATAGTAATTTGTATGATGAAATTTGATGATGTAATTTTCACTTCGATTACTTAGAGATCAATATCCTTCATAAGTAGAGTATAGTGAGTGATACAAGTGTTAAATGGAATCCATACTTTCTGATGCTAAGGTGTCGTTAAAAAACCAACACTTTATACCTTCTTTCTATCTGTATTTACAACAGAAAGTATAATCGCTTTCAGGCTATTCCCAAATACCTATGACTGAAATACATTACAATCGATTGCTACATTATTTATTATTTTGCAGAATATACTATATTTGTTTGAAGGATAGAATTCTTTTTATCTAAAAATAGGTGATATTTATTAAAATCTATAAATTAGTTTGTTTATACGTCCCATTATGATACCAAATAATGTAAATATGCGATAGATAATGATACATTTTATTCCTCCTAATTTTTCATATGATTAATGAAAGCTGTGTAGTAAGTAAATAGCAGAACAATCTCGCTGTTCATATAACCAAGTAAAATGACACTATTATTTGTCGTTTCAAGCTATAATGAAGAGTAGATGATGACGAAAATTGAAGTGAAATTTGATTAGCAGCAGTATTTTAACTCACATCCTAAGGTTTACTGATCCATTGGTTAACCCATTTCACTGTAAATTCTAACCATTGAAAGTGACTTATACTAGGTCGTTTTATGAATGGGTAATACGTAACTGTTCATATTCCATTACAGAAGCTAACAAACCGGGTATTATCGTTCCAACCAGCCTCAAAGTGAATGAAAAAAGAGAAGTTATTGATCAGTTATTGACTGGACTACTTAAACAGCTATGATAATAATGGGAGCTGTCAATAATTGAAGTGTAAGTGAAATATTTTCAGTGACTGTATACCGTTGGTCACTTGATTTAATATCAATATCGTAACCTAAAGGGTTCTAGTTTAAATCGTGTTGGCATCCAGAATACCTTTCGGTTGAATTCATCCACTTCCTACATCAGAAGTAGTTGGTTATACCAAGGCTATTCCTGATAGTCTAATAAACAGTATGATTACAATTTCAGTAGAAAATTTCGGCGTAGCAGGAGTCATTTCAGTATGAAAGTATTGTTGTATCGGCTTTAAAAAACCCTTGAACTTATTCAGTAGCTTTTGTCAACTAGTGACTCTACCATTGGAGAAAAAAGAAGAAAAGTTTAGAACAACAGTTTTAAATATGAACTACATGATACGAAAGGTACTTCTAGAAAAACTTGTAGTATATCCCTCTGTAGGCTAGAACATTAATTTTGTATTTATCATTAGAACTTCCATTTGTGAAGAGTAAATAGTTATGATGGTATGTTTATTACACTCCTCCTCACTATGATTTGCCAACAGAGGTCGAGCAATGGTGCCCTGTTCAGCAGCCACAAATTACAAGTATCATTACAACAACTGACACCCGCTGCACAAGGTGGGGCTATCGTGCCACATTGGATTGGTGGATAACGCTCTGACGTTTAAGATGAAGGGCACTGGGTCGAGTCCCAATGGAGACAACATCACTTACTGGGGTGCAGGTACATCCAGCTGAAGAGTCACAAATAGGAAGAAACGCGCCTTCTAGATTCCTCTGCTAATCACAACCAACTAAATTACCGTAATTAACACTCAGGAACTTTCGAGGCATCCACATAGGAGCCCATATTGTCAATAGAAGCCGAACTATTCGATCCAATAAAACAACGGAGAATTACAAGTATGTCGGTGAATAGTAATAACTACTAGCCGTTGTTCAGGAAATCGCTATTGTTCCTCCATGGCATAGTGGATAAGGCCTTGGCGTTTGAAGCGAAGAACACTGGGCTCGAGCTTCGGTGGGAACAACATCACTCAACGGGGTGAAGGTAAGTCCGGCTGAGGAGTCCCAAATAGACGAAACGCCTGTCTGGATTCTTCTACTAGTCACCAAGGTCAATATACTATCACTGTGATCCACTCTACTACTAACAACTAAACCCATGGGATATCACACATGTGTGACAAGTTGATTGTTGTATTCATTCATTGAAAACTTCTCAAGTGTTTTCTCAGCAACAGTAGGGACTACAGTGTCATAAGAAAGCCAGTTCTTCATTACACATATATTACTGGATGAAAGTTTTTTTCCTAAATTTACGTGTGACGTATTAAAAAACAAAAAAAATAGCTGATGGTTATAGTTCAACCTGTTTACAATCGATGTATTTAACTTTCTATACTAAGTATCAGTTGATTACTGTGTATATGGCATTAAAACTCCTATACCGATCAGAATAATCATCGGTATATGATAGATAAAGCTAGTCTTAACAATTTTTTGCAATTATCGTAATTTCAAATACAGTTTGACATATTTTGGTGCATTTTAACACCATAGATCTAAAACATTTTGCATGAAATCTCTTCTAATGTCTTGAAATGATTACTTCTTCCTGTCTAACTGAGGAGTTAGAGTTCATTCGAAGTTGTTAGTTATTTATGGAAAAATATGCCATAAGGTATGACGATACCTTTCAGTTTTGTTTCTACTCAACCTCATCAACTTGTTCTATATGAACATTAGTAAACAATGACTATAATAGACACTGTATTCAGTTTTCAGGTCAGCAAACTAGCGCACGTTAAGTGAATGAAAATTTTTGTTAGTAAATGAATGGGATTTACATATTGATACGTAAATATGGTTATAATTATTTCATTTAATATTTGTCCCTTGGGTTCCTAATGCAACATAGGGCTTCAGTAACACGTCTCCATTTCACTCTCTTCTCTGCAAACTTTTGAACTTGGCTCCACAACTGCCCACAAGCTCTCATTTCTTCTTTACACAATCTTCTCCATGTCATCCTCGCCTCGGACAACCAACTCGTCGCTCCCCATCTGGGTTCCACTCGAGGGCCTGGCCTGACGCATGATGTCCCCAGTCGGCCTTCTCAGTGTATGCCCGATCCATCTCCACTTTCTCTGCATATTTGTTGAGCGATAGGTTCTTGGTTGGTTCGTTGCCAGAGTGAATTTCTTTTTGCTTATTCCTTCTGGCCATCTGATCTTCAGTAACGAGCGTAGGCAGTTGTTGATGAATGTCTGTAGTTTTTGGAAGTGCTTTTCGTGATGCGCCAAGTCTCTCAACCATATAGAAGCACTGACTTGACTGGGATTAGTGTTGAAATCCAGATCTTGTTCTTTGAGCTGAGTACAGTACATCTCGACACAGATTTCAAATTAAAGAGGCGTGTCTTGCTTTTCCGATCCTGGCTTTGACGTCCTCGTCTGTGCCGCCTGCAGTTGAGTCGGTGCTGTCTAGGTAAGTGAGAGACTACTTCCTTTAAATTTCTCCAGTTGATGGTGATTGGTGCTTATTGTTGTTGTCGGTGGTGTTGGTTGGGTATCATCATCACCTCTGTCTTCTCTACGTTCCCTTGGAGTACCGTCTTCGCTGCCCTGCATCTTCTGTCAACTTGTTGGGTTTTGGCTTGAGACCTTTGAGTTTGTGCAACAAGACGTTAGACATAAATCATCGTTGGCGAAATCCAAATCTTCTAGGACCTTTACGCGGTCCAGCTAGCTTATCCCCTTCTTCTCGCTCCTCATGGTTTGCTGCATGATCTAGTTCATCACAACCAGGAAGACCATGGGTGATGGTAGACAGCATTGTCTTTCTCCGGTCTTCACTTCGAAGGCATCACTGAGCTTCCCATTGTGAAGCACTTGGCATGTGGCGTCCTCATATAGCTGTTGATTGAGGTTGATAATGGTTTGTGGCACTAAAGCCGTAGTGTTGAATCAGCTACCTGCCAAGTACTTCTCGGTCGACGCTGTCCAACGCCTGCCTTTTCAAAGTCGATGAAGTTGAGGTAGAGGGTTGACTGCCATTCTATACTCTGTCTATGATTATGCTAAGCGTTGCAATTTGGTCTGAACATGATTTGTACTTCCTGAAGCCGGCCTGTTCCGGTCGTAGTTCCGAATCTAGCGCATCCTTTATTCTCTCCAGGATGATGTGGCTTAATATTTTGCTTGCTTCCGGTGAACAGCAGCATGATTCGTCGCTAGTGCTTATTCTTGCAAAGACTTAGGTCGCCCTTCTTCGGGAGCTTGACAAGGTAACCCTTCTTCCAATAAACCAGCAGGTAACTTTTTTTCCTTACAGACCTTCTGAAATAGTGGTGTGGTGTGAGCATGTCCGCTGTTGTCCCTGCGTCTGTTCTCAATGCTTCTGGCGGAATTCCATCTGGTCCTGCTGCCTTCCCGCATTTCAGTAGCTTTATGGTGCTCAGGACTTCGACCCTTGTTGGGGGACAAAGTGAAAGTGGTGGTCGATTCAAGAGCTTTTTGAAGTAATCGGCCAATCGTTTCGTTTGTTTCTCTTCTTTGGTAATTAAATTTCCTTCTTCATCATTTATTGGTTTCATCTGCGTTGATCTATCCCTCCCAGATAGTAACCTGGTTATTTGATATGATGTTGTCTGGTCCCTGTCTCCGCCAACCTGCAGCCTGTTCTGCTTCACTTGCCAGTGTTTCGTAGAAGTGTCTTTTGTCTTTGCGCGCACTCTTCTCCACTTCTTTGTCCAGTGTAGTGTTTTATACATTGTACTCAGTTCCTCTCCTCACTGTGCATCCTTGCACTGGTTTGTCTTCTGCTTCAACATCCTCCTCTCTCTTCTCTATCAGCTTCCATGTCTCCGTCGAGATCCATTCCATTCTTTATCTTCTTTATTCTTCCTTGCTAATACGGTTATGCAGGTTTCTTTCCACACCTCTTTCAAAGACTTCCAGTGTTCATCCACACAGGTTTCTTCAGGGATATTCCTCGATATCTCCCATTTTGTCGTGATGACTGACGTGAAGACGTCCCTTGTAGTTTCGTCCTTCAGTTACTGTTCTGAGTGTTGAACTTGAACCGTGGTCTATCAACAGCTTCCTTGAAGGCTTTCAACCTGGTTTTGAAGGTAGGTTCTTTGCACCTACATCTGCTCCTCTTCCTGTGTCTAAGCTTGTGTCTCCACCTTCTTCAGATTCAGATGAAGTCGATAGAATTTTAGTGTACTGCGTCCATCTTGTTAAATGCATGTCACTTTGTGAATATCCTTGTGTTTGTACACAATGCCTCCAATCACCAAATCGTTGAATGCGCAGAATTCTGCAAACAATTCTCCGTTCTCGTTCATTTCACTGAGCGCTTCACCTCCCATGGTTAGTTCCCTTCCTGTGTTGTCCGCTCCCAGTTTGGCATTCACGTCACCCCACCCATCAGAATGAATTTTGATGTCGCCAACTGGAGTGGCATCTTGTCCATTACTGACTGCAGTTGTTTGTAGAATTCCTCCTTCTTCTCTTCATCTGCATTAGATGGGTAGCATAGCATTGAATGGTTGTGACCTTCCTTCCTTCCTTTTGAGTTGAATCTTACCGTCATGATGTGATCCTGCAGGAGGAGATTGGTTCCCACTGTATGAGAGCCTTCGATGCTGTTGGGACATCATGATAGCCACTCGAAAACTCAGTGTGCTGTGCTCGTGGTTGTCATCTGAATGACAATATTGGAGTAGATTATTGATTCTCCAGTTGACAGTTTGGAGAGTCCACTCGCATTCCATCTGCAGATTCCTAGCACTTCTATACCATATCTTCTCATCTCTTTGGCAATCTGGGCTGCCTTGCTGGATTCAAACATCGTGCGGACATTCCTTGTCCCCAAGTTTACTTTCGCTTTCATCGAGAGGAGACATATCGGCCAATTGGCTTCCCGAAGGCTTTCACCAACCGGCGTCATTTCGTCCCTCGATTGTAGTGAGGAATAAGTTTGTTTTATTTTTTTATTTTGTCTATGCTTGAAGTTTGTAGCGGTCGGATTTGTTTTCGGGGTAGGGTTGCTAGCCCTATACCCAACCTCCCCTCTTATCCGGGCTTAGGACTGGCTAGTAACTGGTGATCTAGTTAACCAGGCTAGGTTCTACACTTAATATTAGTTTTAAAATTTAATCAAATTACCAATCAAGTGGTGAGGCGTGGTGAACAGTTATCATAGATTTTATGTCAGGAAGATGAGTTTTGGAAATAAGGATGTAAATATCAGCTGAGTTATAGAAATTGGAAGTATGAAGCGGTTATTCTTAGGTAAATTGAGTGATTTTTGATGAGTGTTCAGTCACAAACCATTCGTTGTTATGTAATAAGAAAGCAAATGAATACTGATAGAAACCAATGAGGAAAATGTATACAGAGTAATACTAGAAGTTACATCATTTTGACGGTCACGATAATGATGGTGGTCGAACAAACTTCGTTCGGATTCAAATGTTAGGTAAAGGTGGATTGAAATCGCCTCTTCAGTGTGAAGTAAGATAGTGCGTAATCCAATTGGTAAATTAGTTGGGATATGATAAGTAATTTTGAAAGCTTTTGTGGCATCCACTTGATGTCCTGTGTCAACTAGGTTTGCAAGTACGGAGGTCTTTATTGTTCTAATTTGTGCGTCGCTCAAACATGATGGGTGGTGCTTAGAAATTCAATGATGGAACTAACTTGTTGTACGTCCAGCGTAACTAGCTACACAGGAGCTGCCGAATTGACAAATGTACACAGTAGTAACAGAATCAGGCAGTTTGTCTTTATTTCTTGCACCTAGAATCGCGCGGTTGTAGAAGACGGGACACAATTTAGCGGCTGGGAATGCTAATGCAAGACTCTTTTTATACTCTGTGTGATGATCTCATTGTCAAAGTCACTCTTTAATTTCAGCTTCAACAAAATTTGCTTCCTAGGAACTGCTGGATTTCTTTTCTTAACCCTCGTAACAATGATGTACTTAGTCGCAAACTTGTCTGGACAACCAGGCTTACTAAGCAGATCACGGATGGTGGCCAAGTCCTCTTTTATAGCATCATCCGAGCGATAGCTGTGGCGCAGTATACTAGGCATCTTGAACATCAAAAAAGTTAGCAAGACTGCTTCCAAGTGATGAATATAAATGAAAAATATGAAGAGAGAACACTTGGTGAACGGATATGTTCAGATTAATGCAATTGTTTTATTTTAGGTTTATCTTGGCCATCTAAATGCTTGGCAGTCATAAATTTCAACAACGTGAAAGACAGAATATTTGTTAACCAAAACCTAGCAAGCACCAATCACCATCAACTGGAGAAATTTAAAGGAAGTAGTCTCTCACTTACCTAGACAGCACCGACTCAACTGCAGGCGGCACAGACGAGGACGTCAAAGCCAGGGTCGGAAAAGCAAGACACGCCTTCTTTAATTTGAAATCTGTGTCGAGATGTACTGTACTCAGCTCAAAGAACAAGATCTGGATTTCCAACACTAATCTCAGTCAAGTCAGTGCTTCTATATGGTTGAGAGACTTGGCGCATCACGAAAAGCACTTCCAAAAACTACAGACATTCATCAACAACTGCCTACGCTCGTTACTGAAGATCAGATGGCCAGAAGGAATAAGCAAAAAGAAATTCACTCTGGCAACGAACCAACCAAGAACCTATCGCTCAACAAATATGCAGAAGAAAGTGGAGATGGATCGGGCATACACTGAGAAGGCCGACTGGGGACATCATGCGTCAGGCCAGGCCCTCGAGTGGAACCCAGATGGGGAGCGACGAGTTGGTTGTCCGAGGCGAGGATGACATGGAGAAGATCGTGTAAAGAAGAAATGATTGGAAGAAGGGTTACCTTGTCAAGCTCCCGAAGAAGGGCGACCTAAGTCTTTGCAAGAATAAGCACTAGCGACGAATCATGCTGCTGTTCACCGGAAGCAAGCAAAATATCAAGCCACATCATCCTGGAGAGAATAAAGGATGCGCTAGATTCGGAACTACGACCGGAACAGGCCGGCTTCAGGAAGTACAAATCATGTTCAGACCAAATTGCAACGCTTAGCATAATCATAGGACAGAGTATAGAATGGCAGTCAACCCTCTACCTCAACTTCATCGACTTTGAAAAGGCAGGCGTTGGACAGCGTCGACCGAGAAGTACTTGGCAGGTAACTGATTCAACACTACGGCTTTAGTGCCACAAACCATTATCAACCTCAATCAACAGCTATATGAGGACGCCACATGCCAAGTGCTTCACAATGGGAAGCTCAGTGATGCCTTCGAAGTGAAGACCGGAGAAAGACAATGCTGTCTACCATCACCCATGGTCTTCCTGGTTGTGATGAACTAGATCATGCAGCAAACCATGAGGAGCGAGAAGAAGGGGATAAGCTAGCTGGACCGCGTAAAGGTCCTAGAAGATTTGGATTTCGCCAACGATGATTTATGTCTAACGTCTTGTTGCACAAACTCAAAGGTCTCAAGCCAAAACCCAACAAGTTGACAGAAGATGCAGGGCAGCGAAGACGGTACTCCAAGGGAACGTAGAGAAGACAGAGGTGATGATGATACCAACCAACACCACCGACAACAACAATAAGCACCAATCACCATCAACTGGAGAAATTTAAAGGAAGTAGTCTCTCACTTACCTAGACAGCACCGACTCAACTGCAGGCGGCACAGACGAGGACGTCAAAGCCAGGGTCGGAAAAGCAAGACACGCCCTCTTTAATTTGAAATCTGTGTCGAGATGTACTGTACTCAGCTCAAAGAACAAGATCTGGATTTCCAACACTAATCTCAGTCAAGTCAGTGCTTCTATATGGTTGAGAGACTTGGCGCATCACGAAAAGCACTTCCAAAAACTACAGACATTCATCAACAACTGCCTACGCTCGTTACTGAAGATCAGATGGCCAGAAGGAATAAGCAAAAAGAAATTCACTCTGGCAACGAACCAACCAAGAACCTATCGCTCAACAAATATGCAGAAGAAAGTGGAGATGGATTGGGCATACACTGAGAAGGCCGACTGGGGACATCATGCGTCAGGCCAGGCCCTCGAGTGGAACCCAGATGGGGAGCGACGAGTTGGTTGTCCGAGGCGAGGATGACATGGAGAAGATCGTGTAAAGAAGAAATGAGAGCTTGTGGGCAGTTGTGGAGCCAAGTTCAAAAGTTTGCAGAGAAGAGAGTGAAATGGAGACGTGTTACTGAAGCCCTATGTTGCATTAGGAACTCAAGTGACAAATAATAATAATCAATAATTTATTAGTGTAAAACCCAAGACGGGATTTTATCGAAAAGAAATGTATTTCTTCACTTTATGAGTCTTTTTCAAGATGACAATGTTCGAACTCGTATTAACCTCTTTAATTTAGTTTTTAATTTGAAGAAACTTCACGCGAATATGCAATAATTGGTTTTACTTATTCCATATCCGACTACAATCTTTGAACTTAAGTTCTGAAATACTGTCACTTTCTTGCATATCCCAGACACTGCTGATTCACATAGTTCAGATCGTGTGGAAGTACGAGAAAATGGGAAGTATAAATTAAGAGGTTGTATTTACGCCAAAATAGAGAGTTCAAAAACAGCACTTACACGATTGAATGTTCAATATCAGTGTAGTTAATCAGGCATTAAACCATACGATTAATGCTAAATATACTAACGTATCTCAAACGGAATTCATGTTGTTGCTTGGGTAAAGAGCTACGAACGGTCTCATCATAGGTTTATATGCTACCCTGAATACTTCCGTGTGCATCATAACAGCAACAGCATTATGTTGTCACGTTTGATGCGAAGTGAGCACTTAGTATTCATAGCGGTTGAAAAGTTGTTGTACATAACTTTAGATGTTATCTGAAACCAATTTCCAACAATAGAATTGTTTGGATTATGACTACTCTTAGGTTTTTATATATCAGGCTTTTATAATGAGTTTAGTCAGTTACAATAAAAGAACAAAATTTTGAATGAGAATTTTACTTAATATCTGAAAACAGTGACATAGCTGAAACCCAGTCACAGTAGTGCAGAAGTATTCACTCCTAGATGTCTTCTAAAGTATGAATATTCACACTAACTTTTGTCTTCAAAGTTGTTTATTCTCTCATGCCACTTTGTCTACTTTGATATCACTCTTTCTCTCCACTTGTTCCTTGTTTACTATTGTAAAGTCTGGGATACTGAACCCATGCACCTGTGTCCGAGTTAATTTTATGTCTGTCTGTGAAATCAATGAATCCCAAAGTTGTCTATGAAAAGATTATAAAATTTCCTAGAAAAGCGACTAGCTGGGAAAATAAACCGAATTATATGTGGTTAGCAGACTATACGTTAGTCTGCTAAACAATCTATTCTGTTTGCAGTGTTAAAGTAGACAAAAACACATTGACATAAAATGTTTTAACATACGAAAAGTAGTTAATAATCGAATACTGGTGATTGAATCTACAAAGTAACTAGAGTAAACAGAAAAAACCTGAAGCTTTAATGCATCACATCATGAAAATGTCAGTTTTGTTGCTGGTGAATAAAATTTTGCCCAAAAAGGGTACATAGAAGACTAAGAATTATTGAATACCTACCAGTTCATTGAACTTAATATTAGCTACTTGGTCAATGATAGAATTTCTTCAAATAAGTCAAATCATATGGGATATCAATCATTGAATTAGAAGTGAAAACAGTTCATAACTTATCTTGACAAACTTATGTATCCTATTGAATGATGGAAAGCAAACAGCAGGAAGCCAAAAATTTGCACTTGTTGCCAGTTATCAGCATGACTCGTCTGTTAGCCTCAAGAAACCAGTTATCAGTTATCGTATTACCAAGATTGTCTTCAAGTCTTATCTTTTATTCCTCTCATTATCTTTCTTATTATTGAATTCCTTTATGTCATATGTATCAGATTTAAGTTTTGTTTTATTCACCGTGTTTCTTTGTGAAAACATCTAAGAGACAAAAAATAGGTAGCTAATAATGGTAAATTTAATTGTTATCCGAATGAATTATATCTACACTGAAGACCAATTGGTTATCAAGTTCCAAGGTTCCAGCGTCGATCAAATTTGCATTGTAGTCACTAGATGATGCACCACCATGATCGATCATATTCTGGTGTCAGGTGGTGCAAACCAGTTGCTAAGCGATCCTTAATTCAGGTCTAATACTCGTCAGCATTCATCATTCGAGTTTATCTGCAGCCATCAAAGAAGTTGGATGTCCTCCGTGATTCGAATCGTTCATTAAGTGTTAAACAGAGAATTTTAAGGTTTTCCAATTTCTTGTCGACTGACCCTCAACATTCAACATCTAAAGGGATTATATAGCAAGTTTTCTGAAGATATACAAAAGTGGGGTACAGTTACTGAAAATCACAGTTAATGTGACTGAGTCGGAGTAGGATGTGGGTTTTGGACTGGATATGAGTAATGAGACTGTTCTGCCCCCACCTGATACCTGACTGAGTTGTAAAAATCAGAAGGCTTAAGGAAGATGACTTTATTTAACAAAAAAACATACTATTTATATACAGCTTCTACTCAGAAAATGAAGCCACTAGATCACTAATCAGCTGAAGGATAAAATAGTTCGGTAAAATTAATTTAACTATGCATGAACATAAAACAAGATCTGAAACGAAAGTATTTCTACCTCAACGGCGAATGACCTTGAATGATGATTTCCATTTTTGACCGCTTCCTAACAACAGTCTAAAAGGTATATTCTTTTACCGTTGGGTTAATAGCATTCTTTCAACAGATAATTCTGGATATCCAGGTTTCTTCAGTTTACCTCACAGTAAGCAAGATGATAGCTCTTTGTTATTGAATATTTCGGTGAAAATCAGTCTAATCTTATAAATGCTACTAAGTAGCACAAAAATATAACTAACGACAATTACAGTGGTAAATACACTGAAGGGTTGCTTTTTAAGCTAGTGGCATTCATCGCTGGTAAAATGTTAAATTAGTAGAACTGATGCTTGTTATGCAGCTGCATTTTGTTTCTCTTCCTCCCACTTTGTCTTTTTGTTTTCTGCATTTCTAACCAATCTCCTCTGTTTCCTTTTCAAAGACATTTACCCGTGGATCTTTCTCTCTTGTCACTTTTCTGAAAAACCTCACACTACATACTACTAAAACGTGTTATTATAGGTAGTATACAATAAGTAAACCCATAGGAATCAATTTTGTTGAATATATTTAGACTGCTTGAATCAGTTACAAAACCAATAAAGTTATCATCCGCTTATTTGAGTTTATAAGTGTACAACGGAAGCGGGTGGATATCAGTTAGCCAGCGGTTATTTAACATGAGTTATATTACCTGTTACAGAACGTTTTGCTTTCACAATATAAGGTGACTTCGTTATGATTCCTGACAAACTTTAAATCCAGCTGATCTCACTACTACTTATCAATGGCCTTCACCGATTGACAGCCAATTAGCCTAAAGATCATGCACAAGAAATTTTTTAGCACTGAAGGAACTAGACGGTACAATAAATTGACTGATTAGTATTATCATAGTTATTTTTAAACAAAGTAGTCCTAAAACCTTATTGGGGAAAACGAAACAAGATTGACATTTTAAAATCCCCTTATTTTTTTCTTATGAAAATCAGTCTATGAATAGAATAAAAAGTGATTACCAAGTCTATTAAAATTCGACTTATCCTTTGAAGAAAATGTATGTCTGTTCAAAGAAAGGCGAAATAATAAAGACCATTAGACAAACAAACTTAAGAATACGAATCTCTTACCTCTGATTTCAGCCTTTATTGTAGATTTCTAAATGTAGATCTGTCTGAACTTTTAGCCATACATGTGTATACACATTTTGTGTTTTTGTAGATTGGTTTGTTTTTGTGTGTATACTTAAAGGTGTACAGTTATGCATAAACATGCGAAAATGATTTATTGGTCTGAAGGATTGCATAACAGAATTACTTTTCTAGGTATACATTGGGTAGATGTGTATATGTGTGTGTTGTGATCAACAAATGAATGCTGAATGAAGTTCTTTCTTTCATCCTTTACCCTTGATACTTCGATTATTCTTTCATCATGTAAATAATAATACAAGACTAACTAAAAATTATTGTACATGTATTGGGAAGCAGGAAAGTTATCAATTGAACACTGAATGCTGAACAAGCAAAACAATGCTAAAATTCGGATGTTATTTAGATAAAGACTCATTGTTATGAATTTCTAAGGGTAATGGTAAAACATATTATTGGAGCCATAATAAAGTTTGTTGTCATTACTGCCTTCTAGAAGAATTACTGCAAAATTTATTTGTCTTTCAATCTATTCAGTATAGTCTTGACAACCGACTTTTGGAAGAGAAAAAAATTCCATCTATTTTCTGCCGAAAGTGTTATCTTGGTGTAAGATGTTTAAAAACCGATCATCAAGAAGCACTGACCCTTTTTCCTATGCTTCATGGTCTCAAAGCTCAGTGGAGAAATCTGTAACGTTTACTGTGAGTGACAAGTCGCCAAGGGAACATTAGTTTCCTCATAACTACAAACACGCTTTCCTGATTCGCTTTCTGCATCTTATAGCGAAATACAGCGCACTGTAGTGCTACATCATTTCACTCAGCGGCCATATTCCAAGCCTTGATACATAGACTTTCATCAGTATTATTTATCCCACTGGTGCCGGGTTAGTATATATACTGCTACGTTTTGATAAGAAATCCCTGAAGATATGTATATTAGTCACCTTTACCAGCGATGGAGGTGTTTAAACATGTTTTTTCACTTATTATCTACTGATATATAAGACTTATTTTCTGTGAAGTTGTGCCATTAAGTATGAGGAGATGAATGACCGTTTAGATTGTAAGAACTACCTTCTCGAATGGCTTTCTTATCCCAGTCATGAGATTTTATTGACTTATTTCCCCTTGCCTTACGCATGCTTCATAATGGTCTCATATTGCAACCCTGTACCTGAAGTAGATGCATAATAGTAGCACATCCTGAGGAAAGCATTATGAGTACTCTAAAAACAATTTCATTACGTGTCACCCCTTTCCATAATTTATTGGTTTCCCTTCAAATAACTGACTTGCCAACGAATCGTCAATAACTTCATGCACCTAACTTTTTACTGAAATAAACTGATTATACAAACATAATTTTTGTAAACGTAATGTGATCTGTTCAGTGAAAACTCTGGTTGAAATAAGTTTAAAAATTCTCAGTGAAGGTTTATTCCTAAGGCTTTATGAAAATTCATCTTTTTCACATCCAAACTTATTTAAAGTAGTCTCTGAGTTTGGTTGTGTATAACAATGTTATTCAAACTGAATTTATTCAGTCATGAAACTATAATACAGTATGAAGCTGTGTAAATTTAGCCAATATCAAACATTTATTTGGAATGATTAATGTCTTGGTTTATCACACCTTTTGAAGCTAAATATTTTTTCGTTTTTTTTGCATTCGATGAAATGGTGCGCAGTACAATCGATAGAGGTTTTACTTTAATTGGAAGCAAGAAGTTAACTACTACAAAGTAATTTTCACCACAGATTGACATTAGTTGGAAAACCATTTAAAACTTGGGAGAGATGAACTATAGACTCCTAAGAACAATAAAAATCCTTATTTCTTGCAGGATTTTGAAAGCACTAAACATCTGCTTCCTTCTACTTTGATTTCTTAGCTGTGTGCTTCTATGACTCCTTGAGGGAGTAAGCACAGAGGTGTTAGATCTCAAGGCAAGCACATTGCGGTTTAGTCGCTGACATAAAATCCTTCGGCTCACTTTTTTCAACTTGTCAAATCTATATATAGAGCGACTGTTATCCAATGCTGTTGGTTGACATCCGTTTTTACTCTCAGCTTGAGTGACTGCAAAAGTCACTGCTTGCCACTGGGATTTCAACACATTCATCTCAAAAGTAATTCACTAACGAGGACTTGATTGTAACCAATTAATGATTTTGTATGGTTTGACTGATTTTTTAGCTGACGTTAATCCATTATTAGGACTACTTTGAATTATTCGATCAGAAGTCTGCTCTTTGGATAATTCTTCTTTGTCAAGTGGATGAAAATAGATGACAAAGTCTTGCATTACAAACGGAGAGTTTCACGTACAGATGTGATGATCCCTCTCATTGCATGTGTTGACTTGTGTTAGTTTTTAAAGCTAAAACCAGATCAAGCTATGCTTCACTCCCCATTTCGATGACATCTGATTTCCAGAAATTTGGCTCTAAGACATTTCATAGAAATTCGAACGCTTTCAAAACAGTTATGACATTGTGAAAGTCAACTGTGTGACCTTATATCCGACTCTTTGAAGCTATCAAAGTCTTTAACAAGCTTTTATCAACTATTTTTCAAAATATATGGTCACTGGGTCAACTTTGATAGGATTCATGAATGATTCGATTAAGTTTAATAGTGAATGAAAATGTTTTTTCATGTTTATGCAAGTAAAAGGACTAACGAATTAAGAGGACAAATTAAGGGTATGCTTTATCTATCCCACCTGTCCTTTGGTCAACAGTCTTCATGTACGACTACAAATAAAGTTCATGACGAAGACTAAAATCAGGTCATATAAACACTCATATTAAAAGAGGAAAGTTTTATCAGTGCTGTCGTCAGGTAATTGATAAACATAAGACACAAAATTTGTTTCTCACGATCTTAAGGTCATAACCGTAGAATGTTACATTATTATCTGTGTGACGGTTCGGACTCTCAAAGTTGCTACTGATCTCTACGGGACATTTCCTAGCCTTGAGCTTATAAAATTACGTTTTGGTGGTAAAGTTTTGCCGGAATTTGCTTTCCTCTTCATTCCTCCTAGTGTCTTGTAAATACTCTGTCTTAGAAAAGGTGTTGACTAGGACTTTCCTGGATAAGGTTTCGGAAGCAAGTTAGTCACCTTTTTACACTTGGTTACTTTGAGGAATTTTCGAGACAGCTAAATCTTGGTTGCTACCACGCTTAACAGAATATGCAAAATGAATGGGAGAGGGATCCATATAAGAAAAGCTGAGGGTTTTTAGGTAAGTGTAATGGCCACCTGTCCACTGTTCACTAGATGCTCGCTGGTGCTGAGTAAGATTCAGACAAGGAAATTTGTGCACTTCGTCCTATTTTGTACTGGTCAGCGGGAAGAATTCATCTTCAAGTGAGCGGTTTTGTGCCCACCGAGGCTCGAATTCATTATCTATCGCCTCAAAAGTACACAGCGTCATAACGATGATGAGTGGAAGCTTAAATCTACAACATCAATGTGTAAGCTTTGCGAGGAGATTGACTATAATAACTCATTAGCCTAATGGATCTCACTGTGGCACTTGAAGTGAGGAGTGCTGCATTTCAGTCCCAGCGGGAAGAACATCCTTCACTAGGGGGCAGGTGCATCCAACTAACAAGTTCCACGTAGAAAGAAACGCACGTTCTGGATTCCTCTACTAGGCACTACCCATGACTACCACCGAAACGAAATTACCGAAAGTATCAAGACATCTGCAAAGAGAGCACACTGAGCCTTATTGTGCACATCCGTTCAGTAGGCAAGAGCCACACCCATTGTATAAGTGCTAGTGATACTACCTAGCCACCCAAACCTCGGTAGGCGGGGTAGGGTTCGAACCTGTGACCCGTTGAATGAGTCATCTCTCTAAGTCATGGAGCTATAGTTCCACTGAAGACATCTGCCTAATGGCCAGTATGTCGATTGTGGGTGATTAATTCAATCCACTCAACGACGAGAAAACATAAGGTAATTTTGAAACAGTTAGTCATTTTTCATGAATTTTTACAACATGATGAAGAAGACTCTTTGTTGCAAATCATCTCCTCTCTTCCGTTACCATATCTACTGGTGTAATACTACTTTTGAAGTTGTAGACTCTTGAATAATCTTGACTAGGCTTTCAAAACAATCTTTTCAGCTGCAAAAATATGCCTCCACTCTCATATTGTGTTTGGATTATTTTGTTCGCCTCCTGAAACCACAACTTACTCAAAGGAAAGCCATAGACTAACATTTTTGAATCAAATTCAAGTTTAAATGAACAAAAAGAACATTCTGAAGTCAAATTTCTATCGATAATTGAAAGAATTAACTTGTGTCATCATCTACACACTCCATGATAGACCATTGAAAACGAAATTTATCATGTTCAAGCCATTGTGAATCATCAAAGTTAAGGCGAGTCGTGTTAATACCATAGTTATCCACGTTATTCAGAATAACTAGAGAAACGGCGATGAATTCTTGCTGATTACATGCATCTGTATATTTTTAAATTAGTCGTAGTGATACCTAAAGTTCCTTGGTTTTGGTCCCTGGAGCAATTATGGGTAAGCATTGCTGAGGAGTCCTATGCTCAGATAAGAAAGCTGTTTAGTGCTTGATAGTTTTTCACTGTTCCTCTAAACGATATCAGCTTGTGACGAATACCAACTTAAAATAACAAGAGGATAATGGGTATTCTGGACACATAGTATTGTAAACAGCTTTTGCAGTTGATTTTGAAGATTAGATTTATGCTATTTTCGTTTCGCAAAGGATCTTTGAGCTTGCATAACATACTGAGTACTAACTTCGTTAGTTTGTATGTCAGTTTGTTCCCTTATAAATGGAACAACCAGTTGACAGTTTCTCAGGCATCCTTGATGTAGGGTAGAATAACGCAGTTAATAATTTAATGTGAATGCACTGTCATATGTTATGATGATAAACACTTTTTGAGTGTTGAGTGATTAGTCACTGGCTTTGAGAATTCTGCAGAAGTAATTTTCTTCTGCATTCCATGGAATGTATTGCCGTGTGTTTGCATTCAACATTTTTTATGGGCTATGTAAGAAGCTGTTGAAGTTCAAAATCTGATCGGTTTTGTGTGTGTGTGTGTGTGATTTTCCTGTAAACGTGTGTTTGCAAAGTCTCTTCCCACGTCTGCTGGTGAGGGCATCTAAGCACGTGACTTTGTGGCTGGTTTCCCTCTCCTAAGTGGAATAAATTTCTTGAAGTGTTTGATTTGATCATGATAAATTTTCATACCAACTTTGACAATAAAACTAGGTAAGGTTCATAAAAGAAGTTTTAAGTGCAATTTGTTTTGGTATTCACAAAGTAGGTATGAACTTTCGTATACTTAAGGGTTCATTAAGCCTAAATATACGTTCCTGACGACTTCTATACAGTAATGAGAAGGCTTTTTAAAGACCGATCCAATGACTTGCTTTGATGTCCTTAAATCAAAGATGATGTTTGTCTTCCTTGTGTGCCTGTCTGATGATTCGAATGTAGAGGTTTCCCTAACCACCTGGGAATATGCTCTATCACCCTCGGTTTCATAGTTCACCTGCTCCCAAAGTATATATTCACCACATATACATATAAACTGGTAAAACAAAAGAATGTGGTGTACTCAACTATGTAATGAAGGGGTTTATATTGGAACGTATCTTTTGATTGGTTACATAACACGTTCTCTAAGCAGCTGAGTTGATCCTTCATCTTAACTTAGTACGTTTTGACTTTCTTCTATACGACAAAATGCTGCGTTGAATAGTTTTTGCCTCAACTGATGAATTTCGAAATATGTGCATATTACTAAAATATCATAAACCTATCT
This sequence comes from Heterobilharzia americana, assembly GCA_944470555.2. NCBI lineage: Eukaryota > Metazoa > Platyhelminthes > Trematoda > Strigeidida > Schistosomatidae > Heterobilharzia > Heterobilharzia americana. The sequence goes on along the minus strand of OX104132.1, from coordinate 28,061,309 downwards.
TCTGTACACAGAGGCTTTACTGATTAAATTCATAGCCAGAATGTCTGCTTGTGACACATAGACATAAGTTCAACATGCTGAGAATTTTCACATTCCAGGGCAAAGTTAACCCTACCAATGCATAGTAGCATTAACTCCACCAGATATGTCGGAGAAATGAGGAATGTAGGATTATCTAAGAATATATATTATCATAAAGGATATTGGCAGTTTTAATTAAAGGTATATTGGCAGATACAGAGTTTACATTCGGAGAATATATTGTATTATCCATGATATTGATGTCACTTAGTTGGTCAATAAAGTTAAAAGTGTCGGCGATAACCTACAGGATAGGTTTCTTATCGTAATTAAAACTTAAACTGGCCGTTTAGCCAGTTTTGTGCACGGAAGCGAATCAGAGAGTAATGAGTGTGATTTAACATTTGCTTTGTGTATCTAGAGTAAATCACATAAACCTGAATCTTCGCATCCTACAAGTTTTAGGGTATTACATTCCTCTTTACAGACTGTACTAGATCCTTTATCAGGTTTTAGAATGAAAATGTCTGTAACGTAGTCCTTTAAATTCATTGAGACATTTTGACGTCAGGATAGTTCTCAGTTTGAAACCAGAGCTATTGGATTAATGAACAATTTCAATAAATTTAACTTTCAACCAGCTACAATTATCAGAAGGTGAAACAAATGAACTCAGTTGGTCATAATAATCTAATCATCACCCAGTATAATAATATTTAACTTAAGCATAAGTCACGCATTTGAACGTTTTGCTATGAAGGACACAAAAGTGAATTACAAAAGATATAACTTTTCTTTCGATAACAGACAGCTGAATAAATGAAAGATTTTTTGTATATTTATCTGAAGTGATCTTAAATAGGACTTATGGTTATCATTCAAATGAGACTTGGATAATTTATGCATCAAATTCTCTACTGTTCATTTTTAGTGAGAGAATTGCTAACTCAAATGAATTTAGATTCACACATGAGTTAGATTACTGAGAATACAAATTATGCATGTGTATGAAGTCCCATTAATTCGTTCAACTTTTCACTGGAATTATCCACATATAATTTAAAAGGAACCAATGATTTATACAATTATCTGAAAAATATGTGATTTGTAACATAAAATTTTAAAATTTCCATTTTCACCTTGTGAAATATGCCTTAAAACCTTAGGATGACTAGTTCGTCTGACCTTGCAATAGTCTGTGACAGTAGTTTTTACTCCAAGAATTTAAAACAGTTAGTTCCTTCGATGAACTAAACCAAGAAGCAAAGAAGCAACTACAACAAAAAAATGTCTCCAGATTGACCACCTTCATTAGAATTCAAGTATAATTTTTTCTGTTCTGTGTCTCGATACCTTTTTATTTTATTTTATTTTTCAGAGATTAACAGGGATTTTATTTTTCCGGTATCATTCATCGGAGATTGATATCAGTTGGACAACCGTTGAAAATCTGGGAGCATTACTGTAAAGTGCCCTCTATTGACATCCATGGAGATGGATATACTAAAATGGTAGTGAGAAACCATGACCTGTAATATCAACCAATCGAAAACGAAGCGGATACCAACTGAAGACCTTGATGTATAGTCGTACTACATCCCCAAATGACAATATTAGCAATTCATTAGTTCACGCCTGATATCTGTGTTCAGAAGAAACAAGTAGACTTACCAATTTAGTCTTACCCTCGACTTCCTCCACTTCATCTTGTCATTTTTATCGCTAGTAATTACTCCGTTATCTCCATCTTGACGATTCCTCATTTTCTTCTTTATCTTCTTGTCAGCTGTCAAGTAGACATGTAAATATGAAATTTCATTTCCGGAGCCAATTCAAACCTTGTTAAGTATTTTGCTTTTAGTCACCATTACTTTCATCTTGTTTATTATAGTGTAGTCATTCCCACGTATACGCTTTTTTTGAAGCAAAGTAACTATTTGTTTAAAGCCATTAACTGAGATATGATTTTGTTACTTGATAATGCTATTAGGCGATCCACAACTTTTACGGCAGTAAATTTGACTTTGAACGGAATAAATGACATCTGTCTATGTGTATGAATGTTGGTTGGGGTGTAGTTTAGCATTTCTTCAGATAAACTACAAATAATATTAATGCGTTCAACAAATGTTGGTGTGATAAAATAATCGATCAGTAGCTAAGGCATTCCCAGCTGCCTAGTTTAAATGTTGGACGCTTTCTAACATCCTGATAGGAAGCTTATAGTATCTGTGCCTTACTACATACGTTAGGATAGAATAGGCATTTAAATTTTGCCGCATATAAAAAATGTGAAGTTTTTTATGTGATATAATATTAAAAGTCAGTTAGATTCAATAAAAATGTCAAAAAATTCAGACTTATGCGGCTCATAAATCAAATGACATACAGCAATAATGTACGTGGTGATTTTCATCTAGTACCGATCAGTTAGCAGGGAATGCGTTGAATCCACAGCTGACCTTGAGATGTCAAAATCATTTGATTGGTGGATTACAAAATTATTATTATCATACTGATTAGGAAATAAGACACACAACAACCGAAAAATGCTTAGTTTCATGAAAAATAATTTATTGACAATAAATTATAAGAAACAAATAATTTATATTCTCTCTAAATGGATAATTTTGACAGACATAATGAGAATTTAATTTAGATGAGCTTCCTTGTACAGTCTGGTAAATTGTGATATAATTTCACTTGGTAAAAACAACAAGCTTACATTTTTTTGAACTAATAGGTGACCGAATGTCGATTATTATCTCGTTATCTAGTCAACAGATCTAAACAACTCTTATCAAAAAGGGTTTGGGAGTGCAGTCATTCTGTTAATTGACTTGACATTGCAGTACGTTGTCTGTTATGCTGGATGGTATGATGTGATCGACATATTGTCATCTTTAACTAAGACTTTGTGTCTAAAAGCATTTATAGACAAACTGTCTGTTACCTTATTAATGATCTCCTGGCGAATAGAAGCTGCATACGCATTGGTCACCAGTGGGCATACCATGTAGATGTCTTATCCCTAAAGCTGAGTGTTTATTGCAGTCTATCAAACAAGTTTTCAAAACAGTCCCACAGCTAAGTAATGCAATACTGTGGTATACTATATTTTTATCCTGGATGTTCGGAGGGAATCGGTACGAAATCCTAGACATACGTTTCATGCTTCTTGTCACCCATTATAATGGCGTATCTGTAGTCATAATGAGACAGATATTTTCAAGCTGATTCGAACTTTTATCACTCATTGCTAAAGTCAAAGACTTTACTAGAGAGCCACTCAGACCACTACTTTGTGCAGGACAGGATCAGGAACAATCAGGAATATCGTCACCTAACACCCTCAGATAGGTTGTGTTCATATACGACTGAATAAAATTCACAAATACAGTCAATAGTATTCAGCCAGCAGTGAGAACAGAAAAATATGATGATGGTCGCTAACGGATGATCGATTTTCTGACTTCATCCGGTAATGTAGGAGAATTACTACAAACTTACTTTGAATTTAATACGGGGTAATGAAGACAGGAATGTTTCCATTCATCCAGGTAAAGAATACACGTAATTGATAGTTAGTAATAAAGAGAAGACAACAAAGGCTGCAAAGAACTTCAGTAATGTACTACTATGAGTAGAAGATTGTTTTTAGACAAGTTAAACAGCATTTCAATGGAAGGAGGGATCACTTTCGATAATGTTACACAAAGTCTGAAGGGTTCTACATGCATTGAACATAGAATGGTTGTGAGATACCATCAAAGATTGCCTTCGAGTAAAGTATATTTGTTCACGCACACTGTTCTGTTTCTGTTGGGTGATAATGAATGAATATGAAGGCAAATTCAAATCGTAACAGGGTAGAAACCAGTGGTGTCATAACTACAACCCAAGTGTTCAACGGACTGAAACATAACAGTCAGCTACTAACCATGTATCATTTTCACTCCAGCCATTGACAACTCCACTAGGTTTTTTTATTTTCATTCAGTGACTAATTTTCTGGCTTCATTATGCGAACTCAGCAGAAATTTTGACAAACATTTATTGAATGTACTTTGTCCATCAAGTGATTAAGGCAAGGAAAGGCAGATCAGAAAAGAAAATTATGTTTCTCGACAACGTCATTTTCAAAGCCTTTACAATTGCATGCATGCGTATATATATATATATATATATATATATATATATATATATAACAGTATATTACAGAATAATGGTGTTTTGATGTATCACCAATATATTACTTAACTCGGCTTTTGTTCATCGAAAGAGATTACGCATTAATGAAGAAGAGAGTGATAGATAGGGAATATGAGAAGATGAAAGTTTTTCATAGGTTTGGTTCAACTAAAAAGTGCTAAGAAAGTACAAGAGCTAAAGAGAAATCATAAGCAAGCTAATAATGTAGAATTAATTAATCCTTATCAGTCGAAACAACAAAGCTTAATGACGGCCATGTCAGATCTAGGTTGAATTGATGAATCCGCAGTGCTTCCACCCTGCACAAGTTGTTAAATTGTACTTCTTTCTCATTATTTGCTTTGGATTTGTAGATAATCTCAAGGTTAGCCTATAGTGAAACCACACGACTAGAATTTACTAGGGGTCACCAGTTACTCTAGTGATAAATTTGCATTTTCCTCCATCTAGAAGGCTTGAAAGTGTTCTCGAACTGATATCAGTTCATGATGAACACTACCTTCAAATAAATAAATCCCCACAGTCCTCACATTGAAATTCTAGTAATTATCAAGTAGACTGAAGAACTTACGCTAAGGATGCGATATTACTACATATGGATTTTACTGATGTCGTGTTAAAATAGGCGATAAGCAGACGGATTAACATGTAATGTCACTTATTTAAATGAGATTTTAGCCATTTACTTCACTGAAGTGTTGGTTTGTGGACTAGATTGTGTTTCATTTTAGCGTTTCTTATACGACCTGTATGATATTAGAGGATGGGTTACCATTATTCGGTATATTCAGTCCTAACCGCACTGAAAACGCAGCGAAAGTGGGTGTGGCGTAATGGTCAACACTTAATCTTAAACGTTGCTGATAGTAAACTTCAAACGAGTGAACCCGATTACCTTACCGGTTCACTTAAGCATGAATCCTCAGAATTTAGTTCGCCCCACCCTCTTCCAATGTTTAACGCCTTTAATATTATCAACATTATTTACTTGGGATTTTTGTTACTGATTATTTCTTTTAATTTCTTGTAGCTTAACCAAAGCAGAAGACCAACAGTATAAAACGACTAGTTCAAACAGTTCTCGTCTGTCTACTCCTTCATGCATATGTAATACTCCATACATATGTTCACCAACCAGGTTGTGGTGGTGAAAATGCTACAGGCTATTTGAAAACACTAAACAGAAAAGTGATGCTGATAAATTATAAAATACGTTTTCCAATTGCCCAATACTGGCAATGAGACTGAAATATCAACTGCCTGAACTGACCACTTCCTGGTTTGTTTATCTTTTCAAGTGTCCTTGTGGAGCCAGTTATGACGTTCACTGCTCCGGAAATTTTAGTTTCCTCGCTCACGAACATCTCCTGGCGTAGTTAAGCGAAAGTATGATAAAGACCAATAATAGCTTTATTTTAGTATACTTCGTTCACAAGAGTACGTCATTTTCCACTATTTGTTGGTTTCCTATCAACTTGCTTAAAGTCATTCAGCTCGAAATGCTTAAAACTACAAAAGCTGTGATAATCCGCATCAAAAGCCATAAAAAGCAGGTGTTACTGCTACAACAACCCTGACCCTGTTCAAGATTCCCATATGCCTTAGAATTCTATCACATGTAACGTAATTTTCAACATTCCAGATATCTCCTATTCTCCATAATCTGAAATAATTTAACCACATTCTTTTGACTTATTTTGTTCCTTAAAATAAATAACGTTTCGCTATTGCATCTAGCTTCCACCTTCCCTTCCTATTGTTTTATTAAAGGGTCACCTTATAGGTTAGAATTCGTCATGAACTGTCATCAGTTGAGGGAACAGTGGAGACCTGGGAGCACTAAGCAGCTGTTTCGTCCCAGTAAGAGACTCCTCAGCAGTGTACAACTATGACCATGTCAGGGGGTTGAACTTAGAACCTTCAGTTTTCGTGGCCAGCACGTTACCGTTGAGCCACTGGGTCGGAGTCTAATGGTTCATATCACCTTACCGTATTACATGTGCCATATAATCAATCGTTTATGTAATAGATTATTTTGAACTGAATTCCAGTAATAATTTATTTTGATATTAACTTTCATGCAAGAATTTCCTGAAGTGACTTGGACAGGGTTATGGGATTATTAACTGACTGTTAAATAAAACCTCGATACTGTTGACGAAAATTACACAATATGTACATGATGAAAAAGTTATTATTTGTTCCTTCGAATGGCTTTGATAAAAATCTGCCTTGCAGTTATTCAGAGATTTTGCTGTAAGGTCTTTACATACATTGACTTAAGATCGTTAAAGCAGTTCTACCTGTCATCTTTACCACAACAACTGTAATTACATTTAACTGCACATTGAATTTGGCTTGATCAATTATTTCTTCTTGTTATTCATCATTCACAAGTACTATCATTTCCTGCAGTAACATATGTAACGTATCTGACCTCTTTTCATATACATTAAACGAAAAGAATTTCGGCCATTTCCCTCAAACTTGTGGCATCGATTCACAAGATCCACTTCAATGAATAACATGACTCTCAATATCTGAAGTTCACACAGCTGATTCATCAAAAAAATCATTTCAAACCATTTTTTGGTGGAAATGCATGATAAACAGTTTCCTTTACGAGATTTACAGTCATAACTCGGTAAACTACACTTATGAAATACAAAACTATGATATGTAACAGTTCATAAGTCTCCAGCACACTATTTTTTCTAAATTAAATCGAATGTCTAACAGTTGTTCCTAGACAGTAAAGGATATATGAAATTAAATGCGTGTCTACAGATAGGATTAATTATGAGCATGATAAAGCTATGTTTGATAAAAATTTGTTGGTCTGATTCCTATGCCTTCACTTGCTTCAGAGAACTTTACAACAACCACGTAAATATTTTCTAGTTTAAACCATTCAATAAATGAAGATGGAAAATTACTTAAATACACAGTTTTTTATTCAGCGGTTGCTTCTTCGTATGTTAAAATGATATAAATATATGATTAGTGCCAGATTGAGATCAATAAATCTCCACTAATCTCCATAGTAAATTACTTCCTAGTGCTTGTAACCACTAGCTTGGAGACAAGACTTCTGGAAGTCATGATTAGTGGGGCAAATGGAGTCGGACGTGAGGATGGGTACTTAGCGATAGCGTTGGATACAGGTCATGCTACATGGCGAATTGGCGAAAGTAAGTAAATAGGGACCAAATGGATCCCGACCCAGTGGCTCAATGGCAACATGCTGGTAGTAGAACATGAATGACCTGAGCTCAATCCCTGGCAGGGTCATGGGTGCACACTAATGAGGTGGAAACAGTTTTCCAGTGCTCCCAGGTTTTAGATGGTTCTCCCAAGTAATCTAAATCCATGAGGAATACCAACTTGGAATACACAAAATCCCTGCGAAACAAAAAAACTAAATTACTTGATTCTGCTTCAAATACATGTTTTCAGAAAAAGCTGAAGCCATTATCTTCATCTCATGAAACTTATCCATTTTTTTGCTACTCTTTTTTTGTACTCACAAAATGTACACATAATAGACATTCTTCGGCATATTCTGTTTACTGTCTGTTACCCAGTCTCATTAATCTTGGCTTTATCTGTAGTACTAAAAACATAAAGAAAATCAACTTGAATAATTAAACATACCGAAATCAGACGCTTTCTCTGTGATTATTCTTCGCCTCTTCTACCTGCCAACCTAACATCCTCGTTACCTACATATCTTATTCAATCAAACTTCTCTGATTACGAAAAAAGCACGGCAAGTAATAAAGGCTTCTTTTTGAAAAAAAAGGTTTTTATCTGAACATATTTATTTAGTATTCCTTGAATACTTTCTAACTTAATGAAAAAAGTATTTATAAATGCAAAGGAACCAGACAAATTACTAAGCATAAAAAAACTTCACTAATAAACAATAATTGCATAAATAACTTTAACATGCAATGAAGGTATAAAGTTTTTTATAAAGATTTATAAATCATAAAATGTTTGGGAAGGAAGCATACAAGATGGAAAGATGGTTCAGTAAATCTGAAACATTCAACCATATTCTGAATGAAAGCTTTAATTACTAGCCTATTGCAAATATTGTTCGTAGTCGATAGAGTCCAATAACTGGAATAATACTAGTCTAATCTGTCTATCTTTTTGAGAAACAACACCTAAATATATGTCACAAATTACAAATAATTGGCGGTTAGGCTTGGACAATGGTTGAGCTATATTTAACGAACTAACATAAGTTGGAGGAAAAACATAGATCACTGGGTTCTAACTCGGTAACAGTGAGAATGTACCAGATGTGGGAACTAACCGTTTTAAGAAATTTAATAACTAGGCGACCTGTTTGAACTTTAGGTTATCTCATTATACAACGGAATACAATGCAACAAATTTTTCCTTATTACACTGTTTTAAGCATTAAATTATTTTATGAAATCGTGTTTGATACTGCCAGGTATTTCAAACATCGTTACTACCTATTGTTCTACCAGTTGACTGCCAAATTAAGAAAAATCACCATAGTGTATACCAGCTGGTTGTCAATCGTTTCACTATTCCGGAAATTACAGAACTTATCTATCAAATTAACAACAATAAATAATCTTTGACCAATGGTTAAGCCAAAAATATAAATATACTTCATCATTACTTATTATTATTTATTTGTTCTTTGGGTTCCTAGTGCAACATTGAGCTTCAGTAGCACGTCACTATTTCACTCGATTCACTACTGTCTCTTCAACCTGGCCCCACAACTGCCAACAAGCTTTCATTTCTTCCTCAGACGATATCCCCCATGTCAACCCTATCTCAGAAGTCCCACTAGTCGTTTTCCATGCAGTTTCCATTCGACGGACTGGACTGAACTGAACTGGCCTGGCCTGGCCTGACGCGTAATGTCCCCAAATCGTCTCTCCAATCGTTTGTCCAGTCCAATTCATCTCCACATTCTTCTGCATATTTGTTCGGCGATGTGTTCTTGGTTGGTTCGTTACCAGCCAGCCAGCCAGCCAGCCAGCCAGCCAGCCAGTTGCATATTCTCGTTATTCTGCACATCTATCTCATCTTCAGTGTCACTATCCAGTGACCGTAGGCAACACCCGTTGATGATGTATGTCTGTAGTTTGTTGGAAATGCTTTTTGCAACGCACCGCCACGCCTCTCAACCATCACATAGAAGCACTGACTTACTCGACTTAATTAGTTTTCAGAATGCGGATCTTGTTGACGCAAGCTTTATGCTGAGTGCAGTGCAGTGCAGTGGAGTGGAGTACAGTAGATCTTCACACTGATTTCACATTGATGAAGGTATGTCTCATTGTCTTTCCGATCCTGGTTGGCTTTGACATCTTCAACTGTGCCTATGCCGCCTGTCATTGAAACGATGCTGCCTGCCTCGGCAGGTGGGTAGGTAGGTAGGAAGGTAGGTAGGTAGGTAGGTAGGAAGGCAGGTAGGTAGGTAGGTAGGTAGGTAGGTAGGTAAGTAGGTAGGTAGGTAGGTAGTAGGTAGGTAGGTAGGTAGGTAGGTAGGTAGGTAGGTAGTAGTAGGTAGGTAGGTAAGGTAGGTAGGTAGGTAGGTAGGTAGGTAGGTAGGTAGGTAGGTAGGTAGGTAGGTAGGTAGGTAGGTAGGTAGGTAGGTAGGTAGGTAGGTAGGTAGGTAGGTAGGTAGGTAGGTAGGTAGGTAGGTAGGTAGGTAGGTAGGTAGGTAGGTAGGTAGGTAGGTAGGTGAAAGAGACAACTTTGTTTAGATTTTGCCCGTTGATAGTGATTGGTGCTTGTTGTCGCTTTTGATTTTTGGTTGCGTATCTCCATCTTCTAAGTCTTCTCTAAGTTCACTTGAAGTCCCGTCTTTCTTCGCTACCTCTTCAGCTTACTTGTTAGCTTTCGCCTGTCAATCATCGAGTCTGTGTGACAGGACGTTAGACATAAATCATCATTGTTGGAGAAATCCAAATCTTCTAGGGTCTTCTCATTGGTCAAACAACGTATACTCATCTTCTCACAGATACTCACAGTTGGCTTTTGCATGATCTAGTCCAGTCCAGTCAACTTCAGTTTAGTTCAGTTCACTTCAGTACAGTACAGTTCAGCACAGTCAACCACGATCAAGAAGATGATTGGTGATGGTAGTAGGCGACAGTCTTGTCTCACTCCTCTCCAAACTTCAAACGCGTCACTCAGCTTTCCATTATGTTGTGAACCACTTGGCATGTGGCGTCCTCATATAGCTGCTGTTGATTGAGGTTGGTAGTGGTTTGTGGCACTAAAGTCATAGTGTTGGAACAACTGCCTGTCAAATTACTTCTCGATCGACGCTGGCATTCTGAAAATCGATGAAGTTGAGGTAGAATTGAGTTGACTGTCATTCTACACTCTGTTCTATGACGACGCGTCGCGTTGCAATTTGATCTGCACATGATTCGTTCTTCTCCAATCCAGCCAGCCAGCCAGCCTGTTCAGGTCGTAATTTTGAATGCACTGCATTGTTGAGTCTCTCCAGGATGGTGCAGCTCAATATTTTGCCTGCTTGGTGTGCACAGGAATCGAGCATGATACCACGCCAGCTCTTCTCCTTGCAAACACTAAGGTCTCTCTTCTTTGGCAGTTTGACAAGGTAGCCCTTCCTCCAATCGATAGGCACCTTCATCTCCTTCCTTCCAAACCTTCTGAAATAGTGGTGTGGTGTGAGCATGTCCACTGATGTCTCTCAGTCTGTTTTCATTGCTGCTGGAGGAATTCCATGTGGTCTTGCTGTTTTCTCGGCTTTCAGTCAGTTTATGGTGTTCACAACTTCACTCCTGCTTTTGTCGGAGAGCTTGTTGTGTTTACTGGTCATTCTGTGGCTGGTCTGTTGGTAGTATTTGTGGACGAGTCGCAGTTATTGGTGGTCGATTCAAGAGTTTTTTGAAGTGGTCAGCCCATCATTTCTTTTGTTTCTCCTTTTCCGTGATAACTAAGGTTCCTTCATCATCTTTTATTGGTTTCCTCTGTGTTGATCTCTTCCCTCCCAGATATTAACCTGTCTTTTTGATATTGTGTAGTCAGTTCTCTGTCTGTCCTACCCGCAGCCTGTTCTGCTTCACTTGCAAGTGTGTCGTAGAAGTGTCTTTTGTCTTTGTGCTCACTGTTCTTCGCTTCTTTGTCCAGTGTAGTGTTTGATGTGTTGTGTTCAGTTCCTCTTTTCGTTGTTCATCCCTGTACTTCACTCGACTGGTTCATCTTCTGCTTCATCATCATCCTCTCCCTCCTCTATCAGCTTTCATGTGTCCGTCGAGATCCATTCCTTGACTTGTCTTGTTTCTCCTTCATTCAACCTGTCCACGTTTTTTTACAAATAATGAAAGCATAAGCAATATGTCAACAGTGAAATGGAAAGTTTCCAAAAACTGGTTAACTGGACGATTCTGTGACTTATACAAAGAAGTGTCTGTTTTATGGGAAGAAGCAGTGAGCCGATTGCAACTGTATTCACCAGTCTGTTTCATTTGTCGTTAAATTTAAGGCTAACATCACAGTATATTTAGGCCCTAATTGTTTAGGGACGTGTAACGGAATTTCAACACACAGAAATTCTTCTTTCATCTTGATGTTATCCCACTGGCTGATGTTGTTCCATTGAAAGCCACTGTCAATCATTATTATCAAACTGAAACAACGGGGACTATTGATGCATCGGTGTACGAGCCCTCATAACCAATAAAGATAGATCAATTTGGTTGAATAAACTCTGTAAAATTGCAGTCAGCAACAGTTTTCTTCATCTGTATACATATAAAAATGACAGTCTTTACATATAAAACTGAACACTGTCATCTACCTGCATGTTTAACGACAAAAATTCTCTGATAAACTGACACTAACTACCCGTTCTTATTGTTGTCATGTATTCGGTACTTATACCTAAACAATCTTCAGATATAACTGTAGAATTTCAAGAGGAAGTTCCCTTACTTCATAAAATTGTCTTATGATTGATTTCTCCAACTGTCAGTAGACTTACACCAAAAACCAAACAACAGAGAAAGTCAAAACGTTGGTTGTTTAGTCGAAAGAACCTTCCTACTATGAATAAAAGTTGCCTAATATTGTGAATTACAGAATTAGTCAGAGAGTCTAGTGAAAAACTGCTACAGGCTTACTTAAGGTTAAGTTGCTGAATGCCCGAAACTTTAGCCAATCAATACCAAATGGCGAACAACATTTTAAGCATAGGATTTGAGTATTTCTTTAGAAATAAATTTATGAGTGGAAAAAACACTGCCGACCACTCAGTTACTGTTTTGAAATGATGTAAACTATTCGCCATGGATGCAACTAATTTCATCTGGTTAACATATGTATGAAACGGAAGCACATGGAGCATTAGGAGTAGAATATGTGATATAGTTGAACCTGCTAGACCTCAACATTTTTGCATATAAAACTGCTAAATTTGTTCAGATTGACAAGAATCATAGAAACGAGAAAAACCTTTTTTGTTCTGCAAGTCGCTTCATTCTTACTCTGATGCCTAGATATTATACATGGTATGGATATTACTACTACTACTACTACTACTGAAATACTTGAGTAGTTCAAAACCACTCATCATGATGTGTGAATTTCGCTAGCCAGCCAGCTAGATCCAAATGATCTAAACACCGGAGAGCTGTTTCGTCCGTTTGGGGTCAGGCCAGATGATCAACTGTGTTCTCGGATAGATTCAGATCATATGGCCGAATTAGTTTAGATCTCTTGACTTGCATAGGCCGATATACTTACTTGAAATGAGATGGTCAATTTGCAAATGATTTTCAAATTGTACTGTCCATGTTGACATTTCTTATTGCTGAATAGTTTTTCCGCTGTACATCTGTGATGTTATAGCATGCTTGCTATATAATAGAAATCCGCTATTAAAATTTGTAGATGTATACATGTAGATATCTTAATTCTAATATGGAAATATTATTTACCATCATATATTGACAACAGCGAAAAATTTACTGCCTCTCCATTCGATAACACTTTTATAATCTAAAGCTTGAAGAAGTCCAAAAACAAGAAACAGAAATCTAGCTACAGAAGGTATCTTAACGTTAGATAAAACTATACGACTCTAAGCTTGTAGTGTGTTTTTTCACTCAACTGAAATAACCTTCAAAATCATTAGTTATACTGTCAACATAGCAAAAGTCATTCTGATAACAGAGAAATGCGCTTACCATCTTATATAATGAATAGGTTGTGTTTTAATGGATCTCTTAAAGAATAGTTGATTGAAAATAAAATCTGCCGGGAATTCTTTTCTTGGAAATCATTATTTTGACTCATTTTGCACAACAGATGCATTTACTTAAGTGCTCTAGTGGTTCCCTGAGTTTCTCCACATTCCCAAATTTTTACTCCAATGATTAGTTCTGGTTAAACGTTGACATCCTAATGCACAGGAAAGCAACCACTGCCAAGAATTTACTATCTACCTAATAACTTCTTTTTATCTTCAGTTGATTATTCGCAATCTGATACATATTTGAAAGTTTTATTGTTTCAAACATATTCCCTGCCTATTATAGATGAGTTTACTGCTTCAATTTTCTGATCTTGGATTATTACTGGATATTTAGCAAGTGGTCTATTGACCAGGAGTTCCTTCTTGTTGAGTGCATTTAATCATATGAGCTAAAAATATAAAATTTTGGAACATAGTATTCTGGTTGACTTGCTTATATAGTGTTCACTAACCCATACATAAGTAATCTTCATGCACACATATTCATGTAAGTCGAAACTTCAGCAACTGCCTGTTTTGACTCAAATACCGTAATCCATAATGAATTTTTGTATTGTAGTGGCACCCTTTTTTCGCCTAATCTGTAACATCAATTAACTCAGTGCCCAGTGATCTGTATTCAGTTTGTGTAAGAGAATCGGTCTATTCAAAGCTACAGTAAACCAATGTGAGTCAAAATTTCTTACTCACTGTCTTCATTTACCAAATGCCGCATACTTTGAAATGGTGGGCATTGTTTTATCGTTTATGGAACTTAAATCAGGAATGAAGTTTGCATTCATCATGGATTGGCATCAGATGGGGGGACAGGACATCTGTTTTGTCTGATTATGCAACTCCTTAGAAGTGTATACTTGTGACTCAGTCAGGATAGATGACTAAATAATAATGCTTTGGCCATCAGAATTTCACTTTCTGATTTATATTATACATACCAATGAAGATAGGCGTTATCAGTTACTTATGAGATAAGAAAAGACCATACTTGTAATATCCACCTATGAATACAATTATTTTATACCGAAAAACATAGTGTTTCGGATATTTCAGTATCCATTACACTCTTTTTTCAGAATGAATAAACTATTCACTGAATATTTGTACTATTTATTTATATTATTACTTGCTCCCTTACTGGTAGGTTACCTGAAAAAAGAATTTTACTCCGAAATTCAGTGTTTTCGCGGTAATAATTTTAATAGATGAACAGATACAGTAGAAGTCACTTCCATAGTGTAAAGTTATCGACGTATTCATGTTTAAAGACAGAAAGATAGTTCACTGAAATTTGTATCCATTTCAAAGGCTTTGCAATCTGCAAAATGTTAGATAGTCGTCGTATATTATATACTAGATCCTTTCAGTCAGGAGAAAATTTGTAAAATCCTTTTGAAGAATATTTTCATCTTCTGATTTTGTTAACAGTCGAACCGGTTGACATTTGTATGAGGAATTAGATTCTATGCTGCATTTTATTAGTGTACATAGTCACTTGTTATCAGCATCTGACGTCACATAATCCACTCCTGAGTGAATTCTGTTGTCTCAGGTAGAAAAATTCAGTAGATAGCTAGTTGATCCTCAAAAGAGAGTGAAATGGATACTGAAATATGCAAAACACTATGACTCTCGGTACTAAATTAATCGTATTCAAGGTTGGATATTGCAAATCTGGTTACTTAGTTTCTAATATGAAGTAAATGACAGCATATACTAATTAGATTGATGTGTTAATGTCTTCGAAAAGGATAAAGGAAGCGACGATATATAAAATCAACATAAGTTTGATACTGGCAACATAAGAAAGGGTTTTTAGTTACACTGAGAAATGTCCAAGGATGAAAAGTGAAAACTAGTGATAAATATGTGAATGATGAGTTTATGTGTATCTACGCATTCACTTGCTTCTGTGCAACTGAGTATGCTTTACGTTGTAAGCAGGCCTTACGAAAACCCTAGCCGAAACTATACGTTTAGAAGCGTTTTGTGAAACCCTTTTATCTCTCTTGGCCTTAATGATTCATTTTGGTTGCTTTTTCAATCTCATTTCACTTGAAATTGCTTATCTCGGATTAACTATCATCATTTAACACCTCACCAACTGCATTTGACCCTTATGTCGTCAGCTGAAATTATTTCGTTCCTATTTCAGTAACACATTTTCCATTTCTCCCATATGGACAAATCCCACCGCCAACCAAAGTCGTATCACGTGTATGTTCACTGAGCTACTTTTTAGTGAATTTATCTGACATTCTACCGATCATACAGCTTGATAATGAAGTCATTGAAGTTTTGTTCTTTCTAATCATGAAAAGTAGGTTAATTTTACTACTTTTGTCTTCAAATATAAACAGTCCCTCAGCTCGCTGAAAGAATACTGAACTTGGATATTAGTAGGTCAACTCATGAGCTTTCAATTCATATCAGTCTCGAATTTCATTTTGATCTAGAATCATATAAACATTCATGTGTCAAACTGTTAACTAGACCTGGAAATAAAAAGAAGCGTACTTAGGAGGTAACCTAGATTTTACAGTTTTGATGAAAACCGATCTTGCCAACTGAAACTACTTGTTAGTGTTTGTTTAAATAAACTTTACAAGTACACAATGCATACTTACTTTCTGACAGATAGAAACCTAATTTCAGTCCTCCTACGACGACTGAGTTTGAAAAGTGTGAGTTTTTCATGTCATACGTCTTATATCTGTCCAAATAATAATATTAACCGTTTTATCATAAGCAATGTGTCTGATACAGCATGGTATTCTCAGCATTAAATATTTCAACATATTCACTGTCTGCACAATATTTTCAAATAAAATAATCTTTCCATCTGAAAGATGTTAAAATAATGACAATATTAAAGACAATAATGTTAAACCTGTAGCTGGTGCTAGATTAACACCTTTTCTAGAGTGGTGAATGAATAAACAATGGAGTGTAGGTTCGATGGTGCTTCATATAGCTTGTAAAAAATCTGCATTTCAAGTAAAGTATCCTGTGAATATTAATATGATGTCATTTTGTTCATTTAAAAGCTTATTTCAATCCGGTAGGTTGTTTTTTTCTCTATTTTGCTGCTAACTTAAATAACGGCTGGTTGAAAACAAATTAAAAATGTATAAGAATAAAATATACATTTATATAGGTATATTGAAAAGATTTTTGATGAACGAATAGAGCACAATTTAATGAGATATATTTGTGGAAAGTTTTTGATAGTCCAAGATTTAAGCAGACCTCCTTGAAAATGAAACATTCTGAAAAACATCTCGAATAATAAAGGGAGTGCAAATTCGCCATCTGCAACATACAGTACATTAAATACGGTGACCATTTAGGGAGCGTGTAGGGCAGACTATTTGCAAGCATACAACAGGAAAGGCTTCAAGGAAGTATATGGCAACTAAAGCTGCTTGTAAAAGCGCTGTAGCAGCTGATAGTGTGAAGAAGCTTCACTGTTATCGATCAAGAACTATAGATCATCATAATATCCACCACTACTCAAAATCAACTAAGCTGTGTGTTTTTTAATTATCCCTCTCACACTTTGGTCCAAGAAATACCTCAAGGCTTCAAGACCAAACTGGTGTACTAAAGCTCAACAGTTTCTGCTTCACAAGAAGCTTTAATAGAAAAAATCAAGGAAGATAAATTGCAACTGAAGCTTGCAAAGTTAGCAAGAAACTACTAATGTAGAACTGAATGATTGTTTGTAGTAAAATTCTGGGAAATTCTTTTCATTGTAACAAGAATTAAATGTATATGCAAAAAAAATAAATTTTCTTCAATAGTCGTACAAAAAATATGGAATACATTGGGTTACTTAAAATAATTTTTGAGAGCATTCAGTTCAACTTTATATTAAAAAAAACACCAATCCTAAGGACATTTGCGCCAGTGATGAAATGTACACCAAAATGATTCTTTACTCAGTTAAGTCAATAGAAGTTATTTGGGGAACTAAGCAAAGGCGTGAACTACAATTATATGAAGAATGCAATGCAGAAAAATAGACCCTATAAATAAAGTCAGAACATATTAACTAAATACTGGACTTAATATCTAATGTAACGACTCATGATAAGCTAATAAATAAACGTCTTGGAAAAATGAATCATGAAATCATGAAGAAGCTAGATGATTGTGTTAAAAGAAGTTATATCAAGAAGTTAGATGACTAAAAATCAGAATCTTGATGAAACCTTCTTGACTGTATTGATAATAGGAAATAAATGAAATTGACATCTAACTGAGACCCACTGTTGCACTAATCAACTTTCCTACAGATAGCACGTTAAATAAAATACGTTTGAAATACATTAAAATATTCGACAAATAACTGAAAGCTTTTTGTCACTTCTTTTGCAAAGTTTATCGATAAAGATGGTTCGATAATTTATCTCATTACCACTGACTGGTACATTTCAATATAAACGAATGTGATCAAAAAGGTGATGTTACACTTTCCATTCATTGACAAGAATCTCATATGCTACACAGCAATAAAGATCTTCATATTTAATCGAAATGTTAAACATTCACCTTCTTACCTACTTTCAACTTTGTGAACAAATATGCAAACAAAACTGAAATAATTCTCCTATTTCAGGACTAATTGCTGAAACACTAATGAAATGACTTTTATCCAAAACACTGCTAATTATGTAGCCAAAGTTCTGGCTTCATCACCTGAATTGCAGTTGTGTAATTAAAGGTAAGAAAATATAAAGCTTCCTAGGAATGTCACTAGTGTATTTATAGATGCGTAGTCAATGAAAATACATAAATAAAGTTGCATAACACTATTCAGAGAGATGGAAACCCAGTGAAGGATAAAAGAACTGAATATGCAAGAAAAATTCAACAGTACAGCTGCGCGAAATAGACATTCAACCGATGAATTTTTCAACAATTATCTATATAAATAGAAGTGATCTCTTTTCCGTACATATCAAATATATTACAGAAGTAGCTGCTAATTTATAAAAGTGAACTGGGATGAAAATATCTCATAATCCTACATAGTCCCTTTAAAGCAATCCGCAGAACTTAGAGCACTCATTGGTGGGAAAAAAATAAATTCGTAGATACTCTAAGAAACCTACTACAAAGACTTCACCATTGATTTTGTTGGATAATTTTTCCTCCCTAATGTACAGGTAAGCACAACGAAAGAAAAGATCAAGAAATACTTCTATGATTATAATTCAAATGGATAGCACTATGTTGAACAAAAAATGGAGATGAATGTAGCGAATCAACCGTTCTGTGTTACTGAACTCAATAGAAACATGGAAACTTCATAAAGTTTATTTTCCTGTGAATATGGGGAGAAGAAGATCACTACTTAATTGATGCCAGATTTCTGTCAAAAAATACTTCTGTTGAGGTGATAGTTAAACTACTAGAATGTCCGTAATCCTCTCACAAATATGAACACATCCGAAAAAGTCACTAATTATTAACCGATATAGGTAACCATCCTTAGTTCATGGTACTGAGACTACGTGGTTAAATGATCAGGCGATATAGTGCAATACAGTTCACTAAGGCCTGAATATCTTTAAGGCAAATTCTCTGACTTTACTACTGATTGAAGCAGGTTAAAATCACCAGAGGAATAACACTCTTCACTCAATTTCTAGATATGCCTTGCTGATGTAAGCCAACAATTATGAAATCTACGTCTGTGCTCTCGTGACCATTAATATCTAAAAGCTAACATTATAATAACACATGCCCATCCAACCTGTGAATCTCCTTCGAAATATATAAATTGAAGTTGAAAGAAAACAATTATTAGCCTTGCAACACACCTCTTCATACATTATAAGAAATATGAAGAAAATTTATCTCATGTCTGTAAACCAGTTTAAAAGGAAGGGAGTCTGCGTTCGAGTAACATTTATTTGGCGACCAGTAAATAAAGTGGATAACTGATCAATAAACTAGTTAACATTTTAATGGCTTTAACTTCATTTTTATTCCTAACAAACTGTCGACGCCATTTTTATGATCATTCTTCTCTACTTTAAATAAAATGCTACATTTTCAGCCAGATTGTTGCAAGATGGCTGCTGAATAGCCTGTTTGAACAGATCTGTAACTATTTTTACATCTAAGAGATGATAGTCATTTGATGTGAAACATTGCCAGCTGATTTTCTTAGTGCTAAAATTTACCTCCGTGTTATACTATGGTGAAATGTACTTATAAAAACATGTATATATCAGTAGTGTACATAGTAGCGTCGGAAAATACATGAAGTAATTACAATCTATTGGTGAAGATTCTGAAGGGAAGGAGATAGAATACCAATTACAAATATACAGGGAAAGAAAACTGCAGAATCGGTTTCGGAACAAAATGAATCTTTTGTAAATGTGACTTTATCATAAGGTCTAATATTTTTATCGGTGTTCAAATTCAGTTATTTTGGCTGAAAAACACCAGTTCAGGAAAAAACTCATTTGGATCGTAACATCTTAAGCTATAAATATTCTCTACAGTTTTTATCAGTATTAACTATTATTTTCAAATGAATAATGTTTGCTGATCCAGTGCACTTCTCTTCAATACAGTGCTGCAACAAGCTATGAATTAGATCTCAGGTCTATATTCTTATGCACTTAGTGCAAATGATCTACATGTGTTTGCGCAAACAAGTGGATATTCACATGTAGTTCACAACTAACTAGTTTATCAAGCAGATGTGAAAAAATTTCTGTCATGGTGTATCTGATTTGCAGTCGGAATGACTTGCAAAGACACTTAACCCTTACAAGTCCACCTTTCACTCCATCGTTAATATATTTTACCTTCCCACATACCACATTTTTCTTATTAGACAACTGAAACTCTCAGTAAAACAGTTTTCTATTCAGCAGGAATCGGCAGTTTTGATTGGTAATTCAGTAGCAGGAAGAATTTCGATAATTGCCACAATCAGAAATTAACTTACAATTACAGTAATGTATACTGCAGTTATGAAACTGATACCATTGGATACTTTATGTCAAATTTACTACCTCATCACATATTTATTATCGAATGGACAAAACTGTATAAATGAATACGAAAGACGTTTTTTACAAACACCATCGTGAAAAGAGAAAATCTAGAAATACTATACGGCTTTAAACGCTAATACCGATTTCACATTCTTGTGGATCACATTTAACTACAAGGGTCCATTAAGCCAAGACTTTCTTTAGACCTTTGACACATTCCTGCAAAACATTAGATAAGCCCCTCTTAAACCCCAGCAACGACTCCATATAATACGACAAGCTCTCATTCTGAAACTTTTTTACAACCTAACCCTGAGAAAGGTCCACAAGAAAACGCTGAAAAACATGGACCATAGAATCCCAGCATCTACCAGACTATGGCTACGTCTTCTCTCGGACACACTAGTTGCGTACTTGCACTCATCAACCAACTCATGAGAACTTGGCACCCTTCACCTGTCCACTTTAAGTTCACTCCACCAACAACGACTTGCAGAGAAGATGCTTTCATCCAATACGTCATGAATCCACTGGGTTGCCACCTCCCGACACTTCGGGCCTTTCATGAGCATCTGAAACCTTCCTATTCCTGCACAAAAAAGTAGTACAAAGCGCAACCGAAGAAAGACAAAGTAAGACCCGACAACTATACAGAACCCTTGATGGCAAAGGCCTTAGCGACGCTGCCGGAACTAAAAAATCTTTCCATTGGATTCGAAACCCATAACGAATCTTCCTAAGCCTATCCATCTGGGGTATCCAACTGCAAGGGGGTCTACTGAAAACCAAATTCAGACAAGCACGCGACTGTAGAGCGACCGGAGACATCCTTCGCCGTGGTTTGTTCGCACACTTAGGAAATCTATAACATATTCTACAACAGTGTTCAGGTACGCATTATATTTCATGCAAAAGACATCATGCATTTACCAAACTAATGGCTGATGAACTAAAACCCAAGGGTAGTGAACTGTTTATGGAATCCATCATCTTTTGCGATAAAACCTTTAGAAAGCTGGACCTCATCACTGTGCGGGACAGAGTTACACACATCATGGGCATCACCTCTTGCAATGACTCCAACTTGGACTAGAGTCGTTTGTTAAAAGCCACCGAATACGTCAACAAGTTCACTTCAACTGCGATCCACTGTCACTTCAAATCACACGAACTTTACCTGGAGTCAATTCAACCCACACCTATCATTATAACCTAGTGGGGCATCATTCACCCACTTAGTGCCAAAGCACTGTATAACTACCTCCTAACGACAACCAATGTCTTCAACATCTGCCTATAGACGATGTCTAGTTTTCTCAAAATATATGGCACATGTATGTGTAGTACATAACAGCACAACTGCCAATACTACCCAAAGTTGTTTTGATTCCAAGCGCTGCAGAACTTTCCGTTCATTTCTTTTTGACTTTCCATCCCATACTTGTGACCCGTTATCCCCTTCTTTTTTCCTTTGCCTGAATTCTTATTCCAACACAGTCTTTTCTGAGCCTACTCATGTTAGCTGCCGCTATTACACTTTCTTGAATATTACTTAGCGCACTATGCGCAGCTTTATTTGGAGCATCCCAAATAGGTGATGTAGTATGCTCAAATAATATGCTAATCGCCAAATGCCTCGTCATCTAATTAGCGACGTGAGTATTTTTAGCTGCTAGACACATGCCTAGACAATGATACATACCTAGTCATCCTCAGCTGATAAACGGCTTGCTGGCGATTCTGATACTTATGATATTTCGCATCACGTTTAAACACTTGATCGACGAACATATTTAGGTTGTATTTCACAACTCTGGTGTTTACAAGACGAGAGAGTCTAGTTGCGTGACAGTGGACTTTCGCATGGTTCTCACTGACAACCACATATCAACATCCAGACCAAATCACTGTCTTCTCATCCCATTTTAGGGTTTCGGAGTGAAGAAAACCGTATAGCATGGGTAATGATGGAGCTATCCAGAAGCTTATGAATACTCCAGAGTATCTAAACTTTAGGCTGTGAGCGTGCTTTAAAAAGATATGCCGTTTGGTGTGTCATCAGTGACTAGAAAGTGTGTGTTGTATGCGAGTTTTATGAAGGTAAAAGGTCACACTGCTCCTTTCTCCCCCTAGTGGGATGCTATCAAGTCCGAGCTGACTGGCGTAGTTGCCTATATCTCTGGTATGGATTGTAAGTTAACGATGAGGTTCATTCTGGTGACTGCACCAGCCATCGCTACCGAACGTTGAGAGCTGCAAACCTCGTACCATCCCTTCTTGCAGTGAAATTAGTCTTCGAAAGAAGTCACTGATTGACTTCTTAACCTAATCGGTTTTCTGCTACACCACACAGGCAGTAAGGACTGAAATGAGTGAACACCACCGTTCAATCCCGTGATTGAGGATTGCTACTGGTTAAGTGTAAGATACTGCCAGCCTTAGTTGGACAACCCAAGCTGTAACCTCTGTTAATGAGGTACGGGTAGATACAGGGAACGACGGCGCCTTCTCCGTTAGTAAAACATCATGACCTGTTGTGTGCACCCTTTTTATGAATGCGTCGCAAATCGGAACCCGGTCCATTTTGTTAGAGACGCTTAGCTGATCTAGAAACAGGTAAGGCTTGTAAAACCACAACGAACAAGATTGTTGAATGAACCAAATCTGATATCAATGAAAAAAATCCAAACACAGGCGTCCTGTGTTAGAGCCACCTAGATTCGGTTAGCGATAGCACGTGATTAGTGTGTGTGGTTTCCAGCTTTTACTTTTGTCAATAATATAATTCGAACAACTCTCTTACTTGCCACTTTTGTTACAAGAGATTTACTGTTCAATCTCTAAATATCCCAATGTCTCGAAAACAATAGTTTTCTATTTGAATTTGATACATACTAGATGAAACCGTAATGGAATTCTACATCCTCATCAATGTAAGAAAGCCATGCAAACCCTTGGTTTGTTCAGATGACTAGCCAATAAACTGGAAGCAGTTTTTTCTGCTATTATTATTACTATTATTATTTTTTTACCTTGGGTTCCTAGTGGAACATAGGGCTACAGTTGCATGTCTCTATTCCACTCTCTTCTCTGCAGTCTTTTGAACCTCACTCCACCACTGCCTACAAGCTTTCATTTCTTTCTCACACGATCTCCCCCATGTCACCCTCGTCCTGGACACCCACATCGTCGTTTCCCATGGAGGTTCCACTTGACGGTCTGGTCTGGCGCGTGCTGTCTCCAGTCGGCCCTCTCAGTGTAAGCCCAATCCATCTCACTTCATTCTGCATGTTTGTTGCGTGATAGGTTCCTGGTTAGTTCGTTCCCAGAATTCCTTGTTGCTTATTCTTATTATTCTGGCCATCTGATCTTCAGTGTCAAGCGTAGGCAGCTGCTGATGAATGTCTGTAGTTTGTTGGAAGTGCTTTTTGTGACACTTTTCAAAATGTAAAATCCACCAACAGATTCATATGGTAAATAGCAGCATTTGAAAGATAACACATGCACAATGTTAGGTACTTATATAACCGTAATATCTGACTGGTAAAGCATATCAGAAGCTGTATTTAAAAGATACTATGCACAAATATGTGTAAAAAAGTGCTTGTACTAACATAAATGAACTTAATTTATAGTCGAAGTAAGATGAAAGGAGATAAAAGTATATAATTCTGCTTTTGATAGGTTTGTTTATCTCAATAAATATTTGTATACAAATGTTAGTAAGCTAGTTAATCACCTAATTCAGGTTATTTTACACTCCAGTTTATTCAGAAAAGCAAAGATATACATATATCGACTAGTGCTGAATACTGGTCATTTTTTGTTATTATATTAACATACTATAATAAATACGAAACCAAGATTCACAATTAGGTGGATAAATACTTCCAGTGTAAAATGCATTGATTTTCATGCAACTAGTTGATTTCAGTCAATACTTACGATAAGGTTGTGGAGTAACTGCGACTTTTCCAAGACACCTCATTGCCTCATCATCCAATGAGGGAGGCGGACATTTTGAGCTGTCGAAAAATTGCTTGAACGGTAGTCCGACCTTAAGTCCAGCCTTTTTGAAATTTGTTTACACTACTGAGTAAATGTAAGTAGTAGTTTAGGACACAATAAATTTGACAGTTTCTCAGGCTGTTGTTCATTCGGTGAATATTCATCTTGCTGTGGTTAACATTGGCATCCAGTATCCAGTTTCCACATAGTGAATTTTTCTTTCTGTATCCCTGTATTACAATGTTTTGGTGTCCTCATTGAAATTTATACTCATTATGCATTACCTAAAGCATTAAAGCGTTACCCACTTGGCAGCTCAACAGGAGTAGTCACATATTGCGGTTAAGTTTTTTGAGCGTACCACCGTGATTTCCATGGGGAATCATCCGATTAATACAGTTAACATTCAACTTCATAGCAAAGTGAAGATATATGGAGACAAGTATGATATCTAAGTACGTGAGAAAATAAAAGTATTTTCACTGCAGCCAGTAAAAATTGATGCCATTTAATATGCAAAGCTTCAAGAAGATCTATGAATTTATATTGGTGAGAGTTTTGCTCTAAACGCTCTTTTGAATATATTTTAAAAGTTATGCATGTGATCCCCAGAGATAAGATTAGTTACTGGTGGTATACACATAATCTAGTTTCTAGTTTATCCACAGAACCACTTATATCTTTATGTGACATATGTGTGTACAAAGTTAGCTGAGAGAAAATAAGGTATTTGTGTCTTTTTTTCTCATATTTACCAATGCATGACGATTTTCATTAAAAAATATGGCTTATTCTCGCTTATATAATACTTTGTACAGTCTAGGTGATAATAATATTTCAAAAGAAGCTGTTCTGATTGTTCAGTGATGAAAAAATTAACAAATGAATTAAAATCTTCCGCATGAGATAAAAATACCTACACGTGCTACATATTCAAAAATGAGGTAAGACAACAGATTTAGTGTCGACAATCTTAGAAATCCAATAGCGCTTCTTTGAAGACTACTGCTTACACCTTACGGTCAGGTATAAGTTGTCTACACATACATATTTATTCACTACTTTATTTTGATGCAATGTATGATTCAAAAAAATGTTTCAGGCAATCTGAACAACAAGATGATTCAGAAATCACTTACGCCGATCCGTGCATTTTGCTAGTTACATTAGAGTTATCTAGTCCATGGATAGCCATTTCCCTCGTTTTTGGTCGAGTTTCTCAGCTGTGTATCCAGGTGAACTCCGATCACACAGTCGAGTTGTTCAGACCATTTGAAATTAGGTGGGTGAAATCATTGTGAAGATCTACTGTACTCCACTGCACTGCACTGCACTGCACTGCACTGCACTGCAATCAGTTTAAAGCTTGCGTCAACAAGATCCGCATTCTCAAAAGTAATTAGGTCGAGTAAGTCAGTGCTTCTATGTGATGGTTGAGAGGCGTGGCGGTGCGTTGCAAAAAGCATTTCCAACAAACTACACACATACATCATCAACGGGTGTTGCCTACGGTCACTGGATAGTGACACTGAAGATGAGATAGATGTGCAGAATAACGAGAATATGCAACTGTCTGGCTGGCTGGCTGGCTGGCTGGCTGGCTGACTGGCTGACTGGCTGGTAACGAACCAACCAAGAACACATCACCGAACAAATATGCAGAAGAATGTGGAGATGAATTGGACTGGACAAACGATTGGAGAGACGATTTGGGGACATTACGCGTCAGGCCAGGCCAGGCCAGGCCAGGCCAGTCCAGTTCAGTTCAGTTCAGTTCAGTCCAGTCCAGTCCAGTCCAGTCCGTCGAGTGGAACCTGCATGGGGAACGACTAAATTGGGCATCTGAGGAGAGTGTGATGTGGAGATGGTGTGAAGAAGAAATGAAAGCTTGTTGGCAGTCGGGGTTCCAGGTTGAAAAGACTGTGGAGAAGAGAGTGAAATGGAGACATGCAAGTGTAACCGTATGTTCCACCAGGATCCCAATTGACAAATAGTAAGAATATTAATGTACTAATTTTCTGTTTTTCCTTGCTTTATGTCACTCCATGTCGTATAGCGAACCCGGATCTAAGATTACTTGTTTCTAGAATCTCCTCAAAACTGAAAGCATCCTCTAAAGCTACAAAACGCCGATGTCAGAACACTGAATACATTCTATTTCACTGACATTACTGTTACTAGAACATGATCGTTCACAATGCTTTTCTCAGGGACCATTTATTTACCGCTTTTGATGAAATCTGGATGACGTAAAGAGTGATTAACTGCTTTCATCCTGTGAAATCAATGCTAAAATGAAGCACAATGTTTTCATAACAAAGCCTGTTGAAGCATAGGCTTCTGCAATTTGCTTTCATCGGAAGTATTGACATAAATATGAATGTATATGGTTACTTGATGCAGTAATTACCAAATGAAAAGTCACATCCTTGATACCACTGACCGTAAACTGTTAACATAAACGAGAACTGGTTGACTTTGTTGTTGTTTAGAATCCTCAAAAACAACAAATTTTCGAAAGGAAAATGTTTTTTATGTCGCTTATGTTAGCTGTTACATCGATTTCAGAGTTAAATATACTGGAAAGGGGAACTGTTGATTATGATGATCCCTACTACTTACCATTTTCTATTTAACCTTCAACTTTATCGAAATAAATAAATATTTTGGGCTAAACGGATTTTAAAAAATTAGCTATCTTGTTGACGGAACAAAAACCGAATCAAATATCACCATAGTGATAAGAAATGCACGTAAACTACTATTTTCAATCTTTGTTCATTTTTGTGGATTTCGAAAGGAATCGATCATACTGTCTTGATACATGAGCCTTCGCTGTTGCTTGTCATCAGGTTCCAACTGTTTCTGACAGTTGCTCAATAAAACAAAACATGCTTCTCGGATCCTATTAGTCGCTGCCGCCGGATGCAGTGTCTAAGTATTTGTCACGTAATATTGGAGTGAGAATCGAATACCTGTCGGTGCATACTTAGCATTGTCTCCATTTCAGGTCCTATTATGATACCTCAGTTTTGTGTAAAACATTGTTATTGATCTGAACATTTTAACGTGTCATTCCCACACCGATTGCGGACAAGGTCATTTCCATGTGTATACTTATTCACGTGTTTTGGATTGATTGTTATTATTTTAAAACACTGAACGATGAACTTTTTTTAGTGGTAAACTCTCCCATCTGCCAGCTTCGGTCTTCTGTCTATTCATCCCGGGGTTGCAATCAGTGGTTCTTGCGTACTAATTTAGCTATCAGCTAAGCGCACATATTATATCGTTCGGTATATATATAACCATTAGTCTTCGAAAGTATAACAGGTCCCCTGAGAATTCGTACTATTTATTGACTGCAATTGTTGTCTTGTAACTGCACGCAACTTAAATCGAATACAAAATACACCTAACAAAAAGTTAGTAACAGTAAACCCCAGAGGACCAACTATATTTCATACCTGGTTATAAATATAATCATCGGGTTCTTACTTTCCTCCAGCTCTCGGAGTAATTGATAACTTAACGGATCCGAATATAACCTATATTCGTTGACCTAAAGACGTCATTCTACATGTTAGATAGGTTTGATAGAAGTATGAGTCAATGAAATGGGTACTTAGTAAGGATAGGAACTTACCATAGGCTATTTTCCAACAAGTAGCGAGTTATCTTCATCCTGGTTGTCCACTCCCACCATGTTTACATAACATTACCGTGAGTACTTTCTTCTTTTTAATTCACATGGAATAATACTACTGAAAGTTATAACTTTTTTGACTCAGTATATGTACAGAACATGATCTTGTTGGATGAAGATACCAGAAGTGGAGTATTTTTTGCACACTTGGATGCTTGTTGCACTTTTCTAACCTCACAATAGCATGGTATTACTTCAGAATGAGTTGGATCTCAGTAAGTAACATACAGTTGTCGAGTAGTATGATCACTTCATACACGTGGCGATTTGCATCACCATTGATGGGTTGGTTACTGGTGAAATATATTTTTTTAAAGTCTGAACTATAAGTAGTTGCAAAAATGAGTTTTATGAATGCCTTATTCTTGCCGGTAAGGTACAGTAGTACAGTGTGAAAGAAAACACTCAAAACCACCTATGGCTGTGTAGAAATATAACTATGAAATAAATAAGACTAGTAGATACTCTTGTTCATATAATTTAGTCATTTTAACAACGGATATGGATGGTCACACAGCGTGACTACTTCTCAGACAACACAGAAAGCGAAATTAGACTGTAAAGTAGGTAAGAATTTTAATTATTACCAAGATCACCC
This sequence comes from Heterobilharzia americana, assembly GCA_944470555.2. Lineage (NCBI taxonomy): Eukaryota > Metazoa > Platyhelminthes > Trematoda > Strigeidida > Schistosomatidae > Heterobilharzia > Heterobilharzia americana. Next base: position 28,032,459 of record OX104132.1, on the reverse strand, counting down.
ACGTACACTTTTTTCTGCATATTGATGAAGAAAACTTTTAGAAACAAATTCGCCACATCTAGTTTTAAAGTAGTAGTAGTAGCAGCATTAATGGCAGTATGCGAAACTACTTTAGGCTTCTTATATTGATCTTGGTGACCAGTAGATGAGTCAAGGACGTGCGTTTCATCCTATTTGAGGCTCGTCAACTAGATGTACCAACACCCCATAGTGTGATATTGTTTCCACTGAGGCACGAACACAGTACCCTTAGCTTCAAACGCCAAATCGTCATCCACTACACCACTGGAGCACGTTAAACACCCCATGTGCAATGCGCATCAGTTGTTATAATGATCCTCTTAATTTCCATTTGCTGTACAAGACCGAATTGCTTGACCTCTGTTAATTGATGAACTTCTATGTTTATTTTTATGTTCATGTATTTTGCTTACCACAAACCAGTGATATAAGTATATTCTGCACTAGCTACCTTTCAGTTTGGTAATCTTTACATTCTTCTGTTCACATCTTGTGAATGTATGTATAAGCAAAAATATCCTCATATATAATGTGGAATTACAATGTTTACAAAACGTGGTACATTCGTTGAAGTATTAACAGTGTTGGTGACTATTTTAATCTTTTCAGGACAAGAAACTACAGGAACACGTACCACCAATTCACAGTCGATAACACAAGAAATTCCTCACACACAGTCACTTTTGAATTTCAGACTGATCTATTCAAACACTCAAGGTTAAAACTATGGGAGTTTTCATTGATTTCAGATTGGTATTCCTTATGTGCTGGCATCAGTTTAAGAGCCATTGATAATCTAGGAGGACTGGATAGCTGCTTGGTACCTATAAGGAACTCCCCAGTAGTGTGCACCCATGATATTCAGATTTTATAGTGAGCACGTTAACGCTAAACCACTAGATAGGTACCCGATGGTCCACATTTTTTTACTTCTATCAATTCACGATAGAAACTTAACCTTATCCAGTGCCATCGGTGAGTATTTGTCTTCATATCCAAATTGGTTTGCTTCATCGACCAAGACTTCTTAATAGAATTTAAGGAAACTGGACTTCAAAGAACGTCACTAATGAACATTGCATAGTAACTAAACTTGGAGCTTTGTAGGGACTTACTGACTTAAAGTCTGTGTTCTGAAGTTGCTTCATTGAAGATCAGCTTGAACAAAAGGACCGCTGCATGAAATCAAGTAATGTTGGTCTATTGCCGTTATTAATAGCGAATGTTTTTGTACTGTTCACAATGTTAACTATTTGAATGAAAAATTGTATCCAGATATTTATGCTTCTGGGAACGCATCTCAGTCTTGGAAATACAGATATAAAGCAGTAACTGTAATTCAGATTCACCACGTTTACCAACAAAACTGGAAGTTGCCCAACCAACTTGATATTAAATAAAACCATTAACTGTACATACCCATCAAAAATTAGGGTTTCTCTACCCATCTATGTGACTTCATAGATAAAGATGTCCAATATGACAGTGAGACGTTCATCGATTGATATCCACTGTAAATGACATCTTATCTGGAACATAAATGATTAGTTATAAAAATCCATTACGAGTACTTGGCATCTACATTCGGGACCGAATTCTGGAATGATTTCATCAGCTAAAAAGTATCCAATTTGTAAAATAGTTATATCATAAATCAATTACTTGCCACCATGCAAAATCATGGGAATAAGTCACAACAACAAATTTAGAAATGTAATCAAACACCGGAAAAAAAAGCTGTCATCAGAAAAGGGAGATAATAACACAGATGAAACCAATAAAAGATGATGAAGGAACCTTAGTTATCACGGAAAAGGAGAAACAAAAGACATGGTGGGCTGACCACTTCAAAAAACTCTTGAATCGACCACCAACAACTGCGACTCGTCCAGAAATACTACCAACAGACCAGCCACAGAATGACCAGTAAACACAACAAGCTCTCCGACAAAAGCAGGAGTGAAGTCGTGGACACCATAAACTGACTGAAAGCCGAGAAAACAGCAAGACCACATGGAATTCCTCCAGCAGCAATGAAAACAGACTGAGAGACATCAGTGGACATGCTCACACCACACCACTATTTCAGAAGGTTTGGAAGGAAGGAGATGAAGGTGCCTATCGATTGGAGGAAGGGCTACCTTGTCAAACTGCCGAAGAAGAGAGACCTTAGTGTTTGCAAGGAGAAGAGCTGGCGTGGTATCATGCTCGATTCCTGTGCACACCAAGCAGGCAAAATATCAAGCCGCATCATCCTGGAGAGACTCAACAATGCAGTGCATTCAAAACTAAGAATTGAACTGGCTGGCTGGCTGGCTGGCTGGCTGGCTGGCTGACTGGCTGACTGGCTGGTAACGAACCAACCTAGAACACATCGCCGAACAAATATGCAGAAGAATGTGGAGATGAATTGGACTGGACAAACGATTGGAGAGACGATTTGGGGACATTACGCGTCAGGCCAGGACAGGCCAGTCCAGTCCGTCGAATGGAACCTGCATGGGGAACGACTAAATTGGGCATCTGAGGAGAGTGTGATGTGGAGATGGTGTGAGGAAGAAATAAAAGCTTGTTGGCAGTCGTGGTTCCAGGTTGAAAAGACTGTGGAGAAGAGAGTGAAATGGAGACATGCAAGTGTAACCGTATGTTCCACCAGGATCCCAGTGGACAAATAGTAATAATCGTTGATCTGAGTCATTTTCTAATCGGTTCCCAGTTTTAAATTTAATAACTGTAAACTGTACATATTACTCTGCATGCATCCTATTTTATAATTTACACGTGTTATTTCTTTATTTATCTCCATTTCAGTTTCCCATGTTAACTAAATAACTCATAGGCTATTTTCTTTGGTTTTAAAATGATCTTCATCACATATCGAGATCAGGTCATCAGTCACTGAAAACGTAGCACTACTTACTTGCTGTTCGCTCCTAGTTTGCTAATGGCGCATCAGTAAGCACCTCTAACTCTTTAGAATCAAGCACAGGAACTACTAGTCAAATCTACTAGTCAGAACATTACTATTCGATCAGGGGGTTAAAATTCAGTGATCAAAATGTTATCGATTTTGTCAGTTTACAATTTAGTACGGTCTCTTTCATCATTATGATCTTTATGTCTTATTGACTCATCTTTAACTTAGACATCTAAATGCAAAATCTAACCAATTCAAAATAATTATAAACCTGAAGAAATCAACTGTTACAATTCTCTAAAAGTTTAAAATAACACTTGTAACAAAATTTCCCATAGACTTTACTGTGAAAAATATTGTTTTACTTACTTGGTGTATTATAGTGAAACAGTTTGTTTTTTTCTCTATCTGTTTTACGATCGATAAAGAGACTTTCTAAGTAACTGACAGGAGTACATATATGTAAATGAAGGAGTTAAAATACTATTATTTCTTTTTTCACCTTCTTACTCATTAATCCTGTAGACCTATTCAAGCTGTTATAATATTTGAATTCACTGCGATTACAGCCTCTCTCCACAAAATGCTAACTGCTTCAGAAAAGAAGTATCTGAATGATTAGACCATATTAGAAGTCTGTCAATCTGGATTATTGACAGGACTTATGGTACTATGTACTTTCAGACATGTATATTTTCGTTGATAAGTTGTAGAGGGAAACATTTTTCGGTGAAAGGATAAACAGCCAGAGATTAGGAAAAAGGAAGAAAAGAACGGGATATGATGAAACAAAAAATCATTTAGGGACATTTCTTTACGCAGAAAATTGTCTATCCATTAGTCCAGTAGTTAGCTATATTATTCAAGTTATTCGGTATCGCCCTGAAATGATGTATTTTTATGCCTCTTAAACATTATTTTTGGAATTACATTAAAACTACCCATGCTTTTTTTTGATAGGCAAATTGTAGCTGGATGAAAAATCTGAACTTCTAAAGGTATTAAATCCATTAAATGCCTTGAATTACCATACCAGTACCTAACTGACTAAGTTGTAGGATCAGAGTGCTAGGCACATGTCAGTGTGATCTTGACAAACAAAAATTGTGTCCAGCTTCAGCGTCAGTGATGAATACAACTATTTACATTTAGTCACATTAGTTCTTCACTCATCTATCACATGTTCTGAAATCATGATAAGCTGAAAAAGAATACGATGTTGTTTCGAAAAGGGAATTACATCACCTGTTCATATCGTATCTATAATGGGAACAGGATTCGTATCTGCACGAATACTTCTACTCAATTCCGAATGATATCTAGACAAGTACCTTCGTCTCTCATGGTAAGCATGGTAGTGGCAACTTTCCATACTTTTCTACTTAATACGAAGTTCTTTCTTCTTGGTTATATTGTGTTCGGTGAGCTGGGTTGTTTATTTGTGAAGATTTCATAGTCTTTCTAAATTTCATCATTGGCGCTAATTTCAGTATGAGATGAGCTGTCAATATCTCTTCGTGAGTAATTTAGTGGCTCGCTCTGACGATGTGGTCTGTGACTGGTTGTTTCCTTTGACTGTTGTGTCATTGATTGTATAGACTTTCCTGATGGCTGTTCTTCTGCTTGACCTCTGACCTTTCTGTCATTTATCATCTTTCTTATTGGTTGATAGATTGGGTCTATGTCTATACATCTATTGATTTCTGACTGACTGACCTGAATCTCAAGCTTCTGGGAATTCTCTGATATTTTTTGTGTTTCCTCTGTCCGAAATTTCTACATTGTAGAATATGAATTCACGTCCATTATTATCCACGTGTATTGAAATGAGTGATGAAATGTCGTGACGTTTAATAGCAAATTGGTGCTTATGTAGACGGAGGAGAAGAGCGCGGCCACTTTGCCCAATGTAGTGTTGACTAGAGTTATTGCAGTTGGTTTTGTAAATGATATTCGGTTTGTCTTCTTTGGTTGTCTCATCCTTTGGTCTACATTATAGTGTTTGCAGGGAATTTATTGGTTTGTGAGCCACACCAATTCCAAGTGGTCTCAGTAATCTTGTTGTGATTTCTGATGAATTCTTTATGTATGGTAGGATGTTGCGTTTATTGATTTCTGTGGATGACTTTGTAGTTGATGGTGTACAGGATAAGTATCTTCTGAGAAAGTTTCTTGGGTAACCGTTCTTCTTCTTTAGGATGGACATCAAGTAATTTTCTTCGTTTCTCTGTGTTGTTGTACTGCAGTGTGTTCTCGCTCTTCTGAATAGAGTCTGTACACAACTGATTTTGTCTGTTATTGAGTTGTTGCTATGTAGTTGACCAAATCATCAGAGGTCAAGCAGAGGAACAGCCATCAGGAAAGTCTATGCAATCAATGACACAACAGTCAAAGGAAACAACCAGTCATAGACCACATCGTCGGAGCAAGCCACTAAATTACTCACGAAGAGATATTGACAGCTCATCTCATACTTAAATTAGCGCCGATGATGACATCTAGAAAGACTATGAAATCTTCACAAATAAACAACCCAACTCAGAGAATACAATGTTACTAAGATCATCCACCTGAGCCACAAATATTCTCCACTATTAAGTTCTTTCTTCATTTTATCGTAAAACTGTAGACCACCAGGTTAAAAACATCTTAAGGATGCGTGAGAGTGTATGGTTTTTAAAAAGATATATTTAAAACAATAAAATATACGGTGGAAAGCTGATGGTAGCTTAAGGTTCAACCAGGCTGCCGTTTGATCTTGTTTAATTGTAATTAAGTACAAATAACGAGTTATATCGTTTCCATTGTCTGTATTCACACCTGATATAATGTAAACTAACTCAATATACTCCAGTTTGAATTCTGTGGTTTTAATTAAAGTGTCACTGACCGATTACACATGGAATGAAATAACCTCGCCTAGTTTACTAGTTTACTAGTCTACTAGCTGGTCCTAAGCTCGGAAAAAGAGGGCAGGTTGACAATAAGCCCAGAAAGCATACCCAAGAAAATCAATCAAATCTAACCGCGAAAGAAACTTCAAAGCACAGACGAAATATAAAAATATAAATGAACTTATTCCCCACTGGATACGAGGAGACGAAATGACACTGGTTGGTGAAAGCCTTCGGGAAGCGGATTGGTCGATGTCTTTTCTCTTCTCTCGGTGAAAGCGAAAGTAACATAACGACATGGAATATCCGAATGATGTTTGGAGCTGGCTGGACAGATGGCTGGCAAGGCTACCCAGATTCCGAAAGAGATGAGAAGGTATAGCATAGACGTGCTTTGAATCTGCGAAAACAGGTGGAATGGAAGGGGACTCTCCAAACTGTCAACTGAATAGCCAATTATCTAATCCACTCCGATATTGTCAACCAGACGACAACCAAGAGCACACTGAGTTATCGAGTGGCTATCATGATATCCCCCTCCCAACAGCATCGAAGGCTCTCTTTCATCCAATGGGAACCACTATTCTCAACGATCAGGATCAGGATCATGACAGAAAGATTCAATTGAAAAGGAAGAAAAGTCACAATCTTTCAACGCTACGCTAAGCACCTATAAATAATGCAGATCACGAGAAGATGGAGGAATTCTAAAGAAAACTGGAATCTGTGGTGAAAAAAACCCCACTCCAGATGGTGACATCAAAATCCATTCTGATGTGTGGTTTGACATGAATGCCAAACTGGATGCAGACAACACAGACAGAAAAGCAATCATGGGTGAAGAAGCACTCAGTGAAATGATGAACGAGAATGGAGAATTGTTTGCAGATTTCTGCTCACTTAATGATTTGGTGATTGGAGGCAGTGTGTGTACAAACACAAGACTAATTACAAGGCAGCGACATGGATTTGATTTCATCATTCACCAGATGGACACACTACACTTAAATCAGATCGACTTCATCTCAATGTGAAGAAAGTGGAGACGCAGTCAGCCTACTGGACCCAAGATGAAGAAGGGGAGCAAATGTAGGTTCAGATCACCAGAATATCTAGTGCAGGAAACATTGAAAATCAAGGTGATCAAGCATTCAGAGAGGCTGATGATATACGACCACAGTACATGTTGAACACCCAGAACAGAAATTAAAGAATGAAACCACAAAAGACATCTTAATGTCAGTCAGCCATCAAGAAAAGGTGGGAGACATTAAGTGATATCCCTGACGAAACCTGCATGCAAGAACGCTGGAACAATCTGAAAGAGTTGTGGAAACAAACCTGCATAATCGCGATAGGAAGGAAAGAAACACAAAAAAAGGAATGCAATGGATCTGAACGGACACATGAAAGCTGATAGAGAAGGGAGAGGATGATGATGAAGCAGAAGATGAACCAGTCGAGTGAAGTGCAGGGATGAACAACGAAAAGAGGAACTGAACACAACACATCAAACACTACACTGGACAAAGAAGCGAAGAACAGTGAGCACAAAGACAAAAGACACTTCTACGACACACTTGCAAGTGAAGCAGAACAGGCTGCGGGTAGGACAGACAGAGAACTGACTACACAATATCAAAAAGACAGGTTAATATCTGGGAGGGAAGAGATCAACACAGAGGAAACCAATAAAAGATGATGAAGGAACCTTAGTTATCACGGAAAAGGAGAAACAAAAGACATGGTGGGCTGACCACTTCAAAAAACTCTTGAATCGACCACCAACAACTGCGACTCGTCCAGAAATACTACCAACAGACCAGCCACAGAATGACCAGTAAACACAACAAGCTCTCCGACAAAAGCAGGAGTGAAGTCGTGACACCATAAACTGACTGAAAGCCGAGAAAACAGCAAGACCACATGGAATTCCTCCAGCAGCAATGAAAACAGACTGAGAGACATCAGTGGACATGCTCACACCACACCACTATTTCAGAAGGTTTGGAAGGAAGGAGATGAAGGTGCCTATCGATTGGAGGAAGGGCTACCTTGTCAAACTGCCAAAGAAGAGAGACCTTAGTGTTTGCAAGGAGAAGAGCTGGCGTGGTATCATGCTCGATTCCTGTGCACACCAAGCAGGCAAAATATCAAGCCGCATCATCCTGGAGAGACTCAACAATGCAGTGCATTCAAAACTAAGAATTGAACTGGCTGGCTGGCTGGCTGGCTGGCTGGCTGGCTGACTGGCTGACTGGCTGGTAACGAACCAACCTAGAACACATCGCCGAACAAATATGCAGAAGAATGTGGAGATGAATTGGACTGGACAAACGATTGGAGAGACGATTTGGGGACATTACGCGTCAGGCCAGGACAGGCCAGTCCAGTCCGTCGAATGGAACCTGCATGGGGAACGACTAAATTGGGCATCTGAGGAGAGTGTGATGTGGAGATGGTGTGAGGAAGAAATAAAAGCTTGTTGGCAGTCGTGGTTCCAGGTTGAAAAGACTGTAGAGAAGAGAGTGAAATGGAGACATGCAAGTGTAACCGTATGTTCCACCAGGATCCCAATTGACAAATAGTAAGAACATTAATTTACTAATTTTCTGTTTTTCCTTGCTTTATGTCACTCTACTTCGTATAGCGAACCCCGGATCTAAGATAACTTATTGCTAGAATCTCCTCAAAACTGAAAGCATCCTTCAAGGCTACAAAAGGTTGAAATCAGAACACTGAAACTCAGTGTGAAGAAAATAGAAACAAAGTTGATCATATGAAAATAGGAGAGTAACTTGGTATCTTTTGTCTACAGCATGTAAGAAGCCATCTAAATTCAGGCTATTTCAACTTGCAAAGAATACAAATTTATGTGTACTTGGAAGCAGTTCTCTAACAAAGCATGAAATGATTTGTTGACATACTTGTAATTCTCCGTTTTCATACTGAATTGACTTGTTCAAACACTGTTGACAATATGGACTCCTGTGAGTATGCCTCGATATTACCTGACTGTTTATCACGCTTTTTTGTTTATTTGTGGCTAGCCAAAGTATTGAGGATGTGCGTCTCGTCCTATTTGCTACTAGCCAGCCGAATATACCTGCATCCTAGCGAGTGTTGAGGTTCTCACTGGGGCTCAAACCTGGTACCCTCCGATTCAAACGCCAAACGCGTTATCCACCAAGCCACTGGGGAATGATAGCCGCCTTCTGTGCAACGGGTATCAGTTGTTGTATTGATTTTAGTAATTTCCCGTTGCTATACAGGGCCTAATTGCTTGACATTTGCTGGATTCGTCTGTTAGTCACCAAGATCATGAATATCCGGCAGTATCGAGGTGCCCGCATAGGAGCCCATCTTCCAACGGAGGTCGACCAATTCGGCCCTGTATAGCAATGGGAAATCACAAGTATCATTACAATGAGCTTTGCTCATTTACCAGAAGTCATTTATTTCACTGCTTGAACGAAATTTTAAATGAAATTTAGCCATAGACCTCAAAAACCAACTAATACAAACGATAGATATATTTTGTGGACCAAGAAAATCCAGTAATCACACGGAAAAAGATAGAAATCTTACAAGTTTAATTATATCGCAACCATACATATACAACACTGAACATGTCATACTGCTTGTCCAAATTAAATAAAATATAAAGAAATTTGATTTGAGGAACTTCACAGAATGACGTAAACTTTCTTCCTGTCGCTTGAAAATATATTATGGGAAGTGAATTCATCACATTCATAGCGACCTTCCCTCTATCCATAAACACAATAATATACATGCAATGGACGTTAGAACAGCTTAAAAAGTCATGTAAACGTTTTCTCTAGCTGTGACTTCAAGTACGCTAGTTTATTTTCTTATTTAAAACGTGTAGAGGTATTCGTCAACCAAAATGTTGTGACAATCCATATATATATATATATATATATATATATATATATATATATATATATATATATATATATATATATATATATATAATATATTATGTATATATGCATGTGTCTGTCTAACTATATGTCAGTCATTTCTCTGTACACGAAGACATGTAATGAATTAAGGCCAATGGTGTAGACGTAGTTTCTATCTAACTGTCCGTGTCGGTGTCCAACACACGTACACAACTTTTGTCATTCAGTAACATTACACTACTTGCTAAAGTATTTTTCCAATATCACCGAGTTAAATAATATCGGAAATAATTAGCGATATTGTTCTCTTTCTTTTGTTTTTAAAAATGTTAAAATGGAACCATAATTTAGTATGAATCAAAACAAAACAAAAGGAAGAGTACATAAACTGAAATCATTTTGATGTGTTTGGACGGAACAGTTTTGTAAATAAATACCTATATAATATTACCATATATATATGAATTTAGACGTAAATTGAAAATACACTAGGTAAAACATCTATCTACACATCCAACTCAACTCTTTCCTTCAACTATTCTCACCATCAATCGTACTCATATACAGGTACATCTTTTACACTCATATGACCAAGCCAAACTACGTTTCATATAGTATTAAACTCATCATCATATAATTTGGAATTAAAAGGAATTATTAATAAACAGAAATTCAATATATTTTTTTAAACTGAGAAATTAAATGTCTGGTGATACTGAGGCCACATTTATCTTATCCTTAGATGATGATGACTCCACAACGGAACCACAAATTCACATTAAAACACCAAATGAAACAACAACTGTTGAATTTTCTATATCCATCACTGATGATGCTGTTGAAGTGAAAGAGGAATCCATGACACTGGAGGAACAGTTAGCATGGTGTAAGTACATTTCATTTCATATTTAACTTTGTCTATCTTATTAGCATTCTGAATTTCTATGCTTTTCTCTTGTTAGAGAGGGAAATTTGTTCTACATGCATCTTGGAATAGTAGATATCTAATGTAACCTTCATCATAGACTGACATCATTTGGAGAACCATTACAAACCTAAGACTCCTCAGTAGTGCACTGAGTTCTTTAACTGATGTCAGTCTATGGTATATGCAACCTTAAGTAAAAAATCTTCATTATCCTCAAAATGCATGAATGAATATTTGTCACCAAATGCGCAGCAGTAAGGAAAATTATATATATCAAGAGTTTATTGACATGTATGCTAATTAGATATGCCAGTAAAGACCGTTGGAACCTTTACTTAGTAAATCAAAGGCGATTCGATTGAATTCAGTCACTCATGAGGTTTATTATCCTGTAGTAACCAATTCGTGTACCAAACCTAATCTCACAGTAGGTCAACCATGTTCCGAATAGCTCAGTGGTAACTTCTTTAACTGCAGTACTGGGTGACACGGATTTGAATCTCAGATGAGACATCAGTTCTGTCGAGATCACAGATTTGCCTTTTTTACGAGTACCAAGAAGCACGAAACCTATACGTAGGGCTTCCTGACGATTTCCTCCATTCAACTAATATGATTCAACTTTTTTTCTGGTCAACCATCAATAATAAGTTAGTCAGCCGTATCACTGTACTGATCAGCGGAAATTGACTAGAAATTAGTATGAAATGTGCCTAAAGACCTAGTCCGTGAGAATGAGACCTCATAGCGTATTCCCTCCTCCAATTATGGATATTGGCACTTTTCACAGCTCACAGGCTATTTCTGATATGAGTTGACTGCAACACGTGTCAATTAACATATGGTCGCTTAAACTCATATGTAGACCAATATATATGTATAACATATGTACATAGAGCTAGGGGTTGAGATATGTTCTTTTTAACATGATATTCAATGAAAAAATGAAAAGAGTATGTGACACTAGAATGAGTCGTTACTGAAAGAATAAACACAGATGAAATGGTAGGCTGTTTACTGGAAAATCAATCTTCTTAGTATCTGAAGTAATCCATGCAAAAGAAGCATTGTATTGGCAAGCTCAAAACTTCACATTCTTCCTTCAAGATTCAAATAGATACATTTCAGTCTCAAAGTTGCTTATATCATTTATAAGGTGTACAAAAAGATTTTTATGTTTTGAAAACTGGGTTATGCACATGAAATGGTTATGAAATAGTTTCCACTTACATTTTCGTATCATTTAGCTTAATGTGATATAATTACCGCATAAAACTATACACTAGATTCATTGACTGGAGACAGTCGGAGGAATTCCAGTAATTCAAATGCCTCGCTTTTTAACCGTTAATTAGATGCATATGTGCCACATATTTTCAAACTGAAATGTGTAACAGATATAAACCTTGATCAAAGAAATTCATATTTTCTGTTCTTTTCCTTTGTTAAAAACAATCTTTCTTCGAGATAACGATAATACTGAAAAATGGATTTATTTCACTCTTATAGACTAAACTGTAGCTTACGCTTTTGGCCTAAATTAATATTATCTATTAGAAAAAAGCGAACAGAGTTAACATTTTCATTGAACGTAAAAATAAAAATGTCAAGGTCATTTGTAGATTTGATTTTCGCTGTAGCATCTATTGAATGTTGAACAGTTACTAAAATTAGATAGTGAAACATAAAACTAGGTAGTATTCAATGCGGTATATAACAAAAAAGATATTGATATCATCTTTTTTCACGAAGGAAACTCTGAACAGTTATTTGAATACACATTTACCTTCACTTACTTACCAATTATTTCTGTATCATCTAGCCTTTCATTATTTCCACTTAAACCTTCCATTGTAAGGATTCCTATTTAATATTGCTGTTCCACATAAACTTCAACTGGAATTCCTAGGAAGATTAAAATACTTCTAGGTAGATAACAAAGTAAAAGATGTTCTTTTTATGTAACTGTATTTTTCACTTCAATCAACTTCAATTTCTCACAACATACTTTCAGTTCAATGGGAAGATCTACAAGCGAACGAGTGGAACTGTCATGGGCTCACCAGTATCTAGACTGTTCGATGAGGTAGTGAAGCCGAGATTAAAATCAGTAATCTTTCCAATAATTATTTGTATTGACAACGTCAATGCTATTTTCAGACTTTTAAAAGTATTCAGTTTAATAAAGAATAAAAAGGAATTTACCAAATAGCATTTTTACATGTTTTGACTACTAAATCACGAGACGGAACCATACGAACTCAAGTGTACAAGAAGGTGACACATATGCATCGAATTTGATATAAATTAGTAACAGATTAGTGCTTCATAAACAAAATTTTATACAAACACTATTCTAATGTGTCGGGACACATAGCAGCAGCAAAAACTATGAAAATAAGAAGAAAGTCACCTTTAAAACGCTTTTACAGTTAAGGATTAACCGTCGACTTCCTCAAAAAGTGTCTATTCGTAGAAAAAAACTTAAGATTGAATTGCCAGGCAGAAGTAAACAAGTCTGTATGGACGGATTCCACTCACTCCCTAGGAAGTGAGCAAAGAAAAAGTATTAAAATATGATCAACTCGCACATCATGTCTAGGTCTTTAAAGTGTCTGTTATTATGTTTACGCCCTAACTTTCAGCTTCGTAATGATGACAAGAAATACTGAAGATGACACCTCTAAGAGGGCATGGTCTTCATTATACACCTTACTGGTAAGTTATACCACATGTAATGTGTGTGACTTCTGGCACACTACCATCAGACAGGCAATATTTTATATTTTAGTGTAAGATGTTATATAAGTCAACACGCAAACAAGGACTAACCTGCCCAAAGTTTCATGTTTACTGACACTCACTAGGTGAATGAAACTTGAGAAAACTCGCTGACTGGAACGTGTGTCATTTCAGTATGAAAGTCAAACTGTGTAACACTCAAATATTCCAGTCATAACTGTCTTTCCTATTTGAATTAATTTTGTGCACAAATAGATTACAGAATGATCATTATTGTGATTTTTAAGTGGTAAATGCCAATGAAAGTTGGAATGTCGATTTGCCAGTTTATGCAGTGCATAATCTTCTTACCAAATCTTTATCATTATCTGTTAGGAAGTTCAAAAGAATAACTAACGTTTAATAGAACCTTCAGAGCTAGATTTTCAACTTTTGTGGCAATAATAAAAACAATAATAGTAAAAGTTTAAAGCAATAAGAGAGTCTGAAAAGAAAACCACTGCCATAATAAAATATAGACTTGTGGCCTTTGGAAGGGTGGGACCATTCTCCTTCAGTTTACTCATGAAGCATAAACCTTATTCAAGTCATACCAAAAAACCAGGTAATGAGCGAAAATCACTATTTTTAACGGATTCATTCTCAAGCTGTATGTGATATTTAAAGACTCCAATCCATGAAAGTTAAATTTGGCTTATGGAGACTGAAATCACAATAATGATGGTTATTGCTATCATAATAATGTTCACGGACTGCAGTCTTTAATTATCACATATATATAGACAATGTTACAGCTTGAGAATAAATTCGTCAAAAAAGTGTCCTTCTGTGAATATCTTTTTAGCTTCATAATAGGAATTAAGAACTAGGTTACAGTTCCATTGACTAAAATGAAATCTGTTGTCTAATTGTGATGCGAAATTCAGCACAGAATATGGTTGAATGGTTGAAGCGTTCTCTATGAGACCTGAAAGTCTTGGGCTGAATCCCTTACAGGATCGTAGGTGTGTACTTCTGAGGAGTTCCATACTAGAACGAAACAGCTGTCCAGTGACCAAAGATTCTCAGTTGTTCGCCGACTGATATAAGTCCGTAATGAATACTACTTTAAAATAAAATCTCCATTATTCTCAAAATACATAGACTATTTTAATAAAGTTCGATCAAGCACAGTATTGATTCTTTATCTAAACAACAGAATATACGTAACCGATTCGTTAGGCAACAATACTTTGGAAACAGAAAGGCATGAATCGAACAAAATATGATAACTGACAACTTTGATGAAGTCATAGTATTGACTTTTATGATTCTTTTTATAGCCAACACATAACATGACATGTAAAGGTGGGTCATTTCCAGCCCACTCCTTTCTGACAGCGCCGTTGAAAGCGATTTCTGTATTTAGCAATAGGCAGAATACCGTATGAATTATATCAACTGTGTTGAAAAGTAATTAGGTTATATTAGGATTCAGACTAGGAGTTCTGTTTAGGCGATCTGTACGACGTGTATGTCATCTTATTTCGACTTCAATTTAATTTGAGTTTGAAGTGTGAGAATTCTGAATAAATCATGTTTTATATCAAGTTTCTAGGTGATCAGAGTCGACTGAATATAAAATAGGAGTGATAATTATGACAGTAAATAGATACAATAATGTATTTTACTGTCATTGATTGGTTATTATTTGTTAGTAGGTTCAAGCCTCAGTGGCAACAATACTTACTGGAAGGCAGATATATTCAGATATTGATTCCTCAAAAGAACAAAACACTCATCTTCGATTTCACTCCCAGATACTATCTCTTATTAGTACACCCTTTTATTCATATTTATTCAATGGTTTACATCAATCTGTACTTTACGCGATGAACAACTTTTCTAACGTATTACTGACCAATGTGTTACACGCTCTATTGCCTAAGCTGACAGTTCAGAACCCGTTCTACCCTAAAAGCCAACTTACGATTTCCCGTTGACAAGTTAAAACATAAGTTTAACAGGCCTATGTGGTCGACTGGATCATGCAGCAAACAGTGGGGAGCGAGAAGAGGGGATGCACTGGCTGGACTGCAGAAAAGAACCTAGAAGATCTGGATTTCGCCGATCACTTGTGCCTAATGTCACATAAACTTGAAGATCTGCAGGCAAAAACTAAAGTTGACAGAAGAGGCAGCTAAGACGGGACTTCAGGTGAATATAGAGAGACAGAAGTGATGAAGATACCGCACCACCACCATCACAACAACAAACTCCAATCACCATCAACGAGAGAAACTTAAAGGAAGTAACCTCCTTCACTTATCTAGGAAGCACCGTTTCAACTACAGGCGGGACGGACGAGGACGTCAAAGTCAGAATCGAAAGCAAGCAGGCGTTCATTAGCCTGAAACCAGTGTGGAGATCTCCTGCACTCAGCATGTGGAACAAGATACGGATTTTCAACACCAACGTCAAGTCAGTGCTCTTGTATGGCTCAGAGACTTGCGCGTCACGAAAGCATTCCATAAACTACAGACATTCATCAAAACTGCTTACGCTCGCTACTGAGATCAGATGGATTGCCAGACTAGTGAGAATAAGCAACAAGGAGCTCTGGGAACGAACCAACCAAGAACCTATCGCTCAACAAATATGCAGGAAGAAGTGGAGATGGATTGGGCATACACTGAGAAAGCCGACTGGGGACATCACGCGTCAGGCAGTTGCTCGAGTGGAATCCCCTGGGAAGCGACGAGTTGGGCGTCCGAGATGAGGGTGACATGGAGGGATCGTGCGAGGAAGAAATGGAGGTTGTGGGCTGTCGTGGAGCCAGGTTTAAAAGATTTCAGAGAAGGGAGTTCACTGGAGACATGCTACTGAAGCCCTATGTTCCATTAGGAACCAAGGGACTAATAATTATAACTGGTCCTAAATTACAGGCATTTACACCTGGAAAAATATCTCAAATCTGACAACTCTGCAGCCAAGACATGATAACATTTCCTTTTAATGTATAAACCAACATGAAACATCCGCACTACTTTCGTATTTTGCAGCCATGACCATTTTTACTTACATGAAGTTACTGTAGGGGTGCATGAACGCTAAAACAGTTATTTGGAGGTTCAAGTTGAAAAAGATTTTCTTCCTCAGTTTTGGGTGCTCACAGTTTTGCTCCTTCAACAGTCGAAATTTTTGTTTACCACTGAGCTTATTCGGCATACCGATAACCTGATAGTTAGTTAGTTTTCGGCTTTTACAACTGCGAAAATGTACTTACCACGTGTGTATGTTCTCATCCTTCCAACAGTGAACTATTGTTCCGAGATTTAAATACTGAGATCAATGACTTCACTAGGTATATTGACATTGAATTATTCTTTGTTAAATGCTAACTTACTGAAAGTAATGTTGTTTACCTTCAAATATCATTATTAAACTGAATGTCACAAAATATAGTATTGGTTAGTTCTTTTGTTCTCTACTGACTTTCAATCGGCGAACCTGAATCAGCAATCAGAGCTGGCATTAAACCTTAAGGATCAAAGTTGTCATATCAAATATGAAGACCTTGAGAAGTAGTGCAAGAAGATGATGTATAGAGAAGCTGAAGTAAATGTAATCACAGGTAGTGAAAAGATGATAAGAGAAGAAACCAGGACAAAGTAAATACCGAAATACGACGTGATAAATCGGATAAAGATAGTCTGTGGATGCATACGCACCACTGAGATTGATTCTGTTCCACATCACACACTGTCTACAGTCATCGATTTTGGTCGCTTTATGCACTTCAACTGAGAGTTTTTATTTTCCTGCTTAGCTCAAGCCAATGGCCACAGACTTCATGTACTAATGTCAGGTTCTAGTTTGACCGCCCTTTACCTTATAGCAGTTTGAACAAATTTCACTGAACACCTCTCAGCGGAGTCAACGATTACTTTCCAAGCTAACATGCCCTCCGAGCATCTGAATCAGTAAAGCTGTAAATATTTGTCAATTAGAGGTAAAACGAACAACTGAGTGCTTACTGAATCGAAAACAGATAATCTATGAACTTAAAATACGTCGATGAATTTATTTTGAAGTAACTTTCCAAGTTCGTATCTCTGATTAAATGAATTTCTCACATACATACAGTTTCCAAGCAGTCATGAAACCTAAAGAGTTTTGGATTGCAGCAATCTATTTCATCAGCGTTTTAGATCACCTCGACTGGGGAAAGTCCTAGTTTACTTGTGGATCACATAGATTTAAAGTATGTACGATTAACTAAAAATATTTCAATGGATGCAGTCACGTAAAATAATGAACAATCTTTTGTTATGATTCAAAATAAATGACGCTAACAAAAGTTGAAGATTACCAAAAAAATAAAGATGCATGCAGATGTTTAACAGACAAATAAGGATATATATCATAATCAAGACTATCCAGTTTTCGGTATTTTTTACTTCCTAGAAGACCATTCATGAAGCCTTGGTTCTTACTAATGGTTCAGAAAAATAGTCAGTAATAAAGTGAATAAAAATTGTCTCTTAATGTGACTGATCTCAACCTAAATTACTCTAAATTCTCTCCTAACCAGAAGAACATTTTGCTATAGGCTTTGGCTTTGCATGTGTAGGGTGGGTTGCAGAAAAATAGGTCACTTGAGGTCATTAGTCTCATGATTATAAATTAATTTTCTTGTTTATAACAATGCTTCTTGTCACAACATTTCACAGTGGCAAATTCCACCTTATGGGCAGAGCTACAAAACCCCTATTATTTTGACGCATATAATCCTACGTTTTCCAAATTAAGCGACTTTGTTTCACTATGGTTGGCTGCAGATAGAACTGTGGTGAGATAAGAAGTAAGAGATTTTGGAAAAAAAATGTGTCAGCAAATGTTAATTGGTTATTTTTTGTTCTACCAATTAATCATCATGATGAGAAGCATTATTTTAGGCATTATATCAAACAGGTAAAATTCACCAAGTAATCACCTTATAATAATGCTCATTTAGGGAATTGCAAGTAGTAGCAAGGTATTAAAGTAATTTCTGGATTCAGAGTTCACTTCACCAGTGTTATTTGTAGAATACATGTTCACCTTACAGTGTTAGATGGTAGGAGTCAATCGACAAGAACCCTGAACTTATCAAAAAAGTGTCTCTACAACTATGTTAAAACTGATGTCTCTCCATGATTCGAACCGGAATCATCCACTACTGAAGTTAGAGACTTTACTGCTGATCTATTCACATCACAAATGACGCTGTGCAGGGTAGTATTAAGCATAGGAATCGATCATCTGTGTGCAACCCATGTAGGCCACAGTATTGCCACAGATAGCTTAAGGGTCACATTACCAATTTGATACACGGATTTGGCCAGTACACTGAACACTAATGACTATACTACAACATATGTTACTTACTGGTGATCGATAAGTGAATTTAATCTAGCCTTACCGTAGATCACTTATGCAGTGAACAGCGTTGTAGTAAATTCTTTAACCTGACCAGTGAGAAGCATTGGTTCATATCACTGGAGTAATAAAAGTTTCCAATGGTTGCAGATACACCTTACTGGAGATTATCGTCAAGCTTAAAACCTAGATCCCGAACTTGCTGCCGACTGAATTCCGTCGTGTGACATCAATATATATTGCATCACAGTGTAGTGTCACTGTGTCTAGCAGCCACATTTCATAATTTGATCAATGTACTTTGATCAGTGCTAGACACCATAAACCAGACAGCTATATCAGTTACCCACTGATAAAAACCTCATGTCTTCCTTTTGTTGATTCATAATATAAGTAAGATTTATTTCTCCTGGGGAGTTAGTTTTAATAGACTATCTACATCTAGATAGAATTAAGTGGTTCTGCTGTCTATCACATGATTGATAATAACAACAAATTGCTATCTTGCTTCGGTGCGTGAAAATATCACAATGTTTTTTATTCTCATGCACTTATTCATCGGGAAAAAAAACACAAGAAGAATCAAAATAAATTATTGACAGACTTCCTAAATAGAAATAAATTATTTATTAGTTTTGGTCGGTTGGTTGGTTCGTTGGTTCGTTGGTGGAATCGTGGAAAAAAGAATAGATATTTTTGTATATACCACTTCTGATAAATATAAAGTGCAGAATACTGAAAATTGAAACAGCACAATGGGTAGGTAAGTGAATCTTTCACAAAAAATAATTTATTGTTCAATCAAAACTCACTTAGACACTGAATGAAGAATATGCATCATTTTTCTATCTTAATTCGGTAGTAAAAGAAAATGAACAATGTTTGGTTATTCTTATCAGTGATATACTTTTTGTTAGGAAAAGAGATTCATGTAAATTTAGTGCTATAAGAAATCCTTTAACAAAATTATTTACAAAAACTACTCCAAGGAAAATCAGATCCTAAATAAGCCTTTTGGAAAAAAATTCAACATAAATCTGAAAAAGTTCACCAAAATTTAAGTTTCACTACAATCTCTACTACATCAATTTTCCAACTTTCATTTACTAATTTACATTTATTGTAATCTTGATAACGTTACCACCATTAGATCTGAATAGTTTACAGATTGCACAACTGAAAATATTCATATAGCTGATAAGAAATAAAACTGTACGCATAGCATTTGAAAACATTAGTTGGAGAACAAATGAAAATGTCGAGACCACTGCAAAGCTTTTTCGTCCTGATAGCAAACCGCTAAGCGTTGAATACTCTAAAACCTGCTGGACATTAGAGGATATCACTCGCTGATATCAATCTATGATTAAAATCAATTTAAGAACAATAAATCGTTACAAATTATAAAACGAATTATTATCCAGCACTCACTAGAAATTCGTTTTCTGTAGGACACTCCGAGTTCAGATAGAAAGTCGTGACCTGGGGAATCAATAAGGCGAATTCCTATGCATTACATTCAATAATAATCTTGCTGTCATGAATCCAATCACTGAACGGCTATGAGCTTACCGTGAGATCTGATAGCTGTGATCATGATTCCTCATGGAGATATAGTCACGCTTTTCTGAAGAGTTCCATACCGGAGTGAAATAGCTGTGCAGTGCTCCAAAGTTTTGAATAGTTCTCTAGCTTATGCGACTCAGTGATGAAAATTATTTTCAAAGCAAGTAATCCCAAGAAATAGATAATTTAAAAAAACCATTATCAAGGTTCTTTTCACTGTATTTACAGAACATTGAACATAAGCAACAGTCGTTTAGAGTATGCAGCCTGAATCATGTGTATACAAGAAACAGGTGCAATAGGTACCACCGACTTGGTCAGCTTGAAGTCTGCACATTCTCATGTGCTCTGTTCCATCAATTATTTGAATAGTAAACAATGAAAGCACTTGTATAAATTTTATCACTCCTGACAATCCCAAACTCTATCAAATTCCTACATTTTCGTCCACTTGCATTCTGAAAACTCAATCTATTGGTGTTTACAGAATGACGATTATGATCAAAGTGAATAGAATTTATTTTAATCCTTGATCACAATCAATCAGCACTAGATAATTTATTGTCGTTCATAATCATTCACTTTGACCAGGAATTCTTCGACATAAGTGATTTTGATCATTGAGTATCATACAAAACGCAAGATCATCTACATATTTTTCTTTAAGGTGAACTCCAGTATTATCTGATTCTGGCAGTAACCTACAATTTATTTTGTTTCTGTATAGAATTGGAGAACTAGTTAATATAAACGATTGGCCATCAAGAAAGTCATACTGTTGTAAACATTTATTCGTTGATTAAGTGGTATGTACATAAATTTGTAGTATCTAAGGAGTTTGCTGGAGAGATTGTGTTTTATTCACTGATCTATGTTTAACAATGTAGTGGTTTGTAATTCTGGGGTTACTCAGTAAGAATCCCTGTTTGATCTGCAGCAGTCTTCTACCGAATGACCCCTATCATGTTTATAGTTATGTATAGAACTTAATTTATCCTGTTCTAATCATCTCTCATCTCATACTTTTTACCATCCAGAAGGAAAAAAGTATATTCTGTTCACTGAGGAACCTGAAGGAGGTAACAGGAGAGACTTCTATCCAGTTTATTCAGCGGAAATACTAGAAATACGATATTTACAAGAAGAAAAATGAAGAAAACTACTTATAAACACTGCGTTAACATTTTCTCATAGTTTTGACTTTTCAACATTAAGAGTTAAGCTTGTTTAATTTTGAAATACTAAGAAAACGTTAGTGTGAGATAAAAAGAAGAAATTTAGCACCATGGTCGGCATCTAGAATGTTTGATGACAAATTTTCTAAACTCAGATCTGAAGCAGTGGATAATATTTGTAGCCCAGGTGGATGGTCTTGGTTGTATTGTGTTTTCTGAGCTAGGTTGCTTAATCGTGAAGCTTTCACCGTCTAGAAGGACGATGAAAGCTTCACGATAAAGCAACCTAGCTCAGAAAACACAATACAACCAAGACTAAACTCAGATCTAGCTGACACAGTTGTGAACTAGCTAAATAAATGCCATTCATTGTTTTCACATTTCTACTCCCTAGTTGATGCAACACAAAATCAATCAGTTCTGACTAACTCCACTTTACTCAATGCTAAAGGCTTTATCAACACCATAGTTAACAGTAATTTGCAATACCCAAGGTTACATATGATGACTTGATATGTGTTCTTCTGTATGATAGATTTTGTGTTGTCAAATATTTGAACAAAGATAATATCTATTTGTAGCGTATTGTGTGGTGAGCGCCTGAACTACAGATTGAGATTTGCATGCAAATATGTGTTGATAGTTCGTATCGCACGTATATTGTTTACGTTTGTAATGGGGGTTGGGTTGAGAGTAGATCAAACTATGTTTTACTCCCTCATTCCTTCTTATTTAGACAATTATAATTTCACTTGTTGTGAAAAGATTCTGCCATGAGACATTCTTTATAATTTCTGAAGCCTGTATGGATAAATTTGATATTGCCAAAATCGACCTTGCTTCCTGAAATTATAGCCTGTAGAGTTATGGCTGAAGTGTTTTCAAGTTTTTCAGTCCCACTGGATTTCTAGGGGAATCGGGTGCAGGCTATTCAGCGTTCACGTTTTCTAATTTTCATTTCACTTGACGCTTTTCCTATGTATGTTGCATTGCAGTCTGAGCATTTTACTTTATAAACACAACTAGATTTTGAATTCAGAGGGATCCCGTCTTCTCAATGGACTAAGGTCCATCATATACATAATGAATATCATTTACTCGATGCACAGATTTTTTCAAAACACCAAATTCCAACTTGCTTTGGTCATCTATAAATTGTAGAAATGCCATTTTCTGAAACGTTTCACAAACACCATTCTAACAACTGTCAAGCACAAACATTGAACAAACGAGTAGTATCACATATACAATACCCTGCGTATCCAGTGGAACAAATGCTTGTTTTTCCAAAGCTTTTGTGAGATTTCCTTCATGAATACGGCAAGAAAATCTTCACTATTGAAAGATATGCACTGAAGAATGGAGGTACTTGATGTAACCAGCTGCCCTGAGTTTGACTGTCCAAGTTCACTAACAGTTTTATGGGTACAGTCCCGGAGAAATGCTTCGAATTTATTAAATTTAAACCCCACTAATGATATTCATGAGCAAACGGACGTAATTTCTCACAGTTATTTTTTAGGCTACTGATACTATGATGATTTAGTACATAATGTTTTCCGCTAAAGACTACGCTTTCCTTCCTGAATTCAGTTTCATGTTTGTGCACTCATGTCGTTTTCTATCAGTGTAATTTGACACTTATCCCAGTAAACATGTCAAGAAGGCCTATTCACCCAGGATATTTATTCTTTGAGTTTTTTAGTCCACTGTATTTACAGCATAAACCGTATTCCTTCATTTTCACCTTTTTCAAGATGTAAAGATTTAGTGAGAGCGTGAGTTGTAGTGATTTCGGGAAGTTTCATGAGCTTGTCTGCGAGGCATCAAGGGTGTTCTGGTATTACATTTCTCACTGAGATCGTCTTTAACCTATGATACATATATAAAGTTTTAAAATGTGACCTACAAATTATATCCTAACAATTCAGTCCAATAAATTACTGTTGATATCCATACCTAAAAAAATATGTGGTCGAATTTCGTTTCTTTGTATATCATTCCGATAAACAAGTATAGCTTGCCTAATCCACATTCGATTCTAACCCGTGTACCAGTAATAAACCAGGTAAACTTTACCTAGATAAATCATTACATCATAAAGAGAAAAATAAACTGTGTCAAGGTTAATGCAAGCAAATTTCATTTTAGCGTTATTTTTTTTTTGTTCAAACTTATTCCATGCTCCTTACACAAAAATAAGTACGTGTGTATATTGCAGATATGTAGTTACATGTAAGTTTAAATAATGTATACCAAAGCTAAAACTCTTACTGAACAGCATACTGTGAATTTCCATACAGATTTCAGATGGTTGAAAGGAAAATGATGAAAAACAACTGTTAAAACAGCTGTTAACTCGATTATCCCTCTTCTTTACTTTGATTTTGACTTTTTGTTAAAAAGTTCCATAGTACAGTTTAGCTCTATAGATATTATTTATCACTACAGGCAGTTTGAACATCAAAGTCCCAGCTTACATATTATAACTATGTGTCTGGATGCTTCTTTCTTTCTTTCTCTGTGTGTGTGTGTACTCTGATACATCCTTCAACTTGAAATGGTTAACCACTTTTGTATACTACACTTTCTGTTTACACATGTTAAATTACAAGTAAAGTTCAACTGTTGGACTATATAATCGCTAAATAATGTGTAAACTGTACCTCAACACAAAATTATCAGCCTATTTTCAGTGTTATTTTATAGACATTCAAAGACATTAACGAAATTATTATTACCATCATTTAGGGTGACGTAGTCAATCAACAGAAATTATAATTCTTCTACAAATAAAATTTCCAGTGTTTTTGTTACACTTCAAAAAATTTAGTACGAACCGATTTTAGCTAAGGGAAGATGAACACTTTGAATTCAGTCGGTCTATTCAACCCAAACCTCAAAGACCAATCTCAAAGCGATACCTGCCAGTGGATTTCTTTGAGGAGGATTTTCTTAGGCTACGAAGAAAAGCTATGACTTGTGGAATAAAGGTCACAGCACATCACAAATTCAAAAACGTTAGGTGAGGGAGGGCTTTGAAATTCACACTAATGGCTAGACGGTAAGGCTGAAGACCTAATGGCCTTGAGTTGATTCCCGATTACAGCCGTGGTGTATACTTTTAAGTATTTCTAAACCAAGATGAAACAGCTATCGACTGCTGTTTACTTCTTAATTGCCCTTTAATTGACACCGATCGATGATGAAAAGAATTAAGAAATGATTAGATTCTCCATTACCCTTGGCACTTTTACTTTAATCTTTTACTTTCTTTGCCACATGGAGGTGAGTGAAGAGTAGAAAGTAAAGTTCTGATGCCAGTCATAAGCAGCCAGTCTACAGAAAACTTGGGATCTAGGTTTCAAACTTGTTGATAGTCATCAGTATGGTATACCTAATTTTTTGAAGGAACTGGTAACCTTTTGATGTTCAAGCTGAAATCCGGGGATTTAACCACTTAGATGTTCAGTTCATGACTGACCCGTC
This sequence comes from Heterobilharzia americana, assembly GCA_944470555.2. NCBI lineage: Eukaryota > Metazoa > Platyhelminthes > Trematoda > Strigeidida > Schistosomatidae > Heterobilharzia > Heterobilharzia americana. The sequence continues at coordinate 28,007,398 of OX104132.1, read as the reverse complement.
TTAGGACTGAATCAGGTATATGATTTGATCTTCAAGGGAGAGCCAGTGTACCGGTTCAGTTCAATTTGAATGTTAGTAGAAATTCAATAATTGACTAGCGTTCGTATTTATCAAGGACTGACACCAGCCGCAGAAGCATTGGAAACCTGAGAGGACTGGACATCCCTTTTGTCCTAGTATGGGGCCCGTAGGCAGTACGCACCCATGACCCCGATAAGGATTGAATCCAGGACCTTTAGGCTCCGTGGCTAGCCCAGTGCCCTTAAGCCAATGGGTTCGCATTCATTCGTCCATATTTACTACTTCTGTCAGTTCAAGATATAGCGTTACCTCTCCCCGAAGCCGTCGTCTAGTAACTGTCTTCAAGTCCGACTCGGTTTGTTGGTCATGCGTTTGATCTCTAGAGACGTCATGAGTTGGCACTGCTGAGGAGTCCCACAGCAGAGCTTAACATCTGTCCAGTGCAACTAGGCTCTCAACGATTCTTCATTGATTGAGCAAGTATACAGCTTGTGAATTCAACAGTCAGTGCCACAGATATGTTTCACTTAGGCAAAATACCAGTTTCCACAAGTTTTTAGATGCACCATACTACTGAGTGACAACAAGCATGAAAACCAAACTCACAGCTTAATATCGATTGGCTTTAATCATCTAACATCAAAGAAATACTATACACTGCAGTGTCGCATCGCCTAAGTTACTGCTCACATTACAAGTTCGGTCGATGAGCTTTCATGAACAACACCGAGTGCCAATAGATAGGCAGCTGCATCGACTAATCTTCTGGTGAATAAAGCCATACTAATAATTACTGAGAGTAAAATAAATTTAGACGTCATATTATTGGATGGAGACAATCACTTACAATGCAGTTAAGTTTACGTCAAGTCTGACTCAACAAAAAGGTTTTCTCGTTGGTTATTGGTTATTTTAAAGTGATGATGAGAAGACAGTGCTTCTGCAACAGGAAAACTAAACGGGACAAGGGAGAATACGCCTTTGTTTAATAATCGCATAAAACTCATTTAGTTTCATCAAAGTTGTTAACATTCCGGAGTGAAAAGTGATCGAAGTAATACAAAACCCAATTTTGTTTTTTCGTATCCGGTAATATCCTGCCACCTTTTGATTCCTGCCGAAGATATGCTATTCATTGCCAGTGTCAGTCATTGATATCCTGAGTAAACAGGTTCACATTATGATAATCATTAATCCTTCCCATCCTCAACCAAAGAGGTTTTTATGGTAAAAGTTAAATGTATCATAATGGAGGTCTTGTTAATGATATCGCCCCAGGTGATTAGAACAGTTTGAAACGAATGTTACAAACATCTTGAAGACAAACTACCCTTGAAATGCACTAAGTTTACTGGCTAACAGGTAATAAGAATTAAACCTCAGTACCCTATGTAGTTCATGTACTAGGTGTTAAATTTTGCATTATATCTTATTATTTCCAATAGTGTACAATTTATATCAGTTTCTAAAAGAAATTTATATTAGAAAAGGAGGTTCTGCCTCATTTTTTCTTTAAAACTCTGATTTTATAGTCCAACAATAAAAACGGACATCTTTAATTTCTAAATAACTCAGAAAAATTGGAGTAATAGAAGCTTGACAAGTAAATGGATGTGATCAAAGGAATAAACTCATGACATAAGACAACCAATTTTCCACTAAAATTTCTATGGTCCTAAGAGAAATTAAGATGATATAAGAAACTGGCTAAAACTGTTGCAAAGTACAAAAGTTTTAGACTGATTGAATCAAAAATTGACACTGTGCTGTGTTTCTGTGGAAAGGAATAATGAAAACAGATATACCTTACCTTTTTTTGCAGTTTTGGACTCCCCAAAGGATGACTGAGAAGAAAGACTGATATATAGTGGACAAATGTGATGAAGTAGTATCCTTATGCTTACGGCAAGCCATGATATGAAATAATATCTCCACCATTCTTATTAGTTGTAAAGAAAATGGTGGTTTATATTATGCTGTCTTCTAGATTGTTGGCCGAATCCTATTGGACACCTTTTAATGTGCCCCCAATCAGACTTTTTGACATCTCCATGTATTTTTATCTCATAACAGATAGGGCCGAATAGTTAGCGGGAAGCTGTGCTATCCAAGAATTCATGTTTTCTGGTACACATCGGAGATGCATTTTTGGAAACCCCAGGAACTTAGGCTTAATTTTTTTCTGAGAAATTAAGAAAATAAACTTTTTCGTCAGTAAAGTCTAAAATATTCGATGGCTTAACTTTACGACACCTATTGTGGTACAGTGATTATTTAGAAACATATGGAGATAATTAATTCGCACCTTGATATCATCTAAACAGACATTTCCGTTGTAACAAGTACAACTTGTTACTATACACTGTTAGTTTACGGTTACAAAACACATCAGCTGTCAGAAATCTCACGGTCCACAATATATATACCAGTGAAAATTAGTCAACCATTGTAACGGATTATTTAGATGAGTGAGAGCTTAGGCACTTTAAATAATTGGTAATGAACCCAGGTTCGATTACAAATATCAGCACATGGTTGTAGGAACATCTTCATGATACTTTCTAAGTACGGCAAATCTAGTGTTCTGAGTCGTGTTAAAATCAATAAAGAATATAAGGATTGAATCACTTGTTTGCCAAATAAAAATAACCAGATTACTCGGTACTATACATTATAAGTTGCAGGCACTTGTTACATAGTTGAATAACTATTGGAAGAAATTCTTTATCACTAAAGGGAAAGTTACAATGAAATGTTAAATGGTAGATAGTTGTAGCGTAAGCTCTACCAAACGTTGAATTATTTCAGTAACGTAATAAATTTTAGTAGTCATCACCATATCATTATGTGGATGTGAAGTGATTTATGCTAGACTTGAGTGTCACCTAGAGCCTAAACCGTTAGTACCATGAAGATGCACTGAGGCAATGAATCACAAAGTCAAATTCTTATCCTGAATCTTGTAAACAAATGAGTTCAGAAATGTTCATGTTTGAGTACTAAAAGAGAATAAGAATACCGAGGAAAAAGCAGTAGTATTGAGTATCTACAAAAAAACAGTTGATAGCCGTTGCGCAAGTGATGGTTCTGGTACCTCAGTAGTCTAGTGGAAAACGCTTTAGCATTTGAACTGATAGGTACAGAGTTCTAGTGACTTTGGGAACAATATCATTCACTAGGGTGTAGGTACATCCAGTTGACATGTCCTAAATCCAGAGCCATTAATTCAACATGTGATTTATATGCACCAGCTAATAACGGTCCTAATGGACTCCCCATGGCCAAACCATCAATTTGCCAGAAGTGCACACCTTCGAAAGTGAAATGAACCTTATCAGTACATAATAAAAGGAGCTCTTTCAAATGTTTTTGAGGAACAGGGAAAGAAGGACAGTTTGTGGGTATATAGTCGCAAAGAATATTAATTGTCTTCGTTAGAGGCACATTCATAAAAAAGGAGTTGATATCAAAAGAAGACATTTTCTTATCTTTTATATTCATATCAGTAAGATAATCAACAGGTTCAAAAGTACCTTCCAGTGAATACTTACATAAACCATTACGAATCTGGCTTAGTAATACGGCTAACCATCTCGCCAATTTGTGTGTGGGAAACTGATACATTTACAATATTGGAAGTAGTGGATTATTAATTTTGTGAATTTCTGGAAGTTCATATTGATTTGGAAAATTAGACCCCATAAGTTTCAAGAAGTTGAACTCCACTTTAGCAACAATATCCATATTAAGGAGTTGAACTAGACTAGTTGTTGCTTTCCCTTCTAATTTTCTTATATCCTCTGATGGAGTATCGGCCATGAATTTACTTTCATCATAAAAAATAGACATTTTATTTTATCACATTTTTCAGATAACTTTCGTCTTGTGGTGGCGTTATCGAAATTTGTGGTTTTAATATGATTACCTTTTTTGTAAACTAACTGTTCTATCTCTGATTCAATGATGAAGTAAACTAGCATTTGTAAGATCGTGTTTAATCCCTAATATAACATTGAATAATTAATAATTCTGTTTTTCTCAACTGCAACCACCAGAATGAATAAATATTGAGTTAACTTATGTTGTTTTATCTACCTTTTGCTAGAACCCAAATGTAGCACAGGTAGACATTATACCTAAAGATTTTTCAGAAGTCTCCAGGCCATTAACCAGAGATATTGAATAGCATCATGTATTTTATTATCTGTAGTAATAAATAAAAGGATGTACGGAGAGTTTGATTAATTGCAGCTTACTTAATCAAGTTGTTTATCAGGAAATTTTTTGGAAGTTAATTAATCCTAGATAAAATCCTCCTTCCATTACGAACATTTTAGTACAATATTACAGTAGAAACTTTATATCTTTAAACAGAATCTCATCAAAATAGTTTTTAGATTTATGCAACAATTTATGCATGGCGCTACACTATCAAGATGATGAACATTACTTGATTATAAACTCATTATTTTTGCACCAACATAACAGATAAAAAGAAATTCCATACCATAATATCTAGTGGTAAGTAACTGTAAAAATTACTGTAGTTGAGTTCAATAATGGGTGAGCATGTCTCTGAATAACGCGATTTTTTATATAAAGAAAATATATATTCTTAAATTCAATAATATTTTACAAACTACTTTTGCTGTCCCCTGAGATATGGATGGTATTTACCAGTAGAATGAATTCATATACTGGAGTTGTCAAACCAGACCATAAATAGTTCTTACACCTCCTAGTTTATTCATCATTTTACAAGGGTTGTTGGGTATATGAAGTAACAATTAACCCTGATGAGGCATTTTAAGATATGAAGGATAACACTTTCATGACTGTTTAAACTCTTATTAGTATGCTCTGTGGTTATTTATGTGAAAATAAGGTTGTAAGGTGTTTGCTTAGTTTTAACCGGGGGTTAGTTTTTACCGGATAATGATCCTTACTGAAAAAGTTTGTAGAATAGTTAACTCATTAACTACCCTTTTTGTAATAGTTACTTCCCTTCAAAAACTAACAATTTATTCTCTTATTACACTAATTATCCTTGAATTTATTTGTACTCTACTCATCTTGTTGAATAGAAGTGGGATCCAGGAAGCCTGTTTTGTACTTATCACTTGGATGCACCTGCACCCAATAAGACTCGAACCCAGTACCAATCGTATCGAACGTTAATTACTTATACTTCGTTATACTTCATCCAAATGCATGACAAATATATTTGTGACTTGACTGTTCAAGTTTTATTGGGCGAATATGTCATCTAAGATGAAATAGCAGTGAATGACTTTGTAGTTTGACTCTATACTTCAAAAATAACGTTGTCTATCTAGTGAGTGTCCTTTAGGTGTAAAAGGGTTTTTCGATAAGAGATTACGTTTGTTGATAACTAAGTAATTTCAACCTAGGAAAAATGGCCAGTCTGTCATCCATAGCTCTTAGTTTCTTTTAAAGATAAAAAATGAACTTTATTTTAGAAATAACTGGTATAAAACCTGTTTATTAATTCTGTATTCACCTGAATACAGAGTTGTAAGCTAGTTGGTTAGTGAATCCTAAAAATGTCAGGAATCAATAACTGATGGGCTTTGATATCCTAGGCAGTGATTTGAATAGCCTCATGCTTTATCACTTTTCTAGATTTTAAACAATATATCAATCTGCCGTTTTCACGTCTTTTTCTCTTTATTGTATAGATTTTGTATTTACTGTCTGTTTTTTTATCTGATATGTAGCAACTTGAAAAAATTTACCTCTGTCTATCTGTTCCCTTGAATAGTAGGTTATTCTTGGTCACCTACCAAGATATTGATAAGTCAGAATGTAATGGGTGCTTAATGAAAATGTTATTTTCTGAAACTAAAAATGTGCATTATCAATAATTACCCTAGCGATCTAGGTATGAATAGCTTTCTTTGTTCACCTGGGGTATGCAGTAGAAGTCACATATACACACATATATTTGTGCCAGTCAGCAGTTGTAAATTTGTTTATAAATCTGTTTTTTTCAAAATACTTAGCACTCAAATTTCTGATGTCATATCCTGTCGTAATAAAGTAAAGTAGGAGCATATTATCAAGATAACTATGGTTAGAAAACATGAAGAATGCATATAACAAAGCATATTGTTTCTTATGTACTCACAAAAAATACACTCATGTTAGTTAGTGATACAGATGAGGAAGAGAATTTTTATTGACGCATTTTCTACAGAAGAAATTTACTAAATTTACTGGTTGTCTACTCAGATATAAGCTACATTTTATATGTAAAAGCTTCTAGTACTACACGATTTTACAGGTGATGAGTTATACTTAAATCTCTTTGAGCAGTGAATTTACACAGCCTAAACTTTTCTCATGATTAGTGTCATGTGAGTTCCAATGAAGGTATGACTGATGACAATTCTAACCACAAATCGTAAGCGCGAGGGTAGACACCATACCGGGTCGTTTTGAAGCCGCTGTAACATTATTCTTTCTGCAAAACGTCATGGATACAATGCGTCAATTTGGACAACTGTCCTAAATGTCTTTTAAACCTGGCCCATTTAAGATGAGGATGTAAGATGACTCTGCATTTTGGACTACTGTTTTCTCAGGAGGATTGCTCACATCCAGTGAGAACAACATATAGGTAATTACGAAGTGAGATAGTGCATTTTCCTGTTATATAGGTAGTCATTCACTGAGCGAACTCATCTTGAAACACCACCACAAACGTCGTACTAATGGTTTACACACCATCCTATGTTTGACTGCCCTAATACTAATTGAAAGACTCAGAGTGGTAGTCAGTGCCTATGTTTGGAAAAAGATAATTGTGTTAGGTTAGTGCCTCACAACTCCGTGGATAGGATCAGGGAGACTAAATGAATTAATGACTTGATACAAAAGCTTATATGGCTCAGAGTAAAAATCATCGGCTATCATCCTGAGGTTATACTATTACTCTAATTTCTACGAAGTAACCGAGGTATGGAATGATTCTCTGAATGTATCTTCAGGGTAAATTGAATAAGTCACTTCTGTTTTTATTCCTCGTTTTTCTCTCGTTTGTCACGTCTGTTTTCTTGGTGTTCCTAAATTATTTTCGACTTTCTAATCTCTTGGTGAGTATGTAGTACCCAGTTTGTGTTTTAGGTGGACAGATAAATATAAATCTTTCAATCGGTGAGACAACTACCAAAATAATCTTTTATAGGCGGCAATTTAAAAAAAGTAGAAGTGAGAATGGATAAGCTATTCCTTAAGACTTTTTAACATCATACTAGAATGAGTTTTCAGCAAGCTAAAGCTCACATTTACCGATTATTTGGTGTTACTAAATTTGAGGCTTAGAGACAGAACATCTAATTAAGTCTTATCTAACACAACACTGAAAAAATTGTGAATATATCTACTTGGGTCAGAAGGAAATTTTCCCTCTAATCCTGGAAATTCCAGAAATTTGACGAGGTTTATTCTTTCCCTTTCTATCCACCTTCTTGTGAGTCAATTTACATAATCCAAAAGCATCAATTTTAATCCCTATAGCTATTAGCCATATGACAACTTCCTTTTAGATAATTTTATTTCTAATGTCAATATTAGCATTTTTAAAGAGTTCACTTGATTAGGTGAATATCTTTTAAGTGTTTTGGACTTAGGATAAACTTATGTCGTAAAAGCTTCCAGTATAATTTGGGATAACGTTCTTTTTGTATACACTCATTGATGAATCCCAAGGACGTTTTCGCTTCAGTGAGTCTAGCATTATACTGCGAGAATTCATTGGGTACCGTTAATGTAATAGAATCTTCACGTAATTTCAAAAAACTAAAAGTTCTCTTATGAAAAGTACAACAAGACATTTTAGCGAACAATAATGTTCCTTATTAAATCTCACCAGGTTTCACCCTAATCTTCAAAGCTTTCAACAGATATATAGAATATGAACCAATCAAGGTTTTTTTTATAGGTAACTGGTTACAACGATGCGGATTCTATACTTTAGAATATTAAAGTTAGTGGTAGTACAAGGGAAGATATAAATGTTCAGAATGACATCTCAATGTAAACTAAGTCATAAAAACAGGAAAGAGAAGAAAAGAATACAGCTTGTCAAATCTCTAGGAAACTTAAGGCAAGATAAAAAAATTCTATTCTGATATGTTCACAGCTTTGTCAGTATTTCGTGTTAATCAACTCTTGTAGGAGATTTACTTTTCAAACTTTGTGCAGGATTTTATATATTATCACAACTGTCAACAACTGTTGTTTAGCTTTAACGTCCTTCACAGCTATGCATCATGCCTAAGACTTCTGTCACCAGTGTTCAACCATCTGAACACAAAAAAGAGGTCACGAACTGCACCCAGACATTCATTGCACCTTATGAGTGACTTCATGCTGTCACATGAACTACTCAACATGCTGCTTGCATATGGAACCTATTGATGAGCAGGTAATGAAAATAATACGTTTTATCTCATTATTAGGGTAGTTTCAGCACACAGTAAAGTATATATCGAATACATGGCCTAAGGTGTTATAAACGTGACTTAAAAGGAGCCCAGTTGAAAATCAATTTTTATTTAGGTTAGTACATAATGATACTAGCCGTGCGTATAAAGCTTTTGACTTGTATAGTGAGTGCTTCAACCTGCGTGATCTTTGAATTTCAAACCGATGAAAAGACCTTAGAAGATTTGTATTTCGCAGATGACGATTTACGTCTAACGTTCTGTAGCGCAAACTCCAAAGTCCACAGAAGAAAACTAACAAGTTGGAAGAAGAGGCAGAGAAGTGGGACGGGACTTCAAGTAAACATAGAGAAGATACAGGTGATGAAGATACACAACCAACAACAACATGCACCAGTCAACATCAACAGGAGAAATCAAAAGGAAGTTGCCTCTTTCACCTACCTACCTATGCAGGCACCTTCGCTCCAACTACAAGCGGCATAGGCACAGATGAGGATGTGAGAGACAGGATCGAAAAACAACAGTAAGACAGGCCTACATCAATCTGAAATCGTTGTGGAGATAGACTGCACTCAGGATAAAAAAACAGGATCCCGATTCTCAACACTAATCCAGTCGAGTTATACAGTACCTCTGTGTGATGGTTGAGAGACTTGGAGGCGCGTTACGGAAAACATTTCCAACAATCTACAGACATTCATCAACAGATGCCGCCTACTGTCACTCGACACTGATACTGAAGAGCAGATCGGATGTTCAGAATAATGAGAATATGCAACAAGTCACTCTGACTGGCTGGTAATGAACCGACCAAGGACCTATCGCTCAACATTTTTGCAGAAGAAAGTGGATATGGATTGGATCAGGCATACACTGATGAGACCATTCGGACACATCACACGCCAACCCCCATCGAGTGGAATGCAAATGGGAAACGACGAGTTGGGTGTGTGAGTGTGACATGGAGGAGATGGTGTGAGGAAGGAATGAAGGCTAGTGGGAAGTGGTGGAGCGAGGTTTGTAATATTGCAGAGAAGAGAGTGGAATAGAGACGTGCAAGTGTAACCCTATGTTCCATTAGCAACCCAAGGGATAAATAATAATAATTCTGTATATGTTCGTCAGTGTATCAAACAAAATCATCGAATGGTTAGATTGTGTGATTTTTCTTTGTGCTTTAAGTGGGACCACAATGATCGGTACTAGGTGACTAATTCACACTCTTCTACAGCTGCTCAGATATTTTCGTGACTTTCTCTCCATTTTCTAAATGAATGACTCAGTAAAATTCAGGATTTTTGTTTCACTCTCTCTAAGATTTATCAGCTGTGTTTAGTTGCATCCTAGTAGTTGTATATAACCTATTATAGTTAAATTCAGTAATCATCACTTCAGATAATCTACTCTAATATCACAGATTACTGAACCATGAAATTGATTTACTGTGCAACAATCCTGCATTGTTATATACTCTTTACTAACCAACTTTACCTACATTTATTGGCAAGGGTACATTAGAACATTGATCTAAATGAATTCCAACATAAATAAGTCCATAAGGTCGTTATTACCATGTATTTTTTCGCGCAAAACTATTCATTACTTGGTGAAATACACATTGACTTCACCTATGAATAGTTCTGGTTTTAAAATTATGGAATGCTTTGTCAAATAACCCGAATTTCTTGATGTATCTGTTATCAAACAACTTCCGTCTGAGAAAAAATATTACCAATGAATTGTAATACATAAAATCTACAGTAGAGAGATTGAAATGACCGACAAGATTTGACGTAAATAAAGGTAGTAGGTTCAATTACACGAGATATTCGAACATAACAACCTCTGAATTCAGGTACCTTGTACTTCATTGAGTTGTAGAAATATCAAGAGATGAATTTTGGCATGTATTCATAAGGGAAGTCTTATTCGATAAAACTGAATCGTATAAATGCATTCACACGAGAAACTATAGACGTGGCTCTGTGGTCACCATAACTCCAGTGGAATGAAGGCATAGGTTTCTTACACCGGAATGTCAACTAGATTTAATACTTTGGGATAAAAGATAGAATGGGATCGTATATCTCAGCTTTTTACTTATATTATTTATTACTATCCACAAATTTTCACCTCATATATCATCACTTATGCTTAAGTAGTTGAGAAGCTATTTGTGGCTTCTTACCGCTGAATAAGAAAATACATTCAGCAAATCGTACTACTACTTAAATAGCAGCTATGGCTTTTTTCGTCTAGGCATTCAACTGCCAACCAGGAGGTTACAGGTTTGAACCCCACTCCCCCAATAAAGTTATAGGCACCTCGATATGATTTACTGCCTAATACACAACATTATGAGTGCTAACTAAGTGCATTTTGTTCATAAGAGTTTGAAAATAAAAGCAGCCGGTATTCAATGGCCTGAGTATTATACTGCTTTATGGGTATAACATGCACTTGAGATCTTACCATTTAACTATGCTAAAATAACAGCGTAAAATTATGAATTGTAAATATTATTTTGAAAGTGCCGTTTGTCATCCTAACTATAGTATGATTAGGTTTTGAAGACTATTCTTCCATAATGGATTTAAATCTGATAAGTGTGGAAAACCTGAAAGCTCTAAATGGCAGTCTTGCCTTATGTCAGATTTCATCACCTCTACACATCAATCATAATGATGGTTAGAATCAGGTAATGAAGCATCATTTCTAACAGTAAGTACTCAAGAAATAAGTCTACTTGTTTTGCATAATTCAACTTTTACGAGTCCGTAAGCGTGATTTAATGCCATCGACAAGCATGCATTTTTAAGCCATACTTGACTACTTAAGGTATCTTATTAGAACTTTACTATTAAAAATACTAATGACCCGTTAACGAATATCCAGTCTATTGGTTTGTTAAAAAGCGAGATAGTTTCAATATAAATCGATGGAAGTTAAAAAATCATTGACTGAAAATTGAAACTATAATATAATTTAGCCATTCTTATAACTTCACCAATAAACAGTTATTGCCTATAAATAGGTGCAAAACTACTATTGCTAATGTCCGTTACGAACACTCATCAGACATGTAATATGAATAGAGAAATAATTAGAAACTTCACAGTATGTATTGTATTTCCTTGTATTCAAGTTAGCTGACTAGAGTTCAGGGGATTTCGTTCAACAGTAAAAATTATTATAATCTAATGCTTAGCCCATGGGTTTTATTTAATGATTTACTCCTATTTATATATTTTAAATTTTGAAGATAACAAAAATTTGTATAGTCGTGGTTGTAATTGCCTAGCAGTAGAATCCAGGACATGAGTTTTGTCCGACTTGGGACGCATCAGTTGGGTGTACTTGCATACAAGGAATTGATGTTGTTCCTACTGAGACGGAAACCCAGCAACTGTCACTTCAAACCCCAATACGTCATTCATTAGGCGAATGAGGTACGATAGCTGTGTACATTTGTTATGTAAATAGAAGATAATATAAGATTGAAAATATAACCTTACTATATTGGCAAAAGTGGATAAAGTTAATTCGTAAAGAAAAATGAATGGATTGTGTTGAATGACCTCAAATAGTCAAAAATCCATTCACTAGTTTTACACATCTGATATACACGATATCGATTGAAAGTGAATAAAAAACGTAGTAATAATGAAAGAAGAATTAATCAATTTCTATTGTCATGAAAGAAAATATTGGGATAAAATGGTGTTGTATAAAATTGACAGCTTATTTTTTTCCTATTCGTGTCATAAACTATTTACTACAACTTCTAACTTCCCTCAGAAACAGTAACAATTCTATCCTATATCAAGTACTAAAGTGAAACTGACAATACTGTAAAGGCTTTCGATATTTATTTGAAAAGTTTTATATCAAATTAGTACCAATCAGTTTGTTTCCATTTAGTCAAGGTTTAAAAGATGCAAGAAGACTATAGCTTGAAATGTCTATTCACTGATATCAAGAGAAAAAGTAATCAGTTTCGTTGATACAGAAAGTCAGCTGTTCGTATTGATTATTTCCATATTAGTTTAGTTTTATGGACACCAATTCGATCAGGATTCGAATCCATCTTTCATCGTTTTCAACATTTAAAACCAACTACCAGTACAGCGCATTCTAATATCCGCTGTCAAAACGAACCATTATGAAGGGCTTCCTGGCTTATTGGTCACATTGCAGAACGATTCTAAGAATTTGGTCACCATTCAGGAAGAACCAACATGATGATGGGATAATTGCTTGTATTATACCGTAGTTGATTGGACTGAATTGATCGGTCTCTATTGGCATATGGTCTCCTGTACGGATTACTCGATATTACCTGACATTTTTAGTTAAAATAATGACATATAATGGCTGACAGTGGAGTCCAGGCTGAGTATTTCGTCCCGTTTTGGACTCATCAGCTCAGTGTAATTGATTCCCAGTGAGCGGTGCTGTTCCCACCGGGATTCGAACCCGGGATCGATTACTCCAAACGTCAGAGTGCTACCCACTACATCACCGAGCAACGATGGGAACAATATCGCTCACTGGCAGTCAGGTACATCTAGCTGACGAGTCTCAATTAGGACAGAATGCACATCTTGAATTCCACTGTCAGCCACTATCCATCGTTACTACAACATGAAATTGGTTGCTCTCTAGTGGCAAATCAATATATTGTTTCACTGTACAACCCATTTAGTTGGTTTTCCTTATTCCCACCCCTTTGAAGTTTATGTAACAGCTGTACTGAAATAACCCCAAATAAGAAAAAACTGTCAACAATGCAAATTGATGATCTAGGAAACCTGAATTATCGGCGTTAATAAAATGGAAAGTTTAATGGCCGCATGCTGTGTTAACTCCCTAGTCTTCACCTCTACAGAAGCTCCAGTGCATCCGTTTTTGGATGCAATTAAAGTTGAAAACGAGGAAGTAGCTTACCTAAGTTTTGCATAATTATCAAACGTTTTTATGGGAAATTCTGCAGTGGAGATAAATTACAGTTCGGAGCTTAGAACTACAGACATACATGAAATATCATAATGATCACATGAGCCTAATAATTGACAGTCGGCCATTGTTTACCTGCAAAAACATACAAGTATGATTACGCAGCTTTAATAAATAACATTTTTAGAAAGAAAATTATCTTCAGTGTTATGTTCTTGTCTTATGACTTTATATAGGGGTTTCCGTTCGTTATTAATAATAAACTGAGTTTTAAAACTTCAAAATATAGTGACCAGAGGGTAGTTTATTACTCTCCCCTTTTTAAAAATGTTTAAGGAAGTAATATCTACTATCGTATCTGTAAACATCAAAAGATGATTGTGAAAGTAAATTTAAAATAAAAACAACATGAGTATTATCTACTGCTAATTGGATTCGTTGGAAGATCGGAACCAAGACATCTCAAAAGACGACAATCGCTTTTGTTTTATTTTTAACCATCTTCCCAATCAATAAATGATTCCCCATAAGTTAGTCTCTGAAAAAGTATGTGTGAAACATGTCTAGACCACAGATATTCCTATTGCGTAAAAAGAAACTGCAAATAAGTATTCCTTCAAGCCTTGGCGTTATTTAAATCATGTTATCACCGAATTCCACTGAACCTTCGATGAAGATATTGACCAGAGAAAACGATAATCAAAAGTCCTAACCTTCAAATGATTAAATCTGAGAGCCTAGGACGAGACTATTTATATTCAACTTAAATCAACAAAATGAGAAAGGATAAATTAGTTTGTTTCTGACTGACTATATTCCTTTCATCTCTTTTCTTACTACAAAACGTAAGTTTGAAGAAATCAAATGAATTCACGTTATTATTATCATTATTATTTGTCCTTGGTTCCTAGTGAAACAATGGGCTTCAGTAGCACATCTCTCTGCAATCTTTTCAACCTGGCTCCACCATTGCCCTCAAACTCTCATTTCTTCCTCACAGAATCTCTTCCATGTGACCCTCACCTCGGACACCCAACTCATCGTTTCCCATCTGGGTTCCACTCGAGGGCCTGGCGTGGAGCGTGATGTTCCCGAATGGTCTTCTCAGTGCATCCCCAATCAATTTTTACTTCCTTCTGCATATCTGTTGAGTGATAAGTTCTTGGTTGGTTTGCTGCCCAGCCAGCCAGAGTTCCTTGTGGCTTATTCTTATTATTCTGGCCATCTGATCTTCAGTAACGAGCCATCGTAGGCAGTTGTTGATGAATGTCTGTAATTTGTTAGAAATCCCTTTCGTAACGTGCCAAGTCTCTCAACCATCACATAGAAGCACCTACTTACTTGGCTGAAATGCTGTTGAAAATCCGGATGTTGTTCACGCTTTATGCTGAGTGCAGAATATCTCCACACTGGTTTCAGGTTAGTAAACACGCCTGTCTTGCTGTCTTTCCGATCCTGGCTTTGACGTCCTCGTCTGTGCCGCCTGTAGTTGAAACGGTGCTGTCTGGAAAGGGGAAAGAGGCTACTCCCTTCAAGTTTCTCCTGTTGATGGTGATTGGTGTTTGTTGTTGCTGTTGTTGTTCGTTGGGTATCTTCATCACCCCTACTTCTGTCTTCTCTACGTTCACTTGAAGTCCCGTCTTCCCTGCTCTGCCTCTTCTGTCAACTTGTTAGTCTTCGCCTGTAGATATTCAAGTCTATCTGACGTCAGACAAAAATCATCGGCGAAATCCAAATCTTTTAGGGTCTTCTCATCGGCCCAGCCAGCGTATCCCCCTCTTCTCGTTCCTCACTATTTGCTGCATCATCCGGTCCACCACAATCAATAATATCATGGGTGATAGTAAGCAACCTTGTTTTACTCTAGTCTTCACTTCAAAAGCATCACTGAGCTTCCCACTGTGAATTATTTAGCATATGGCGTCTTCATAGTGACGCTGAATGAGACTGACAGAGGTTTGTGGTATTCCATTGTGTTTGAGCAGTTGCCAAATTACTTGTCGGTCGACGCTGAAGAAGGCCTTCTCAAAGTCAATAAAAGTTGAGGTAAAGATCTGATTTGCTGCCATTCTATACTCCGTACTATGATTATGCGTAGCGTTGGAATTTCGCCCGCACACGATTTGATTTTCCTAAAACCAGCCAGCCTGTTCCGATCGAATTCTTCAATCCAGCGCATGCTTTAGTCTCACCAAGGTGATGCGTCTTAATATTTTGCTTGCTCCGGGTGGACAGCCGCATGATTCTGCGCCAGTTTTTATCCTTGCAAACACTTAGGTCTCTTTTCTTTAGGAGTTTGACAAGGTAGTCCTTCCTCCAATCAACCAGCAGATAACCATCCTTCCTTTCAAACCTTCTGCAATACTGTTGTGATGTGAGCATGTCCACTGTTGTACCTGCATCTGTTCTCAGTGTTCCTGGTGCGATTCCATCTGGTCTTGCTGCTTACACACATTTCAGTAGCCTTATAGCTCTCAGGACTTCGACCTTCGTCGAGGGCTTGTGTTCACTGGTAATTCTGTGTCTGGGCTGTTGGTGGTATTTCTGGATGTGTTGCAGGTGGTGGTCGATTCATGAGCTTACGAAGTGGTCAGCCCATCGTTCACTTTGTTTCTCTTCTTCGGTAATTCGATTTTCTTTCATCATCTTTTATTGGTTTCATCTGCGTTGATCTCTCCTCTCCCAGATAGTAACCTTCTCATTCAATTCAATGTTGTCAGGTCTCTGTCCCATCCCCCCACACCCCACCCCCACCTGCAGCCTGTTCTGCTTCACTTGCCAGTGTGTCATAGAAGTTTCTCTTCTCCTTCCATGTACCCTTCTTCACTCTTTTGTCTAGTGTAGAATTTTATAGGATGTATTAAATTCCTCTTTTCTTTGTTCATCCCCGCACTGCACTGCACAAGTTCATCTTCTGCTTCACCATCACCATCTTCCTCTCCCTCTATCAGTTTTCATGTACCCACTGAGATCCATTCCTTGTTTTTGTCTTGTCTTGTTTCTCTTTCCTTCCTCCTAACATGGTTATGCAGATTTCTCCCCACATCTTTTTCTCATATTTCCAGTGTTTTTCCTCGTAGGTTCCTTCAGGGATGCTCCTTGATATCTCCCATTTTGTCCTCATGGCTGACGTAAAGATTTCCTTTGTAGTTTCGTCCTTCAATCTCTGGGTGTTGAACTTAAACTGTGGTGTACCACCAACATCCCTGAAGGCTTTCAACTTAATTTTGAAGGTTCCTTGCACAAGACAGTGGTTTGAACCTACATCTGCTCCCCTTCTAAATCTGATCTTCTGTCCAACAGGCTGACTGCATCTCCACTTTCTTCACACAGAGATAAAGTCGATCTGATTTTTAGTGTGTCCATCAAACATTGTGCCGCCGTTCCATGTCCCCACCTTTACTTTTGCTTTCATTGAGAGAAGACACATCGGCCAGTTGGCTTCTTGAAGGCTTTCACCAACTGGCGTTATTTCACCTCTCCGAGAATAATTTTGTTTTTATTTTTTATATTTTGTTTGTGCTTTAGTTTCTTTAACGACTGGATTGGTTTTTCCGGGGTATGGTTGCCAGCCGTATGCCTCTTTACCCGGGCTTAGGATCCACCAGTAACCAGTGAACTTGTGAACTAGTTAACCATGCGAGGTTTGGAGAAATCAAATGAACTCACCTACTTTATCAGTATTACACACAGGATTAAATTAGGTGGGGAAAATGGACAAAACCTTCAGCTTAAAACTTAAAAAACTGTAAATTCTTTAGGAAACCTTACGAAAAAAAACAATATCTGATACCTTTTAAAAGTGTTTCTTATTACCTATATAATTAACATTGGTTATATTTTTCTTTAAGGGACTTGCAAATGAAAATTAACATATCAGAAAAAGAAGAAATATTTAGAGATAATTTATAGTCTCAGTTACGTAAAGTATACCAGGCTTTTTCTTCAGTATGTTTCTTCAGTATTTCTACAACCAATCCCCCCCACCCCCTCATTCCTCCATGAATGAAAAGAACAGTTAGACATTGTAACTGTAAATTATTTGCGTATGGTCAGAAATATGTAAACTAATAATTACATAAGGCAATCATTTGTGTGTAAAAATATATGACTGAGATAATGTGACACTGAACTATATATCAGACAAAAAAAGTAGTCAATCAAAGGTAGTTTGAAGGTTATTAAGCATTTCATGCATTCTAACTATTGTTTTATCTTTAGTGGCATTGATTGTAAACCGTTACCATAGAATTCCTCAATATGAATTACTTCATTGGACTCGCTTTAGGACAATTTATTCATTGTTTTGCCGTATCAGCAAATCAGTGATCTGAAGTTGGTCAGTTTAGGCTAACTTATTACTTTTATCTTGGTGAATCAGTGTCGAGAAAATTGAAAACAAAAAAAAAGTATTAGTACGTAGAAAGATGTCATCTGATGAATGTGAGTCAATATCTAAATATGAGTAGAAAACAAACTAAGTTTTCTAACCATTCAAAAGTTATGTTCCTTGAGATTCAATTCACTATCTTTTAAAAACCTGCAAACAAAACAAAAAGACTTTAGTACGCAAAAGCCATTTGAACATTCGTTTCAATAAACTTAAGTATGAGATCTTGACGGCTCCTATATAGTGATGTAAAAGTATTTTAGAGTCAACTCAGTAACCTTTTTCTATATTTTGTTTACCTATAGACGATTATGTTTATGTGCCCACAGTATTTATCAGATTATTTGAAAGTAATTGCTTTTCTAGCCATTTGGGGATATATCCCACCAACCTCGACTTTATGGTTCTATTATTCTTTTCAATGTACGTGTCGCTGTGCACAAATATAAATTGGTATACACAGCGAAATATGAAGTAATCAGTTATTTAGTGATAAGGTTTATTTTGAGGCATGGGTTTCGTTTTATGTAAAACACTAAGCTTGGCTGTACACTATCATTTTAATAACTAAGATCATCAAGATCGTATACTTAGATTCACTGAAGCCCCAGCTCGATAAAAGTTCAAACCGCCTTTGTGTATCCAAAACCAATATAACATTGCCCTAAGAGGTGACTGTTTGATAACTCAAACTGCATAGAATACAGAAGAATGAACAATGAATATTCATTTGTTCTGATCATTCTATCCCTCATTAATATAGAAAACAATTGCTGCACTGGATAATGAATCAACTCAATGAAAGTACTGAAAACCTAGAAACAATGACAGCTATTTCTCCTAGTATGAGACTTCTCGTCAGTGAATACGCATGACCCCTCCATGGATCGAACTCATGACCTCCAGGTTCCATGACCTGTATGTTAACCTTAATCGTGACTTCTGTCCATCGTAAATGGACAGAAGGAGGAATTGGATTCCAACCCAATGACCTATGGGTAACGTTCTGGCTGCGGAACCTGAAGGTCATAGGATTACTGATCCTGGGTGGGATCATGTGTGTGCGCTGCTACGTCCTATACCAGGACAATACAGTTATTCAGTTCTCCCAGGTTTCTAATGATTCTGCAACTGATATCGGCCCATGATGAATATCAACCGGAAGTAGATTTTTAGAAATCCCTACAGGCCATTAAATCCAATGGAATTAGGTACAAATCTTGCATAGGCATATGTCTTCTGACGGTCCATGAGGATAGAATTATTTAACGACAACCTAAAATAGCAGTAAACGTTGGATTCTGTAGTAGGATGTAATTTCATTTTGTTTTATTCATTCCATATATGAAACAACTTGTTTTCCGCGATCATCTCAGGGTGACTCCAAAAGTTTGAGACACCGTTTCTATATTTGTAATCCTCTTCTCCCTGATGATATAAGCAGCATAATCTTCCAAATATCTAAAATAATTAGTGAGTCATTCTTTTTGTGCTTATTTGGTGCTGATTTGAAGAGCATGGAATCGATTGTCAATCTTTCCGTTTGCGCACAACTTGATTTTTCAAACTGTCACACTTTCACATCTCATTTTATGACCGTCTGCAGATTTATGCATAGCTGTTGCTTGTTATGTTTCTTCATTCCTTGTTTTACTGGGTCTCTCAATATTAATATAGTTGGGCATTTGTGCTTTGATACCCAAATTAACTCTGGTCTACTATTCTCACCTATTTACGTGACAACACAACTAACGCAAATGAACTGATAAATTAAATTGTTTTTCTTAATAGGATCCATAAGGCTTTTTAGCCTAAGGAGTTTGTTTTCAAATGGGTTTGTAGTTTTGAATGACCTTCTTATTCCAGCCTTACTGAGAAGCCAAATAAGATATACTTCGCAGATTTCTATGAGTCATCTCAAAGTTTGGAAGTCACCCTACATCGATTATAGACAACAAATTGAGTTTGAAACGATATCCAGTAAATAATACAACTTCATTGTTTGGTGCCACCAGCCATGAGAACAAAATGGGAGATACCAAGGAGCATCCCTGAAGGAACCTACGAGGAAAAACACTGGAAATATGAGAAAAAGATGTGGGGAGAAATCTGCATAACCATGTTAGGAGGGAAGGAAAGAGAAACAAGACAAGACAAAAAACAAGGAATGGATCTCAGTGGGTACATGAAAACTGATAGAGGGAGAGGAAGATGGTGATGGTGAAGCAGAAGATGAACTTGTGCAGTGCAGTGCGGGGATGAACAAAGAAAAGAGGAATTTAATACATCCTATAAAATTCTACACTAGACAAAAGAGTGAAGAAGGGTACATGGAAGGAGAAGAGAAACTTCTATGACACACTGGCAAGTGAAGCAGAACAGGCTGCAGGTGGGGGTGGGGGGTGGGGGGATGGGACAGAGACCTGACAACATTGAATTGAATGAGAAGGTTACTATCTGGGAGAGGAGAGATCAACGCAGATGAAACCAATAAAAGATGATGAAAGAAAATCGAATTACCGAAGAAGAGAAACAAAGTGAACGATGGGCTGACCACTTCGGTAAGCTCATGAATCGACCACCACCTGCAACACATCCAGAAATACCACCAACAGCCCAGACACAGAATTACCAGTGAACACAAGCCCTCTGACGAAGGTCGAAGTCCTGAGAGCTATAAGGCTACTGAAATGTGTGTAAGCAGCAAGACCAGATGGAATCGCACCAGGAACACTGAGAACAGATGCAGGTACAACAGTGGACATGCTCACATCACAACAGTATTGCAGAAGGTTTGAAAGGAAGGAGTTGACGGTGGGTACCGACTGGAGGAAGACCAACCTATTTACCTACTTGGGCAGCATTGCTTCAACTACAAGCGGCATAGGCACAGATGAGGATGTGAAAGACAGCATCGAAAAAACAACAGTAAGACAGGCCTACATCAATCTGAAATCGTTGTAGAGATAGACTGCACTCAGGATAAAAAAACAGGATCCCGATTCTCAACACTAATCCAGTCGAGTTATACAGTACCTCTGTGTGATGGTTGAGAGACTTGGAGGCGCGTTACGGAAAACATTTCCAACAATCTACAGACATTCATCAACAGATGCCGCCTACTGTCACTCGACACTGATACTGAAGAGCAGATCGGATGTTCAGAATAATGAGAATATGCAACAAGTCACTCTGACTGGCTGGTAATGAACCGACCAAGGACCTATCGCTCAACATTTTTGCAGAAGAAAGTGGATATGGATTGGATCAGGCATACACTGATGAGACCATTCGGAGATATCACACGCCAACCCCCATCGAGTGGAATGCAAATGGGAAACGACGAGTTGGGTGTGTGAGTGTGACATGGAGGAGATGGTGTGTGGAAGGAATGAAAGCTAGTGGGAAGTGGTTGAGCGAGGTTTGTAATATTGCAGAGAAGAGAGTGGAATAGAGACGTTCAAGTGTAACCCTATGTTCCATTAGCAACCCAAGGGACTTATATTAATAATTGTTTGATGCCTTTAATATATCGAGAATGAATGTCTTTAACGAAATACATGGTAAAATACACAAATGCTGAAACTGATCAACATATAGAACCAAGAATTCAAAAGAGTGAGATAGTTTATCTCATTTGTTGTATAACTTTTGACTGGAATTGCTGGTTTGAATCCTCCTACTGCTTAGATTTTCATTACACTTTCAATCATTACTCAGTATCTGGATTTGTTTAATAGGACGGATAAAAAGACCTTTTCACACAACTTTATGAATTTTGCTGAACTTATTATGTATCATTCATAGTAAGTTGCATTTCTTTTGCAAGAACATTTCAATAGATTACCATCATGCCTATTCGTGTTTTTTTCTGAGCCTTTTTCACCAATAAAACTGACCTGTAATGATGAAGATATCTTGAAGCCTGTGAAGTAAATGAATAGGTTGGTGAAATTTTTGAATATTTACCTTCACGACACAGCATCTTACCAAACCTTGTTCACAAGTGACAAGAAATCAAACCAAATAAAGTTATGTGATTCGCTAGGAAGTCGAAGAATTTGACTTCCAAAAAGAGTATGAATTCTATTTAAGGCCGCAAAATGCAAGTACCTGATTGGTGCTTCTAAACACAAAGTATCTGTGTGAGTTCTTCCTATTACTGCATACAACCAATGAATATAAAACATAGTCTCCCTCCACTTAAGGTCACTTTAATGTACACTTTAAGAAACCTTGGTTGACATAATTTCTTTGCAAGCGACTTAGAATAAAGGCACTGTGGTACTGTTTACTGTCCATAGACTAATTATTTTCATTTACTTTGTCTAGATAAAAACGTTTTTTTCACTACTGTTTGTATCTTGCAATTGTGTTTACAGTCTCTCATTAGACGGTACCCTCAAAGCTACATTGATTACAATAGTTCGTATTAATTCATAAAATTTTAAAGTAGCTTGTGTACATTACTTTAGCGGAAATGAACTCTGAATCACAAAAGTTTTTTCCAAGTATCATAAAAAGCGAAAGATGATAATTTTCAGCTTTTAAATAACATTCGAAACTTACATTTATTTCTACAATCACAGTCCTCTTAGGTGGACTAATTTTCTCTTTAGTGAGAATCAAGGCATATTTCATTAAAGAAAGTTATTGGAGCTAAGGCTCAGTGACAGTTGGTTCATCATAGTTCAGGTCATGTTTTTAGTGCGGTCACATTTTTTATGTTCATAAGTTTTGATTATCAATTATTAGCTAATACATACCGCTAACCCTTCCCATATTCGGGCAGTCCAATATGTGAAACACTTCTGAAAGCAAAAATTGTCTAGTGTGGAAGAAATTTCGATAAGTACAAACACTTACGTACTTGTCATCTTTAGCCAAGTTCAGCACTTGATAACTGAAGTTGTTGTTCAACTAACCTACCATTTGGGCTGCTAAATTCGTTAGACAGTGCACCCATCCAAAAACATAGAAGTTCTTGGTTTGGACTGCAGTGTAACCTAGGCTTTTCTTTGGTTACGAAATCCGTATTTACGGAACAGTTCACCTTAGCTATTCTATCCTGGAAGGTTTCATTACGCCAAATGAGATTTTTTTCTGAATATCTCTTATTCAGGCATTAAAATCCGAATGGCATCATGCTTATATGCTTGATGTGTGTTGTGTTTGTATTTCTATGTGAACTTGGAAAGATCATTTGTTTATCTAAACTGTGCGCAATAGTAATATTGCTTTCTCACATCACTGAAGTTGACATTTAACACTGAACAGTCAAAGAATCAGCAAAAAATAAGGTATAATGTAATTCTTACCTAAAAGGTCAGTGATTATTCGATTATGTGTAGATAACAAACAGTTAGATTAATGTTTATGAAAATGTCATTTGGTATCGTAAACGATATTGGTTGTTGACGCATGCTAACCTATGCCTTTTGACATGCAAACAAACATTATAAAAAAGATGGAAAACAGTGTCAAACAACCAGGGAGGTTTATGCAAGCCAATTAGTATTTGACTATGTTAAACTCCTTGTATTTGAATAAATAGGGTGTATCATGGTGGTTTAATGTTCTCTCAGTTTCGATACTATGTCATGTTAACACCGTTTCGGCTGCTTCAAAATAATGTTGGGTGCGACGCGCTTCTCTGTGTTCGAAAATGGGAGAAATTTGCCCGTTAGAGAGCTCCCACTCAAAAGCACCTTTGCTTCTTACTCCAATGGTCCGGTGGACCATTTTACCATCAGGTGTTAGATACAGACCACCCGTCAACTGTCCCACTAGATGTAAGACCGCTCAACAAAGTGATCGAGAAACGGCGAGAAAAATGATATCAGATACACAGCGGACTAACCAAGTAGAAAAATTATTACAACTCAACAAGAAATATTGGGACCAATCATCGGAGTAGAAATGATGAGCAAACTGAAAGCAGTCATAAGCGTGACATAAATATAGGCGAGAAGAGAACAAAGAAACCGAATGACAAACTAACCAAACTGTCACAACCAAAAAAAAAGGAAATTAAAAGCAAGATGATTAGTGAAGCTTTCAGAGGGCCTACTATCTAGGATAGAGTACAACTTACTTCAGAAGAAACTGAACTAAAACCCTAGGAATGCAAAATAACTAGATTTCTGTACTAAAAACCCGAGGATTAAAAGTTGAGCATCAATAGGAACTATGACAGCCAATTGTACCTCTAAGGAAAATCAAAAGGAATCAACATCCACAAACATAAAAGTAAGAAATGCATTGAAAGCGCTAATGACCGACAAAACAACTGTAATAATACCTTCTGATAAAGGAGGAAAAACTAAGGTCACGAAAAAAAATAACTATATCAAGAAGAAACAAGAACTACTAAACAATGAACATGTCCACCAACCACCGGACCAAAATACAATTTAACTGTTGGCCAACCGCATCCAAAGAAAAATGAGAACTTTGCTAAGATCAGGCCAAATCACAGAAGAAGAACATTGGTGGATGAAGACAAACAGACCAGTTCCACCGAGGTTCTGCGGTCGATTCCAGATACAAAAGAGAGATATTTCACTATGACCAACAGTTTTACTACCTTGAACACCATTCAGTCTCCAGAATGAACTGTACAAAAATCAAAGCATGTCGTCAATGGTAGTGAACACTTAGCTCGACGACTAGACTTCCCGACAAAATAAAATACTGAAAAATAGGCAGTGATGAAAGGATGATATCCTTTGATGTAACATCACTCTTCACCTCAGTCAACTAAAAAACTTGTCAAAGAAACAATAGATATTCTTCTGAATAACTCCTGAACTCTTTCTGACTGTAAGAAGCTCATTTTTCCAAACCTACTGGAGTTGATCCATCTGTGTCTCATGACCTACTTACAATTTAATGAGGAGATTCATAAAAATAAAAGGAACACATACGTAACTGCCAATATAAAGATTGACTGATGAAGCAGTGATGCAGCTACTGGAGCTGATGATCATCCCTCTCATCAAAACGAAAATGTGGATTCGGTACGGTGGGTATACATCCGTTATTCTCGAGGAACATGAGATAGAAACCATGTACAAGCTAATCAATCAGACATTTGGATGAATTTATTTCACAAAGAAGGAAGCTAGCGGTAAAACTTCGTTCATAGATGTGCTCATCGGTAGAAGATATGACAGGACTTAACGAACTCAAGATTACAAAAAAACGACACTCACTGACCGAATTCGAACTACAACGGCAATCATCCTACAGTCCATAAAAAATTCTGGGTGCAAACACTACTTTTAAGAGCCGGAACATGTTGCAGAACTGGAACACTATAGAAAGTCGAGGAAAAATGCTTGTTCAAAGTGCTCAAAGCAAATGATCATCCACTCAACTCGCTAAAAGTGTGTTTACCAGCAGGACAGAGTATAAAGCGGAGGGGGACAGTTAACACAAATCACTGGCCACGTTAATCTACCCTACGTTAAAAATGTCTCGAAAATGATCATCAGACTGTTTAATCCACTAGAGATCTGAGTGGCAGACAAACCAACGAAATCACTATAAAAAACGTTGTGAAAACCAGGTGATTCGTTGCAAAATGAAGACAGGAAAAATATAATCTACGAAATTAATTGTAGCAATTGCTGAGAGCACTACGTCGGTCAGTCTAACCACCGGATCGCTCAAAGAATTCAGTGGTACCAACCAGCAGTAAAACGACGTTATACACTCTCCTTAGTTTTAATGCAGGCAGACAATCAAGATCACAAATACGTTTGGGAGGGTATGAAGGTCCTCTAAAGAGCAGGTTCAAAAACTGCAAAAGAATTTCTAGAAGCATAGCATTTCAACGAAAGGTTAATCAACTGATATACGACATAGATTCAATCAACAATGTTCTTGGAAAGAAACAGATATCCATCAGCTAAAAGCTAGCAAATTAATAATCATGCATAATGTGATGATAATAAATAACATAAGACAAAATATCAAAGCTCAGAGAAAGGCAAACCACCATCATCCTGAACCTGAGCTATAAATCTTCTCCATCATTTTAATACAGGATAAATGTATAGTAATAATGCCAAGCAGTCCAGAAAGCATGTGTTGTATTCGACAAGATATAAAAAACATCGTGTCCCACATTTGCAGTACACAGTAGTAATTCAAATCCCATACAAAGCACTGATAATTTAACCTTTCTAAAACCAGTGAAACACCTCGTTGCAAACCGACTAGAAAAAGAGCTTTCGAAATCAAGATAAATCTCGTAGAAATGTGAGATTTCCCAGATGGTCATCTGTGCACACTACCAAAGAGTACACACTAAAAATGGATAGCTGCAAGACAATGGAAAATATTTTTAGCTCAGGAAGATGATTTTGGTGTTCTGGAGTTCTCTGAGCTAGATGGCTCAATCGTGAAGCATTCACTATTGTTTCAGACAATGTTATCAGTGCAAGCAATATCATAGTTGCTTTCAGGTACAGGCTGCCCAGTGATTCTCTAGCTTTGATTAATTTATGCTGAAATCTACCACTAAGGTAACTGGTTTCCTACAAAGCATGTGACCATAATGTGAAAAAGAAAAACGGACTGACATAGCTAAAAGGTATAAACGGTGTAAAAAAAATATGAATCGAATGTGCGTGAAACTTAAAATGAAATCTTATGTGGTGTAGTTAAAGTTTCCGGCCGTGATTATGCGATTCGGAAATACTGCATGTAGCACATATGTACTACTTACGTTTATGTGTTACAGAACACTGAAATACACTCTGAGCTGTGCACCACAATGCCATATCGGACTTTATCTTGTTTTTCTATAAAGAGTTACTCTACCTCACCTACTAACATTTATACAAGTAAGTAGTGTCAATAACATGTGATACAAATATGTAGACGTTTTTTGACTTTCACCGCAGACAATAATTATTTATCACCTGATCACCTTAGTTATTTATCCACTACTGGGATACAAAATTTTCCAAAACATATTTTCGTATTAAATTATTGAATCTAATTAGTAAACAGAGAGAAAGAGATAAGCATATATTGAGGTATGACTGTCTGCAAAAAGAACAATGTCTCTAACATACACACGACGGAGTAGTGGTCTGACGTTTCCAATGAAGATTATGTTTAATTGGGTTAAATATGGTGATATGAAGAATGAAATCCACGGGATACTTCAGTTAACTAACTGAAGTAGTGAAGAGAAATCAACAAATCACTATTCTGCTATATTTCCAAAAGTAAAATGAGTGCACTAAAAATTCGCCTCCATTTTTATAACTAAACTACACAATCTATTTGATAGTAAGGATAAATTGTTGTGAAGATTTACGTTTTCAACGGTCATAAACAATTTTTATTTGCGTCATAATCTTACGTAAAAATATTTACGACAGAAATATGAATAATATTTGTGAGCATTAAGGAAAACAAACCTTTTTAATTTATAAAGTGATAAACAGCACATCTCGACAACCTGCTGTCCTCACTAGGAAATAAAAATTCTATGCACAGGTATTTACATTATTTTACTTCAAGTTAATTTTCCAAGTCTTTGTTTTCATTTCTGTAATATGAGTAGAAAATCTTAGCCTTTAAAATAGCTACCATGAAAACGTCCTCAAATCGACTTTCTTATCACGATTGGAAGCTATTGAGAGATTTAAAGTGAGCATATATATAAGGTTGTATTCATCAAGAAATGGCATAATTTGGAAAATAGTTGAAAACC
Source organism: Heterobilharzia americana (assembly GCA_944470555.2). Taxonomy (NCBI): domain Eukaryota; kingdom Metazoa; phylum Platyhelminthes; class Trematoda; order Strigeidida; family Schistosomatidae; genus Heterobilharzia; species Heterobilharzia americana. The sequence continues at coordinate 27,979,827 of OX104132.1, read as the reverse complement.
TAAGAGCTCTTGACAGCTGTTTTGTCCCAGTAAGGGAATCCTCAGCAGTACGCACCCACAACCCCACCGAGGATTGAACTAAGAATCTTCAGGTTTTACAGAAAATAAACTAAACATTCAGTCAGTGTGTCAAAATTCAATAATTCACAGTTCCATACTTCGAAAAATTCACAATATAGTGCGACTATCATCTTAGGTTTTCAGTTGGCATCCGCTTCACTTCCCACTGGATGATTCCACTGCTCATGACCTCTCATTAGGACTTCAATATATCCATCCCAAAGCATATCGTTAACTATCCCTGGTGGGGTTGAGGGTATGTTGTACTCCAGAGGAGTCCAATACCAGGACAAAACAGCTGTCCAGAACTCTGGAGTTTTCAATGATTCCCCAAGTGACGTCAGTTCGTGATGAATACAACCTATTAAATAGAAAATCCCCACAAACCTGAATATATATATATATATATATATATATATATATATGTACATATGCATATCAGACTTCTATATATCTCTAAGGATATATTACTTCTGAATATATCCACACAACTTCCAGCCATTTAGCTAACCTAAGAATGGAAACTCAGCTCATTATTCTGCTAAACTGTACTTCATTTTCAAAGACATTACACAGAATACTCTTCAGCAAATTTAAGAAATAATATGTGTTAAACTTAAGCTTCTCATTATGTTGAAATTCGGAAGTAATTTTAATGGGTCATTTACACTTATATTGTGATTGATATTAAATTTTTGAGAACATTGGGCTGCAAAATGTTTGAGCAAAAATACTCAATGATAATTCCAAAGATTCGATATAAAGTTCCTTCTAAGAATTGCACTCATCACAGAATATGTGCCAGAAAGGAAGAAGTTTCACTGTTGCATTGTTTGATGCTGTATTGAAGAAATTTGATTGTTTAACTCTAAGCTGATTATGTTGTCTGAGAGGACGGCTTAAATGAACATTTTATACTATGCAGTTAAGTCAATGTAAATTAAGAATCCCATCTTCATGCGCTAAAAATCCTTGTTCCTATATATATATAGATACAAATAAATCGATAAAATTCTTAACCCAGTAAAGTTATCATCAGCTGTGCTATTTAGTACTTTGTAAAGTGAGTTTTGAAGTTAGGAAAATAATTGAGACAGTCTATGTTTTCCTTTACTGAACGATATCTTCATGAATTTCGGTTGTTTTCAATGTACTTTATTACTCACCTTCAAAAGCCTTCTCTGTCTGATTTTCATAACACTGAAATGATTCACAAGGATTCATGATTACCTACTGAGATTTTCAGAATATCGATGTAAAATTTAACCAGAGCTCAAAACATTTGATCTTCAAAGCGTACAAATCGATAAAAAGGTTGATATCTAGAAGTCTAAACTGATCACAACTGATTTATTACTTGAAGTAAACTGTACATAAACTGAATTAAGCATGTTTTCCAGAGTTATCTCATACACTGATGATATACATTTTTTCTAAATAGTGGTCAGAACAGCAACATATTGTCGTTGGATGGAGACAATTGGTAGGAAGCCCTGAACCTAAGTTTTATGTTTCTTTGCACTTGTCAGCAAGACGTATCTGAAACTCTGAGGTAACTGATGTCCCCTGTCACATTTGAACTCACGTTACCCAATGTTGCAGCCAACAACATTACCATAAGGCTATTCAGGCAGCGAATGATCTCCTGCATGATTGGTTTACATACACTGACTAAATGATAGAATGCAGTGAGCACTCAGAACTACGCAACATGAGATTGGTTGTTCTCTAGTGATCAATCAATATATACGTTATCTTTCCCCTATATCCACTGGCTTTTATTAGTGTATAGTCTGATTAGCAACTTTGGAATATTAATAGTCAAGGTGAGGAATTCGTCTTCTGATAGCATATAACGGAGTTGCTTGTGAAAACATTGTCAGAAGATCGCGAAAGCTTCCGATTGTAAACTTTGTTGACAGACACTGATCTTACTCTTGGTTTTAATCTTTCCCTCTCACAACAAAACATCAACAACTACCGTTACTGCGAATATCACTACTGCCTCGTCAGCAGTAAATAAATTTTAACAACAATGAACAAAGATGCTTGACGATACCAAGCTTAAACTGACTTGATCAACAAAAGAAGTTTCTGTTGGTTAGGTATGTCATTCCTTCACAGAATCTAAAACGTTTATAAAACTTCCATTGCTACTGTCGCTGGTAATGTTAAAATGATGACTATTATCATTACTATTATTGCCACTATCCTGCTTAGTTTCAAGTAGAAACCGAAAAATGTTTTTTTACTGTGAGGATTCATTCATGAACTTATTGGTCATAAGCTTATTTTCATTGAAATTTACACACTTCGCATTAAAGGCAGCAAATTAATCTATACCCCTTAATGGTTATTGAAAAAGATTATTCAGCAAAACATTTCGTGCAATATTGACATATATCTATCCTTCCCCCATATTCTTATTAGCCGGATAGCCGTCCCGAGATGTCATCCTTTCCCTTACTTTCCCTGCTGTTTCGTTTCCACCTCCTCTCCCTCCTCAGAAATCCCTTTATTTACACAGGCTAACAATATTCACTAGAAAGTCTCATTCACTGACTTCATTCATACACTTACTCCTTCATTTTCTAATCTCCATTATGACACTAGTACATAGGGTGCTATTTTCTCTTGTTCGTTCATCAGCAAGAACAAAATACAGATATCAAAGTAAGGGAAGAACTTATGCCCTGTGGTGAAGTATAATTCCGCACCAGATTCTTTATATCATATAGCACAAAATGGCACAGTGTAATTCACTGGATGACGTTTTGAGCGGATTTTTATTGCTCATATCCCTATCAAAGTAATCATACGACATTCGAACTTCCCTTATGTTATCCAACAGTTCCTCATTCTTCCATTTTAATGCCAGCAAGATTTTCCAGAGACCTGCAATATGTGATGAGTCATTCCTGTTTTATGTGTTAAGTGTTGGTTGATTCAATGAACAAAGATTGTGTGATCAACGTCTCCCTCCACCTAGTTATGTTAAATTTGAGAATTGTCACCCTTACCCTACCCACCCCATAATACGATTATCGGTCGGTACGTGAGGAGCGACAGCTGAGTTTTTATTCAAACTACTTATCTTAGTAGGGTCTACTATTGTATGTTCCACTAAATGTTTGTGCTCCACTAATCTGACTGGTCCTGATCCACTGCTTTGACCTATATATTTGACCTCACGATCATTTTTCGCGTTATTTGATAGATTAGGTTAGTTTTCCTAATTGGCTTCACTGAATCTTTTAGCGTACAAAGTTTCTCTCTCAGCGAGTTTGTGGGGTTTGAATGCCACTCTAATCCCTTCATTGTTAGAAATTCGACGTAAAGTTTCCCATGTACCCTCTAAGGCATTTTGCATTCATCGCTAACATTACTACCCCTTCTCTTATCACTCCGTATAAACGTTTTAGTAAATTTAAGTGGATAGTTGTTAAGAAGTAGTGTCCCTGTGGTGTATTTCATTTCCCTGTTTACGCTTTCCCACTCACTAGTCAAACTCCTTGACCGATTACTTAGACATTTTATCAAGCCTACTTTGAGAGGTATTGGGTGAGATGATGTGAAATCCAAGTATATATTCGAATATGTTGCTTTCCTGTAGACACTAGTATCTAAGCTTCTATCTCCTCTCCTCTTGACTTTACAATCCAACATAATTAATTCTCCTTTTATTTGGTAAATAATAAGTGAATTGAATTGCATATACTAACAAATTAATGTGTGGAAAAAAACTCTTAATGTGTTCTGATTTCAGTATAGTAGATGTGTCATCTTCATATCTCTACCATATTTTTAGGGTAGGGTGGAATGTTTCTAATGCTATTTGTTCCCAACGATCCATAAATATGTCTGCTACGTTTGGGGAAATAGGAGATCCCATCACTACTACTTCTGGTTGTTGACATATTTTGTCTTGGAATTAGAAAATTGTGCAGATATCAAAACTGAGGTATTTACATCAATTAAATGTTTTCTCTCGAACCTTTTTCTTCTTATATATGTCAGTTAACTAGCTGACTGATTGTTTCTCATGTGACTTTATATACGGACATTCTTCTTCTCTTGGTTACTGAATGGTAACCAATGTGACTTTCAAAATGCTACGATTAACTGAAGTCCATGAGTCATGTTTTGCAGTCTGACTTTCGAATTTATTGACACGGTGTTACTATCCAATGCTGTCAATGTGGAATTTTGTGTCAGTCAGTAGAAGCATCCGCTTCACTTACATTTAGTGTATGTTCCTAGTTATGAAGAAGCTATATATATTCACCCTTGCTAAAATCAATATTTCTTTGATGATTCAAACCTTTATCACTCAGCAATTTAGTCTAAGAGTATATCAGTAAGATTGTTGTCTGTCTACGAATCGGAAGTTTTAATCTAATGTCTGACAACAAGCTTGCAATCTAATCACCACCATAGTGTTAGGACTGGAATAGAGTTAAATTCAAATACATAGTATGAACGATGGTTTCTGATATCAAGTAATCATTGTTGTTCAAAGCAATATAGAATATTTCAAGTTGTTATTCATTGTAGACTGACATCAGTTGGAGGAACAAAGGAAACCTGGGAGCACTGGACAGCTGTTTCGTCCTAGTATGGGACCCCTCAGCAGTGCGCACCCACGACCCCACCAGCAGGGATCGAACCCGCGACCTTCAGGTTCCGCGGCCAGCGCGTTACCATTGAGCCACTGGGTCAGAATCCAATGCTCCATATTTCCAACTTCTGTTAGCTCACGATATATAGAATATTGTAGATTGAGTGAAACCATTCAAACTTGCCATGAAAAATGAAAAGTTGTGTTTAGTTATTCAATTACAATGTAGCGTTGATAGCATTGTATGAAGTCTGTGCTATATTGAGGTTTTACACAGCTAAACATGCAACTGTCCCACTGATTCATAACAATACCTTCTTTTTCTTTATCTATGCGTAAAGTGTGCACTGGATCCATGATTGAGACAAATGTTTAGCATCACTTTAAAAACAACAAAAGGTCTCGCACAAACTTAGATTTTACAGATATGTTACGTTACGCATTTTGAAATATTCAAAACTTAAATCAAAGAAGAGATGAAAAATGTCAAAAAAGAAGTTACTGATAGATGAATGAAGGTAGTGAATAGTAGAACAAAGAAATCCACTGGTTTCTACAAAGTTAAAGTGATGGATACTACTTAGAAACTAGTCACTCCCAACAAAACCCCACAATGAAATACTATTCGGTACTCATTAGTAACATGCTTCGAGATGAGATTTCCTGACAAGAGGTTTTGACCAGTACGGCAAACCAAGTCGGAAGTGAAGACAAAACTCAACGATGACGTTAGATGACGGTCGCGCTGTATCACGAACTGAAAGAAGTAAGAAAATTTAGAGCATTTGACTCTGATACAATGGCTGAATCATTAGCGTAGTTGCCACGAAATCCCATGGTTCTAGGCTACATCCTTAGAGTGGCCATGGATGGGCACAGCTGTCCAGTGATCACAGACTCTACAAGTGACATTTGAACATGATGATCACTACCTTGAAATCAAATAATCCTCATAAATCCCCTTCCCAACTACCGTTAATTCGTTATTTAGCACCACCATCATCAGATCTATTCCCGGTATATCAATCTTCATGGTCAGTATGGTCTACCACATCACTCAAGGCTTCTTATTAGATCTTTCCTCTGGTTTTGTGATAAATATGCAGTAGTTTACCCAGTAGTCACGTTAGTAGTATTTCAATGGCTTTTATATTGCTCCTCCTAGTAGTTTGTAGCGTTTTACGAATATATATTTTGAGTGGTTATTCCAGTGGTTTTCATAGTATTTTTCTAGTATGTTTTGTGGTGGTGTTTGTAGTATTTGTCTTAGTGTTGTTTGTAGTACATGTTGAGTGGTTTGTAATGGAATTCTCAGTAAGGTTTTCAGTGCCTTTGGCAGTATATATATAGGATGAGAAATAAGATGAACCAGCTTAGCATCACAGTCATTAATAAAACAGAAAGGGTACAGAATCAAGTCAGTCGTTCGCCTTATACACATTCTATGATAATAACATTTACCATGGTTTCCTATGGAAACTAAAATGTTCCGCTTATTTAGTCAAATCCGGTAAAAAAATCTTCAATTTCGTCTAGTCAGAATTTTCGTGATTATAAGATTTCGGCTTGTTGGACTGAATCAGTGTGGATAAACTACTAATGAGATTATCGTCAGACGGTCAGCATGATTGTCTAGTATTAAGATTACATTGATCTGGTTAGTGAATACAGATGTTCTGTACAAATAGTCTGTAACCATTGATGCCAGTCAGCTGTATATTTTGTGAAGGCTGAGAACTACAGCAATCAAACATTTTTTACTAATGTGGTCAGAGAGTTTTCAATAATTTCATTTTGAAATGTTGTTCAGAAGTTCATTCTGGGAGTAAGATTACTGTTGTAAACAGGAATCAACTTGAGGTTATTTCTTCTACTAGAACCATGGTATTTCAGGCCAGTTATAAACGTACTAGCTGTTTCACCCACTTACGGTATGTCAAAGAACAACAAAAACGTCTTGCATATTCATCCCTTCATCTCTTCAACCCAAGAAACGTTGTCTTAACTGGTAAATCAAGTCTAAGGTTACGTACGATATTCTTTACATATGGTTTTGCCTGTACTATCGAATACTTCAGTTTACACGGTAACACCAATCGTTCATCAGGGAAAGAAGGTTTGAATTTAACTTTCCGTTTGTTGAAGTACGTTTCCGGTCAAGATAACTGTCTTTTCAGTGAAGCATGACTCTATATGCTAGTAAGTGTGAGATTAAGGTTCTCTGACTGAAGTGCGTTACTTTATTTGATGTAGGATTCATTAACAAAACGTGTGATCCATAGTTTCCCCTTTTCTTAACAGTTTTCAGTCTCCATTTCTCAATAAAATGGAATCTTTTTAATTTATTTAGCTGTCAAGCATGGAAGTTAGGGGAAAATTCTCACAGTAGTATTTCAAACTGAACTGTATTTCACATACACTCTAGCTGAATGTTTAATTCCTCAACTCTAATACACGGCGACTTTAAAACAACTTGTTGTAATGAAAGATGGTGACTAACAATGAAATTTATAACCCCTATCTTCCCTCACTTTGGAATCGTCAAACAGTAGTGCCTACCTTCTAAACAGCATTTTTGTTCCCATCAGGACTTGAACAGATTACATGAACCTTCAAATACTGGGGCGTTATTTACTGATCTGCTGAGCTTCAGTAACCATTTCTTGTGCGGTAGATATGGTCAGTCGTTAAAATTTCTCACCTGCATGCACTTACCTGAAGGGGAGCATTTGTATGCTGCAGGAAACCTACGATTTTTTTCTATCACTTAGGATCACACATAATATTTCAGATTGTCAAAAACATTTAGATCAATGATTACCTCTTTGAGCAAATCCACAGAGGCTGATCAATATTACAGAATAAACAGTGTAAGCAACTACTGAATCTGATTCTAACCCACAAGTAACGATTCCCTGCAAGAATAGATGAGTGGAGACATTGTTGGAATGTCTTAATCTTCCGGGTGCCTTCAGTTTTCTTTAGGTTAAATTTTCTCAATGAATAATTTGAATTTAAAGCGAATAAGTACAAGTCGTTGTGACAGTCATTTTTCACCACGTAAAATAAAACTATCCATTATTGCCAATTAACAGTTTTGTAGATAGTGACTGAGTTATGGAATAAAGTGAAGTAGACAAATTGTCATTCTTCATCGAGAAACGAATATGGTGCAGAATTCTCTACTCACATAACATTTACAGTTTCTAGAAATGCACTGTTTAAAGCATTCAAAATTGTGCTTTACTGCTTTGTCTTTACAAGTCCTATCCTATGTTGACGTGATATAAGTCTGATAACTTGGATAAACGTATAATGCCCGTTTCAGTTGCCATCATACGACATTGCTATTCTTAGACATAGAGAAATAATGGATAAAGATTTGAAGGTAACTGACTTACGTGCAGTTGTCTAGATAGCTGCTAGCTGATTCAAACCCTAATCTGGCATAGACTATCTTGTGATTTCACTTACCACCATTTCTTTGCTTAATGAGTAAGATTATGTTGACTAATATATGTGCAAAGTTACTGATACATACAGCTCTGGCGAAATAACACATAATCGCCTGTTTTTAAATACTCTCACCGGACTGAATGTAACATGGTTTATCATATTGCATATGTAAGTACTTATCTATTTCGTTAGACTTCAGTAAAGCAGAAATTTCAACTTCTGACGAGTCTATATGACTCATTTGATCGAAAGTCAATTCTTTCACATGAAAAGTCATAAAATGTAATGAAGAGGATTAAATGAGACCACAATTCCAGTGTAAACGAAAGCAGAACCTATTTGCAATATTTACTTCACTGAGGTGAAAAATCAGAAATGTACTTTATTTCTATGGGTGGGTTGCTTTAAATTGCTTTCTCAGAAGTTTCTAAGGCAAACTTAATTGTTGTTAAAATTGCTTGTAGATTTTTCAAATATATTGTCTAAAATGTCAAGATACCGTCAACTTCCTCTACTGTATTAGGCCTATAAACTATAAGGGAACCTCAAGCACTTATAACGCTATTGAAATTTAGGTTTTTATGAATTTCCCTGCAACCTCCCTAATATCTACAGAGTATACTATTTTCTTGGAAGAAATTCCTTCAGTACAAGTAAAACAAGTTCAACTAGGCCTGATTCTGTCCTTCCATTCGATGTTGAGCTGGAATTTATCTTTCTTTTTTTACTAGTTTAGCATAAAACGTTTTCATCTAACACACCTTCTTCATAGGGTTTTTAGGAAGTTGCGCAATTGTGTTTCACTTGAAAGTTACATAATATGACCGTGAAGTTTCTCTGTTAAACATAATTTTTCAGACATTTTGGATTTTCTGAGTAACCGAGCCAAGAATAGAAGCACTTACCACTTAAAAATTTTAATTCGCTTACATATATAGCTGATAAAACTGGAATCCTTCGACATTTCTGTTATCTGGTTGTTTCTCGTACGAGAGAAATAGTCAGTCATTTCCTAGATTCACCTAAGATTATTTTCCTGATAAATTGATAAAACTGATGACAAAGAATTATAGTGGCATGCGGGTTAAATTGGTTCTATTTTTAACGAAACCTTCCTACCACCATACGCAAGCAGTTGGAAAAATATCCAGCCATCAGAAGTCTCAACAGGAAACGCACTTTATCTACCTTTTGTACATTCCTGATTCCTTTTCTCAATGAATTACCGATTATTTCTGTTGTTTTTTACCTCTTAAAACTAAATGAAATCACATCAAATTATAAATTCCGGTTATCTGGTTCTTGAAAATAGACAGAATTAAAAGACTTTAATGAAGTTTCTTATTCCCTTTTCCCATCACTACCAAATCATGTTTTTTCTTAGAATTCGACTTAGCGGCTAAGATCACTCTCAGACACCACTGCCGTATGTTTCAGCAGCTCTTCTTCAAGTTATACTTATGATGCTTGAAGAATATTAAGACAGTTAACATTATCGTTCAGCATACGCCAACGTTGTGTTTATTCAGATTAGTCGACAAAACTTTTTCTGTCGATAAAACTAATCACACATTATACGAATCTTTTCTGAGGAGATCTGGATAAAACTTCTGGCCCTAATAACCTTCATCTGACCTTTTCATAGCCAATGTAACTACTTAATTTATATGCAGACAGTGGCGTAATATATTACACAGTAATATTGTTCAAGATGAATTGTTCATGCAGTTTTTATCGTGATGCTTTGATATTCGAGTAGCAAAGGGAGAGTATATCTTTTAGCATTCATTAATATAACATACTAGTAAATACAAATCGGCCAAGAAAATCTATTGGTATTCATCATAGACCGACATTGGTTAGAGGAACACTGCAAACCTGGAAACTTCGGATATCTATTTCGTCCTAGTATGGGATTCCTCAGCAGTGAACACTCATGACCCCACCAGGGATCAAACTCAGCGCCTTCAAGTTCCGTAACCAGCACGTTATCACAGAGCCAAAGAGTGGGAATTCAGTGGTCCATATTTCCAACTTCTATCAATTCACGACATAACGCGACCACCACTCGGTATCATCGTTGAGTATTTAGCCTTGCGGCCACTAGATTTGTCTCACCAGTCAAGACTTCTCATTGAAACTTCATTAATCACCTCTCCGAGCTAGTCACCAATGACACCCGGCGGGGTCATGGGTGTACAGTGCTGAGGATTCCAATACTAGAACAAAACAGCCGTCCACTACTACTAGGTCTCTAGTGTTCCTCCAACTTATGTTAGTCCATGATGAGTACCAACTGGATGAAAGCACTGAATCCTCACAAACTCCCAAATTCAAAATAAAGTTGGACTCAAGAAATTTCATTGCCAGTTTGATGGACGTAGTCCGTTAGACCTTTGTTATTTTATTATTATCTCAGATAGTCGGTATGGTAATCAACTTGATGTTTCAACACTCTAACTCAACTCATTTTGCGTTGGGACGAAAGGTCCTGGTTGGATAACCAGTGTAAGATAAACGGACAGTATTGAACCACGAATTCACATGGCAGCTGGTCAAAACTTTTGATGACTGAAGTGAAATTAGGATCCGGTCAGAACCTGGCTCTCGTAGGTCAACTGGTATAGCACCGTGTGTGTAACCCAGAGGCCACTAATTGGACTCTTGCTGCAACACAGACTATCATTTCATCTCTAATGATCACCGAAATATCAAAATAATTCATTAACTCATCAACTAGTTTCTGACAGTGAACATTATATGAGTATCTCATCATGAAGGTGTACGTAGTTTTGACATCTTTCTCTTTCTCCTCAAAGTAAGATTTCAGCTCTTAGATATTCACCAATAAGACCTCTCTAGTTTTTATGGAATATGGTTCTCATACTCGGATTTAAACTTCCTTGAAAATGACTCACTGCTGCAATATGTACCTTAATTGCCCACTGCAGAGTAATTACGTTGGCTCTTTAAACTCGAGGACTATTTTCTGTCAACTGATAGAAAAGCTGTTAGTAAGTTGCAATTTCTACAAAGGAGTAAACCAAGTTAATATTACCAAGAGAATATGAGTGTTTCCTAAGCTGAAAGCATACCTCCTTTTTTAGTGACCATTTTCAAGTACAAAATCCTAAACTTCTTTGTTCTAAGTTGGACATCCAGAAAATAATTAACCTTTATGTTTAATACTAACCCTGATATTCGTCACTACTTTTTAATCCAACATCCTTGATAGGCAATCGTGAATTTCACTCTGTAAAACAACAGAATGTAAAAATAATAACTGAATTCATTTTTAAACATGTGTCTATTTGTAAATAGTTTGCTTGATCATAAACTGACGTGATTTGGGAACAGCTGAGAACCTGAAAGCTAACGACTATCCCCCCATCCTCAAGAGTACTTACTCACAATCCGGCCAGGTAATGAATTCTCAATAAGATTTCTGGAAATTCACCGTGCCAATAATGACGGTTGAATAGTAATTCAATTGATGGTTTCTAGAAATGGGTTGATTTGAAAGAAGTTTTGCTCACAAACTAATACCAAATGTTCATCAGCTGATAGTGATTTTTGGAGAGTACAAAGCAAAGTTTCCTACCGAGTGACTCACACTATCTAAAATCAAATACAGTGTATCATATTATCACATCACTTTTGTTATTGGCATTATTGTATACCTTAGTCTGTAGACTTTGGTTAACTCTAAGCACTTGGGATTAAAGAGGCACAATGATTACTCGGTGGTGACCAATTCGTGTAAACAACTCGATTCTACAAAGTGCCAGACTTGGTCTTGATAGTTTATTGGTTAAGTCTGTGACTTCAACAATAAGTGACGTGGGCCCAAAGCACCAAGAGAACACCAGTTTTAACGTGATTACAGATACTACCTTGCCGATAAATGCCAACCTAGATTCAGGCCTTCCTACCGACTGACTGCTACGATCTAACATCAAATTCTGTCTAAGTTTAGCAGTATAAAATTTTTCCGTAAAAGGACATTTCACGTGCTTTCCTGATGACCATTCTAATGAATCGCCATTCAATTGTTAACTGATGAAGACTGAAAATTAAAGAACCAAGGAAATAGTCTGAACGGTCGGTTTCAACTTCACAGCTTTCACTGTAAAATGTTTAGTATACTAATTTATAATCAAGACATTAGTTTGGCGAAAATCACGTCCATACTTTACACTATCAGTACTGTAGAAACAATTTAGACTTTAATATTTTTTCGAACACTCTTTTCAAACATACTATAATTCTACACATCAAATCCATCCAGTTTGAAAATTTTTATCTCTAACACTGTTTGCTGCATTCAGCTCTTCTGATGATATTGCACCACGCAACCGAATGATATGATATCACTTCCAGATTGAAAAACATTCCCTATTACGTATTTCCTCTACCCCTCTCCTGGTACCGCATTTCTTTCCGTATACATAATATTTATGAAATACAACTTCGAAATGACTTTACTGGAAGCGTATCTCTTCAAAAAATTGTGTTAATTATTCGTTGGCTCGCACCTCTAGTTTTTGAAGCAGTCCATATATAAGGGCAATTTCAATTTCTTTTCCTTGGTCAGTACTTGAATAAGAAGCTGGAAATTCTCCATAAGCCCTTAAGTATGTGGTATAACTTTCTTTTATTTCTCTGGCTTGATCACTCTAAAAACTTAAAGCCCTTATCACGACTGTCATGCCATTGAATGGTATACTTCGTGGGTATTCTGACGAAAATCCAAGTTATCTAGTTTCAGCGTGCGCTATAGCTATCATTCTAAAACATTTTCATTGCTTCTTTGAGGCAAGCCATAATATGCCACAAGATAACAACAAAATAGATATCTTAATGTTTCTGTTTCTGTCAGTTGTAACCGAAATGAACTCATGAGAAATATCTTTTAAGCGGCAACATCGAAGTTAGCGGACAATAGGCAAACAAAACAAATACCTTCAACAAAGTAGGAGAGTACAATTTTGAATATATAATATGTACAATAATCTGGATTAGATACTAAGAAGTCATCCTAAGGGTTGGTTTCAAACCAAGTTATTAAGGAGCCCTAGAACAAACAAGTATTTAGCAACTCTCGTGACTACAAAGAAATACTGAGTGTCAGATTGCATGTTGTTGATTTCTAACATTTGTCTATCCTAGCGTTTCTTAAATACAATTGTTTTCAAGTGTGTAAATACTGGACTTGGAGATGGATACCAATCAATTTGCTATCCTTCGTTTTGCAGCTTGAAACATCAGTTATTTAGTTTCATTCCTACATTTATACAACGCATATCCCCAAACAAAATTAAATGATCAATTATGACGTTCATATATTGGTCAGTTTTATGTACATATCACTTAATCAACGAATAAATGTTTACAACAGTATCACTTGCTTGATGGCTAATCGTTTATATTAACTAGTTCGCCAATTCTATACAGAAACAAAATAAATTGTAGGTTACTGCCAGAATCAGATAATACTGGAGTTCACCTTAGAAGAAAAATATGTAGATGATCTTGTGTTTTGTATGATACTCAATGATCAAAATCACTTATGTCAAAGAATTCCTGGTCAAAGTGAATGATTATGAACGACAATAAATTATCTAGTGCTGATTGATTGTGATCAAGGATTAAAATAAATTCTATCACTTTGATCATAAACGTCATTCTGTAAACACCAATAGATTGAGTTTTCAGAATGCAAGTGGACTAAAATGTAGGAATTTGATAGAGTTTGGGATTGTCAGGAGTGATAAAATTTGTACAGTGCTTTCATTGTTTACTATTCAAATAATTGATGGAACAGAGCACATGAGAATGTGCAGACTTCCAAGCTGACCAAGTCGGTGGTGCCTATTGCACCTGTTTCTTGTATACACATGATTCAGGCTGCATACTCTAAATGACTGTTGCTCTTGTTTTTTCGTGTATTCAGTGTCTGTTAGCAATTGAAAAGTATATGTGGATATGATAATAGGTAGAAAATGGTTGATGAGTAATGGTCCTATGATTTGAAAGTAGTTTTGATCACGGAGTGACGCTAGTTGGAGAACAGTTGGAAAACGGAGAGCAGTAGAGAACTGTCTAATTCTAGCTCACCCCCCCAATACCTTCCATCCACGACGCCATGTATAATGAAGATCAAAACCATCCATCCTCATAGAGAGTCTTTTATCATTAAGTCACTTCAATGGAATCTAATGGTACTTATTTGTTTGATTCTGTCACTTTGTGATGTAACACTTCCATTCTTCTACATCATAAGTGGTCATTTGCTCATTCTTAAGCTTTAAAAAATCCATCTGGAAGCAGAAGTCACCTATCATTCAATGTACTTTTACCGTCTTTTTAATAGACTGCAATTATTTCTCCTGAACGCTATGGTGTACTGATGTTTGCTTTTGAAGGAGTTATAACATAGAATTAAAACAGCGACTGATTTCAGTTCAGGGAAAGTCAACCAGGATGAAAGTTTGCCTAGTTATTCTAGGTTTTCACTATTCCCTAAGCGTTATCAATTTGTTATGAAAGCCATTTTCACTCCGTGAATTAAGTGTTTACGTGACGAAACATTCTTATCATAGCCACTTTTTGTATCGTAAATATCAAACTTAGAAGCACACATGCATTTCTTGAATACATCAGTTTAAATAGTGCGTTTTTAGCAGGAAAGAGTCAAAGTAACTCAATCAATGTAATGTCCAGATAAGTTTATAAATGCGGGAAATCAACGGCCATAGTTAAGCAACGAAGTTTTTACAGGTTATGTAAAAAGTGTTTTAGGGACTGTGAATGTTCCGCCGCAGTTGCAACTCAGAATCAATGAAAAGTATATTCATAAACATGAGTCTTTACATGACAATTTATCGAGTCAAAATGAAGAGGAGTTATGTCATTTGATTGGTTGGTCTCTGGAGACCAACCTACATAGTGTTCTGTAATCATAAGGAGAGAATGAATTCTGTTGGCCATATTACAGCGTGTTATCAAGCTAGACGACTGATGTTGAATGATTGGTGGTATTCATCAGAAAATCCTGGATATGTAGTTCATCGCTGTTAGCACTCTCTGGCAGGGCTACTTAAATACAAACGCACACATACACATAAATACAAATATATTTATGGTTTCAATATTTGATTGAGATAGTCTCAGTAAACTGCAGAAGAGGTATTATTAGCGATTACGTAAAACTATTCGGCAACCTTAGTTTCTGTCTACTCATTGCATTATTAATTAACCGAGAATAAACAGGTGACAGTTTGTTTCAGCTTTCTCTAAAAGCAATTGGATGAACTCATTCACATTGTCGCAGAAATATGAAAAATCTTAAATTTTAAGTGTAATGAACTATAAAGTGTATCTGACTTTGTCTTTCATTGTTTTATCAACTAAGTAGTCACCTGGAAATTCATGCTTTATAATACAAACCACACCTATTTTTCTTAGAACTAGGGATAATAATTGGCCTATCAACCATCATTAAGTGAAGTGAGGTTACAAAAACCCGTAACTCACTGACTGATAGACAGGGGATTGTGTAAATGAGTTTAAGTTCGAAGTTATGACCAGTAAACTAAACATAGTGAAGTCGCTCACCTAATGCATCGTCATTACAAACTTTGCCTTAGAAAATTTAAATCCTGATCAAAACCACTAATACAGTCATAGTCAAAATATTTTCTTTATTTTACCTCCCATTTATTTATTTCAGTTAGTGATTATCTGGAAAAAGAATCTCGTATTTTTGAGGAAAAATGGACACACCCGATCCAGGTGAGTTATTCGGATAATGTGATTAAAAAAGGTGTTACTGAAAAGCATTTTATTTTAGTTTTTCGAAATTTTGTTATGAAGATAGAAAATCAATCTTTTTATTCATTTGTTGTCCTTTGTACTTCACTCCTTTCTTTCTGAAATATTGACTTGATTTCGACAGTCATGACTGCTATTACATGACTCCTAAATTTGATATTGAAACTAATTCATTATCGACATATCATATAGTTAAATATCACATTCGGATCTCTTACAAGATAACGCTATTAGAAGACGAAGATCATATGAAAAATGTGATAAACTTGCGCATATTTTTCAGATAATCTTCGTCTTCTAATAGCATTATCGAAATTTTTAAAGGAACTGATTATTTCAAATCTCTTGCAAGAACCTAACAGATTTCATAATACACTCTCTTCCTTTCGAAGACTCTCTTGATTCGAAGTATGAAAAGATCTCACAAAGCTGTAAATCCACTGAAATACAATGTGATACTGACCAACTACTCATACATCTTACCTCATTTTAGATCTCCAGTCTCCTAGCATATCTGAAAGATGGATCCAGGATTTGAAAGTGACCCTAATCAAACAATAAATTCCTCACTCAGTTATTATCAGATAAGAAAGGCGTATTCCAACCGACGAAATACTGAGCTACCAAAACGCAGCTTGTAGCAGTACACTTCATATAAAATAGGATTTAATCCTAAATTGATAGGTATAAGAACTCGGTTCTGGTCCTTTAAATCGAAAAACATTCTGCAACAATGAAAGCGATAACTGAAATAATAATGAAGTGTACTAGGAAGAGAAATTAAGTCCTTCTCTTACAAGTGTTTTACGACAACAAAATGTTTATTCTCTATAGTCACAGTCAGGAAAATTTCACTTCGCTCAGTATGAATGATCAACCAAACCTATGATGTCTAACAGTGGAATCTTGGAAGACCATTTAATCTTATTTGTGACCCGTCAGCTGGATGTGCTTGTACCCTAGCAAGTGATTTTTTTCCGTTGAGACTCCAACCCAACACCCTTCGCTTCAAACACCAAAGTGTCATCAACTAGGTCAACGGGTATTATAGCATCCTATTTTGCAATCGGTATCTGCTCTCGTTTGACAATTGTGATTTCCCGTTGCTACTTTGGGTCAAATCGCTCGACCTCACTCGATAGATGAGCAGCTACACCTATGCCTCGATGCTGCACAAATATTCATTAGGTTTCAGTTTGCCTGGTGGTTAGAAGTGGAATCCAGGACGGATATTTCATCCCGTTTGGAAAATCACAATTATCAAAATAATTTGATACCCACTACAAAAGGAGTGGGTGCCATGCCCCAATCACCTAATGGACAACCCACTGTTGTTTGAAGCGATCCGAACAGGGTTCTAGTCCCAGTGGGAACAAAACTATTCACCAGAGTGGAGGTAAATCCAGCTGGAGAGTCAAAAAGGAACAGAACCCGTTCCCTTGATTCCACTGTAAGCCATCAGATAGACTGTTAAAAGTGGGGATTTAGACAGTAATGAAGTATCCGCAAAGAAGGTCATCTACCAACAGTGGTCTGGCAATTCTACATACTAACAACAGGAAATTACAGGTAGCGAACGACTACTGCAGCTTTTATCATTTCTATCTCAATGTAATGTATACTACGCAAAAAGGTAGTCAGTAGAACCCATATGTTTGCTGTATATGGATTTCATGATCGTTATTAACACAGTGAGCAATCAGAGCACAAGGTGATTCAAAGTATTTATCGGAAGTTTATGCACGTAAGTACATAGTTCTCAACAATTCTTTTCCGGATGTATCTACAACCCTGAAGGTACGATTGTACATTGTAATATTTCGAAGTGTTTTGTTTGCTATGTATAGGATAGAACTACTACTTTCTTGTCATTAGCTAACATTAAGAAATTAACAATGTCATGTGAAAAACATAAGGAAATTAAATATATTCTTGAAAGTATTTACCGGTCAAAATAAGTCTACAGTACAATAATGATAAATTTACTGATCATACGTGATTTACCTAAAATGTGCGCGCGTAATTATGATGTTCAAAATGAGATATGGATCCGAAAGCAAACAGTAGAAAATGTAACATAGCTGTGAATTGTAACTTTATTATTCTTGTTACTTCTCTGTAGGGTTCCTAGTGGAACACAGAGCTTCAGAAGAACATCGCCATCTCACTCTCTTCTCTGCAGTCTTTTGAACCTAACTCTTCCTCACACCATCTCCTCCATGTCACGCTTTCCTCGGACGTCTAACTAGTAGTTTCCTAAGCAGGTTCCACGCGACAACCTGTCGTGGTGCATGATGTCCGCAAACCATCTTCTCAGTGTATGCACAATCCAATCTATCTCCATCTTCTGCATATTTTATGAGCGATAGGTTCTTGGTTGGGTAGTTTGTTGCCAGAGTCACTTTCTTGCTACATATTCCTTTTATACTGGCCATCTGATTTTCAGTATCAAGCGTAGGCGCCAGCCGATGTATGTTTGGAGTTTGTTGAAAACGCTCTTCTTAACGCGCCCCCAAGTCTCTCAACCATTACATAGAAGAACTCAATTGCCTGAATTAGTATTGAAAATCCCGGTATTGTCCACACTTTATGTTGAAAGCAGTTCTGTGCAGTCGATCACCACACTGATTTCAGATTAATGGAGAAAGACCTGTCTTGCTGCCTTCTCTATCCTGGCTGGCTTTCATATCCTCAACTGTGCCTATGCCGCCTGTAGTTGAAAGGATGCTACCTAGGTAGATGAAACAGATAACTTTCTTTAGATTTCTCTTATTAATGGTGATTGGTGTCTGTTGCTGGTTAGGTATCTTTCTCACCTCCGTCTTCTCTACGTTCACCGAAGGGAAGTCCTGTCTTCGCTGCTCTGCCTCTTCTGTCAACTTGTTGGTTTCGCCTGTAGATCTTCGAGTTTGTGTGACAAGACGTAAGACATAAATCATCACTGGCGAAATCCGATCACCCAGTGTCTTTTCGCACCGTCGGTCAAACAGTGTATGCCCATCTTATCACGCCCCACAGTTGTCTGTTGCATGATCCAGTCCAGTCAAGTTGAACACATTCAAGAAGATCATCAGTGATAGTAGACGACAACCTTGTCTTACTCCTATCTTCTCTTCAAAGGCGTCACTGAGCTTCCCATTGTGTTGTGAATCACTTGGCATGTAGAATCATATAGCATATAGCTACTGTTAAATGAGGTTGAAGAAGGTTTGTGGGACCAAAATCGTATCGCTGAAGCAGCTGCATGCCAAATTACTTCTCCGCGCTTTTGATGCTACCGACGGAAGGATTTTTCAAAGTCGAGTTGAGTCCAGAGCATTGCTCAGTCTCTTCAGGATGATTCGACATAAAATTTTGATTGGTGACCACAGGAATGGAGCAAGACACCACACCAGTTCTTGTAAAGACTCAGGTCTCCCTCCTTTGGGAGTTCGACAGAAAAGCCCTGCTTCCTGTGGATGGGCTGATGGTCACATTTCTGAACCAGATAAAGGTAGTAGTTGATTCAAGAGTTTTCTAAGTGTTTCCATCGTTTCGACTCTTCAGTGATAACTGAGTTTCCTTCACTATCTCTAATTGGCTTCATCTACGTCGATCTCTTCCCTCCCACATAGTAACCTGCTCATTCAATTCAATGCTCTCAAGTCCCTGTCTCTACCACCTGCACACTGTTCTACTTCACTTGACAGCGTCTCATAGAAGAAAGAGTCTTTTGTCTTTCCATGTACCTTTCTTATCTTATTTGTCCAGTGTAGGATTTCACAGGCTGTATTCACTTCCTCTTTTCATTGTTCATCCATGCACTGCACTGAACTGCACTACACTGCACAAGTTCATCTTCTGATTCACCATCATCATCACCATCTTCCTCTCCCTCCTCTATCACTTCCCAGGTGTCCGTCAACATCCATTCCATTCCATTCCATTACTTGTCTTCTCTTGTCTTGTCCTGTCTTGTCTTGTCTTGTCTTATTTCTTCTCCCTTCCTCACACGCTCATCCAGGTTTACTTTCACATCACTTTCACACACCTCCAACGTTCTTACACACACATTCCATCCATGGTCCTCCTCAATCTCTCCCATTTCGTCCTCATGACTGACCAAGTGAACATGTCATCTGTACTTTCCTACTTCACTTCAGTTCATCTTCTGGGTGTTCAACGTCAACTTGAACTATCTTCTATCACGACATTTCTTGATCTGAAGGCTTTCAACTTGATTTCGATGGTAGGTTCCCTACACTACATAGTCTGATAGTCTGATGGTCTCAACCTACACCTGCTCCCACTCTTCATCTCTCTCATCTTGTGTCCAGTACGCTGACTGCGTCTCTACTTGCTTCACATTCACATGAAGTCGATCTGATTTTTAGTCTAGTGTGAAGTGGTGTCTGGTGAAATCAAATCCATATCGCTCACTTTGTGAATATATCCTTGTGTTTGTACACACTGTTTGCAATCACCAAGATATTGAATGGGCAGAAATCTGAAAACAGTTCCCCATCCTCATTCATCATTTCACTGAGTGCTTCTCCACCCATGATTACTTCTTTCTCTGTCTGTGTTGTCCACTTCCAGTTTGGCATTCATGTCACACCACACATTACAATGTATTTTGATGTCGCCATTTCAGGTGGGGTCTTGTCCATTGGTGATTGCTGATTGCAGTTGTCTGTAGAATTCCTCCTTCCCCTCGTCGTCTGTGTCTGCATTGTTTATAGGTGTGTAGTGTAGCATTCTATGATTGTGGCCTCCCCACCTACCTTCCTTCCTTCCTTCCTTCCCTCCTTCCTCCCTTTCGAGTTGAATCTTGGTGTCGTGAACGTGATCCTGATCCTTATCCTGATTGTTGAGGAGGAGATTGGTTCCCACTGCATGACAGAGAGCCTTCGATGTTGTTGTTGTTGTTGTTGTTGTTGTGAGGGAGACATGATGATAGCCACTGGAGAACTCAGTGTGCTGTGCTCGTGGTTGTTGTCTGTGTGAGAATATCGGAGTAGATTATTGACTCCTCTGAAATTGACAGTTTGGAGAGTCCACTTCTATTTGATGTGCAGATTCCTAGCATTTCTATGCCGTAGCTTTCAGATCTCTTTGGTAATCTGTGCATCCTTGCCAGACAGCGAGCCAGCCAGCCAGCGAGCCAGCGAGCCAGCCAGCTTGAAACATTGTGCGGCCATTCCATGTCCTTATGTTTACTTTTGCTTTCATGGAGAGAAGAGAAGACACATCGGTCAATTGGCTTTGCGAATGCTTTCACCAACCAGTGTCATTTGGTTTCCTTGGTTCCATTGAGAAATAATTGTTTTTTTTTTTGTTTCATCTGTGCTTTGAAGTTTCTCTAGCGACTGGATTAGATTGGTGTTCCTAGGTAGGCTTGTAAGCCTTATACCCAACTATCCCTCTTTTTCCGGGCTGAGGACTGGCTAGTAAACTAGGAGAAGCCATAGTTGTGAATGTTACCCTTTTTCTCGTACAAACAATGACGCTATATTCAATTTTTTCTCTTATCTTAATGCAAGTAGTATAAAGTTCATGAATGTTAATTATAAAAATTAGTGATGACTAAGAACTAATAAGATAGAATCTTAAAGCTTCAACGCAATAAACCAACAGACAAAATGCAATTCTCAACGATATCAAGGTAACCACATGAGATTGACAAGTTTTAGTGCGGCAAATCTTACTTGAATGAATCTCACGGCTGTTCATCTTAGCTATTTAATTCATTGTGATCCATAACATTTTAGGCGCATCTTCACAAGGAACCAAAAGACAGACCAAACCAAAACAACAAGTTTCATGAACAGGTCTTCTGATCAACATTCAATCTACTACGTATAAATTCACTCGCCTCTTCTTACACATTTGTTAGAAAATCAGAAGTGTATTAAAAATAGTCCTAAAGATTGCATCTTGACCTTAAGATTCAATAATAGTCAGGTTGCAAATATTTAAAGCCTTCCATCCATTATTGGGTATTAAAAGAAATTTTGTTGAGATGATGTCAACTACTGTTAGTTAATGGTGTAGATGTTCAGCTTAATTTACTACTTCTGGTATGGTTTTAACTGACAAATGCTCCAACTTTATTCTAGAAATAGGCAAACTTAAACTTAAGATCACCTAATGATAAATAAGCAGAAGGGTATTATCGTCATTAGGAAGTTCGAACTTTCCGTTCTCCGTATTACTGGATCGAGCAACTGACCTTCACTGAACAACCCAGTTCCTGCATGGATGCTTCTGATATTGTTTCTTCGGTGACAGTCGGTAGTGAAAGCCAGAATATTAAGTTCCTGTGACTCTGGAGTTGTCAGAGTGATGTAGTCGCATTCACAACTGTATCTCTTAGAACTCAAACCGGTCAGAAATGCCTCCAGCAAACAGGTAAATTAAACTTTATCTTCTGAAGTGAAATGTGTTGAGTTTAGGTTTCAATGATGCCACTTGTAGGGATTCAGATCAGTTCAGATAACAAGTTTTGAACTAGATAGAACACATTCCGGTCTCAGTTTCAAGTCACTATCAACCATTCGCAGGATGATAACCAATGTAACCAATATAACTATCAAAAAGACCAGAACACAGGAGTAGAACTGTCGAAAAAGCGAGAAAACCTGATCCAAGATACATAAAAAGGTGCTTAGACAAACGAACCTACTCATGGACTGTATGTATCCATAGAAAAACTTAAAACCTTTAATTCAAAACATTTTTCCCCGCCACAGTGGATGGCTGATATTTAAACTTATCATCCGAACAAAGAAGCGTTGTTCAATGTAAAACTGTTCATTTTTCACTATCACATCAAGGTGAAAGTTAACAAGGCAGCTAACTGGAAATACAATGTCTGCAATTGTGAACTATTGCAATACATAGCGAATGAGATAAAGGAAACGTGATTACAACTCACTTGTTGGTAGCTAGCTGTAGAACCCGAAGACGTGCGTTCCATTCTTTTTGGAGTTATTTAGCTGGATGCACCTGCATCCTAGTGAGTGATGGTGTTCGCAATGAAACTCGAGTCGAGCACCCATGGCTTCAAATGGCAAAGCGCTATCCGTTGTAAACATCAATAAATTGCCACACATACTCACTGCACAATAGGTGGCTACTATGCCTCAGCTGCTTTGTGGACAACTCTTTGGCATTTGAAGAGACGGATGTAGCTTTCGACTGTCATTGGAAACAACATCACTCAGTAAGGTTCAGGCACATCTCGCAGACTAGTCCCAAACAGGACGAAACACGCTTTTGGGATTTTACTGCTAGCCACCTCCAAGTTAGGTATAACATAATGAAAATTCAGCTAATACTAAGGCATCCCCGATAATAGTCCGTTTGCCAACACATGTTGATCTATTCGGTACAGCAGAACAAGGGGGAGATTATAAGCATCAAAAAAATAATAGAAGTGTAAACATAAAATCGCTTTTATCTCAATTCAGTTGGTGTATATGTTAGTCACATTATGATCCACACTCAGTCATGTCAGTTAGAATGTCGAACAATCGATTTTAGTCGTTTACCGGATGTCAACCACAAAGCCTACACAACCCCTTCTCGGCTCAGACCAGCAATTAAGTTGCTTTGGATTTGTAATTCGTCTTTATCTAGCCAATACTAGGTTTCTTTCAACCTCATTCTAGTCCAGGTAATATACATAAAGACGTTAGCATAGGCTTTAAAGTCGAAAAAATATTGATTATTATAAGCCTATAAGTCGAGTTAAGGTAGTGTATCTTCCCTTTTTACTATCTTTATGCAACTTCCATCCACTGAACACTGCTTCACCATTGAGTTTCATCACTCAATGAAAATTAAACTTGAATCATGATGTTCCCAAACAAATATGATGACTGAATCTTTAGTGTATCAAACCATGAAGTATCTTCACAATTCACTGGATGTCTAACATACTTCTTAGTATGCATCTTGCAGCCAGAAAGGTGTACAGTTCAATAATACTGAAACTCAGCCAAATTCTTATCCTATTATTAGATTTTTTAAACCGATTCCAAGTAAGTTTGAATAACCATTCAGTACGACATTTGAACTAAGAGGTAGTGAACTATCTTCCACTGACCAGGCAGACGTTAAGATAAACAAATAAAATTAAGTGGTTTTTCTCATAAAAGAAGACTACAGTTAAATCTCTAATTTTGTTTAAACAAAGCAAAATGACGATAATTTTTAAAACGGCCACCAACATCACTACCAATAGTTCATAAATGTAACCTTCTCTTTCTATATTCCTTTCTAATATAAATCATGATGATAGGCATGAATGAAATTGTGCATGTTTATCGAATAATTTTTTTTGAAAATAGCGGATTCGTTTTACGTATAAAGACTATTTTAAAAACCCAGGAACAAACTTAACAAACAAATGACACTATAATGTTATCTAATGCTTTTTAGGATGAAACAAATGTGTTAGTTTGTACAAACTTTGTTTATATGAATATTGAACACATTGAACAGGCATTTGTGTTTGAACTGGTTTCAATACGTAGAAGCATTAGGCAAGGTT
Organism: Heterobilharzia americana; assembly: GCA_944470555.2. Taxonomy (NCBI): domain Eukaryota; kingdom Metazoa; phylum Platyhelminthes; class Trematoda; order Strigeidida; family Schistosomatidae; genus Heterobilharzia; species Heterobilharzia americana. The sequence goes on along the minus strand of OX104132.1, from coordinate 27,955,324 downwards.
GCCCCTCAGTATAGTACTTTTCATAGTGATATATATATATATATACATATTGTGTTCAATTATTACTTATAGTTGTAAAAATAATTCTATATTCCTAAGAATTTTCAAGTCCATCAAGATCAATCAGATGTTACAAAGAAGACGTGTAGAATCAATGAATTAACTAGTTTATTCATGAAAAATTGTTATATTTCCCAGTCATGTGATACATGTTTTTAGAATACACGTTAGCACAGAAAGAGGTTATATACACTTTTATTCAAGGTTTTGTACATTGACTTTTATTCCATTGAAGAAAATAAGTGAATACATGAATGTCATCGAAACTGAACAGGATTAGTGATTAACTGGATTATGTTTAGTCTAATTAGTGCCAAATCACTTCTGTATACAGAAGAATCATCTGTAAACTTACTGGTTTACTGGATTTTCGAAGATGTTTCCAAAGTACTTATGCATTGATTGAACTCTCTCAAATAGTTATAGTTTCGTAAATGTATACTTCTGTAATGAGTTTATGCTTGAAATTGAGATACTAATCTTAGTCCCTAGAGAATTGGAACCAGTAACCATCAGATTGGTGATAATCCATCAAATGAATGAAAACTTAAAATACCCTCTGTTCTACAGCTGTGTCTACTAGATTGGCAGGCAAGAGGTTAAGCCTGCAACATGTAGGCAGATAATTTGAATTCTGGCACAACACAGGTTGTCACTTCACCTTCAACGATCACTCCATTAAATTAATACATGTTACAAAAACTGTACCCGAAAGTCTGAATTACACAGAAGGTTTCAAGTGCAACTGTTTATTACAAATACTATTAGCTTCCAAATTCAGCTGTGTCCATAAACAATCAATGGTAAAAATTTCATCCATACATTTTCAAATACGTTGACAGTTTGTTACACTGTATCACTATCTCAGTAGTTGAACAAATTTAATAGAAGTGAGAAATGAATCTTGATAGTATTTGCCAACATATGGCACCAGCTCGTGACTACACTACAATATGCTTAACAGAGTGGCATGTTTGTGAGAATGATAAACGGTGAAGTTATAACCTTAGGTTTCTGTTGACCTCGGTATAAACTGAGAAATGGATCTGGTTATACACTTTCAGTCAGGCAGATCAATACAGACCTGTTTTAACCAGGTCTGTCGTCAGTTATGTTTATTTTTTCGAAAAGATTTTCATTGCTAATCTACATTAGTCAGAAAACCGTTGAAAACACTACAGCACTACACAGTTATTCCCATCTCGTGTCAAAACTTATCGACAGCGTACTTCTACAACTCACGAGAAACACTGAACGATGCGCATGTCTTGTGAATTTTTCAATGGACGTTCAGCAACTGTGTGCAAAAAAGATAGATGGTGGGTAGTTGTGGAATGCACGACGAGTATCAAATAGAACGGAACCCACGTTCCGGATTTCACTGTTTACAACCACTCATCACTACTGTCAAGTTTAAACTACGGGCTGTTCGACGGCATCGGTGCAGAAACCTATATGCCTATAGAGACCTATGAATTCGGTTGGATCAATGACGATACATTACAAGCAATGACATAAAAACTATTTGTAACATTTTAGGCAAAATGTAGATATTCCGAAGTTATTTCTCACTTCTTTCGAAAATAATTTTATAGCTTTATTCATATGCCACTTTTTTTTCTCTTTTCTTTAACATGGCTTCCGTTTGTTCAATGTTCTATGTTCAACGTGTCAATAAGAATAATGCAACACTAAATCAATTCGATCGGTTAAAAACCTTAGGCACAGGATCATTTGGACGTGTGATGTTAGTGAAAGATAAGAAGACGCACATATATTATGCAATGAAGATTTTAGAAAAACAAAAGGTATGCAGTGGATTTTTTTCCTGAATTATACCAATTTTTGTGCATTTTGAAATTTTAAGTTACGTTTTCGCAACCGTTAACAAAAGTCCCCAAACATTTTCTAGTTGAATTAGAAACACTTTTTCCAAAAAACATAAGTCTTGTCAATCTTAGAAAAACGTATATCAGTAATGATTAACTGATGTCACTCTATAATACTCTAAACTGTCTTAACAGCTACTTAAGAACGTTAAGCATGATTTACAGAAGACTCTAGACCACGTAAACCTAATCCTTTTTCCAGTTAGTCAGTTTTGTCCTCATTACATTGACCATATTTCAAGGAAATTATGATAACCAGTAGACAATTGGTCAGAATGCCTTTATTTCGGAAAAGAAGTATATTGCTTATCGTTTGATGTCAAATTACTTTCTGTAGAAAACACTGGTTGTCTGCTGGATGGTTAAAAGATAAGTGAAGTACTGACCACTAGACGGAATACAAAGCTTGGAAACTTTTACTGATGAGAAATACATGTAGACTGATATACCGGCTAAGATGTTAGTTGGATGAAAGCAATCAGCAGAAACACCTAGACATAGGCTTCGTGTTTTTTGGCCTTCATCGGCAAGAGTATCTGCGACCCCGATGGAACTGATTTCCTGACTGAGATTAGAATCTATGTCAAACAGTCTTGAAGCTTGGGGGCCATATTGCAAAACTATCAATAGAATTCGGTCAGCACTTAAGACTACATAACATGAAATCGGTTGCTGTCTAGTGATCAATCAGCGTACCGAATCCTGTCCTGAAGGTGACCAACCGCAGCTCAGTGATAACAACCCAACTCAGAGAACACAATACAACCAAGATCAATGATAACTTCTCTGACTGCAGCACTGGGTGAAATGGGTGCGAATCTCAGGGGGGGTATCAGTTACGTTAAGGTTGCAGATACACATTGATGACGAATATTAATAAGCATGAAACCTCGGTCTATCAAGGGTTCCTACCGATTGCCTCCATTAAGGTGATACCCGTCAAAGTGCATCATGATGCTGGGTCTCATAGCCTGCTAGCTACACTGTAAAATGATTGATAGGATTAGATAAGCAATCACGAATAGACAACATAAAATCGGTTAGCCACCAGTAACCAATTAACAATATACTGACTGTTCAACACATAAATATGGGATACCTATAAAAAAGGTTTCATGAAATAAAGGTAGTCGAAATTGCAATGAAAACTTAATATTGCCTTAAGGAAAACTTCGACAGTTGAGGTAGAGAACACCTTTTGTCTAATTGGTATTAAAATTTCCACTAAAGTATTTAAGTAGTAAGTATAAAGAAGCCTATTTTCAGAAAAAACTCAAAACTAACTCAACCATAGTTAAAATAACCCCCAATTTAAGTAGGGTAGGCGAAATTGTCACTGCTTTATAACATAGCCACTAAATTGATATTCCCTATAGTCATCCAGTCATTAGAGTAAAAAATAAGTAAGCATATTGAGTTCCTTTATTCACAGATGCACCAAAATATTTTCTAAAATTATGGATCAACCTTTACAACACGACTTCCATGGGGTATAATGACCTGAGTTTTTAACTGTAGAATGTATTTTTGAGGCAGATTAGAGTCCAGACTTAGAACGCATTGAAGATATATTCCACTAACGCACTGTTCTACAAAGTATCTGTTACATCTTTTGCTTTTTTTCTCTTTTTTCAACTCTTATTTCAACCACTTTATTACATCATACATCAATTAAATTTTTTTCAAAGAACTGAATTTTACACTGAACATAATAGGTCTAACTAATAATCTTGAAACCCGTTGCTTCAGTATACTTCTGCTCCTTAATACATACCTACCAACGTTATAAATATTCAGAAGTATGAGTTAAACATGAATAGTAGGATCTAGCTTTTCAACTTTTTTATTTGTTGAATTCGATAGTAAATTTTGTAGACAACCTTTTCTGTGAAAGTTCAAAAGCGCCGACTTTGAGTTATTGGAAATATGTTTTATGACGTGATAATCGTTTTTTCCTTTCTTACTCCTGCCTTTTTTTTGAATAAAAAGCTTTATTTTTTTCCAGATTTTTGCTAACTCTTATGTGATTGCATTATAAATCAGAATCAGAATCACGAATGAAATGAGAAGTAACCTTGTGTCACTGAACAAAATTCAAACCACTCATTTATATCCTTCACCCTGAAAATTCATAAGTGTATCAACAGAACTTTAAGCCAAATGAGACCCTAATAGCTATCATATTACTACTCTGACGGTCTAGTACTTACCTTTGGGTATTGTACAACACTGAGTGAGATAAAATGAATTACTTATATAGAAAAGAGTCGCACCTATGACGTGGCATATTGACACTTGCAATCACTTGAAGAATTACCTTTAAACTCCAGTGCCAACGTTCTCTGCACTCCTTGAAAGTCGAAAAGGTTGCAAGACGAAGAAACTACGTTGTAAAATAAGCGACTCAAACAAAATCAGCGCTATTTATGTGTATCTGCTTCCAATGGCCTTGATTTTTCAGACCTTCCTAGAAAGTTATTCTCTGTAGATTTTGTCTTTTCAAACAAGCTTACAACATTTGCAACCAAGATCACATGGTCTTTAGACCTAATCAAAGGCTTAATTGATATTTGCCAGTGTGCATGATATTGAATTATTTTATTTTGAGCCTCTAAATATTGACTTTTGACTTTCAAGCAATTTTGGTTATCACCTCCACTATTCATGAAAACATGTACTTCAGTCAAAGTTTATCGTGAAGAAAGATTTTGCATAAAAGCATATAATTGTAGATTTGAAAAATGTATGTCAGTTAATGAAGTCAAATGGGTTCACAATCTAAATAACTAGTTTATGTTCATTACTATATGTCTTATTCTAAGATTCAAGTATACTGAATGCCATCTTTTTCTGGTGCTACTATATGGGACAGCTGTGGGTTTGGGAATTTGTATTAAAGATACAGGATTATAATCGATGACTTTCAGACTATCAGACTACTAATCTGTCAAGTGAAATACTAGAACCGGCCTTTGATCGGGTTTTATTTTTACTTCAACCACTAAGTGTTTTTCTCGGTTGCCAGATAGTGTCATCAGTACAACACCTCTCCTCTCGAATTTAGATCGATCTCGATTCCAGACAAGAAGACCTTGACTGGACAGCCATTGTGGTAACGATTAAAAAACAGATATGCATCACCAGCTATTGTGACAGTCAGGTGAAATATTTGGTGACTGAAGTGAAATTAATATCTGGTCAGCAGTCAGGTCTCGAAGCTCAGTTTATGCAACTCTGAGTGGCTTATCCTGTGGTTAATAGAATCCTGCTACAACCTAAGTTTCCAGTTCACCTTCACTTAACATACGGTTTTTACGTTTTTACGTTAGATGGCTGAAGCTGTTTAATACTTAACCAAAGCCAAACTCCTGAGATTTTAACCAAAATATGCGAATTTCGTTAATTTGAATGACTGTATTCTTTATGTTTTGCATTTACTAAAATAAATTATCACAAGGAATAACTCTTTGTGGGAAGTGATCATTTTGAAGACAGCATTCATAATTACCTGAATAGTATGTAATCAGCTGATTATTTCCGTGACTGTCAGATTTGTAGAAGTTGTTATGAGATGTTATTACTTTTACGGTTAACTAAGTCAATACTGTGTATTTTGACGTTAATGGAGGCTTCGGTTCGTGAACCACTGAAAACCTGGAGCTACTGGACAGCTCTTTAATCCTGGTATAGGACTCCTCAGCAGTACGCAGTAATAACTACGCACCTCCAGGGATCGAACTCAGGACTTTCACATCTCACAACTTAAGTCCATAGTGTCCTAATTTTGTCAATACTCAAAATAGCATCACAAAATCCAAGGTCTTCAGTTGACTTCCGCTTCCCTTCCAGCTGGTTGACTCCACAGGCCACGGTTTATCATTAGAACTTTGAGAAATTTGTCTCGAAGTATGTAACTAGTGAGCTCCATGGGGATTCTAATTTTAAGGTTGTATTCATCGCAAACTGTCTAGTGCTCTCAGGTTTTAAATGGTTCTGCGGCTGATGTATGTCCATGATAAATACTAGATTAAAATACTGTTTACGTTTACCAACAGGTATTTCTTAGTCATAGTTCCACTACGTAACAAACCAATCAGGGTTAAAAATAATCACTTTTGCATTCCAACTTGGAAGTCAACAGTTTCTTTTATACGAAAGATTCCTGAACGTAGATGTAAAATGTGAACAGTGAATTACAGTTTTCGATAATTTTGTAGCTACCATCGTTCTGTTTCTGAAAAAATAATGTCAGACGATGATAATATGTAGAAGTAGTATTCATCATGAACTGACATCAGTTGGGGAACCATTGAAAATCTGGGAGCACTAGACAGCTGTTTCGTCCTAGTATGGGACTCCTCAGCAGTATAATATGTCTTTATCAAACGCAACGCATTAGAAGAATGCATTTTAATATGAGCTGCCTATATACAGAAAGTTAGAAAAGTAAAACTTTTAATTCTTTATTTTGGTATTTGTATTTCTCAATGAATATAAAACAGAGTAAATTTGTTTCAACTGACTCTTCCTTATTTAGTCCAGACAGCCTTATCAAAGTTATAGTAGACCGGGACTTACAATATCCAAGCTTATATAGGATAACTTGACAAGTGTTCTTCTGCATGAATGATTCTACGTCATCAGGATTGTAGAATAAAGAAAATATCCATATTTAGTGTGTTGTGTGTGAAGAGTGTTTGAATTACGGACTGAGATGTACATTTGTGTTGATAGTTCTTATCGTATGTATGATGGTTATATCACCATGTGAAGGTGAGTTGAGACCAGGTCAAACTACGTTTTACTCCCTCATTCCTATTTAGAAAACTTTGACCCTACTCAATATGAAGAGATTCTGCTATCAGGTATTCTTCATAATTTCTAAAGCATTTCTGAATCATTCCAATATTGTCAAAACCCAACTTGTGACCTGAAATTATAGCGTGTAGACTTATTGCCGAAGTGTTTTCAAGTTTTTTCAGTTCTAGTGGATTTCTTGGGGGGTTGGGTGGGGATTCCTCGGTATTCATTTTTCCTGATTTTAGTTTCACGGGGAGTTTGTTCTATGTATATTGCGTCACAGTCTGAGCATTTTATTGGTGAATCTAGAAGGATCCCTTCTTTAAAATGAACTAGGATGTTCTACAATGTGTTTGATGTTCTGTAGAACACTCCGATAAAATTGTATCTGTTTAGCACTCTCCTAATTTCATCTGATGTGTGTGATCTATAAGGGATAACTATTGTTGAGGCCTATGATTTACACTCATTGGGAAACACAAATGTCAAAATAAGGGATATCATTTATCCAGTGCCCTAAATTTTTTGAAACCATCAAATCCCTATTTGGTTTGGATAACTATAAAAAAAATAAGTGTAAATGTTTCCCAGACATGCTACTCTTTGTAAGAAGAAGGTACAAAATTTCTATCGGGCATCGAATTAGCTTTGACTACATTTATCAAGAGAGTGATAACTGAAATGTTGAAAGGAGTATTAGTTGATTTAGCCTTTATAATAATTTATTCATTAACTGTTCTATTAGTATTGAATACTAAAGTCTATTGATAAATGATTTATGAAAAGAAGAGACGAAGATTTTGGCCTGCAATGATTGTTCATTCCTTGATGGTTTAGTATACCTTTTAGGGTTATCAAACTATTTCTCCAAAGACAACTACTCAAAGTATTGTACACTATTAGTTGATTGATTTATCAGTTTATTTGGAAAATTTTTAATTAATTTATTAACATAAATAGATTTCTTTACTTCATAACTTTCGTTTTATGAATATCAGTCACTTAACATTTAAATCTAAATAATAATTGTATACACAAACAAGAAACAAAATGATAAACTAGCCGGTAGTTTATGCATAAATTTGTGTACAGTCAGTACTTGGACATAGTTTATTTGTAATTCCAGTTGCTGATGAATCGCATCTCTATATTTTATGAACTGATTATAACTATCTTCAGAGTAGTGTTGAATACAACTTAAATTCAGAGTTTACTTGTAAATATATAATATTGTCAAAATTAGACCATCGTCTTTCCTTGATGCATTAATTAAAATCGAAAATGTGTTGTTCGCTGCAGATGGAAACAACGATCCTCTTGAAAAGTAAACTACCATTGTTAATCTTTTGAATGAATTTAGATGTTTTCATTTACGAAGTTATAGTCAGAAGGTACTCATTTGTATGCAATTATCCAGCTTGTTTGGGAATTCATCAGCTAATATAAATAATGATACACTGGAAATATGAATGCTTCCTCTAGACAACCTGATTCCAACTGCCTATTTATGACTTTTGACAAAAGCTATATTTTCGGAGTTTCAGCAGCCACTTATTATCACTAACCCTGAATCAGTAGGTACGGCTAGTTTACTAGTAGAGAAACATTCAGGTGGTTATCAACATAGTTTACATTTGATATAAAACTTTTACTGCTACGTATTTTGAATCAAAATTCTCCAGATTACCAGCCAAATGACTCAATAAATCATCCATGTGACACTAATGACTTCAATAAAACTGATACCTGAATATCAGCTTGATTTCTTACCATACTTCATTTACAACAGCGCTAGAAATCTAGATCTGGTTGCAAAGAATCCTAATGAAACTGAAATTTTTTCTCAGTTCACTCATTTTAAGCTTTTAAATATGCATTCACTTGATACAGATTAGATGATTAAGAAGTTTCGGTCCACATTCCATGAATAAATAACATTTTAAAGAAATTACTACCTATTGATTTTTAACTAATTACAGAATGAAATTAAAGACTGAACTGAGCTATTCCAATTAAAACATTTGAACATATCGCAACCTCAGTAAATGAATATTATCTTGTACCATAAGTTAGATAAAAATGATTTTAGGAAATATCCCTATTTCAATAGGATCAAAGGAGGAACGACGTATACTACCATCCAAATTCTACGAAAGTTGTTATTATTAACATAAAAAGAAATGTTTAGTCGAAGAACAAATGAAATCTAAGGTTGGGATCTTATTCAATGAGCACAATAAACAGTATGATCATGTAAGTGATTACCAGCCTCTTCTTTTGACCTCTTCATAACACTACAATTTATAGTATCATCTGCTTTTACAGCTTTAAATGAACAATTCATCAAGTGTAGCTCTAATAAAAGGTCATAGCTTAGGTATGAAATGTAGTTAACTAACTGACTGACTGCTTATTCCACAGCTGTCTAGTATTCTGTTCCCGATTACCACCTTGTTAACTGATATGATACTACTTAAAACGTAATCATTGATTTTTCATCTCTTTCAAATTTAGTCTGTACTCTAGAAGTAATGTATTTTACTTTAAACAGATTAAATCATCTTAGCAAGGAATTTCCTCTTCTGAACTAAAATTCTTATGCTAAAAACTTATAAAATATAGAAACATCAACTAAAAGTTAGCAACAGATTATAAGAAAAATAACTAAACTTATGTCACTAAAGTGTGTGCATATTAGAAGTCCATCAATCTAAATTTTCAACCATAACAAAGTTCAAGTTTCGCCAATATTGAACATAAATCCCACACAAATTACTTCATCAACAAAAGGATATACGTATCAACCAATCAACTGTAGATACCATCTATCTTTATCATACCGATAACGGTGATGGTGATGATGATGCTTACTATAGTTGTCTAACCAGAATGGGATTGATTTTCACCAGTATATCATTGTGTTTAAGGTCAATGAAAGAAAATGAAGTTGAATTTTATGCAAGTCTATTTCATGCACAGTTGAAAAGAATAAATCAACCACTTGTTTAATATGATTACTGTTATTAGCCATTTTGTGATGGTTGTACCTTATGCCATTTACATATGAACAGTTACGCAGGCTTTTTTGACGAATTTTAAGGTTGAAATTAACTACAGGCATTCTTCACAGAAACTGTTACCCTTTGTATGCATTGAAAAAACGACTATAATCCTTACATTATCGAATCCTACTTTCACATTTCATACAATACACGTTACTCTTACTATTCTCTTGCCAGGTGAAGACGCTTACGAAATGTAAAGTATTCTGAACGCCTTCAGAACAAATATGAGTATGTTTGACGTGCGTTTTGCACCAATCAGATGTAAGATGATGGTCCAGGACTAGTCTTAACCGACCCTTAGCTCAATGACAGAGAGTTGAATCACATCGAATGTGCTGCTTTCTAACGAAATCTCACCTCGGATATAGAACGCTCGTTTGGGGTTTGTTAACTGCCCTCACCTAAAGCACCAACTGCCAACACACCCAACTATCTAGCAAAGGATGAGTATACTGTCCTGTAGTCCATTTTGTCCTGTGATACGTCTGTGCGACATACCAGTTAAAACTAGAAGACATCAAGCACTTGCACTGTTTTGATCATACACGTATTCCCAACATTGTTCGCACGTGGTTGAACCACCATGTAAACAGTGTTCAGGTCAGACTAAGGATACCAACTACGCAAGACAAGCAAATCAATCGATGAGACTGTTAACTGTCACCCAATGAGGCGGCTTCGAAACATGCTGCTCATTCCGAGTCACTGCCTACCTCAACGTGCAATGTTAGGAGAAGTTTGATTACTACCAACCATGGATATTAGTACAAAGAACAACATTGGAAGTTCGATTAGGTTGGTGATGCGCTCACTGTGGCCAAACCAGGGCTTGGAATTAGTTGATCAAGTCTCTCACCCTCCGTTTGTATGTGTTTCATACCAGGACGATAGGAATCATTGGTTGAGAATTCTCGCTGGCATAACTGAAAATCGGTCACCATTGAGCAGATATGTTCACTCCTTGACATCTAAATCTTCAGGGTTTAGACTAACCTTCATTTTTAACTTCATTCTCTTCCCATACACCTTCCGTCTACTTCGATATCGATCTTTCTCAATCAGCTTGCCTTTAGATAATAATAATAATAATAATAATAATAATAATAATAATAATTCACTTTATTGATGCTACTGTCTGATGTGGAAAGTTGAATCAATGCACTTATGTTTGTGTTTCTATGTTGGTTATGTCTGCCTGTCTGTCTATCTGTCTGTCTGTCTGTCTGTCTGTCTATCTGCTCTCATTATCGTTTACCTTCCTTTGTCGTAAATTGGACCTGTTGCTCACACTTTCATACCGAGTTTTTCGAGAGATTATTCATTGATACTTTTAATTTCCAGCTTTTTACAATCCTAGATTGAACTGATCATAGATGTCTTCGTAGCATTGCTGGCTTGTGGTGGAATCAATATTGGATCAATTTTGAGGTCAGAGAAAGGGTGCTAACTAGTGTATGCACTCATTAAATGGATACTTGAATACTGAATCAGGTTCCAATGTGATTTTATTTGCTTCATCGTATATCCAGTAGTGGAATTCGAGGTGTGTATTTCGTGATATTACTAACTTTTTAACCGAATACGTCTGTATCTTAGTGAGAGATGGTTTTCTTATTGGAATTCGAATTAAGGCTATGTTAATCACTTAGTAGTTCAGCGGAAAACCCTCTTGCTCGTAAGGTGATGGGTGTCGTTTTTCAGTGTCAGTGACACAACCATCCTACATTTATACATGTATTTTTGAAATTTCTGTTAATTTTTCAGTAGAATGCACTGAATGATAACATCTAGTTTTCGTCGCTCCCTATTTATACACTTTATAGCTCCAGTTGAGAAAAGTGAAGAGTGACCAAGATTAGTAATAAATCAAGTCGATGACCAAGCAAAGGTTCACTAACTAGGTTATAAGCAGTACTAAATGTATAATTGCTGATGATTCTGTTAAAATGAAATGTTGACAGTGTCAAAATGCAGTTCGCTCATATGTCTTGTCCCAGTTCCATATTAAATCTATTTACTTGAAATAGCACATAGTCATACCGTGTTCTTTTCCAGATGGCTTGGTAAGCACAATTTGTTACACACAGACATAAGTTAATCAAACTATTTCCAAAATCCAACTTTTATACATATATCCCCAGTTAATCTTTGACTTCAAGGCTTTTAGAATTCCCCATATAAGGAGAAATAATGCAACACCTGTTCCGAACATACATAGAACCCGATTAGTACTGGCAATGAAGAATAACAACAGAACTATAGAAATTATGTGTTGTATGTGTAGCTAGATATGATTGAAAGCAAAGAATTGTGCTCAGATTTCGTCCAGCATATTATATTGTATTACTTTTTACCTTATTTAGTAAACTGATTCTAGTTGGTTTGATGATACTACATGAGTGCCGTGCTTGAATAAGGTGGAGCGGAGTTTTGAACTGTAGTCAATTACTTGGAAAATCAGTACCCACACCACTGAATTACACTTTTCAGAAGAAGATATTCCCGTAAACTCATAATTCAGCATCCTTTCACTTTTCAGTTAGTAAATGTGAATCAGTGAATAGAGTTTAAAGAGATATAACGCGGTTACCTGTTCACTTTGTTTTGTATTCTTCATCATGATTTTACACACAGTGATAACAGTTACTCAACAGGTAAAATTACTGATTAATCTTGCAATATTTTTCCAGCCATGACTGTGATTTGTTGATTTTAACTCATGTCTGTCTCCTGTGCCTTATTTTAACAACAATATTTGTAGAGATACTACATCATTTGCTGAGTTAACCTCTCGATTTGTTGATGATATAACCTTGAAGTTTTTCCGTTTCAAACTTCTGCAGTAATCTCTGATTGTCTTAGGATTGCTTAATTTAAAAGAATACTAACGATTATTCAGTTTGATCCTCTATTCTTGATAACCCTATATGTTGCTAAAGACAGAGTTTTGAAATCTACTAACTTCATGGCATATGGAGAAATTTCCCATTCTTTTATCCCTTTTTATCACACATGTGGGGGGTAATGAATGAAACCTAATTACTGACAGGAGATGGAACAATGATATTCAGGTTAAATGCTTAGTATTTTAGTGACTGACTTGCTAAAAGTGAATACTATTCCAGTTTGCATGTTTATGTATATCACACAAAAACGGTGAACTGTCATCATTAGCGGATAGAATCACCAGTCTATTCTTCAGTAAGGGCGTCTGCGTAAGTACTACTTGTCAGTTTATACACTCATTGAGTCTTTTGATTATTCTTTTGTCTCTAGGTGGTTAAATTAAAGCAGATTGAACACACTCTGAATGAGAAGAAGATTCTACAGGCAATCAACTTCCCTTTCCTTGTACGTATGGTTTTCAGCTTCAAAGTGAGTCTTTTATACTTTGACAATTAACACCGCATATTCAACTCATTGACATAAAATTGATCCTTGAAAGTATTTCTGAGGCCTTTTAATATATATATATATATATATATATATATATATATATATATATATATATGTATATATATATATATATGTTAGTGGACGTGTTTCCGTGACTACAAAAATGTTGTCAACTATAAAGAGCCTATTCCAATACAGCTTCGCAGTTGTCTAAAGCGATAAAAGCTGGATGGTTAACGCATTCGGCGTGAAACCTGAAGGTCCTGAGTTTGATCCCATACCAGGTCGTGATTGCTTACTGCTGAGGGGTCCCATACTAGAACGAAACAGCTGTTTAGTGCTCCCAGATTTTCAATGGTTCCCCAACTGATGTCAGTCCATGATGAATACTACTTCTAAAAGCTGATTATCACAATACCTCCCATTTTTTTCATTTTAGCTTAGAAGAACCAATTCACTGATTTTAGGGTTCAAATTCAACAGCCTAATAATATCTTACATCTGCTACACAAGAGGTGGTTCACGTGCCACACTGGCCTAGTAGATAACGCTTTTTTCTTTGAAGCGATCGGTACTGTGCTTGTCTTGGAGTGAACAGTATCACTCATTGAGGTTCAGGACATCCAGTTGATGAGTCCAAAGTAGGACGAAGCAGACGTTCCAGATCCTATTGTTGGCAACTAAGCAGGTTACATCCTCAATATACCCGTTCTTTGCATAAATAATTTGAATAATTTGCATAAAGCATTCCCAGCCGATAAATTATGTCCCACCTTCTACAACCGCCTGACTCTAGATGCAAGAAATAAAGACAAACTGCCTGATTCTGCCACTTATTTGTGCATTTATCAATTCAACTGCTCCTGTAGAGCGAGTTACATTAGGCGTACGATGAGGCAGTTCCATCTTCGAATTTCTGAGCACCACGCATCATGGTTGAACAAGGGACAAATTAGAACTATAAAGAGCTCCATACTTGCACACTCAGTTGATATAGGACATCAAGTGGTTACTGGAAAAGCCTTCAAAATTATGCACCAGATTCCAATTAAAATTACCTCATGGATTACGCACTCGGTTACTTCGCATAGCAGAGTCGATTGCAATCCACCTTTACAAACCTAGCCTTTGTATCCAAAAGAAGTTTGTTCGGTCACATTCATTACCGTGGCCGTCAACATGATGTAACTTCTAGGTTTACTTTGTACACATCTCCCCCTTTTTGTTTCTATCAATATTCGTATTTCCAACTTTATTAACTCTATTGATTATTTACATCATTATTTCGGAAACATCACCATGTGATTGGTAATTTGATTACATTGCAAACCTATATATTAGTGTAGAGCCCAAGATGAAGACCTAATTGAAAAGGAATATATTTCTTCGCTCAATCAGTCTATTTCTCAAGTCCCTACATTTTTAGAAAGTAAATGTTTTTCAGGTGAACAAGCAATATCAGGCACTCAAAACACAGACTGCTATCAAAAACAAAGTCCAATATAAGTGGTTACGATCAAAAATGCTGAAATTATTACTGATGCGATTAGAACATGAGGTAGGTAATAATACTAAGCATACATTGCAAAGTGAGTAAAATGAAGTACTTAACGGCATTTTCTACCCACCGAAAGCCCAAAACAAATTAAAGTACTACATAAAAGTTGTCAGGGTCGAGTGCTTAAATTTACTGAAGTTTTGTCATCCGTAATTTCAAATCACCCTTTACTCATACAAAAACAATTTATACTCACGTTTAACCTTAACTTGGTAGTATTGAGTTTAATTCTCATACCAACAGTGACGTGATTTAGATTTTGTTTTTTCTCTACCCTTCCTGTTCTTGTTTCCGATTGACTTCAATGACCCTTTTTCTAAAATTTTCTTATAAATTTTTCTACAAGTCCATATGGGACCAGATTGTTCGAAATGTATAGCGCTGACACATCACACGTTTCAGGTAATCTTCGTCTTCTCATTACCCTGTTTAAATTTGTCAAAGTGACCAGTCACTTAAAAATCAATACTACCAAATTATGTTCAGCAAGGAGTACAAATATGGTTTTGAATTTAAGGATTTTGGTTTGTGCTGTAACACTGTTTTTGTTTTCTCTACATTGAATGACCTTGGCTGCATAATATGTTTTACAGATGGCTAATCTAAGCCTTTTTCTCACAATAAAGTGTAATGAGATGTAGACATTGCACTTAGGAGTAAAATACTGCATACTTTTCAAGACATAACTTTTGAACCTGTCGATGAATTTAAACGGGTAGTCGTTGTGTATCTGTGTTGTCATTAGTAAATTGGTTTCTTCCTCCTTCGTGTCATTGGTGCAGATACGGTTTATCCTTCTGAATGAGCATCTAACCAAACCGCGTTTATATTGAACTGGGCAACAGCTATGGAAATTAAGACCACCCTTCCCATGTAAGCTACTTATACATCAACCTGCTCATTAAGCTATCCTCTCATCGATTAAGCAACATGTTTAGGAATGGTAGTTGGTTGTCTATCTCTTATTTACAAGCCAAACTACTGTGATTTTCAGCTGTATTCACCTTCACCAGCAGGCACATCGCATCGTCAGGCTTTTCACGTATAATGACTTTATCATTGACGTATCTCATAACGTGAAACTCTTCCGATGAGATCGTCAACCATGTTTTCAATATGTGACATGGTATACATCGGCTAGCAACAGTCATAATAGACTATCCATCCCAACGACATCAGTCTGTCGAAAGTATTCACCCTCGAATGTAAATCAAACTTTGTCAGCATATAATAATAAATCTTCTAAAAAATTAAGATAGATAGGGAAGATAAGACCGTTAGAAAAAATATTATCATAAAATATCGGTCGTTTTGACCTGTGGCATATTAGTCAATAAAGGATTTACTTCAGAGGAGTATACAGTCTTATCCTTGATATTAAAATCACTTAAACAGTTAGTAAGATCAAATGTATCCTTCAATGGGAACTTATATAAGTGGTTACTGACAATACTCAAGAGCTTCGCCAACCATTTAGCTGGATTATGTGTGGGTGATCGATAAATAAATAATAATGGACTTAGCGGATTATCAGGTTTATGAGTTTTAGGTAACCTATTTAGATGTGGATGTTCAGATCCCATAGATTTTGGACGATTAAATTTATCTATATTGATTTTCATCAGTTTGGAGTTAACTCTCCCTTCCAAGCTAAGCATTTCTTCAGAGGGGACATCTGACATTGTTTTTATTACATCTTACTTTTGTAATCAGACCTGTTCATAACGACCAGACCGGATCTCTTATCTAGTTTAAGTTTAACAATATCAGAGTTATTTCGTAATCTTTTGAGTGCTCTGACATGCTTATGCGTTAAAATGCTTTTCTGTCTTACACCAGGATTATGAAACTTATGAGCGATATCTACTAATTTATCTCTGAGCCAGTTCTGATTGTTCAGAGAAGTTGGTAAAAGTGAGCTTAGTTGATCATATACATTTTCGAATTGAGTATAGGTCGTTAAATCAGAATTTTGTGTTTGAGGGACAGAAACACTTAACCCAAGAGAAAGTACTTCTTTATCGAGAACAAATAACTGAACGGATGACAAAATCGTCACACAGTAATCAATCTCAAGTACTGTGGTTTTATCCCCCCCCCCCATTGGGTCCAATGTAATTAGGTGTAGAGATAGATTGATTACTGAATCTTTGTTCATCGAATCAACACCCAATACATGCAAAAGGAATGACGCAACATCTACACCAAAGATATGGAACATTTTACCACCAATAAAAATAAAAAAATATCAGGTGACAGGACTATAAGAATCTGTTGTTAAAGTGATGTGATTACAGTGATAAGAACAAAAATTTATACCCGAAACGTCATCAAGTAAATAATATTGTATCATTCTGTGCTATATCAAATAAACAAATCTAATATGGAATTACATTCAAGCATGGTGTCCAAGTTTTAAATTTAAACCTTGTCACAGGAATGTTACATT
Organism: Heterobilharzia americana; assembly: GCA_944470555.2. Classification (NCBI taxonomy): domain Eukaryota; kingdom Metazoa; phylum Platyhelminthes; class Trematoda; order Strigeidida; family Schistosomatidae; genus Heterobilharzia; species Heterobilharzia americana. Next base: position 27,938,107 of record OX104132.1, on the reverse strand, counting down.
AGAAACAAAACAGACCGACAGAATTTAGGAAGAACTCATTGTCTCGTTTGAAAGATCTTCATGGATAAAACTAAAACTTTTTTAATTAAGTTGTTGTAACAACCTTTGTCAAATTACTCCACTTTTTGGGGATTCCAATCAGAAAATTAATTAATGCTTCTTCTTAGATCGAGCTAAACGAGACTCAGCAATCAAAAAAATTTTTATTCATATTTATTCAATACAACATCCTTTTTGCTGTGAAACGATACTGTCCTAACGATATCTACTGTCAACCGGAAAACGTACACCATACTATCAGAACTTCACTCGACTATATATTCATGATGGGTATTGATTATCAGTGGAGTTCCGGACGCGCATTTCATCTTGTTTGGGGCCCGTTAGCTAGATATGCCTGCCTCCCAGTGAGTGATGTTGTTCCCACTGGGACTCGAACTCGGAACCGGTTGCTCCAGCTTCATTAAAATTTCACTGAACTATTTCGGAATTTCATCAATAAAAGTGAGTCATTACAGTGAAAATTCTCGGAAGCGTTCAGATTTAAATTGTCATTGAGGAGAAATGAAAACTTCTGGATGGTTCCCATAACTTAATGGTTTTGTGAATGTGTGCATCATCTGAAACTTGTGGCTTTAATTCGTGTTTTACATCAATTTTAATTTTACAAATTTTGTGGGTAGGACAGCTTTGAGTTATTCGGTTCAAATGTGGTATCCCACTTTATATTGTGTTGGGGAGATGAAGTGTTATGAAGCCTCATTACTGATCTTTAATACAGATATACCTAATTGGAAAGATATATGGATAAGAAAGCTTTATTGAAGTTGTTAATAAACACCGTCTATTTGATATCTGTAAGACTTCTGATCACTGAGTGTTCATTACTGTGATACTCACTCACTGGCTTAGAAATGAATCTTATGGGTAGAATTATGAGGCTTCTATTCAATGCATCCTTCGCAACTGACAGGACTAACCAACATACGTCGTTGAAGTGTCTGAAAAACCACTAGATTAGTCTGTGAACCTGAAATAATTGATATGACTCAGAAACATGACAAATATGATAGAAAAAACTCTCCTTTATCTGAACCTCTGACTGCACAATGTGTAAATTTGCAAGTGATTAGAAGTGGGTGGGCCACAGTATGTCACAAGTTTTATGAAATATGAAACTCACATAGATCTGCAGAATTATCTGACCATCTCTTTAAGAAGCTAGTGAAAAAAACTCAATTACAATAGTTCACGTGTAACTTATCTTAGTAATGATGGATAGTGCCTAGCAGGGGGGGTCCAGAATGCACATTTCGTCCTGTATGGGACCCTTCAGCTGGATATACCTGCCTCCCAGTGATGTTGTTCCCAATAGGATTCGGACTCGGGAGTGATCACTTCAAACACAAGAGAGTTATCCACTACACCATAAGAGCCACGATAGCCACTTCTTGTGTGACGGGTATAGTTTTAGTGTCATTGCTTGTATTACACCGTCGTTGATTCGACCGAATTGATCAGTCTCTATTGGCATATGGGGTCCTGTGCGGATGCCTTGATATTGCCTGTGTTTTAACTATGTATAGTAATGATTGTTGGTGTTAAAGACTGCCAAGAATACCAAAAACTCAATCAATATTTATGTGGGATGTGAAGCAGAAAATAAATAAAGAATCACAAAGCCTGGTAACCAATGTTTAAATCATTAAATTGACCAAATAACACAAAGATCTAAAAGATAGTCACTAAATTATTTCGAATAAAGCAGGTACTGATATATGAAATATTTAACAAACAAGCTAAATGATGAACAAGCCTTCATTACAACACCAAACTTCAGACTTCAAGTTCAACTCCATCTTTTTTCAACACCAAAGCATTTCATTACTACTAATTTCCACATTTCATTCTTGTTTAAGTCAGGAATTTTTGAATTCTTTATACTGTTCTTTCGCTCATTTTTTCAATATTAGTCACCATGAGGAATTATATGTCTACGACAGATTTACCATTTCTAAACCTCTTTGTCCAATTTTTATAGAACAGGAAACTACTTACTTTCAAGGTCTTGACGTGAAATTTTCAGTCAGTATCAAAAAAGCACCACCATATCGGTTAAATTCGAATAGCCGATCCCTGGTTATAATTAAAGTCAACAGATGAACAATCTGTAATGAGAAATCTTAAAGAGAAATATCTATGAGTTTTGAAATGAGGAAGCATGTAAATCCCACTTCTCCGAACTGACAAAGACTACTTTCCGAACATCTTTGATCGAATATCCTGTATTCCGTTGTTGGACTGGTAGATTGCCTGCATAATGAGTCAGGGATTATCTTGCCTGTACCTTCTCATTCCTTGAATTCTCCTCTACTATCAATTTCTTTCCATCTGTGTACGAACAAAAATTTTCTCCGACCGTTTTATCAGTAGTCATCCTACTACTTATGCTTTCGCTGGACGGTGAAACAACGCTCCAGAATATCACCATTCAAAAAGTCTACAAATCGTCTGGTCATGACGAAAATAGGTACTTTCTCTTCAGTTAAGACTACTAGCCAGCTTTATCCATTGTTAATCGAAGAAAAGACTTTGGATAATACGAAACGGAATAACCATCTCCCCGTTATATACTTGCTACTGATCCTTACGATATTTCAGACATTGCCCACTGATCACTTACTGAATGGAAACAAACTTTATACCATCTGATACCTAAGGTTAAATGAATTCTGTCGACGACGCTTGCTACCAGACTAAAGAGAAGTGTCGAATAGACTTCATGATACTCTTTAGAAAGTTTGATTATTATAAACTCATTTTACATAATACAGTTTCCATACTGGTTTTCATCCATCAGTGAAGCACGTCTAAGAACTTCACAGGACTGTTTTCCCTCCGCAAATATTAACTTGCGTTATTAAAGTTTTATTCATGGATGGGATTACGAGGAACTTTTTGGGGGAAAGAAGTATCTACCATAAAGCAACCGCAATCATCCTAGAATGACGGCGTAAACTTTTATTTTGTAATACCTCCGACTAGAGTACTGGATGATACAAGTTCCGACTGGTGGGAGATTATCAGTCCCTTAAAGGCATCTTATTAAACACCAAGAGACGTGAATCATAAATCACTGCCAACTGTATATTAATTTCAGACAACCAAGAACCAGAGATCATGTTAGAAGGAAATGAAATCTAATGGGCAGTCTTAGAGTCAGGTTTAAAAGACTTCAGAGAAGAGAGTGAAATAGCGACGTGCTACCGAAGCCCTATGTTCCAATAAGAACCTAATGGAAAAATAATAATACAGAACCAGTATTATTAACTATCACTGAAGTATGTATATTAGCGGTCAAACTCAGAAAAATTTCAAGTACTTAGTGGTTAACTTTAGTGTTTTTTTCACACTTTTAAGTCAGAAACCTTTTTCATTAATTTCTTTTCATGACATAAAGATATTCGTTCAAAGAAATCTTTTTTTAGTACGATAGATTAGATGATATTGTTTTATTCTAGAACGTTCATTGAAATGTGAAAACACTACTAGCATAATTGTCAAAAACTGTTGCATATTTATAAATACTGAGATAGAGTCTAACCGGGTAATGGTGGATGTTTCAATATTACTGCTAATTACACTTCCAGTAGGTACTTAGTCACGGTGGAAGTCCTGTGGAATTTTCTGAAAATAGGTATATACTATGTACAAACTTGTGATGTTCACGTTTTCCATAACATTTGAATCTATTCGAAATGATGGATTTCTTATCAATATGTTTGCCATTAATGAGTATCATCGTAATACCGTTATTCTAAGCTACACATCTGCTTGGCTATCTAACTCACCCAATTGTGTTTATGCTATGATTTCTTTTAGGCTTGAAAGTATCTGAATACTTCTTTCTCATAGGCATCTTTTTACCTCAGAATATGTTGAAGAAAACCCTGATCATTTTGGTTATCATAACACATTCAATCGATAATTACATCCGATGTAAGTCTAATCACTTCATCTCAGTGAAAGTAGTTAGTTAATTCATTAGGCTTCAGGCTGGATGACAGTAGTCTGGACTCTTATGTAAACCAGGTTTTCAACTGATTTCAGTTGTAACCTAAGCAGTTGATGAATGGACTATTAATCATGCCTATCTTGTATATTCTAACTAATAATTAATAAATCGCTTTCCATGTAGAAACTGACTTTAATAATGCTTTTTTTTCATTTCGAAATTTTTAACTGAAAGGACAACTCAAATTTGTACATGGTACTTGAATTTGTCAGTGGTGGTGAAATGTTCTCCTATTTGAGAAGGGTTGGAAAATTCAGGTGAGATGATACAATTTTTGAGCACTTATGAATAGGAATTTCTAATCAATTTCTTTCCCTCTATAAATTCTTTTTTCATAACCTGTTAAACTAACTGTCTAGTTAGGTAGGTTACCTATTAGTCAAATTCTGGGGTTGTTAATATATTAATAGGAAAGAATTTGCCTAACACTAGCGAAATGCTCATATCCATTGATTTGACTGTACCTTTTCGAATATCAGTTTCACTAGTTTAGTGCAACTCAGAAGATTAATTAACGGTTATGTAATAAGAATGAGACACACCAAATATGTCAAGATTTATTGTACTACACGGTTATTTATGTTAACAGTAGAAAAAGATGGGTCCTAAATTGTGAATCCCTACACTTATAGCCCATAAGGATGATGGTTGTAGAATCGACTTGTGCGAATAAATATTATCGTTGACAGGCAATTGTCGTGATGTCCATATTTTCAAACAAAATATATTGTAATTAAATCTCAGATTCAATAAGCATTTCTTCAATTCTTTGAATGAACCAAGCATATGAGTCTAACAAACATGGGGTCAAAACTAAAATCTTTACATGTCTGCAGCCATGTAACAAAGAATAAGGTATATTATCCTTCTGAAAAGTATTGTCCTAAAATGCATGTTACACTTCGTTGTGCTCACATTTCAATCAAACGTGATGACCAGATTAGAACATCTGTTACCTGGTCAGTCTTCAATATCCAGGTCTTAGTTGATCATTAAGAATATCGTACCAAAAAGGTGCTTACAGTAAGCGTATTCGGTAAATGAAAATTCTAGCAAATTTGTATTTTACATTGAAGTTTCACCTTGCTCAACTTCTAAATACCGTGGTTTACATGTAACTAGTATATACCTCAAAGAGAGAAATTCTTCTGAAGTAACAGTTGCTGGACAGGTAGCTAATTTTTTGGGATCAAAAATTATAATATTTAAGACATTCACTGAATAGAGGGATTAAAAAATCTTGAAAACTACCAGCTACGCTTAAAATAAGATAAGAATTTTAGGTAATGAAATCCACTCAACCTTGACCATGTTTGTGCAATAGGCAATGAGCCACACCAATTGTGTAAGGTCTAATGATATTACCTGGCTGCTCAAGTCCCTAGAAGTGGAGAGGTGCTTGAAGCCGTGGCTAACTGGTAGAAAGTCATCTCTCCAAACTAATGAGCCACAGTTTTAAAGGATCAAAATGGTCACGACAATTGAAAAATAGAGCTTAAATAAACTATGACAAACTGAAAGTGCTACGCTTGGTAACAAATAAACACTGAATGGAAAACTAAGAGATCTAACCTCGAACCCGATGTACACTGCTGAGGAATCCGAAAGTAGGATAAAACAGCCATCCAGTGTACTCAATTTTCCTCGGTTCTCCAACTGACATCAACCGGCGACTGAAACTGCTCTCAAATCATTGAAAACAAATCCGCAGACATAAGTCAATCGATCACAAGTTACTTTCTCTAAGCTCAGTTACATGACATTTAGATTTGTACTGGAGAACAGAGGAAAGAGAAAATGGATCGGCCTAGATATTTTGTCGCTATTAAGTTTAGCAATTGGTGGAGGATGAATACTTACCACTTTCGATAGATGGGGAAACCGCCTAGGAATTACTGAATTGAAACGATACTTGACAGCCACTGAGAAACATTTTACCAGCCAGCAAGAAATAGTCACCGAAAAGAAAAACACTTTATGAATAAAAGTTTGTAGGATTTAGTGAACTGCAATCAATAGTAAGTTGAATCATAAGCTGTCAAGTAACTGCCTTACAAGAATTCAACGTTCACTCACTCTGTTTCGTTTACTTTAACCGTGCTTGCCATCTGGCCATAATTCTCTGCATATCTTAAAGGAGTAAAAGTTATCATGAGTAATTTTTCAGCCTAAACTAGCCGCAAAATAGGTGCAAGTGATGCATCAAGATTAATATTCTTATTTGCCCTTTGGGTTCCTAGTGGAACATAGGTATTCAGTAGCACATCACCACCTCACTCTCTTCTCTGCAGCCTTTCAACCTGGCTCCACGACTGCGCATTAGATTTCATTTCTTCCTCACACTATCGCCTCCATGTCACCCTCGCCTTGAACGCCCAACCCATCGTTACTCATGAGGGTTCCACTCAACTGCCTGGCCTGGCACGTGATGTCCCCAAGTTCAGTCCATCCATTTTCTTATGCGTATTTGTTGGGCGATAGGTTCTTGGCTGGATCGTTGCCAGGACAGAGTTTCTTGTTGCTTATTCTTACTATTCTGGCCATCTCATCTTCAGTATCAAGCTCAGGCACCTGTTCATGTATGTCTGTAGTTTGTTGGAAATGCGTTTCGTAACGCGCCGCCAAGTCTCAGCCATTGCATAGAAGCACTGAATTAGTATTGAAAATCCGGATACTGTTTACGCTTTATGCTGAGAGCAGCTCAGTGGAGTGCGGTAAATCTTCACACTGCTTTCAGATTATTGAAGCAAGACCTGTCTTGCTGCCTTTTCGACCCTGGCTGGCTGTCATACCCTCATCTGTGCCTTTGCCGCCAGTAGTTGAAACTATGCTGTCTAGGTAGATGAAACACATAAATCCATTAGATTACTCCCATTAAAGGTGATCGGTGCCTCTTGTTGATGTTGGTGGCGGTGGTGGGGCTGTCGGTTGGGTACCTTCTTCACCTCCGTCTTCTCTAAGTTCACAGAAGGAAAGTCCCGTATTCGCTGCCTAACCTCTTCTGCCAACTTATAGATTTGCCCGTAGATCTATGAGATTGAGACATATGATATAAAACATAAATAACCAATGGCGAAATACAAATCTTCGAGGATCTTCTCGTCCCGCAGTCAAACAGAGAATGCCCGTCATCTCGCAGCTCCTCGCAGTTGTCTCTTGCATGATTAAGTCCTATCCAGTCCAGTCAACTACAACAAGGAAGATCATAGGTAATAGTAGGCGACAACCTTGTCTTACTCCTGTCTTCACTTCAAAGGCGTCACTCAGCTTCCCATTGTGTTGAGAATCACATCGCATGTAGAATCATACACCATATAGCTGCTGTTGAATGAGTCTGATAAAGGTTTGTGGCACTAGAACCGTAGTGTTGAAGCAGCTACCTGCCAAACTACTTTGCGGCGCGATCGACATTATCGAAGAGAGGTATTTCAACGTCGATGAAGTTGAGGTTGAGTTGAATTGACTGCCATCCTATGCTGTGTTCCACAATTCCAAGTACCGCTGCGTTGTGATTTGATCCGCATATGATTCACTCTTCCTGATTACAGCTAGCCAGCCAGCCAGCCATCCTGTTTCCGTCGTAATTTTGAATACAGAGCATCATCTAGCCTCTCCAGGATGATGAGGCTTAATACTTTGGTTGCTTCGAATGGACAGGAATGGAGCATGATACCACACCAGTTCGTGTCAAGACTTAGGTCACCCTTCTTAGCAAGTATGACAACATAGTCCTGCCTACAATCAACCAACAGTACATTTACTTACTTCCTACTTCCCAATAGTGGTGTGGTGTGAGCATACCGACTGACTGATGTCTCTGCATCTGTTTACACTGCTTCGGGAGGAATTCAATCTGGCCTTGCTGTTTCTCCGGATTTCAGCACATTTATGGCGTTCAGTACTTCACTCCTGCTTCCGTCGGAGGGATTGTGTTCATTGAACGTTCTATGGATGGCCTGCTGGTGGTGTTTCTGGACGAGATACAGGTGGTAGTGGTCGATTAAAGAAATTGTGAAGTAGTCAGTTCATCGTTCTGATTATTTGTTTCCCATCCTCAATGGTATATGAGTTCCCTTCACTTTCTCTCACTAGCTTCATCTATGTTGATCTCCTCCCTCCCACATAGAACCTGCTCATTCAATTCAATGCTCTCAAGTCCCTGTCTCTACCACCTGCACACTGTTCTACTTCACTTGACAGTGTCTCATAGAAGAAAGAGTCTTTTGTCTTTCCATGTACCTTTCTCATCTCATTTGTCCAGTGTAGGATTTCACAGGCTGTATTCACTTCCTCTTTTCATTGTTCATCCATGCACTGCACTGCACTGCAATGCAATGCATTGCATTGCATAAGTTCATCTTCTGATTCACCATAATCATCATCACCATCACCACCATCACCATCAACTTCTTCCTCTCCCTCCTCTATCACTTCCCAGGTGTCCGTCAACATCCATTACATTCCATGCCATTACTTGTCTTCTCTTGTCTTGTCCTGTCTTCTCTTATTTCTTCTCCCTTCCTCACACGCTCATCCAGGTTTACTTTCACATCACTTTCACACACCTCCAACGTTCTTACACACACATTCCATCCATGGTCCTCCTCAATCTCTCCCATTTCGTCCTCATGACTGACCAAGTGAACATGTCATCTGTACTTTCCTACTTCACTTCAGTTCATCTTCTGGGTGTTCAACGTCAACTTGAACTATCTTCTATCACGACATTTCTTGATCTGAAGGCTTTCAACTTGATTTCGATGGTAGGTTCCCTACACTACATAGTCTGATAGTCTGATGGTCTCAACCTACACCTGCTCCCACTCTTCATCTCTCTCATCTTGTGTCCAGTACGCTGACTGCGTCTCTACTTGCTTCACATTCACATGAAGTCGATCTGATTTTTAGTCTAGTGTGTAGTGGTGTCTGGTGAAATCAAATCCATGTCGCTCACTTTGTGAATATATCCTTGTGTTTGTACACACTGTTTGCAATCACCGAGATATTGAATGGGCAGAAATCTGAAAACAGTTCCCCATCCTCATTCATCATTTCACTGAGTGCTTCTCCACCCATGATTACTTCTTTCTCTGTCTGTGTTGTCCACTTCCAGTTTGGCATTCATGTCACACCACACATTACAATGTATTTTGATGTCGCCATTTCAGGTGGGGTCCTCTCCATTGGTGATTGCTGATTGCAGTTGTCTGTAGAATTCCTCCTTCCCCTCGTCGTCTGTGTCTGCATTGTTTATAGGTGTGTAGTGTAGCATTGTATGATTGTAGCCTCCCCACCCACCTTCCTTCCTTCCTTCCTTCCTTCCCTCCTTCCTCCCTTTCGAGTTGAATCTTGGTGTCGTGAACGTGATCCTGATCCTTATCCTGATTGTTGAGGAGGAGATTGGTTCCCACTGCATGACAGAGAGCCTTCGATGTTGTTGTTGTTGTTGTGAGGGAGACATGATGATAGCCACTGGAGAACTCAGTGTGCTGTGCTCGTGGTTGTTGTCTGTGTGAGAATATCGGAGTAGATTATTGACTCCTCTGAAATTGACAGTTTGGAGAGTCCACTTCTATTTGATGTTCAGATTCCTAGCATTTCTATGCCATAGCTTTCAGATCTCTTTGGTAATCTGTGCATCCTTGCCAGACAACGAGCCAGCCAGCCAGCGAGCCAGCGAGCCAGCCAGCTTGAAACATTGTGCGGCCATTCCATGTCCTTATGTTTACTTTTGCTTTCATGGAGAGAAGAGAAGACACATCGGTCAATTGGCTTTTCGAATGCTTTCACCAACCAGTGTCATTTCGTTTCCTTAATTCCATTGATAAATATGTTAAGTTTGTTTATATTTCCTTATATTTCGTCTGTGCTTTGAAGTTTCTTTTCCCGGATAGGCTTGCTAGCCTTATGCCTAACCCTTCCTCTTTTACCGGGCTTAGGGGCGGCTAGTAAACTAGTGAACTAATAAACTTGGCGGGGTTACACCAAGACTATGCAATACAACATCATTATGAAAACATACAGAAAAGGGTGATAAATAATAATTAAAGAAGAAATCGACATTTAATTTTCTCGAAAGCTTTTAAATGTGTTCTGTATATGAGCTGATTTTTTCAATTCTAAATGAGATATATTAGAACCCCTCTTTACTTTCCTGTCACAATCGTAGTCTCAGATCTCAAAGTTACACGATTCTCAAAGTAATAAGCATACCAGAGACCGACGCAGTTAGTTCAGCATAGTGACGCAAAAACGCTGTACATTTACCTGTGAATGAAATGCAATATAAGCACTAGCAAAAGGTGATTGATCTTAAAACTTCCAGTTAATCGCCCCATCCAGTATGCCGCAGCCAAAGAACTGGACTTACACACGGCCTTTTAAATCACGTGAGTACTCATCATGAAAAATGAAAATTTATAAGAAGTCAGACATCTTTCTTACATCGTATATGCCGTAACATGTCTATTAAAATCACCAACTTATCTAAGCGACGGAAGACATCATGCGCCAGTCCCTCGAGTGGAACTCAAATGGGAAACGACGAGTTGAGCGTCCGAGGCGAGGGTGATATGGAGGAAATGGTGTGAGGAAGAAATGAAATCTAATGGGCAGTCGTGGGGTCAGGTTCAAAAGACTGCTGAGAAGAGAGTGAGATGGCAATGTGCTTCTGAAGCTCTATATTCCACCTGGAACCCAAAGGACAAATAGTAGTATCCAGGCGACATATTTATGGGGAACGTCAAATGGATCTTTGACTCTAAAAAGGAATTCACTTTTATAGCGAATACCAGTGCATTATTAATCTATTTAAAGAACAGGAACTTTCTAGTGAAATTTTATTTTCATTGCGGTCAAAAAATGTGTACTCAGGGTTTAAGCAGTAGCTCACACTGAAGTCTGAAGGTACTGGGCTCCATCTGATACTTTGTGGTAAATAGACCTTCTTGAGGAGGACTATTAGTGAACAGCTATTTAGTGGTTTCATTTTTCCCATGACTCTTTAGTTTATATCAGTTCTTAATATAAAATTATCTTCAAAATTATCTTCAATTATCTTCACTCATCTTCAACACTACTCGACTAGAAAGTACTTCAAAATTTGCTCGACTTTCCTCTATGAATATAGTCTCTTACACATGTCAGAGACTTGTATTTGGCAGAAGTAATTGAACAAAAACCTTAAAATCTCTTATTAACTAGTATTGTTTGGTTACTTAAGTGAATAGAATAGGATATGATAGAAGGGTCTTTCCATGAAATTATAAGGCAAATAATAATGTCACATCAGGTACGCAAACATTATTTTATTATCTCATCCTTTAAAGTCATAAACTTCGATCGTAATAATTTTCGGTTATTTCATCCAGTTCCTTTATATCCACCTGTCTGAAATCAGGTGTTTATCACTCTAATGTGTTACCAGATAATGAAACGACAATATGAAGAAAACTTAGAAAAGATACTAAGTACTCAATAAGCGGAATCACTAAATATCCGAATCATCTTACTCCTTATAGTGGTCAACATAAATCTGTTTATGTACAAATGAAATATCATAGTCATTAACATCTTCAGGATGATATTCATCACGGACCAACATCAACTGAAGAAATAATGAAAAACTGTGAGGAATGCACAGTTGTTTCGTCCTAGTGTGAGACTCTTCAGTAATATGCAGCCACCACCTGACTATAGATCAAGCACAACATCATTGATTTTCTTGGCCAGTACGTTAACATTCTACTAATGAGCTGGAATAGAGTGGTCAACGTTTTTCTACTTATGTCACTCTACAATATAACGCAACCATCACTCAATGACATCAGGAATTGACTTTCCTGATATCCAACTGTGTTTACCCTCCTAGGTAGCAGATTTTCATTAGGAATATAGGGAGTGCGTCTCGAACCAAGTAACTAATGAGTAATTAATTCACATTTTACCTAAACATTTTTGAAATAGTAATCCAATATAACGACTGGAATCCATTAGTGATTTTGAATGTTTCTTGGCTGTTTATCTTACTTTTTCAGTGAAGACGACTCCCGATTTTATGCAAGTCAAGTTGTACTGGCATTCGAATATCTGCATTCCTTTGACTTAATCTACAGAGATCTAAAACCTGAAAATTTATTAATTGCCAGTGATGGTTACCTCAAAGTAAGTTCCTTTAGATAAATGGTAACAATATACGCTTGTATTGATTGTTACTTATCATGCTTGAATGGTCTACAGTCAATGAGCCACACTAGTTGTAATATGGTTAATGATACTAACTGACTGTCTAAACCTCTATAGATGAAGCGGTGTTAGAACCTGTCACTGAATGATTTCAAATAGAATACCTAAACCAATGACCCAGACTTAAATACTTGAGGTATCGGTTAATTTCTATACTATCATTTCCCAATATCTAGTAATATACAATGAATAAGGTTAACAGTTCGATTAAAATTCTACTTCTCAACTCTATTTGCCCCTTGAAATATGAACTAGTAAAGTCTATAACGTAAATTGTTAAGATTGTAGTTACTATTGTCTAAGCTTTTTATGGTTCATTTTATAAGCTTAAAGATGACTTACAGATTTTGAATGACCGAAAGCTTCTTCAGTAGTACAAACAGACTGAGAAAAATATTTACATATGACACACTTAAAAAAGTTTTAAAATTTTTTAAGGAATGAATCTACTGAGAATGTTTTGAACATACTTTCAATATTTCATATTGAAAGTCATTGGAAGATAACAAAATAAACAACGAACGATTGCATATCTCTTATTCATGCAATATTTAGTTAGGTAAAAGATTTTCATTATCAAAATGATACTGAAATTTCATAAACTGTAAGATCATGTGGTTTGGCTTTTAAAATATCAATTCAAAATTTCGAAGACCACATGTTTCAATAATGTAACAATTTAAGTTTTCTAGTGATTTCATTTAACATTATTACTAACGAAAATCCATCTTCCACAAACAGCTGATTTAAACAAACTAATGTATCAAGTGGGTTCTGTTAGGATCAAAACATTGACACATCTGCTTAGTGTTTTCCAGATTTCAAAATCACACCTTTGAACTCAAATACCAAAAAAACAAAGTACAATTTTCAATTTTTAAATGGGTCAAAACAGATTCTGGATTCTATCCGTAGTCGGGTCATGAATGTCTAGTGCTGAAGAATCCCAACAGTTATTTAGTGGCTCCAAACGTTTCAGGGGTTCTCCAACTGATGTCAGTCCATGATGAATACCAATATGAAATCCATAAAATTTCTCCAAATTCCTCCAAATTTAACAGAAAATGTCATAAATTTCATGAGTCAGGACTTATGCATAGTTGTCTATTTTTATATATTCAGATATATATCATAAGTATTTATCACACAGATTGCTGACAGACTAGAATGCTAGAAATTATTTTACTTATTTTCAATAGTTTTTATTTGTGAGGTAAGAGTTTTAAACTATTCCCTCTATCTTTATTCTTAAAAATTCCGCCATAATATCATCGATCTATCGGTACTATACTTCACAGTTATTACTGAATAATGAATCCTTTAATGTTTCCCTGACTCTAAGTGTTTTCATCATCCAGCCTAAAACCAGCTGTTTCCAATCTCCATTCTCTCATAAACACTTAAATGAAAAAGTTAAAGTAAGAGGTAAAAATCAAGTCTGAAACAGCCATAATATGACTTTCATTTACTAATTTCCTTCAACTAGTCTACAGTAAATAAATCATTAGTTAACAACAAAAATCAAACATTTATTTTAAACTAGTTTTCTTTTTTTAAATTCCTGATTTTAAGACAAAAATATAAAGCAAAGACTTTATGACGAAAACCTTTGACTTTCGATAAAAATGATGTTATATATGAATTGTAGGTCCTACTACTGGCGTCGGATAAAAGTGATACAAAAGTACGAATTTTTTTTGTATAAATGTTGAGAATTGCATCGTTATCTATTCTGTTATCAGTGATAATTTTCAGAATCTCATCATTTAAATTCTCAAACATCGTCAAGGTATTCTCACAGAAGCTCATATGCTAATAGTACCAATTGAATTTGATTTGTTCAACAATGAAAAACTATGAGTAATGACTTTAACACTTACTCATTGTTCAAAGAGTGGATATCATATCTCAGTAGCCTAGTTCATCGCGCTCCAACATATGAAGCAATTGATATCAGGCTTAAGTTTCCCTGGGAGAAACACCTCACATCCAAATGAAGAGTTTCAAGTAAAAAGAAAAGCACATAGTGCACTACACTGCTAACCACCATTCATCATTAATTCCCATAAACCAACTAAGTCAACATTGTGAGGCTTAATATCCGGATTCTTCAATGTATGCTATTATTCTTACAGGTCCAGAACACTGCTTGATGTGGTTCTAGGAACTTGTCAGTGAAGTGTATAGATGTATCGTCACTACTTCATATGCAACTCCCTGGACACATTTCCAAGGGGAACCTCTTATTCATTATCACTTTTTATATGAAAAGAAACCTAAAAAGTATGATGAACCTTCAAGTATTTTGGAATAAACCTTTTACTTAACAATTCACTACCTATGAGCATAAACGATAAATGTATAATTCCTTGATTTCTTATCCCTCACATGATTCGTTTTTCATCCCATTAATCTCTCACTTAAAGGATGTTCAGCCTTACCTTTAGATGCTGTCTGACTATATATTATTTCGTTAATATGTTGTCATACAACACAGGTCTTTATCTAAATGCATTGATATGTCAGTAGATTTGATATTATTTTCCCCTATTCACGAAAATGTTTGCTCACTTTCTGACAGCAGACATATTTTCCAGTGTTGATATTCAACTTTCTTTCCTATTGTATTCAACAATACTATCGGTGTTATCACACTGATTATATTTCTCATAAAATACATTAAATTATTAGTGCATGGTTTTGAAAATTACATTCAGTAAAAAGTGTCTTTTCTTTCCTCCGCTCTAAATGCATAAACTATACTTCTTCACTTATTACATTGAAGAATTTACACATGACATTATTCCAACAGTTTTCATTTTGGTTAAACACTTGTTCTGACACTAAAGAAGCTTTCAACGGAGTGATCTTGAAAGTTTCCTATCAACTAAAGTAGACTTTCTTCTTTCGCAGATTTATTGTTACCCATTGGCCTCTGAATTGGAGCATGTAGACGAAATTGTTTCGCCGAAAAAATGTGTGTTCTTCTGAATGTGCTGTTGAGAAATTTGAGTGTCGGGCAAGCTATCAGCACCTGTCATATGCTTCAGAACTGGTCTGCAACTACTCCAAGCTTATTGATAGCGAGTGAAGTGGTGATGCGTATCTATTACTTCACTTATTTAAGGAGTTCCATCAGCACGAAGGGGCTAGTTGCTGATACTATCTCATCTCGGATGTAGAACGCTCGTTTGGGGTTTGTTAACTGCCCTCACCTAAAGCACCAACTGCCAACACACCCGACTATCTAGCAAAGGATGAGTATACTGTCCTGTAGTCCATTTTGTCCTGTGATACGTCTGTGCGACATACCAGTTAAAACTAGAAGACATCAAGCACTTGCACTGTTTTGATCATACACGTATTCCCAACATTGTTCGCACGTGGTTGAACCACCATGTAAACAGTGTTCAGGTCAGACTAAGGATACCAACTACGCAAGACAAGCAAATCAATCGATGAGACTGTTAACTGTCACCCAATGAGGCGGCTTCGAAACATGCTGCTCATTCCGAGTCACTGCCTATCTCGACGTGCAATGTTAGGAGAAGTTTGATTACTACCAACCATGGATATTAGTACAAAGAACAACATTGGAAGTTCGACTAGGTTGGTGAAGCGCTCACTGTGGCCAAACCAGGGCTTGGAATTAGTTGATCAAGTCTCTCACCCTCCGTTTGTATGTGCTTTATCCCAGGACGATAGGAATTATTGGTTGAGAATTCTCGCTGGCATAACTGAAAATCGGTCACCATTGAGCAGATATGTTCACTCCTTGACATCCAAATCTTGAGAGTTTAGACTAACCTTCATTTTCAACTTCGTTCTGTTTCCATACACCTTCCATCTACTTCAATATCGATATTTCTCAATCAGCTTGCCTTTAGATAATAATAATAATAATAATAATTCACTTTATTGATGCTACTGTCTGGTGTGGAAAGTTGAACCAATGCACTTATGTTTGTGTTTCTATGTTGGTTATGTCTGCCTGTCTGTCTGTCTATCTGCTCTCATTATCGTTTACCTTCCTTTGTCTTATATTGGACCTGTTGCTCACACTTTCATACCAAGTTTTTAGAGAGATTATTCACTGAGACTTTTAATTTCCAGCTTTCTTTAATCCTAGATCGAACTGATCATAGATGTCTTCGTAGTATTGATGGCTTGTAGTGGAATCAATATTGGATCAATTCTGAGGTCAGAGGAAGGGTACTAAATAGACAAGACAGACAAGTCGATTGATGAGTTTGTGAACCTTCATCGACTGAGATGCCTTTTTCATGTACTGCGCATGCTGAGTCACCGCCTACCTAGATATATCATATTAGGGTAAGTCGAACTGCGTTGCAAAAGGGTTGAGGATGACCAAACCAAGACTTGGCAGCAGTTCGTGAAATCTCGGACCTCCTATCTGAGCAATGTGAGGAAATGTGGACTGCCTAGTTAGGTAATTAATGGTGAAGACTGTTGATAATATGGCTGAAAATCAGTCACAAAGGGGCGAATGTATTCACTTCTGGACGTGTTCTAAAGCTTGGACATTAGCACTAACCTTCATCTTCAAACTGTTTATTCTCTTACACTACTTTACCTACTTGGATTTCATCCCTTTTCTATCCACCTGTTCTTTGTATACTAATGTGAAGTGTGGCAACTTGAATCTGCGAATCTGTATGCTAGGTTCTACAGTGATTTGTCGATCACTGTCACTCAGCCCAGATAAATTTCTGGCTTTGATCGCTTATGTGACTGAAAGAAAAACTTGAGCAATCAAACACGCAGAGATCGAAAAACTAATAATAGTATTATATGACTGATATTGCTTTATCGAAAGGAATATATGAACATTATCATGGAATAGGTCATACAGGACTGAATCACTTTAGAAGTTTTTGTCCATTTAAAGATTATTCCTTTGAATGAGATATTGGAAACCGGCTGTTTAGATTTACGAGACGTTTCTTATACTAGGGAAACATCTGTCGATGAAATACAAATGAGAAGCTATAAGTAACAATTCTTACATTTTCATCATCTTTCCATGAACAAAGCTAAGCTGATTTGCTATTTTAACTTGGTCTTCAAAATTGTATCCTTTTTCAAAGGTACTGTGTTGCCCAACCTGAACAGACTCTACAGTATACTGATGACATGAAAGTAAAGTATAAAAGGTTGTATACTGACATAAAAAACTTTTCATAGGATTACACATCATTCATTCAGTAAAAAAGTTAAAAATTTACTTCATTTATCTCATCATGGATTACCTTGGAACAAGTAATTTTCTCATACTTGCTTCTTCTCAGTAATTTTGATTTTCGTCTAAAATATTATCAGTCATTAGTTAATTTCTTCATTCTCTCTAGGTAACTGATTTTGGTTTCGCTAAAAAAATAAAAGGTCGAACATGGACACTGTGCGGTACACCAGAATATTTGGCTCCTGAAATTATTCTAAGCAAAGTAAGTATTATTTTCAAAGATTACAGATACTCCTCATTACTCAGTACTGAGATCTGCTGAACATAAAAAAGGAACTTTTCCACAATCTCCTCAGTTCCTAACTATCCAGATAGATTTTTTTATAGCCACTGATTAACTGAGCGTAGACTTTCAGTATACTGTTCAAGATTTGTGAATAACAGTTACTGTTTACCGCCGCAAATCTCTTACATAGTTATAAACTGATCTATGCACAACGAACAACTTGAAAACGTTCTAATTTTTTAATTTTTGTAGTAGGAATCTGAACAAAAATGCAAACACTATGTAGTTTATCATAAATATTCATCATAAAAATTTACGATTGTACTTGAACACCACTTGATTTGCAATCAAATCAAATATCTAAATTAATTCCAAAAATGATGGAGTTATTGTTGTTGTTGTGCAATTTCTCTGGAGAACTGATCACAGAAACAAGAATATGAGAATCATGAGAAACTGTTCTAGATGATTAATGACAATTACAAGACTACTGAAATATTTTCTTACTCATAGATATGTATGATATGTGCAGTAAAGGGCATCCTTTAACACTTTGTTCAAACCATGAAGAGATTCATTTACAAAAAAATTTACGCGTGTCCAATTAACACTGCTAAAATGCAGGTATAAGAGATTTATTTACTGTATTTTGAAAGGGATAAATACATATACTTCTGAATGCAGATGTAGGACTTTACGTCGCGGATGTCTACATACTAGTCTCCTTGATTTACCATGATTAACAAACATGACGCACACAGATAAAAACCTCATCTTAAAATTCACGACGCATTATGATTCTTGAGAGTTCCCGCCATTTACTTTCAGATATGCTTATTATAATTCGACATAAGATAGTTTATTTGATATACCACACAATGATAAAATACTACTCAATGCATGCAGGCGTTAGCTGAATTCAATGTCTATATTCATATCAAAGTAATAATAAAACATGGGAAACCCCCTTACATAGTCCAACAGTTCCCCATTCTTCTACTTTAATGTCAGCAAGATTTTCCAGAGACCTCCAATATATGATGAGTAATTCCAAATTAATGTGTTCAGTGTTGCTTGACTCAACGAACAAAGACTGTGAGATCAATGTCTCCCTGCACATAGGTATATTGGATTTGAGTATTGTCACCATTTCCAACTCATCACATACTGTGATTATAGGTCAGTGTGTGAGAAGAACTAGCCAAGTTTCTCTCCAAATTCCCGAAGGAAATGGGGCCTACAATTGCATGCATCACTAACAAACCTACACCGTGAAAGCTATCTAACCGCTAAAGAAACTTCAAAGCACAAAAAAATTATTTCTCAATGGAACCAAGGAAACCAAATGACACTGGTTGGTGAAAGCATTCGAAAAGCCAATTGACCGATATGTCTTCCCTTCTCTCCATGAAAGCAAAAGTAAACAAAAGGACATGGAATGGCCGCACAATGTTTCAAGCTGGCTGACTGGCTGGCTCACTGTCTGGCAAGGATGCACACATTACCAAAGAGATCTGAAAGCTATGGCATAGAAATGCTAGGAATCTGAACATCAAATAGAAGTGGACTCTCCAAACTGTCAATTTCAGAGGAGTCAATAATCTACTCCGATATTCTCACACAGACAACAACCACGAGCACAGCACACTGAGTTCTCCAGTGGCTATCATCATGTCTCCCTCACAACAACAACAACAACATCGAAGGCTCTCTGTCATGCAGTGGGAACCAATCTCCTCCTCAACAATCAGGATAAGGATCAGGATCACCTTCACGACACCAAGATTCAACTCGAAAGGGAGGAAGGAGGGAAGGAAGGAAGGAAGGAAGGAAGGAAGGTGGGTGGGGAGGCTACAATCATACAATGCTACACTACACACCTATAAACAATGCAGACACAGACGACGAGGGGAAGGAGGAATTCTACAGACAACTGCAATCAGCAATCACCAATGGAGAGGACCCCACCTGAAATGGCGACATCAAAATACATTGTAATGTGTGGTGTGACATGAATGCCAAACTGGAAGTGGACAACACAGACAGAGAAAGAAGTAATCATGGGTGGAGAAGCACTCAGTGAAATGATGAATGAGGATGGGGAACTGTTTTCAGATTTCTGCCCATTCAATATCTCGGTGATTGCAAACAGTGTGTACAAACACAAGGATATATTCACAAAGTGAGCGACATGGATTTGATTTCACCAGACACCACTACACACTAGACTAAAAATCAGATCGACTTCATGTGAATGTGAAGCAAGTAGAGACGCAGTCAGCGTACTGGACACAAGATGAGAGAGATGAAGAGTGGGAGCAGGTGTAGGTTGAGACCATCAGACTATCAGACTATGTAGTGTAGGGAACCTACCATCGAAATCAAGTTGAAAGCCTTCAGATCAAGAAATGTCGTGATAGAAGATAGTTCAAGTTGACGTTGAACACCCAGAAGATGAACTGAAGTGAAGTAGGAAAGTACAGATGACATGTTCACTTGGTCAGTCATGAGGACGAAATGGGAGAGATTGAGGAGGACCACGAATGGAATGTGTGTGTAAGAACGTTGTAGGTGTGTGAAAGTGATGTGAAAGTAAACCTGGATGAGCGTGTGAGGAAGGGAGAAGAAATAAGACAAGACAAGACAGACAGGACAAGACAAGAGAAGACAAGTAATGGAATGGAATGGAATGGATGTTGACGGACACCTGGGAAGTGATAGAGGAGGGAGAGGAAGATGGTGATGATGATGGTGAATCAGAAGATGAACTTGTGCAGTGTAGTGCAGTTCAGTGCAGTGCATGGATGAACAATGAAAAGAGGAAGTGAATACAGCCTGTGAAATCCTACACTGGACAAATGAGATGAGAAAGGTACATGGAAAGACAAAAGACTCTTTCTTCTATGAGACACTGTCAAGTGAAGTAGAACAGTGTGCAGGTGGTAGAGACAGAGACTTGAGAGCATTGAATTGAATGAGCAGGTTACTATGTGGGAGGGAGGAGATCAACATAGATGAAGCCAATGAGAGAAAGTGAAGGGAACTCATATACCATTTAGGATAGGAATCAAAGTAATCAGAACGATAAACTGACTACTTCAAATTTCTTTAATCGACCACCACTACCTGTATCTCATCCAGAAATTCCACCAACAGGCCTTCCATAAAACTTTCAATGAACACAATCCCTCCGACGGAAGCAGGAGTGACGTACTGAACGCCATAAATGTGCTGAAATCCGGAGAAACAGCAGGGCCAGATTGAATTCCTCCCGAAGCACTGTAGACAGATGCAGAGACATCAGTCAGTTGGTATGCTCACACCACACCACTATCGGAAAGTATGAAGTAAGTAAATGTCCTTTTGGTTGATTGTAGGCAGGACTATGTTGTCATACTTGCTAAGAAGGGTGACCTAAGTCTTGACACGAACTGGTGTGGTATCATGCTCCATTCCTGTCCATTCGAAGCAACCAAAGTATTAAGCCTTATCATCCTGGAGAGACTAAATGATGCTCTGTATTCAAAATTACGACCGGAGCAGGCTTGCTGGCTTCAGGAAGAATAAATCATATGCGGATCAAATCGCAACGCAGCGCTACACATCATCATAGAACAGAGCACAGAATGGCAGTAAACCGGATCTTTACCTCAACTTCATCGACTCTGAAAAGGCCTTCGACAGCGTCAACCAGGAAGTAACCTGGCAGGCAGTTGCTTCAACACTACGGAGTACCACAAATGTTTATCAACCTCATTCAACAGCTGTATGAAAAGGCCACATGCGAAGTGATTCTCAACACAATGGGAAGCTCAGTGACGCCTTTGAAGTGAAGACAGGAGTAAGACAAGGTTGTCACCTACTAGCACCAATGATCTTCGTGATTGTGGTGGACGGGGTCATGCTGCAAACTGTGAGCAGCTCCCAGAAAATCGGCATACTCTGGCTGGACCGATGGAAAGTGCATTGAAGATTTCGATTTCACCGATGATTGGTGTCTAATGTCTAGTAGAACAAAGTCGAGGATCTACAAGCAAAAACCCACAAGTTGACTGAGGAAGCAGCGAAAACCGTACTTCAAGTGAGGGTAGAGAAGACAGAGGTGATGAAGATACCCAACCAACGACACCACCACCAACATCAACAACAGGCACCGATCACCATGAACGGGAGGAGTTTAATGAAGTTATGTGTTTCATCTACCTAGGCAGCATAGTTTCAACTACAGGATCGGAAAGACAGCAAGACAGGCTTTCACTAATATGAAGTCACTGTGGAGATCTACTCCACTGCACTCAGCACACGGAGTCAACAATATCCAAATTTTCAACTCCTATTCAGTCAAGTCAGTGCTTCTATATGATGCTTCAGAAACTTGGCGCATCACGAAAAGCATTTCCAACAAACTGCAGACATTCATCAACAGCTGACGCCGACGCTCACTCACTCACTCGCTCAACACTGAAGATCAAATCAGATAGTCAGAATAATAAGAATAAGCAACAATGAACTGTGGCTGGCTGGCAACGAACCAACTAAGACCCTATCACCCAACAGATGTGCAGGAGAGAGTGGAGATGGGTTGGGCATACAAAGAGGAGTCCGGTTGGGGACATCACTTGTCAGGTCAGGCCGTCGAGTGGAATTTAAGGAGAAACGACTAGTTGGGCATCCGAGGTGAGCGTGACAAGGAGGGGACGATGTGAGGGAGAAGTGAAAGCTTGTGGACAGTTGTGGAGCTAGGTTGAAAAGGCTGCAGAGAGGAGAGTGAAATGGAGGTGTGCTACTGAATCCCTATGTTCCACTAGGAACGCAAGGTGCAAATAATAATATTATGATCAGATTGGTGACTTATTCGAAAGTCGAGAACAACTCAGTTGTTGTCAACTTTTGATGAAATTATCCATTGTGTTGGTGAAAATTTCGTAATCGGGAGTACTGAAACTCTGAAAACATCAAGTATATGCCTTCCTCACAATGATTCGAAAATGTATTTCACTTCAAGATGTATCTCCACCAGTTTATCGATCGCTGCATGCGAGCAGTGAAAACATTATGAGACTTAATCTAAGTAGACTCTTTATTGTATTTTAGCCAACATGAACTAGCCCAATTATTCAGCTATCTTTAACAGATAGTGCTTTCAGTAATACTATTTATAATCGAAACCTGAGAAAATATGAAAAGCAGAGTTTCCCAATACTTGCCTAGTTGACCTCAATGCATTAAAAGTAATAATAGTAATAAAATGAATAAAGAAAAGAATTTTACTGGTCAGTAAAATTGATTTTTTTTCAATACTACTCGTAATTTGCATGATATTATTCATTTAAATATACAAATCAGTCGTTTATATTAAACAGAAAAAACAGAAACTATATACATATATATATATATATTGTAATTTTCAGTTGTAATTGAAAATTCAATGTCAGTAGTCAATGATCATGTAAATCATTTGAAGTTAGTAAATTTGTGCGTTTAAATGCAGTAAAAAAAAACCAATGGTGACCTTGAAGAAAAAGGAAACATAAAACTCACCTTCTAACAATGCACTTCAATCCTTATTTTTTCAAGAAACTTTACCACTTATAAATGAAGTGTTTGCATAGAACATTTTTCATCTCATACACTACCAAATGTTTTGATAATTCTTTTTGTTTACAATTATTTTCTGCTTACACAATTATGCACAAATATAAATTAAAACTCAGGGTTACAATAAAGCAGTGGATTGGTGGGCACTTGGTATATTAGTCTATGAAATGGCCTGCGGTTATCCCCCTTTTTTGCTGATCAACCGATACAAATCTATGAGAAAATAGTTTCCGGTAAAGTAAGTCTGTTTTCAATTCCTACAATCTTCTTTCTTTGCACTTTAATTCTATTAGATTACAGAAAATCTGCAAATTTGTCATCGATTCTATGCGGAAGGAAGCATATTTATATTAGTAAAATGTTTTTTGAAGGCACTGGTGAAACTTTTCTTGTGAACTATTAAATCAAATAACTAGAAGATTGGCATGAAATGACAATCTAATTGGTCTATTTCAAAATTATAATCATTCATAACTTAGTGATTACGTTATGATCAATCCTAAGCCTTAATTTCTTGTTTAATAGCAAAATTGACTGAGTAAACTGACAACCTATGGCACCAGAGGATATGATAATTGACAGCAAAAGGAAAACAAAGAAGTTAGAGAGTTAATCGGTAGGCTATATATATGTATACCATCTGAGTAGGACAAGACAAAGAGGATTCATAACTTCAGGATGAATATTTCACTGACGACTTCGAAATTTATCAGTCTTTACTCATAGGTTTAGTGTTATTGCTTGCATTATACCACCGTTGACTGGACCAAATTAATCAGTCTTTATTGGTATATGGGTTTCTGAGAAGATGCCTCGATATTGCCTGTGTTCTGAACTATGTAGTAATGATGGATAGTGGCTAGCAGTGAAATCCAGAATGCTCATTTCGTCCTATTTTTGGGAGTAGTCAGCAGGATGTATCTGCCTCTCAGGGAGTGATGATATTCCTACCAAGATTGAAACTCGGAACCGGTCGCTTCAAATGCCATAGCGTGGTCCACTAGACCATCAAGCCACGATAGCCATTTCTTATGTGATGGGTATAGTTTTGGTAATATTGCTCACATTATCCAGTCGTTGGTTGGACTGGATTGATCGATCTCTCATGGCATTCATCCATTGGCGCATATCCAGCTGACGAGCCCCAAATGGGACGAAATGCTCATTCTGGATTCCACTGCCAGTCACTATCTATCTTTACTCAAAGGTGTTTGATTCCTTTTAGACCACCATAAATTATTCCTTCAAGTTGAAAGTTACGCTAACAAGAAAGAGAGATGGAAGGTTGTTGTCGCTTTCCAAGACATCTCAACGACTTTCATCGCATCATTTATACTTATCTCTCTATCATCGACTTTCCATATACCTAGTTATATTGACCTCAGCTGTGGTCGTTCGAATGATTACGCAGTAACGTCAGACTCTGTGGTGATACTGACTGTCGTAGATCTCATCTGTAACTAAACCATATTCACTGGATAGATTATATCTAGTCACGAAAATGAATATTTTTCCGAAACATGCGGTTGATTATCCCTAGTCATATCTGCTTTATGAGATTTGATCATTGTTTAACTACGAATTTCCACTATTTAGTTTAAGTTGCGTAAAATTGCATTTTTCGGCATATTTCAAAAGAAAAAATTGAAAATTCATGTACGATTGATACGAAACAGTTATTTCCCATTACGTTTACACAGAATGTGATTTTAAAAAAGGATTCCTTTACTGAAGTTAAAATGAGGTTTTATTCTCATCAACAGGCCTTACTTCTTATGACATGTCGAATGAGTTATATTCATCTTAAAATGCAGGTTTCCTGCAACTTTATATCTTCACGTAACTGGACATGTCTGATTCAACGGGTGAAACAGTGAACCAAACAATGCAACATGAAAGGTGATACAACATACATCTTTTCACGCAAACATTTCACTTTATTGTAGTGCTAATATCACTAGTTATACCATCAACAAATCCACAACATTTTGCGATCATATGAGCTTAAAGTGGATATTACATATCACTCGAATTCAACTTGTTCTGTAAGCTGAAAATGACTCCAACTACTTCAGAATAAGTTTCTCTACATCTTTGCCGCAGTTAAACAATTCACAATTATTATGAATCTAACTGGAATGAAAACTAAGAAAGCGCTTAATGTCCAAATCCAGCATCACATCTTCATGCGTATTCGAGACAATCGGTTATCTAACACTGGTTTACTGACTTATCAACAAGAGCGGAGGTGAATTTCTGTCCTGACATGAAAAGTTAGGATCGTTATGGATAAAGAAAATTGGCCATCTGAAAAAAATATTGGTCAATAAACCGGCAAATCTGATTATAGAACTGTGTAGTATCTTGAAATAATATTTGAAATGACACATGATCATGGAAAAACATGGAAACAAGTGGTCATTAAAAGAAAAGCAAGGTTGTAGGTGATTTTCATTGCTTAAAACCGAAACCATTGTTGAATACATTTTGGTTGTTTGCATAAATGAGATTACTGAAGCAAAATATAGACGAAACTCAATGTGCAAAATAAATTTGACTGAAAATTAGGTTCCAGATATAAAGTTGTCAGTCTTTGACAAATTTTGAACGGAAACAACTTCCTTTGGCTTCATTGCATTGCACCATAAAATAAACCACTGACATTTCATCCATTTACCTAATATGTTAGCAGACAGTTACGGGTGAAGATCTTGATGTAGTGGTAGAAAGAAACGATTGTGACAGATAAAAGTTAACGTCTTAGGATGAAAGACTAATATTAGTAAAGAGACGTTTAAGGTTCTTGGTATAATATCCTCTGATAGATATATTGCATCATATAGCTACTAATATAGCTTTTACTGTCATACACCGTGTTCTGAAGACATTACCGTAAGCATCTTTTCAACGATTTCTCAACATAGGTGAAGCTGTAACTGCCAGATTGATGGCAGCTGAACTCTAGATTCCAAAGGAACATGTTTACCTCTTATTCATCCTTCGACCTTCAGTAAATCATAAGTGACTCTAGTCTTTCTCACTTATTGTCTTTTTCTTCCTTTTTTTTCTTTCAAAATTACATTGTTTACACTCCTTAGTTAACACTTCAATTCAGGAAATGTATTCACCTCAATCTTGGTCTGCTATTTTACTGAACAGTTCCATTTTATTACCAAAGAGTTTGATGAGAATTTATTCAAAAAAATACCTTTCCTTATTATTCTATAACATCCTACACAATAAACATTACAAGACAGTTTATTCTGAATCCAAAGTTGGAATTATGATTAAAGTGGTTGTTTCATCATTAAGTTTTACGTAATCATTTCAATCAATTTCAAATACTTTTATCTAATTAAATTTTGAGGGAGTTGCGGAGAGTTGGAATTATTTCAAGTTGTTATTCATCGTAGACTGACATCAGTTGGAAGAACAAAGGAAACCTGGGAGCACTGGACAGCTGGCCGCGGAACCTGAAGGTCGCGGGCTCGATCCCTGCTGGTGGGGTCGTGGGTGCGCACTGCTGAGGAGTCCCATACTAGGACGAAACAGCTGTCCAGTGCTCCCAGGTTTCCTTTGTTCCTCTAACTGATGTCAGTCTACGATGAATAACAACTTGAAACTTTTATCTAGTTGTCTGAATAATTTTACTCCCTAGTTGCTAATAGTTAAGCGAAAATTCTATGAATATTCAGATGTTTTTTTAAAGATTTCTCTGAATCATTTACCAATATCCAACTGATATTATTGCTATAACTTCTAGGTAATATTAACAATATCCTGCCATAGTATCCTGTGTCGAAACTGTTGACATTAAAAGGATAGAAAAGTAGGAAAAAATTTTCTATTCTTCAAACTAATTCCCAGTGGGAAATAACTACCTTTTCAATGACCCAATTTTTTCACAATTTATTATATTTTAACCGTAAAAACCAGAGTTTTATGCATTAAATAAATGTAGTTCATGTCAAATAACTGTATGTTTATTGTTTATGTTGTTTTCGCAGTTAATTATATCTATCTTCATCATATGATTGTATATACGGTCACATCGTCAATTTCATTCATTTTATTTACTTACTCCTTCCTTGAAGTATGTATCTGTGTGTGTTGACCACATATACTTGAAAAGTGTTGAAAGACTGAGCATTTTGTAAAATAATTTCTGGTAGTCATTGTTTAGAACAATATAATGATGATTTTAACAAGGACCAACAAAATTCAACTACATATTTGTATATGTAGTTTGAGGTTTATGAGGATTTTATTTTTAAAAGTGAAATCAGTTGGTGAATCACTAAAGACTTGGGAGCACTGGACATCTGTTTCGTCATAATATGGGACTCCTCAGAAGTACATATCTATGACCTCGTCAGAGATCGAACTCGGAACTTTCAAATTTCACGACAAATGGGTAAGCCATTCAGGTACTGAGTTGGAGCTTGGTAGTTCAGAGTTTCCTACTTCTATTGATTTCTGGTAGCGCGATTATTCACCAAGGTCTTTGGCTGGCATCCGCTTCCATATACTTTCAGTGGTCCCTAATAACGTCAGTCCGTGATGAAAACAACGTTAAATGTATTTTTATATATTTATTTATTTACAAAGAAGCAAGTGATTAAAATCTATTCACACTTCATTTCCCCCGAAATTTTCATATTCTTCCTATGCAGCAATCAGAGTGACTTTAAGGCCACTCCGAGAGTGACTTAAATAACCAATTATTTTTTCTCCACTTCGACTGGAAAAGCAGATTTTCATAAAACGAATGAGTCTTATTGGTTGTTTCAACTGTAACTTAGGTGGCCTTTAAAGTCACCCAATAATGAATGGTGTCAGCATGCAATAACTTCGGTTATCCATACACCCGTGATTATTCAATGCAGGTCAAGAAAACCATAAACAAGTGTAAACACATACACACCCACAAACTCTTAATACCTCCTTAAGAATTAAATTCCATATTATTTGCTACTATTATTATTATTTGTTCCTTGGGTTCATATCAGAATATAGGGCTTCAATAGCACGTTTCCATTTCAATGTTCTTTGCAGTCTTCTCAACCTGGCTCCACGACTGCCCACAAGCTAACATCTATTGCTCTGATTCTCCTCTTCAGTGGTAGCTGATTTTCTTTCACTTTCTCTCATTGGCTGCATCTATGTTGATCTCTTCTCTCCCATATAGTAACCTGCTCATTCAATTCAATGCTCTCAAGTCTCTGTCTCTACCACCTGCACACTGTTCTACTTCACTTGACAGTGTCTCATAGAAGAAAGAGTCTTTTGTCTTTCCATGTACCTTTCTCATCTCATTTGTCCAGTGTAGGATTTTACAGGCTGTATTCACTTCCTCTTTTCATTGTTCATCCATGCACTGCACTGAACTGCAATGCACTGCTCTGCACTGCACAAGTTCATCTTCTGATTCACAATCATCATCATCACCACCACCACCATCACCATCAACTTCTTCCTCTCCCTCCTCTATCACTTCCCATGTGAACGTCAACATCCATTACATTCCATGCCATTCCATTACTTGTCTTCTCTTGTCTTGTCCTGTCTTCTCTTATTTCTTCTTCCTTCCTCACACGCTCATCCAGGGTTACTTTCACATCACTTTCACACACCTACAACGTTCTTACACACACATTTCATTCGTGGTCCTCCTCAATCTCTCCCATTTCGTCCTCATGACTGACCAAGTGAACATGTCATCTGTACTTTCCTACTTCACTTCAGTTCATCTTCTGGGTGTTCAACGTCAACTTGAACTATCTTCTATCACGACATTTCTTGATCTGAAGGCTTTCAACTTGATTTCGATGGTAGGTTCCTTACACTACATAGTCTGATAGTCTGATGGTCTCAACCTACACCTGCTCCCACTCTTCATCTCTCTCATCTTGTGTCCAGTACGCTGACTGCGTCTCTACTTGCTTCACATTCACATGAAGTCGATCTGATTTTTAGTCTAGTGTGAAGTGGTGTCTGGTGAAATCAAATCCATATCGCTCACTTTGTGAATATATCCTTGTGTTTGTACACACTGTTTGCAATCACCAAGATACTGAATGGGCAGAAATCTGAAAACAGTTCCCCATCCTCACTCATCATTTCACTGACTGCTTCTCCACTCATGATTACTTCTTTCTCTGTCTGTGTTGTCCACTTCCAGTTTGACATTCATGTCACACCACACATTACAATGTATTTTGATGTCGCCATTTCAGGTGGGGTCCTCTCCATTGGTGATTGCTGATTGCAGTTGTCTGTAGAATTCCTCCTTCCCCTCTTCGTCTGTGTCTGCATTGTTTCGCATATTAACACGTGAACACGTTTACTAGTCAAGGATGATTCTATATTAGTTTCGTTTATTTGACTTATAACAGTGATTTAGTATCATTTACTCGATGACGTTTCAAGTATAAATTATTACTGCTCATTATCATACCAATGTAATCACACTACTTTCGGCGTCTAATCTTCATAGTTTTGTCACCTCGTACTACTTGTTTTCACAGGTAGTGAAATTTCCCATATCTCTGGTATAGGTGTGGTGTCATTTCCATTACATGTGTTGCATGTTGATTCAATGAACAAAGATTCAGTAATCAATCTCTCTCTCCATCTATTTATATTGGACTTAAGTACAGTGGCTTTGTCCGACCCCATTGTGTGGTTGTATGTTAATGCATGCAATGCAATAGCCGAGATTTTTTCCAGATTATTGATCCTATTTGGGTGTGTCATTCTACATTTAGCTGAATTCCTATAATCGACTATTCTAACCGACCCTGACCGGACTAGTAAACTCTTATGAGTTAATACTATGGCTTAGTGGTCTACATGTAGAAGAGGTTGAAAAAATGGTTGGCTTTCATGTAACAAGTCTTCATACTAAAATACCAATCAATACGGCACTGGAGTCAGTCTGAAGTCAACTAAATATTGACGCAGAACTGAATCGGAGAACTAAGTTATCGGTCGATGAGGTTGCATTAGGCGTACAGTTTCTGCCTGATCTCCACAGTCTTCAAGTATCAGGACAAAATATGTAGACAAACAGAAGCAGTAGGAATGGGTTCGCCAACATCCCCAATCGTAGCAGATATATTTGAGAAAACATGGCTTTACAAACGCTTAGTCCTGCACCGAAATATGGTGGCTATGTGTGGATGACACAATTACTGCGTTGAAATCGGAGCATATCAACAATTTCCTCAAACATAAACTCAGTGGTACGCGCAATCCAATTCACGCATGAGTTAGAAAATGAACAAGGAGAATTACCTATGTTGGTTTGCAAGATATGAGCGAGAACGGACGCTGGCTTAGATACTACCATTTACAAAAAATCGACACATTCCAATAGGTATCTGGACTTCAAGTCATCCCATCCAATGTTAGTTAAGGCAGGCTTAGTCAAATGTCTAAGTGATAGAGATAGAAAACTGACTAGTCAGTGCGAGAACCTAAACAAGGAGTTGAAACACGTAAAGAAGCACTTATAGTTAACAACTATCCTCCGCAGTTTGTCAAGATATTCGTACAAACACACAAGAAACGAAAAAATAATAGTAACACTAGTATGACTAATAAATAAATTCCATGTAATGACTGTGAGTCAGGTCAAGTACATAAGTCAAACTAGCCGGTCGGGGTCAGTTAGAATAGTCGATTATAGGAATTCAGCTAAATGTAGAATGACACACCCAAATAGGATCAATAATCTGGAAAAAATCTCGGCTATTGCATTGCATGCATTAACATACAACCACACAATGGGGTCGGACAAAGCCACTGTACTTAAGTCCAATATAAATAGATGGAGAGAGAGATTGATTACTGAATCTTTGTTCATTGAATCAACATGCAACACATGTAATGGAAATGACACCACACCTATACCAGAGATATGGGAAATTTCACTACCTGTGAAAACAAGTAGTACGAGGTGACAAAACTATGAAGATTAGACGCCGAAAGTAGTGTGATTACATTGGTATGATAATGAGCAGTAATAATTTATACTTGAAACGTCATCGAGTAAATGATACTAAATCACTGTTATAAGTCAAATAAATAAATCTAATATAGAATTACATTCTACCACAGTCCCCAAGTTTTTACACCTATACTGCTTAAGAATTGTTGATCTGTCCCCTAGTTTCAACATCTCGACTGTTTCAGCATCTGTTTCAGTTGTAACAGGGATATATTCGTTCGTCTTAAGCTCAAATGAGTGCTATTTGTGATAAAATTTTGAATTTGTCAACCGAAACCATCAATCTATTATTTTAAGTACACACACCGTGTAAATAATAAAAAATAAAGGAGATACATTGGCCAGTTGGATAACTGCTACAGTTAACCCAATAATCATCTTGATAAGAGAGGAATTTTCTTTAAAATACAAGAAAACATTATTGGTTGTTCTAGTCCCTTTTCAACGAGACCTTTAAAACTGTTTGACTAGTAAATTACATTACACAGCCTAAATACACATTCAATCGAATAAACAAGCCATAACACATCTAATTTGGAGGTTTGTGGGGATATCCCCATCCGTTTATAACCTCTCTATATGAAAATTTGATCCAGCTGCAGTTATCTTACGAACATCTAGGACATAACTAATATGTGTGTACCGGAAAAAGTTCAACACTGAGCCTAGTTTAATCACTATAATATTCGAATCTTTTGAGTTTCCTGCTGAAGAAGCTGTGGCTTATATGGCGAAACCTTCAGAAAAATCTTGTTTTGACTTTATAAACATACCAGGATTATATTAAAATATATTTTTATAATCAAAACAACATTATCTTAAATTTGTGCAGCCAATTAACTTTCGAATGTCATGTAAACATCGTTTCCACTGGTAACCAACCAGAAAAGATTTTGAACTATGATCTCTGAAAAAAACTATCATGAACTAAGGTGACATAATGATTGGTATTATCGGTTACAAGTCACTTGCATCAACCTTCGAAATTCGCTATTTGTAAAATACTTATTAACAAAACGTTCATTAATTTTATGGCACAACGATGTATCCAACTGGATTGTCTAGATACAACTGTATGAGATGAATCTATTTGAGTATATTAGTGATGAGTTTGACTCTAAACCAGTGCTATCACTACAATCTCACTAGCGAAAACAACAAAGAGATTTGAGTTATTTACAACTGATTGATCATTCTGTTACCTTATATGTTTCGAGACTGAAATAAAACTCCGTCATTTTATTGTTTTCCAGTTTGTTATTCTTTGTAAACTGAAAGAGATATGCAATATAAATGAACTGGTGGAATACCCAGTTCGAATTAAAGTCATAACTTGTTATTCAATGGCTACTGAATTATGTACCCTAAGTGTCCACTGATGGAGAGACTAAAATATGCTCTGTATTCAAAATTACGACCGGAGCAGGCTTGCTGGCTTCAGAAAGAATAAATCATGTGCGGATCAAATCGCAACGCAGCGCTACGCATCATCATAGAACAGAGCACAGAATGGCAGTAAACCGGATCTTTACCTCAACTTCATCGACTCTGAAAAGGCCTTCGACAGCGTCAACCAGGAAGTAACCTGGCAGGCAGTTGCTTCAACACTACGGAGTACCACAAATGTTTATCAACCTCATTCAACAGCTGTATGAAAAGGCCACATGCGAAGTGATTCTCAACACAATGGGAAGCTCAGTGACGCCTTTGAAGTGAAGACAGGAGTAAGACAAGGTTGTCACCTACTAGCACCAATGATCTTCGTGATTGTGGTGGACGGGGCCATGCTGCAAACTGTGAGCAGCTCCCAGAAAATCGGCATACTCTGGCTGGACCGATGAAAAGTGCATTGAAGATTTCGATTTCGCCGATGATTGGTGTCTAATGTCTAGTAGAACAAAGTCGAGGATCTACAAGCAAAAACCCACAAGTTGACTGAGGAAGCAGCGAAAAACGTACTCCAAGTGAAGGTAGAGAAGACAGAGGTGATGAAGATACCCAACCAACGACACCACCACCAACATCAACAACAGGCACCGATCACCATGAACGGGAGGAGTTTAATGAAGTTATGTGTTTCATCTACCTAGGCAGCATAGTTTCAACTACAGGATCGGAAAGACAGCAAGACAGGCTTTCACTAATATGAAGTCACTGTGGAGATCTACTCCACTGCACTCAGCACACGGAGTCAACAATATCCAAATTTTCAACTCCTATTCAGTCAAGTCAGTACTTCTATATGATGCTTCAGAAACTTGGCGCATCACGAAAAGCATTTCCAACAAACTGCAGACATTCATCAACAGCTGACGCCGACGCTCACTCACTCACTCGCTCAACACTGAAGATCAGATCGGATAGTCAGAATAATAAGAATAAGCAACAATGAGTTGTGGCTGGCTGGCAACGAACCAACTAAGACCCTATCGCGCAACAGATGTGCAGGAGAGAGTGGAGATGGGTTGGGCATACAAAGAGAAGGCCGACTGGGGACATCACGCGTCAGGTCAGGCCGTCGAGTGGAATTTAAAGGAGAAACGACTAGTTGGGCATCTGAGGTGAGGGTGACAAGGAGGGGACGATGTGAGGGGGAAGTGGAAGCTTGTGGGCAGTTGTGGAGCTAGGTTGAGAAGACTGCAGAGAAGAGAGTGAAATGGAGATGTGCTACTGAATCCCTATGTTCCAATACGAACCCACTGGAAAAACTACAAATAATAAAAATAATTTGTCCACTGAATGTAAACTACGGTGCGTATGGCTAAACAGCCAGAGGTGGTAAGGCTAACGTTCTTGCTACAAAACCGGATAGTCCTGGATTTGACCTCCAAACGAGTCATGTGTGCACACTAAGGAGCATTTCCATGCCATAACGAAACAGCTGTCTACTGCTCTCAATTTCTAATGCTTCTACAACTGATGTTGTTTCTTGATGAATAGCTTCGAAAACCAATCAGTCTCCACAAACACTCAAACTACAACATCGTCATCTGTAGGAGTTGAAGTAACAGATTCGCGCTCCTTAAGACATCGTAATCTTTTAATGAAATCACAGATTTATATCAATGATAAGTTTCGATAAACAATAAATTCAATATATGATCTCAAGATAAATACCTTAATATCACTAACAATGAAGTCTACTTTGAATTTAAAACTTTCTTATCATTAAAAAATGATCTTTTTTAATCCATTCTCATTTCTAAAAGGTACGATTTCCTGGACATGTTAGCAGTGATCTGAAAAATCTTCTTAAACAACTATTACAAACTGATTTAACAAAACGTTATGGAAATTTGAAAAATGGTGTTGATGATATCAAGTGTCATAAATGGTTTCGACTAACTAACTGGGTTGCAATATATAGAAAAGAAGTAAGAAATTGTAAT
Organism: Heterobilharzia americana; assembly: GCA_944470555.2. NCBI lineage: Eukaryota > Metazoa > Platyhelminthes > Trematoda > Strigeidida > Schistosomatidae > Heterobilharzia > Heterobilharzia americana. The sequence goes on along the minus strand of OX104132.1, from coordinate 27,903,301 downwards.
CTTTTCGTACTGTTCTCTTTCTTTTGTTCTATATAATCTAATTTCGTCTGTTGTTAAGTCAATAATTGTTTATTAAATCTTCACGGTGGAATGATATCACTCACTGGGAGGTAGGTACATTCTGCTGAATAGTCTCAAATACGATGAAGTGAGCATTCTGGATTCCACTGCTAGCCACTATCCATCATTACTATATAATTTAGAGCACAGGCAATATCAAGGCACCCGCTCAAGAGCCCATGTGCCAATAGAGAACTACCAATTCAGTCCAACCAACGACAGGATAATGTAAGCAATATTACCAAAACCATACCTGTCATATAAGAAGTGGCTATCCTGGCTCAATGGTCGAGTGGGTAGCACTCTGGCGTTAGGAGCGGTCGGCCCCGAGTTCGAATAATCCCGGTAGGAATATCATCACTCACTGAGAGGCAGATACTTCCTGCTGACTACTCCCAAAAATAGGACGGAAATGCGCATCCTGGATTCCACTGCCAGCCAATGTCCATTATTACCACATAGTTTAGAACATAGGCAATATCTAGACATCTAAGCAAGAGATGTTATTATACTATTGTTACTTTTATACTTAGTTGTAATTCAATTCTAAATTTCTTGTGTTGATGATTTCAAGGGATTTTTAAATGTAACTAATGAGTTACTGCTTATCTTAGAAATCATATTTTTATGGAATAATCTAGTAATTATCTTTGATTCACTATTCATTCCACATGGTGAATTATTTTATCATAGGTTGTTGAAATATAAATCACAACCTGAACATGAGACAAACTATAATTTATACGATACATTTATCACAATCTATGATATTTATGGGATAAAAAATACGTGCTTAGATATTCAGTGAATGCCATCTATCTATTCAGTTCACCTTCGAAGAGAAATAAAATCTAAAATGCCATTTCTTGATATTACTAATCACAAGAAAAAATGATGAATCTCTGAAGAGAGCTACCTATAAGAAAATTCTATATAGAATAAACATGTAACGAATTCCCATAGATTTGTTCCTTTAGAAAGAGAAGTAATTTCGGCTTGTTTTCTCTCTTATCACGCGTCCAAATTACTTATTCAAAATATAGTGTGGAGAAACAGCTTCACGTCAAAAACATATCCATCACCTTTATCAGAATATGATAGGCAATGGAATATAAAAATTTGAAAATAAGCCACTGAGACAAAAGAGAGAGTGTCTGTGAACGACCAAGTCTATCTGACCCATTCTCCATCGTCCGATCTCACATGCATCTAGATTATTCAACTGTTCAGAAGGTGAAAGATACAGAAAAACTACATCGGAAGCACCTCCTACTTTATCTAAGCCGTTGGATAGTAGAACTATAAATTCATCAGTAAGTCAAAATGAAACCATCTACAATCATGTAACTTCCAAATCATCACTAGACAATATTTACAAGGATAAATGAAATTTATCAAGAGAAATACATATACACCTACTTTGTATCACAGAAGTAATACCGATGTATAAACTTCAACTAGAAAGATAGGCGCAGAAATAATTTGAAAGATTCATTTTATTAATTTGAACATAGTTTCTCATTTTGAACACATACCTCATACAACAATCTCATTGTCCCTAAGTACATTCTATTTTTTCATGCTATAACATTTTCCTCTCTCTTTATATCGATTTCATTATATTTTATCTGACTGATATTCACACTTTTTGTCTCATATCATCTTCACTTACCTACTTTTCAACGAAATCATACCATATTCACTCACTTATTCATCCATTTTGAGCATTTGACATTCAGTTTGATGTCTTATGAAATATCATTTTCATAATAGTGCACCGCATGATTGAACTCCTTGTAAAAATGAAATATACATACAAATAAATTTGTTATCTAACTCAATGTTTATAAGTAAATAATCTTATACAACCTTTAAAATGAAACGGTAGCCAAGGCAGATTTTCTTCACTGAAATCTTTTATTAAGTAATCTATATCTTATCCAAAATTGTTCACATGAATGCCTTTTGGAACTATAATGTTCTGAAAACAAGTACTATCTACTCATAAGGTACAGCTTAATATAGATCATTCCATTTGTATTACTAATGGATAGTGGCTAGCACTGGAATTCATGACAAGCATTTCGTCCTATTTAGGACTCTTCAGCAAGATGTACCTGCTTCTCAGTGACCAATGTTGCTCCCATTAGGACTTAAACCCGAGATCGATCGGTTCAGACATCAAACAGCCGTCCACCAGATCACGGAGTCACGATAGCCACTTCTTGAGCGACGGGTATAATACAAGTAACAATATAATCACTTTATTTACTTCCAGAAAAGATTAATCTAACCAGACAGCCACTTAGTGATGAATAATACCATCCGTACATTCTCATGTGACCAACCTCGCCTGGTTAACTAGTTTACTAGTTACTAGCCGGTCCTAAGCCCGGGTAAAGAGGGAAGGTTGGGCATAGGGCTAGCAACCCTACCCCGTAAAACAAATCTAACCGCTAAAGAAACTTCAAAGCACAAACAAAATATAAAAAATGAAAACAAACTTATTCCCCGCTGGAATCGGAGAGGCGAAATGACGCCAGTTGGTGAAAGCCTTCGGGAAGCCAATTGGCCGATGTGTCTTCTCTCGATGAAAGCGAAAGTAAACGTGGGGACATGGAATGTCCGCACGATGTTTGAACCCAGTAAGGCAGCCCAGATTGCAAAGGAGATGAGAAGGTATAACATCGAAGTGCTTGGGATTTGCGAAAGCAGATGGAATGGGAGTGGACTCTCCAAACTGTCAACTGGAGAATCAATAATCTACTCCGGTCACCCAGACGCCAACCACGAGCACACTGAGGGAGTGGCTATCATGATGTCCTCAAGAGCATCGAAGGCTCTCATGCAGTGGGAACCAATCTCCTCCAGGATCATGACAGCAAGATTCAACTCAAAAGGAAGAAAGGTCACAATCATACAATGTTATGCACCTACAAATAATGCAGAGCAAGAGAAAAAGGAGGAATTCTACAGACAACTTCAATCAACACTGGACAAGACGTCAGTTGGCGATATCAAAATTCTAATGGGCGACATGAATGCCAAACTGGGAGGGGACAACACGGGAAGAGAACTAACCATGGGTCGAGAGGCGCTAGGTGAAATGAATGAGAATGGAGAATTGTTTGCAGAATTCTGTGCATTCAACGATTTGGTGATTGGAGGCAGTGTGTTCAGGCACAAGGATATCCACAAAGCGACATGGACTTCACCAGATGGACACACTAAAAATCAAATCGACTTTATCTCAATCTCAAGAAAATGGAGACGCAGTCTACTTAACACAAGGTCAAGAAGAGGAGCAGATGTAGGTTCAGACCACTATCTAGTGCAAGGAACCTTCCAAATCAAGTTAAAAGCCTTCAAGGAAGCTGGTGATAGACCTCAATTCAAGTACAACACTCGGAAACTGAAGGATGAAACTACAAAGGAGATCTTCAAGGCAGCCATCAAGACAAAATGGGAGACATCGAGGGACATCCCTGAAGAAACCTGTGTGGAAGAACACTGGAAGTCTTTGAAAGCTATGTGGAAAGAAACCTGCACAACAGTATTAGGAAGGAAGAAGAAAGAAGACAAGGAATGGATCTCGACGGATACCTGGAAGCTGATAGAGGAGAGGAGGATGGTGAAGCAGAAGATAAACCAGTGCAAGGATGCTCAACGACAAGAGGAACTGAGCACAATGTATAAAACACTGGACAAAGAAGTGAAGAAGAGTGCACGCAAAGACAAAAGACACTTCTACGAAACACTGGCAAGTGAAGCAGAACAGGCTGCAGGTAAGAGAGACCTGACGACATTGTATCAAATAACCAGGTTGCTATCAGGGAAGAGACCAACACAGATGAAACCAATAAAAGATGAAGAAGGAAATTTAATTACAAAAGAAGAGAAACAGAGGAAACGATGGGCCGACCACTTCAAGAAGCTCTTGAATCGACCACCACCTGCACTTCGTCCAGAAATACCACCTGCAGCCGCTGAATTACAAGTGAACATAAATCCCCCAACGAAAATGGAAGTCCTGAACGCCATAAAGCTACTGAAATGCGGGAAAGCAGCAGGACCAGATGGAATACCGCCAGAAGCACTGAGAACAGATGCAGAGACAACAGCGGACATGCTCACACCACTATTGCAGAAGGTGTGGAAGGAAGAGAAGGTACCTGACGATTGGAAGAAGGGTTACCTTGTCAAACTGCCGAAGAAGGGAGACCTCAGTGCTTGCAAGAACTGGCGCGGAATCACTCTCCTATCCACCCCAAGTAAAATATTAAGCCGCATCATCCTGGAGAGGCTTAAAGACGCACTGGATTCAAAACTGCGACCGGAACAGGCAGGCTTCAGGAAGTACAAATCATGTGCTGACCAAATTGCAACGCTTCGTATCATCATAGAACAGAGCATAGAATGGCAATCAGCTCTCTACCTCAACTTCATCGACTTTGAGAAGGCCTTTGACAGCGTCGACCGAGAAGTAATTTGGAAACTGCTTCAATACTACGGAGTACCGCAAACCTTTATCCGCCTCATTCAACAACTATATGAAGATGCCACATGCCAAGTAATCCACAATGGGAAGCTCAGTGATGCCTTTGAAGTGAAGACAGGAGTGAAACAAGGTTGCCTACTATCCCCCATGATATTCCTTATTGTGGTGGACTGGATCATGCAGCAAACAGTAGGCAGCGAGAAGAGGGGGATACACTGGACGACGGAAAAGAACCTAGAAGACTTGGATTTCGCCGATGACTTATGCCTAATGTCACATAAACTTGAAGATCTGCAGGCAAAAACTAACAAGTTGATAGAAGAGGCAGCTAAGACGGGACTTCAGGTGAATATAGAGAAGACAGAAGTGATGAAGATACCGCACCACCACCATCAACAACAACAACAAACTCCAATCACCGTCAACGGGAGAAACTTGAAGGAAGTAACCTCCTTCACTTATCTAGGAAGCACTGTTTCAACTACAGGCGGGACGGACGAGGACGTCAAAGTCAGAATCGGAAAAGCAAGACAGGCGTTCATTAGCCTGAAACCAGTGTGGAGATCTTCTGCACTCAGCATGTGGAACAAGATACGGATTTTCAACACCAACGTCAAGTCAGTGCTCTTGTATGGCTCAGAGACTTGGCGCGTCACGAAAGGTATTTCCAATAAACTACAGACATTCATCAACAACTGCTTACGCTCGCTGCTGAAGATCAGATGGCCAGAAAAAATAAGCAACAAGGAACTCTGGGAACGAACCAACCAAGAACCTATCACGCAACAAATATGCAGGAAGAAGTGGAGATGGATTGGCCATGCACTGAGAAGGCCGACTGAGGACATCACGCGTCAGGCCCTCGAGTGGAATCCCCATGGGAAGCGACGAGTTGGACGTCCGAGGGTGACATGGAGGAGGTCGTGCGAGGAGGAAATGAGAGCTTCTGGGCTGTCGTGGAACCAGGTTCAAAAGATCTCAGAGAACAGAGGTCACTGGAGGCGTGCTACTGAAGCCCTATGTTCCACTAGGAACCCAAGGGACTAATAATAAAAATAATAAAATAAATTCTCATGTGACCAGCAAATTCGTTTCATCACTGAAAATAAACAAGCTGTTACTTCAAAATAATGGAGGTAAATGATATTTTAAAGATGAGACAGGAACTGATAAAGTGAATGCCGGTTTAATTTAAACTTAATACAAAATAACTAGCACCTGCTTGAACTTTGGGCAACAAAAACTTTTCACAGAACATTTCTATTAAATTTTTCCCTCTCGAATTATTTTAATCCTTTAAATATGTCCCCTGAACCTATCATGTACTCTTGCTTATTTTTAGAATGTTTCCAACTCACCGTTTCTCGAATTATTAACAAAACAGTGAAACAATATCACGTTATTTGGATGTGAACTTTCAGTGCGTAGAAGTATATCATATTTCTAATCTCTCAGATAATTAACCCGAGTTGCAGGTTCTTGTACCGGCTGGATGAACCACAACTACCAAACTTACTCTTGCGTTTCTGCTGACTCTTCATTATAAACAGGACGCTAGTCCCAAACCAGCTTGTTGTTTCACATCATTGCATTGAATACTGTTATTCTTAACAACATTCAGATGCAAAAACCACTTCATCTGGAAATATTGTTCTGGGAGTGACTCTGTTGAGTCACTCTATCATTACCTTACTGTTTCTGGTAACTTTGCTTTCATACTCATGATGGATAATAGATAGCAAGCGAATCAAGGACATCCATTTTGTCCCATTTAAGACTGGTCAGCTGTATGCAGTTGCCTCTCAAGGACTGTCTTTGTCCTTACTGCAATAATCAAGCCAAAAATTTTGACGCTAATCAAAATGTCGACGTAAATGATTTGTTGTCAACGTGGTTGACAGCACTGTTGAATGAAATATGTCCGTATGTCAGAAGGAAAAAACAATCCCTGGAAATTTTATTATACGTGGCTCATGAGTTCGAATAAACACAGAACTTGAATATAGAGTTTCCTGTTAGGTTCTTTTTACGATTCATATGGTACATTTTTTCATTCTTATTAAAAAGGGATACTTTCAAATTTATTTGATACAGAGGAGTTGATATTAGGTGTAAATTCCCCCTAGTTACTATATACTTTGATCCATAATTCATGTCACTGTGTTAGATAGTCACAGTAAGAAAAGCAATGACTTGTTGCCTTGTTTTAACTGCTGATTGGATTCTGTTAATCATTTTTCTGATCTGATCATTAAAATAGAAAACTAAGTGTTACACTGTACTCTGACGTATGCCAGTTGGTTGGAGGGGAAAGATAAGAAACCTTGACTTCTCTCAACTTCATCCATGTTAGTGCTCATCAGGAAGTAGAGTATTCCAACCTCAAAAAGGATCACCTGTTTAGGGTTTAAACCCAAACCACTCATTTCTCAAATCGTAGATGTTTTTAGGGAGTTATTCCACTTTCAAATGATGAATCAGTGGACAACACCAGTCTGCTTAATAGGAGTGTAGATACATCTTGCTGATAACTGACAACCATCATGAAACTTACACTGAACAGTGCGCTCTACCGACTGCCTCCAACCTCCCTACACTCATACTACCCACATCCAAGATGAATGTTGTTTGAATATTGTTGTTACTACTATTATTACTCCCAGAATTAAACTAATTAGCAACCTCATGATATTGGTTCGTAAAAATAATTTCTTTACATTCTATCTATTCTCAGGTATGCGCTCCGTTCCTACCACCATGTAAAGGACCTGGTGATGCAAGCAACTTTGATGACTATGAAGAAGAACCTTTAAGAATATCCAACTCAAATTATTGTGAAAGCGAATTTAAAGAATTCTAAATGAAATGAAATTTTTTTTAAGAAAATATTACAGAAAAAACGCTATACTAAATTCAATGGGATTATTCTTTATAATATGCCTCTTTCCATTTTTCTCTTCTCTTGGTTTGCATCTCCACTGTTCTAGCCTGTTTCAATGTAACCATTTCAATTTAATTCTGAGGCATAAAAGTAATGCATATCCAGTAATTCAGATTTTAAATGCCTATAAGCATGACGCCTGATCCTCCATGCAATCTTAACATTTCCCATATATATATATATATATATATATATATATATATATATATATATATATATATATATATATATATATATATATATATATTCGCGTACTTTGATGTATAAAACACCTACTTTCACATAGTGAGGTATTGATTCATAAAAGCTATCCAGTAAACACTATTCCCAAAATTTGAATATACAGACGATGCTATTAATTTTCAAATGAGATCTTTCTTAGATAACATGCCTTTTTATCGTTTCCATCTGGAGGAATAATATACACCGTGACATATGTTAGGCAATTTAAAGTGTTCAGAAGATCGTTTATTCTCTCTACATCACTCCTTTCCTCCGTTTTCATTATAATTTTTTAATCGATTTGTTTTCTTATTGTGTTGTAAATGAGATGATTGGTTATTTCAATATCCCACTAGCAGTAATGTTACAATATAGGCCATTCATATATATATATATATATATATATATATATGTTTATAGCATATTTGCATACTTAACTAACTCATACATATTATGAGATTCAAATGCAAAATTGGTTTTTGAGAATACAAATCATTTGAATAAATAAAATTAATTTTTTCATTCATGTCCGACTGACTGACTGACTGACAAAATAAACATAAAACCTCTTACACAGGTGCATCGTTTCAAGCTACCACACTTCACATCAGTAAACAAAGAACAGGTGGAGAGAAAAAGTGATATCAAAGTAGGCAAAGTTGTGTGATAGAATAAACAATCTAAAGATAATCGTTAGTTCAAATATTCAAGCTTTAGAAGATGTCAACGAGTGAATACATCTGCGCCATTGTGGCCAACTTTCAGCCATTTCACCAAGAGTCCTCAACCATTAATTCCCTAGCTAGGCAGTCTAAATTTCCACACATGGCTCAGATCAGAGGTCAGAGACTTCATTAATTGTTGTCAAGTCTCGATGTGGCCACCCTGAACACTCTTCTCACCTAATCCAACTTCCCCTGGCATGATACGTTGAGGTAGGTGGTGACTCGACATGCACAACACATGCCTAAGCCCCTTCAGTCGATGAAGACACAACCTAATCAATCGACTTGCATATATCTTTTCTCGTACCCTTTACTTGACCTCCACAGTGCTCAAGTAGTAACTGAAGGAGAAAGAACTCTTTCATGGAAAATGTTTCAGTTTATACTGACTAGTAAAAAGAGTCTTACTTCCTAACAATATATATATAACGGTTGAAATGAAACGGTAAAATATCTCCCAGCAACTCTCAATACATTTTTACGACCACAAAAGTTTTTATTATTCTTAGTGTCTACTTTTTTAGTTATAAGTAACTAAACTAGATTTAGGAAAACGTTTTGATGGTGACTCGACAGCAAAATTCACCTATAATCATGAGCCGGTAGAATATAGCGAAATTTGTCATCAGGAAAACAACTTATCATCAAGAGATATCACTCTCACTATTCAAACCCTCATGATAAAGAAAGGGCTATCTATTGATATAATCATGAAGACTCGATCAATCTGAGTTAAATCTAGTAGCTCAATTACTGAATTTTGGGTAATTTTAGTCCATCTGCATTAATATAAAAAATAACTTCTAATAGAGCATAGACTATGTCAGTTGTCTAGTAGGCAAACAACCCTATTATCTCATATAAAACTAAATATTTGTCATCAAGTTTTTCCTTCATCTTATATGAGGTTTAGTGAAGTCTTGTGAGTAGTAATCACTTAGTCCCTTCATTCCACCAATTTTCATTAGTTCAGTAAGTCGATACTCATCTGCCAGTAGTGATTCTATATTTTTCACTGTAAATAAATAAGTAAAAGAAGTTTTTGAAGCGCCTGTTTTCCATCTAAGTTCTTTTAGTAGATAACATGTAATACGGAAGTACTTAGAAGGTATATATATATATATATATATATATATATATATATATATAATATATATATATATATATATATATATATATATATATAGAAAGAGATTTAAACACTTCTCTAAAACGTTTTGTAAAAGTTGGTTAAATCATGACAATCAGTTTTGTTAGTCTTACAGTTGTCCACCAACTACTCATCATTGTTTAAGTAGTATGTGTAGCAAAACTCATCTCCTTTGTGGTTATACAATATGTTCCGCCTTTAACGTTAATAAATAAAGGAAATGTTTGGTAATAAAGAAGAAAGTCAGTTTAGATTTAAAACACCCATACACCTTTGACAATGAAATAAACTGGTCGATGGACAAGGATAACATTGTAATTGATATGAAGAAGGTCAAATGTATCTCTGTAGAACAAATAATCAAGTCAGATAGCATTGTCTGCTTGAAATCTGAAATTCATTGGCAGATGAAAGATATTAGAATGTAAGCTTCAACTAATGAATGGCACTACTACTTAGAAAAATAAGATCTTTAGTATGATAAATATGTGATAAATGTAAATGGTTCTGCACTATAACAATACCTTACACTATCTTTTTGCCTAGCAAGATCAAGAGTCAGATCTTTTAGTTGAAATTCCGACTGAAATGCAAATCTGATGAAGAATTTTCACCTAATCCATCTACATCAGATGATAAAGCATCCAGGTTCTCAGAGAAGTAAAGATAAAACAACTGTCAGCTGCTCATCACAATCAGATGTTTTATGTGAATAATTTCTGGAAAAAAAATATTCATCTAATAGCGTTGTGTTGAAATGTAAATGATGTGAGATGGTACAATGTTCCATTTTCCCTCTGATACTGAGAGACTGATGAATGAACAAACCCGTCCTTTATACAAATATGACTACCTGGATACATAATTAATGTTAACTGATAACCGAAGAAATCCATGGATTCAAAGATAGTTTTCCTATAAAAGGGGAAAATAAACAGAATGGAAATTTTTTGTATCGTTGTTTGACCTATAAAATAACTGTTAGGTTCAATGTCGAAAACTTGTTATCTTCAAGATTCAGTACAGCAAGTTATGGAATAAGCCCCACTTTGTATTTTCACTTACATGTTTCCACTGCATTTCCAACGTCATCTTGATGACTTCCGTCGGTCCATTGATGTCCATCAGTTCCTAGACACGCCATTTATATCTACACGTATACAAAAAAAGTATAGTGAAGCTAATGGTACCTAGTCAGAGCCATCCCATTATATCTAATGACAACAATGTAGGGTGAAATGAATAAAATTGTTAAGTACTATCATTTCCATTAACTTTGCATACTGGTACAATTTCCGTGCGAAATCGCCATATACAACTATTCCATAGGCACTTACTTTTCTTTTATACATTTCCTTATTACCTTTGAACTGCATCTTTTGATGACAGACTAGTGACTCTACGTTTAACACTTATGTATAGTATCTAAACTATCTGCTAACACAATTTACACAATTCTACGTATATATGAACATAACGTTTTTTACAGGAGAATTATCTAAGCTGATCCAAGTTAGAAAACTTAAGAATGTGGAGAACACGAAAATATCTACGTTAAATGTGTCATATGGTCTGACTGGTTAGTTCTTAGTTCCTATGAATTCCTCAACTAATATTAACAAACACGGTTAAACTCACCTATTCTTGGGAGAAGAAGGACTTTGTATGCCACCACTCTCTTATACCAAGATATTCCTCATTATCTTGATTAAAAAAGTGATACCAGGTGTGCTATTTTAGACTGTACTTCGGCATTTGATTCTGTCCCAAAACCTCTTTTGCTGGACAAGCTAACTGGGATAAATACTGGGTCTTGAAAAATCAGCTGGCTGCATTCCCATTTCTCCTATGGGAAACAGTACACGGTTCACAGAAGGAAGCGCTCCACCTCATTGCTTACCGTGACTACAGTTCCCCAAGGAGCCATCCTTTCCCAATATCTTTTCTCTTTCTTTCTGAATGACTTACCATCTTCGTCTGGTATCAATTTCATCAAATATGCTTATGACCTAACAGTTTCCATACCTATTTCCCCTTCAACAACTTGTTCCCAACTGAATGTTTTCCTATCTACCGTTAGACGACAGTCCTCTGAGAATTGTCTTATGCTTAATTCTTCAAAATGTCAGACGGTAAACTTTAGTTTTAGATGTGAGCATAACCTATATAAACTGTTTAGTTCTCATGATTCCTGTTCTATTGATAATTGTGCATTAGAGAATGTTACAAGTGTGATTTATCTCGTTGCATGTTTTTCTTCAGACCTTTCCTGGTCCTCCCATATCTTAGTAATTTTCAAAACAATTTTCCACCTAACTTTCCACATTAAGAAGCTGAGAATATCTGGTATAACTCAGCTTCTTCTCTTGTGTTTCATAAACCTCTGCATCCTGCCTGTTCTCCTCGATTGTTACCCTTTATTTTTTCTCGGGTTGCTGAACAAAGACCATGCTATATTGAGTAGAACTTTGAAGATTGTCAGCAGAACTGCTAGTGTACCTCGAAACCTTCTACTTAAAACTGTTGTGGACAAATATATTAACTCATATCAACATCTGATAGGAGTTATTTTATCAAATGACTAGCGTCCTCTTCACTCAGAGCTCTCCGCATATCGGTCATCTGGAAAGACGAGGAGCAAGTACATAAGACTTTATGCACATACTACAAAATATAAAAACTCTACAATACCCTACGTATTTAGCTCGTCTGCTGTGAGATGAAGAAAGTATTGTAAATGAACTAACTAATCAACTTCTGTTGTTGAAAGTAAACTAGCTAATGATGAGCACTTTACTATTTACTTATTATGAACCTAATTTCTAATGGGATTGTCAACCTAAATTAACTATACAGTTTCAAGAAAGTTGTAAATAGAGTAAATAATCTTATCTTTTTTATAATGTAATTTCTGCTCATCTCATTTTGCTGTATATACATATACACTGCATCTGTCCGAGTGATGCTATATGACATTGCTGAAAATGCTGTACAGTATTCCCGAAAAAGCTTTCAGAATATAGCCATTATTATTGTTATTACTATTATTATTATTATTATTATCATTATTATTTATTAATTAAACCATTAAGACGCTGAAATGTTCCATTAGCGTTGGTATAGACGTAGTGCTATTGTATCTCTTTAAATATGGTGGCCCAGATGTTCCATTATCACTACTAAAAATATTTTCTGTTTTTAAAATCCTTCGCATACCATGATATTCGGAAAACATCGTTAATCCTACCGAGATCCGATTCAAAAATATTAGCTAGTAACTATGCGCAAATAAGTATCAAATCTTTAGTCTCTATAATAATGGAGAAAGTTATTAGGGAAAGCACTTTCCACCACACGCTTAGTTAAAACATTATCACATCGAGTCAGCATGGTTTCCTGAAATCGAAATCCTGCAAAACTTGTCATCTGGATTTCTTTAACTTTGCAACTACTATGCATGATCGACATCAATTATTCCTTGTACTTTATCTAGATAGTTCCAAGGTATTTGACAGAGATGACCATCTATTGTTAATAAGTTGCAGTCTGTAGGGCTTGACTACCCATTATTAGGATGGATTAAATCTTTCCACAAATCTAGAATCTTACTCGAATGCATTATCCGTAACTTATACTTCAAAGATGCCAAGTTACTACCCTATAAAACTTGTATATGTTCTCTACTAGAATACTGTCCGTTTATTTTGAGTGGTATACGCGTTCACAACAAACTAAAAATAGAGGGTGTCCAAAGATAGTTTACATCTAGGTTGCTAGAATACGAGTGCAAGCAGGACTACAAGTTTCGATGCATGACTCTAAGTTTACAACCACTTTGGATGGGATGACTCAAAATCAACTTCACGCTTTTCTTCAATGTGCTTAACAAATTAACCTATACAGTCAGTGGTGAGTTTCAGCTAGAACACAAGAGTTATTATGGCCTGTGCAACCACGCCTATAGCGTCATACTAAAGCCTTTTCAATTCTTTCTTCGTCTGAATTTTTCCACCGTTAGGTTCACTCAGATATGGAACAAACTTTCTATTGAAGCTAAGGCCTCTAAATCAACTCCTAAATTTATTCGGTTAATAGGTAAATTCTTATCCTCTGTTAGCTTCATATAATTCGTGAGTCCATAATCGTTATCCTATATGATACGAAATATACCATGCCCTCCAATGTCTGATGAACTATCTACCACACCTAATTTGGATGACAATCGGAACATTCTGCTCTACCCGACATAGTAAACAACAAAAAAAGTTTTTATGATAGCATGAAATTTCTGTTCTCAGGTGTTTAACGGAGAAAGCACGTACCTCAGTCAACATTTACTTTGGGCAAAACAAGGGGCATGTTGCAGACTGCAATGAAAACATGGGGCAAAACGCAGATTTTGCAGCATTTCCCCGAGTTTTTAACCCCCATGTTCTCCGCATTTTGTCCTGCACTTTTTATTTGACTGAGTACAACTAACCCAGTCAACATTTTTGTGGGTGAACTCAGAGCAAAACGCAAGGCTATTTTTCAAACACACAAGGCAAATTGTTGGGAAACGTGGGGCATTTCTCAGTGAATGAAAAGTGCGGGGCAAAACATGGGGAACACGAGACAAAACTCCGTGCCATGCAATTTGTCGTTTTAAGAGCTATACTGCTTACTATTTGTCAGTAGTCTAAACTTTGAAGTGGATACTTTTCACAATTTTTTGCAGCTGCGGATACGATTTTAGCCCAACTTAAAGAAGCCCTTATTTTGTGTTCTATTTAACAGTATTTCATTCCATCATACACTGAATGTAGATTGTCTTCCAAATGCAAGTTTTTTTCACAACTATATAGCTTTCAAGTTAGACAATGAAGCCATATACACCCCTTTTTGTTTTTGTAAATGGCAGCCACTGGTGCTTAATTACTTTCAAACAACTCTCTTTGTTCCAGTGATGTGGATCTCGTAACTTCATAATTTCTGTAAGATTTGAAATGGATTTCAGTGAAATACTTTCAACAAGCGTTGCTTGTAAAGGTCTGTTATATACTGATACAACTCTTACATGAATGTACTTTAAGTTACGGGAGTGTCTCCCTCATAGAAGTATAGTTTTTGTTGAAGTAGGAAAGTGGAGGATGACATTGTTGAGGAAGTTTTGCATTCAAAGCAGGGAGTGATTTCGGAAGGGGTTTTGCTAGCTCCAATTGGGGACAAGCCACACAAGTTTGCCAAGTATTTTGAGAAACCCAAGTCAGAATCTGCTACGGATTGTATTATGCCCTAACATTTCTTATCGTAACTCACATTTAATGTGTTACAGAAGAGGACGCAGCTAAGTACACTCTCGATAACACTGAAGCTGATGTCCCGCATATGCAGATGGAGGTCAACCGCGAAGATACGTTGTACTAGCATAACCTAATGAAAATTAAGCAGGTGCAACCAGTCAGAGTGACAGGGAAAATACATTTAACGACGATATTTCCAGTGCAATGCTGAGATATGTCTTATGTAAGACACATCACTTGAAGCTCGGAAGAGAATACTACAGACTATACACCGAACCGTGCTGGAAATGCAAACAGACCCTCGAACAATTTTGGACCAGCACCCAAAAACTCCCCAGTCACCACTTTCGCGGGGCAAAACATGGGGTCATGTTGCAGAATACTATGAAAACATGGCGCAAAACGCGGAATTGCACAATACTCCCCCGAGTTTTTAACCCTTATGTTTTGCCCTGCGTTTCCCCTCGGAGTTCCCCATTGTTTTTCCGAATTTCCCCTCCAAATGCCCTTCGTTTCTTCGGATTAACCGTTCGTCTTATTTCATTTAGCTCGGTGAGTTTGCTGCTCTAGCACCACTTTAGTTCTTTTTGGTCCTCCAGATCGTTACTCTCAAAGGGCTACTTGCTTACATCAACTAATGTATTCATTCTCTCCAACGTAGGCACAGCTATCATTGAACAATTGCATGTCCGTCAATAAGCCATACCCTACATAAATACATAGGTACTACTGATGCCGGAAAGTGAAATTTCATGCCAATTAAACATTTATTACAAAACTTAAAAAAATTTACAAGTTTTTTACAACTAGGGTTGTGTCATTTCTTCAGAACTGCTTCTTTCGATGACGTTAGACATCTAAATATGAGGAGATTTACTCTCTTTCTGTTCTCCGCTCTAAAAGTGAGTGCCGTTCTGTTAATAACCTGAGCCTAATTTGCTCGGCAGTCGTCTCCTCATTCTTTCACCTTCCTAGTTTCTTAGGTTGTGGAACCTATCTTTCATACATTTTCCGTAAATGCTACCGAGGTTGCTAGCACCTTCGGCTTGCGTCATTTGGAAATTCCTAATAGCTCCTGAGAAATGAAAACAGTATCTGCCAGTAACAGCCTACTTCAAACAGTCAGTTCGATCCGTATGTGTTTTATGACTTTCTTGTCACGGACATGCGTACTGCTCAGAAGTCCTGCACTAGGACGAAACAACTGTCCAGTGCTCCCAGATTTTCAATGGTTCTCCAACTGATGTCAGTCCATGATGAATACTACTTAGTAATTTAACATAAAAGAAGCTAGTTTACAGGCGCCATCACGTTGATATATGTTGGAAAATCTACAAAATTTTACGAGTCCTGAATGGTACGGTGGGTATGTCGGTAAACTCTATCGAAAACATCAGAAAGTCCTCCTAGCTGTGATACAAACAAGAAAAAACCACTTTTCAGCCTATACGGAGTGTTAAAGTTTAGATAGTAATAATTCTTATTCTTATATGATGGATTTGGCATGAGAGATACCAGTTTACAAGCATCACCAAATTGATAATTATTGATAGTCTACAAAATAGTATTTAGTAGTAAGGGACTCACTTGTCCAGTTATTGATGTGCAAAACCTTATTAAAACTTCCCGCAATCCATGAGACGGGCATGGATTTTCACCTACCACCACAGAGACAGGTTCCACTATTGTGAACGAAAGCGACTTATGCTCGAAGTTTGCGTTACAACCAGCAGACGTTACTAGTCCGTTTGCATGGTTTGCTATTTATTAACATAACCATCTATTCATAATCCACACGTCATTCATTGATTGTATTTGCTTTGAATGAGGCTTATCGTTAATGCCCCACTTTTCTATTGTATGATGCTGGAACATTGATAACATAGCACTATTTTACTGTTTCTGACATTTTCTTTGGCTCAACTCAGGGTCACGCTGCGAGATGACTGCTCGTCTTTTGACTGCTTAGTGGGAACATCTATTGACCTATTTGATTCTTGTGGACAGAGCTTTGATCCCATTTTTCAGGAATATTCCCGTCAATTCTCGGGTTTTTAACGGTTGTATTTGGTTATACAGTTATCTGGCTGTGTGGCACGTATTCCTAGCCAGAGAAATTTTTGGACTATACGTTTATCAGCGACATTGTTGGGGTACTCTTCCAATTTTGATATAATTTATTACTGTTTAATAATATCACAAATTTACCACAAATCTATCACAGATTTATCGCATCAAACAGTTTTCTGATATTGTTGGAACCAAACCAATGACTGTGCGGGACTCAAAGAAGCTAGAGAAAACCTACAGAAGTACACCGTTACTAGTTTGGATCGTGTTAGCTTGGTTCCTTTGGGTTGTTTCTTGCGTTCAGACCAACACACAAGACACCATTTTAATTTACTAGAAGTCTTTACTTTTCAGGTACCTGAAACCTGTGGTTAGGACGAGTGAATATGTCCAAATTACACTCGGGTCACCAGTTGGCAGCTGGCTGGCTTTTATTCCTGAATGGCTGAGCAGCTCATACCGGCTTATCGTCTGCACCCAGTTAGAAAACGTTCTGGGTGCAACTGGAAATTTCTGGGCAGAAATGGCGGAAGAACTTTAGGGGCTACTGTTGGCAACGCATAATTGTTCCGGAAACTGTTGAAAAGCCTCCTCGAAATTGTCAGACTGCTCCTACCGCTTAGCTGAAAAGTTCCGGCGCTTCCAATGTCCGCCCGAATTTTCAATCCAAAATTTTCAGTAACTCCTAGCCTACCCAAACCTTTTAGTCAACGTTTAGCCTCAATCGTAAACATCCAGAATTTCACACTGATGTCTCAAGCACTCAAAACCTCTGATATGACAGTTAGTGACATAAGCGAAAACAATTTACTTAATATGCTTTTGCGAGCATTTGTGCCAACACTTTTCGTTGGCGTCTTTCCGGGAGTTCGCATAGTTCTTCTGCGGCTGCATATGATTTATGGGGAAGCAGTGATAGGCAGAGCCTGTGTTAAAGTTTGAGAACGCAAAGTCAGAAGGAAGAGGAGTGGATAATATCATAGGACGAAGTGGAGTATAGTAATTCTTTTTGTAAGAGACGGTAACCGGAGGGGATGCCCATAGCGAAGTATGAATTTGAGCGGAGTTCACAGTGATAGTGGTGTTACAAAGTATTAGGTAACGCTTGACCATACGAGCTAGTAGGTGGTGTCGGCCTAGTCCACATCCCGGTTGGATAAGCGCAAACCGCGCGTCGTTGTGTAACTGTCTAATGTCTTCTTGAAGCTGTCAACAGACGGGGCAGCAGCAGTCTTGGTAGTCAGTGAGTTCCAGTGGCCGCAACTCTCAGAGGGAAGAGGCGTGACGGCACATGGGCATTTGCTCTTTGGTGGATGATTCCCCCTAGATTACCACGAGGATTGCCACAGTCGCCGTTCGGTAGGATTCAACCGTTCGTATGACTTGGATTACCTAATATTTTACAAGTTGTTACCAAGTCACTACCTAGTCTATGGTAGCTAAGACAGTACAGCCATAGGTGTTTCAGACCATCCTCATAGGGCTTTAGCCCCGTTCCCACAACATATTTCGGCACTCACTTCTGGACTTTTTCCAGGGGGTTCACATCCCTTTCCAGGTATGGTGGTGCAATGACGTCGTGTACCTGTAGGTAGGGGTGCATAACGGCCTTTTACAGTTTCAAAAAGGGTTCCGGGGTCGGGACACCTAGTTGTCCGTGCGCAAAGTGTGGTACTGCTTAGGCTCTGGAGGCATTTTCGGGATAATTGGGGTTAGTGTCTAGTTTGCCAGTCTGTATTAGTCCTGGGTTTTTCTCCGTGGTGGTGGTGTGGGAAAGTTGTGTTCCACAGAGGAGCAGGGTACTTTCTGAGACTCAGGGGTGTTGAGAAACCTAGTTCAGCACTTATCCGGATTAAACGCTAGTATGTTATTATCCGACCACTCAGCAAGTAATCTGAGGTCACTTTGCAGTGGGCTTGATTCTGCTTCGGGTGTCGCAGCTCTCCATCACTTAACCTCGGCAGCTGTGATTCAGTGGGAGGTCATTCACAAAAAGAAGGATTGGCAACGGACCCAGAATCGCTTCTTGTGATACGCCAGATGATGATGTCCTCCAAGTCGAGCAAACTCTGTCGGCTGTCGTACAGAATCGTCTGCCGTCTAAATAGCCCCGTAACCAGGAGCGCACCCAACCCTTGATACTCGACCTCGAAAGTTTGTGTATGAAAATGGCGTGTGGTACTGTGTCAAAGGCCTTAGCAAAATCCAGGGAGATGACATGGACGGGGATGTTTTCGGAGGTAGGCCTCTTGATGATATCTTCAACTAGTTCCCGAAGTTGATCAATCGACAGGTTGCTCCACTCCTGATGCCATGGTGCTGTCGATGGGTATCGGTTCATGGGTACGTAGTTTGCCCTGCTGTGGCAATGACAGGGGCGCGAGCCCTCCCATGACAGTTGTTCGTTGAGTACCAGATCGAAGACAACCACGCCGTGATCGCTGATGCCGAGGGGGTTTGAACCTGAACGTTTTCAGCCAGCAGCTGGTCACTGGCCAAAACTTAGTCCTGTTCAAACGGCCTCCTGCCTGACCCCAGCGAGCGTCATCACCAATATGCTCGTGCGGTCCAGCTTTTTTCACAGTGTTAAGCGGGTTTCGGTTGAACCTCCGGCCTGAGGTTCCCCTGTCCTTCCCAAGATTGAGAGTCGGAGTATTAAAGTCGCCGGCTATAATGGCTCCGTCGTATCCAATGGACGTCGCTCCGGACATTACTTGCGTCAGTCGCCGATTATGTTCCATGCTGCTAGTAGGAGCTCTGTAGACGCCTCCTGCCAGGTACTTGGTGTATCCGACCGTAAAGTGACACCAGGTGGAGTCTGGGAGTCCTAAAAGCAGTTTCAGTTGCTCGTTCACTTTTAGATGCCACTTATGAGCATCACCACTCTGCCTCCTTCCTTAAACTCCCCGTCTCCCCTAAACAGATGCATACCGTCTATATTAGTTTCGATATCACTAATATCCGGTGACAACCAAGTTTCTGTTAGGATTATTATCGTTGAAGCAAGGTAGGGACAGAGAAACTGTAATTCCCCCATCTCACTTCTAAGTCCCACTTCATTACTGTAAAGATACTTCGATATGTTGCTAGCGACATGGGGTGTCTTGGTGGTGGCAGACTGAAGGGGGTCGTGCTTGGTGGCGAAACTTGCTATAGGACTCCCAGCTCCAGTGGAACTGAATGTACTCCCAGTTTAAACTGACAAGAAACATACGTGCGAAGGCGCTGAGAGCCGATCGCAGCGGTATCAAGTCAGGCTCAAAAACATGTTTGTTTCTAACCCCAGATGCTCATTCCGGCAGGTTTAAGCGGGGATGCAAACGGACTGACTAGTAGTGACGCCGAAGCAGCTGAGCACCTGGCCGACCAGTATCCGCAAATCTTTTCGTCATCACCCTTCCAAAATAGTGGAGTCGCTGATGTAGGATGGACTGGGGGATCGCCTCACAAAGATCAACTTCTTTGCACCCCAACAACATAGATTTCGAAAAGAGCATCCCAGCATTTCTAATCTGCTCGCTGCAGCAAATAGATGGACTGGTATTATTGACCGTCGACGTCAAATTGGTGTTATCTACCCAGACCTTCGTAAGCCATTTGATCGTGTTGACCACGACTGTCTTATAGATAAATTGAAACTAATCAAGATTCGACCTCTACTCAGTGACTGGTTGTTTTCGTATCTACGAGGACTTTCATTTAGAGTTCGAGTAAGTTTCTTGATATCTGAAAACACAGAATGTCGAAGCCCAGTTCCCCAAAGTTTATCACTAGGACCTCTCCCTTTTCTAATCTACATAAATGGCTTGCCTCAATAGGTTTCCTCCAAAATCCTTCTTTTTGTCGACGGTGTGAAACTATGGAGAGAAATCAGAGGCGAAAAAGAGAGTTATTCCCTATAGGAAGACTTGACTTACCTCCACAAATGGGCAGTCAACAACGGGCTTGCATTTAATCCGGAGAAGTTCAAGGTGACGCGCGTGAAACACGATGCCTCTCATGCGTACAGCCTCAACGGCATGGAACGTGAAGCGTCATTGATAGAGAGGGAGTTGGGCATACCAGTCCCTCAGGACTTTAAATCCTATGGTAACTGTGACAGAAACGCATTTCGAGGAAACTTGGCGTTGGTAACTCTTAGACGAATTTTTGGACAGTTCGATCGAAGATGCTTCCACCAAATTTCCAACAGCTTCACGCAACCTCACCCGGAGTTCAGGACCATCATCTTTCCCACTTCTCTTCAGAGAGACAAACTAAGCTTAGAACGTAGTCAGAGGCGCTCTACAAAATCTGTTTGAGGACTTAGGTCTAAAACTTACGAATAACGATTTCTTGCGCTGGGTCTGTATCCTATGGAATACGGAAGGCTAAAAGGAGACTTAATGATAACTTACAACATTGTCAGCACGCCTGGTCACCCACTCCGTCACTTATTAAATCTTAGCCGTAGCACTAATCCTAGGGGATACACACAGAAACTAAGCTTGAAACAAGAGACTTTAAACCCTGGAACTGTTTCCCTGCAGATGTGACCCAGACTACCTTGTCTGAATCCTTTGAAAGCTAGTTGGCCGCTTGTTTGATATGCAGTCGGGATCTGCCCTGGACTAACTGAATTTTCATATTTTAACTGCCATGTTTTCCTCTTTCTTTACCTAAACACAGGCCAAAAACCATAAGAAGTAGTGATCCGAGGATTTTAGACGCGGAAGCTCAGTTAAGCGAAAGCTTCTACTTCATCAACAACAATTTCAATTATTTGAACCATTTTGAACCATACCTTCGAAGCTGGCGTTACAACTTCAAGGTCATTTAGCGGCTTTGGGTTTTACCTTCATGTTCAGCAGTTTACCCAATTTTCCGGAGACCTTGTAAGTCCACCCAAATAGTCCAAAGTATCTGCAGTGCACCTAAAGTTTTACAACTAGAGCATTGAGATAGGTAATAAGTCGCATTATACAACGACTGAACATTATATATACATATATATATATATATATATATGAATTCATATAGGTGAAATCTGTAACTGTTTATTGACTTCCTTGGGACTGTGATCTCTTGAAAGAATATTTTTTTTGGAGACATCCTCGAAAGTTCCGAACTGAGCCTGAAGTTGATTTCGGGAATTACCCAAAGATGTCGAAGTGTACCCAAGGTGTTGGCTGGCTAGGTACAGTATAGTATTGAGTGTTGCATAGATAATGAACTACATATTTTAACTGAACTAGGAAAAAACTTGGATGTATCAAGAAACCTGAAAATAAATTCTGTACTACAGTTGCTTTCTGAGCTTTCTACTTAGCGACTTTTAAAAACTTTCGCGGAAAATATTGTGCATCTCCAAAATCTTACGAAAATGCCTGTGCATAAAGTTCCAAAAGTGCACCTTACGGGTTTTCCTACTGCGTATAGAAACGTCGTTATAAGTTCCCCTCACATTTGGGAACTCAATGTTACGTCGGAAAACCAGACCATTCCGTTCAAAATATCTGTAAGTTAAAAGACGCACCCAATTTCTTCACGCAAAACTTCCGAAGTACGCCAAAGCTTTCAAACGTCCAAAAGTGCTCCTGTAATTATCCAACGTGCACCTCAACCTATTGCGTGGAAGTAATGCAGTTAGATGAAGAATCTAGTAAGGCTGACGCTATACTCATTCCATCCTTCTTAGGCCACACTGGGTACACAACATTCATCCTGACATGAATACGGTTACAGTGATGGTAAACGTTTGTAATCCAATTGTTTGTAATGAAAGTCTTACTCTTAACCTTTTTCGCTGAGATTCACTTAAACAGTGCTGAATCTACCAATTTACCCGCAAACTCTTCAATACAATATAATGCTTTTTCCTCAGTATGTCAGGACTAATCTTCCACGACACCAAGTATAAAAATAGACTAGTTAAGTATTTTATTTTTACATCTAGCTATTTCAAAATGAAAAACCTTCGCAAGGTCAATTCCACATATATTTTTGGCATAATGTGTATTGGCTCCAACAAACATCAACTTACTGGCAAACACATAACTCCCATTGACACCTGACTGCATCTCTGACAATCCTAATAATCAACTTACCCCTCACCTTATAGGCTTATAGGCAGGTCACTTCAATAAGTAGTAAACCTCCTTATCTTGAAGACAATAGAGCGTATAATAAATATGTTCGAGTTACGAATCACTAACTGGAACCTTTACAGTCGGTTTATCGAATGGAACCAAAAGACACTCAGTAACCTTGTACAGGTTTCTGTAGTAGGCAATGAGCCTCACCTTTTGTTTGAAGGCTCTTGATGCTACGTGGCTGCTCAAATTTTCGTAGGTCGAGTGGTTTTTGAACCTGTTACCCATTGACTAAAAATCAGTTGAATTAGGTAGGAAGAAGGGCTTAGGGTGGACAGACCAAGACGAGGCACCAGTCGTTGAAGTCCCTGACTGTCGATATGAGCTGTGTAGAGAAATGCAGACTTCCTTGATGTAGTGTCAGACTAGCAATCAGCGGTTTTAAACTCTTAGTAACGTGACTAAAAGTTGATCACTGGAGTAGGTGTATTCACTCCTTGACATCTAAAGCTTGACTATTTGAACCAATCTGTATCTTTAAGTCGTTTATGCCCTTACACAACTTTGTCCGCTTTTATGTCGCCCCCATTCTATTTACCTGTTCTCTGTATACTACTGTGAAGTGTAGCTGCTTAAGCCGGTTCACTTGTATGAGACGTTCTACGTTGATTTTTTTTTGTTGTTTTTTGCCTTAACCTATGAGCCATAGTTCCGTTGGTCAATCTACTTTGTTAGGAATCTTAATGGCTTTCTAGTGTCGGCTGGCCTTTCATCTTAGCCCACTTAGAATAACTATTATGGAAGTTCCACTGTTTGATAAAATAGTAACGTCATACCCAATGGCATATAATCTGGAACCGGCTGTAAGCCGAAATCGACAATCCATTATTAATGCGAGCTACCGTCAACCATTTGCTCAGTATCACCTCAGAGCTGACGAACATACCCTTAATAATGAATCTATCCTTGAAACTACCTGTCATTCATCCACTCAGCAGGTAATTAAGTCTGGAGTAACTTTCAAATTTTTACATAAATTACACTAGCTTATGGATTTTCTAAATCTTTATAAAGTTTAGCCTCCCTCTAGCAATTAAACAGAAATAGAAGTGATTAAGTAGAATTAACCCACTTCTTTCTCAACCTGATGGCAATCACACTGGAGACTTGCAAGTAAGAGCTGTTTTAAATCTTTTACCAGGACGTGGATGTCTGAATGATACACTAGGATTATAAGAAGACGATAAAATGTTGTTCACCTCAACAAAAGAATGTACTAACTGCTCACATTTTTCTGATTTTCATAAGTTAGCACTAGTATTTACATCCAAAAGCACGCTAATGGAACATATACCTGAAGTATGATTCTGGCATTAGCAATCCTTTTCTGAAGTATATGTGCTTCCTTTTTCAAGACCGTTATCATCTGGTTGTCAAATCAAGTACATACTGTGACTTGGGGAACACTCTTTGAAGTCGGTGTATTTCCTTCAAAAGCCCTAGCTCTTAAACAGATTTACAATTGCTTGGTATATACTTAGTAACCATAATAACTCACTAGATCCCATTATTTTAACTGTATCGTGAGAAATAACTCGAGCAAAACGGCAGGCAATATAAAATCCTGTAAACATTATGACAATGGTTGTTATGAATGTCGTGGAGAAAATTGAGCAACAAATCTCGCTAATTATTAAAGTATACTTCAATACAATCTCAGCATATTTAGCAAATCAAAACAATATTTTTCTGGACGTTTCACCATGTATGCCACAGCTTCTTCAGCAGAATATACTGACTTTTATTAACATCAGAAATATAAATTTAAACAGCATATCAATTATGTGGGGCAGATCATTATTGGTTAGGTGGTTTGCTGTCTAGACTGAATATTATGATTCGTCATTACAAGTTCATATTTTTTATTGTCATTTGACAAAGGAAAATGTAGAGTAGTCAAAGTGTATGTGATTATGTATGCTGTAGAATGTGTTTTGTCCCATACTTTTGTGAGAATACTAGTTTATTCATGAACAACTAGTAATTGTCATTGTAATTAAAGTTTCAATTAGGAAAGGTCATCTTTAATGGCTTTGTCTGATAAGTGTTTATACTGGGTGATGACTGAAGGCGAGATGGAAATCCGGACCGCAGCCGGATTCGAACTAGAGACCACAGGGTTACCGGCCCAGTGCTCTGCCAACTGAGCTAGGAGACCCAACTGCTGACCAAAATTTCATTTTACTCCAATCACCGAGGGTTTCGCCCGGCAGAACACCGGGCTGGTTCGAATCGGGCCACGGTCCGGATGTTCGTCTCACCTTCATCACCCAGTATAAATACTAGTCTGCCAAACTACGGCTAAGATAGTCAAATGATAATGATAAATGTTTGTCAAATTGGTATGAAGTCTACACCTTTTCTTCTGCCCATAAAATTTGATGTTATTAAAATATTTAGGGCTTTGGAAGTTAATCTTTCTGTATGCGAATGGAAACCCTTTCCCATTATATCTGCGTTACCGAAGTCAATGAAGAAGAAACATAACAGTAACCAGATGGTTAGAACATGAACATTGAGATAATACATCTTGATTATTGATAATTACATTTCTTACAATAATATTAATGGCAGACGGTCAAGAATCCACACCATTTGACAAGCTGTCGTGTTACGTTGCGTTGCTCATACGCTATTCTCTAGCCAGCTAGGAGGAACGCATCGGTATTTTGGCACGGTCTATCAAATATATTGTTCTATCTGGTTACTATATTGAGTTTCTTTGTGGTCTCGTACTCGTCGGCTTATAACAAGTACTAATAATTAGTGATTGACCTCTTCGTCTGTTAATTTCGCGTAAGATCAATTCCTAAAAGCGTATGATTGCCTCTGATAATGTAGATATAATGGGGAAAGGTTTTCATTCGCATAAAGAAAGATTAACCTCCAAAGCCCTAAATATTTCAACAACATCAAATGTTATGAGCAGAAGAAAAGGTGTAGACTTCATACCAATTCGACAAACATTTATCAGATAAAGCCATTAAAGATGACCTTTCCTAATTGAAACTTTAATTACAATGACAATTACTAGTTGTTCATGAATAAACTAGTATTCTCACAAAAGTATGGGACAAAACACATTCTACAGCATACATAATCACATACACTTTGACTACTCTACATTTTCCTTTGTCAAATGACAATAAAAAATATGAACTTGTAATGACGAATCATAATATTCAGTCTAGACAGCAAACCACCTAACCAATAATGATCTGCCCCACATAATTGATATGATGTTTAAATTATATTTCTGATGTTAATAAAAGTCAGTATATTCTGCTGAAGAAGCTGTGGCTTACATAGAGAAACGTTTAGGAAAGTATTTTTTTGCTTTTTGAATACGTTGGGATCGTATTAAAATGCACGCTTCTAATGAATTTAACATCTGGTTCTACTATGAAGGTAATCAGATAAGTGACAAGTGGGGTTTGAAATAATCCAAGTTTTGAACCAGTGCACGCTAATAACATTTTTGACCTAAAACGTTTTTCAATTTTACTCATAAGGTCAACCTTAATGAACAAGTGTATGTAGAGAACGAAACAATATTACGTAACACACGACGTAAAATGTAGTAACCAGTGAGTTTGGTGCCAGCCGAAAGTAAACAAATGAACGTGATAAAATATAAACAAGGGTGCAGAGTACGTAATTAAGCCCCTGGTAAAGACAGTTTAGTCAAACTTTGTTGTGAGCCTTGAACGAGGTTTCCAGGGAGCCAGATGTTCACAATCTATGAGATATTCAACGATGCAGATGGAGATAGTTTTGGTGTTCACGCTTCAGCAGCCAGGTAGATACTCTCGAGCGCATAGTACAGCTGATGTATTTAGCTCCATTGGAGCTAGTGTACTTGTAAATACACATTGGTGAGGCCTAATTTGCCAGCCTGTCTTTCACACACTGACAAATCAGCTGTTAACAGGAGGATACAATGCGGAGGTTTGTGGTATAAAATGTTCTACTTAGTGTCTTCGACAATTGTTGACGACGGATGTCCGCTGCAGTATTACCTTTAAATCTGAGTATTTTCTCCGGAGCTATCTGAATATATTCCACAATCCTCTTTTCTTCCACATTTTTGTCTATGAATCTGTGTGGGTAGCCATTCTCTAGCTTTTCTTTTCTGAAGGTTTGTGATTGTTGAACAAGTGTATCACCAACACATACCAAGGTGTTATTCGACTTTCAGGGCATGTCTCGTCAACAGACAGTTGTGCTACAAAATTCTACTTGGTCATTTAAAGACAATTATGATTTGAGTAAGATTATTGCCGACCTTCGTTGTATATGGCGACGCTGGGACATTTAAGGAAGAAGACCACAACCCATCAACACAATCTACAACTTTTCTAACCACCCTTTACGTTCTAGTACCTCATTTTGATTTTAACTGTAAGTTATGTAGAAAATATATCAGTAAGTGGTACATCAAAGTGGAAGTTATTTGTAATCTATCAAAAATACAAATGGTATACATCTACTACATTTAACCGAATGTCATTTCGACTGAAATTTTTATGTGAACGAATAAAGAACTAATTAAACATTGTATCATCTGGTAATTGAAAATGTCGCCTATCATTATGTTCCGTTTGAAAACCCAAAGCTTCCTAAATCTGGCTGAAGTTATTGTTGTAGAGTTTGGCTTTTTTATGCCATTTCTTAGCACGACCATTATTCCAATGATTGGTAATGTTTCGGTAATGAATGTACTTTGAGTTTGTAGTCATTTATGAAAGTCAATGTCACAGCATTAATAGTCATACAGTCGGGACATTGTTTGTAAAGCTGACTAGGTCTAATCAGCTTGAGATTACTATAAACAGCATACAAACTGTGGCATAAAAATGTGTTAAGTTTCTTGCATTTCCTATTACTTATATATATACTCAACAACGACGTTGGGTGGTGGTCGCGCTATGTCGTGAACTGACAAATGTAGGAAATGTGGGTCATTAGATTCTAACCCGGTGGCTCAGTGGTAGCTTGTTGGCCGCAGAACCTTGAATGTCATGAGTGCATACTGCGGAGGAGTTCCATACTAGGATGAAACAAGTGTCCAGTACTCCCAGGTTTCTAATGCTCCTCCAACTAACGTCAGTCCGTGATGAATACCAAACTGAAATCATACCTTTTTGTTAACATAGAAAGACTTTTAATTCATACAACAGTATTTCGTTATATATATAATATAAAATATATTTTTTTCCCGTTATTGTTTTTCAAATGATTTTTCTACTTTTATTCAGTGTTATAATATCACCATTGCAAAACAACTTTCATTATTCATCGGTTCAATGATAATGCGTTTCGATGTGAATCTGTACAATGTAGTTGTTACTGGATTGGCGTTTTTCTTCCTTTTCACTGCATTTCAAACAGCATCACTAACCGCTGTAAGTGCTCAATAACAGTAGTATATTTTCAATTTGGTTATTTTACAGCAAAATACTTTGGAAGCTGCTTCAAAACAAACCAATAATTCTTTTAACGGTGCAGGTTACACCAGGTGACTAATATATATATATATATATATATATATATATATATATATATATATATATATATATATATATATATATATATATATATATACTCTACTTTACTGACTATAATCTATCTATCTACAGCCTAGCGATTGTGTACATCTCATTCGGCTTGTTCAATTGGTTTGCACCGATTGTAATAATGTATCTAGGGAAGAAATATTCTATGATTGCAGGCTCAGTTTGTTATGCGTAAGTCTCTAATATATGTGTGTGTGTGATACATTTGTTTCGTAAATAGGTTGTTTATTGCTACTTTTATCGAACCACTTCAATGGAGTTTATACTTAGTATCATTTGTGAATGGAATTGGCGCAGCTGGTATGGTTATCAATAACATTTTTTTGATCAGATATTTATTTCACTTCGTTTTAGTATTATGGACTGCTCAAGGCGCGTTTATTACAGACTGTTCCAAGCAATCTAATTTAAATCAACATTTTAGCCTGTTTTGGGCCCTGTTTCAAGCAAAGTAAGCGATTTTTATGGTCATTTAATTTAGTTTCTTTTAAAAAGAAGATTCAGTGTGATAGCATTGTGAAACTGTAGCTTCACTTTCATCTGTTAAGTTCTGCGTTAGGATATAAATTCATCCACTTTGATGCAAACAGATAGGTCATGTCATTAGCTGTGATGTAGATCAAAACCTTGTTTTTACTCCTCTTTCCAGTCTTCGCGGGAAGTTCTTAATTCGCAGCCTATTTTTAATTAATTTACCCATGATTACTATGGCACATATGATCCTTATCTCATCCCGTTTGATGGAAGCGAATATCCTTGGTTTATAATTATGATGATCACCGTTACTACTGACCAGTGTGTCAATAGTGTTGAGTTCTCCGACTTGGATGATTTGACTGTAAGGTTCTTATTACCATTCTAAACAGTTATCAGCATCGGATTTTCAAGCTATGGGTTCACCTTCAAATCCTGCTCCACCTTCTTCAACTTGAGTAACTGTTACCTATGACACAATAAAGGTGGCTTGTGGTCGTATCATTTTTCTCTAAACGTTACAACCAATTCTTGTGTAAGAATTATTCAAATGATACTCTGCTGCGCTTCAGGGTTTTCCAATAGAAAAACGTCAAGTTGAACGGAACTCAACAACTAAGATGGGAAGTTTGTGTACGCAAATCTACCCACTTCTGCCTGAACAACAACGTAACGACTGTAATACCCTCAGAAAGGCATGGCTCATAGTCCAGTACCCAAAATTGTACAGTATCGCTTAGATGTATTGTTATTTGTTGCCAATTTACCCACTTAATTATTGTTTACTGTTGTCTTGTATCAGCTTTTTCTCGCTTAGAAAGCACCTTTCTCCTTCACTTATATTTGAATAGTTTTCTGTGCTATTGTTTTGTTTTTTTTTAATAAAAAAAAACTTTAATTGTACAGTCAAATAGTTGGTGGTTTATACGCTTACTTATCATTATCGAATACAACTGAAATCTCACGAACATTACGTATTCAACTTTATGGTGGGTTGTTAGGATGTGCAATTTTCGGCATATTACTACTTTTCTTGTTGAAAAAGCCTAGAACAATTGACAACATTTCGGATGGTCAGTCAATAGATATGCAAGGAGATCATTCGTATAATAGTGGTAGTTCAAATGAACTAACTGGGAATTACCCAAGGTAAGTGAAGCCAACTTACCCTAGTCTGTTATCAAAATGATAAATAAACGTTACTTTGTCGATTTTTTTTTAATTTAATAGAAGTCTGTTACTCTAGTAATGCAGTTAAGATTAATAAGTTTATTACTCGATATCATAAACATTATGTTTATTGTTGTATCAATGAATGTATCGAATCAAAAGTTATACTTAACCTATTTGATTTATGGTGTTCAGACGACATAATCCTGTTAAGAAAAGGTACTGAAAAAATATAGTCTTCTGAATACGTCGAATGGAAAATTGAGTATGGTAGGCCTACTGTTTGCCCGTCAAATGTAGTATTATGGTTGAGCACTGGTTTGTACGGAACTCCAGTTTAAGGATAAATAATGAAGCGGTGGAATGTGCTGGATGTGCTGCTAACTTGGTTGTCTATGTAAGCTTTAGGAGGATTATTTGTTGACTCACACTTTCTATGACACCAAAGAGATATCCAAATGTCTATCAAATAACCGATATATTATGCAGCAGTTCACGTTGCTCCTGTTTTTATGACTGAGAGATGACTGTTGAAAGTAAAGGATATGAAAATGCTATGTTTTTGGTCATCAGTATCTCTGTGGCACTACTCGTGTATGATGGAATCATAGAGTGAGTTATTGTTAAGATTAGGCGTAAACTACCAAGCAAGTAACTTGATGAGTTTGCTTATGTTTACCGACCGGTTGGATGTTACACTTCACTCATACCTAACTGCCATTCTGCCCCCCCCCCCCCATACTTAATCGTGTTTTGTTTACTGAACTAAAATTAAGCTGTAAAAAAAAACTGACATAACGCTTTACATGATATCTGTTTCCACCGATTTAAGCCGTGTAGTAGAATTATTATTATTATTACTAGCCTCCGCTAGCTAGTTTTTCACTTAAAGTCGTAGCAAATTAAACCGCCAAACAATAACTCCAGGACTTTTGTTGATGATGTTTATAACTTCATAGCCAAGTGCACGCGAATGGATGAAACTGTTGAATTCCTTTCATACACTCACTTTAGTGAATCGAGTTATTGAGCTGTTACCATTTTATATTACCGCTAAATAAATCCCATAATATCATTTATTTGTGTTAAGTAGTGAAATTAATCACTGGCTTTCGTCCTATTATAAATCGTCAACCGATTGTAATCTGTATCAAAGTAGGTGGCAGTATCCCGAGGAGACTTGAATTCACTGTCTCTAACACATCATATAGTATTAACGAACGGTAATATAAAGTTACACGTTGAAACTATGGTGTAAAAAATTAATTGATATCCGATATTGGAATATCAGTCAGAAGATTATTAAAATTATGCTTTCCATTTTTCATTGAAGTAAGCAAAACTGAGCATATAAATTTCATCAAGTATAGATAAAAACTGTCCATCAAATAGCTTATATTATTTATCGGTTATTCCATCTATAAATATCGAAAGGTTTAAAATGCCAAAAAACGTTTTTTTTTAAATCGTTTTTTGTAGAATGCAAAATCGTGCAACAGTATTTCAGTCAACTGTACAATCCTTGAGTAAGTTTCTTCTTGTTATATGTTTTCATTTGTCATTAACACTAATAGAATTTGTTTGATCATATGTAGTAAGCAATACAAACTCCTATCTGTCATTCTTTGTATTTTACAGCCTAACATTGGTAGTTCCCTGAATTCATTCGCTATTTCGCTATTTAACAGTCTACATGACTAAATTTTGAGGGGTTGTGGAGATTTGGAATTATTTCAAGTTGTTATTCATCGTAGACTGACATCAGTTAGAGGAACAAAGGAAACCTGGGAGCACTGGACAGCTGTTTCGTCCTAGTATGGGACTCCTCAGCAGTGCGCACCCACGACCCCACCAGCAGGGATCGAACCCGCGACCTTCAGGTTCCGCGACCAGCGCGTTACCATTGAGCTGGTCGCGGAACCTGAAGGTCGCGGGTTCGATCCCTGCTGGTGGGGTCGTGGGTGCGCACTGCTGAGGAGTCCCATACTAGGACGAAACAGCTGTCCAGTGCTCCCAGGTTTCCTTTGTTCCTCCAACTGATGTCAGTCTTCGATGAATAACAACTTGAAATAGTCTACATGACTGTTTATATGCTCACAGAAACTAACAATATCTTTCTTCTTCATTATGACCAGTCTACCATCTATACATCTACACCAACTTTTGATTGAAGACATGTATGCTTTTAAGGCGTTTTCTTCCTGAAAATCCATAAATAAGTCGTATGTTATTGTTTAGACGGGTGGCCTCATGGCTATTACTTTATTTTGTTGGTATAACTTTCCTTCAAATGTGAAATATGTTATCGTTAAACAGTATTCTACTCCTTTCAGTATATCTTCCACTTACAACTCTGTTCTTTCCTTGAAACTATCCTCCTTTGCTAATCTCATCTTCAGTACTTCCATAGCGATGTTTATCGGTATTTTCATATGCAAACTGATTCTATCAAAATTACCTGGAGCTTCCTCTTCACTGGTTTTAGTGTTCTTAATTCTTTCCACTATTCGAAGGAGTCAGCTACTCTTGGTTGAGGAGTGTCTCGTATTGGTTGTAGTATGTTCACTAGAAACCTTGATAACATATACGTCGGTATGTTTTTGAAATCTACTATTTACCTTGTTGGGAAAAAAGAAGACAGGAAAAACGGAAAACGAAAAGAAAGGGGATTGTCAAAAAACTGTAGTATCACCATATAAGAAAGGTACGTGTGAGTCAATCCAAAGAAATCTCAGAAGAGTAGGTATTCGAACGACATTTAATCTCATGAACCTCATCTAAAATAAATGAAACCAGCTAAAAGATCCAATAGAAATATTGGACAAAAATAATGTCTTATACAAAATATCGTATGTCGACTGCTGAGTTAAGTATGTAGATCAAACTTCAAGATCACTTAAAACCAGACTGAATGAACATTAACGCTTAACTAAAGGTCGGTCAGCCTATAGAAGGACACAAGAATATAAAAATTTGGAAAAAAGTTCATCGATAGGAGCATATGTATCGGAAGAAAAACATGATATTGATCAGGACAATGCTGACATCTTAAAATGTAACATGAACACATGGAAAGAAAGATTGTTACACTGAATCCATTTTCATACAAATCACATCTGGCACGTGAAACAAAGGGGACTCAGAACATTATATTGGAGGAAAATGATGATAAGTCTACAAGATAAAAACACCATGTGTATAGGAATTATATCCGCAAATGTATGAGCAAATGATGTGATGGCCGTAACTTTACTCAGATAGAACCAAAACTAAATAGCATCATTAGTTGTAAATATTCATTGCAAATATTTTGAAATGTGTTGATTCTCTCCACAATGCACAAATTTTCCATAAATATGATTATATCTAACTTTAGTGTGGAAAGGCGATACATCTTTAGAAACATTGATATTGAAATATACCACTCGCTTTATGATGTCGAAGCCACACTTTGTGGCAGTTATAAAACTTACTGCTGCTATGGTGAAAGTTGCATAGGTAGGACGACTTGGCAAGCCCTTCATCACTTCACTGAACATTGTCCAGCATGGTTAGGCAAATAAACAGCGAAATCCACTAAAAGCTCAATACTCGCCCATCTGGTTTAAGAGTGAGAAAACCTTAGTATTTATCATTACCCTAAGTTTGTGCATCTCTGATTGCTAAGGCTGGTGGAAGCCATACTAATCGAAGTTTTCAAACCTATACTGGAAGATATTTGTTCATTCCGTATGATTCCCATAGTCCACAGCCTCATTTAACCCAGATACAATTACAATAATTTCCTTCTGGGTCACCCGAATAAATGTAAATTTTATCTTTGTTTGCACTATTTTCATTATCGCTACACTGCATCTTCATTTCAGTTTTAACATTCTTTTGTCTAACTGCTATGGGAAATAAAAATCTGGTCAGCGGTCGAACCTCGTAGCTCATCCGATATATTATGGAGCCGGAAACCCGGTAGTCGCTAGTTCGAATCTGAGCGCGGTCCAAATTTTCATTTCACTATCAATCGTCTCCTAGTATCAATAAACAAGTCTACCAAACCATAGCTATCTCAAATAGTCAAAAATGATAATAATTTTATTATCCTCTATGTCTACACGCATACACAATTCATTAATAAGCCTACAATGATCAACTACTCAGAATAAATAAACTTTCTGGGATTTCGTTTTTGTCATTATCGCCTTTATTATTTCCTCTAATTCTCATACTCGAATTCAATTCATCAAATAGATATCAAATGACTATGCTAAATAATTTGTGTCTTAATTCATTTCTTCTTGAATATTCAAAAATGCGTTGGTATGTACTAACACCGAATCGCTGGATTTCAATCTAGTAGGGACTAGATCGTACTCATTACAGACCTGATGGCATTGAACTCAATCTGTTACAGGGTGGTTGACACGCTCTACCAATAAGTCGAAAAATAGGGCGAAACAGCTATCCAGTGCCGCTGGATTTTCAGTACTTTTTCAGGTGATGTCAGTCTGTGATGAAAACGACCTTGAGGTTAATGTTTTATTTATCTATTTTACTCATAACCACTGTAAACACTTTGCCTACAAGTTATGCACTATCTCGAAGTGGAGTAGTCCGACCCTAGTATAGCCTCGGTAAATTACAAGTATCAATAAACAGCAACCGATACCCGTTGCATGAATGGTAACTCTCGTGCCTCAGTGGCCTAGTGGATAGCGTTTCGGTGTTTTAAGCGGCGGGTACTTGGTTCAAGTTTCAGTGGAAATAACATTACTCACTGGGGTGTAGATACAGGACGAAGCGCTTGTCGTGAATTCCTCTGCTAGCTATAGAATAGGCTACATCCTTTATTTGTTTTTACCTTGTCTATTGATCGCCCTTGTATCTTCATTATTTCAGGTCGATCAGTTGAAATCCTAATGACGAAACCAATGATGTGTATATTAGTGGCAGCAGCATTCACTGGTAAGCTTGTAAGCTAGAATTTTAATCTTCATTATCTCTTAGACATTAACTTCTAATCATGAAGAAATCAGAAATCAAATTCATTGTGTGATGAATTTGTAAAAGTGAATTATACCTTCATAAAATGAAAAACTGAAACTCTAGTTCTTAATAAGATGTAAAATCCAATAACTTTACGAT
This sequence comes from Heterobilharzia americana, assembly GCA_944470555.2. Taxonomy (NCBI): domain Eukaryota; kingdom Metazoa; phylum Platyhelminthes; class Trematoda; order Strigeidida; family Schistosomatidae; genus Heterobilharzia; species Heterobilharzia americana. Next base: position 27,867,866 of record OX104132.1, on the reverse strand, counting down.
CATCCTTAAGGATCACCAACTAAACCAATATGATGTAAATACGATATTACTGCTCTTGTTATATATATCCAAGGAGAACGATACTCAAATCACTTGGTCTTCAAAACTTTATGCTAATGATTCTAAGAATTATCAAGCTGATGTTTGTTGTTCATAATTTGTACTGGAATAAAAAGATGACAATGAGTAATTAACCTTGAGTTTCTATTGGAAAAAAAAACAGTATTTCGAAGTTGTAGTGCGAGTGTATATGTGTGTGTTCAAGGCAAAGTGGTTTAGACATTTCAATAGACAAACGTTGCAATACATTCCTAACACCACTATACCTGGACAACCGGTCAGTATTGTGGGTAGGCAACGAGTGGAGCTGTGACTCAGTGGTGTAGAGAATTGACTATCAACCACTGAGACATGGGTTCTAGCCCCACTCCACCTACCGAGGTTTGGGCAGCCAGGTAGTATCATGTGCCCACGCACACAAGGTGTGGCTCATTGCCTACTGCACGGATCTTCACACAGTGGCTGAATGCTTTCATTTTCCTCGTTCTTATCATGGATAGTTGTAAATCAAGTTAAGTTCAGAGTGTAGTGCATAAGGTGTGTCCAAAATACGGACCACAATTCCTCCCACTGTTCAGATAAACCGTCATTGGGGTTATTTCATAGTCTTGTCTTTATACGTCTGAATTCGTTTCCACTCTGATGTTTATGTGTGTATTCCACAATGAAAAAAAGAATGGTTAACTCATACCTCTAAACTTAGCCAATTTATTGATTAGTTCATCGCTACTCATCCGTTGGCACCATCATATATAATCAAGACTTCGAAACACATTGATAATCATATTTCGGTATCCTCGTGTGTGTTTCAATTTCAACAACTATGTACAGGAATCAAAAGTTAGAAAGTCTTGGTGACAGTGGTGTAAATGTATGCACTCTTTGACACTTTCGAAGTTGAAAAGATTTTTATTAACCTTCATCTATTTGTGTATACACTTTTGTCAACTTTCATATCATTCATTTTCTATCCACCTTTTCTGTGCAGTTTGCTTGACATCCAATAAGTATCCGGACATTTTGTGTGTGTGCAAAGTGACACAAGCCTCGTAAAGACCAATCGATTTCTCTTAGTATATAAGGTTTCTTGTAGGTACTTGTCTAAGTGAGATGTTTATCGAACTAGTTTTGAGGATACATGTGTTAGGCAACACAATGTGTTATATATTTTCTGATATCTTTTTCTAAGGTATTCAAGGAACTTTTCACTTCGTTTTTATCTTCATCCCTTAGGACTTTGTTACCTACCTACTTCAGGTTGAAAATGAAAATTCCTTCTATCTGTGTTGTTATCGGTTGTAGTAACTCGACTAATTAATGCGTTGAGCTCTGTGTGTATCTGCTCATTTCATACCTTTTCGATATCCAACCTTGTTTGACCTCAATGGTGTGTGAATTTCGTTGTTTTCTAAATGGGTGGTATAAAAACAGGTGTAGTAGTAGACAAAATTTTAATTCATTTGACAGCTAGCTGTAAGTGAGCGTTTCTAAAGGCTCCCTTATCGACAACTGAAATAACCAATTGGACTTCCTTATTTGATGAAAAACTACGACTGACTTTAAAGGTCACCCTAGCAACTGATGAAATAACGAATCACTTTTCTCTATTCTATGAAAAGTTGTCTACCCAGCGAAATACCGCAACATGACTGCTTATTTTGGCAGTTGTTAGAGGGACCTTTAAAGTCTCTCTAAAAGTCCTTTTCTTTCAGTTGTATGATTTACTAATTTACAAACTAGGTTAAACTATGTCCGACCTTTAGTTAACAAGTCTATTTAATCCAAACTACTGCAAAAGTTCTTTTAGCTTACTGTACTGTAGTTTACACACGAAAACTAACAAGTTGGCGGAAGAAGCAGGACAACGAAGACAGGACTTCCTTCAGGTGAACGTAGAGAAGACAGAGGTGATGAAGATACCCAACAAACAATAACAACAAGCACCAATCACCATCAACAGGAAAAATCTAAAGGCAGCATCGTTTCAACTACAGGCGGCACAGACACAGATGAGGATGTCAAAGCCAAAACCAGAAAGACAGCAAGACAGGCCTTCATTAATCTGAAATCAGTGTGGAGATCTACTGGACTGCACTGCAACCAGCATAAAGCGTGAACAACATCCAGATTTTCAACACCAATTCAGTCAAGTAAGTCAGTGCTTCTATGTGATGGTTGAGAGACTTGGAGGCGCGTAACGAAAAGCATTTCCAACAAACTACAGACATACATAAACAGGTGCCTACGCTCGATACTGAAGATCAGATAGCCAGAATAATAAGAATAAGCAACAATGAACTCTGGCCTTGCAACGAACCAAACAACCAAGAACCTATCGCCCAACAAATATGCAGAAGAAGAAAGTGGAGATGGATTGGACTGGACATACACCGAGAGGACCGTTTGGGGACATCACGTGCCAGGTCAGGTCTTTGAGTGGAACCCAAAAGGGAAACGACTAGTTGGGCGTCCGAGGTGAGGGTGATATGGAGGAGATCATGTGAGGAAGAAATGAAAACTTGTGGGCAGTCGTGGAGGCAGGTTGAAAAGACTTCAGAGAAGAGAGTGAAATGGCGACGTGCTACTGAATCCCTATGTTTCACTAGGAACCCAAGCGATAAATAATAATAATACTGTAATTTAAGTGTTCAACTTTTTGAGTAACTCATTCACTGGTAGCAATGCTACTTCACCTATTTAAAATTGAAGTATGTATGTGTGACTGACTCACCGTCTTTCCAATAACAATTTTCAACCGACCACTTTGTTGATTCAGTTTATAGTATTAACAGTTTAACAATAAGGTTAGCATATTTTCTTTTTATGTCTATCATGTGTTCTTGTAAAGATCATGATTAAAATCTGATTGGATTAAATTAAGTTTCTAACATGTTGACCTTGTGAAAGCCGCTTCTCTAAAGAATGAAACGTGTACAAATTACGTTATATTCAAGTACTATCTACTCAAACAAAACATATTATAGTCAATAATTATTGATCGCTAGACTGAAAGTCATACCACCGTTCTAACATACACGTCTGAATATGTAAATGGGTGTGAGTACAATCCAGTTTTTTGTATATATGCTTTCAGCCAAAATTTGTATACCTGACGTCTTCTTAATACATATAATGGGAATTACAATTTCCCCAAATTGAGCCTTATAAAATTATCTTACATATAACGTGACCAATGTGTAAATGTTTCACAGATTAGACGATTCACCTTGGCATTTCTCACAGCTGAGTAGTTATTCAATTGTCTAACAGTCGTGTCAACAGGGTTTGTGTTCGAAACAACCCAGCTGGGATCTTAAGATGTGATCTTTAACATAAAAGGATCATGAACTAGTGAAATATACTACTACTTAATAACTTGAGCAGTTAGGAATGTCAGTATCGACCATGCAATTTGTAAATTTTTTTTAAAAATTGATCATCTGCTTTAAGGTATGCTGATCCATCCAAGTCAGCTAGGCAGATTCACGTGATTTGAACAGTTGGGCTCCGTAAGCTGAACTTGTCTGGATACATCCCTGATGACTTTGACCTCATAACAGTAGAACGACCGTCCCATGTTTAGATTACTTTGATCTGGCTAGCGAAATCTCTAGATAAGCCTCAAAGGTAACTAACTGTTTAATTTTTTTAGTAGTATATTCCGTTATCTCCTATTTATGCTATAAGACCTCATCGATTTTCTATAGTTAATTCAGTCGAAATTTATAAAGTGACCAAATGGATAATAATAAATACACGAACAATGTTAACGTAATGAGACACTTAAACTGGATACGAAAAGCAACTGTTCTCCCCCATAACCTTTTACTTCATTGAGCCATGAAAATCAGAAAGCAAAGACCGGTCGGTGACTATGAGAAAAGCCAAAAAATACACCATTTACATGCAGTTTTCATGAACATATGAAATTTAAATACTTAATTTGATTGACCGACTGTAGGATAAATTATCCAATAAGGTTTTCCTTGACCACTCAGTAATATGAAAATTGAAATCAAAAACTTCTACTTTAGTAGCTGGTGACCAAAAATGTTGATTTCTATTTAGACTGTTTCTTATCAGTTTCTTAGGACTTGAAATAAAAAGGTCGAAAATTTTCATTGCAGAAAATGAATAAATAGTCAGTATGGTTAAGTTGTAAGCTGCTTATATTTGGCAAATGATTTATTGCTTTGCAGTTCATGTACTCTGTTGATCTCTCTCCATAGCTAATCTTTAATAAGACGTATGTTCAATAGTAAACTAACCGTTTTTAGATAATGAATTATTTCAAAATCTTATTGTTTGCCACTATATAAGTAAGTTTTTATATAACCTAAGCGTGTTTGAAAAGTCACAACGAAATTTTTCTGAACATTTCGCTGTATACTCCGCAGCTTCTTCAGCAAAATATTCGGATTTTTATTAAAAACAAAAATATATACAGTCAAATGGCACATACACAGCTTGACTTTCTAAACATGCTGGGATTATATTAAAGTATACTCGTATAACAAACAAATGAAACCCGGTGTTCAACCTCTTCCAGGACAGTCGTAACGACTGTGACTTGGATGTTCATAATCTTGTGATTTACCACTATTGATGGATGGTGGCTAGCAGTGGGATCCAAGACTCGTCAGCTGGATGTACCTCTCCCCTAGTGAGCTATATTGTTTCCACTAAGATTCAAACTCTAGACCGATAGCTTCAAACACCAGAGCCCTATCCACTAGGCCAATGAGTTATGATAGCCACCTCCTGTGCGACGTGAATAGTTTTTATGTTGTTACTTGTATTTCCCCATCGTTGATTGGACCGAATTGATCGGTCTCATTGGCATTTGGGCTCCTGCGTGGATGCTCTGAATTGTTTGTGTGGATAACGCTTCAATGTTCGATGTGATCAGCCCCGGGTTCGAGTCCCAGTGAGAAAAGCATTACTCACTGGGAGGCAAGTACATCCAGCTTGTTGTTTACCGGTAAAAGATTCATAATGATAATTTCTTTCTCATCTCTATTCAAATGTCTTTTTTATCCATTGTTTGTTTGTATACCTTTTTATCATCTTAGGAATCAATCTGACGTTTTATTCGAGTCTTTATGCTTCAGCATTGGGACATTGTTTACATTTTGGTACTAATGCTAAATCTTATATTGGATTGGCGGTTTATTCATTGGGATAGGAGAGATACTTGGTATGTTGTTCATTTATTGGTGTTTTCCCCCTAAAGAATGACATTTTAAACAGCTATATTTTTTATATTTATATTTCAGATGGCTTATGGTAATTTACATAGTGACGTCTACCAGTAAGATCAAGGTTGAACGCTTTCTTCTGTTTAGGACTCGTCAGCTAGAAGTACATGCACTTGAAGAGGTGACTTTCATAACTCAGGAGTAGCCTAGTAGATAATACTTTGGTATTTGAAGCAACGAGTACTAGTTTCGAGACTGAGTGGGAGTACCATCACTGATTGAGATGCAGCTACATCTGACCGATAAACCTGAGATAGGATGAAACGTGCATTCCATAATCCACCGCTAAACAACCCATACATACATAAGTTGTGACTTTGTTGTTAGTTGAAAAACTGGCTGGGTAATACCATATTTGTAAATTTGTGGGGGATGAATTGGCTTGAAATTAAATCCACTGTATGAAACACCATCTTACTAACCATTCTAGTTTATTCACAATTTGAGCTTGAACTACACATCCAGAATGAAACTATACTATACTGACAAGAAGTTAACGACTATTAGCCATCACTTTTTTGTGCCTCAAATTGACTGCGAAAGTCATCTACTAACTCCAATCAAGCACTTGTTTTTATTAGCTGTTGCTTCGGGAATATAAGCTATCAAGGATCAGCAGTTATCGTTCAATAGGAAATACGTTGACGGCGTAAGAGGGCCTTTATTTAGCCAAAACTAAAAACTTGTCCACAAATTATTGTTTCCCTATTTCTAAAACAAAATGCCCTAAAATATACTTGTTAAGAACATTATGGTATACCTTTGTAAGATATCGCATACACTAATATGCTGGTGACACATTCAATCTGAATTTTTGTCGGCACTTCAGACAAATTCGTTATAAAGGAAGATCCGTGAAGCCGTTAAAAGGAGGTCAGTAATCTGAGTGTTTATGTCCTTCCAGATAATGTAGCTTCTTTCTTAACGCGTGAATTAAATATCCTCTTCACAGTAATAATCCAGATGGTATCAATTAACTTCTCTTCGAAATTATGTGATGCCTTTCTAGGCTTTGTGAATCCTTCCTTTGTACTACTCTTTAATGAACTCCTTTGCGTAGCATATTGTATACAAACTTCTGAGATGAAATTTTCAAATCTCTTTAGAGAAGCTTTAGGAACCCTTTTAACTTGTGTTACTACTCCTTGTGAATATTCGAAATACTGTTACTTTTCTTTAGTATTTTAACGATCTATGTCTCCTTACTTGTAGATACAAGAGTCACGTCTAGTTTATAGTTAACGAAACTTCCATACGTGTCAGTCAACAGTCACTTGCCTCTTTATTTACTTATTCATTGTCTTGGTTGTATCGTGTTCTCTGAGCTGGGTTGTTTAATCGTGAAGCTTTCATCGCCTTGCTAGACGACATCATCAGCACTAACTTCAGTATGAAGTGAGCTGTCAATATCTCTCCATGAGTGGTTTAGTAGCTTGCTCTGACGATGTGGTCTGTGGTTGGTTGTTTCCTTCGATTGTTGTGTCATTGATTGTATAGACTTTCCTGTTGGCTGTTCCTCTGCTTCACCTCTGGCCTTTCTGTCGTTTATCATTTTTCTTATTGGTTGATAGATCGGGTCTATGTCTATACATCTATTAATTGCTGACTGACCTGAATGCCTAGCTTTTAGAAATTCTCCGATATTCTTTGTGTTTCCTCTGTCCAAAATTTCTACATTGTCGAAATTGAATTCATGTCCATAATTATCCACATTCATTGAAATGAGTGACGAAATGTCATGGCGTTTAATAGCCAGTTGGTGCTCATGTAGACGAAGGCGAAGAGGGCGGCCGCTTTGTCCAATGTAGTGCTGACTACAGTTATTGAAGTTGATTTTGTAAATGATATTCGGTTTGTCTTCTTTTTTTTTGCATCCTTTGGTCTGCATAATAGTGTTTGGAGGGAATTTGTTGGTTTATGAGCCACACCAATTCCAAGTGGTCTCAGTAATCATGTCGTGATTTCTGATATATTCTTTATGTATGGTAGGACGATGCGTTGTTGATTTCTGTCGATGACTTTGTAGTACAACATTTCTCTCTTTCCGGTTGTGAGTGAGATATAGCCGATGAGAGTAGAGGACATAAAGTCATTACAGGTTATTGACCACAGATATCTTCACGTGTGGTGGAATCACCGTATAAACAATGTCTAGGTTAGATGTCGATTACTGAATATAGGGCAGGTTAGTCGTTGGAACTGAATCTTCACTAGATGAGGTGGCTTTGACTTGTGTTGCACATGTTGCGCTACTGCCTACCTCGAAGTGTAATGCTAGCCAAAATAGAACTGACTTACAAGAATGCTAAAAGTGGTCAGACTAGTGCATGAAATATCTAACTGAGCCATATAGGTAGGTTCCTTGAGATAATACGAATGAGTAATTAGAGACTGTTGGGGAAATAGCTAAAAATCGGTCACAATGACGCAGCTGTATTCACTGTTTGACATCTAAGGCTTAAACATGTTAACTGACCTTCATTTATTTCTTCTATACCCTCCTATTCACTTTTATCTGTCATAATATCACTTTCAATCTACACTTCTTTGCATGCTGCTATGAAGTATGATAAGTTGAATTTATGCCAGGTTTTACACTGGTTCCTTTATATCTTTCTGTCTGTTTATTTCTAATTCATTTTCACAAATTCAAGTTATTAATGTCACCTTTTCAGCGCCTGAATGATATCAAGAAGTATATTTAGCAGTTGCGAAACCCATTTCAGAAAAAGAACTCAATGCATCAGTCGAATTGTATACAAATGTTAATGATGACATACCTGGATCCCGTTTTGTAAGTTTCCAGCAAAAATAAGTAACATCATTAAGGAAAGCTGAAAGAAAAGTAATTCCATTCATGATTGCATCAAATAGTTACATGAGCTTAAAGAATGACAGTTATAATTGACAAATTTTGTGGTACTTTTTTTACTAACAAAATTTTTAACAATTAATTGTGTGTATATAAGATAGTACAACATCGTCAAAATCATCCTTCTGAGCTGCAAATATTCTCCAACATCTCGAAATGATCTTTGTTCTTGTATCACTCTGTGTACGTATCTTTAGGGAAGTAATGGTTTGAAGAATATTAGGTAAGTTGATAGTCATCAGTACTAATAAAACAAAATAAAAATTCCACCCAATGTTAACTGTTTTTGCTTCACTTTATTTCCGTATCTTATGTCTACCGGTTTCTTATTCGCTTTCAGCACCATACTACTTATTAATAACAAGTAACAGTGTCGTGCATATTTCATTTTGTTGATTTCTTCGCATTGCTATGTAAAGAATTTTGTTATTACAGTAGGTTATCCTTTCATGTCATTTTGTGACCACATTTTACCATCTTCAGTTTGCTGCATACCGTTCCTTGAATTGCCGTTAATCTTTATACCTTCTACTTATGCACTGGTCTTTATTGCGCCTTTTACCCTCAACCGAGGTTTGAGCTTAATATCCCCTTTCATTGTTTGGTTTGCTTATTGCCACACTCCTTGCAAATCGCCTTTGACGACGTTATAAACACCTAGATATTTCATAGTCTGGAATTTGTAATGTCATTATTCATTTTTGCGTAGAACTAAACTTTAGTGACGGTCAATCGTGTCCAAGTGACCGATCAGAATCAAAATTACTAAGGACAATGTAATTAATAGGGGAATGTTATTTTATTGACAATTCGTAAATCTGTTTCACATGAGAAATAAAGATGTATAGATTTCCAATAGGTGTATCATCTTTGAAACAATACCAGTGTCTGTATTGCCACTGATCCATGTGAGACAATATCATTCACCTTCATGAATCCCGTTAAAGGTTTTAAGAACTTTCTAAGACGATTCCGTATATTTTCAAAGCTGTTTGTGTGCACTCCAGTAGTCCGGCCAACAAAGTGCTTCTTATGAACAATAGCTTGATAGGGGTAACTAATTTCAGGTAGAGGCATATACGACTTTCAAGCATCCGCGTATATCAATATACCACAATTGTGGTACCCAATGCCACGCATTTTTCTATAACTGCTGAGATAGATTTTTCTGATCTACTCCTTATACACTGAAAATGTTGTTTCTTCGTATTTTGATCGTGTATACCAAGAATCTGTGGTTTGGCAAGACATCCATGTGTAATTTACCTAGTCTTGTTTAAGTCATCTTCCTAGGTTATATTTAAGTTTCTGAACAAGACAGTCATCTATTTCAGCCACATTACTTCACCAGATTTCACATCCAACCTGCAACGTAATCTGTGTCCTGATTCATCGAAAGTGTATGCAGCGCCAACACCACGGTAAATGGACGCAACGAATAACTGAATAAATCATTTCCAACTTGACTGGTTTTCCTCAAGGTCTCTCGTCAGTAAAGTTGAGTTCTACTTATTTTTGTTATCTCTTACTGTATTCTAGACGAATCTCATGTTTTGATTCTGACACTTCACGTATAACTCGACTGTTTGGTTTTGTAAGTCCTGGGTGAATTCTGCACTACTAATTGTGTGTTATGTAAAATGCAAATTAATGTCGTGCCACGAAGAGATAACTTTGACTGTTTACCAAACATCGGACTCGTAATACATCATATTTCGTGATTTCCCGACAAGGCGGATGCGATATCCGTTATATGACCAGTATCAAATATAAATGTGAATAAATAGGTTTACTGCTAGTCTTTATTTCTTCTTTCATTAGTAGATGTTATGAACCACCTTGTGAAAGAGGTCGTCTTAGCGCATCAAAGATATCTCCACAGAAACTATCAAACTTACAGCCTAATATGCTGACATCTGAAGAACACTATCTTGTAACTGTGTTGATTAGTTACATTTAGTCCTGAATTACCTACGGTGAAAGTCTTCAAAGATGGCTAGTTTTTTGTATTAACTGAAATCGCAATTTCTTCCCCTAAACGTATATGTTTCCCTCCATAAGTTGATTGAATAGTTTTCTACTCTGTTTTCACCAAATTCTTTCTAACGAAATTATTGCATACCCATTTTCTTTCCGTGCCTTTGTGTAGTTATGCATTGTAGTATCCCACCATATTTTTTCTCATTTGACCACTCAAACATCTGATTAGGTTACATTTCTCCTCTCTCTCTCTGTTCGTCTGTCTCTCCTCTCTCCTTCATCAGACTTCCGAACTGCTATTCATTGGACGTAATCTTTCGGAATTTATTAGTTTTCTTGCCAAAAGAAACAAATATATTGTTGTTATTTTCATAATATATATCATTTGAGTGTGTATATGCCCGAAGACCTTTCATTCGGAGGAACCATTGCTATTCTAACTCTTTGTCTACAAACTCCATCCCATATATTTTCTGCTATGTCGATCCTTTCATCGTATAAGTAGTCAAGCTTATAGACAGTTTTCACTGCCTCCATCTTCGCTGACTTTGATTATCTTCTATCTGTTTTGGCTTTCGTTCAGATTTAATTCATTCTACCCTGTCAACCTGACTGAAGTATGTACGTATAATTGTTATTTATATTTTAAAGTTATACTTGTTTGAAAGTGCAAGCAGTTGAAGAAAATTTCCAAAATAATTGGATTAATATAATCCTCTATACAACCATTATTCTTGCTTTGTTCAATTGATTGTAAGTGCTAAGCTCTAGGTTAAGAAGCCATTTTTAATGTTACTCTATAATAAATAGAAAAATGCAAGTTACAATTTGTTGATATACTTGTAATTCCTCTCGATCGAACTTATCGATCACTGTTGGCATATCAGCTCCTGAGCGGATGCCTCGATACTGTCTGAATACTCGATCCAGTATAATAACGGAAAATTACAAGTACCAACAAATAATAATAACTAATACTCGTACAAGATGTGACTGTCGTACCTCAGTCGCCTAGTGGATAACGCTTTGGCGTTTGAAATGATGGGTACCAGGTTCTAATCTCAGTGGGAACAACATCACTCAATGGGGTACAGGTACATCCAGCTGGTGAATCGCAAATTAGACGAAACGCACATCTTCGATTCCACTGCTAGCCATAACCAAGTTAATTATAAGAATGCAAGTTATATGTTAAGCTTTATTTTGCTGTGATCCATTGTTTTACTAAATTTCCTCCATAGTAAACAGCAGAACTCATCTAGTTGTCTGAATTTTCAAGTAGGCAAGTAACTGAAATAAACTATTAGAGAATAAAGTAGATTAATATATTGTAAACTTAGCGATCAACATCTAATCAAAGACGATGGGAAATAAAGTGGTTTTGAGTGTACTAATCACTGGAAAGCCACATTTACTGTGATAGATTACTTACTAACGAATTGTTGGCTAGAATACAAAAAAGATAGAAAGTGATCACAACATCAAATATGCATTCACACCATACTTTTATCTTAGAATACACCCTCATTTTTGTCGTCATCACTTTCTTTTGCCTCTGAGTTGTGTTTTTTGACGATTCCTACGATTATTTTTTTGTTTTCCCTTCTTTTCTGTTTATCGGAGGCTAGGTGATGTGTCTCAGAACTTATCCACACCGTATCTGCATGTTGATAGTCATACTAAATTTTATTATTCTGCCACTCCTCTTGCGAAGTCTTCTGGACACCTTAATCAGCAATTTGAGAATGTTTGGGGTGCGTTTCTCGCCACCTAAGTACAAATTATTTTTCCAGGACTTGTCTTCAACGGTACCTCGACTATCGGTAGAGAGTGAAGTGGTTGAGAGCGTTAAACTCTTCACTTACCTTGGAAATCAAATCAGCCCTGGTGGGTCAGTGACTGACGAAGTCTCCCCATGGATACAAAAGTTTCGGTTGGCTTTCGCCACCTTACGCCATCTGTGGTACCCCCGCAATATCCGATTATCTATTGAGGGTCGAGTGTAATATGCTGCGGTCCTCTCTGTTCTGCTGCATGACTATTAAAAATGGGTATTTAAGGTAGAACACATGAGAAGGCTTTAGGTGTTCTATCACTGCTGCCTTCGCAGCATAGACCGTGTTTCGTCGTGTCACCATGTGAGTAACGTAGAAGTCAGACGTAGAGTTTTAGGCAAGAGAGGTAAGACAGATGATGCGGTCGTGAACCTTCATTGACTGAGATGAGTGGGACACATGTTACGTATCCCCAGCCACCATCTGCCTCCTCACACAATGTTGGCCGAATTAGGCCCAGGGTGGAAAAAGGCTCGAGGCGGCCAAACTAAAACATGGCATCAATGGATGAAGTCGTTGATCGTTCGTTTAAGCCATGTAGAGCGATGCAGACTAGGCAGTTGGGTTCCACAGGACATGGGATACCAGTGGTTGGAGACTGGGTGTTGTGACTCAGAGCCGATGTCAGTAGTGGAGATGCATGAACACATTATATTCATCTTAACCGCTGTACTTAGTCTTATCATCTCATTCTTTCTTCCTCTTTTTTTCTACTTCCCTTTTCCGGTTTTTCTTCCTTAATCTTTATTTTAATGCCTTGTTACTTGATGTACTGATATGAGGTATGTCAACTAGGACCGTTACACAGTAATGCCTGGTCCTAAGTTGTTCTTGGTGATGGTCTTCTACATATATCACCTATTCATTCCTTACTGATTTTGACTAAAAATACGACCATACAGATCTATTTCCGCTAACTGTAAGTTGAATAGAAAACTTTATCTGGTTGATCTTGATTAACAATGAAGGTAAAATTCTCTTCAGGTGTAGTAAACCAAGAATTCGCAATCCTCTTTCATTACAGAAGTTCTTGTTTGACTAATGTAAACCTGTCTATCTGACCTGAAGACAAGACAGATGGGTATTACGCTAATAATCTTGTCCAAAGCTGTCTTCATTAGCTTTACAATACAAAAGTAGGCAATAAGGAAGTATCTTCAAAGTTTAACTTGACATTTTAATCGAGCTAAACAAGTTATTGGGAGTATTTACAGTAGAGTGTAGCTATCTAACTTGTCATATCCTAGTTAATTGACCATTCACTATTAATTACTCACTTCTAGATCATAATATCACTACATGTTAGTAGATTATAAATAGCCTTTACAAAATGACTACAGATTACAAGCATAATATATCATGTATGTATGGATGTAGCTAGTAAAGATATGTACGTATATATATATATATATATATATATATATATATATATATATCACCACTGTCATGCATTTTACTAATTATAAAAGGTGCCTATTAAAGTATTATTATTGTTATAGATTAAATATCCATATCACCTTGAAACTACAGACTAATAACGGGTAGTAAAGACAAGTTTGATCGTATCGTGATCAACATAACAAAGATATTTATTCGCATTTTGGCTATCTGAGACAGCCGTGGTTTGACAGAATTGGATTGATACTGGGTGATGATTGAAGATGAAATGAAAATCTGAACAGTGGCGAGATTCGAACCAGCGACCGCAGCAGTACAGTCTCGTAGTCCAGTTGGTAAAGCACCGGGCCGAAAACCCGATGGTCGCTGGTTTGAATCTTACAGCGGTCCAAATTTTCATTTCACCTTTAATCATCATTCAGTATTAAAGACATTTATGCCTATATTATTAGTATATATGAACAATATGATCCGATTTGTCACCATTTAGTATTTAAATAGTCGATAATTTGTACACGTTTTGTTCTCTAAAGAAGCGATTTCCACTAAGTCCTGTAACGTCAGAAATTTATTTTTCTACCTCATTGGAATTATACCAATATAATATTTCATTTTATAATCCATTTATCCTATGCTCAACTTGTTCAACTCTATTCAGTCAAATTTTGATCCTGAAGTTTGTATTGTTATTGTTGTTCATTGTAGGCAGTTTTTCTTCGCGTCTAAGCCCATGGATTCGTTTAGAAGGTATTTTAATTACTTTTGGCTATTCGACTGCAGTTGTCGCCGGTTATTTCACGTACATGATGCTGCCAGCAAATAGTCCTATGATAGATACTGATGATCTGACTTATATTACGCCAAAGTATGTTTTAAATGATGTGTATTTTTTTTTTAATTTATTAAATTTATCAGAATTGAAATTGTTTTTTTATTATTATTAGCGAAAATTATTGTATACAATAATTGCTGACTGAAGTTTTTCATTGAGAAATACAGTGGTTTCCTGTATTTTGCATCAAATACTCAAAAACAGTTGACTAGAGACTCGTGCTCAGTGATAACAACTTCAACTATAGTGCATTCACTGTATGCACCCCCATTGACAACTTTTTATTCCTTAACCTGCTAAAGATCACATCATGTATATATTCTAGTCACCCAATTATCATCAGTAGTAGTTCGAATAGTTCAAATGTAATGCCGCTGACTGAAAGACCAAAATCGAGAATTTAAGTTTCAAAGTCTACCTCTTGGTTTTCAGCTCTTGTGTAAACTGTTTGCTGATTAGTGCTGATGATTATACATGAAACCTATTCAAAAGAAAGTTGATGGTTTGTCCTGACGAATTTCATCAAAATATTTCTTACTAAGGAAGTACATCTATACTTTATCTCTACACCCATCGAAATATTTACAGTTGCATTTGGTAAGTTTCTAAAAATAACTGGTTTAGTCTGTTCCCAGCTGAGTTTATTAAACTACCCAGTTGCCGAGGTCAAGATAGCTGGCGTTGGCTTTGAACCTGGGACTTAATACTTGGAAGTTGAATGTTAAACCGAAAAATTATTATCTGTATGCATTTTTGAACAAAGAACATGTTATCGTTTTTTATTCCCTTAAATTATTCCTCTTTTCAGTGTTTATTTGGCTATGTTCTTAGCCTTTCTGTTCGGTAGTGTAGATTCTGTCTGGAATACACAGATATCTGCTTTAATTGGTTTTATTCATGGAAAAAATGGAACAGATGTTACAGTTAGTTTTGCTTTATTTAAATCAATTCAGGTGAGTGTATTGTAGCTACTTGGTTTTTCATTTTTAGTCATTATTATTACGATTATTAGTATTATTATTTGCATGGCATTATCGCTCATCAGTCCAAGCACTTGATTTCAATCGATGAGTCACGTACAAGAAACCAGTCCCGCCTACAGAGATTTAAGCAGAAGGTGTAGCTCATCGCTTACTACACAACGTTGCTGAATGAATGCTGGCATCGCCGTGAACCGTAGCAATTTGAAATGATACACTTCTTTGCCAGGTTATAACAATGCAGAATTTCTCTGTCGATTGACAAAAATTAAAGATACTAAAACTTAATCAAAAGAGAATGTAGAAGATAAATGGGTTAGCAATAATTCTCTTCTTGATTCGTAACTTCTGGTTTAGTTTTCTTCTTAACATAAAAAGGCTACTTCATCTTATAGTGTGTGCTTATTATACAAACTAAAAGTTTATTTTGACTCTCATACACAACATAACTTGAACCACCACATACCTGGGTAGTGGAACTTGTTTGTCCGTATGTTTTTTTAAAATTTATCCTTTGGGTTCCTAGTGGAACATAGGGCTTCAGTAGCATGTCGCCATTTCACTGTCTTCTCTGAAGTCTTTTGAACCTGGCTGCACGACTGCCCATAAGCTTTCATTTCTTCCTCACACAATCTCTTCCATGCCATCGTCGGACGCCCAACTCGTCTTTTCACCTTTGGGTTCCACTCAAAGGCCTGACCTGGCATGTGATGTCTCCGAATAGTCTTCTCAGTGTATGCCTAATCCATCTCCCACTTTCTTCTGCATATTTTTGGGGCACTTGTCCGTATAAGCGTTGCCAAATTGTTGAATATTCATTACTGCACATTTTTCACATAATTAAATGTGATGACTTATATTCTTGATTTTCAGGTTTCTTCAGCTAATCTTTTGAAAGTACAGTTGTGTGACTGAAGAATTTGTTTCTCATGCACTGGAACAAGGATATAGTTTTACATTCGAAAACAAAATGAACCTGTATACAATAGGTATAATCTATAAACACGTCATATACCTGCGCACAAGCACTTTACTTTTGAGTAAAGTTGCAACTCATTGACACAGGTGTTTGATTTTCGATAAGTTTTTCGCAAGTTCAAACCACGTTTAACCTATTAAGGTTTGAATAACTAGAAAATGGTATATTTGTCTCATACCCTAGTGCCACGGATCCGCTGCTGACTACTTAGCTGCTTAAGTTTTCGAGAACCATAGTCGTTTTGAAGCTTTGTGTTGTATTGGACTAGTGTGAAATGAATGTAAAAAAATCGTCAAGTTTATTATCTAGTTGTTGAAAAAATTCTGAATAGCATCGGGTTACTTTACGCTGTTAAGAGTAGATTACAATAACAGAAGTTTAAGGTTAACAGAGTTATTTCACCACTCCTGACTGGATAGTTTTTCATAGACTCTTTAATGACTGTAGTTTTTCAGTAGATGATCTTTAGTAGCAAAGTATACTTTTATTCAACACTCATCAAACACTGCCAAATAGCATAACTGTTGGCAAGATTGAATGTTGTTTTCAAGTTGAGGATAATAGTCAGTTTCGGATAGTGATATATTTCCCAATGTTTTAGAAGCTGATGACGATCTCATCAACTTACTTTTGTTTTGAACTAAAGCCTGTACAATTTTCTTGAAGTTACTTATCCAAAGATTCTCTTTGTCAGATAATAACAACAGATAGTGCTGTCTAAGATACTACTAGCTAAATTGATTTCAATATAACGACTTGCACCATTTTTTATAGATATCCAAACCGAATTGGAATTTAATGGTTTAAAAAATTTGGCCATTTGATAATTGTCATTTATTAGTTTGGTATTTATATTTCTCATTAGATTTAAAACAAAATAAATTTATTTCAACTGACGTTTCACTATTTAGTGCTAATATCTTTATCACAGTTAAAGTAAACCAGAACTTACAATATCCAAGCTTATACATGATAACTTGATATGTGTTCTTCTGTATGAATGATTCTGCGTTATCAAATTATTGAAAAAAGAAGACATCCACATAGTGTTATATTGTGGGATGAGTGTATGAATTATAGATTGAGATTTGTATGTAGTGTTGATAGTTCTTATCGCGTGTATGTTGATTACGTCAGTATGTAGAAGTGGGTTGAGACCAGGTCACATTACGATGAGAATTATCAGCACATATATAAATATAAATCTCAATCAGTAATTCATACGCTCATCACACCTGATACACTAAATATGGATATCATCTTTGTTCAACAATTCGACAACGCAGTATCATTCATACAATCAATATCAACACTCGACCAGGTATTACTGCACAACGGTCCAATTCGCCATACCTAATATTAGCACAACAAGTAACAAAGTAACAGAATGAAAGATGAAAAAAGACAGTAAAGTCGGTCAAAAGCAGTAGAGAGCACTAAAATAAGAGGAATGAACAAAGAGGAAATGCTAAATTCAGAATAGCGGTTAGGATAAAGATGATTGGGATGCATCTGCACCGCTGACATCGATTCTGAGCCATACCAACTAGAGTCTCGAACCACTGGTTTCTGTTGTCACGTGGCTAGTCTGCATCTGATAACATGGCTCAAACCAACAGTCAAAGATATCATACAGTTATGCAATGCTATAGTCTGACCGCCCTGAGCCTTTTTTCAGCCTGAACATACTTCAGCTAACATTATGCAACGGGCGGACGGTGGCTAGGTATGCATAACACCTAAGTTGATGAAGCTTCACAACCTCATCAACTGACTTCCCTCTTTCCCTAAAACTACATCTGACTTCTGCGTTACTGAAGTAGTGACACCATGATACACTGTCAATACTACGAAGGCAAATGTGATGAAACACCTGAAGCTTTCTCATGACTTTTACCTTTATTGGCCAACTTCCTCAGCCATATAATAAAACAAGGCAATTTGAGGTGTAATACACTGAACCCTTACTAGGCAATCAGATATCATGGGAATGCCATGTGGTATCAGATGATGAAAGTGAATCGACCCTTTTGTTTGCATGCGGAGATTTCATCGTGACCGGTGGGGGCAAAGCTGAAGGTCGTGAGAAGAGTTACTCAACGATGACGTTGGTTGGCAGTTGCGCTATATCGTGAGCTAACAGAAGTTGGAAATATGGATCGTTGGATTCTAACCCAGTGGCTAAATGGTAACGTGCTGGCCAAGGAACCTGAAGGTAGCGGGTGCGCACTGCTGAGGAGTCCCACACTAAGACGAAACAGCTGTCCAGTGCTCCCGGTTTCCTTTATTCTTCCAACTGATGTCAGTCTACGATGAATAACAACTTGTAATAAGATTTTACTTGCACATCTAAACCATGGCAACAAGACTGATAGTTTATAATGAACCATATCCTATGCACCAGTGTAACTGCAAATAATTTGTTTGCATTCGGAAAGTACAGTACACCGTTATTGTATATCACAGTCCAGGGGTCTCTGAAGCGTGTTCGTTTCAATGAACTTTCAGTATATGGGACAAATGTTCCAGTCATTTGGGGTCAGCTGAAACTTACAGATTATATATCACCATATCAAAATGCTTATTGTCCTACAGTATTGAAGAATTAGAAGACAACCGACGAGAGAATGTTTGTTACGAACAATTGGAATGTTAGTGGTTACATATGGTACTCCTTGCACTAACGCAGCCATTTGCAAATGTCTTCTTTTCTTCTCCGTTCCTGTCTTGATTTGCTCTTGACCGGCTCTTCATACACTCTTATCAGCAGCATCCCCTGTAATACGCCTGTTTTGTCCCCTGTGTTGCTCTCGGCAGAAACCTTACCCATTGCCGGTAATTCCCTATGATTCCTGCCACCCTCTCGATATATACTACTTATGTCCGTTGTTATCAGCAACGCCCACTACAGTATATTAGTCTTTGTCAAATAGGCTTTTCCCAATGTTGTGCGTAAATTGTTCTGATATCGTTTATTTTAACATAGCTGGATTCACTGATTTGCTACTGAATATTCAATTGTACGCCACATGCATTTCGAAAGTAATATTGCTGCTGTTTAGAATTCAATGCTTAGGTTAGACATTTTGTCCTTATCATAGAAGTAGTCATTCAAATGGACCTAGCAACTAACTGCTTTAATAAAGTAAGATTTTATTCTTTTCATTTACCGGTTTATTCTATTCCTATATTACTGATCAGATATTATGAGTGATTGACTAAGGTCAGTAAATGAACTATTAGTATTAAATGTCTCAACATTACCATAGAAGACATACTGTTTTCATACTTGTCATTCATGAAATCCAGTTTGCCAACTTTCTCCTACTGGATTTACTTCCCACTATAGTGAGCGTTGAATAGGCTCTAAGCTAACATTTATATCAATTAGATTCGATTTGCTTATTGTTTCAAATCATTCTATGTTTACTTTTTCCCCCTAGTCTATTGTATCCGGAGTTGCATTTGTCTACAGTACTTACTTACTGTTACATTGGCAAATATTCATTTTTATTGTGATGGCTACTATTGGTATGTATTGCTTACTCTGTGTGTATTGGTCACAACCATATTATCCAATCAGGATTAAATGAGTCAAAACTAACGATCACTGTTTCTTTTCTTTGTGGGTTCAGTTATCTTGCATTCGCAACTTCATTTCTCTGAAGTACTTTGTTGTATTTGTGTGTGTGTGTGTGAAATTCTCCTTGAATAACGGAGTACATGTGATTTATTTCTTGTAAATTAGTATTCGACATGCTGAATACAGAATAAACGTCCATATCGTTGTTTGTTAAACTCTCTACTGAAAGGGAAATTTTAAACATTTTCAGCAACGAAAAACTATCTGTTTCTATACTTGTGAATCAGTCTTACCTAATGTTTGATTCAGTACTTACGGTTATTTTCACTACTATGTTTTAGATCCTGGTCTAGTCTGTTTACCTTGATTAGAGTTTATTTTCTCAGCTACTAAGTTAAACTGTGTAATCTCAGTGGCCATATGTACTTTTCCATACATCAAGCAATGAGGTAAACCAATTCTATGAGGGCTAATGACCGTTCAAACCTTGATAGGCGAAGTGGGTCTTGGACTCTCAACCTACTGGTTGAAAACTAACTACCTAGACCGATAAGCTACAGTTTGCATTTTTCCAGCACCGTAAGTAGTAATAAATTAGGTGCCCAAAATAATTGATAGTGCGTATACCTTTTTCGATTGTTGAAATGTACTTCACGCACTTCTTCCCTCAGAAAATTAGTTCAGGAACTCATCTCATAGGATTAGTGAAATTGATTCCGATAATCTCAGTATGTAGAAGTTATCCAATTGACTAAGACTTTTAGTATAAGGTGTCGGAATTTTCTAAACCTGACTAACTGTTTAGAACTTGGATGTTATTTCATAACCACGGATAATTCTAAAACACCAGTCTCCAGAATGTCAATCAAACGTTTTAGCATTATTTCATACCATTGAGAGGACCCCTTAAACGGAACGTTTGAGCCCCAGAACTGTTGTAACGACCAGCTGTTGATAGGTTTTTGTCTAGCCTATAGGTAGATAGGTACGTTGTTGCAGGGGGGGAGGCGTAAAGCAGTGTGAGTTTAGTGGTGACCACGAGTATCTGGAAGGGAAAAGAGGAAGAGAAAACGTGAGCCGACGACTCAGCAAGTACATCAGATGTACCTACACTCAACAATAAAGGAAAACTGAAAACGCTAGAGCTTGACAACGAAAAGGTAAGGCAGTCGAAATTGGAAAGTGAATGAGTAAGATTTCGAATGAGTTACACTGTCATGGTATCTATTTCTTTCAGACACACAAAATCAACTTAGAACCTCGCATTTAATTGCATCGGTTCAAGTTTCCACACTTCACAGCAGAATTTGAAAAACAAATGGATAGAGAAATAGTTAAATCAGAATAGTTGAAGGTGTATGGAACGAAAAGGAATTTGAAAACGAAGACTATTGAAAAAGAGTGAATGCATCTGCGTGATTGTGACCGACTTTCAGCCGTATCACCAAAGGTTTCTAATCATTGATTTCCATTATCTCTAGGACCCCAACATTTCCCTACACAGCTCAGACCAAAAGTCAATCACAATTACTGGCCACCCTGAGGATTCTTCCAACTCAATTCTACTTCCACTAACATTGCATGTTGAAGTAAGCGGTGGCTCGGTGTGTGCAACATATGTTCAAGCCACCTAAGTCGATGAATTTTCACAGTCTCGTCGACTGACCTGTCTTCCTTGCGTATTACTCTACCATTAACTTCGACGTAGCTCGCGTGGTGATTCCATCATACGTGAGCCATACCTCGGAGACACCATCGTTCGAAAAACTCTAATCTCTTTATATGTATTCTACTGTTAAAGGGTTATATAACAGGAAAGAATAGACTGCGGCGCAGTATACTCGTCCTTTGATTGGTATTGGGATATCTCGCTGGCACCAGAGGTGAAATAAGTTACCAAGTGCAAAATAAGCCTTCTGTGTCCCAGCTGAAGTTTAATCAGCTCGTTCGAGCCAATGCAATTTTTAATCCTTAAACTGGGAGCATTTGCAGACATGTCTTGAAGCATCATTTTTCATTTGACAAGTGCAAAGAAGCCCATGCCAGACATGCATATATTTCTGCTCAAGACGTTCGGAAGAGTCTCTACTTCACCAGCGTCTTTGCTTAACATTACAACGTTATCTATGTACTTCAAGTCCACCAGATACCATCCACGGAATGGGTCAATTTCTGTGAAGTCAGAGGTATCTAGGGTTATTTTCATCAGTACATCTACAGCAAAGTCGAACAGCAACGGTGACAGTGGGCATCCCTGGCGAACACTTCACTTCACATGATAATCCTCTCTAAACCCTTATACGGCTGCGTGAGTTCGAGTAGAGAGCTTTGATTAACGTTGTATACTTGCTCGGTCCTCCGTTCACAGTCGAAGCATCTCTCGGTCGACGGAGTCGGAAATCGCTTTCAGATCAAGAAATACAGCAAGTTTTGGCCGCTAGCAGGTACGTTTGTGTTCCGCAACCTGACAAGAGGTAAAAATCTGACTCATGCACTTTCATCTAGTCCTCTTGTTTGCTGTTCTCGAAAGCCAGATTTGCGTTGGACAACGATGGATCTTAAGATCTTGGATTCCCATGTGTGTGTCACAAGATTTCTCTCTTTTCTTATAGACTGGGACGACCAGTGAAGATACCAGTCTGACGGTACTACCTTTCATGCCCCTATGATACCTGGTACCTCCATTACTGTTCTCAGTAATTCACTGCCTCCTTCTTTAAAAACTTCGGTTAGCAAACCGCCAAGTCCTACTGCTTTGCATCGTTTCAGGTTCGATACGGCCTTCTCAACTTCTAGAAGACTTGCAGTGTCTACATCAAGATCTCGTTCAGTCTCGGTTTGGATGCTGGGTAATCGAAGCGTCTCTGTGAACCAGTTGAAGTGTGCTCCAAAATGTTCCGCCTAAAGTTCTAGCCGTGTGTCCTGAGAAGTTATCAGGGTCCCAGCCTTTTCGATGATGGTTTCACTAACCATCGTTTTCCCACCAGTATCCCCAATAGGCCTAAATAATTGCCGGATGTTAACCAAAGCTGATACCTTCTTCATCTACTTCGCTCTAGCCACCCACCACTGTTCATGATCATTGCGAAAACTTGTGGTCGACCTACATTTGACCGACTACCGCTGCTCATTGTGATCAGAGCCAGCTGGAATGAGTCCTCTCACCTGTCAGTCAGCTCCGATGAGGTTTTGATATCCACTGGCTTTTGCTAACATTTGGATATAGATTACCAACCGTGTCTCTCCTTGTGCTTGAAGTTAGTGCTGGTCAGAAAAAGTGATCGCCAGAACAAAACTGCAAGAGACGAACACGGTTGTCCATCCGTTGACATGGAATGCCGTAGATGCCTCTCTTACTAGGGTGTTGAAGTCATCTCCTATTATGACTA
This sequence comes from Heterobilharzia americana, assembly GCA_944470555.2. Classification (NCBI taxonomy): domain Eukaryota; kingdom Metazoa; phylum Platyhelminthes; class Trematoda; order Strigeidida; family Schistosomatidae; genus Heterobilharzia; species Heterobilharzia americana. Next base: position 27,844,700 of record OX104132.1, on the reverse strand, counting down.
TATTTGAACGTCTCACCTTATGTAGCAAAACTTACAGCTTTTGATAAAATCTGCCCTCTGCATCATTTGAACGGCAGTCAGTAGGCATGTGGGCAGAGATTATGAATAGACATCAGTAAGTTTCGTGACCCTTTCTAGTTTTTATATAAGCATTCAGTCTAACAGTACACAGACGGCTGTTGACTGGTATCCAGTCGAGAAGTGCGCTTTCTGGTCGAAAACTTAATGCAATGCTTATACCAGTGTGTCCACGAGAACTAGCCATTGAATCTTCAGACACTCGTGAAACGAGTTTTGCAGATTCACTACGTTAACTAGATAAGGTCAACTGAGTAACCCCACTTTGGTCCTGTATACGCGTCTCGGAAACGCACCATATATCCATGACTCGAGATTTCAGAATTTCGGAAATTATGCCTTTTGCCCAACTTGTCACAAGGATCGGAAGTAAAAACTGGCCGCATGATTTTAGGAGACTAGGAATGGTGTTTCCGTGACTTGGATCGTTAACGGTGGTCGCAGGGTGAGAGGTTGAGGAAGTTTTTTCGTTGCTCAAAGCGTTCACTTGGTTGGTATTCTACCGACTGCCCAGATTAGAAGTTGTTTCTGCGAGATGTCTAAAGGAGATAAGTTTAGCGGTTACGCAAAGCTCCTGGGACACCTACCACTGTTTCACAATGTAACGGTAACTGCTTTTTATCATACCACCATCTAAACAACCTTTCTAGCATGGTAGAACTCCAAGGAACATAGGCTTTACCTAGCCTAGCCCTTTGGGTTATAGTAATAAGCAAGCCCGGTCACTACGTCAAGATAGCAGCTATCGCTTTGGCTATCTCTTGCAACAACGGAACACCTACAGAATATTACACGTATAGTACGAAAACGTTTTCCTCTGTAGATGACAGAAAAAACTAGGCAGGTGCTCGAATGACAGCATCATGGAAGGGAAACTCCACGATTAAAAGCAGAGACATTGAGCTTCTTTGTGTGAAGGAACTGACATCTTTTGGTGCCACATTACAACTTATATCTGACTCCAACCTTTATATTGAGGTTCTAGAAATACTGCCGCTTTTCTTAACATCTCAAGCACTGATGATCCATATGCATCAAAAAGTATGAAGACAGGAGACAATATGACGTTGTATTGGCGACAAAACAGAAGGTTCAAATATGACAAGATGACAATCGAATGTTCAATATCGAGACAAGTAAATAACTAGTGAATTACAGGGTCGATGTTAAATATATCAACGAATACAATATGGAATGCCTTCGACAATATCACCACCGTACGACTAACACCATACAGCGTTCCTTATTGTCTCAGAGACCGCCCCAAGAGTAAGAAGAAACCATTCTAACTCCACTCCGAAGAATATGTCGTTTCCATAAACGTGCAAATGATAACCAACTAATATATTACGAAGCTTTCTCATCAAGAAGTCTTCACAAACTATATATGAATGGTTTTATAATTGGGAACAGCGTGAAATGCCCACTTTAATACTGCTCATATCTGTATCAGAAACCGCACATCAGACATCTGAAAGTGTTCTATGACTTGTCCTTTGTTCAAAAACTGGGTAGCAATCACCTACCATTTATAAAGGTACATACACTCAGTGTTGAGATTTTCCAGCTGAAAATCTAGTAAGGCTCAGGAGATGCCGATTCTTAATATTGTTGATCTTATTCATCAGAACCACGAACACTGTTTATGACAGTTACTGGAAAACTAGGGACCTTCATCACTTGGTTTAGACTTATGGCCTATGAGTAGTTAGGTACATAGTCTTAGTTCGGATAGACGTGTAAATATTTGAATGACGATGAGTATTAGCATGTAGTAAGTACTTTCAGGTTGATTTGCAGCTACTTTTAGGAAAGTATAGTTAGAGCGTAACAATAAAAAGTTTGCAACTTATCCGAATGGTTTTTTGTCCTGGTAGTCACAGTGCTAAATGAGGTAAGACCATCAGAAAGAAGCTAGCTAGGAGGATTTCCAAAAAATGGCGTAGTAAACCTCATTCAGCAACCTTGTGCAGTAAGCAATGAGCAACCCCTATTATGTGAGGGCTAGTAATACCACCAGGCTGCCCAAACGTTGGTAGGTGGAGAAGGGTATGAACCCGCGACCGTAAACCAATGAGCCACAGTACCATACCTTAACGATGTTTTGTATGAGTGATTGCCTTCATCAATCCTATTAGACAAAGATACTAACGCATCTCGAATGGATCTGTGGCGGAAAAGTTGTTCTGAACCTTATAGTGTAAAGTGTGTACTGAAGCAAGTGTTGCCACGTCGAGGTGACCAGTCATTGAAAACTTGCATGGAATTACTGCCTTAATTCGGTATACTTCTCTAATACAGATTTAGTTTAAATCACAGTAATCAACTTGTGACCAAGAAAATTGAAATATATTTACTAGAGAAGGAAGCAAAAACGAAAAGAGGCACATCTCATTATGGATAATGGAATTAGTCAGGGCTGCAAATTATTCAGAGATCTGACTAATGAAATCCGAAGTTAGAAACTGACAAATTGAATTTAAGCCAGTTCAGCTGAGAACGCTTATTTTCTTTGAGTGGATGATCAGCCCACATAAGTAACAGCAAACACTTATTGTATTATTTGCCTAATTAGAATCCAGACTCTTACAACAAAACCAGTCACAATAACCTAAACTAAGTCATCCGGTGCTATTGCTATAGATCCTCTTGCGAAACCCCTAAACAGATTGATGTATATCAGTCTGCACTTTTCTAAACAAAGTCTGTCTACCAAGAAATATAACCTAAAGACTAGTTATTTTCATTAGGAAAAATTGTATACGGTATTACAGTTCTCAAAATGTACGCAAATATAACCTGGATTTCGGTCCCACTGTAGTTTGCATGCAGTCCCCAAGATAACTGTTCATTATTTAAAATTTGTATGCACACAGCTTAAAGAAAACTACACACTGAGTTGCGTTCGGTGTACACATAGGAGAAAAGTGTCTCAGAATATATCGACAGTATTACTAAGGGAGATGATCGCCATCATGTACAAATGGATTGACTATCTTGTCACCTGAGATGTGATAGTAACAGCAGCAATTTCAGTTGACTTTTGCACTGGGTTTTGAGTTAACACTACTAGAAATGAGCGTAACATGAATCGTCTCAAATAAATACGCAACAAAATCGAGCCACTCGAAGGGGTTATACATAAATTATCAATCACAGGTTTAGACAATCCACTTTTATTTTTCTTTAAAGCATGGTGATCCTGCAAGCCTACAGCATACACTGAGGGGACTAACTAAACCAGACTCCATCGACTGAGAGGTCCTATGGTAGGGTTTCCCGATAACTACACCACTATGTTGAAGGATATGTACTCGAACATTCATGGGACTGTGATGCGGAATCCGGTGACTACTGTGTCAAGTGCTGTTATTCAAACATGCTCCCTTTTAATTCTTATTTATCTTGGTCACAGAGGTGCTTATGTAGGTCTCCTTTCTCTCATCTGACTTGATAGGTAATAACTTTGCTACAAGACTCCTTAGCACAACGACAGTAAATAATTTATACAGTCCTGTTAGATGAAGACACAGTCTTCTAGATACCTTGAGTGGTAATTTGAGAATGCTTTGAAATACCTTTGTCACCACTTGAAAACAAACCGTTGTTTCATTACCTCATCTAATAATAGGGGGTAAAATGGTTGGACCCGTTGACCATTTCACTAACCTAGAAAGTCGGATTATATCTGGTGGGTCAGTGGTCGATGAAATCTTTGCACAGATACGAAAGACTCCCTTGGCTTTCGCCCGTTAATGGCGTCAGCATGATATCCAACTACCCACTAAAAGACGAGTATACTATGCTGCAGTTCGCACCTTCCTTTTATACGGTTGGGACGCGGTCGTTAAAAGTACAGGATACGAAGCGGTTAAAGGCTTTTGACTATAGGTATCTTTGTAGCATTGCTCGCGTATGGTGGACTTGCCGAGTGAGTAAAGTTGAGGCCAACCAAAGGGTACCAGGCAATGAAGACAAGTCAGTCATTAAGGTTGTGAATTTTCAGCTACTGGGGTGGCTTGGACATGATTTGCGCATCCCGAGCCATCGCCTGTCTCGACGTGAAATGCTAAGAGAAGTTGGATTAGGTTGGGAAATGGCTCAGGGTGGCCAGACCAGGACTTAGCTCTAGCTGATCCAATCTCTGACTGCTGTGTGGGGAAGTGTAGACTGCCTGTCTAGGTCCCCAAATCAATTAGAATCGGTGGTTGACGACTCCTGGTGAGATGGCTGGAAATCGGTTACAGTGGAGCAGATGTATTTACTCTTTGGCGTCTCTTGAAGCTTCAGTGTTTTGAATAACTCTCGTTTTTAAATCCCTTTTCCTCCCATACACCTTTGTCTACCTTTCATAAGTCTTTTCAATCCAATTGTTTTTGTATACTACTGTCCGGTTGTAGCAACTGGAACTAAGGCACTTTTGTGTGAGGTTCTACATTAATTTTGTTTGTCTGTCTCTTGTTTCTTCAGTTATGCTGTTAATAGTAAAAAGTTTAAGAATGCATTAGTCAAACGTGTAATGCCAACCCCACTAAAGTACTTCCTCGCTTGTTCAGAAAAATATATCTAACCAATGTATAGCTTTTCAGATATCATAAAAAACGACGAATAGAAAACAGTACTGTCTGATCATCTGCAACATTTTTTCATCCTTGGACAACCACTATCATTTATCGAAGCTCTGGAATTAGGCTAGAAGCGAAAATCTATTGAATATGTGATATCTGTTAAGTATGTACTTCAATAACACTAATAACTGTGTAGGTCAGAAAATAGCATAAATGCCATAAATTTTTATTGAGTCTCTTGACAGCATCCGCACATGACGAGATGTGGATATCTAAATATGTGAATTATTTGATCAATCTAGCCAGCTTATTTCTCATCCTGAAACTAATTAAGCATACAGAAAACTCCACAATACCATCTCTCACTTCCAAAGTACAAAATGGATATTTCAATAAATCTAAACGGCTTACCCAGGGGACAGATTAAAAAAACTTGAGATAGTAGCATACCAATTAAAGTTTTCGAAAATTAGATTAGAAAAAGTGAGGGGAAATGAGCATGGAAACAATGAATAAATATATTGATATCACGAATAATGGATGAAAACAAAAAGGGGGGAATTCCACAATAAGAGGACCAGAGATTTTATGAAAGGGACTGACACCACCTGCCTGTTCGAACCATGGTAGATACAAAGACGTTCGGAACTATGGCTCAGTAGTTCATCATCATCAATACCAACATAGGACCAGGCATTACTGCGTAACGGTTCGAGTTGCCACAGCTCATATCAGTACATCAAGTAAAAAGGCAGTGAAGTATAAGATGCAGGTAAGAAAGTTCAGTCAGAAGAAATATAAAGTACGAAAAGAGAGAAAGGAAGAATGAGAAAATGGTGAGATTCGGTATAGCGTCGTTAAGATGAGGATAATGTGTGTATACATCTGCGCCACTGACATCGGTTCTGAGCCATATCACCTAGAGTCTCCAACCACTGGTTCCTCTTGTCCCGTGGACCCCAACCGGCTAGTCTACATCGCCCCCACATGGCTCAAACCAACAGTCAGTGGTTAAACTAGTTCGTTCAAGTTAATCGGCCTACCACAACGCACATAAAGACCAAGTGTGGATGCATCTGACCTACTAGACATAATTTTGAACCAAATTACCTACATTTAAAAATCACTACTTTTAGCTATCGTATGGATGAAAAATGGGAATTCCAGTTTTATAGAGTTAGAACTTAAATTAGCAAATATGACAGCGTAGAATAAGATATAAAAATGGGTTAATTTCATAAGGGGAAATTTGGAACAGAACAGAATAAGAAAAACATGGTAGAAATTAAGAGATTGGAAGAAATGAGTTCATAGTTTTATAAATAAAAAATGATTACATTCGTTTATACTACAACAGAACGAATACATTGTGGTACAGTATAATTTCACGAGTCTGTCAGGTATATCACACGCTAAAACAGTAATATTTACTTGAGCTGGCCGATGATAGTTTCGTTTTGTGATGTAATTGACAAACTTCGAACGAGTGATAAAAACTGTCGAGTTATTTCTAACCCCTTAAATGATTCAACCCAGTAGCCAACACCTAACAGTGATACTATCAACCTGTAATCACCATCATTTTGAGATCGGTGGTCAGCAGATTAGGTAATGTTTCTCTTGTATCGAAGTTTAGCATCTACTAGGAATTAATGGTTTGTACTCTTAAATTTAATGACCCATTTTACCTGTAAGGCCCTGAGAACTAACAGTTAAAACCCCAGATACTCGAAGAATAAGTGGCAAATACTCAACAGAACACCAATGCAAGGTCAAGCTGATGTCCTAATTGAAGTCTTCTATATATGCCTCAAAAAACAACACACATCTTGACCTGAAACTCGATAGCTTGTTGATGGGGTCTGTCGACTCACATTTTATTTTAAGCTCAGACGGACAGTTTGGAGCACAGTTTCAGTGAGCTATGCACGACTCCATATGAGCTTAGTTCATTACCTCCGGTTGCGTAGATGATAGTAGTTAACGTCGTGGAGTTGTAATTAAGAAGAAATGAAAGTTGGGAAGCAACAAATAACAGTAGTGATAGTAGGTAGGAGCGTAGTTTTGCTTTTAAAGCTGACGTAGTGGTCGAAACCCGTCAGTTGTCCAGATCGTCAGGACTATCACCATGGAGTCCATAAAATAGAAAAAATCTCCATAACCTGGAAGATAAAGGATATGTTACTGAAGCCGGTGAGATATTATCACTTTGAATATGGTGGGTCTCGTCTAGTTGTGTTCATCAAAATATCTTACCTGCGGTGACGCAAAGCCATAGGGTAAGGTGAAATTTAGTGCGTGCGGCTCACTTCTTAAAATCCCTACTTCTCAAAGTAAGAAAACAGCGGGCAGAGGAATACCAACCATCAGCCATCATCCTACTCTCATCTTACCACTACCTCAACCCCGTTTAATAAGCAACACAACTTTAGATGATTTATAGAGACAGATGACAAGTTCACATCGACAGCTGTGACCTTGGTGGCGAGTTAATCTTTATTCAGAAGCTAGCGTGAAGTGAATAACCGGGTATCTCTTATGACGCAAATACTCATAATTAGCCTAAGATCCCTATCCATGGGAAATGTAGCAGTACACAATTTTACATTGTGACAATGTGCTGCATAGGAAAATACAACACATAAAAAACAGGCTTTTCCGTAGAAGAATTCACGAGGAATCCATAAAAAATGTAGGTCAGTCTTCTTTGCCAAAGAATGACACTGGAAATACTTGGCTTCACTATTTATTCTGCCTAATACTCAGCATTGTTGGCTTTTGCTATATTTTGGTCTGATATATTCATATTTGATAGAAAGACCCTCAAGTGCTTCGAAGACATGTATTCCAAAAACATTAACAACTCCATCGAACGACGCCTTCTAGTTAAAAAAAAAAACCTTTATTGAAGTATATCTATAAGAAATAAAAGAAAAGTCCACGACCATCGAAGGGGTCCAGCTAAAAAAGTCAAGTTCAAAGAAATAGAAAGCCTAAACACAAATTCTGCTATACTAATACAGCTGGTGTTGTAACTAGTAAGATTTAATAGTTTTTAAAATGGTTAGAGCTTATCATAGACCAATAGAAACAAAAAGCAATGAGCTGTTAGATAAAAACGAAAGACTAAAGTTATTACAGCAGATTATTAAGTAATGAGAGGTCCATAAATATGGTAGGTTTAAACTGGTGTACAAATGCACAGGTGATTGCGAATTAACAGGTGCCTAATATACCAACGAACACTAATAAGAATTTCGTTAACCAGCTCAGAGCGGTTAGAACAACCGAAGACCATTTCTCACTTCTAGAGTGGAGCTTATAACTGATGCATGCGGAACAACAGCTAGGAGCCGAACTGTTCAGCTTAACTGAATACGGTTAGTGGACTAGGATAGAGCACTATACATAAAAAGATGGTTGATTTGTAACTACTGATAATGAAGACAAGTCAGTTGTTGAGGTTGTGAATTTTCAGCTACTGGAATGGCTTGCACTCTTGTGCCACAGATCAAACTTTCTGACCTTGGCCTGACGTTCAAAAGAGAAATCCGGTTGACACTACAGTTGGGAAACTACTCAGCTGTGGGAAATATCAACGTGAACGGTGCAATTGATAAGTATTTGCAAGTTGATCAACCTATTTGACAAACACAGTTCAATTAGAGCGTTGCGCCAACTATTTCACAAAGACAACTTCCGCAGATAAAATGATTTAAATAAATTGCGTAAACACGGAAGTTAAGGATAAGGAATGTTTACCTTTCAGATGAACCGAAACGTGATAAACCGAAACCCAATCACTTTATCAAATGGCATACAGATGACATTACTACACTCATCAAAAAAGGTTTTAGAATAATGGATATATATTACTAGACACCACAATCAATAACCAATGAGTCTCGATGCATACCGCAGACCCCATGGCCAACTGTATAGAAGTCACATTTCCAGAAACTATCTAATCAAAATAACAGATAACAAGTGAAATAATAACCAAAAATCCACACTCCCCACTTTAACTCGAAATTACACATTTTCTGAAGACAATAGTTACAGAATAAAACTAATTTGATGTGTGAGTTGTTGTTGTAACAAGTTGTAATCTATAGATTACAAATGCACATATGAATCACAGCTTTGTACCTGATAAAACGGCGCCAATGAGATACAAAGGATTCTGCAATCTTTATCACTTCATTTCTTAAAAAAACTATAAGTCACTTCGCTTTAACAGAGGCAGGCTTAGTTTTCTTCAATTTCGACGATCTGGGTTCAGTAAGCCTACATTTAATTTTGTAAATGAAAAAGATGAGAAGAGTGATAACGAGGACAGCTGGAATAATGAATACGGAGTTATTAATTTCCTTTCTCACGGGCCTTTGTCCAAGTCTACCATTGTTCGACCTTGAACACAAATTCTTACCCTGAACGTAAGCAGTTTCTATATTCAATATTTCAACATTGATAGTGCGAGCGTAGAAAAACTGATAGCTTTTTATCTCTCGCGTCTAGTTCTTAGGGCTTGGTTCGAGTTGTTCGGTTAGGAATGAGTCGACTGAAGGAGCTATAACGACGTGTCGCGGTAAGCATTCCATAAAGCACATACTCCTAGGGAGAAAAATTTGGACCTGAGTATGGTGTTGGCTCTCTAGTGTGCTATCTTAATGGGTTTCCTCATGAAGATCGTTGAGTTGCAGGCAGAATTGATTTGTTTGCATGGTTTGCCTGATGGGCGATCTTGTATGCCATTATAAGGTCACCCTTTTCTGCGAAAACCCAAGGTAAATAGGTTTAGGTGTTTAAGTCTTTCAGGATACGTCTTTCCCCTTAGCGCCACAACTGATTTTGTTGCAGTTCTTTGTATTCTTTCAAGGAGATTGGAGTCTCTCTTGAGTGTTGGAGGAGCCACCGTATTGAAGACCTCTAGATGCGGCAGCAAGTAGGATTTGAAAATGGTGAGGAAGAGTTCGGGAGTGAGGGCGCCAAGCTGTCTACGCAGAAAGTGTAGAATGGCGTTCGAGTGGTTGTTGATGGGACATAAGAAGCTTTCGCTTAACTGTCCTCAACATCTTGCTATTAACTTGTGTAAAATCATAGAGAGAGAAAAGAGACGCTTAGTTCAAAGCAGATCACCCCCAAATTTAAAGTAAGTACGAAGCCAGCATTCAAAGGATTCAAATCCAGTATCCAGTATTAATAGTGCGAGCGCGGAAAACTGATAGTTTTTGATCTCTCGTGTCTAGTTCTCAGCGCCTGGTTCGAGTTGTTCGGTTCACTCCTGCAGTGGACGACGAAATATTACTTTTAGCCTCGGTGAGGTGGATGTTTTGTGAGTTGGTGAGTTGTAATTTGTAGAGTGAATTTCCCTGGGTCACTTCTCTGGGAACAGAACTCCAGGGTTCAATATCTCTCGGGACTAGTTGTATCTGATAGCACGGATTTAGGAAACGGTACTCCTGAATCACTAATCTGCCCACTGGGGTAAATAGATGGACTAGTATTGTGGACAGTCGAGGTCAAATTGATGTTATTTACCTAGACTTTGCTAGGGCGTTTGATCTTGCCATTCACGATCACTTCATTGGTAAATAAAACTGATCGGTATAAGACAGCTCATCGACTGGTTGCCTTCATATCTGCAAGGTCGTTCATTTAGAGTTCGAGTGGGTTCCTCGATGGCTGAAGAGACAGAATGCCCAAGCCGAGTTCCTCAAAGTTCAGCACTAGGGCTTCGTCCTCTTTTTTAATATACACAAATGACTTACCCTAAAAGGGTTCCTCCAAAATTCTTCTTTTGGCCGATGACGTGGAACTATGGGGAGAGATCAAAAGTGAGGAAGACAGCGATTCTCTACAGGAAGATTTGACTTAACTTCAAAGTGGGCAGTCAATAATGGGCCCACGTTTAGTCCTGAAAAACAATAGGCAATTTGTGTAAAACATGATACATTTCATGTATGCAGCCCCAATAGCATGGAACTTGAGGCGTTGCTGACGGAGAAAGATTCCGGCACTTTACTCCCCCGATACTCAAAATCATATGTCAATCGTGACAGAAATACGTTTGACGGAAACCTTGTGTAAATAAGCTAGAAACCTATTTTGGGACAATTTGATCGCGGATGTCTTCTCCAAATTTTCAACGGCTTCATGCAGCCTCGCCTGAAGTTCAAGGCTGTCGTCTCTCTTCGTCTCCACAGAAGGACAAATTAGGCTTAGAATGCATCCAGAGGCAATCAGCCAAATTTTTTCGAGGACGTAGTTCTAAAACGTATTTCCGAATTTCCTCTGTGTGAGCTTGATAGACGCAGAGGTTAATCACTGATTACTCGTACTCGTAATATACCCACGGCTGCAAGACCAAGGAAGAACACAGTAACGCAATCAGCTGGTATAGTATATTTGAGAGGTCCAATATCCAATATCTGACATCTTTTTGCTAGTTAGTGTGAGCCAATTGATTTCCTCGCGCTCGCTTCTAGGTCTTGCGGGACGGTTCCAGGTCTCTGGTGGATTCCGGTGCAATAGGCTCACACACTCGATCCCCGTAACCGTTGTTAACCCGGCGGGTGATTGGCTGTTGGTTGAATTTGTAGGGAGTGTTGTTGTTTTTTTCTTCCAAGGACCGCGTTGCAGGTGGGTTCCTCAAGTATCGCGCCAGCAGACAATTGGCCGGACTGACTGTAAAAAGGAGGCGAAAAAATGTACAGAGAAATCAAGGGAGAGAAGGTGTAGAGCAAAATAAACAACAGAAAAGGAAAAAAGAAAAAGATGACTAAGAACAAGGAAACGGCGCGGAAGAAGAAACATTGGTAGATTCATGGATGATAGTGAGGGCTTTTACTAAAGTGCAGGAACGTAAAGTGAGTAGAAGGGGAGGAGTATATGACATTATAGGACGGCTAATGGGAATAGAGATAGTAATTCTATTTGTAGGAGACGGTGACTGGAGAGTATGTCTATATTGAAGTATAAGGTTTAGCCGAGTTTTCAGTGATAGTGGTGTTACAATGTATTCGATGATGGGTTGGCCATACTGGGTTATCAGATAATGTCAGCCTTATCCATATCCCAGCTGAATGAACGCAAACCGTGAGTCACTGCGTAACTGTTCAACCCCTTCTTGAAGCTGTCAACAGATGGAACAGTAGCAATCTCTGCAGGCAATACTTTCCAATGGCAGCAAAATCTCAGAGAAACGAAGCGCGGCCGCACACGGGTTTCCGCCCTTTGGTGGCCGATTCTCCTTGAGTTACCACGAGGATCGCCACAGTAGCCGTTAGGTAAGGTTCCATTGTTCAGATAACTTGAGTTACTTGGCCGTCTAAACGGTCCTGTAACCTTGATATTTTGTGAATTAGAGTGGTGTGTGGTACTGTGTCGAAGGCCTCAGCGAAATCCAAGGAAATGCCACGGGCAGGAATTTGGAGGTCCCAGCGTGCCGTTCACTTATCACAGGCCGCCAGAATGTTTGAGGTGCAGGGCCTACCCTTTATGAAACCATGCCGAGGATCACCTAGTGCGCCCTCTTTTCCAAGCACTTCCTGACATGGTCGTCTACCAGGCTCTCCATTACTTTAACCGCCACTGGTAGAAGGGCTGTAGGTCCATGGCATTCCACTTGTCTCCTCCCTTGAGGATGGGGGACAGAAAAGCACGTTTCCACCCTCATGGAAACATGTGACTGTCTAAGGGGTGTTGAAACAGATTTTTCAGAGGCAGCCCTCTGATGGCATCTCCAGCTAGTTCCCAATATTGACCAATCGAAAGGTTGCTCCGCTCCAAAGACCATGAATCTGTTGACAGATATTGGTTCATCGCCAAGTAGTTTGCCGTGCCGCAGCAAAGACAAAGGTAAGGTCCCCCCCCATGACAGTCGTTCTCTGAAAAGCACATCGAACACCACCACGCCGTGATCGCTGCTGCGAAGGGAGGTTCGAACCTGAATGTTTTCAGTCAGCAGGCGGTTGCTGATAAGAAGGTAGCCCAGTTAGAACGGTTTTCCACCCACCCCCTAGCGAGTGTCATCGCCGATATTCTTGTGCAGTCCGGCCTTTCTGACAGTAGTGGGTGAGCTTCGGTCGGACTTTCAGCTTGAGGCTCCCCTGTCTTGCCTAAAATTCAGAGTTGGAGCATCGAAGTCGCCGGCTATAATGACCTGGTCATATTCGGTGGACGTCGCTCCGGACATTACCTGCAGCAGTTGTCGGTTATGTTCCACGTTGCTAGTAGGAGTTCTGTAGGCATCCCCTACCAGGCACTTGGTGTGCCTCACCCTAAAGTGACACTAGATAGAGCCTGGGATCCTTAAAAGTAGAGTTTCATTCGCTCGTTCACTTTTAAGATAGCCATTTATAAAGATTGTCCCTCTGCCTCCTTCTTTGAATTCCCTTTCTCTCCTGAACAGACGCGTATCGTATATACTGGTTTCGATGTCACTAACATCCGGTGATAAGCAAGTTTCTGTTGGGATTATGATCTTTGGAACAGGGCAGGAACGAAAAGATCGTAATTCCCCCATCTTCCTTCTAAGTCCCCCCACACTACTGTAATGACACTCAGGGGTGTTTCTAACAACATGGGGTGTCGTGGTGGTGGCAAACTAAAGGCGACCGTGCGCACTGGCGAAACTTGCTATAGGATGACCAGCCCCAGTGGAACCGGCCCAGGCAAGTTTTTTCCTACGGTGGTTTCTGGTGTTTGCTTAGAGCCTAGGCTTGTTTGCACATCTTGTCTGTTGACAGTGATGGTGACTCCAGCTTTACGCAGGGCTGTCGTTTGCTGTTGTTGCGGTGTCCTGGGCCTGCTTTCATAATGGCGAGCCCTCTTGCTGACGTCGTCTTTTACTATGTACAACGTTTGCTGCACTTCGGCTGGAAGTTCTTGGCGCTCGAAGTTAATACCCATCAACATGGGTGACGTTATCGTAGTCAAATGTGAGGGACGTGGCAGTCTTCAGACCGCTTCCGCTGCTATCTCATTTAGCCCTATCCTCGCTGACAGCTGCTGCCATCGCTGAATGTCGTGAGCTTACTTCCCTACCGCTGTGCCGGTTGTTAGTTCTGGCATGCCGTGGGCAACCATGATTGGTGGTTTCAGTTTGTGGGCGCTTCGCGAGATACTTTTCTCACTGACCATGGTGGGCCTGACTAGGCCCCAATGCTGGATGGCCGGTTGATGGCTAGTGTGTGTGACACCAAAACAAATCTTTCCGCCTCCTTAGCCGAGCTCAGGATCACTCTCATCGACAGGGGCTTTCCCTGAGGTAAGTGGTGGTCCTTGTAGAGCCGGCGCGGCTTTGCTTCTAAGCTCCTCAGTCCTAGTACGGCGCATACCGTTTCCCACTGCTGTTTGTCAAAAGAGTCTCTGTTCTCAAGAAGGCCATCGTGGCACGCGGGGACGTTAAATAGGGCGATGGAATCCGATCTGTCATCAACTTCTCTGCTTTCGTGTACTGTGGGTGGGCTTTTATGGGCAGGGTGCATTTTCTTTTCCACTGTGGCCCATTTTTCCCTATGTAATTGGGAGTAGCCGTTAAGGTGACTTCAAGTTAGGACAGATGCGGTTGGTCACGTGTCTGGTAGTCCTTTGGGTCTTTTGAACTATTCATAGGTGTAATTATGCGGGGAACGGTGCTGACACTCTTATCGCTTGGACCTGGGTTAGTGATCTGTGTGGGTGTCGGCGTCACAGTGGCCACTGCGGTGTCTTTCATGGCCTCCCCAAGCGAGCCTGTAGAAAAGAGTGGCCCTATGCGGCATTGTGGGCAGATATGCCAGAACCATGTGCATGGGTTGCGTGCCATGAAGGCGTTATATTGGTCCGGTATGTCCTCGTCACACTGACCGTGTACCCGCTTATTGCAGACATTACACTCAAAGACAGCATCCCCCTTGGCTACGGCGAGACCACATGTATGACAGTCAACGGCCTGGCCAGAAGGTTAGTCAAAGACTTTCTTTTCTTTCTCTTCCGTCTCTCAGTGGTAGCCTTCACAGGTAGGCCAGGGTTTGGGCTAGTGGTACCAGAAAGACACGATCTTCGATGAACCAAAGCACAAGGTTTCAGGGGGATAGGAATTCGACTTTTCCCGGGAAGTAGTCGTTGCAACTGTCTTCGTGAGATCGACCCGTGTTCTTTTGTGGTGGCACTGAGCGCCATCACCTCCGGCCCAAGCTACCACCAAGGATGGGAATAAATAAATATTTTATTCTCATAGTAGTAATTTAACATGAGAGAAGCCAGTTTACTGGCATAGTCACATTGATATATGTTGGAAAATTTACAAGATTTACGGGATCTAAATGGTATGGAAAGGAGGTCATTAAAACAGATTAAAAACACCAGAAGATTACACAAGTCATGAGATGAACAGGAAAATACAAGTTTGGATCGTTTTCGGTCATACTTTCTTTTTTCAGCATTGGTAGCGCCAAGGTCGCACGAAATCCCAAGTTTCCGTGGCAAACAGTGGGCTTGTTTGATTCCTCTTCGTGACTCCCCGTTACGCTATGTAAACGTCTATTTTACCATGAATTCTTACGCTTATAGCTTCGGGTACCAGAAGAACCCATACTGACGATGTTGAGAGCCTGTACGTTTCCACGTGATCCAGGTGATTATCTATCCAAGTGATTTCATTCACAGCAATATGGATTCACACCATCAGAACTAGATATTGTTGTGCAAAGGAATGAACGTTTGAAAAATCTGCGGACCAATGGCACTGAGGTTAATAGCTGAGGTGAGATTTTATCTTAGATGTTCCTGAGGCGAGATTTGGCTAGGACTCGGTTACTACTCTTCTCCACGAGTGATCGGGAGGGGATACCAATGAGTCAGACACAGGTGGTTGTATCAAGTGAAACGTAGAAAAGCAATGATAGGTAAAGTAAGCTGTCAACCTTACCTAGCACTGCTCAGTTGTGCGACGCGGAAGGATGCCAAAGGCTTCCCACAGGTCCAAGGTGTGTGAAAGAGTGAGATAAGTAGCGCTGCAGTTGCAGCTGCAGCAACCTAAGCTATTGCAGTTGACTGAGACAGTTAGACACACCACTCAGCTGTCCGTTTGGAGAGTGATGGCAGTGATCGATTGAGGACTGCACGTTCCGTAGCAAACTGTTTTTTCCAGTAGAACTGTTGCTTTCTTAGAGAAAATATCCCATTGGGAGAGCTTATATGTAGTTATTTTCGAGGAGAATTCAGACGAGTCAAAACATGTCCCAAGTTGCCGAAACGTTCCTACTGGCTGGCTAGAGGATAGATTGCTAGCAGCACAACGCAACACGGCGACTTGCCAAATGGTGTGAGCGCTTAGAAGTGTGCCTTCAGCCTAGCAAGTCTGATAAAACTAAGAAGGTTGCCATTAATGCCGAATCTTGTCGAATTCTAAGCCATTGATTTTTGGTAATCGTGTGCCACCACATATATAAAGAACGACTGCTTGCGCCTCCGGAATATAGAAGGTCAAGGGGAAACTTGATAATGACTATGAGAAGTTTTTCTACAATGCATCGTTCCTAAAAGGATAATCTGCGACTTCTGTGTGGTCAGTAGGAGTTGATGTTAGGATGACATTTCTCACGTATGCTCTCCTCTCAGCTTGAAACGAACCATAACGGGCAAAACATGGATCAAAAACAAGCTTTTCCTAATAAATTCTGTCTACCTGACCACTTCTTTGCGAGAATCTGCAGAATGGTAATGTGCGGGTTGAAGTTCAGGGCTATACATGACAGACTGGAAATAGTTTAATGTTTACTAATGAACCGTGCAGATGCCGAAATTCTTGTCAAAAACTGAGGTATTTTTGTCACCTGTTTATCATTGTACTTATCTGATTTTTCACGTGACCGATCGAAAATGGAATCCTTTGGGTTCATTTCCGTAAATATTCGTTTGCGGATAGACGAGAATCTGTGACTCGTTGATATGAAAGTTTGACACGTCTTTTGATCCAACCTCTCTTGCTTCCCTTTCGGTACGTTTAGAAGGTATCCATTGTGGGATTGTCCCTAAATGAAGCCCGCTTTTCCTGGCATGAAACCGTGATGATATTGGGGAAAACACGGCAAATACAGATTATTGTAAGAGGTAAGATAACTCCTGAGGTTAATCCGCCTGTCGCTACTCATTGGCCAGCAAATGGTGGTCAGCGAATCCACTTTCAACGAGTGGTGAGCATGATATCGAATCAAACGTTCCTGAAAACTTTGCCCCCTCCATGTCTGCTCCCCCACCTATTTTCTCTGTTTCCTTTCGTCCCCTTTTCTTGTGAGCCACGTAGCCGGATAAATGGAAACTGTTAACAAGGCATCTGAATCGAGCTCTCTGTAGAACTGAATTGTTTTAGGTGTGTTTTTCATCGGGTGGCCTTCGATGCTTCGTTACCCAAAAAGTATGAACCCTAAGAAACCGTCTGATACCAAAATAGAAGGGTGAAGAGAAAAGTAGTAGACACGGCTGAATCCTCAGTGCCTGCAGACGACTATTTTGGAGCCCATAGTTTACTTTTGCATTCGGGCTGGTCTGGGGAGTGGCGTGAATTCTCCCACCCCCCCCCATCACAGAACAGTGTTGAAGCAAGCCGCATCTCAAAGTGCAGGACCATGAAAATTTCCCAGATTTTGGCAGTCTAGGCTTCCAGTAGGTTGTAATGACGTTGGTTCTTACTTCTCTTCACTCAAGCCACTTGATTCTTGGAGCTTACAGAATGTTCGGGCATTAGCAAGTATTACAGAATCGATATCTGATATCACGCGTTCACACTATTCCCAGATGCAGCACCGCAACTCTCCTTGTCCTGAAACATGCGCCTGAGAGTGATTACTCTGCACAGTTCCAGAAAAGAAAGAACAGCAAAGACCATTGTGTAAGATGTTGCACAAATTAACCAAAACCGCTAGAAAAGTAAGTAGAAAATGGTTGTGAAAAAAAGCCATCATTGATACCAATGACACTGACGAACGGTATGCATACAAAGTGCACCACCAAACAAGAGGTTTCGCCAGCTGTCTTACGATGCTGTTCAGATGTTGAAGGTTTCCACTTGTTTGCTAGCACCAACTTTTCTTCCGTCCATCCAGAATATTTTCGTATGCGCTTACTTGCTTCGGACGCTGGAGCTGCGTGATCGAAAACATTTGGGGAACGCTTACATACTTATGTTGTTGGTGACGTGAGAAATTCTGAAGGAATTGTGGACATGAGCCAGATCCAAACTCAAGAGCTTTCACCTGGTGGCGTTCTGGATGGAGGCCGTTCTTTAGTAGTATCCTGAGGCTCCATATTCGCCGTGATCCAATGGACTACCACAGCTCTACTGACAGTGTATTTACATCTCAAACGACTGTTGATTTTTCTGGTTGACCAAGAAAAACGAAATCAGCATGGCTTCGGACTAAATGTCCTGATAGGCATGAAACGGAAAGGAGTTATCGTTTTTATAGGCCAAGGATCCGATCACAGCACTTCATTTTATGCAGACCGGTGTGAAGTATAAACTGTTCCGCCTGAGTGCTCTGAACCGCTTGCTACCGTGGGTTCTCATAAGCTGTTCGTCCCATAGTTTGTCAACCAGCTGTTTAGTTATTCCGCCTTTCACCTATACATCAAGATAATGAAAAAAAAAGGAATTTGCAAGCGGCGCAAGGCAATACCGCCTCGGTGTGCTATATTCTAGGCTAATCAAACACATCTTCAAACAGTTAGGGTAGGTGTTAATAAATTCGAACAGCAGCAAAAAAGTACCTTTGTACTGGCGATTTGTTTTTGATGAGCGGATAATTTGTCGACACCCTTCATTTGTACTGCTAATTAATGAACTCTAGCGTGTCTTGAAGTGTGGAGATGTACTTGCGAAGAACGGAACAATGCTTATAAAACAATCCACAGTATCCTGAGGGTTACTGGTTGGTATGTGATTACCAAAGTTAAAGTATGCTTAAATGTCTTCAAAATGCAGTTTAACGGTAGTCTACACCACATCCTATGTTCTGAAGATGCCACAGACGGTCCCATGACATAGCCAATCACTAGTGTGAGTCCTTTTATAGCATGTCGATCCCAGCACACTGAAAAACTTTCGCATCCACCTTTGGGCTGATAACAACTTGCGAAAACAAAGACACGAGTTAAGATTTGCCTAGCTTTTTGTCACACCCCGATTTCAGTCAACTGTCAAGCTCTTCACAGTGTTGTTTAGCTAAATTCTAGCTGGTGCAATCCGGCCGCTTCCTAACTCTTTCCGCCATTATCCGTTGGTGGGCACTCAGCGTGTGTTTGTGTGTTAGTGGGAAGCGTTTTGCATGAACTGATTGTGGAGCCCAAGTTGCCATCAAATAATACATGGGTGATCGAAGTGTTGTTCCAATGATAAACAGAGGCGAATACTATTCCTTTAAAAAGTATATAGCTGCCAGTAGACCACTGATGTCATACACAATAAGTATTCTCACGTTCTCTGCAGATAGGAGCGAAAATAGGCTGAAAAAGCTGGCTTTTCACGGTCATGCTTGTAGTCGCTTTCCGCACCAAACATGATAAAGCGCAGTTTGACAAAATATTTGAATAGTTTAACATTGTTAGAGCACTGGGGCCCCCACAATTAGTCGCCAAGACTCATTAGTATATAACGCAATTCGCAATCGACTCTTCAGCCTTCACCGTCCGAACCCATCCAAGGACGGCAGTGATTTTCTTCAAGTTTAGGGAAGTAAAAAGGCTTTTCTTCAGGTATATACGTGCGTGCAGTTTACACACTTGCAAACGAACCTCAGGTTATACTTCCGAAACTTTGAGGAAGAAACCATGGGACTCCATTTATCCTGCTCATTACGGGGTTACACTGGGCAGAAACTAGAAGCGTTCACCAGAGCAATTCCATGAACAATTTAGCACAGCAGTGAGACGTATTTATACCCAACAGGTAGCCTTGGCCTTATTCAAACCATCAAAAAAATCATAACGCCATGGCGTCACACACTTCTCCAGGATCAGTAGCCTAGTGTTCAGCGAGATTCAGCATTGATGCTGACCTTCGTAGTTTAGCTGAACTCGCTAGACTGAAGGCACATGGTCAAGCATCCTCGCCACTTGGCACGCTATCGTATCACGTTGCAATGCTCGTAATCGACCCTCTAATCAGTTAGTTTGAGCCCATCGGCGAGACCTCGCGAATATACTATTCCATCCGACTACATTGTATTCTTTCTTGGTCTCATATTCGTGGGCATATAACAAGTTTGAATAATTACTGTTCGACCTATGCATCTGTCAACTTCGCACCAGGACAGTCCCTAAAAGATATCAAAAGGCCCAAATCCACATCACTTAGTCTCATCGTAATTCAAGTGCCTAGTTGGTAGGAATTTGTCCTTTGTTAACGACGGAATAGCATCAGAATTCGAAGCCATCTGTCTGGCCACCTCATGGCTCTGAATACTAACTTGCAGGTCACTCTCTATTCCCATCGGTATCTACAATACCCAGTGAGTCACTCCCACCAAAATAAGCAGGGAAGAAAAACAATGCAATCGTTTTTTGCAGCAACTAAAACGATATCTTATGATCTTTCTCTTTGTTTGGAATGAAAAATTTGACGTGAAATGAAACCATCAAGGACCATAAAAACCACTTCGGACATATACAGAAGAGCACGAAACGTGCAGTTTCCCATATCACACTACTGATGTTAGATGTTCATTATTATGAAACTAGAAGATTTTATAGATAATTTTGACTTGAATTTTAGTTTAGATATGTAAAATCTTCGAAAGTTTCAGCATGCCTTATAGTCAGTCCGTTTGTTTTACTGTGTCAACACCGACTACAATGGCATTGAAAAACATCCTGTCTTGGTATTTGATGCAGTTAAACACACTCAAGCTTATCTGTGCCAGGTCAAGTGACGAATTTTGAGGGAGTTCACCTCACGTAAAATTTGCATTACATAGTCAAAGTTGTCAAGTTTGTGTCTCGAACTGATAATTCCTGTTCATTGGCGACCGCTACTGGATTATCCTTGTTGTGTTGTGTCTAATTCGTGTTACCTATTCGATATAGTTGAGGGTCATTAATCATGACGGCGTATGCGTAAGTACATTTGCATAGAGTCTTAGTACGATTTTTTTGGTGTTCTAAGTAACGGTAATTTTCTCCTTGAAACGTTTTTGTACTGTCTATTTTGCTAGCATAAACACAGTTAATGGGATCAACATTATTATGTGTGTAGTGATTTTCTTTTTGGCTTTCTGGTTAGGATTTTGCTATGCCAACTAACAGGAGCTAACGATATGAAAACTTTGCTGTAATGTAAGCCAAAGGGTTTTGTCACCTCTTTGTAAGCCCTTCTCGTCCACCTATACAAGCGATTTTCAGTATTTGATGCAGCTCTTACAGAAATATCCCTTGGACTATAGCTGTGATTTTCTGTTTTATAGTATGTTTGTACCACCTACTCCAAAATCACATCAAGTTGGCTGTTTTTACATCTCCGCAATTCAGTGAAGTTACTAAACTATGCACGTTTTTATCGATGACGATTGCTGACAGTCCTTTTTGGTTACCTGCTTGGAACAGAGACTTCTATTTCACAGTTGCCATTGTTAAGTGTATCGATATGGAGGCACTTCCTTCGTATCTAAGTCTTGACTTCAGATGTTCATAATTCAGATATCTTTTTCCCAGCATAATTGAACATCCTACTTTTTGATGAAGACAGTGTAGGTATGACTAATGGGGTGCTCATTGGTAAGAATAACACTTTGGCTAGCATACCCTCAGGATGAATACTAAGAGAGACAGATAAAAAGTCTTTATGGAGACTTAGGTACTCGAAATTTCCAAGACAGGTTACTATTGCAACAGTATTAAGTTTATTTGCATTCCAAGTCATTTGATAAACTCCGCAGTCTAACTTTTTGGTTTGACGTTAGTCTCAAACCCCACTCCATCAGCTTCAACCGGTTAGTACTACATATGGCTCATAGCCTAGTGTACATATCCGTTCCACATGAATGACTGCATTAATTAATTCAGGCTTTTCACAAATGTCTTTCAAGATTAGCCTACTAACAAAGTGTACAGTTTACTGAATTTTTGGATTATGTTCAACAACTGACATTGATAGTGCGAGCGTAGAAAAACTGATAGCTTTTTATCTCTCGCGTCTAGTTCTTGGGGCTTGGTTCGTGTTGTTCGGTTTGCGCTTGCAGTAGACAAAGAAATCTCTTTTGCTTTCCTGCTTTTAGCTCCTATGAGGTGAGTGTTTTTGTGGGTTAGTAATTGCAATTTGTAGAGTGACTAGGAAGCTACAAGTTGCGGGAAAGATTAGGGTCCGTCGTGATTCCTTTCTGTGTAGGTGCCTGAATAGGAGTAGCACGTTAGTGGGGAACGGTATATGGGAATTACCCGGAAGATAAAAGGTTGTGTGTCTAGTTTCCAAAGAAGAGTTAGCAGATAAATGTAGAGGTATCAACGAGGGATAGTGAGTGGTGAGAAGTAAGAAAGTAGTCGTGGTCTAGTGAGGCTAGTAATTCCCTGAGTATGTCTATGGTAAACCACGCGAAATAACGTGGCTGTCTAACCGTGTTTCGAATAATTCTACTGAGGGTACTATGACTACATCCCGCAGTAAGGCATTTCATGTTGCTTGATGTTTAACATCCATATCACTTTCCAAGCTTTGATAAGCTTAATGTGCTATTCCAAGCAGATGTATGATAAAAACAAACCATGGAGTTCACTTTACGTGCCTCTCACTCAATTTGGAGTTCTAAGTTATAAAGCATGTAGATCTGTCTAACATCTAACCACTTTTCTCCTGTCTACAAAGGAAGCTTTTTTGACCACTGCACTACTGTATCTGGCATTTCCGTATGATTCTCATTCATGCTAAAGCTTAACATCATCATCATCAATATATAGTGCTTCACTAGTTTGCGCAGTATGTGCCAAGCTGCCATCTTATTAAATGGTGTAAAACGAAATTATCAGGCAAAGCTAACCTGAGAAATTCACAACTACATGTTTGGGCCTTAATTACAAACGTCTGGGCAAAATTCTTTGATTCAATTGGCTTACAGTGCAGATGCATTCGCTTGACCTTCCTTTTAATTAAAGAAATATTTTCATTCAAGAACTATCATTTTCCTTCCTCTATGTGCTTCAGTTGAACTCAATATCCATTTTATTTGTACTGGAATGTCGTTCACATGTGTGGACATATGATATATAGTCAATCGGCATCAAAGCGGGACCTTGCATTACTGCGCAATGGTTTAAGTTGCCACACCATATCAGCATCTCAAACGAGAAAGCACTAAGGTGAAAGATGAAGAAAAATGTCAAGACTGGCAAAAGGTAGTAAAACGAGAGGAAGGATAGGTTGGAAAATATTAGAATTCAATCTGACAATTGAGGTAAAGATAATGTATGGACGCATCTGCACCACTGACATCAGCTCTCAGCCACGTCACTCAGAGTCGCTGACCACAGGTTTCCGTTGCTACGTGGACCCCAGCTGTGAGGTTTACATCCCCGTACACAGCTCATACCAACAGTCAGACTTCGTGCACTAATGTCATGTTTTGGTCTCGCCATCTTGGGCCTCTTTTCAGACTAAACCGACTTCAACTAACATTACCCGACGAGGCAGATAGTTACTAGGTATGCATAACACATGTCCCAGCTACCTGAGTCGACTTAAGTTCACAACCTTATGGACTAAATTTCCTCTTCCCCCTAAAACGCTATGACTGACTTCTACGTTACCGATGTAGTGAAACCACGACACGGCCTATGCTACGAAGGCAACGGTGGTCAACCACTTGAAGTCTTCTTATGCTCTCTATCTTTGGTGATCATGTTTCACAGCCACATAATGAAAAAGAGCAAACTCCAGCTTGATTCATGCAGCTTTAGTAGACAATCGGATATCGCGGCTTTGCAATCAGTGGCATAAGTTGGTGAAAGTCAATCAGGCCTCTTGTATCCGTGCCGAAATTTTGTCGGTCACTGACCCTCTAGGGCTGATCTGGCTTTCCAGGTAAGCGAAGTAGTCAGGGGGATCAACCATTCTACCCTCTACTGTTAGCCATGGAACCGTTGAAGACCAGCCATGGAGCAACAGTTTGCATTTGGGTGGCAAAAATCACATTCCAAACATTCTTCAAGTGCCACTCTAGGTGTCCAGAAGACTGCTTCTTGTCAGCGCCCTCACTTTACAGAACTATGTTGTCTGCATATTCTGGATCTACTGAGGATTCTCCTGTAATTAGATCAATCCCTGTGAATTCGGATGACGAGAAGGAGACCTCCATAAGGGCGTCTATGACAAAATTAATCAGGAATGGCGAGATTGGACATCCTAGATGAACGCCACTCAACGTAGACACCTCACCTGATATCACCATATTCTCTAACACACTAACGCGTTTTCAAGTACAGACCCTTTAACTGAATGGCGTACTTAATCGGCACTCTTTTTAGTGTGAGACACTGTCATAAGACCTCTCTATCTACTTAATCGAATGCCGCCTTTAGGTAGGGAAATACAGCTAGTGTCGGGCGTCGTTAAGTATGTCTGTATTCCAGAACCTGGGGGAGTGTGAATACCTGTTCGATATATATACTGCTGGGTCTGAAACGTGCCTGGTTTCCTCAAGTCTGCTGTTTCCCAGCTCCACTTAGAAGTCTGATAATTATAGAACCTAGACTCTTAGACACTGTTCGTCAGGCTTATCCCTTTGTGGTTATCACAGGAGGATTTTTCTCCCTTCTTGAAAACTAAACAATCAGTGGTTGAGACCAGTCAGATGGGATCACATCTGACTCCCGTAATCCAGCTAACATTTCAATTAACCTGACTAGTAATCCTCGACTACCGTCCCTAAATATCTCTGGAACTAGTCCGTCTGGCCCTGCTGCTCTTCCTCGTGTTTCAGATTGTTTACAACCTCAGCATTCTGCAAGTGTTGGAGATCCAATTTCGATGTTCTATTAAGGATCCGACTGAATAGCGAGTAACAACATAGTAGCTAGATACCGGTTGAACTGTTCCTCGAAGTGTTCCACCCATCCTCCCTGTTGTCTTCCATGGAAGTGAATTACTAACCAATCCTTCTTCCCTATAGTCTCAATAATTGTTGATCTCAGCCCCAGTTACCTTAATAAGTCTAACTAACTGTCTACTGATGTCTGTCACCGCTCTCTCTAGCCTTTGCTGCCCACCACTGTTCGTGGTCATCGTATAGACTTTTTGTCAGTCTGCATTTGAGTTGCTTCTGCTTTTCACCGTGCTTAGAGCCCCCAGGACTATGTTCTCTTGCATCGACAAATTCACAAAAGGTTGCTGAGATCCTCTGGTCCTTTTTAATCACTCTCTAAGAGTCGGCTATGGTTTTCAATGCTGTTTTTCAGCAGACTGGAAATGGTGCTGAGCTTCTTCCGGATGAGTGATGTTCTGTACCAGTACTACCAACTATCTTGCCAGTTTCTTGATGAAAGTTGTCGTAGTATCCTTATCGTTGAGCCGCACTCTCAATGGTTTTCTGCGTTCATTTAGACCTATAGGTTCTCGAGATAATATTTAGTCACTGTCCAAACGTGCTCCAGAAGGTTCGACCACTTCCCCCTACCATCTCCAGCGTTAACTGATAGCAATATGGCTTACATGTGTCCACTGCTGAGTTGAGATTGGTGGATGCCACGTCAGACAGTGTCTCTTGTTACTTTCGTAGTTCATCCTGACCAGAAATAGATGGTTGTTTAAGCACTGTTGCACTAGACGTTATCTGTTCGTTCGGTTAAGATTCTGAAAGTGCCATCTCAGCGTTGTTATGCCTGACAGCCCACCCACTTGTGTGTTGAAATCACCTGCAACAAAAACCACATCGGAATGTTTGGCTTTAAGTAGGAGGCTAGATAATTTTCTATAAACTCATCCTTCACTTCTGAAATGCAGTCATTGGTTGCGTTAGCAGAGATTACAAAAGGATAAAGGCTAGTTTCACTATTCTTTGTAGTCCTCACTGTGCCGTTAAGTCGAACTACACATAATCAACTGTCAACTGGGATCCATACGAGTAGTGCACTTTATACTGTAGCATTTTCTGTCATATCTACACCTGCAAGGCCATGAAAATTAGCCATAGAATCTGCAGAAATTCGAAAAGCAGGTTTCGAAGATTCACTATATTGACCGGATGAGGTCGAGTGAATAACCCCACCTGGGTCCTGTACACTTGTCTCACAAACAGCATAGATGCATGACCTGGGTCGCTAGAGTTTTTGCTAGGGAAGCAATTTAGCCAATTTTTAGGCTACGTAATATAGGCAAGTTTTACTATAATCCCAGGGTGTTTAGGAAATCGAAAACAAGATTTTGCTGAACGTTTCGCTGTGTATAACATAGCTTCTTCAGTAGAATATTCGGATTTTTATTCAACGTCAAAGTATATACTGTCAAAAGGTACATGTAGGAATTTCTACTGAAGAAGCTGTGGCATACACAGCGAAACATTCAGAAAAATCTCGTTTTCGATTTTCTAAACACATAGGGATTATATTAAAACATACCTATACAATGAATCAATCTGACTCGGTGCTCAATTTCTTTCAGGACACTCGTAACAACTATGGGCTGGATGTTTATAATTTTCCTGTTAGCTTAGAATTGATAGGCAGCGTATCCATGTTTGATAACGATTATATTATTTCCAACTGGATCCAGTTTTCTTCTGTACTAGTTATGTGAATGATTAGATACATTATTGTTTGGTGTTCTGTGTTACCTTTTCCATTGATCTACATCTCTCTCTAGAGTTTCAGCGACCTAGAGCTATCTAGCCGTAACACAGTTGATACTATTAACCATCACACGAACAAGCACGTTTCTGGGTTACATTTCATTTTTATTTCTGAAAACCATTATTAGTATGGGGTGTGAAACGTGTGAAGGCAGCGTTTGGGTTAGATGGAGTCATCGTATGAGCAATGTTGAGGTCAGGTATAGGGTACTAGGCAAGACAGCGGAGTCGATTGATGAGGTTGTAAACGTTAGTTGACTGAGATGGCTTGGACATATGTGCTGCGCATGTTGAGCCACTGCTTACCTCGACGTGCCATACTACGGGAAGGTGAATTGGGTTGGAACAGGGTGACCCAGACCAAGACCTGGCTCCAGTCGATGAATTCTCTTACTGTTGGTCTGGGCCGTATTGGGAGATGTAGACTACCTGGCTGAGGTCCCCGAAACGACAAGAATCAGTGGTTGAAAATTGTCGGTGATATGGCTGAAAGTCGGTCACAATGGCGCAGATATATTTATTCCTTGATGTCTTCTAAAACTTGAATACTCTTCACTGACCTTTATCCTCAGATTGTTTGTTCTCTCACAATACTTTGTCTTCTTTGATATCACTCTTTGTCTATCCACGTGTTCTTTGTGTACTACTGTGAAGTGTGGTAACTTGAGCCTATGCACCTGTGTGCGAGGTTCAAAGTTGATTTTATCAACTAGTTATAATACTAGATGCCCACTCTTACCTCAACTTTTAGTTGGTAAGAATGGATTTGCAACTGGCTAGTCAAGTGACTGAATTACTTCCTGTCTTACTCCATCACAAATTGTCTGAGAAATATGTCAGTGCAAAAGACTGGCTCATTGGTCTAGGTATTCGCCTACCGACAAGTGAGGTTTCATTTTAAACTCTGCTCCGCCTACCGACTGTTTGGGTATCATGTAGTATCATTGAGACTCAAATAACAGGTGTGACTCACTGTCCAGTTCACAAAACTCCACATAGCCGACTATTTACATTGATAACTTGGTAATGGACTTATGAACCTAAAGTCTAGTTAAACAGCGTAGACTTGTATTGTATTTGCATGAATCCTGGTATTTTGAAAGCATCTAGTTGTGATTTTCGCAAATGTTTCGTGTTGTTTTCCAGCTTCAAGAGTTGTGATAGGAATGGCGAACAGTAGCTGGGAGCTTCAATATAACACATCATATAGTTGCGCACCATCGAATGTTATTCGACTTGAATTATAGGTTCACTCATAGTATTCTACTACTGACGAATTTAGGATTGTCATGAAATGGTTATCTTCACAATGATCTGTACCAAAAGTCATTTTTGTACTTCATACCCTGACAAACGTGCACATTGCTAGTTGAGTGAACAAAACTAATTTCTACTTCCACCTTTAAAAAGGCTTAGTTAGAGATTAAAAATTATTTGCTAGATCGTTCTGGCAAAATTTTATTTAAAAGCACCAGTATTAAACATTGCTAAAAACGTAATCTTAACGAGTTCACAACTAAAATCTTGAATAAATTTTATTTTTTGTTCAGCGTATCGCTAGTGCTGATAATGTTTCTTTCCTAAGTGTTATTAAGTTCCGACCAGTCCGTAACTTAACACTATTCATAGTCGTTGACTTTTCATGTTGCCGTAAAAATAACTTCGACAAAGTACAATTTTGGTATACTGTCCACAAAACTAAGCGATATATTTTCATAACATTTTTATAGTACCAGCATACCTGCCATAGATCCCAGTATGGGACAACTGGTTGAGTTACCGATAGACCAAGCAGGTGCATACGTCATTCAAGATGCAAGTGGTGGTCAAATTCAACTGAGCAGTATCCAAGGTGGCAAAAGTTTACTGAAGCCTGAATTAGCCCAACACTTAAACCAGCATACTGGCTATAAAGTAGGTTCATTCAAATATCCAATTAATTTTATATTCATGTTATAAACTCCAAGTATTTAGCCATTCTTTGATCCTTTTTAATTAAAGTAGTTCACTTAACATAATAGGATACAATGCTTTTTTTAAACAATGAGTTTTTTTATTCTAATCATCTCGGTCACAGAAATCAGGTCTAATAACCTATGAGGATTATAAATGACATATTTTATAAAATCCTAGTGAGGTAGAAGGATAAATTTCAGACGTTTCACAATTTCCTGGAAATCGCTTCTTCCGAGAATGGAACCTGAACAAGTTATCACATGTTTAAATTGTAAGTGGCGACATGGGATTACAGTAACAAAACCGTTAATTTTTCGGTATGCAAACAACCCGAATGAAATAAAAGCTCTAGGTTATATATTTTGGAAGTTCGTTTTAGCCATGCACACAAGCTTGAGAGAAGAAAATGTGTATCAAGTAGCCCTATCTAGTAAGGTATGGATAGCTAAGTAGCCCCAGTAGTCGTCACATAAGGAGCCCATCACCTATCAAAAAAATAAAATGATGCAATCCAACCCCATACAGGTGTCATGTTTTAGGCTATGAGCCACCCTTATTATTGTGTGAGGACTTATAACAATATCCGGTTGTTCAAGACAAAATGTGTGGAGTAAGTTTTGAACCCGGGACCTTTTGGTCGAAAGCCAAGTGCTGAAGTCAGTGAGCCAGATCCATACCTATTGAAACTACCGCACGAAGTGTAGACTATAGATGTGTGAGTGAGAAACGTAAATCAGTTATCGCCGCTTTGAACCTACAGTGACCAAAGTGGTTGAGTTACTTACTGTACTTTGATATGCCGATCGTCACCACGTTTAGTTTTGGACCGATTGCAAGTGGGTTAGAAAGAAACTCAGGATGATGTACATTGTTACTCATTTAGTGACTTGTGTTTTTGAAGAGGTAATTTTTACTCAGCAGTTATATCAGTTGTCTACAGTACATCCACAGTTGTTGTTTTGGGCGTTTGTGTATGGGATGACACTTGGTGTAATTAGGGTCGACGAACATAGTTGTCTAGTTCATATAGATTTCTCTATGTGTATCTGAAGTTTTTATAATTCCACGTACACTAACCGAACAAATTGAGTGTTCGACTTTGACCTCATCGGATTCCATTGATTATGAAGTAGTGCCATAAGCCCATCAAATACATTCATGGCCTAGTTTATGAGGTGCTACTTGTCAATTATAAGATTTTATATGCCGAATATCACTCTGGTATAAACAC
Organism: Heterobilharzia americana; assembly: GCA_944470555.2. NCBI lineage: Eukaryota > Metazoa > Platyhelminthes > Trematoda > Strigeidida > Schistosomatidae > Heterobilharzia > Heterobilharzia americana. Next base: position 27,815,055 of record OX104132.1, on the reverse strand, counting down.
ACTTAACTTTCAGATAATGAACTAGGGGTTCAAACCCTACCCCCACCTACCGAAATTTGGGCAGCCACTCAATAACAATAACCCTTGTCCAGTTGCTTTGGTTCGTTGCTTAGTGTACGAACATACACATGGTTTCTGAGTTACGTATTTTACTGTATTAGGTTGTGATCCACTGATGCGTAAGGGCTAAAAATTCTCTCCGGTTTTTCAAATTTGGATGCAGGTCCCATGATCTACTTGTTGAAAATCGTGTCTAACCAGGTGAATATTGAATCATTAATGTCTGCACATAGTTCACTTTGTGAATACAATAGTTATCCATGGTCTGTTGAACATCGCTATTCTAATGCTTTTATCATGTCATTACACTAAATTAGGCCAATAGCAGAATGGCAGAAACTGTTGGAAATCTCATTGATCATTATTTATTTATTTCCATCATTCATCCAAATCAACATAAGACCAGGCATTACTGCCTAACGGTCCGATTCGCCACAGCTCATATCAGTACATCAAGTAAAAAGGCAGTGAAGCGGAAGATGTAGCGAAGAAAATTCAGTCAAAAGAAATATAAAGTTCATTTATTTATTTATTTATTTATTCTCCTTCCGTTCATCTCTTTCCACTCAAGTAGTATAGTATGTTACTTTGGTATTTGCATATAAATGTTTGGGGAATATAGCTGTAAAATATGTCTAGCTTCTGGTTAAACTGTTACCTGTATAGTTTTCTTCGTCTTTTTCGGAGTTGACGATGCCTAGTTTCCTCGTTACTTAGTTCTCCATCCCTTTTGTGATAGTATCTTGTGTCCTGTAGTATTAGATGAAACAAGATGCATCTTTATTTTGTACAAAGATTATGCTCAAAATTCACAGGTAACTTCAATCAAAAATGACTTCATACAAACTTGCTCAGATTGCCTGTCCAATACCATGCTAGTAAGTGCTACGAAACACGATTACTCTGGTCGAACTTTAAGTTTCTTTTAATCAATAAAGGACATTCATCGGTTAACATACTGTAGATGGCTAACCACCAACGCCTGTTTCCTTCAAAAATCGGTGAAGAGGTAGAAAGGGATTAACAAGTTAGACTTGTGTAACTATGGCTGACAGAACCAGCAATAACAGGGCAAGCTAAATGTCATCAACTACTAAAACGTCATTGGTTCTAACTCAGGTGTGGCTCCTGGCTTTTTAAAACTTTAAATGTCTTTACCGTTTGCAGACCATATTCATCCTAAATGGGCACAGTTCCCTTATAGCGAATGCTTTTTCTTAAAGTATCCTGAAGTATAATCAGTCAATGCCACAACATAATAAGAAGATCGTTATTGTTTATGAACCTATTCTCTTGATTTATTTTTGCAGACAAATGTTAGTCGTGGAGGATTTACGGCAGGAAATAATGATGCTCGCTGGGTTTCCCTCAATGCAAATCGCGGATCACGCAGTATCACCAGGTTAGAGTTTTCAAGGATTTTTGAGAATTTTTCAATTATTAGTTTATGGGGACTGATTGATATCAGGACAGTTTTCATCACTGTTTTAATTTACGTGAAGAACCATTAAGGAAATCAACCAATCCCCCACAAATCACCAATTGAATTCCTATCCAGTGCTTATTAGCGACTTGCTTTGAGATGAATTTCCCGTGATCTCTTGTGTCAGTCAAATCAGGTGTAAGGACAGATACTCCCTAGTGTTACTGAATGATGGTTGCGCTGCATTGTGAATTGACAGAAGTAGGGGAAACTGGGATCCTTGGGATCTGAACTAGTGTCTGAATGCTAACGTACCCACCATGGGACTCGATGGTCCTGTCCTCAATCCCTCACTAGGTAACGGGTTCGCACTGCTGAGGGTTCCTAAACTACTTAAAAACAACTGCCCATTGCTCCCAGATTTTAAATGGTTCTTTCACTGATATCAGTTAATGTTGAAAATTACTTTTTCATTTTTATTTGAATTCATTTTATCTCCAATTGCTTTTCAACAAGAAATGTTTTTTATTGTCGGATTCATATGTTCGTAGGATAGGAAGTGGACTTGGTCGTTCCATAATCCTGAGTCAGTCTTATGCCTCAGTTACACGCGGTAAAAATACTACTTTGATAGGCCTATCTTCATATCTACGGAGTTATCGTGAATAATATTTCCTAACTGTTAAATGAAATGTTCTCTAATAAGTTAAATTACAGGATAAAATCGTAACTTTCTTCGAAACATTTTTTGATGGATTATACCGTCATACTACTTTTTGCGTCTGTTAGTAGGCCCAATTACGTCTTTCAAAATCGAGATGATATCACAAGTGTCCAATACAATCTCTCTTCAGTAGTGATCTACATAAACTACTGAAGTTTGTCATGTTTTTTGGAACAAATTGACCAACAATACTGCAACTGAATGAAAGCGTCGCCAATAGTCTCCCTAGGATGCATTTGCAGTTGTATTTAAAACTACATCCACGAGTCCCCACATAATTTTATTAGTGGTCACTCATTAATCAGAAGAGTTACTTGCTGAACTACTATAGCTCAGATAGTGAATGGAAATGCTGCGGCTCACTCCAAATGTTGCATACTAGTTTTACAAGCTACACATGAACCAGATTGTATTTTTTTTTATGGTGGTTACTGGATAAGTATGTCATCGTATTATGTGATTATAGTGATAAGTAGTCTTAGAATGGTATGAAACAACTGTACAATACCGGGTACCTTCCAATGGGTATGTGACTGACGGACTACTGGTGTAAATTACCTTGAGATTAACTTGAATGTTCAATTAACTTTCTACAAATTAGCTGTATATTTGCCCTCATTTTACTGACTTTTTTGTACATTGTAGTCGGAAGCCTGTAAACCCAGGTACTTCTGTTGGGCAGTCAGGGGGACTAGGTGGGCTTCAATCCACTGTGTTGACACCCTCAGCCTCGGGTCTGCTGTCTCTAGGTACTCGTTATACACCGTCCTCTGCAACTGTATTTGGCACGACAGGAGGTTCAATGTCCGGAATAAACCAAGGAATAACTGGTTCAGGAGCTACAATGATAAATCCGGCTACAGCATCAGGAAATATGGTTTCAGCCGGCGTGGGTGGGATGGGTATGGATCGGGACTCCGGATTTCGTTTGTCTGCTGCTATTGCAGGCACTAGTGGTCGAGGTCGACCAAGAGGTCGAAGACCTTTAAGAGTGAGTTTATTGTCAATAAATATTATTTGATCGCTTACGTTTTCTTACTGAGCTGACTATAAATGTTTTCTCTCATTTCATGTAGGGACAGTTTCCCGTCGTTCCAATCGATATGGTTCGTCAACTGGGTATTGAACAACAAGTCATTTTACAGCCAGCTGCCCCAGTCGCTATGCGCAATAAAGCCGTGCTATGTCGACCTCTTTCTATGTGTCGTAAAACTCAAGCGAATGCAACAACACCACACGAAAATTTGTCACAACGCACTGTAGCTATGCAAACAGATAAACTTCCAGTTACAATAGGATTAAACAATAATAGGTCATCCTCTTGCAAAGAAATTCAAACTCAGACTGTTGATAATTTAATGAAATCGGATGACAGTGACGATGATGACGATGAAGATATGGTGCCGGTGGCTGAAGCTGAAGATGATCAACTGTTGATCAAATCTGATAGTCGACCAAGTCATAGTTGTGTTGAAACATCAACTGCTGACGACATAGTTTTTGTGGATTCTGAAATTCAAACAGGTAAATAGTTTTGACAAACTCTTCTGTTGACTGGAAACAAGGGAAACACCTTAGAACTAGGATACCTTATAGATTAATCAATAATTTGATGTAAAAAAAGGGGGGGGGAATTGTGTTTGGAAATAATTTATAGGAGTTCGAATGGCCCATCCTACCAACCGATATGGAAGATTAATCTTCAACATTTAGTAAGCGTGTTTCAGTTGACACTATTAACAGTCATCAAGCATTATGACTTGGTTTGGATGCTAAGCTAAAATTGGGGAAAGTTGTCATTCAGAAAGCAAACGTTTTTGTTTCACATTTTTCAATTCTTTGCTTGAGTTGTCTTAGTTCTGTTCTTTACTCGGAAGTGACCAACAAGAAAGTGGTCGGTGAGAATTCAGAGTTGGCACAGTATGTTAATCAGCTAACTATGGTGCATGCTATTAGCAGCAGATTAAGAAGTTCTGCAGTTTTCTATCTGGCGTAGCGTTGAACACTGAATGTCATACTAGGCGAGGCGTTTGTAAATCATTGCTAATATGATTGAGTCTTGCCTTCGATCTTAGTTTCGCCTCTTATTACAGTTTCGACCGTTATAGAATCTAGTTCGGATGTATGCCAAGTTTTTATTGATTGCAGCTGCTTGTGTTTGTACGAGTTCTGAATTATTCCTCTATTTGAAAGTGATATGTTGTCTTTTGTAGTCGTAGCTAACCTGTAGGAGAGTGGCTTGATTTTATGAGAGGCTTTTGTATGCTGTATTAAGAGATGAAATGAATCAAATATCTACTCATATACACCGATTTGCCAATTAATTGAAGTAGATCAATCTCTGTTTCCCTTTAACACTGTGTAATCGACTCATCAGTCTAAGATCAAGTAACTTTAACCTGATGAGGATACAACTCTTTGTTTGTAGTTGGTTTCAGATGGGAAAGACACGGTAAATATATACGTTGGTTATTTTGAATACTAGTAGTATTTTTGAAGTGTAGGATACAGTCAAAGTGTTAGTCATTTTTTAGTTATGTATCCTACTAAATGCAATTTGATGGTATTCAACTATTTGTCCGTGGGTTTGGAATGCACCTTGTCAACCAAAAGTTTATAAGTCGAATAGTATTGTTCACGCTTACAATAGATGTTACCCTCAGTTCAGATACAAGGAAATATGCGGATAGTTACTGAGTTCTATAATAACGTTCCTGTGTGATGGTAATAATAATAATCGCACCATTTGTAATATGTATTTGAGTACAAATCGAGATTTCGTTGAAATACTATCACATTTTAATACTTCACATTTTCCACAGTGACGTTCCGTCTAGTCATCTACTTTTTGCTATATGTTGAAATGTTTAACTGAGCAATCTTCATCTTTACTAGAAAAACTAGACTTCGCTACGTATCTGGTTCTAATTGAAGCAGGTCATTTTATGCTTGATTTTGCTTTGTATTGTGTTATACTAGTGAATAATACTACTGAGCAGAACTAAATTGTGCTTATTTGAATTATCTATAACATTTTAGATCCTATTGATGAGGATGAATCGAAGAAAATTCCACTCTTTTTACCCATACCTGTTCCTGTCCCAATCTATGTACCGTTTCCTGTGTGTCTGTATGCAAGACCAGTACCATATGCAATCCCTTATCCACTACCATGCCCGGTTCCAATTCCACTTGTTTTCGATGCGACTCCAGAGGCTCCATGTGTTGAAGGTAATACCATTTAACAGCTCTTTGCATTTACTACCTTAAACGAATTCAATAAAAGGGATCAGGCCATTTACTTGTATTACGTAGCACATGATAACCACTTTATCTGGTTGAATATGATGGTCTAGTAAACGATAATAGAATCTCTCGTCAATACTGATATGTAATTGGTATAACCAAGTCACGGTGAACGCGTTTAGCTAAATGACAATACGTTACTTACACGAAAATGGATACAGATCAGTCGTAGTTACGGCCTTGAAGGAAGACACAACATAGAAAATCATCGTCTTTTTCTTGAATAGAAGTAGTTAAACTACTTATACTTACTTACATTGTAGTACCGTTTGGTACGCAACCCTCCGATTGTCAATGAATTAAGACAAATTCTGTTTGCCTCTATTGGTATTTACTCACTCACCAAGTGTATCTTGTGGCGTGAAATACTATTAATTATGCTTTTTTAAGCATTTACCATTGGTGTTTTGTAACGACTTATGATACTGCTTTGCAGAAGACGTCACATCTTTAGTTGTTTATATCATTAAGTAACTTTCTTTCTTGAAGTTGAACGATGAAGCATCATAATTTTGATAAGTATATATGGTTGGAACTAACTGTACTACCAGTTTGTTTAAATGTCATACTAGGCAAATAGACAGCTGCACATCCATCGGTAACAGTTTATTGGCTTCATAATAGTACATCAGGATTATATATGTAACTAGGTCACGTACAATTTTTATTTCCCAAACTATAAGCCAAATCTTTTATGTAAAGATTTATGATACTACCCGTTTGCTGAAATCGAAGTAGATCGGGCAGGCTTTTAACCCGGAACTGTTTCATCATCATCATCATCAAAATCAACATACTACCAGACATTAGTGCGTAACAATCCAATTTGCCTTACCTCATGTCAGCACATCAAGCAACAAGGCAATAAAATGGAAGATGGAAAAAAGAAAGAAAGATCGGCCAAAAGAAGTAGGAAGTACTAAAAGAGAGGAAAAGAGAATAAAAAAATGATGAGACTAAGTATAGCGACTAAGATGAGGATAATGTGTGTCTGCGCCACTGACACTGGTTCTGAGCCATATTTCCTAGAGTCTCCAACCATTGATTTTTCTTGTCCCGCGTCACATGGCTTAAACCAACAGTCAAGGATTTCATGCATTGATGCCATGTTTTAGTCTAAACGCCCCGAGTCTTATTCCAACCTGACCCTTCTTCGGCCAACATTGTGCGACGAAGCAGATGTTGGCTAGGCATACTTAATACATGTTGCAGCCATCTCAGCTGATGAAGGTTCACAACCGCATCACAATCTCTCCTCCCTTGAAACTCTACGCCTGACTTCTGCGTTATTCACATGGTGACACCACAGAATACGAAGGCAAGGGTGGTCAAACACCTGCAGCTTTGCGGAGCTGTTTACTTGGAATTAAAGTGCAGATTTAAGCAAATACATATGTTTTTATTCGTTAAAATTTCACGTCACATATTTTAAATACCATAATTTTCAAATAGAAAAATCTATGCACATCACGTGAGCAAGAAAATCTGGGAGTAATAGTCGTAGTACTGTCAACTAATATTTCACAATTAAAAATTATAAAAGTGTTGAAAGAATTACATTAACACATTATTTTACAAGAGTTCAAACAGTCGATGGATAAAGGGATTAACTGGTCTGGAAAATCATTAGTTGCGCTTGAAACATTATAAGAATCTAGGCGATCGAAAAGGTAACGCTAACTCGTGAATATCACAGTATATAGATAAATAAATAAACTGAAATCGGCATTGAGAATGTTCTTAACGATTACAGCATAACACTGAATCCAAAACATAGAAGTTAATCATCAAACAGAAGTCAATCATAGATCACTTCGAGATTGAGTATTGTAGTACTCAGTATCCTGGATCGTCGCAGTCTGTTAGTGGGGATTTTGTCAAGAATACCTCTTCTCACATTGGTCGTACGCAACGTGAAGTCCCTAAAGTATTGTATTTCGGAATACTGTGCAGCTTTGTGATTCAGATGAGAGAGAAGGGATACCAAAAATTCTATTCGTGAGGGTTTCATAATTTCCAGTAGTTCCTTTACCGTAATTTACAAAGTGTCTCACTACTAGCACGCACTAACTTTACCGTGGTAAGAGTAGTGACTTTCTCCTGTCTTTGGAAATAACTTTTTATTCGACTTTTGTGAAGTTTTGACCGATTGAGGTTTTGGTAGCCAGATAGTATCATTAGCCTTCATACAACAGGTGTAGCTCATTGTACAAGGTTGCTGGATGGATCTCGATTTTTTCCTCCGACTTTTGAGCATTGTAGTAATCACATGGCCCTGTTGATTGATAATAAACTGTTGCATTGATTGGTCACCGGAGGACAACCAACTCCATATTGTCTAGTCCTGTGTGCACACCGAATTCTTTCGATCACCCTGCAATGTAACCACCTGACTAGGCAGTTCAGCATCGCATTGCACTTTGATAGATGTTAGTTGGATGGAGGCAATCGGCAAGAAGCCCTGGATCTAGGCTTCATGTTTGTTGGCACTCGTCAGCAAGATGTGTCTACAACCGCGACGGGACTGATGTCCCACCTGACATTCGAATCCGCGTCACTCAGTGTTGTAGTCAGCAACGTTACCGTTGAGCTATTCAGGTCGCAACTAACCTCCTGTAGAACCGGATTAGATACACTGACTAGTCACCTGAGGGTAATCAACTTCATGCTGTCTAGTCCTATATGCATACCGTTATTTGTTTCCAATACTGACATACGACTATTGTACAGCTCTAGTAACTGAAATCTCTGAAAGGTTGTTACGTCTTTGTTCTGCTACCTAATATAGGGATTTTTCATTGGTTAGAGAATATCTCTCTGTATACTGATTCAATATTATGTTGTGATCGTTAAGAAAATTCTCAATGCCGATTTCAGTCTATTCATTTATATACTGTGACACTTATGAGTTAGCGTTACCTTTTCCATCGCCTAAATTCTTATCATATTCTAAGTGTAATTGGTGATTTTCTTCATCCACTGACCGTTTGAACTCTTGTAGAATAATGTGTTATGTAATCTTTTGATTTTTTTTCTTGTGACTTTTAATTCTAAAGTATTAAAGAACAGGAAATTTCCATAATGGATAATAAGTTAAAAACGTAACAATGAAAAGAATTTTGTTTACGTCAATTTCATATGCAAAGCTGTAGAATCGTTTTTCGCATCATCGGAAACAAATAACGTTGTATGGTTAGTCAATAAGGACACGCGATTACTACAGTATCCTAGAGAAGAATAAGTTTTTGAAGACATAGAACAAATTTGAAACAGTTAGTCCCTTTTATGAATTTGGATAATGTAATTAGAAGACGTAGATTATCTGAAAAATGTGATGTATTAGCGCTATACATTTCAAACAATCTGACCACACATTTACTTGTTAAGGCCATTATATGTGAGAACTGGAAGTGGGGGAAGGATACATATGACATAATACATCACATTTTTCAGATAATCTACGTCTTCTAATTACATTAGCCAAATAGAACAAATTATTACTTTGGCCATGGTAAGACTATTGAATGCACGTGATTTTTTAAACAGGAAGATCAGGTTTTTGAATTTCCAATGTTTCAACTGTGCATATATGACCCAGTTGAAACCATTTTGAATTGTAAGACGGCATTCTGTAAATTACTTTGAAGGAACTACTAGTGGAGGGGGCAGATGTCCGGAGGTGACAAGGCAATTCATGCATAAAACTGTTGGTACTTTGTCTCTCTCCTGTGGATAACCAAACTGGACAATGTTCCAAAGTATACTTACGGACTTGACTCTGTGTACAGTCAGTGTACGTTGCTTTACAGGAAGATAGGTTAACCGCACTATAACTATGACCCTAGGATTTTTTCACTCACCTGATGTGCGTATGTTTTTCATGTGAAAACTACGATATTTAAAAGTTGGGTCTAGCAAGACTTTGAATGTATCTCACCACTCTATACAATCTAGTTAACTATTATGATATGTCATATCAAGTGTATTGAATAACGGTTCGGAAATTACCAACCGTGTGACTATTTCAAAAGAATTAGTCGTGAGTGGACTGAGTTCATTTGTAGATTACACTAACCCTCAGACGTTTATTTTATGTATCTGTAGGACCTTATAGCCGTTGAATCTGTTAGGTGAGGAATTGGGAATATGAAAGCTGAATAGCTATCCAAAGATCTGATTCAACTTTTTCGCACCTGATGCAATCGTTTCATAGCTAGGGAAATCCACACTAACATTTAAATCTCACACTACATCTAGTCGGTAGCCGTTGTGTATCTAAGTGTTTACCAAGATGGTTACCGCGTAGTAGTTTGTTCTATCCTACTCTCAGGTCATGAGAAGTGAACAATGGAGATACACAACAGAAAAAGTTTACAGCTATTCTTGTGTATAGTGTTATTCAAAGCATTGATGGTATACGGATGAATCCACTAAGTGACGAGTATTCCTATTCAGAGAAAAGAAATTTAATTCAGCAGCCTAGTGCAGGTTTTTGTACAGTGGAATGAGTCAAATTTAGTCTACTTGAACTTTGGTAGGTAGAGTGATATTCAGACTCGTGACCCTCGCTGGTGGATGACCAACTTCGTAGACCAATGAGAAACTGTTTCAACCATCTTCAAAACTATTAGGTAACCTCTAACTATCGTAAAAAATTAACTGAGAATTCTACACGATAACCTTTTTTATTCTGCACATTTTGGTGTCACCTTTTCATTACTTCCATGTTTGTTGCTGAATTACTTCAGATCATGGACAACAAGTTGATCTAATGCCTCAAAGGACACTTATCGAGTCTTCGACAAAACTAGTTACCCATGATTCACCAACAAGTGATAGCCAAGCAAACGTTCATAGTGAAGATTCAGAACCTGATCAGTCGACATATTATCCAAGTGCATTGACAATGTCAACTGATGAAGGGGATACTGAGGTTGCTGAAGAGGTTAGTCTTTTTTATGACCAAATTTGTTACGAAACTATATTTACTAGCTAAAAACTATACACCCATCTCATTGTGAAATGGTAGCGATCTTAGTATAATGCATTCAATCGGAAATGGTTCACGCTGAAATTATTCAATAGGCCATGAATTTAAATCGAATTCCGTCTGATGGGATTATTATCTTCTCAAACAAAGACTGGTACATATACATGTGTGCTCGCTATTAGGAAGCTGTATACTCATCAATGAAATCAATCATTCACAAAAAGGAAGTTCTCTACCGTCAGTGTATTCACTCTAACAGACTAGGGTTCCGATTCACTTATTCAGGCATTAACAGTTTATCATTGTGGTATGCCTGTGCATACAGTAACACTAACTCACAAGCAAGTGACCGATATTCCTGGGACCACATAACGTGTGAAACCCATGTGATTTCATTCACAATTATCTTAACTATGAAAGGCTTATGGATATTATTTGCTTTTGTTTTTTGCCATTTCAAAATATAGTGTCTTTGGTATTCTAACTCAGTACCTAACATAAAGTTCGTAATAGAATTTCCTTTCTCAGTTTGTGGATTAAAACACACCGGTAAAATGCCAGTATTCTTGTCAATCTTGCAGCTATAACATTTTCGTATGCTGTCAGGTCGCCTAACATTGTTACCATATTGGGAGTATTGAAAACGTAGGGACTATCCATTATATAAGTGTTGAAACTGTTGGATTGGCTGATGTTTTCTTGAGTAGTTAGCATTATGTCCTCAGAGGCTATATTTTCGTCTATCTCGTTTTACTATCATGATCACCACTTCGATAGCATTCGCTGTATTGACATAGACCGCAACTTTTGACAAGGAGTCTGTGAATATAAAATAATTGATCAAACAGGTGTGTTCCGCTTCACATACACTTGGTATGATTTGATGTGATCGTATTATAAACCTAGTAATCGCGTTGCTGCACTGTTGTGTCATATCCTTAGTTGCGAAGACGATTTTTTACATTTCTATCCAAGTTTTGTCATTTCACGTTGATCTGCATCTAAACCTGCTGGTACAGATTTATGAGTCACACTTATTAAGTGAGGATACCACTTGCTTGTCCATGCTGAAGTAGATGAAGCAGTTTTTGAACCCCGAACCAATTGTTTTGAAGCTGAGTGCTGTAACCAATAAGGCCACTTCTCTTTGAACTAAGAGTGATAATAGTTTTTCCCATTTTCTATGCATTCAACTTCCTAACTCATTGAAAATCATTACTGAACAATTTTTTTCGATTTTCATCAGAAACCAAATTACAATGTAGAACAGGCATGGATGTCACACTCATAGTCAATCATTATTTTCCCTGCTTCCTATCATACCCTTTTAAAAGTCTATTCATTCAATTATTCCTAAATCCAACACTTCAACGTTTAATTATATACTAGCAGTAGTCAGTACAAAAATCGGTGGCTATTTGACCTTTTTTTTTGTAATATCGAATTATTTTCTATCCTTTGGGAATGAATATTTTGTCTTAAACTTTAAAATACCATCCATGGAGCCATTCCACAACTTTTTGTGTGGATCATCTTTAGTGAAGAATTTAAGAAAATGTTTTCTGCTTGTCTATCTCCAGTAGAGTATCACACAAATTACAGCATCACTGTATCCTGTGTCACTTTGTAAATGGTTGAAAAATCTCAGTATCACAGTTGTAATCTTCAAAAACTTTGGTAATTTCGGTTTTCACCATTCAGTCATAACATTGACTGAGTTTCATTTAGAAAACTCTCAATTGAAGAAAAACACATGTAGATATAGTGACTTCTTTCTAACCACTAACCGACCGTTCTCTAAATTTTCATATCAATTAATACACACTTTTTAGATATATTGTGATAAATTGTCATTGTATTATCGTATTTCATATTGCTCATCGTCTGTTGTGTTGTATTGGACTTCTTTGAACAGCGAGATCATATCAGAAGGGAAAATGTATCTAGCCTTAAACGTCCCGCTCCAGAAGAGTCTTCATCTTCAGACTCATGGACTTCAGAGTCAGCTACTGCTCAACCCAAAGAAAATAACGCACCATGTCACCAACAAGGACAGAAACCAACCATGAGTCATTCTAGCAGTGAGGAAACCGATAATGTATCTCATCGTCCTCCTAAACGACCACGTCAAACACTAATACCGGTGCTTACATCTGATGCCAACTACCACTTGAAATTCTCATATGGGATCAATGCATGGCGTCATTGGATTCAACAAAAATCAGCGTCTGCATCTACTGACAAATCTAGAACTACTTCAATGCAACAGTATTCACATTTATACGCTGACTTATTAAATATGAGTGACGAAGATCTTAACATTGCATTGAGTCAATTTGTTCGTGAGGTTCGTAAACCAAATAATGAATGTTATGTCGCTGATTCCATTTTCTACTTATGCCTAGGTAAGTATTGACATGCGACAGCACCTTTTGTTCATTCATTACATGGCGGTTGTTGTTGTTGGTTTTACCCTAAGATTAATGATATGAAAATCTAACCAGTAACTGTTGGTTCAGTAGTTGTAAAGCCTTTAGTGTATGGTAAAGAAATTGGTGGAATTGTCATTTTGCACCAACTGAAGTATATCCAATCATATACTGGGCGTGCACTCAACTTGAAGTAAATAGTTATCGTAAGCCACCAGTTCTTAAGCATTCATCCTAAAAGTTACGTTATCACAGTAACGGGTTACCGAAGCAGTTTTACACTCGTATGTTCCTGATCTTGAATTCCATATCAACCATTACTTCGAAGTCAGATTTCTTAGCTAGTTACTAATCTTTCCTACTGGATACATTCATTTTTTAACACTGATCTCTGCTCTTTAGCTTGAGCCCTCAACTTCAAAGAAATGGGTCGCAGATGTCAGCCCCATTCTACCTTTATCCTGGGGAACTGGGTTGTATTATGAGTTCTTATTATAATGAGCGTGGCTCATGGCCAAATCATATTAACCTTGTATTGGGTAGAGTCTAGTTATTTTCAATTGTACAGAGGCTTTCGCTACTCAGTGTTAGATACTATCACTTTTTGGAAGGAAAAGTAACGGATGGCCGTATATAGCAGAAGATGAACCCTGTCTACCACTGACATTTATTTCTAACCCCATTGAATTAAATGTAATACATATGTATATGATATTACGCCCCTGAAAACTATATCCTAATATTCAGTATGTGTCGACCACTTCACTTGCTTGGGAAGTTGCATCAACCCGGACGGGTTGGTTGCTGACGAAATCTCAGCTCGAATACAGAAGGACCTTTTGGCATTTGCCGCTTTGCGTCACCTGTGGCGCTGATGAGATATCTGACTATCTATCAGACGACGAGTATACTGTGCTGCAGTTCGTTCTGTCCTCTTGTATGGATGTGAGACATGACCGTTAGAAGTAGAAGGCATGAAACGGTTACATGCGTTTGATCATAGGTGTCTGTAGCATTGCTTGCGTGTGGCGGAATCACCATGTGAATAATGCTGAGATCAGGCGAAGGGTACAAGGCGTGACAGGTAAGTCGACTGATAAGTTCGTGATGGCTTGACCATGTACTGAGCATGCCGAGCCACCGCCTACCTTGACATGCAAGCCTAGGGGAAACTGGATTAGTTAGAAGAGGGTTCAGGGTGACCAAGACCTGGCTCCAGTCGATGAATTCTCTTACTGTTGGTCTGGGCCGTATTGGGAGATGTAGACTACCTGGCTGAGGTCCCCGAAACGACAAGAATCAGTGGTTGAAAATTGTCGGTGATATGGCTGAAAGTCGGTCACAATGGCGCAGATATATTTATTCCTTGATATCTTCTAAAACTTGAATACTCTTCACTGACCTTTATCCTCAGATTGTTTGTTCTCTCACAATACTTTGTCTTTTTGATATCACTCTTTGTCTATCCACGTGTTCTTTGTGTACTACTGTGAAGTGTGGTAACTTGAGCCTATGCACCTGTGTGCGAGGTTCTGCGTTGTCAGTAGGTCGCCAGTATTCGGCAGACAACCACGTTATTAAAAAAAATTCTATTTCCGACAAAATACCTATTTATCAAATATTTTGACTACTCCGACTTTATTTCGCTGTAATAATCAGTTGAGTATCTCTTATTTTTATGAATACTTTTGTTCTCAAGGTATCCAAGAGTATCTTAATGAAAATGGGCGTATTGTTAATCTGTTCGGAGATCCGGCGTTTACTAGCCTATCTCGAGCTTTGAATGAAATATTGGCTAATTTTCAACCTCGTATAAGCCCAGAAGGTCTCCTTATCTGCCGTATAGAAGAAGAGCATTTGTGGGAGGCAAAACAGTTAGGCTCCCAGTCAGCTGAGGTAGGTTGATTGATAGTGAAAAATTTGGTGCTTCCGTAAGATATTTCTCAACAAAATGTTGTAACTCATCTTCAGCTACCAGGTCTATGTGGTGCACATAATAGGGTTGTAATGCCTCATGTTTTATTTTGGCAAAAAACGACCCGATGTTACTGCTTTCTAACAGCGTGAATGCCAATGCTGCACGCCATGGGGTCTCTAGCTGTGTATCCACTTCGTGTTTGAAGCATAAATAGAAAATCAAATCCCTTAGTAATGCAAGAAAGATAAGTAGCGTAAATTAATTCAAATTTGGAATGTATTCAAACGATCGGCGTTTATTACATCAGAACGTTATCTTATAAGATTCACTGGCTTAGATTTACTCCATATAGTTTGGTCTCGGTGTACTGAAAACATTACTATTTACTATATCATAAGTGTGACTCAATGTTTTCTTCATGACATGCTAGTTATCTTTCATGCAACTATGCAGAGTATTAGTGTAAGCTGAAAAGGAAAATGTAAGAGTCTTTAACGTCCCACAAAGTATATGAAGAATGAAAGTAGGTCTCAGTGTTCTACCTGTTACTCTGCATTAATCTTTTTAAAGAAAAATTAAAGCGCTACCATTTTTGCAATGTGAAAATTTCGAATAAGATAGTTAGAAAACAAACTATTTTAAGAAAAGCAATATATCTCTTTTCTGTTAGCTCCTTATTCGGAGCTCTATACCAATACACAACATTTTCCAAATACGAAATAATATACTGGTCTGGTGGTGACATCTGGTCAATGATAGATAATTTATCTTAAAGTATCAAGGCGCGATATTAATTCAAGGTAATTACGCGATGATAACTTAGGCATAGAATAATTAACTACTCAGTAAAGTTATTGAAATTATGATCAGGTTGTTGCGTAATTTGACTTGTACAGAAAAGAAGAAATGATTATTTCATGAGGTCAGCTGTCGACAAAGCGTAAGAAAATTTGGCGCCGAAAAAGGAAAGAAAAAAATTGCTGAAACTGCGGTAATCGTAGTAAAATAACGGTAATATTTAATTGTAATCGTTTGGAAGATACATGAGAGAAAGAGTCATCTGAGTGAATGTGAAGGCGTCCCTGACAATTCCCGAAGTGAGTAATCGGGTTTATTGGTAGAGTTAAGTTACACAGATAGCCAAAGCAAAGAAAGAGGATGTACAAATTCATCTTTTCTAAACACACAGACTCGGCTTGTTCAAGTGGATTCTGATGGTTTCCCCTGTGTGTAAAAGATGAATTCGTAGAACGTGGATGAGGTTAGAAGGAATATGACCAACAAACTTCAAAGGCATTAATAATATAATCTTGTTGACCAGTTTCTTAGCAGGTGCCAAACATTATGGCGCTTCATATCAGTTTTATCTACCCTTTGTTTAAGCACAACAGTTGTTGTTCAGCAATTCGCGGCTACTTTAAAGACCACTCTAGCAGCGATCGAAACAACCAATTAGGTTCCTTCATTTTGGCTAGAAAGGCTGATTTTTATAAAATAAAGAAGTCTGATTGGTTATTACAGGCGTTGCTAGGGTGGCCTTTAAAGTCGCGCACAATTTGACGGACATGCGTATATATATATAATACACTATTTGTTTGATTCGAACTTGTTGCCCCCCTATTCTGTTCTTTTCAGTTGTATTTCGTTTAATTTTTATTGCAGATTTTACTTTTTACAATGCTGTATTATAACACTAAACATATCGGTTTGCGCCTTGGTACAATCCATCGACAGTTGGCATTCTCACAATTCCAAATAACTGAATCAGCTGTCCTTTGTCATCTGCCGGGTCATATGTTTGGAGAACCGGATGATTCTGTTACTACCTTGAGATTAGATGCAAATCCTCATCATCCACAACGATGTCCTGTCCTACTGTATAAGGCCTACTTTTCCCACTGGTAAGTTTATAACGTGTAACTGCTAAACACTAAATATGTCTTTGACTGATTAAACTAAACATCTCACCTGCATTTTTTTTATAAGCTGAATTTCTGATTGCAACTTAAGTTGTAAATGAAATGTAGTACTGATCAACATGAGTTGTAAGATAAACTTTATGCCAGTCAGAGAAATACTTTGGCTGAATTCAGTTACTTGAAATACTTTATTGTTAGTTTTCCTGAAGCACTTCATGCATTTTTCACCAATGACAGTTCTTCAGAATAAAATTCCTAACCGACACACCAATATAAATTCTGATGCAGGTGAATTCTAGACAGATAGCTGATTTCATGCAGGGCGATATTGATATCCTTGATGAACCACGGTATTCAGGAATAGTCTTCAGCTTTCCTTGATTTTTACGAAAAGCATTCCTTGTGATAACGACAGTTAGGCGAAGAAGCCTAAGAAAACAGTCTTTGTCATCCTATAGTCGATAACTATGTGCTGTTCAACATGTATGAGTAAGAAACAAGTTGATTGATTTCAATCACTCACTGGCATAGGCCCCCCCCCCCCAAAAAAAAATAAGTGAACATGAGATAATGCTCTAGGGATGAGCTACATTTACCATAGAGCTCATACGATATCTAAATGCTTATGACGTTGAATGTGGTTTCAAACTTCCATCTAAAAGAATTTTTCAGTAGTTTCTTTTTTATTGTATTCCTCAATCGGTTTGCTTACAGTTTTCTCAAGTTTCTATTCCTTTTGCTTGTAACGTTAAAGTAATATGACATAACTCTTTCTTTAACTTCGTTACTAATCATGCATCAAAGTTTTTCTACTCGATTAAGATGAAGGCTATTTACTATACAGTAATTTTTCAGGTAAACGTTTGTTATCTGCTGTTACCATTCTTCTTTGCGTGGAATTTCAGACTATAACTTTGAAGCATAATTATATTGGTAACCTTAACAACACTGATTAAATCATTCTAGTGACTTGCTTTGTCACACTGCTAGACACAATTGAAACTGTCAAATCTAGGTAGGAGTCAGTAAAAATGACGACAATGATACCGGCTCTTATAAAAAATTAAGAATAAATGAGCAAAAATAAAGACATGGTTTTCAAGATACAGAGAAAATTAGGCATGGATGCATTTATGGCACTGTGATGTACCATATTCCTGTAACTTTATTATTATTATCATTATTACTATAGTTTTCTTACACTTTTCCGCATTTCAGTCCCCCGGAATTGCTCGACTCCGACAGTATCTTTTACTTGAATCCACTTTATCCACCAAGAACAAATTTATGGTTTTCAAATGAACCTGTTCGATCGCCTGAATTGCAGGTAATACTTAATCGAATTAAAATGGTGAAAGAAATTCAAGAAGCATTTATGAATAGTCAACCAGATGGAGGATTTTAATTAATATAATATATCATCGAAATTTGTGTATTTTGATTAAACCGTTTTTTTTCTCCTCTCAGTCGATTCTCCAACGACCCCCCTTATTCTCCATTTTACATGACCGAGATAATAAAATTATGAAAATATGCCATATTCAGTTATCCTTTTTCATCTTATTATTCTTTATATCGTAATTATTCCTCACTTGTATAAACTAATTGTGAAAATAAATTTTTTATTGTTTTACTGTTTTACTTCTTGAGGTGAATACAATCGGAGTGGGTACTAGGTTTTTAACAAGCTTTGTTTAGGTTTCCTTTTATCAACTGGATAAATCCCCTCTTTGACTGGTAGTTGCGTAAATGAAGACTTTATGCGTGAAGAATATCAGGGATTTCTGAATTATTGTTCTGGACTACAAACACTTAGGAGTTTTACTACCGCTTCTAACAAAAAATCTTTGGATACAACTGTCTCCAGTGTGACTTCTGATTCATGACCGAGAGATGACCATACCGTTTAGTGAACAGCCGCTCGCAAATGAGGTATCAGTTTGCTACTGATTAGTTTATAGAACTGGCTATTGTCTAGTTCATATACCTTGCAGATTGCATGCAAAGATACTTAAAAGTCATCACACTTATAGCAGGCTCACAAACCTTTCGCCCGCTAATAAAGCAGTCTTTCATTCGTTCGGCCAAAGTATACTCTAGTTCGTATGTTAATGATTTTTGTTCATGAAAACCTCGTTGAACTCTTGAGTTTTCTTCAACGGAAGCCATCTCGGATGCAGCATGAGCACATGACCATCCCTCTTTGTCCTGAGTTTAAGCTACTCGGCTTCACAACTTCTCTTGTACTCTGAAGTCGACGATTTTCTCCAGATACTTCTAAAAGACTTGTGTGGTGCTGTTGTAGGAAACGTCTTAACGAGTGTGAGACCTCTTGAAATTGTGTGTTTGAATAGTGTCTTTTAAGTGTGTAACAGCTCACAGGCTACTTAAATTGAAATAGTTCGGCTTGCGTTCATTCCTAGTAAGTACTTGAATGCCCCACATCTTAGCTTCCCCAATACCTGTAAGAATACGTGTTAGTACTGGTGGAGATGTGATCGGTAGCATTTATCAGCATGCATCGAAAACTATTGTCACACACATGAATCTGAATTGCCTGTAGCAAAACCGTGCTGTTATTCCGGTTGTAAAATGTCTGGCGCACAACGTGTTGGTATTGGCATCCCTACTAAAAGTCCATAAAACCTGTTCTTTCTGACTTTAAGATATTTTGACGACGACGCTTTTGCGATCACCATTGTCTGCAAAAAACTGTCTGAACTTGACAAACTTAACATATAAGTAGTCCTGAGGTGCTGCAGCAAATGTTTTGGCATCATGACGATGATCATCCATTGAATTAACCCACAACGTAGCAAGGGTTTCAATGCTTGGGGACATAAGTCCTACCAATATCATCCAATAGATACATGATTGGCTTAGGAAAAAACGGTGACATTTTTGAAACGGCGCTGCAGAATGAAGAATAGCTGTGTTGGGTTATCATGTACTACAGCCTAAAGACTTCCTAGACTATTTCTCAGAAATGATGTCACTCAGTGGCCTCAGAGGACACTAGATATAATTCAGAATTGAAACCAGTGGGAAGTACACTGTGGTCTTCTTCAGTCCTCCGTTTGTGTAAGGTATCATGAATATATAGAAAAAAGAAACTCTTTAATTCCAATGGTCAAGTGTGTGGAGACAAAGGTGATGATAATTTGTGAGAAAATTATCGTCCCACTAATATAGGAAAGCAACTCAAGCCCTCGTTTAGAACCCAGACGGAGCAAGCAGAACTACGAAAATAATAAGCATTCAGATACACCGAAGAGTATCTCACAGTTTATCGCTTCAGTATCTAAATAAGCATAAAGATGAAATGAAATAAATAATAATGGAACGAGTCGTCTAAACTGAAGGTTAAAACCAGCTAGTGGACTGAAAAAACAGCGTCATTCAAAAAAATAAGCGTTCGGTGACATAAAACATTGCCGCTGAAGATCTTAGATACCTTCGACTTCCAAACCTGCAGGAACAGAGTAGAGAGATAATAGCCCAAAATCGGTAAACGTATTCCTACAATATTCAGCCCTGATGCAAACTACAACGGTTTTCGTAGGCTAATTTGGTTAAATGCATACCTGACAACCGCGCAATTTAAATTTCTGTTATGTGATGTCTCGTCGCATTTACAGACTCTGCCACCAGACGGCGGATTCGGTTACCTTGGCTGACTAATACTCACTGGCGATCTTCAAGTTTCAGACAAAAGTTTAAAGGACATGTTCTATCTTCGTCCCGTGCTCCTAATATTCCCTCGGGCGAAATGTGAGTGGAACGGGTTAACGGAGGCAGTATGCATTTAATAAGGGCACAAACAATGGACCATCCATTCACTTTTCCTTAAGTCTCTTTTTAGGAAACTCAAGCACCATTCATTAATCTCCACTCATTAATTCGTCACAGTCTGAGACAAGCTGCCAAGACCAGGGTGTTAAACCGGTGGCGATCCTCATGGCTCAGCACTTGTCTCCTGAGCGGTCGGCCCAAGATTTCAAAAACAGACTGTAACACGACATCCCTATCTCTTCCTAATACTATTGATGTCATATGTGAAATACATAACGGCCTTGTAGCGGCACACAATTCCCCAAAATCAATAAGCCAGGGTTCGACGGGATCCAACACCGATGCTTACCTTCATTGTTCTATTGGACTCGCTAAGCTGAAGGTACACGGTCAAGCATCCACACCATTTGGCACGTCGTCATATTAAGCTGCACCGCTCGTAATCAGTCATCTAGCCGGCCAGTCGCAACGCATCAGTACTTCAGCATGGCCTCTCAAATATACCATTCCCACCTGACTACGCTATTGTGTTCTTCCTTGGTCTCGCATTCGCTGGCACATTGCGAGCGTGAACAATTGGTGATTAGTCTCTGCGTCTCTCGATTTCACACGAGAACAATTCCTGAACTGGTGAGCCCGCTCCTTTTTACGCTTGTGCATCTAGGTTTACACGTTTATAACCTTTATGTGTCCATATTAAACCCTGCTTCACGTGCGGCCATACTCCAAAAATTATACGTGTTAGGCCATCAACGAACGCTATCCAGCTCGTGTCACACTGGTCAAACTACGCAGAACCTGGGTGTCTTTATGCTGAAGCAGACTTCGGAGAACAGGTGGTCGCAGATCCGCATTCTAGATTTCTTGATGTCATACGTTCATTATCACGGGAATTAAATAAGCATGTTACAGAGCATATGCTTAGCCCTGAAATGCGCGATCCCTATGCGCTGCTGAAAGCAACACTTCTGGGGAAAGCGACTTCATAGATTGCCAACACTCAGATGAATTTCTTCGTAGCATTCAGGTGGGGAACAGCTTGGCTGCTGACGTCCTCGCACGCATGCGAGAAGTCATTGGTCAACGGGCGCCCGATAATTGCCCCTTCCGGGAGCTGTTTCTCTTAAAATTGCCACAACCGGTGTGGGCCGTGTTGGTGACACTTCGGTCGACTGTGACCGATGACTTGATAGCCTCAGTTGATAAAACACTTGAGATCCCTAGCAGACCAGTCTCCAACGTATGTTCGGTTCATGGAAAACCTGAGAGCCAGGATCCAGAGGCTACAGAGCCACGTGACTCCGTTGAAGAGCTTCTACGACTAAGAGGCCCCAGGTTATGCGGTTTGCTACAGGCACGTGTCAGCTCATCGCAACAAGTCACGACTAGATCTTCGGGGCCGTGGGGCATCTCAAGGGGTTTGGCTGCCCTTAGAAAGATGACGGAGATATACGGAAGGGGGAAAAGGCCCAGGTTTGGAGGAAATTCGCGCAGGCCTGATTACCTGGCTACTCCCTCTTCCCTAGTAGTGGGTCTGTCAGCATACCGACACTTAACAAGTGGCTTGCCTGTCCTGTTTCGTGCTGCTAGTGTCATTTTAGCACATTCCATTTGTCCGGTGGTTATGATGACGTCCCAGATATCCTGGATGCAGTTTGTTATGGACCGTCGGAACCGTTTGTCTGAGGACGGTGCGATTAGCACTCAGGCCGGGTGGCGGATGGGAACATTCGAGTGGCAGTGGTTGCTAGGTGCGCTGTTAGGGATGGAGTGACAGGCTGGAATCTATTCTAATATACTCGCGGATTTCTGCGTGGCAACTTTCCTGCCACGTTAGGAGGGATCGACGATTTCTGATCGAAAGCAGGAGCGACACTTTGCCGTCGCTTGTGTGCAACACAGGTAACTTCCTGCATTCAGGGCATGTGCATCAGGATTATTTATATAGTTGTATCTTCCCGAACTAATGATATTGTTAGGATGCTGCACTCTCGCGCTGACAGTGTGTCCATCTGTGATGTGAGCTGCCTACGAATGCCTCATTCAATACAGGTACAGGTTTCACAAATATCACAGTTGTCTGCTGTTGGTGGTGTACGTGTTCCGCGAGGGTGGTTATTCGGTCCACAGGGTACTGCTAGGCTCTTATCTGTTATCTGTGTGCCCGCTCGTCCATTTTTCCTAGGCGGTATAGTTAGCCCGGTCCGATGATGCTTTCCCGCAGGGGGCTAATGAAGGTCACAATGGAGCTTTTACGTGTCATGCACGTAGCCGCTCGGGTACCTGGGACTATGTAGATAGTCCTTTCCACCATCTAGTTCAAGACAGCAACAAGAACCTTAAGATATCGATCTTCCCACTTTCCCAACTTGGTTAACATTAAAGCTAAAGTTATCGTCACAAATGGCATTTGTTCCGTCAACAAAGGATCTCATCATCCCTGACTCCGCTTGCATCCGCTTATTTGGAGCACTATGGCAGACCATCAAAGGAGGTGGCAGTGAAAAGGACGGCAGCGAATGGGTACAACTCATAAGGGGATAGATTTCACTGTCTACCTTCATACGCTTGCCATTTTGTACTCCGCGCTTGACCAGAACGCTTAATCGCGAGCCTGAGATGCACAAGTGAAAACTGAAGGTTCATTTCCTGGCAGGATGATTTTTAAACAGACTCAAGGGCGAGGGTGGTCGGGGCAGTTTTCGGAGTTCGGAAGGCTGGGAGGGCTGGGGGGTTAAATGCACTTTTTTTCTCGACCTTATGTTTGGTCACACTGAAAACAAACATGAGTAATGGATCGAATTCACATGTACAACTAAATGTACGTTTTTGAGGACTAGTCTTGACATAAAAGATATTCCCAATCGACACTTCAAATACAGAGTAATTTCACTTCGGGAGGGGTATCGGCTCAGGCTACTATTCAAGGGGTGCTTTAGTTAGTCGATATCCTTCAGTACGCAGAATGCATTATTTTGTAGGCTGACTAGCGGTGACAACAACTAACCTTTTGTATAATAACTCTTCTTAAAAAGCCTTGAGACTGTCTCCATTGCCCATAGCAAGGCGGTAGAATTTCCTAGATGTGGAGCGGACAACGCAGCTAAACCAAATGTAACAAAGCAAACTATCGAAGCCGCCTGATTCACATTTGAACCCTCCCGGTTACCACTTGCAATGGTGCAAGTGAGTTACGAAGCACCCAGGCCTCTACAATCCTCGCAGCCTTCAAAACGATGAACCGTTGAGACGATAAAATCATTTGCCGCATTTGCATATCTGCCAGCTCACGTTTCGATACACCGGTTGTATCTTATTTTTATAGTGGATCACGTGATCCCAGCTTACTCTCACGTCCAAACAGTAACCGCCTGCAAAGGCTTCTTCGTTGGGCCGGAAAGAATTCAACCGCAAGCTGTAGGCCAGCGACCGTATCCGGATCACGTGCATCATATATGGCCACTAACTAGCCCGTTCTTATGCTAATTTGCCGAGTCACAAATCTGTAGATAATGCCAACATATGTGTACAGATGAAACTTCTGCGCGTTTTCCAAATGTGCAGCAAGCCTGGAAAGCAGTAGTGGACAGATCACTGAAGACCCATTGGATAGAAGTTTAGCGACGCTCAGCATATGGGTTGGGAGGGAGAGATTACGACAGAGACCTGATTCTGGCGCAGACAGCGTTATTCCACTCCCATTTCAAACAAATATTCTTCCCATAGTCACGAAGAAACGCGAATGGACAATCTTGATGATCTTCATTAGCTGTGAGGAAAGCGACGGGGTCACCCTATTATATTTTAAGATCATTGTCCCGACGACCATATCGAAAATAGTGCAAATGATACGACAGATGATTGCTTATAATCCGTATAAGTATTTCCACAATATTCAGCCCTGATGCAAACTACAACGGTTTTCGTAGGCTAATTTGGTTAAATGCATACCTGACAACCGCGCAATTTAAATTTCTGTTATGTGATGTCTCGTCGCATTTACAGACTCTGCCACCAGACGGCGGATTCGGTTACCTTGGCTGACTAATACTCACTGGCGATCTTCAAGTTTCAGACAAAAGTTTAAAGGACATGTTCTATCTTCGTCCCGTGCTCCTAATATTCCCTCGGGCGAAATGTGAGTAGAACGGGTTAACGGAGGCAGTATGCATTTAATAAGGGCACAAACAATGGACCATCCATTCACTTTTCCTTAAGTCTCTTTTTAGAAACTCAAGCACCATTCATTAATCTCCACTCATTAATTCGTCACAGTCTGAGACAAGCTGCCAAGACCAGGGTGTTAAACCGGTGGCGATCCTCATGGCTCAGCACTTGTCTCCTGAGCGGTCGGCCCAAGATTTCAAAAACAGACTGTAACACGACATCCCTATCTCTTCCTAATACTATTGATGTCATATGTGAAATACATAACGGCCTTGTAGCGGCACACAATTCCCCAAAATCAATAAGCCAGGGTTCGACGGGATCCAACACCGATGCTTACCTTCATTGTTCTATTGGACTCGCTAAGCTGAAGGTACACGGTCAAGCATCCACACCATTTGGCACGTCGTCATATTAAGCTGCACCGCTCGTAATCAGTCATCTAGCCGGCCAGTCGCAACGCATCAGTACTTCAGCATGGCCTCTCAAATATACCATTCCCACCTGACTACGCTATTGTGTTCTTCCTTGGTCTCGCATTCGCTGGCACATTGCGAGCGTGAACAATTGGTGATTAGTCTCTGCGTCTCTCGATTTCACACGAGAACAATTCCTGAACTGGTGAGCCCGCTCCTTTTTACGCTTGTGCATCTAGGTTTACACGTTTATAACCTTTATGTGTCCATATTAAACCCTGCTTCACGTGCGGCCATACTCCAAAAATTATACGTGTTAGGCCATCAACGAACGCTATCCAGCTCGTGTCACACTGGTCAAACTACGCAGAACCTGGGTGTCTTTATGCTGAAGCAGACTTCGGAGAACAGGTGGTCGCAGATCCGCATTCTAGATTTCTTGATGTCATACGTTCATTATCACGGGAATTAAATAAGCATGTTACAGAGCATATGCTTAGCCCTGAAATGCGCGATCCCTATGCGCTGCTGAAAGCAACACTTCTGGGGAAAGCGACTTCATAGATTGCCAACACTCAGATGAATTTCTTCGTAGCATTCAGGTGGGGAACAGCTTGGCTGCTGACGTCCTCGCACGCATGCGAGAAGTCATTGGTCAACGGGCGCCCGATAATTGCCCCTTCCGGGAGCTGTTTCTCTTAAAATTGCCACAACCGGTGTGGGCCGTGTTGGTGACACTTCGGTCGACTGTGACCGATGACTTGATAGCCTCAGTTGATAAAACACTTGAGATCCCTAGCAGACCAGTCTCCAACGTATGTTCGGTTCATGGAAAACCTGAGAGCCAGGATCCAGAGGCTACAGAGCCACGTGACTCCGTTGAAGAGCTTCTACGACTAAGAGGCCCCAGGTTATGCGGTTTGCTACAGGCACGTGTCAGCCCATCACAGCTGCTCACGTTTGTCCAAATGCCGAACCTTTAAAGGTGGTAAATCCCAAATCATACTAGGCATACAATGTTTATGGCGATGAAGCCAGAAGTTTTTGAAAACTATGCAATTTCAATGAATATGAAAACTCGGAAAACCGTCCGACCGGCGCGTAATAACGACCACTGTGTACGATGCAGAAAGCCGTTTTTTGTGTGTCACTGGCTTCGAGACGTAAGTTTGCTGCTTCGTCAACATGCACAGAAATGTGCGTTCTTCCAGCAGAGTCGAAGGATTGTCATCTTTACCAATCCTTCAACCTGCAAGCAGCTAACGGCAAAGCGATAGCAACTTTTGGGAGTCGTGCCCACCTCAACTTGAATTTACGTAAACCTATTCACTGGATTTCCCCGCTACCTGGCGTTTCTACGCCCATTATTGGGATGGATTTACCGAAGCATTGCAATCTGCCCGTCGGCGCTCGTCGACGATGACTGATAGGAGTTATCTTTTGGCGACATTCCTTACGTAGGTCCGGATTCATTTATATTAAAAACAAAACACCCAGGCGACACTTCCTATTAAATGGTTTTGGAAAAATATCTAGAGCTACGACAGCCAACGCCCACTCCGTCATGCATAACCAGCAGTGTCACGCAACATATCACAACCACAGGTCCACCCGTAGCATCCAAATCATCCCGTCTAGCCCCAGATAAGATGGGAACGGCAAGGTCGTGCAGTTCCGCGAAATATTTCTCTACCTACTGGGCCTCATAATGCGTACGAGGCACATAGATCACTTGTGTTCTCTCAGTGGAGTCGTTTGCATGCTTGCTGATAGCGAGGCTATTCAGCGATGAGAACCATGTAGCAGATGGATGTTATGACACCGACAGAAGTAGACGTTAATTATCACAGCTAGTGCTGATGTTTTACCTCGGACAGCAAACACCTTGATCAGAGAGGGGTTGAAAAGAAAGGCATGCTGGTTTCACCCTAAAAAATGAAACTCTACATTAAATCTCATGGCACGACCTACAGTTTAACGTCGAAGGCGAACGTTGCGCCACTTGTGTGCACCAGCTGCGATCGGCCGAACCTCTTCAATCATAGGAGCTTGGGAAACGGAAGACTACACTCCGAAAGAGATTTGGAATAGCTCGCCGAAGCGCACGTCACGCGTAGAGCTTGTTTCGTCAACAAGCCTCCAAGGGAAATTAGGAATGGTTACAGCATCAACAATTTAGTTATAAAAGGTGAGGAAAGGTGGATCAACAACAAGCATTCCACATCGGCAAATGAAGGCCGCTACGAACCTATTGAGAACGAGTTCCCAGATATCTGGCTGGAATGTGATGACAGCCAGAACGTGCCACAAAATGGTGTGGCGGGTGTAGACATGAGAGCTGGAGTGAATTCTAATGATCTCTCAGAAACCTTATGGGCGCATAGCAAAACCATAAAATCCGACTGCAAATGAACTCGGACACTTTGGTCTTAAAAACTGGGATAATCCCCCTCCTTAGAAACAGGGGTATGATGACGGCAAATTACAGCCCTTTCAAACAGGTGTCATCAGCCTGCCGTCAAAATCTGAGACTCGCCTACGTACAAGGTAGATTCACTTACGCATTGAAAGTGAGTCCCATGGGTTCCAACGTTGACAGTTATCTCCTAGGGTGAAAATGCCTCCCTCAGTAACGTTACCACTTAAGGGACTGGCTGGGAAGACAAACGTTACATTGTAAACAACTCGAGCCACTAAAAGCCATGGTGGCCACCAAAACTGGAACTAAAAAGCATATTTATCGCAAGTGGTCTACCTAAAGATGGTCCAGAAACATGGAACGAGAGTATATGCAACAGCTGATAGCTGTCGCTTCACCCAGCCTAATAACGCTTGACAGATCTAGTAAATAGTATGGGGCACTTCCAACAGCCATAGACAGCAAGACGGGAGGATGGCTGGCCGCAGCTACTGTGGCTAGCTACGCCACCCCTAACCAAAGCCAATACCGGGTACCAATGTAGATAGCCCTGTAAAACGCTTTCCTCTGGAGGCGACCTTCCCCTGTTCGGAAGAGTTAAGGGACACCTTGAAGACCCTATAAATATTCAGAAGGAAGTTGTTTGTGTACGTTATTGTTCATTACAACGGATCTGGGCAGGGACGTCATTAGCAAAAGCTCCACATGGTAGCCAGTCACAAAATATCTCCCGTAATTCCTTAAGCAACCGATTTAAGTAGCATGCATGCCACTCAACATGCACCCCTAGACGCCGACCAACAACCCTGACTGCCTAACGGCAATTCCGGTTACAAATGATTGCCGGTCCTTTAGCGTTGAACATATGTCGCATACGCTTGGCAACCGCCGAAACACACCAAATATTCGAGGTGTTAATCTATACGTGATAGGAGAAGGATTCAGGAAAACATATAACCTTCAGACAGGTCACTCAGAAACAGGAATCAGTGGTGTGGATACTTTGAGAGACGTTAGAAATAAAAAGAAAGGCAGTGGCTTGGCATAATAAATTCCTCATCCCATCGATGCCTTTAGATGGAAAACAGAACGTGACTTACTTGAGGAATCATTTTGTGCACCCTCCCTCAGGTGGCTCATAGGTGCGACCTAATGCTCGCTGTATGTCAGCCTGGAGTACGATGACTACTTGAGTGAAACGAGGAAGAGATGGAGAGGGGTTAATAATCGTTACAATAGACGATTTAAAACTTTCAATAACTGACACAGAGGGTTCTCAGATGCACCAGGAGACCCAGTCTCCAAACGAATGCTGATGACTGCATTAACAACAGCTTAGCAGAGGGCAAAAACACTGCAGGTGAACGGAAGAAAAACTGGATTGATTTTTAGCCCAAAATGTGTAAATTAGAAAAGAAAATGTCCAAGTAGACTGCTTACCATGGACAATCCTCAAGATAAAAGCGAGCACACATTAAGTGCCGAGGTTTGGAGGAGCGGCCAACCTGGAATGTGTAATCTTGGTGCGGAGTAAATAAAGTGATGCTCAATCGCTCACCCGGTTGAAGAAATACAGGGGACAGTACCCGACTGAAGAAGGTTGGCCTCGACCGAAGAGCGGGTATGTACGGGTGCAACTCTTGACTTCATATGAAAAGGACGTTCCTAGAGTAGACAGAGAGGTCATCGTGTTAAAAGCAGAAGAATCACCAACAGGAAAATGGGGTTCTTAAGAGCATCAGAAGTGAACGAAACCAGAGGAGCGGAAAAAGGCGCGAAAAAGATAAATTCAAATCTCTGCGTGGTGTATTAGTGAATTTGGGGCGTGAGTGGGTCATTTTTGGGATCTAGCTCTCCTAACACGGATCTGACTTAATTTTACCTTCGGTACTTACCTCAAAAGGACCTTAAGGAGCAGTGGGATAACTTCATGAATGTCAGTACACAAGTATCCTTTTACTTCTTGAAGTCTAATCGCTGGGAACCATCCACAGCGGTGAAGGTTGAGAGTTGTGGTGCGCACCTGGCCTGATTCCATGAAGTAACGCCCTGTTCGAAACCTAGTTAACCAACAAACCTTCACTGGATATATTACACCAAACTGTTCCCTTTAATCTTATTTTAATTTTTCAATATGTCTTCTAACGCATCATGTACTCAGGAACACTTTTGAAAGTTTTCCAACCGGGAGTTTTTTAGTTCAGCGGCAAAACCAGAAGACGTTGCAGAAGATGGAAGTGGGATTTTAAATACGCAGAAACACATGTCATTACTACTCCTAAAATGATCAGATCCAGTTGCAGATTTTGTACCGGCTGCATGAACCGCCATCGTGGTTGACCTCTAAAGTTACGGTTGCTTTTCGATTCACTCTCATTTTAGGACCAGAGGCTTATCTAAAAGCAACTGGGTGTCCCACATTATTGCTTTCGATATGAATACCAGCGCCACTAAGGTGCCATAATTATTACGTCCATTCGTTAGTGGCACAAAAGGCGAGTCCGTTGAAATACTTCATACCAAGAATTTCGTACTGTGTCACAGGCTTTGTTTGAGATAAGTTGCTTAGTGTTTTTAAAACAGAGATGGTGGTTCTCGAACTTACTTCTTTAACATGTAGACCACACCGAGCGAATTACAGCATTCTGGATCCCACTACCTAAAAGCACACAGTGAGAGGAAAATGCGAGAAAGCTGGAAACCACTGAGGTGTTCCAGTCAAGCTTGTCGCTGAAGCACCGCAAGATCGGTTGACAGCCAATTTTTCACATCACTGGGGAAGTTTTCAGACATGCTACGAATCTTCCGAGGACATCTACTGGTATTTCTGGGATGTTAACTAGTGATACAACCCTGGGGAGTGACTATGAGTTGGCGTGGTTGATCGCCTCTTAAGGCTCTGAAATTCGCTTTGGTGAATCTAGTGAGGATAACCTTCTGGCTGTTCAGCGCCAACAGAATAATGTCTGAACGACGCGGACACTGGGGCTTACTTTGGCAGTCGAAAACTAACAAGGTTTAGAGGCGGTTTTCGTGCTGCTTTCTTTGCTATTCTAAAAAGAGCTCCAAAAATACTGAAGTTGCCCACCGGTTTGATGCTTACCAGGTAATTACAGAGTTTAAATCTTCATCAGCCATAAAAAAAGTTAAGAACAACACCAGCGTATAAACCAAATATACGGAGCAACCTGGTGAACTACAGACCGATGACCAAGCTCTTGCACATTTCTGAGATGACAAAAACCTTAGTACATGGTGGCCTGCCCAAGCTTTTAGGCAAATCTCAGGACTGTTTGTCATCGGCGTTCAAGGTAAACTCATAACCTGGTTTGGGTAATATTTAGAGAAGCAACTGAGATTAAAAGTCACAAATTGCCGTTCAACATAGTGCTGATTTCTAGGTTGTGCCCCTTAAGGCTCACTACTTGACACCCTAAAGGCCTTAACTTACAGCAATGACCTACCAAATATGCCTGAACTACCACCAGTACTGCCTGTAGATGAATTAGAGATGTGAAAAACGATTGGCAATATTATTGACCGCTGTATGCTACATGGCAACCTAACACCAGAAGTCTAGTGTTTATAGCGAAAATACATGAATTTCAGCCGCCAACAGAAACAGTTTAGCATTCATAGCAATCAGTAGTATGCAACATTCAGCCACTCAACACCTGCAGCGTCCTCCAGATTTCCATCATACTTTGAATCATATGAAGGCTCATGGAGTGGCTGGGAGCCTTGCAGTTTCATTCAAGGCTAGGTGATTGCAGGGAGCTGAAGTGTTGGCACGCGTTAGCGAAAGCGGCGTTCGGTAGTAGCGATCTCCTGTTCTAGACAAAAGATGCTGAGGCAAGCTCTAAGTACTTCGCCGTCACTTGCATAGAATTGTGTTCATTCTATAAGCCTCAGTGACCATGAAAGCAGCCTAAGCTTAACCCCTGCACAGGCCAGTGCCGTTGTTGTCATCACTTTTGAAAACTGTCTCTACCAGTTCAATGTTGAGCAAGCTCATACATTTGAGTTCCATTCTAGCTACTGCCCGATTCCCATTGTATGCATACACTTACTAAATGACCGCAACTAAGGGGTAGATACCACATAACGTTAGCCATTGCTCAAAAGCGCAAAAATGACCATCCAAAGAGACTCTTGCCGACTGGCCAAAAACGGTCCCACATTCAAGATTTTTGCTAGCTTCCAGCCGTACTCTGTTCACAAATGCAACGCGCCCAGTTAGATTTAAGTGGACCATATCTCAAGCAACGGACTTCCGAGTTCATCTAGTATTACGACAAGTACCACAAAGTTTTTCACATAGTGGAATGGTGTCAGCCGAAAAGGATTCTATACACAATCCACTATGTCCCTAGGCTATCTATTAGCTGTTATCATTGGGTCATTTCTAACTGGTCAACCCATGCCTAGTTCTTCCGATATTCTTTTCCCTGGTGGTCTGTTGCTTTCCGACGTCCATGTTCATTTCTAGGGTAAGCTACTTATACGTCGTGTCTCATGTTCTATGCTCTAAGTGAAGTGACCCGAGAGGTGCAACGCTAATTGTTCGTCCACCATTTTTGCTTTATACTTTCGCACTGTTGATTTTCTCATTCACTGGCACCATAGTGTTAAAATCCGAGGCCAGCTAATTCAGTCGGCCGGTCGGGAAAGTTCTGCTAGAAGTTATTTGTAGGTTTTTCAAGTTGGTCTCACGTTGTGCTCGGATTCCATGAAGCCCACCCAAACAAACAGAACTGTATCAGCGGGTAAGTTGCGTGTGTCAGTAACCTATTGTTCAGCGCTGTTGCTTGCTTTCAGGGTCCACGCAGACCTGTTTATCTAAAGATATACAGTCGGCCACCACCGATTTACGACGCCGTTTTGCTTCGCTTTACGGTTTATGGCCCCCTTCATGCTGGCTTACGCGTTCCGCTTTCATGGCACCATTATATGCTTGACTATATCACTCAGACAAGCAAATTTGTTTTTACTCTGTGTTGCAGTCTTGGATGTCCAGACAAATAGGATTAATAAGTGATTGATGCATACGTTAATCTGGAGTCCTTCAAAGCCTTAGTAGTACATGTCTGGAGAACGCCTGATAGAAAACAAGGTGAAGTAGTCCTGGGGAAGCGCGCTGAAGGGGTAGGTGAAGCATGCCGTATAGGTTTTTGAATGACGGCAATGTGAAGACTTAAGGCCTGTTGTGAAGGAGGCATAAAATAGAACTCAACATTATCTCACATGTTCGATGCTGTTCTTGACACGTGACTTTCACATCAGAAGCCGTTTAAATTCCTTGTTTTCTGATGAGTGTGCCCCGTTAAGAGTCCAAAGAAAAGAAACAAGAATGCGATCCCAGCTGAGATGACAGTTACAGTGACAATGAAAGCTTCAAGGGTAAATCCGCTTCGTAATTTGAAAATCATTCATTCGTGGCCAAAATATCGGTAATTATAATGTCACAATTGCGTCGACGGTTGGACTTGCCTTCTCGTCATCATGGAAGCCAGTTAGTCATTGCTACACTAGCACCATTTTATACCACGCTCCATGAAGCCGATAGCAAGAGAGGATGTTTTCAGCCTGCCATCATCTCCACACAGCGGTGCCTACGTGCGTATTACATTTATCCCTCTTAAATATTATGTATTGAGAAGCGTGAAGTCACTGAACTCCTGGCCCTGTGGTCCAGGTTGATTCATTTTACGCCAGCAATTTGGAATGCTATACCATATATGGCTCCAGGCCCCTTGCTGTAAGGAAAACGAGAGATTGAATAGAAAGGACCTGTTGCAAAAAAACAAAAGTTTCTGAAAGTTGCTGAGTTGCTTAGATGCTAATAGAGGAGTTTCTTTGAAGGCAAAGCAGACAATAGGACTTTGAGTGGGCTCGAACTAAGTTATTGTTGGTCAACAAATCTACGAACATAAGAATTACTGTTAAAACAGACGTTTATCTGACGAAACACTGGGTTTTTTCCAGGTGGGCCAGTCACGTCGACTACTCACAAAGCAAACACCAAATATTGTGCCCTTTGATGTGAAGGAAGAATCGTGAGTAGGAATGGCTTAAGCTCAGAACGATGTGTATGTACTGTAAAGTGATATTGTCCTGCTATTTTCATAACATTTAGACACTTGGTATCATGATAGAGTCTAATGTTCTCCCTCTGCGTCATTCGATACTGCTAAAACCTTCTATGCTTCTCTGCAGTTATCAATTTGATGAGGCCTGTAAACTGGCTTCTCTCACGTTAACTTCATAACTTGAGAATAAAGATATTTATTTATTTAAACGGTTACGGATAGAATGGTAAGCGCCTGCTTCCTGTGGCTTATATTTAGAAATCTTAGCTCCTATGCCCACGCACATCTAAAAAGTAAGGTAATACTAGCAAAGGAGGCCGAAAAAATATTTTGTAATTCGTCCGCTACTTAGAACAAAGGTTTTAACACTGTCTTTTCATGATGTTTTTCAGGAAGTAAGCTATTTGTATATCCACTTAACTAGGCCAAATACTTGAACATTTACAATATGAGAAAGAGTTAAAGATTGCTGCGGCAGCTTACGTAAGTTTGGTACAGTCGCAAACTGTTTAAAGCGGCATATTCTGTTAGGAATAAGAACGAACGTACGCTGGTTCATGTGAAAGAAAACATGGGGCGCCCATAGATAAGAGGAAGAAAGTAAAAGCTACAGAGAGAAGAGGACAAGTATAGAAAGGGGTGCGGGATGTAGCGATGGTTTACAAGTTCAGATCCTAAAGATTTAAAGGTAAAGAGGGTTTCTACAGGAGCTTGAAGAGTACCTGGGCGCCACAGTGCGCAGTACAAACGCATGCGTGAATCAGCATCCGACTCATTGTACCTTCTGGTAACCAACAGGTGCGAGACCGGAGGAGACTTCAGTTTAGTGGCTAGTATGCTTTGTCATTTGGCACCAATCAAGAAGCGCAAGCAGACTCGGCAGAGGACCATGGACTGGTGACACAACGTCATCCGACAACGTGCAGAATGATGTGGATTCCACGCACTATACCATGAGCCAATCAGGTCCGTTAATGCTGTGAAGGTCAGAAGGTGTTACTTGACCTAGGGCCGTTGATTTCGAGAACTTGTGCACCACCGGGAGCGAACAACACGCAGGATTTCCAGCCCGGGGATAGATGATCCCATTGCATCCGCCGAAGCAGCTGTTCCAAAGGAGATGTGACCTGATAGCGTCTGGGTGGGCCACACAGGTGTGGTAAACTGTATGTAAGATATATTTCTGTAAAAGACGTCGTCAGGTCATCTAGCATGCAGTATTGTTGCTACATCTGGCACAGACAGTGCCTCCTTCATACCTGACTGCATCTTCAAGAAGAGAAAAGTTCAAGACTTCATGAGGATCTGTTTGGAGAATATATTATAGCAAAACGGCTCTAAAGTGTTAGCTATGGTGGGATATAGCTGCAAACCTGTGTAAGAAACTGGAAGGTTGAGAGAAAGTCGTGCAAGGCGGTGCTGAAACTTCATTCACTGAGCTGTCAGCAGGGGTGGTAGTGTGCGCAAAATTGGAAGCATTTGAAGAGGGTAACCCAGAAATCTTCCAATTCAAAAGCCTGTGACTTAGTTACCCGACGCCACGTAAAGCTGTGCAGCTTTACCGAAGACGTATCAGAATTTTGTCTGTCACTATCACCGTCTGCAGCCGCGGCTGATGCCACCTGAGTCGTTATTCACACCCTGTGCCCGTTCGAATGATGTCTGTAAATTTTTAGCTAAATCCCATATCAAAATCGCCCTCCCAAAACATGCAAGATCCCCCACGCTTCTTATCGCTTTAACATCTAGTAACACAGAGCGTATTCCCTGACTGAAACCATCGAGATCTCCGCTGTACAGTTCCTTGACTATAGCCTCTGATGGCTGCTCAGGTTTTGCGACAACATGCAGTGAGGGGTGGTTCTGATTTACTTGACCTTCAGCAGATCACTATAGTGAAGTTTCAATGACACATGGTTCCTTGCGATCGTTGCGCTTTTTGTCCACAATCCTGTGAGTTTCTGAAACATCACTGCGAATAGACTTTTTGATTCCTTCATCCAGTATCTTTCGTAAAACTATATGGGTCGTTTAAGGCTGATCCAAAAGTAGTCCATCTAAAAGGGCAACAACATGCCTCTAGAGTAATGCGCGTTTCTGCGGAAATTGTCGTCAATCCATCGATTAACTTTCACATCGATATTAACTAAATGGGTGCACTGACATGCTAAAAAGTTAACCATTGAATTATATCAGATGCAATAGTCGGCAAAACTGAACGACCAAACGACTTGTTGCGATGAGCTGACACGTGCCTGTAGCAAACCGCATAACCTGGGGCCTCTTAGTCGTAGAAGCTCTTCAACGGAGTCACGTGGCTCTGTAGCCTCTGGATCCTGGCTCTCAGGTTTTCCATGAACCGAACATACGTTGGAGACTGGTCTGCTAGGGATCTCAAGTGTTTTATCAACTGAGGCTATCAAGTCATCGGTCACAGTCGACCGAAGTGTCACCAACACGGCCCACACCGGTTGTGGCAATTTTAAGAGAAACAGCTCCCGGAAGGGGCAATTATCGGGCGCCCGTTGACCAATGACTTTTCGCATGCGTGCGAGGACGTCAGCAGCCAAGCTGTTCCCCACCTGAATGCTACGAAGAAATTCATCTGAGTGTTGGCAATCTATGAAGTCGCTTTCCCCAGAAGTGTTGCTTTCAGCAGCGCATAGGATCGCGCATTTCAGGGCTAAGCATATGCTCTGTAACATGCTTATTTAATTCCCGTGATAATGAACGTATGACATCAAGAAATCTAGAATGCGGATCTGCGACCACCTGTTCTCCGAAGTCTGCTTCAGCATAAAGACACCCAGGTTCTGCGTAGTTTGACCAGTGTGACACGAGCTGGATAGCGTTCGTTGATGGCCTAACACGTATAATTTTTGGAGTATGGCCGCACGTGAAGCAGGGTTTAATATGGACACATAAAGGTTATAAACGTGTAAACCTAGATGCACAAGCGTAAAAAGGAGCGGGCTCACCAGTTCAGGAATTGTTCTCGTGTGAAATCGAGAGACGCAGAGACTAATCACCAATTGTTCACGCTCGCAATGTGCCAGCGAATGCGAGACCAAGGAAGAACACAATAGCGTAGTCAGGTGGGAATGGTATATTTGAGAGGCCATGCTGAAGTACTGATGCGTTGCGACTGGCCGGCTAGATGACTGATTACGAGCGGTGCAGCTTAATATGACGACGTGCCAAATGGTGTGGATGCTTGACCGTGTACCTTCAGCTTAGCGAGTCCAATAGAACAATGAAGGTAAGCATCGGTGTTGGATCCCGTCGAACCCTGGCTTATTGATTTTGGGGAATTGTGTGCCGCTACAAGGCCGTTATGTATTTCACATATGACATCAATAGTATTAGGAAGAGATAGGGATGTCGTGTTACAGTCTGTTTTTGAAATCTTGGGCCGACCGCTCAGGAGACAAGTGCTGAGCCATGAGGATCGCCACCGGTTTAACACCCTGGTCTTGGCAGCTTGTCTCAGACTGTGACGAATTAATGAGTGGAGATTAATGAATGGTGCTTGAGTTTCCTAAAAAGAGACTTAAGGAAAAGTGAATGGATGGTCCATTGTTTGTGCCCTTATTAAATGCATACTGCCTCCGTTAACCCGTTCTACTCACATTTCGCCCGAGGGAATATTAGGAGCACGGGACGAAGATAGAACATGTCCTTTAAACTTTTGTCTGAAACTTGAAGATCGCCAGTGAGTATTAGTCAGCCAAGGTAACCGAATCCGCCGTCTGGTGGCAGAGTCTGTAAATGCGACGAGACATCACATAACAGAAATTTAAATTGCGCGGTTGTCAGGTATGCATTTAACCAAATTAGCCTACGAAAACCGTTGTAGTTTGCATCAGGGCTGAATATTGTGGAAATACTTATACGGATTATAAGCAATCATCTGTCGTATCATTTGCACTATTTTCGATATGGTCGTCGGGACAATGATCTTAAAATATAATAGGGTGACCCCGTCGCTTTCCTCACAGCTAATGAAGATCATCAAGATTGTCCATTCGCGTTTCTTCGTGACTATGGGAAGAATATTTGTTTGAAATGGGAGTGGAATAACGCTGTCTGCGCCAGAATCAGGTCTCTGTCGTAATCTCTCCCTCCCAACCCATATGCTGAGCGTCGCTAAACTTCTATCCAATGGGTCTTCAGTGATCTGTCCACTACTGCTTTCCAGGCTTGCTGCACATTTGGAAAACGCGCAGAAGTTTCATCTGTACACATATGTTGGCATTATCTACAGATTTGTGACTCGGCAAATTAGCATAAGAACGGGCTAGTTAGTGGCCATATATGATGCACGTGATCCGGATACGGTCGCTGGCCTACAGCTTGCGGTTGAATTCTTTCCGGCCCAACGAAGAAGCCTTTGCAGGCGGTTACTGTTTGGACGTGAGAGTAAGCTGGGATCACGTGATCCACTATAAAAATAAGATACAACCGGTGTATCGAAACGTGAGCTGGCAGATATGCAAATGCGGCAAATGATTTTATCGTCTCAACGGTTCATCGTTTTGAAGGCTGCGAGGATTGTAGAGGCCTGGGTGCTTCGTAACTCACTTGCACCATTGCAAGTGGTAACCGGGAGGGTTCAAATGTGAATCAGGCGGCTTCGATAGTTTGCTTTGTTACATTTGGTTTAGCTGCGTTGTCCGCTCCACATCTAGGAAATTCTACCGCCTTGCTATGGGCAATGGAGACAGTCTCAAGGCTTTTTAAGAAGAGTTATTATACAAAAGGTTAGTTGTTGTCACCGCTAGTCAGCCTACAAAATAATGCATTCTGCGTACTGAAGGATATCGACTAACTAAAGCACCCCTTGAATAGTAGCCTGAGCCGATACCCCTCCCCGAAGTGAAATTACTCTGTATTTGAAGTGTCGATTGGGAATATCTTTTATGTCAAGACTAGTCCTCAAAAACGTACATTTAGTTGTACATGTGAATTCGATCCATTACTCATGTTTGTTTTCAGTGTGACCAAACATAAGGTCGAGAAAAAAAGTGCATTTAACCCCCCAGCCCTCCCAGCCTTCCGAACTCCGAAAACTGCCCCGACCACCCTCGCCCTTGAGTCTGTTTAAAAATCATCCTGCCAGGAAATGAACCTTCAGTTTTCACTTGTGCATCTCAGGCTCGCGATTAAGCGTTCTGGTCAAGCGCGGAGTACAAAATGGCAAGCGTATGAAGGTAGACAGTGAAATCTATCCCCTTATGAGTTGTACCCATTCGCTGCCGTCCTTTTCACTGCCACCTCCTTTGATGGTCTGCCATAGTGCTCCAAATAAGCGGATGCAAGCGGAGTCAGGGATGATGAGATCCTTTGTTGACGGAACAAATGCCATTTGTGACGATAACTTTAGCTTTAATGTTAACCAAGTTGGGAAAGTGGGAAGATCGATATCTTAAGGTTCTTGTTGCTGTCTTGAACTAGATGGTGGAAAGGACTATCTACATAGTCCCAGGTACCCGAGCGGCTACGTGCATGACACGTAAAAGCTCCATTGTGACCTTCATTAGCCCCCTGCGGGAAAGCATCATCGGACCGGGCTAACTATACCGCCTAGGAAAAATGGACGAGCGGGCACACAGATAACAGATAAGAGCCTAGCAGTACCCTGTGGACCGAATAACCACCCTCGCGGAACACGTACACCACCAACAGCAGACAACTGTGATATTTGTGAAACCTGTACCTGTATTGAATGAGGCATTCGTAGGCAGCTCACATCACAGATGGACACACTGTCAGCGCGAGAGTGCAGCATCCTAACAATATCATTAGTTCGGGAAGATACAACTATATAAATAATCCTGATGCACATGCCCTGAATGCAGGAAGTTACCTGTGTTGCACACAAGCGACGGCAAAGTGTCGCTCCTGCTTTCGATCAGAAATCGTCGATCCCTCCTAACGTGGCAGGAAAGTTGCCACGCAGAAATCCGCGAGTATATTAGAATAGATTCCAGCCTGTCACTCCATCCCTAACAGCGCACCTAGCAACCACTGCCACTCGATGTTCCCATCCGCCACCCGGCCTGAGTGCTAATCGCACCGTCCTCAGACAAACGGTTCCGACGGTCCATAACAAACTGCATC
Source organism: Heterobilharzia americana (assembly GCA_944470555.2). Taxonomy (NCBI): domain Eukaryota; kingdom Metazoa; phylum Platyhelminthes; class Trematoda; order Strigeidida; family Schistosomatidae; genus Heterobilharzia; species Heterobilharzia americana. The sequence goes on along the minus strand of OX104132.1, from coordinate 27,775,283 downwards.
CAGGATATCTGGGACGTCATCATAACCACCGGACAAATGGAATGTGCTAAAATGACACTAGCAGCACGAAACAGGACAGGCAAGCCACTTGTTAAGTGTCGGTATGCTGACAGACCCACTACTAGGGAAGAGGGAGTAGCCAGGTAATCAGGCCTGCGCGAATTTCCTCCAAACCTGGGCCTTTTCCCCCTTCCGTATATCTCCGTCATCTTTCTAAGGGCAGCCAAACCCCTTGAGATGCCCCACGGCCCCGAAGATCTAGTCGTGACTTGTCAGAAGTCATTGATAGAATATTACTTTTTCGTGCCGAACTTATGCCGTAGACACCTGCAAGATCAGACCCAGCCCTGCAGGCCATGGCCCTTAAGTGAGGAGGAGAAAAATGTCGTACATCAGAATGTGAAAAGAACTGTCACGGTGTTTCTTCAGAGAATATCAGAACATCCTAGATACCACTCTGATAAAGAGCATTACATTCGTGACGTCGATCGTTGGAAGTGTGGAGCTTGGCCCTGACAGTCTAACAGTAAGCAGTGTTGCTAGATCCTTGATACCGGTTACAATCCGTCCTTATTCCTAGTTTACTCGCCATTCTAACTGACTCGTACGCACTGCTCACAGAAGCCTTCTGAGTTCAAATCAAAGTGGAAGGCCAGACATGAGGTGCCATGGGTTTTTCGTGAATAAGCCAAGATTTAGCAGGCAGACAGAAAGGTAGTAACCTCCAAGTCCTTTTCGCACAGGACCAACTCGGTGATTGAAGCAACTGAGGAGTTTAAAATTCTGATACCGTGGTCCCTTCATACACTTATCGTTACAGGTCCCCAAACTATGCAGTGAAGCCAATTTTTCGGTGAATGGCTCCTTTGAGACACATAAAACAAAGGGATCCACTTGGTTCATGCGACACTCCTCGACAGGAAGAGAGTTCAGAAAGGGAGGTGAGTTAATCCTCCCGAAGTTTGCTTCCTCCTGAGGGTAATACAGGTGTGATGAAGTTCTAACTTGACTTATGGACTCTTTTTGGTGCCACTTCGCTGCCCGACCGTCTACGTAAGCATTGGATGATACATATGTATGTCTGATAGTAACATATGACCACAAGGGAACAATCACCAAAGCAATCTTGGCAACAGTACACGCAGAGGGAGGCTTCCAAACCATCATTTGCCACCTCAACAGCGCATATCCGGTTCAAGATTGAGGGGGCACAACACCAGATCCAGAGGCCAAGAAAAGTAGTCAGGACGGCTGGTCCTTCCAACAGGAAGTAGACAGGGTCACTTCATGAGGCTAGAGTGAAATTGCTTCGTATTCAGACCACATCCGAAGAACGGTTATCTCATCGTTCAGAGTATGTCTGTCCAGGAACTTTTTGGTTGGAAGGACCTCGCATTAGTAGCCTTCCTTAATAAGAACAAGGATATTCTGCAATTTAGAATACTCCATGCCTTCCCATGTTACAGTACGGCCAACCTCGAGACGACGAGGGGTGACCTTACTAGTTCGCCGCAGGACTGAAATCTGTGAATGGCCGATAAGCGCTGGATAAAAATGAAGGATGTTATTCTCAGAGTCATCCATCGCCAACCGTAAGATTTAACGCTCCATTCGCCCCGTAAACTTCGTGAAAAGAGGGGCCACTGCAGAAGAAAACTGGCCTGTTCCTAGAAGTACTCGTAGTGAACTCTTCATGCAAAAAATTGCACAGTCTATGCAATACTAAGGTCCACAGAGACACGTTTGACTTCCAGCCAAATCAAGCAAAAAAGGCAGAAGCTGACCAAAAAATCCCCCGTTGCTTCATACCTTCAAGGAAACTTTTTATGCCCTGAGTGTGCACCGGCGATAGTCCCAAATGAGCTACGCTGTAGATGCGGACAATGCGGGTAGATACTACCTGTGTTCAATCAGAATGTTGTGGATCTTTTATAGCCAGCAGGTGCCAACAAAACATTCAACAACAACAGATAAATCGAAGGACACTCTCGGCGAGATTTGAAATCTGTAATTATTTGTATTTTTCAATATTCCATGCATATGAACAAAAGTGTTTCCAGTAATAATGAGATATTGGTAGATAGGATATTTGCAATGACACTTTCATAGAGTTACGTGGGCTTGACGACAAGCTGACTAGCAGACTTTGATATTATAAAGGGCTCAAATGAAGATGCATTGAGCCTTTTAGAGTTAGTCGAGGCCTTCAGCTCGGAGTCTGTCGCATGTCTTATCACTTCCGGTACCAAGCTCACATGGTAAGAGGAGGAATCGAAAAGGCCAATGGCATCCAAGTCTTGTAACACGTTTCCGTCTCATGAACAAAAGTGTTCCAGAAGATATCTAGGCCATAGCTGGGAAAATCCGCTGGTTGTGGTCATTTGAGAGCGGTAGTCTTGCAGACTCTGAGTTGCTCTTGAAACCCATCTGAGACCTATTTAGGTACCTTCTGGAGTCGAGTCGACCGGCAAATGGATGAAAGTGCGCTCACCTTTACTTCCATTTCGAAATAGGAGATAAGAAAGTCTCAGGCAACCGTCAGCCACTAGGCTTACTCCACATTCCGTCAAAAATACTAGAAAAGCCATCGACGAAAAACTAGTTCCGAAGCTAACTAACCAGGAACAACGCTGTCCTCACTGATCAGTGTGGCCTTCATGTTAAGTGGTCATGTGCTACCAACTTGATGGCTATCTGGGTTGCTTAGTCCACTGGCTAGAACAATCGAAGGACAATTCATGTTACCTTTTTCGAACTGACAAAAGCATTTGGTAGCGTCCTCCACAATGCTGTAGTTCAAAAATCTCTCTGACCAATATAAGTGAAACCCTGATTTCATGGTTTTAAGCATAATCAGGGGGCAGACGGTTCTGAACTAAAGCGAGTAGAATCTGATCTACATCCAGTCTAACAGTCCACTGGCTATCTCATAGAGAAGTCCCAGGACAACAACTTTTGCTTTTAATTAGTGTCCCCCCCCTAAAAAAATCTCCTCACTCACCCTCCATTTTCATACAGACATCAGAACATAGAGTGTAGTGAAAGATGAAGCCGAGTCCAGAAAGCTTTAAGACGACCGGGAATAGCGAAAATTCCATTTGCTGGAGAGCACCTTGAGGTTCGACCGTGAAAAGTGCAAAAGTATATACATTAAGACCATGAAGCTAGAGTGACTAAATACAGATGCGAGCACAAATACACGTTGAACGACCTGAATATTATCAGTGTCCACGAAAAGGGAGCTGTGACTCAACTACTCTGAGACTCCAAACACCAGCTCGGACTGTGAAGTAATGGTAGCGAGAGCGAGTGCCATTCTACATTCCCTATGCATGCATCTCATATCAGATTTCTTTCCAGCAGTCTTCAAAACTTATGTTCAGACAAATCTGGAACAACTCAGTGGGGGAGTATCTTCAATAATTTGGAGTACCTCCAATCTCCTCACCAAACTATAATGAATTAGGACAGAACTAACTGTCGCCGTAAGAAAAAACGCCAGGACAGAATTAGATATCTAAATGCATTCACGTTCATTTATCACAGAAGAAGAGGCATTTTCTTATGGTTCACAATTCATCCACCGAGCACATTGCGCGAAAGTGAGGCCCTCCCGGCAACGTGGCAGCCGCAGATATGACATCCCATAGAAACAGAACATCACAGAGTCGATACCAGGGTCAGGTCAGACCCTTTCTCCGAACGATATATACCCTATGAAGTGGTCTACCGTGGTTACAGCCCCTTCAGAGGACTCTTTCAAAAGAGGATTGGTAGGCCACGCCGCTCTGTATTACTTAGCAGCGATGCATACGGAACACTTCTGTCCTCATCAGCCACTTAATTTTCCACCTTCTAACACTTATTTCCCCATTATTTCCCTACCATTTCATTTTCATTCATTACGTTTCGTCTGCTTTACTTGAATTGCCTAGTGTGTCTTCTAACTTTTCACGAGTCACACTAACCCATCCACCTTTCTTTTTTTCGAGAACAACCTATGTACCTTTCCTACCCTTAATATGCTGTACTGTCTCGTAAACTTATAGAGATAGGAGTCACAGGAAGATGCTTGATTCTGTCAGCACCACATGGTTTCCTAATGCATACAGTCACTCCGTCAGAGCTAAACGCAAGACGGCAGGGGAAATCTCTTTGCTAAATACATAAGTAATGTCACCCAACAAGACCAAGCCCCAGGAAAAAGACGCTGAGGATCAACATATTTCAGTTTCCTAATTCGCATCCTTGATGTCGAAATACAATATGCTAGGAAAAGGGATTTTTCGGATCAGGCTGCATAGAACGCGTTAGTTGTGGGATGCCTAAGTGTAGAAACAGTGTGACAGAATGAATCATGATATCTGACTTCATTCATCCGTAGACGTTTAGGATTTGTCCTGGTGCGAACTTGACAGACGCAAAGACCAATCACTAATTATTCGAACTTGTTATATACCCACGAATACGAGACCAAGGAAGAACACGATAGCGTAGTCGGATGGAATAGTATATTTGGATGGTTATGCCAAAATACCGATGCGTTCCAACTAACTGGCTAGAGAGTCGAATACGAGCAATGCAACGTAACACGACAGCGTGCCAAATGGCGAGGATGCTTGACCGGGTGCCTTCAGCTTAGCGAGTCCAGTTAAACTATCAAGGTCAGCATCAATGTCGAAGTCGTCAAACCCTAGGCTATTGATTTTGGGGAAGTGTATGACGCTACAGATCACTCCCCCCCTAGTGGGTTCGTGAGGACCCTAAGACGATACCAGCCGGAAGTAAAAACCCAGTGGTTTCTCCACTGGTAAAACTCTTCCGATGGGCTCACTGCGTGAGGTGGCCCCTGGTTGTCTGAACCTTATTCTAGGGTGTCGTGGCGATTAAATAAATAAAATACAATAAATGAAATTGTACGTCGGTCGCGGTCATCTGTTCCTTTCGACGTTCCGTCCAGTGCTCGTTGCACCTGGAATATAAATAAAAGTCTTTAATACCACGAAAACGTTGCGTAAAAATGGGAATTATTTATATATAAACGTGTCGAAAAAGAAAAATTTACGCTTATCTTCGCCGGTTTTTTTAGTTTTTATTACATGGTAAATAAAAATTGATATAAAAAGGCAAAGTGTACGAGGGTTTGTGCTGCCGGTAAATAAGAAAAATAGTGCCTCGAAAAGAAAAAAAATGGTTGGCACACACATAGCTAAGTTGAATATGACTTCAGGTACTCTGGGAACCTGACGGTTCGACCTGATCGTGTTTTTTGTTGCGCCGCTGGTTGTTGCAGCTGTGCATTACCAGGCACATCGTCGAGAATTTCGATAATTGAGTCATCCGTCGGTCGGATGTAGCGAGCTGAAACGTCACTTACAATGGGGTTGCCTTCGAAATAAGCTGGTTTCAAACGGTCGATACTGACAGTATCTTCGCGTCCGCCTCGCTCAATTACATAGAATTTCTCATGTCGCTTAATCACTTTGAACGGCCCGTCGTAGGGTGGTTCAAGTGGTCGACGAACAGCGTCGTGGCGAACAAACACGTGTGATGTCTTCTGTAAACTGGGGTGGACGAAAACATCAGTCGTTTGCGGTCTAATCGGAGAAGGCCTAACTGAACGCATTGCGTTTGTAAGCCTAGTCACGTAAGATGCCCTGTCGGAAACATGTTTGAAAGTTGAAGGGGAAACAAACTCACCTGGTAGGCGAAGAGTGGTCCCATAGACGAGTTCTGCAGGAGTGCATCCAGCATCAACTTTCAACGCGTTACGAATACCTAGTAGGACTAGAGGCAGAGCCTCGGTCCACTGAGGTATGTTTGTAGCTGAAAGGGAAGCTTTCAGCTGTCGATGGAAACGCTCTACCATGCCATTTGCTTGTGGATGGTAGGCTGTCGTTCGGAACCGAGTGCAACCTAAAAGTGCCGTTAGAGCGTGAAATAGTCCGCACTCAAATTGGCGCCCACGGTCGGTTGTGACGTAGGATGGACATCCGAAGTTCGCGATCCATCTTTCGACGAAAACACGAGCAACTGTTTCGGCAGTAATATCTTTAATGGGTACTGCTTCCGGCCATCGTGTGAAACGATCAACACAGGTGAAAAGGTAGGTACATCCATTAGATTCTGGTAGGGGTCCTACAATATCTATATGGACGTGGTCGAAACGCATGTCTGGGGCTAGAAATGAGCCTAAAGGGCTTTTCGTGTGTCGCGTGACTTTACACTTTTGACAAGCTAAGCACGACTGGGCCCACTCCTTAACGTCTTTGTTCATCCCAGGCCAGCAGAAACGTTGTGCGATAAGCCTAATGGTGGCTCGTACACCTGGATGAGAGAGTTTGTGCAACGTATTGAAGACGTTGCGTCGACAACTCTTCGGAACTATTGGGCGTGGTTGACTAGCAGAGACATCGCACAAAATTGCATCCTTGTCTGATCCAACAGGACAAAGTCGCAGTTTGAGAGTTGTGGACGACAACTCATGATGCAGCTCAAGGTCTTCCTTTTGACGCCGAGCTAGTTCAACGAGATCAATACCCTCGATATAGTTTATCGAAGCTATTCGAGATAGTGCGTCGGCTGCGGAGTTGTTTGCTCCAGAAATGTGGCGGATGTCTGACGTGAACTGGGAAATGTAATCCAGCTGTCGCGACTCACGAGGGGAGTATTTGTCAGACGCCGAGCTGAGGGAAAACGTTAACGGTTTGTGGTCTGTGAAAATAATGAAATCACGACCTTCCACAGAATGTCGAAAATGGCGTACAGAACAGTACATGGCTAGGAGTTCCCTACCAAATGTACTGTATCTTGTTTCCGCGTCTTGCAGCCGCCTCGAGAAAAAGGCTAACGGTTGCCACTGGTTGTCAGTCAACTGTTGCAAAACTGCTCCAATTGCTGAATCAGATGCATCAACAGCAATACTCAGAGGAGCATTGGGGTCATGATGCATAAGCATGGTTGCGTTCGAAATGGCTTCCTTGACTTTGGAGAAAGCAAGTCTAGCCGCGTTGTCCAGAGACACGAACTTCGCAGTTCCTCGAAGTAGATCTGTGAGTGGTCTCATGACAGAGGCACAGTTAGGGATAAACCTTCGGTAATAACTTACCAGGCCATTGAAAGTGCGGAGATGTTTCACAGTGGTCGGCTCTGGATAGTTTGTGATAGCCGCCACTTTATCTCTCAATGGGCGTATACCTTTGTTGTCAATGGTATGCCCAAGGAAGCTGAGTGATTCAACTCCTATTTCACACTTCTGTAAGTTAACTGTGATGCCATGTTTTTTGAGTCTTTCGAATGCGAGGTCCAAATGTTTAAGGTGTGTTTCCTTATCTGGACTCGCAATTAGACAGTCATCTATGTAGACATGAACAAAATTCAGACCACGGAAGACGTCGTCCATAAAGCGTTGGAATGTTTGTGCTGCATTCCGAAGACCAAAAGGCATGCGCAGGAATTCAAACAGGCCAAAAGGAGTAATAATGGCTGTTTTCGCGATATCTTCTGCTGCCATAGGTATCTGGTTGTACGCTTTGACCAAGTCGATTTTGGAGAAAATCACTAATTATTCGAACTTGTTATGTACCCACGAATACGAGACCAAGGTAGAACACGATAGCGTAGTCGGATGGAATAGTATATTTGGATGATTATGCCAAAATACCGATGCGTTCCAACTAACTGGCTAGAGAGTCGAATACGAGCAATGCAACGTAACACGACAGCGTGCCAAATGGCCAGGATGCTTGACCGGGTGCCTTCAGCTTAGCGAGTCCATTAAACTATCAAGGTCAGCATCGATGTCGAAAGTCGTCAAACCCTAGGCTACTGATTTTGGAGAAGTGTATGACGCTACAGACGCCTTAAGTTAATGCTGTTTTGGAGTCGTATACGAAGATGTAGTCAATTTAGAAAGCTCAGTCATACTTCCAAAAATTACCGTTGATACTGTGAGGAAACTTAAAAGATGAATCGAGTGTCATGTATTGAATGATCCAGGTAGCCAATAAGGAATTTTTATCAGCTAGTCCCCACTTAAATGCAAGCGAAAATTTTTCGGTGCCCCTGAAACACTGAACTAACCATGTCTCATTGCATGAAGCATTCGGAACTCAACTAGGATTATAGTGAATCGAAACCGCACCCACTCCACCCAGGTCAAGGCAGTCGCGCAACTTTTAGGGCATTGGTCGCTTGTTGCCATGAAAACGAAAAATTCAATCAAAGAAGCACACAGACTTAGTGGGTTCAATATGTGCTTAGATATCTAGTATGTGGGATCGTGCTACCTGTCGTGTGTTACTCTTCAAAAATTCATTCGCATGACTTTCATGAGGTTCAAAACGTCACCGCATCCCACCCTCGTGAATCATGATGCGACTAGTTCCCTGCAGTAATTGAAGGAATGTCATGCTCTTCAGTCAATCCCTTAATCATCAACTCTAGGGTAAGCGATAAGCGCGTGCCCAGCATGACCTAGAAGTGAGCACGAATAAAATGGTCGGTTTGTGCTGGCTTAGGAACCGTAATCGTTGAATTGGATAGTATTATTGTTATTACTGTCAGGTATATTCACCTTATTTAATCTACCCTTTCACATTCACTAACCTCGATATCTATGGGAAGGCATCTCGGCCGATTATAAATGACCATGAGAGCGGTGCTTGTCATTTAGGGACAACCATGCTTCCAATTAGTCCACCATGATCAGTCAACCACAGAAAAATTGTCAGGTTTTCTGTTCCTATCAGAATGTACATCATGTACCAACAGTGGGGAATTACTGGCACACATTGAAGCGCTGGTTATTCTCGCAATTTAGCCTAGTACCAAGATAACCACTCACTATATTGACAGTTCAGAACACAAAAAGTGAAAATCACCACAGTACTAAGTTTTTAATCCCGGAATCATTTTGGAGGAACGTAGTCGTACTGCAAGATGACTCGGTAAAAAACCTATAAGTTGGTGCAGCTCCTTCCATTGAGAAGTATTATTATTATTATTATTATTATTATTATTATTTGTTCTTTGAGTTCCCAGTGGAACATAGGGCTTCAGTAGCATGTCTCCAGTGCACTCTGTTCTCTGCAATCCTTTGAAAATGGCTCCACTACAGCCCACAGCTCCCATTTCTTCCTCACATGATCTCCCCCATGCCACCCTCACCTTGGGCGCCCGACTTGCTGTTTCCCACCTGTGTTTCACCTGAGTTACCGGCCCGTCGCCTGATATCTCCGAATGGTCTTCTCAGTCCAGGCCCAATCTGTCTCCACTTCCTTCTGCATATTTGTCGAGCTACAGGTTCTTGGTTGATTCGTTAGCAGGAAAGAGTTCCTTTTTGCTTATTCTTATTATTCTGGCCATCTGAGTTTCAGTAACCAGCCAGCGTAGGCAGTTGTTGATAAATATCTCTACTTTGTTTGAAATGCTTTTCGTATCGTGCCGAGTCTCTCGACCATCACAAGGAAGCGCTGACTTGATGTTGGTGTTAAAAATCCGGATGTTGTTCCACATGCTGAGTGCAGAAGATCTCCACACTGGTTTCAGGCCGATGAACACCTGTCTTGCTGTCTTTTCGATCCTGGCTTTGACGTCCTCGTCTGTGCCGCCTGTAGTTGAAACGATGCTGCCTGGTAAGGTAGGTGAAGCGACAACTTCCTTTATGTTTCTCCCGTTGATGGTGACTGGAGCATGTTGTTGGTGGCGTTGGTTGAGTATCACCATCATATCTGCCTTCTCAACGTTCACTTAAGGTCCTATCTTCTCTGCCCTGACTCCTCCGTCGACTTGTTGGTTTTCGCCCGTAGATCTTCAAGTTTGCGTGACATTAGACATAAGTCATCAGCAAAATCCAACTCTTCTTGGTTCTGTTCCAAGGTTCAGTGTATCCCCCTCTTCTCGCTCCCCACTGTTTGCTGTATGATCCAGTCGACCACAATCAGGAATATCATGGGGGATAGTAGAAAGCTTTGTTTCTCTCCTCTCTTCAATTCAAAAGCATCACTGAGCTTCCCGTTGTGAATTACTTGGCATGTGGAGTCTTCATATAGTTTTAGAATGAGGTTGATAAAGGTTTTTGGTATTCCGTAGTATTGAAGCAGTTTCCGAATTACCTCTCGGTCGACGCTGTCAAAGACCTCCTCAAAGTCGGTGAGGTTGAGGCAGAGGGTTTACTGCCATTCTATACTCTGTTCTATGATGATGCGAAGCGTTGCAATTTGGTCCGCACATGATTTGTACTTCCAGAAGCCAGCCTGTTCCGGTGATAGTTTTGAGTCCAGCTCATCCTTTAGTCTCTCCGGGATGATGTAGCTTAATGTCTTGCTTGGGGTGGACAGAAGCGTGACTTCGCGCCAGTTCTTCGAAGGCTTACGTGTCCCTTCTTTGTGAGTTTGACAAGGCAGCCCTTCTTCCGATCAACTAACAGGTACCTTTTCTTCCTCACAGGCCTTCTGCAATAGTGGTGTAGGCATCTCAGCTGTTGTCTCTGCATCTGCTCTCAGTGCTTCTGGCGGGATTCCATCCGGTCCTGCTGCTTTACCGTATTTCGGTAGCCTTGTGGCGTTCAGGGCTTCGACTTCCATCAAGGGGTTTGTGTTTACTTTTGACTGCAGGTGGTGGTCAATTCAAGAGCCTTTGAAAGTGGTCAGCCCACCGTTCCCGTTGTTTCTCTTCTTTCGTAATTAGATTTCCTTCACCATCTTCCACTGGTCTCACCTGTGTTGATCTCTTCCCTGATAGCAACTTGGTTATTTGATACAATGTCGTCAGGTCTCTCTTACCTGCAGCCTATTCTGCTTCACTTGCCAGTGTTTCGTAGAAGTGTCTTTTGTCTTTCCGTACACTCTTCTTCACTTCTTTGTCAGTGTTTTATACATTGTGCTCAGTTCCTCATGTCGTTGAGCATCCTTGCACTGGTTTATCTTCGCTTCACCATCCTCCTCTCCCTGCTCTATCAGCTTCCATGTATACATCAAGATCCGTTCCTTAGCTCCTTTCTTCTTCCTTCTTAACATGGTTATGCAGGTTTATTTCCACATCTCTTACAAAGACTTCCAGTGTTCTTCCACACAGGTTTCTTCAGGGATGTTCCTCGATATCTCCCATTTTGTCTTGATGGCTGACTGACGTGTAGAATTCCTTTGTAGTTTCATCCTTCAGTTTCCGAGTGTTGTACTTGAACTGTGTGTGGTCTATCACCAACTTCCTTGAAGGCTTTCAACTTGATTTCGAAGGTTTATCGCACTAGATAGTCTGTTGGTCTGAACCTACATCTGCTCCCTTCTTGACCTTGTGTCGAGTAGGCTGTGTCTCCACTTTCTTCACATTGGAATGAAGTCGATCTGATTCTTAGTGTGTTCATCTGATGAAATCTATATCGCTTTGTGGATATCCTTGTGCTTGAACACAGTGCCTCACTTCAATCACCAAATCGTTGAATGCACAGAATTCTGCAAACAATTCTCCATTCTCGTTCATCACCTCACCGAGCGCTTCTCGACTCATGGTTAGTTCTCTTCCTGTGTTGTCCCCTCCCAGTTTGGCATTCAAGTCACCCCAACCATTAGAATTTTGATATCGCCAACTGAGGTTGTGTCTTGTCCAGTGTTGATTGCAGTTGTCTGTAGAATTCCTCCTTTTTCTCTTCATCTGCATTATTTGTAGGTGTGTAGAGTAGTGTAGCATTGTATGATCGTGACCCTTCCTTCCTTTTGAGTTGAACCTTGCTGTCATGATCCTGATTGTGGAGGAGATTGGTTCCCACTGCATGAGAGTGGTCCATCGATGTTGTTGGGACATCATGATAGCCACTCGAAAACTCAGTGTGCTGTGCTCGTGGTTGTCGTCTGGTGACAATATCGGAGTAGATTATTGATTCTCCAGTTGAAGTTTGGAGAGTCCACTCCCATTCCATCTGCTTTAGCATATTCCAAGCACTTCACTGTGATACCTCTTCATCTCGTTTGCAATCTGGGCTGCCCTACCAGCTGAGTTCAAACATGGTGCGGACATTCCATGTTCCCACGTTTACTTTTGCTTTCATCGAGGGAGAGAAGACACATCGGCCAATTAGCTTTCGAAGGCTTTCACCAACTGGCGTCACTTCGTCTTTCCGGTTCCAGCTACAAATAAGTTTATTTTTATGTTTTATGTTTTGTTTGTGCTTTGAAGTTTCTTTGGCGGTTGGTTGGATTGGTTTTACGTGGTAAGGTTGCTAGCCATATGCCCAACCTTCCCCCTTTACCCGGCTTAAGACCGGCTAGTAACTAGTGAACGTCCACTGGGAAGGATTATATTAATCTCACTCCGTCAACAGTGAGGTATAGCTCTTCTGAACTCTGAAGACGACGAAATGCCTAAGGCTTGGTTAATAACAAACTGTTAGATATCCCAGTAAAAAGCACCACATAATGGATCTAATCAGATTATGGAAGTAAAGCAGACAGCAGCCTTACATTTCGGTCTTGCACAAAATATTATTAAATGTAGTTGGCCAGAACTCAAACACATACGCAAGTTGTGCAGAGTTCTATTTAACGACAGCTCTGAAAAGATTCAGAGTCTTCTCGATGCACTGAGTGGTAGTATGGAAATGATTGGGACGCCTCTCTCGTCATCTAAATGCAAATTGTTTCCCCCCAGACTGGTCTTAAGGGGTGCCTTGTCTAACAGTAGAGAGTGAAATGGTTGATTGCTGTGACCACTCCATTTTTATGGGAAATCTGATGAGTTCTGGTGGGTCAGTAGTCGACAAAATCTCTCTGTGGATACAAAAAGTCTGAATGGTGCCACCAAGATAGCCGACTGTTCATTTAAGGTCGACCGTGTTGTGCTCCAGTTCGCTATCCTCTAATATGTGGTTGTGAAACATGGTCATCAAAGATGGAGAACTTGAGAAGGTTTCACGTGTTTGGCGACCATCTACTTCGTAAACATTGGGTGTATGTCGTAATGTCACCATGTGCGCAATATAGAAATCAGGTGTAGGGTTTTAGGGAGGAGAGAAAATTCGGTTGATAAGGTTACGAACCCTTATGGAATGAAGTGGATGCGACATTTGTGACACATACCTAGTCAGCGTCTGGCTTGTCGAACAATCTTAGCTGAAGAAGGCCTAAACTTCAAAATGGTTAGAGGCGGCAAGACTACAGTACGGCATAGTTGCATGAAGTCCTTGATTGTTGGTCTGAGCCGTGTAGGGCAATGCAAACTTCCCAGTTGGGGTCCGTATAGCAAAAGAAATCAGTAGTTGAAGACTATAAGATATGCTTGAGAATCTATCCCAGTGGTGCAGACGTATCCATGGCTTATATTGTCCTCATCTTGATTATCACACTAAATTCAGTATGTTCTTCTGCGTTCTCCCTCTCTTTCACTACTTTCTACTGTTTTGACTGATTGCCTTATATTTTTTTGTCCTTCGTCTCACTGCTTCCTCACGTGGTGTATTGATATGACGGTTGCAACTTGTACCACTATGTAGTAATGCCTGGTCCTATGTTGATCATAATGATGATGTGAGTTGTACAGCCATATTATCTGTGTAGAAGACATTTTCGATTTGGGGATCTGTCTCTTATAAAGCGAATATTCCATCCCATTGATTATGGCTCCAGTGGATAATGTTCACAACTTTGCACTAATGTATTTGTATACTAATGAAAAGTAACATTAGTAACACGGTGACTCAGTACTCTAGGAATGAAATTAAATAACTTATTTTCATTGCATCCAGCTAACACAACCTGCTTTAATTATTTCAATATGTTTGAGAGTAACGCCACTCACAAGCCTATCTAGAACCCAGGTAATTTATCGAAGGTTGATGAAAACAAAACACGTGATGTTGCAAGCAATTATATATTTACCAACTGAGCTACAAGGTCCGGAGAGAGCAAATGATGAGAAATCATACGCTGACTTGAGCTGAATAAACAGCCCATAAGGTAAAATTGCATCAGTTGAGGACCTGGGGAGTTCCATACTAGAACTAAACAGCTGTCCAGCGCTCCCAGGTTTTCAATGGTTCTCCGACTGATATCAGTTAGTGATGAACATCAAGTTGAAATCAACCCTTCTCCACAAACTTCCAAATCTATCCAAGCGTAATTTTTTTCAATAGATGTGCAATACTGACGCATAAAAACTAAGAAGAACAGTCGAGTAATTTTTGCACCAGCTAGATAACACTTTTACACAGTGAACAGAAATTAAAATATTTGCTAAGAAGTTACCAACCTCTTAATCGAATATACGTGAAAACGAGTAAGCTCTTCAAGAGTTAGATATTTTCATACGGCTGCAAGTAAATAGTATGGCTAACATTGGAAAAAACGGAAACGCTGTCACTATTGTCTGATATCACGAATAATTGAAAAACAAATCATGAAAGGCCAAAGATAATTATTTCCTATGGTGGGAATATCGCTGATATCCTTCAACCTTCAGCCTGATAATTTGCTTGGTATGCTCAAAAGTCAAGAATCAGTAGAATTTTGATAACACTCAGTTGAATGGTATGCGATACGAAAAATAATCTCAATGAAAACAGAGGTCATAGACACAAATAATGATTGTATGTGTTTAATAATAATAAAATAAAAAGATAAAACAAGTATGGATGATATTTAAATCAATGTAGAAAAGTAATTTCCCTTGAAAATCAATCAAATGTTTGACAATAAACAACGAAATAACTATGATAATAAGATTATAGATAAATCATTTCTTGAAAAGGTTATATGTGCATATACGGACGTCAGTAGTGTGGAAATATGGTGCGTTAACATAAATGCTACACTAACATTTAAACAGAAACTACTAAGAGATACACACGAAAACATACATGCTTGTTTTAGGAATAAGTAGCAATTTCAGGGAGTGCACGGAGGGGTGAATGAAAAACTTATCCATTCACAATGTTTTTTAGGGTAGACACAACTAGATGGTAATGCAAAGATCATGGAAAGGTGACAACAGTAAACACGGAAGAAAAATAATATAAAGATCATATGACTGGTAGTATTTTTCAACAACAAAAATAGTAGTTATTAAAAATGAAGGTGAGGAGAACATTCGGACAAGAAGTTGTTCAAATCAAATCAGCATTTCGCTCATAAAAGCTAGAAAAGTTTTAGATGTTAAGAATAAGTAAATTGGGAGACTACACTTAACTCATGTTTCCCACCTGTTAACACTCATCAGCAAGGCTTACCGATGACCTTGTAGGGGTGCGTGTTACAATTCCCTAACGTTTGATCAACCCTACTTAACTTGATGTGCTCTAGTACCTGCTTAACCAGTACTTTACCTAACGTGTAAGTACTGATAACAAAACACAAATCAAAAGAACTGATACGCAATGTATTTGAAGGAGCTATGTATTTAATTAAAGTAAATGTAATAATAATGAATGGGGAAAAGTTTAATCAACTTATCTGGCTTGTAAGGCTGAACTAGGGACTCGGAGTACGTGCGTGGTAATCAGCACAATGGAGCGCAAAATGGCGTCCAAGCCTGCTCGGATGCATGCTCGTTAAAACAAAACTTAAAACACCCTAAGCATCCGGAGGCAAGCTAGAGATTTATTTAGTTAATTTAATTTAAACTATTTATTTTAGCCTTAGTTATATTTTGGTGCCAGGAAGGTGCACTACAGGTTATCCCCCTCCTAGAAGGTTGTTGGGATACCGGCAACCTTCGATCCTAGGGGGCGACTGCGAGGCGGACACGCAACACCTTTCCATATTGGTGATGGAGTAGGTGACGTGTGGGTCTCCGAAGCTAGTGCAACTATGCACACCTACGAGGTAAGATATCTTTGCGTCTAGACGCAACCCTTCTCGCAGTGGTGGAAGGTGACCCAAAGCCTCCGTCTACTTTTCCCTATTGCTTCTTAATCTACCGGGGGTGTACAGGGGGAAATTGGTACAAAGAGAACCGAAGAACGATCCAAGTAGCATCGTCAGCGGCCAATTGTATCCAATTTTCAACGCATTTTCTAGGTTCTGCAAGAAGAAAGAAATAGGACATTAGAGTGCTAAGAAAAGAAAAACCAAACAATTCGAAGTGGGGGGAGTACAGAAAATAATAATAATAACCAACCAAAAAGTTTTTGAAATTTAAATTGTATTTTTGGTTTTTTTTAAAAAAACAACTTTATTTTCAAATTAGTGAACAAAACTTGTAAAAACTTTAGATATGAAAACGCATTGATAGTGCATGCCACGATAAAATAGTTGAAACTCCGAATTTACCAAGTGTGAAGTTGCGCTGAGGCTAATAAACGAAATCGGCGTATCGTTTGGGCCAATGTACACGCATCCCAGCACGTGTAGAGGGTACTGGATCGGTGCTACTAGAGGTGGCTCTTTTAGTAGATTCAGGGTACGCGCGACTAGAAGAGTCTGTTTGGGAGTCTGGCGGCAAGGGTTTTTCTAGTTGTGTCGGTTTAGAGGAAGGTGGGTCGTCCTCTATATAAGCTGCCTTCAAATGATCGACACTTATAGAATCCTGCCGTCCAGATCTGTCAATGACGAAAAACTTTTCTTTCTTACTGAGAACCTTGAAAGGTCCGTCGTATGTTGGCTGTAAGGGTTTACGTACACCGTCACAACGCACAAAGACTTACGTGCACTCCTGGAGTCTTTTATCCAACTGCACCCGTCTACACTGTATCCGTGTGGATGGGAGTTGGAGGCGACGCATGTGTAACTTAAGAGTTTGAGCATAGCCATGGATATCGGTAGGAGTTGGGTCACTACAATCTGAAGCAACCATTTCACCCGGCAAACGTAAGTTACTACAGTAAACTAACTCAGCAGGTGTACACTGTATATCCGTCTTGAGTGTAGAACGAATGCTGAGAAGAACCAGCGGCAGAGACTCAGTCCATTTCATATTGTTGGCTGCCATTAGTGAGCTCTTAAGGTGTCGGTGGAATCGCTCCACCAAACCATTGGAAGCTGGATTATATGCAGTAGTGCGGATGCGTTTGCATCCCAACAGATTCATCAGCTTCTGGAAGGTAGCGGATTCGAACTGTTGGCCTCTGTCGGTTGTCACGGTGGAAGGGCATCCAAACTGTGAAACCCATCCTTCGACGAAAACCCGACTTACTGTTTCGGCAGTAATGTTAGACCATGGGATGGCTAACGGCCAGTGAGTAAACCTATCGACAGATGTCAGTAGGTAACTATATCCATCGGAGGGTGGAAGTGGGCCGATAATGTCTAAATGGACATGAGCGAATCGTGAGTCCGGTCTGGCGAAAGTTCCAAGTGGTGGGATGTTGTGACGATTCACCTTGGAACGTTGGCACTGAATATATGACCGTGTCCAGTTTCGAACATCACGGTTAATACCAGGCCAAACAAACCTAGCAGATATGAGTTTGTCAGTGGCACGGATGCCAGGATGAGAAAGATTGTGCAAAGCATCAAAAACATGCTTACGCAAGGGTAAAGGAACAACCGGTCTGGGTGTGCCTGTGGGGCAGGTGTCGCATAATACTGTCACTTCACTGTTCAGGAGCGGTAAGCGCTGTATCTTCAGAGAGGTTGAGTGTTGAAGTTTTTCGATCTCCTCGTCTGAATCCTGAAGTTCGGCAATCTTCCGTAAGTCGGCTGCTCGAGGCAAAGTAGTGGTGCAAACGCGAGACAGTGCACCTGCGACAGGGTCATTCACACCAGAAATATGACGGATGTCCGACGTGAGTTGCGAAATATAGTCTAGGTGATGTAATTCACGCGGATAACTCTTTGGCTTCTGAATCGATGGGTAGTGAGTCTTAGTCTCAGTGAGAACAATATCAATCACTATGGTGCAGGCGCATCCAGCTGACGAGTCATAAATGGGATAAGACGCGCGTCGTGGATTTCACTGCTAGTCACCAGGATGAATACGACATAAGAGGATCATCGTCTGAGATGTACGAAAGTGCACAATCATTAACAGTTATGTACATCAACTAACTTTAATGATTTTCGCATTGATTTCTTGATCACAAACCTTCAATTACATTTATGCTTTATCTGATAAGAGAGTTACAAGATGACTGGACCATTCACATCTTTGCATTTATCATTGGTTTATTACATGGTCAATGTACATTCTGTCACTTATTAACCTTAAGTTAAATTCTAACTCCATTCACCTTTACAACTGACTAAATTTCTAATGTTGAGGTAGAAAGGTAGTAAACAAGTGATTAATTCCAGGGACACGTTTTGAAATTAACTCGAAACAATCGCTAAACTTGAGGAAACATTATCTTTGACTGCCTTCCTCTGTGAATGATTTTAGTCTTGTGACATAATTAATTACTCAAGCGTTTGCAAAGTACTACCCACTGAACTTGAGCCCTGCCTGTAGACAGGAATGTATCTTTTACGCGAGATGAAAATTACAGTTTCATTGTCGACCAACCTTTGGAGAGTTTGTCGCTTAGACGAGAGAGAAATGTGTATTCTACCTTTCGTATTTTCCACTAGTAGAACTAAATTATTCAGTCTATCTTAGTGTATGGGCTACTTTGACAGAAGTCTTGAAATCGTTATCATTCACATTCGGTAGTAATCAGCAGTGTGGTCCTGGAAGTGCATGTCATCCTATGTAGAGTACATCAGTTCAGTCCTAAGTACCAACATAGTAATGATCAGAAATTCCAGTAGCAAATGATACTTGTTGAACAAGAAGCGATTTTTATGTTAATAAAGGAGTAAAACTGGGGAATTGTGATAGATTGTGATTCCATTTTAGTTTGCTTATTACATGTACCATATAGTGAAACAATCTTACTGAAGAATGCTTTGAATACAATTTATTTCCCATATTCATCTCATCACCTAATTTTCGAATCGCTGGATCCTAGGTTATATTCTAAGAACAGACATCAAGACATCTGAGGTTGTAATCACATCAGCTGAAGAGACTCAAAATCGAAAAAACCTATATTCTGGGTTTCATTAAAAGGAGAGAACAGTTGTCCACCATGAAAATATTCTTAGGAATGCATAATTTATTACCAATTTTCGGTATAATTTGCCTTCGAAATAGATATAGATTGATTTTAGAATCAGTTTCGATTATACTGAAAGCATATTCACTTGACAATGCGATTTATTCTCATCGATGCTTCTTTTCCTGAAACTTTCAGTCATTTTACCAACTTTGTTGAATGTGAGTTCTCACACATAATTGAGAACTGTTCAAGTTATTACTTAAACTATAAACCACTTGTTTGAATTTGATAAAATGGTATGAATTATATTTGCTTTCACTGTAAGTGGAGACTTCAACTGACATGTACGTCCTGCATTATCTTGAAGGTTGGAATTTGTGTATCAGTAATTGGTAGCTGATTGAAGTTGAAACCAAGCCCTAGGTTGCTGCAGGATTGTTACCAGTGCTCCTATTATCTACCCCACATAACTTTATTTAAATATTTCTGCAAATATCCCATGTACTAATATTACATTAATATTGAAGGGGATTTTGTTTATATACATTGGATATGGGAAAGTGCAATGAATTACAACTTTTCAAATCATGTGTCGTGTTTTGCCTGTTGGTGCCCATTAGTTAGGATAAGATTTATAACATTCTGATCAACAGAGATGATATCTGCTTACATCTCTGTAATCAAGTGGGGACTTATTAGGAACAACTACCATTCTGCACACGGAGCTCTCTCTCTCCCTATCTCTCTCAGGATCAGCTGCTCCTCCTGTATGATGCAGCACAATTTGAACTGTGACGAGAAGACCTGTCTACTAAATTGGTGCAATGCTGAATCAACACTGTCGCATTCCTCAATCACATGATAGCCAGGGTGAAACCGTTGATGGCTGAAGCAGAATTAAGACAGTCAGTGACTGGCTCTTTAAGATGAATAACTGTTTCAGTTACTGTTCAATTTAAATGTTCATTATTATTTGTTTCAATCTGTTGCAACTGAGCAATATACAAGTAACCGTGCTGGATATTAAATTCTGATTTTTGTATATAGGTAATCTAGCTCTCTTTTCAAGAATTCTGTGACTTGTAATTACGATAAAATTAAGCATTATGTTTTGAAGTCGCAACATTGGATTAGAGTAATCTTGAAAAGTTGACTATCAACACTTCACCGCGGAAATCGATGGCTTCCTTGAATGCTTTGTTGCATGGTATTGGTGCATGAAAAGTTGTAAAATACCTTCTCATTATATTACTGAAACCACGAAAAGGAGTATACAGTGTACTGAAAAGTCTCACACCTCATGAGAAGGCGATTTCTCTCCAATAAGATAAATCTATAGGATTTCTTACACATAACTTTCGGGTGACTTGTTTTGAAAGACTTCACAAACGATAAGATGAGACAATATCATCAGTAATTGTGTACAAATTAACAATCTTCATGAATACTGAGTGATGATTTAAGATGAAACGAAAATGTGGACCACCACCGTATTCCAACCAGCCACCAGCACTTTCGTGACGCGTTACTATCGCTTGATCGTATTCAGGACTTCTCATCGCGATTCAAATATAATGGCTGTCTTAGATAGTCAAAATGATAATCAGTGTGATGCTCTTCCTCTCTAATTCAGTTAGATTCGGATTAGGATGAGTAGTTTTGACTGAGCAGCCAGTGTGAGTACGATTAATCGATAGTAACGCATCAGGAATTCATATGGTAGTCGAGCAAAAGCCTTGGTGATTGAAGTGAAATAAAAACCTGGTCATCACCCGGACCTCGTAGTTCAGTTGATAGAATATCGAGCCGGAAACCTGGTGGTCACTGATTGAAATCCGGGGACGGTCCAAATTTTCTTCCTACGTTCAAACATCACCAAGTATAAATACTAGTCTCCCAAACCACGGCTGTTATCTCAGACAGTCACAATGATGATCACCATCAAGACAAATATTTCAGGGAATAAAATTTCTCTTTGCGACGATTTCATTCTCGAAAGCTGTACAGTCCTGATTAGGTAGACAATAACAAGTTTGTTCGTATGTGTGTGTTTTTGCAATAGGTGGAATCGTAAAGTGCATTAAAATGATTGAGGATACTACTTTATGAATCATCAAGTTAGTGGGTAAATTGTTGGAGAATAAAGGTCAAGGACCTAAGATAGTATGCAGATTGAAGTGAATGAATAGTTTGTGATTTCATTTAAAAGCAGTTGAGTGAAGATTAAGTGAAATAAGAAATGTGGATATCAATCAGATAAAATGTGACATGATAGTGAGAGAGACCAGACAAACTGTTTCTGCACAGACAGTTCTGGTTTAAGATTATATATCACCAAGGCATCTTAGATACAAAGTAGGTGTATGAGTGCACCTTTCAGTACGTTTGATTTGACCTTGTAAATAACGTCTAACGATAATTTGGAAGTTGCTCCGTTGTAGCCAACTACATGTTGGAAGATTGATGAATTTATGCCTCTAGGTTCCACTTTTGCATACACATACTAGGAGGTGCTCTCGAACGCGACGGGAAATGTTTGTCGATGAACGTCCTATGTATCTAGCTCCACAAGAGCGGGTGAACATGTAGATGCACATCGAACCCTATAATCAAGGTAACATTTCTTTGGCATTAAGATGGATCAAAGGGCAGCTGGAATAAGTAACTCTTAAAGACTCGGCATAGAATGTTTTTCCTATTGACCTTGTTAGACGGTTCTTAAGTATTTCGTCTGCTATATCACCTCTAAATTCCAAATTAGTGCAAATCTTCTTTTTTCGTACCGTTGTTATGTCCAAGTGTTTTTGATCTGTCTGCTGTTACACACTATAAAACGTGATAAATACCCTTTTTGCTTGACGTTTTGTTTCAATAATTTTAGCTCATCCTTTATACTATCTTTCGAACAGATTCTTCAAACGCGTGATGAGAGAAAACGAAACCGATTTATTTTCCTTTCTATCGGCAAAAACCTATGGAAATTTTTTAGTTGCTCATCCCAAAGATCTATTAGGTCTCCTTGTTAATAGTACACCAAGAAATGCGATTTTAGAATCTTTTTCTTCTTTGTGTATAAATAGTTGAAATTTATTCATGAAACAAACCAATGAATGGTAAAAGAAGGAGAGTTGATTATGTTCCTTGGGAATCAGGTTTCTTTGAGATGAATGAGGATTTTAATTGAGAGGCAGTATTCATCACAGACTGACATCAGTTGGGAGACCAATGAAAACTTCAGAGCACTGGACAGCTATTTCGTCCTAGTTTGTGAAACCTGAATGTCCTGAGTTCGATCCCTAGTCGAGTTGTGGGTGCGTACTGCTAAGTAGCCTCATATTAGGACGAAACAGCTGTTCAGTGCTCCAAGGTTTTCAAGGGTTCCCCAGCCAATCTCAGTCCTCTAAATCAAGTTTCTGTTTCTTTTTTTCAGTATGAATTTGTGAAAACTATCATTTCAACTATTTAGGATAGTTGTCCACAACAAATGGTTGGTATTTTACAAGGGAGGACGATTAGATTTTTAAAAGTTGCTTAGTTACTGGTTGAAATTAACCCAATAGTCAAACTGTTACCAGTCTGATACTCTGCTTATTCAATTACGCTGGATAACTGTTATACTCTAATGTTAACTTGAAATTATTAACTGAATTTTATGTACGACAAACATCTGTTGTTCATTTTGTTTATTTCCGTGTGAAAAACTGTTTGACTTTACATTAGTTGCCTCCATTGTTTGATAAGAACCCCAGAAACAGTGAGATCTAAAGGGTGGGGGGTTGAGAAAATGTCTCACTCCAATTTCAGGTTATCTTTTGGTTTCTACAGCATATTGCACTAGATACTAACTTGCTCACTGACAAGTTTGAATGTCCTGTCCTCCATCAAGTATACCGTCACTGGCAGACATTGATGTGGAGTCCAAAATTAGAATGAAAGAACTGCTTAGTGTTTCTCAGTGATTTTCATTAGGACTTCGGGATACCAATGTCGAAGCATGTCACTAATGTGTACTAGGCAGTAATGTAGTTCCAGGTCCCATACTAGTATAAAACAGCTGCTCACTGCTCTCTGGTTTTCACTAGTTCTCAGCTGACATTAGTCTATGATGAATACTACCTTCAAATAAATGACAATCTTAGTTTTACAGACTGACAATTAGTCAAATAAATATAAAGTGTAAGTAATGACCAATAAGTAAAATGATTGGATGACCTTGACTAACCAATCATTATACTGCAAGAGAGATTTCGAGAGCGGAGATTTATTTACATGGTAAGTGTTTTTGCACAACACTTTAATGGTTCGTCTGTAGATCCCATGCGGCATTCAAATTAGATGCTCAAAGCTATCGCATTCGCTTGTTAGGCTTTTGTGCCTGAAGTTCCCCACGGAAATAAAAAGGTTACATAGTGTAAACTAGTGTTTTTCTAAATGCTGAATTTCAAAAATAGCTACGATAACGGAAGCGAATGGCTACTGCTTCAAGTTGGCCTGTAGCAAACAAGTTGACATGAGATTGTAACAATAAATTTGTCCAATAAAAATTACTTTTCTAGTAAGAAACTATGATAATAGTTCTGTTCACATCCTGTAAAAGGAAATGACAGACACAAACGGACAAAATACTTGCAACCAAGTTGCAGTAGCGTGTTGATTTATGTAGAATGCAGACACCTCAAGGTCAAACGAACATCTAGACAAACACTTCTGTTAACAGTCACATGATCAGTCTAAATGGGAAGAGTTTTGAATCACACCACTGAATCCAAAATAGTGACATTGCTTAAAATGTCAGACATGTGCATGCGTAAGCAAGACATAAAAGATATGACAGTATGTATATAAATACTACATAAAACTACGTACACAATAGTCATCCCTCAATTTATACTTTACTCAGAATGTGAAAGCTTAGTGTTAAGTAGCGACGACTTAAGATATGCACCAGATAAAACAAATAATGCTATAAATACATGAAGATCATATTAAAATGTTATTGATCTGATAAAGGAAACAGTTGAATAAGAATATAGTTCAGTGTTTCATTGTCTTTTAGGCGGTCAAATGAAAAGTATGCCAAGGAATTCGTCGCTTTTTATTAACAGGCCTATGCGGTGATGAAGATACCCAACCAACAACAAGCACCAACCACCATTAACGGGAGAAACCTAAACGAAGTTGTCTCTTTCACCTACCTACCTAACCATCTACATAGGGACGCAGCATCGTTACAACTACAGGCGGCGGCACAAGCACAGGCACAGACAAGGATGTTGAAGGCAGCCAGGATCGGAAAGACAGCAAGACAGACCTTCCTGCATTAATTTGAAATCAGTGTGGAGATCTACTGCATTGCACTGCACTGCACTCAGCACAAAGCGTGAACAACATCCGGATTTTGAACACCAAATCAGTTAAGTCAGTGCTTCTATGTGATGGATGGTTGAGAGACTTGTCAGCGTGTCACGAAAACCACTTCCAACAAACTACAGACATGTCCCATCAACAGCTACCACCTACGCTCACTCAATACTGAAGATGGCGATCAGATGGCGAGAATAATAAGAATAAGTAACAAGGAACTCTGACTGGTTGGCAACGACCCAACCAAGAACCTATCACCCAACAAATCTGCAGAAGAAGAGATTGGAGATGGATTGGGCATACACTGATAATGCCGATTGGGGATATCATGTGTCAGGCCAGGCCAGGCTGTTGAGTGGAATCCGAAGGGGTGGGGGGACGAGTTTGGCGTCTGAAGTGAGGGTGACATGAAGGAGATGATGTGAGGAAGAAATGAGAGGTTGTGGGTATTGGTGGGGCCAGGTTGGAAAGACTGCAGAGAAGAGAGTGAAACGGAAGCGTGTTACTGAAGCCCTATGTTCAACTAGGAACCCAAGGTACAAATAATAACAAGAGTCAATCCTCTATTGAGTCACTTCACAGGCCACTCGAATAACTGCTGAAATGACCAAATATGGTCCTCTATTTTATCAGAAAGTAAATTCTTAACCGAGATGCCGAAACCAGATTGGTTATTTCAGCTGTCATCCCCCTATTTAACTAACTGATTATTTCAGTTGTTGCTAGGGTGACCATCAAACCACTCCATTACTTACCCTATCCAAATATAAAGTATATGCCAAATAGCGTTGTTGGCAGTTACCGTTTCCAAGCCTTGATCCTATCTTTATACTACTGATGAATCTAGTATTTGTAGCTGTTTATGTACACTCAAAAGTGTAATAACATGGTTTATCTCAACTTCAGAAAGGTTAAGATTTCAATCGGCTTTCAAAGTGGCACAGTTCTTTCTAATTTCGATAACTGCTGAGAAAGCAGTTCTTATTTTACTCTTCACAACTTTCCTCTCAGTAATTTGAAATGAAGTATTTCAAGTGGAAAAATCCCATAACCACTAAATTATTTGGGTGTACGGCATGATCAGAAGACATGTATAGCTTCAAATACTTATCTCCGACCATTATTCTTGACCAAATTTTCTGTCTAGAAATACAGTCACCATAACCAAAACAGAAAACTCTCATAGAAGGTCAGTTGTGATCCGAATAGCCCATTAGCAACATCTCTAAATGTAGCAGTGTGTGATGCTCGTTCGAATCTATTGGGAAACACCAGTTTCCTCAAGATTGCGGATATAATTTCCTACGGATTATGTTTAACTGTTTAACACTGATGTATATTGTAGCACAGAAGTGAATCGTTTCAAGTTATCACCAGTGAAATGAAGAACAGAAAGAAAGGGCTGTTGAAGCAAAGAAGAAGACGGAACCAATAAATGAAGATCCATGAAATGTTTAACATTTCCAAAAGGATAAGAAATGGGCAGATCTGCACCATTGTGACGGAGTTTCCAAGCTGTTACTGAGTATTCGAGCGTTAGCTTTGAGTACTTTGTGGGCCTGAATCAGTTAGCTCCACACTAGTTTGTTTGATATTGCATACGGTGACATAGTATTATTTACCAGATAACGTTTCAAGGACCATTTATTGCTCATATTCATACCTAAGTGATCACACGACTTCTTGTCTTACTCATTCATAGTTCTGCTGTTTTTCTGTCTTCATTTCGATTGGTAGCGGAATTTTCTGTATTCCTGGAATCCTTCATATATCATTCCTATTACACTTGGTGGTTTCTGAAACTGTGAACAAAAATTCATTGATCAATCTCTATTTCCACTTAACTAAATTATTCCTTAGTACTCATAATCTGTCTCATCCTATTGTGTAAATGTGTGTCATCACATGCATAATTATGACTGAATCCTTCTCTAGCTTACCCATCTTAGTATGTGTATAGATGTAAACTTGGCTAGGTTCCTGTTTACTGCCAACCTGATTGACCCCTGTCGGCTAGTTTCACCTATGTACTCGACGTTGCAGTCATTGCAAGATATTTAGTTAATTAAATTTTGTCCCATTCGGTCAATATAATACTTAAGCCGAAAAAGTTTATCTCTGGATGAATTTTTAGGTTTTAATGCCACCCTAATCTCGGGCTTATTTAAAACCTATGTTGGTATAAAGATGGACGGCTTTAAGGGCCACCCTAGCAACTGCTGAATAGATCAACTAGTCCCCGATATTTCACCTGGGAAAGTACTTTTCCGTAGAATAGAGGAATTAAATTGGCTATCCCATCAGTTGCAAGGTGGCCTTTAAAGCCACCCGTAATGAAGTGGTTTAATGGCCACCCCAGCAACAACTGAAATAACCAGTTGGATTTCTCTGTTTCAGCTGTCAAAGCAGATTTTCATAAAACAGAGGAGTCTGATTGGTGATTTTATCTGTTGCTAAGGTGACCTTTCGAGTTAATTAAGTCAGAGATGGCTTCAATAAGCATTGTAGCGACAGCTGAAAGAATCAATCTGGTTTCGGCATCTCGATTAAGAATTTACTTTTTGATAAAATAGGGGATTATAATTGGTCATGTCAGCAGTTATTTGAGTGGTCTGTGAAGTAAGTCAATAAAGAATGGACTCTTAGGGCTACCTTATCAATTTGTGAGTTCAACAGTTGTGTCTCTTTACCTTAGGAGAAAATGTTTTTGTAGAGAAAATAGAGTATGATATTACAGCCACTAGTAGGATGATTTTTTGGATCCTTGT
Organism: Heterobilharzia americana; assembly: GCA_944470555.2. Classification (NCBI taxonomy): domain Eukaryota; kingdom Metazoa; phylum Platyhelminthes; class Trematoda; order Strigeidida; family Schistosomatidae; genus Heterobilharzia; species Heterobilharzia americana. Next base: position 27,748,187 of record OX104132.1, on the reverse strand, counting down.
CCAAATTGTCTGATTTCAGTATCTGTGCTCAGATGCTTGACAGTGGAAACCTATGTTGGTATTTAAAGTCATTTCAATGAGTGACGCGCTGGTCAGTATGTATACATAAACGTATGTAGTTGGATGCCTTTGAAAATCGGAACTCTGATGCTGGATGGCATATCTAATGTTAGGAATATGGGAAGAGAGGGATGTTATCTCTTGTAAGCCTTGTGCATCCTGCTCGTTGGTACAAATGAGTAATAATCTGTAGATCTCATTTGTCCAACGTTTACATGAGTGACACATACCACCTCTGTAATAATACAGACGAAACCACTGGAATATTGAGGCCGAAATAAATGTTTCTAGTCAACTGCTTGCAGACACTTGAAGTTACATACATTGTATTTAATGGGAAACAATGTGTTAATTCGTTGCTTTGAAAGGTAGTCATGAGGAGTGGTGAGGAGTCCGAGACGAGAACGAAACAGGTAGCCACTGCTATCAGTTTTTCTACGGTTCTGCAACTGAAATTAATCCGTGATGCAAACTAATTTCAAGCATTGCGAAGACATTTTATGCAACAACTTTCAAGATTCGGAAGAGATCAGGCACATATACGTTCATGAAGAGTGGACCCTAGATCATCGTCGTTTACTGAATCAAACATGGAATACAGGAAATAGTGGAGATGAAGATGTTTTTCACGTAGAATTCCACCTTAATTTTGTTTTTATGATTTTGAAATTTCTTTGAACTGTCAGTAAAATTCTGACCTTCAGCAACTTTGAATTGTAACAATAGTTACAGGTATCCTGAACTGACAGTAATAATAAACCAGAACAGTTGACGTTGTTAGATTTGGTTCATGTTTGTGTCATGTACATATGTGATTCATCCTACGATTGGTTTTTACACGCTTGTCTCGTATCCATCCTTCCTTATTGACTAAATAGCTGTATGACTACACTAATTACGGTTTTAATGCTTTTTCAAGCAGTCACCATTGTTAGCAGTCTATATCAGTCATCGTTTCTTACAACGAAATCACTTAAATCATATACAGTACAGTATCCTTTGATCAGTTATTAATGGAAAGTAAGCTGTTGATTTATGACGTGTAATCCAGGTAGAATTTTATCTGACAGCTGGTACTGAATTCTATATACATTGTTGTAAGGTATCAACACACAACTAAGTGTATCTAAGTTATTAACATACCTGCTTTTAGTAAACCACTTTGTCTGTTGATGAAAATCAACGAATTGGTTAAAAAGTGATGAACTTTTCGGCTTATCGAAGATATTTTCGGATTGTACAAGTTAGTTTAAAAATTGTTGAACTAAGAATTCCACTATCAGTCAACACAGCACATCACCTTTTTTCTTCTAATGATGACAAGTAATGGAAATACCTATTTTTAAACAAAAGTCATGTTATAAAAATTTTTATTGCAAATTTACGATTGACATTTAACTATTGCTGTCTACCTGGGGGCTAACACTGGAATCCAGGAGGCGCATTTCGTCCCATTTGAGAGTTGCCAGCTCGATGTACTGACACTCCACTGAGCTATGTTGTTCCCACTGAAACTCGAACCAAGTACCTATTGCTTCGAATGCCAAAGTGGTATCAGATAGGCCACTAGGGTACGAGAGTCATCTCTTGTGCAACGGGTATTAGTCGTTTTTAATTGAAACTTATATTTCCCTGCTGTTATACTGGATGGGATTACTCCACCTCTATTGGTAGATGGGCACCCGATAAGTCCTAAATAAGACGAAGCATGACTTCTGGATTCCACTGCTAGCCACCAACTAAACTACAGTATAATGAATTTTCAGGTAGTGTCGAGACATCTACATAGGAGGCCATCTGCCAGCGGAGGTCAAGTAATTCAAACCAGTATCGCAACAGGAAATTACAAGCATCACTTTAACAACTGCTGAAGTGGTAGAGTTTGTATTCGAAAAACTTTTCTGGGAAATATCAAACTCTAAATAAAGAAATAGTAGTAATTCATTTTCCTACAACAGTGATAATAATCAGTGCATTGTCATTGGAATGGCATTCAATAACTTATCAAACATGAATAATTTGCACTATTTCTACTTTCTTGAAGGGCGCTAAATCTCTTTCAAATAAACTCTAAATCTGAAGTCGTTTGCTAACACTGGAAATTTTTATTTTATTCTTCAAGTAAAACAGTTGTGAAAATTGCTTAGATTAAAGATTTTTTGCTTTAGTTTAAGTGAATATTACTAGTAAAATTGTTGCGTTTGAAAAGGCTAATAAATACATCTGTGTCTAAGCGTCATAAATATTCAAAGGTTCAAGGCTTGATCAATTGTTTTAAAAATAGACATCTATGAATAAAACATGATGCATACAATTGCTACCATATATATATATATATATATATATATATATATATATATATATATATATATATATATATATATATGAGACAAAAGTGGCAAAAAAATCTGCGCTGCAATACATACCATTCAAATTTTGTTAAAAGAATTTAAGGACATTTAAACTCTTAAACCTAGGCACCCTACTAGATAAGATATTAATCTATATCAGAATGCCATAGATATAAATAAGTATGTTCAATACTTTTATCAGTAAAAGTAGTTCATAAGAACACTATTGGAGGATTCATTTTCCAGTTGGGTCAATGGACAGTAATAAAGTTTACTAATACTCCCTGTAAATAAGTCATGAGGTGAAGTGTATATCATTGAAAATATCTAATCTTTATGGATGGATTGCAGTATGTCAAATTTATTGATGAATCCTTAGTGAAACGAAATCGTTTTCCTGGCTTCCAACGTTAGTCACCGGGAATTACTGTTTTTGAACATAAAGTTTTCTATCCAGACATTGCAATTTCCGATTGTTCAACTTATTGAACTAAGTTAATTGACCTGGGTCAGTACATATACGTCTACCTTGGTATTAATATTAGTGTCCTCCTTTTGTTAATTGTCTGATGAGGTCCAGTGGTGAAATCGAAGAAACCAGTTTTATCCTATTCTAAACTTGTCAACTGAGTGTATCTTAGTAGCCGAGTGATGTTGCTGCTCCAAGAGATGACTGTGATGATTCAGTGACCTAGTGTATAAGACTCAGATACTTAAAACTATGGGTGTTGAGTCTTAGCGGCCATGCTGACACTTATCGGTATACAAGTAGGTCAATATAAAGCGCTCCATGTAGGTGGAAAACTTACCTACTGGATTTAATCTCTTGTCACAGCCAAGAGCATAGCATCAAAATTAAGTCAATATAAAGATAAAACTACTAGCTAATCAAATAGTAGTATCAACTAAGGTACTGAAAAAATCAAGTGATTTTAATGTGGCGAATGAAATTTTCAAGACTATCAAAACTTCTTTCTTATATTTATTTCAAATAAGTCACTACGTCCCTATTTTCATCATCGATTGTATTCACCACTGATAATCAACTTTTATTTTAGGGTTAAATACAGATATAATGAGTGACTATTTCTAAAGGTAATAGTGAATTTGAAAAATTCACTTTGAGTAAGCGTTATGATTAGTCCTATCGGTTAAATATAAGTGTTTTGGTAAATGTAATTGAAATACTATACACTAAACAATATGAATTCACAGAGATTATGGATAACTTCAGTTTCTAAGTATGAGCCCATATCACTCACTCTTGAAGTCAGAGGTCCAACCAAATAGCTTAACAGGTAGGTAACATTATATACCCTAGTCGGTTGCTAGTTTCAGATACACTTTGCTTAGGAACACCAACAAACATGAAATGTGGGCTCATAGCATCTTTTCGACTGATACCTAATATGATGAACCATATTATCATGTTAGTTAGTGAGATTACTGCATCCCATTCACTCTAGGACAGCAATAAGCACTTTGAAACCTCAAAGTAAGTATATCCTTTACTGCTTGGCAGTTAAGTTTGAGTCGAATGTTTTACGTCTTTTTAAAACTTTGTTCTGTGATAAATTGTGGTCATCTTCTGTTCTTCTTCTTCTTCTTCAAGAGAACTTCTCTCGCATCTTGCATAGAACTGATCCTATAGGTCCCAATATACGAGCAGAAGTTAAATATTCCATTGAATGCATACAGCTGAACGAACAACAAACATGAAGGAATACTGGTTTTAATGACCTTCAACTGGATTATAGCTGACCAGTCACATCTGTCTTCTAAACAGAAGGCAGAAAATCTAAAGTAATTCAGTGGCCACATTATAAACGTGCTTGATAGACTTTGCTTAACGCTAAGCACAAAATGTTAGATGGCTCCGTATCTTACCTACTTATTGTGCGCTTAATTCTATTCTGCAGAGGATCAGTTAGCATTGGAATAGGTTAAATGTAAAGTCTATGACTTCATTATTGAGTGACGCGGTTTTAAATCACAGAGAAAATACCTGTTTCCACATAATTTCAATTTCGTCACGAAACAAGAAATCTAGGTGCAAGATTTCCTGCCTATAAACTCGCAACATCTATCACTAAAAATAAGTCTGTTGTTACATTTCCTTGAATTCATACCTCATGAACGGTAATCTATGTTAAGCAATATACAGTAATGTCTTTTCAGGCCTAATTGTTAGATTTAGGTTATTGGAAAACGATTTAGCACTGAATTACTTGTTGTCCTACATCGCCGGTAAAAATGAAAGCAATAACTTACTTTTTTTTTGCAACAATAGAATGTAATTATAACCTCGTTTAACAATCGCTATTTCATGAGAATTGGAGTTCCTAGGAGGTTTTATTCCACAAATAATTTATTACATTCAGATGAGCAACTAACAGGGTATATTTCATGTAGTTTAGTTGACTACTTATTTGTTAAGGCTTGCATATATCTAAGGTACGTACTATGCATTAATTTTTTAAATTAAATGCAAAGTGGTTGTAAATCAGTGATATTAATCAACACAGTGGTTAAGCATTAAGAAATATTGGGCAATAGTCCCAACATATTCTCGGACACCTGAACTACATACTTGCATTACTCATCTAAGGATTGAAGTCCATACTCTCAGTATCTGAAATGATCAAATGGAATATAGTGAGTACACGCTGTCCTGAGGATTGTCTAAACAATGTAAAAGGAGTATAAAGTACGCCATTATACTGATTTGTGATGAAAACCACCCAGCAATTCAGCAACCAGATAGACATGTACTACTGCAAGCATGTGAAGGGTTGGCACTTTCCCACTGCCCACTCCGTGGAAGACTATTTCTTCTTACAGTACCTGAAAAAGAAAAAGATGTGTGACCGCAGAGCCCAAGGAACATCTACTTGAGGCCTGTCACGCACTGTCTTTTGTCAGGTTTGAAATTTTGGCTTTTTGCTTTAGAATTTGACTAAGAATCCTTACTGCAGGCATCAACATACTGTGAAGGGTGGAAGTGTGCACTGTTGGTCATCCAAGGGAAACGCCTTACTATTGTCAAACTCCATCCAGTCAGAAGTAAAACTATGCCCTCAGACCCTCATAATAGTATAGCAACTTACACTATAATGGTAACCGCTTTTCTTCTTACTCCTATCCAACAGACCTTTTTGGTATGGCAGGATCTAGACGGAACAAGCGTTTAAGTCAGCGTAGCTCGCCAGGTCAATGTGATATGCAAGCCCAACCATTACTTCAAGGTAGTAGCTAACGGTCAGGAATTCAGCAATCAGATAACTACAAATTATGACTTTATGTTTTTTCAGCACAGCAAACATAACATATATTGGTGGGCATTATTGGGGACATCAGTAGGCACAAGAACGCATCTGATCAGTTCTAGGTTTGCCAAAACATATATCCTAAATTCCACAACTGTCATTTTCGAGTTATCATCAAAGTATGATTGATCAAAAGCAATGTTGAGGAGTTCAAACACGAAGTCCAGGTAACAACGAAAACTGACCGCTTAATTTCTGTGAGTTCAACAACCGAAAAAACCACTTACCAATAACACCTAAAACCCACTGAATAACAGTTGGATAATGTGAATTACTAGGTTAGTGTTCGAAATGATAGGTTCTGCATTTGCCTCACAATAAGGAGATAAAAGTCCACTGGGATTTATCAACGTCTGACTGACAAGTCTCACATAACTGTAAACACATATTCTAAATTTCACGACTGATCATTATAAAGCACAATAGAAAATGGAACTTTGACCATGAACATAAGTACTTTTCACATCACTCCCTTGACACCTCAACATATACTACTGATAAAATTTTCCCTTAAGTGGCACACACTACATAACCATCGTGTCTAGTAAATAAGACCATTTCGCGTTATAGAAGTATATGATGATATTTAGAGTGATTGATCGAAATTATGTAACATGTTGATATTGATACTGACTCCTTTAAATACATGATAACACCAGGCAAAGTAAAATACACATGGTATAGGATTTGAAAAGATGTAGTTAACTATATATATATATATATATATATATATATATATATATATATATATATATATATATATATATATATATATATATATATATATATATATATATATATATATATAATGTATGCATCCTTGCACTGGTTCATCTTCTGCTTAACTATCACCATCTTCCTTCCCTACTAAATTCAGTTTCCATGTGTACGTCGACATCCATTCCATTCCACTCCTTGTCTTATTTCCTCTTCCTTCCTAGTACTGTTGTGCAGGTTTCCAGTGTACCAGTGTTCTTCCACGCCCGATCTCTCAGGGATGTTGCTAAATATTTCCCACTTTGTTCTCGTAGCTGACGTGAAGATCTACAGACGAAAACTAACAAGTTGACAGAAGTGGCGAGGCAGCGCAAACGGGACTTCAAGTGAATGTAGAGAAGACACCCAACCAACAACAAGCACCAACCACCATTAACGGGAGAAACCTAAACGAAGTTGTCTCTTTCACCTACCTACCTAACCATCTACATAGGGACGCAGCATCGTTACAACTACAGGCGGCGGCACAAGCACAGGCACAGACAAGGATGTTGAAGGCAGCCAGGATCGGAAAGACAGCAAGACAACCTTCCTGCATTAATTTGAAATCAGTGTGGAGATCTACTGCATTGCACTGCACTGCACTCAGCACAAAGCGTGAACAACATCCGGATTTTGAACACCAAATCAGTTAAGTCAGTGCTTCTATGTGATGGATGGTTGAGAGACTTGTCGCGTGTCACGAAAACCACTTCCAACAAACTACAGACATGTCCCATCAACAGCTACCACCTACGCTCACTCAATACTGAAGATGGCGATCAGATGGCGAGAATAATAAGAATAAGTAACAAGGAACTCTGACTGGTTGGCAACGACCCAACCAAGAACCTATCACCCAACAAATCTGCAGAAGAAGAGAGTGGAGATGGATTGGGCATACACTGATAATGCCGATTGGGGATATCATGTGTCAGGTCAGGCCAGGCCAGGCCAAGTCAGACTGTTGAGTGGCATCCGAAGGGGGGACGACGAGTTGGGCGTCTGAAGTGAGGGTGACATGGAGGAGATGATGTGAGGAAGAAATGAGAGGTTGTGGGTATTGGTGGGGCCAGGTTGGAAAGGCTGCAGAGAAGAGAGTGAAATGGAAGCGTGTTACTGAAGCCCTATGTTCAACTAGGAACCCAAGTGAACAATAATAAATTCGTCGCAATATTAATGTGATGTTGGTACATAGGATATTTGAATAAAGTTACATGGGGTCGATGACAAACAAATTCTCGTATCTTGGATACATTTCCATTTATGACTCATCCACACCTAATTTCATTATTATTTCATATAAGGAGTAAACTTATACATAAATCATTCTGAATGTAAAATGTAAACTTATCAAAAAGCAGAAATTTATTGAAAATTCACTTCCCAAGAGAAAATTATTTCAGTTCAGAGGTGACAATTAGTGTACATATTATTATATATCTGATATTCATTAATCATTTTGGAAGACCTGTGCATCCTTTCAAAAAGTGCTCAACATGAGACCTGATAATTTTAGGGTTGTTTCATTACGGGGTTGTGACAGCGTACTTCTAAGGGGTCACAAACAGGATGAAACAGCTGCCCAGTGTTCCCTGGTCTTCAATATATCTTCAACTGACGTCAATCTCTGACGAAACTTAATTTTTCATGAAAGTTAGCTAAGCACAAAAATGTCTTCTTTAGTATATTGCTGCAGAAGGTGAATTAAACTCGTATTACTACCAGCTGTAGAATGATTTTTTGAAAAAGCATTATCGTCGCGTTTATGTACCATCTAGACATGACTTCATTTTCTTTCGACAGGCTAACCTGCTATCTTTTAGGCAAAATGATTCAAACTTTTTGAAATTAATTCATTTGAGAGTTTATGAGGGTTAGCTGGTTCCGAAGTAGGTTTCATCTGGAATTAACTTCGGTTGGAGAACACTTGAAAACTTGACAGTAGTGGAGAACGATTTCATCCTCAGCACTGGTGTTCGCGTAAATTATGGAGTCCAGGACCATTACATCTCTAGGTGAACACATGCTGAAAGTAGTCATCGTATTATAAGGGATTTGCTGAGGGATGAAGAAAATTAAGAAGTAACAAGTACGTCACTTGTCTGTCATATCATAATTTCGCAATTACAATTATTATATTATTATTTGTCCCTTGGGTTCCTACGGCTTCACTAGCACGTCTTCAGTGCACTCTGCAGTCTTTCCAACCTGGCCCCACCAATACCCACAACCTCTCATTTCTTCCTCACATCATCTCCTCCATGTCACCCTCACTTCAGACGCCCAACTCGTCGTCCCCCCTTCGGATGCCACTCAACAGTCTGACTTGGCCTGGCCTGGCCTGACCTGACACATGATATCCCCAATCGGCATTATCAGTGTATGCCCAATCCATCTCCACTCTCTTCTTCTGCAGATTTGTTGGGTGATAGGTTCTTGGTTGGGTCGTTGCCAACCAGTCAGAGTTCCTTGTTACTTATTCTTATTATTCTCGCCATCTGATCGCCATCTTCAGTATTGAGTGAGCGTAGGTGGTAGCTGTTGATGGGACATGTCTGTAGTTTGTTGGAAGTGGTTTTCGTGACACGCCGACAAGTCTCTCAACCATCCATCACATAGAAGCACTGACTTAACTGATTTGGTGTTCAAAATCCGGATGTTGTTCACGCTTTGTGCTGAGTGCAGTGCAGTGCAATGCAGTAGATCTCCACACTGATTTCAAATTAATGCAGGAAGGTTTGTCTTGCTGTCTTTCCGATCCTGGCTGCCTTCAACATCCTTGTCTGTGCCTCTTGTAGTTGAAACAGTGCTGCCTAGATAGGTGAAAGAAGCTACTTCCTTCATGTTTCTCCCGTTAATGGTGATTGGAGCTTGTTGTTGTTGGTGCGGTATCTTCATCCCTCTGTCTTCTCTACATTCACTTGAAGTCCCGTTTACGCTGACTCGCCTCTTCTGTCAACTTGTTAGTTTTCGCCTGTAGATCTTCAGGTTTGTGTGACATTAGACACATGTTATCGGCGAAATCTAAATCTTCGCAATTACAAAAGTGTCCCTAGTAGCATTTGGGATCGGTACGCCAAAAATTGACAAAGAAGAAAGGAATGATAATCTGTTTTGGTCGTTTTAAAGTGAATTTAAAGTCATTTTTCAGAGCAGTAGTATACGCACATTTATGTCAGATACGGACTAAGTACTGTCGGATTTTTATCGTCTTGCGGGGGAGCATGCTTAGGCATTTACTTTAGCTACAAATAATTCCCCTATGGTCAGACGAGATTCAACATTGATGCTAACTTTCATAGTTTTAACTGACTTAGTAAGCTGTGGGCATACGATCAAACATCCACGCCATTCAGCATGTTGTCGTGTTACGTTGGACCGCTCGCATGCCGTCCTCTAGCCTGTTAGTCAGAACGCATCGGTATTTTGGCACGATCTATCAAATATACTATTCCATCTGACTACTCTATCGTGTTCTTTCTTGGTCTCGCACTCAGGACATAAGACAAGTGAGAATAATTAGTGGTTGACCTTCACATCTGTCAAGTTTGCGTAAGATCAGTTTCTAAATACCTAATATGGGACAGTATTGATAATTATAGAAGTACATTATAATAGAAACCCCTATAAATTTATTCCAAGTTGGTTGCATAATCTGTATTTACTACCACATTCTACTAAGGATAACTTTCAAAGACAGTTCGCCCGTCAATCGAATAAATATCGAATACTGTGCTACCATTAATTCAGGAATTTTTGACAACGGACTTCAGAAACTCATTTCGTGTGCACTAGAACCATGTGACGTGCAATTCGTATTTGCTGCAGGTATGATGTGATTCAGTCAACTAGATACAACAGAAACTAGTTTCAGTTTGATATTCATCATGGTTTTTTGACTGTCCATACTCTGCATACTTCCTTTAGGATACACAGGGATTCAACCAAAGAAACTAGGTCTATTTGAGAACTTGATGCAAATAGATTCATAGCACTGACTGTTGTTCCTCTTCTTACTGAGTTGTGAGTGCATCTGCAGACCAAACTACGCAACTGCAAGCTTGTTAGTGTAAGCTATAAATCAGACATCTCGTTTAAAATCTCAACACTAAAGGTGTAACGTGATGAAAAGGAGAACCACAGTGACTCAAATAGCCATCATGGAAAGTTGTAGACTGTCCGTACTACGCTACCCATAAGGTCAGTTGTGTCGTTTCACCTAAGCATACACAGTAAATATGCCCCTTCAATAGGGTTAGTTGATATAAGGTTTCGTAGGCCTGCCACAGGCTGATTCACACTCAACGGGAGGGCCAAGAGAAAATATAGATAAGCTGTAGGCTTATGAATCAATAGCAGACATTTCTCACCCTTAGACGTTCGGGTTGCAAAACGTTACGCATTTTCTTCGTTATTTTAGTATAAACTCCCAAAAGCTTTACAATTTCATGTATAGTTTACTAAACTAAACGTTTTTAAGCAAAAGGTTTTGACAAATTTTAATGAATAAAGTCAGAATAACGTAAAATAAATACTACAGTGATAACAACATTCAAAATGGAACGACACGATCGCTCAAATGGTTGTAGCGTATTTAGCCTTGAGATATTTTGGTAGATGAAAATCGCTGAAACAATCGTAGATCCAGAAATTCCTGGAAGGTAGTAGTTCTGTTTGCCGTAGTTTGAATACTGCAATTGTATTTTTATTTATTCATTGTACCAGCACTTTCAAATAAAAAATATTAATCAGCAAAAGACAAAAATAATCCTGGAACTACTTCACATGATATCAATCCGCATGTCCAGCATGCGATCAAAATGAACTGTGAAACAGCTTTGTGAAGTGCCTACAGCTCTGAGTTGTTGTATTGGGTTTTACAGTCCGTTAGATGTTGGAGCTTACCTTTTTGGCGGCTTGCAAAGGTAATTGCGCGCACTAAAACCGGGTGATTCAATAAATTTCAGCGCGCATTTCAACATTTTCCGTGACATTGTTTGGAAGTTATGTTTCATCTTCTTGCTTCTTAGTTATCTTTAAATGCCTTGTGACAATATACGTATTACTGGTTTCTTATTGAAAAATTATTATGGAATATGGTAACACTAACATGGGTGGCAGTCAGCAGATATACGTTTCGCAGTCTCAAGAGCCACCGAGAGTTTCAGGATGTAACCCCCAACATCTTGCTAATACTTTCCCTGGAGTTGACTGTAATTCATCGAGTCGAAATTATGGCCCTTATTCACAACCATATCAAGCTAATGAGTACAGTGCGTCACATAATTCTCATATTGGAGGACCTCCAGGAGTTTATCAGCAGTCGTTCTCTGGTGAAGCTCACGGCCAGAACTTGACACTCAACCAACTCTTGCAACAAAACAGTTCTTCAAGTACATATCAGGTCCGCCCAGTTAACAATTCGCAACCAGTTTATCGGGGTTACGATCCATATTCGTACACATATAAACCCGGTGCACCCTCTTGTGCAGCACAAGGTCGAACTCAGGTAAAAGTCTTCCCATTTTTATATCTACTTGAGGATTTCTTTTGTTTTGTAACATTATTCTATATTCTGGTTCAGTAATAGACTTATGCTAAGTGTTTTAATTCAGTTGAGTGGATAAGAAATAAGCGAATTCTGACTTCGTCTTTGCATTTTAAAGTATTATGGTCGTCATTTCGCTCGTCACAAGTGTAATTTGATACCGTATAATAGTCTAGGTATTCATCTAGCTTGCCAAAACAAAATTGTACTTCGTAAGTTTATTCTAAGAACAGCAGCACAAATGAAATCTTTCACCATGTGCATCTTAGTGAGAAGTCAAGATTTTCAATCACATTAATGTCATAATCTCAAATCCATTTCTCAGTCCCAGTTCGTTCATCGAATCGCTGTAAACAGATTTGATTGTGTATAGGTATGCCGAGATGATGAGTCCCTTTATTATTTACGTTTTGTTGACTGCACCCTGCAAGAATTTTACACCACTTAGTGTGTTGCGTTTAGTATCAAAATCCAACTGGATGTAGTGAATAAAGCTGTCGTTTGAACTTTTGAGACAGGAAAATGCATTCACTCTTTTGGCCTTGTTCACAGTGAGCTATATATGAGTTGGGCCGTTCACAACAAAAACAGATATGGTTAGTGAAGTTATAAATCTGTGCTTACTGAGGTAACTGGTTCATCAATAAGAGGCAGTGAAAAGTCACAGTATGATCATAACCATTTATGACAGTAAGTTACGATTTCACCAACTATTGACTCCCTATGAAATCGCATGTTCTGCACTAGCTGATTGCATTATTATCATCAGTATCAATAGCAACGGTCCGAGTTGCCACATCTCACATCAGTCCATCAAGTTAGAAGGCAGTGAGGTGAAGGATGAAGATAAGAAAGTTCAGTAAAAAGAAATATAAAGTACAAAACGAGAGAAAGAAAGAATGAGAAAATGGTGGGATTCGGTATAGCATCGTTAAGATGATAATGTGTGTATACATCTGCGCCACTGACATCGGTTCTCAGCCATATCCCCTAGAGTCTCCAACCACTGATTCCTCTTGTCCCGCGGACCCCAACCACCTAGTCTGCATCGTCCCACATGGCTCAAACCAACAGTCAGAGACTTCATACATTGGTGCCATGTTTTAGACTGGCCACCTCGGGCCTTTTTCCAGCCTGGGCCTACTTCGGCCAACATTGTGTGACGAGGCAATCGGTGACTAGGCATACGTGGTACGTGTCCCAACCATCTCAATCGATGAAGGTTCATAACCTCGTCAACTGATTTACCTCTACTCCCTAAAACTCTATACCTGACTTCTGCGTTACTCACGTGGTGACACCATGGAATACGGCCTATACTACGAAGGCAATGGTGGTCAAACACCTGAAGCTAGCCTTCTCATGTTTTCCACCTTCAATGGCCATGTTTCACAGTCATACAGTAGAGCAGAGCGGACTACTGTGCAGTACACGCGACCCTTAGTAGACAATTGGATATCACGGCGGCGCCGTAGGTGGCGTAAGTAGGCAAAAGCCAGCCGAGCCTTTTGTATTCATGTAGAGATTTCATCGGCCACTGAGCCACCAGAGGTGATCCGACTTCCTAGGTGAGTGGAGTGGTCAACCCACTCAACCACTACACTCTGTTGTTAGCCGTGGCACTGTTGAAGACCGGTCCTGGAACAACAATTTGCATTTAGGTGATGAGAAACGCATCCCAAACTCTCTCAAATTTCCACTCAGGGTTTTCAAAAGACTCTTGTCAGCGTCTTCACCTAACAGGACTATATCATCTGCGCATTCTAGGTCTATCGAAAATTCTCCAGGGATTAGTTCAACGTCTGTGTCATAAGGTGACGAGAGGGAGGCCTCTATGAGAATATCTGTGATGAAATTGAATAGGAATGGAGAGAGTGGGTACCCTTGACGGATACCACTCGATGAGCATGGTTCCCTGGACATCTTACATAGGCTCTAACACGTCCACAAGTGTTCGAGTAGAGAGCCTTCAATAAGGTGATGTACTTACTCGGCACGCCTTTCAGTGACATTGCCATAAGACTTCTCAGCTGATTAGTCCGAGTAGAAAGTAAGTGTTACCTCTTCGTCCGTTCTTTCCGGAGCACATGTTGAGACTGAACATGGTTTACTGTGTGCTATGCTCATCTTGCACTAAGATCATCAAAATCGTCCCTTTGAACCAGTCAATTTCAGCAAATTGACTGCATACAGTATTGCAACCGAACCGATCTGAATTTAAAGTTATCTGCCAAATCTCCTCAAAACATAAGTGAGTATTGGTAGCAACTACGATGCCGCAGAAAAAGGTGAGTTGAGCTGCTTACGGCTTCTAAGTTCTAACCAACACTGAGCTCTTGACTCCTGCAACATCTTAAAGTACGGTAGTCTCCCGGCACAGGGACTACAATAGTAAATCCCTTAGGCATAAATTTAGCAACTCTTACGTAAGGACCGTAAGACCTAGTAATCAAACTGCGCGATTAAGATAAAGGAAGCAGCCTCACCTGATAATAGTCAGCTGTTCTAGCTCATCTGAGCCACCAGATGCAATAAGCATCGTACCCTTTAGATGGACTATAAAGTAAGTAGTACATCGGAATGTGTCGACCACTTCACTTACTTGTGTGAGTTGCATCATCCCGAACAGGCTGATTGCTGACAAAATCTCAGCCGGGATACAAAGGGCCCTTGTGGCATTTGCCAACTCTTGTCACCTGTGGCGCCGACTGACGAGATATGCAACTACCCATCAAAAGACGAGGATACTACGCTGCAGTCTGTTCTGTCATGTTTTACACGTGTGAGACATGGCCATTAAAAGTAGGAGGCATAAAACAGTTACAGTTTTTCAACCATATATGTCTTCGTAGCATTGCTCGCATATGGTGGAATCACCGTGTGAGCAATGTTGAGATCAGAGGAAAGGTACTAGGCAAGACAGGCAAGTCGATTGACGAGGTTGTAAACATTAGTCGACTGAGATGGCTTGGACATGACATGTACTGGGCACGCCAAGCCACTACCTACGTCGACATGTCATGTTAGGAGAAGTTGGATTAGGATGGAAAAGGGTTCGGGATGGCTGGACCAAGACCTGCCACCAGTCCACGAAGTCCCTCACTGTTGACCTGAGTAGTGTGGGGAGATGTAGACTACCTGGTTGGGGTTCCCGAGTCCAAATGAATCAATGGTTGAGGGCACTTGGTGATATGGTTGAAAACCCACACTAATCTTTGTCTTCAGATTGTATATTCTCTCACACTACTGTGTTTGGTTTGATATCACTATTTTTCTGTCCACGTGTTCTCTGTATACCACTGTGAAGTGTGGCAATTTGAACCGATGCGTATGTGTGCGAGGCTCTTCGTTGATTCCGTCAGCCAGTCAGTCAGTTGTGTATGGCACTAAGTGAAACACGCAGTGAAGTCATTTGACTGAACTGTTGTTCCAAAAGCATCGACTTTAGTGTGTTGATGTTTTATGGTTACCCCCTATCCGTCTAAAGCAGAGTTCTGAAAGGGCTTTCAAGTACTAAAGCGCCATAAGATGTCCGACCCTTGCAACTTACCCCCAACTGTTTCCAAAACGTTTGCAGAGCTGGTCTGCGAAGATAAGGTTGGGTATCAGTCAGGTTGCAGGTGCATTAATCACGTATTCACCTTTCGTGGGATTTTCAAACACCAAATTTCAGCCCAGCAATCGTTGTATTTCTTGATTCTTAATTCTGTGTATGGTTCTTTTAACAAGATTGCTGAGGGATTGTTTGTTAGAATCGGATGTCTTTAAAATCCTAATTCTTGAAGCTCTTGTTCAAAAACGTATACGACCAACTATCGTCACTACTGAAAACTAACAGCGGGCTTAAACAGAGCTGTCTAACTTTGACTTTCCTCAGTGATATCGGTACGTCTCCGAAACAGGTGCGTGGTCGTGGTGTAGGTCTACCAAGTGAGAGATTTCCAACCAGAGGTAAACGGAAGATATCGTTTAGCTACGTGCGATAGCCTACAGGCTACCTGAGTTGCATTAAGTCCGCGGATCAGGACTCTGGATGAGGAACGATTTGACAGTTGTTTGATACTCTTCGAATTTCGAGGTTGGGCGAAGGATACTAGACAAGATTAGCAAGTCAGTCGATAAGGTTGTGAACCTTCGCCGATTGAGGTAAAAACGTTTACTCAGCAACCATGTGTACATTCATGTGTGTGAAGGCTATTGATACTGCCTGGCTGCCCAAACTTTAATAGGTGGAGCGGGGTTCGTACCCGTGGCCCACTAGTTGTCATTTCCCTAAACCAATGAGCCACAACTCCATTGACTGAAGTGGCTTTAGTATGTGTTACACATCCTGAATCTAGTCCTTGAGGTCTTCCACTCTTGGTCCTAGCTGAATAGGGAGGTGAGGACTGCATGATTGGGGTCCTGAAAACAGTAGGAATCAATAGTTGGAAACCCTAGGTGACTTGGCTGAAAAGCGGTCGCAATGATACAAGCTTATTCAATCTTTGACGTGTTCTAAGCCTAAATACATTTGCTAACTTTCATTTTCCTAACTTTCCCACCATACACTTCTGTCAAAACTTGACATCACTTTTTAATCACTCATTCTTCCCATGCTGCTTTAAATTGCGATGACTTGGACCGATGCCCTTCTATGCGAGGTTCTAACATTGGCGCACTAACACCGTAACTAGCTCTATTTCTCGACCTCAAGACAACTTTAACCTATGGGTTGGCATCAATGCATAGTGGACTAAGTTATCAATCCTCACAGCATTAATATGAAAGATAAAAGAATAGGTAAGAATCGGTCAAAGTAGAAGAATGTAGCGAAAGAGAAGGAAGGGGAACAAGAAATACTGAATTCATTATGACGGTTAAGGTGAGGATAATCTGAGGTATGGGTACAGGTACATCTGTGCCGCTGAGATAGATTCTCGGCCATATCACCCTTAGTCTTCAACCACTGGTTTCTATTTCCACGCTGACCTCAATCTGGAAGTCCACATCACCTTATATGGCTCAGACCAAAAGTTAGGGATTTCACACAACAATTCCATGTTTTAGTCTAGTCAACTGTCGGCTGACAGGTCTTTTGGCAGTGTATCACTGAAAAGAGTGCTGAGTATGTACACCATTCTATGATGTACACTCGTGGAGGTGTTAGGGTCTATGGTAAATTGTGTAAGTCGAGTGTTGTCCGTCAGTGATGTTCACTCTCCATTGTCTTTCTCATAGACGTACTTATAATGGTTCACCTCTCGTCGTCTGACTTAACAGGGATATGTCTTATAGCAAGAAAATCTTTAGTAGATATAGGGTAAGGAGATGATATAGTCCTAATAAGTGAAAACGCTGATAAGATGCGTTTCTCATCACCCAAATGTAAATTTCTGCTTCACGATGGGTCTTCAGTTGTGCCCTGTCTAACAATAGGGGTTGAAATAGTTGATTGCCTTGATCACTTCATTTTCCTGGGAAGTAGGATCAGTCCTGCTGGGTCAGTGACCGACTAAATCTCTACGGATATAAATGGTTTTCATGGCTTTCGTTAACTTACACTATCTGTGGTGCCACTTTGCTATCCGATTTTCCACTAAGGGTGGAGTGTGCTGCTCTTCAGCTCGCTGTTCTACATGGTTGTGAAACATGGCCCTTAAAGGTGGACATGAGAAGGCTACAGGTGTTCGACCACCGTTGCTTCGTAGCATTAATCATATGTCATGGTGTCACCAGGTCAGGAATGCAGAAGTCAGGTTTAGAGTTTTAAGAAGAATAGGTAAGTCATTTGATGCGGTTGTGAACGTTCATTGAGTGAGGTGGCCAGGACGTGTGTTACTCATGCTTGGTCTTCGTCTGCCTCGTCGAATAATGCAACAAGTAAGTTTGTTCTGGAAAGGAGTTTAGAAATGACCAAACTATAACATGGCATCGTTGCATGAAGTTATTGACTGTTGGTCAGCCGCGTTGGAGAAATGTAGACTTCCCGCTTGGGGTCCAAGTGACAACAGAAACCAGTGGTGCATCCATCATATCGAACGCCTTTTAAGGTTTCTGATTAATACTTCGTTCACGTTACAGTTTTTGTCGCTTATATCAATCTTTCGCTAGACTGTGTAGTTAGTCTATTGCAAAGAGCCAATAAGCTATTGGAAATGTCGTTGCTTGAGGTCTCTTCACTCCAGAAAAGTCTTTTGGATAGCGGTTAGACTAAAAGGACTTATATCGTAGTCTAAGTGCCGTACGCTATGCTGAGGGTCCGACAGCGAAATCGTACTGCTGGCTAGACGGATGTGACAGTTGTTAGGTCGAGCTATTGCTCATTGATCTGAGTAATTAGTTTTTAACCAGTGGGTTACACGCTCAAATCCTTCTCCACTTATCGGGGTTTAGGCAACCAGGTAGTAACAGCCTTCATACATTAGGTGTGACTCATGTCTGTGTTGTACCAAGTTCGTGTTATAAACAAAACTGTCTCATTGTCTTGTACTGGAATATACATGTAGTTGTCGATCATATTCGTTCGATAGCAGTAGTGTTTCTTGTGTATGAATAACAGTCCTTCCGTATCGGAAGGGTTTAGAAAAGGTGTCCTAGATATAGTTTACTCCTGTCTAACTTACGGCTTCTAATGCTTCTGGCATAGACTTATCTGACAATAGCACAATAAAATCGCAATTCAAAGCTTTTAAAAAGACTGTGACCAACCATGAGCAGATGTCTTTTGGGCTGTGCGGTTACTCAGTGGCAACCCATTTCTTTCAGTATCTTACAAAAACAACTATGAAATGTGCAGCCGGGAAGTACTAACCACTCACACACTTTCGGCAGTATACAAGGCCCAAGTAACCATTATCTACCTTCTTTACTTTCACCCCCCTTCATGAAACTACAACATTAAGCTCCTTACGGATTCATTAATACATGAGTAAAACGCGTACACTATGGTGGAATGTGATTCCATTTTAATTGATTTATTAGATTTATCACAGTGTCAATCAATCGATCAATATCAACATAGGACCAGGCATTACTGCGTAACGGTACTAGTTGCCACATCTCACATCAGTCCATCAAGTTAGAAGGCAGTGAGGTGAAGGATGAAGATAAGAAAGTTCAGTAAAAAAGAAATATAAAGTACAAAACGAGAGAAAGAAAGAATGAGAAAATGGTGGGATTCGGTATAGCATCGTTAAGATGATAATGTGTGTATACATCTGCGCCACTGACATCGGTTCTCAGCCATATCCCCTAGAGTCTCCAACCACTGATTCCTCTTGTCCCGCGGACCCCAACCACCTAGTCTGCATCGTCCCACATGGCTCAAACCAACAGTCAGAGACTTCATACATTGGTGCCATGTTTTAGACTGGCCACCTCGGGCCTTTTTCCAGCCTGGGCCTACTTCGGCCAACATTGTGTGACGAGGCAATCGGTGACTAGGCATACGTGGTACGTGTCCCAACCATCTCAATCGATGAAGGTTCATAACCTCGTCAACTGATTTACCTCTACTCCCTAAAACTCTATACCTGACTTCTGCGTTACTCACGTGGTGACACCATGGAATACGGCCTATACTACGAAGGCAATGGTGGTCAAACACCTGAAGCTAGCCTTCTCATGTTTTCCACCTTCAATGGCCATGTTTCACAGTCATACAGTAGAGCAGAGCGGACTACTGTGCAGTACACGCGACCCTTAGTAGACAATTGGATATCACGGCGGCGCCGTAGGTGGCGTAAGTAGGCAAAAGCCAGCCGAGCCTTTTGTATTCATGTAGAGATTTCATCGGCCACTGAGCCACCAGAGGTGATCCGACTTCCTAGGTGAGTGGAGTGGTCAACCCACTCAACCACTACACTCTGTTGTTAGCCGTGGCACTGTTGAAGACTAGTCCTGTGTAACAGTATCGTTTACTGGATTACGTTACGGGCATAGTTTATTGTCCATGGTCATCAAGATAACTGCACAACTTTGAGATATCCTTTATTATTTATTTTATTTATTTTCCCCCTGGGTTCCTAGTGGAACATAGCGCTTCGGTAGCACATCTCCATTGCACTGTTCTGTTCTCTACAGTCTCTTGAAGCTGGCTTCATGACTGCCCAGAATCTTTCATTTCTTCCTCACACGATTTCCTCCATGTCACCCTCACCTAGGACGCCCAATTCGTCGTTTCCCCTTTGTATTGTATTCCACTTGAGAGCTTGGCCTGACGCGATGTCTCTCCAAATGGTCCAATCCATCTCCACTTTTTTCTGCATATTTGTTGGGCGATAGGTTCTTGATTGGTTCGTTGCCAGGCCACGGTTCTTTGTTGCTTATTCTTTCTGGCCATCTTATCTTTAGTATTGAGCGAGCGTAGTTGGCAGCTGTTGATGAGACATCCTTTACATAGTCCTAAATTCCTCGGGTCCTTTGTGATATGAGTAGTAAGATTTTGCGTATATCCGGAACTGGTACTAAGTCATTCCTGTTGCATGTATTAGATGTTGATTCGATAAAGAGATTCAATTATCAATCTCTTCCTCAACCCTGCTGCTACTTTTGAGGATTTTCACCCTGTCCCATCTTAATGTGTGGTTGTGTGTGTAACTGGATGCTTATCTATAACTGAGTTTTTTTCTGAATTCCACATCTTACCTCATTTACCAGTTTTGACCTAGCTGTCCTCGATAGCCTAGGTGATCCTGGACGACTGTTTTGATTGACCTGTATATTTGGCCTCGCAATCGTTGCAAGGCATTTGGCAAACTAAGTTATTGTGTTGAATTGGATCAACAGGGTCTTTTAGCCTACTAAGCTTATTTCTAAGTGAGTTTGCAGGTTCAAATGCCTCTCTAATCCTATTTAATGTCTCTGAGGTGCCTTCTTTGTATGGTAATACTGTAGAGGTCTTAAATTCTCTCTTCACAATATTGCCACTATTATTATTATGATTATTATTAATTACTGCTAGTAATATCTGCGTCACTGACATTAGTCATATTTTTATCACGATTATTAAGGAACTTATCTATTAATTTCGGAGGGTAATTGTTGGTGAGTAAGCTTTCCTTAATGCATCCGGTTTCGTGTTTGCACCTGCTTTAGTAGTAAGTTTTCTAGCCCTGTTACTTATACAGTTTACCAGTCCAGCTTTAAGTGACTTAGGGTGAAACGATTGAAGTTAAGTAACTATTTGAATGTGAAGGTCTTCTGTAGACACTAGTGTTTAAATTCCCATCTTGTTTCCGTTTTATTCTGCAATCTGAAATCGCCAGTTCCCCTTCAATATTCTCTAATTCATACGTGAATTGGATTGCGTTAACTACTGAATTTATGTTTGGACAAACTATGTATGTGCTCCAGTTTCAACACTGCAAACATGTTATCTACGTATCCAAACCATACTTTTAGAGCCGGAGTAAATGGTTCAGCAGTCATCCATTCCCAACTATTCATAAATATGGATGCCAGGATAAGGGAAAGTGGTAATCTTAGGGCAACTACTGTTTGTTCAAATATTTTATTCTGAGACTTGAAGATTGTGGAAGTGAAGCATAGCTGTACTCCTAATATGATCTCATCTCCTGGTGTCTCAATTCGTAGTGTAAGCTCGTAGTCATTATTCACCTAATTTCTACCTGATTCCAGAGCCATTCCTATCGCTTTGTTAGTATGCGAACTAACTACGTCAAAACTAACCATTTTTTCATCGTCATCTGAAAGTATGTCATTTAGTCTATGCTTCAAATAATGAGTTAGTAATGACCAGGATCAGGACACTCTTTGATACATATTCGCAGTCTAGATATACACATCCACAGACTACAGTTCTGCCAATGGGTAGCACTAACAAAACCGACGTAAGACCTCGCACACATACGCATCGGTTCAAATTGCCACACTTCACAGTGGTATACAGAGAACACGTGGACAGAAAAATAGTGATATCAAAGCAAACACAGTAGTGTGAGAGAATATACAATCTGAAGATAAAGATTAGTGTGGGTTTTCAACCATATCACCAAGTGCCCTCAACCATTGATTCATTTGGACTCGGGAACCCCAACCAGGTAGTCTACATCTCCCCACACTACTCAGGTCAACAGTGAGGGACTTCGTGGACTGGTGGCAGGTCTTGGTCCAGCCATCCCGAACCCTTTTCCATCCTAATCCAACTTCTCCTAACATGACATGTCGACGTAGGTAGTGGCTTGGCGTGCCCAGTACATGTCATGTCCAAGCCATCTCAGTCGACTAATGTTTACAACCTCGTCAATCGACTTGCCTGTCTTGCCTAGTACCTTTCCTCTGATCTCAACATTGCTCACACGGTGATTCCACCATATGCGAGCAATGCTACGAAGACATATATGGTTGAAAAACTGTAACTGTTTTATGCCTCCTACTTTTAATGGCCATGTCTCACACGTGTAAAACATGACAGAACAGACTGCAGCGTAGTATCCTCGTCTTTTGATGGGTAGTTGCATATCTCGTCAGTCGGCGCCACAGGTGACAAGAGTTGGCAAATGCCACAAGGGCCCTTTGTATCCCGGCTGAGATTTTGTCAGCAATCAGCCTGTTCGGGATGATGCAACTCACACAAGTGAAGTGGTCGTCACATCCCATGACTTCACTCCCTACCATTATGCTGAGAGTCGTTGCAAATCAGTCGTGTGACATAATCTTACATTTCACAGGCGCGAGCAAAACTCATGTCAGACTCACTGAAATTTCTACTCAACGCGTTTAGAAGACCCTGCATTTTGCTAGTGTCCTCAGCTACCAGGACAATATCGTCTGCATACTCTAAGTCAGTCGGATGATCTTCGGGTAGTCGGTCAATCCCTAAAAAGTCAGACGTTAGTAAGACTGTTTTCATTAGCACGTCAATAACGAAGTTAAATAGGAACGGCGACAATGGGCATCCCTGGTGAACAGCACCAGTTATCGTCAATTTACATGATAACTCTCCACTAACCCTGACACGGCTGCGATTAGAGAGCTTTGGTTGGCATTATATACTTGCTCGGTACTCCCTTCATAGTCAGACACTAGCACAACACCTCACGGTTGGCAGTGTCAAATGGTTCCTTCAAGTCAAGAAATATGGCAAGTGTCAGCCACCGGAATGTATGTCTGTGTCCTACAACCTGTAGGAGGACGAAAATATGATCGATGCATCCTCGTTCAGCTCGTCTGAAAGCTGCCTGGTTTTCTCGACTTCACTGTTCTCCAGCTCCAGTTAGGTGTCGGATAACCATGGACCCTTGGATCTCGGATATAATATTAGTCAAACTAATTACCTTATGGTTGTCACAACAAGATTTCTCTCCCTTCTTATGGACTGGGATGATTGGAGAAGCAAACCAGTCTGACGGCACTACGTACCTCTGGCTTCATATACTACCCAATACTTCTGTCTCTGTTATCATCAATCTCCTACCACCGTCCTAGAAAACTCTGGTTTTAAACTTTGAAGTGCGACCAGCGTAACCATTTTTCATAGCGTTTCACGCAACGTTCCAGCTGTATGTCTTACAGGGTTTTATTGTATCATCCTTTTCAGTGATTGTTTGACTAACGATCGTTGTGATAGTATCTGACTGTAGAAAAAGTACCACGGAAGTATGTAATGCTAATCAAAGCTGACGTAGCTGGGTGAGGGTTTATAGCGACTTATCATCTGAAGTAACGACAACCAGTTTGTCGACCAAAAATGTGGAGCTGTGGGTCACGAGTTTGAACCGCACCCCACCTGCCGCGGTCTGGGCAGCCAGGTAGTATCGTTTTTCCTCATACAGTAGGCTTGACTCGTTGTCTACTATCCGAACGTGCGTGTGGTTGTTGAGTGCACTTTGACTTCCGTAAAAGATGTCTACTGTCACCATTTCTATTGAACTTTTATGGACGCGCTAATGGGCATAACCCTAGGTACCTCTCACTTTTCACTGGTTGACTTACTCCCAAGACGGCACCTAGTTCACGCGGAAGTATGTAGACGACATTGTCTTGTTAGGTGAAGACGCTGACAAAATGTGGAATCTTCTGGACGCTTTAAGCAGAAGTCTGAGTATATTTGGGATGCGTTTTGCACCTGTCAAGCGTAAGATTGAGGCCTCAGGACTGGTGTGTAGCCACTCCTAGTTTAACAATAGGGAGTGAAGTGCTAGGATGCGTTGACCGTTCAACATTCGACTTACTTAAGAAGTTAAATCATCCCAAATGGGTTGATTGGTGACAAATTCTCAACTGACCTACAAAATGTTCGTCTAACACTTTTCAGGAATTCACTTTGTCCTTTTGTGTGGGGCTGAGGTGTAGCCGTTGAAATCCAAGGATATAAAAATGTTTCAGGATTTTGAGCGTTTTTTCATACCATTGCCGAGGCGCATAGAATCACTGTATGAGCAATAGAAAATTTAGGTGTAGGGTACTACGCAAATAAGGCAACTCACTTTATTTAGTTGTCAACCTTCACCCAAAGCGGATTTGGTATGTACGGTGCGTGCCAAGTTACCACTTACTTCAGAATGCAATAGTAGCAGAAGTGGAGTTGGGTTACATAAATGCTTAGGGAAGTCAGATCAGGACATGGTGCCAGTTCAGTAAGTTTCGATTGTAAGTTCTAGCTATGTAGAGAAATATGTGTCTGACTGAGATCATCGAGATAATAGGACTCAATAACTGGAGACTTGGTAGTGGGTTTAAGATCAGTCACAGTGCCGTAGATGTTTACACTCTTTATCATCTCCCAAGTCTTGAATAGTTCCACTAATCTTCATATGTTTGTCCCCTCACATAATTTTGTCTTCCATTCTATCTTCACTTCGTTGGATGTTGCTGCGAAGTGTGACAACTCGGACTAATGTCGTTTTGTGTTGATTTTCATGCTGATTTGTCTGTTTGTCTCTGTCATGAGGAACACCATCTTCGGCGGTTTATCTGTGTGTTAGAAATGTTGTCCCCTCGACTTCTTTATCGTTCACTGTCCGCTCCCACTATTACTGGTGTGAATAAGCTGATAGATTATCACTGTATGACGTGTTACTGTTTGGTGAGAAATAGTTGTGTTGGGCTAGCCTCCATTGGTACCTTACCACTTCCTGGATAGGATCTGGTGGAAATTGCAACGCAGTGGATTGAGACGATGGTAAATATAGCTCGAAATGGAAATTGATGGCAGTTGTGTTTGTTTTCTTGTTTTCTCCATTACTGAAAAGTAAAACGAAAGTAGTGTTTCACTGAACGTATGCTTGAGACTGCTTCTTCAATAACTCCTTCTTATTTGTTTCTGTACCACCTTTATGACTTGGTGTCGTCCTATTATTTTGTATGGTGTACCTCTTGGTGCCCATCCTTTACTAAGTTTATTTTAAATAAAATAATGACGGACATGTTTTTTCTTTAATTTTCATCTTATAATCCGTGAAGTTCAGTTTCATCTACCCTCTAGTTTGATATCATACTTATGTAAACACTGGCTTTCCATGCAATACAAAGTATTCTTTTGTTGTGTCGCTCCAAACGTGAAAACCCATTAAATTGTCGACTCTTAATCTTAGCTATGCTAGCTGCATAGCTTGAGAACTAGTGTTTGGAGATTGTGGGTAGCATGCATGAAGGTCGGTCGTGGATACGTATTTGTATTCTCTCTATATCTTCCTTTACCTCTCAAACATCTTATTACTGTTCATTTGGTTTCGCCCTGTTCTTCTACTTTTTTTACTTTTATCACTGTGGAGTTGAGGTTCATTGGTCTAGGAACTCAACGTTCAACCGATGTTACGAGTTCGAACCTCGCTCCACCTTCCGAAGTTCTGAGCAGCCAGGTGGTATCATTAGCATCACAGACAATAGGTGTGGTTCATTTCCTACTGCATTAACGTGTACGTGACTATGGAGTAGATTTTAGCTTAGTATAGCTCTAGTTTTGTTGGTTTTCTCTGTTTCTGGAGTGTGGCAACTTGAACGAATGCTCTTCAAGTGTTATACATTACTTTGTCTATCACATGTAAAATGTTAACCTAGTTTCTGGTTGATATATCGCTTAAGTATGAGAGGAATATTTTGTGTACTTTCATCAGTCATTAGTTTACTCAGCAAAAGGCTCAAAGTGATAAATCGACCCACGGTTTCCCTATCTGAGATATATACTCACTCGGCTT
Organism: Heterobilharzia americana; assembly: GCA_944470555.2. Classification (NCBI taxonomy): domain Eukaryota; kingdom Metazoa; phylum Platyhelminthes; class Trematoda; order Strigeidida; family Schistosomatidae; genus Heterobilharzia; species Heterobilharzia americana. Next base: position 27,722,002 of record OX104132.1, on the reverse strand, counting down.
GGTTGTTAAACCAAGATATTAGATGTGTTCAGTCTTCTTGGTGTTGTAGTAACTGCATCCTACCGAAATGTCTAAGTATTAAAATCAAGATTTGGTGTTCATGAGTTCCTCAAATTGAGCAAGTGTTTTTTCTCCTAAAATGGTAGGCTAAATATGTGGTAATGCACACTGTCTTATGTATTTTTGTTAGAATGCAGGATTTTACTGTTTCACTACTTATCGCTTTCTCTTGGTTAAAATAAAAAAGGCTATTGGTTTTCCCTCGAGGTTGTACACTCAAAAAAACCTTAGTTCCCCTCTTCCTTTACGTTCATCTGCGTAACTGAATTCTGAGCCAATGTATCATCCATTTGGCAGCTAGATTGCATAACTTTTTAAAAATCATGAATGCGTTTTTCGAACAAAATAGCTTTTGAATTATGGTGTGAGGGATACATTTCTTCAACTTATATTTAGCAGCATTGAAAGTGGGTGACTAATACAGACCTTTAGTCTTGACATCTATAAGACAGTTGTGTTAGACTGAATTTTAAAGCTTATCAATGGAGTGAAGCTGTTGGTCAATGGTCTAAACTTTCGATTATCTAGCATGCGCCCATGGATTCGAATCGTGCGCTATACCTTTAATTCTGGTGTTTTCAAAAGCTCGTCACCCCACAGTGTTTATGACTTAATTTGATACTGAAGAGTTAGAAAACGTAGTTGTTATGAACCAATAATCTGTTTCTAAACATTCTTTATATCTATTATGTTCACCTTCCAGGCAAACACGTATTCCTTCTCTGGAGCCCAACGTTTTGCGGATCCATATACTCGATCCTATCTTCCATATCCACCTGGTCCACATTATCCATACTATCCACATTCACAGTCATTAATACAAAGGTCTCGTGCACCCCAACCTCCTGGCCTAGATTATGCTAACATCAATTCTTGTAATCAATCAAGACCACCTCAGCCTACTCCATCTGGAGGAAGTACTCCAAATCAAATTGAGCGCCCACCCTCAAGAAATGTTAGTTATGTCAACAGTTCGTCACATGCGGCTTTCCAAAATGCACAACTTTCTTCGCCAGTTTACAGTAGTGGGTCTCAACCGTCGTCTTGGTCACCTCACACTGCCCCATTCGGATCACCGCAGCACATTCAGTCTCAACCAAGACCTCGCAGTTTGTCAAGGGATTATCAACTAAAAATTAACGAAGTACCATCTGAATCTCCTAATGCTAATAATAGCAGTACTAATAATGCAGCCACCAGATCTGACAACCAGAGTGAAGGTACACCTAGTACTTTTGAGGAGACCGGTTGTCGTCCTCAGTCGAGACTAAGTGAGGTAGGTCAGCTGCTGTAACAGGTTTTGGTTACACTTAAATGGTATGTAAGTGATCTTGCTCCAAAGATCCTTTGTCTTGGTCTTCATATCAATAGTTTTCACCTGAAATTATGTAACTCCTCACTGCAACCTTTCATTTTATTCAGGACTAGTCAGATGTTAGCTAACATCAATGTTTACCTGAAATGTGGACCCCTGTGCTTTTCGTATGAGTTGCTAGACCGTTCATCACTAGGTCACTAAGTCAAGATAATTAATTCTTATGTGGCAAACATTATTTATCAGTAGGATTTTTGTGTTTAACTCTTGGTATAATGAACCGAATGTTAAACTTTCTGATGAGAATGTAAGACAACCAGTCTGTTACATGAGAAAAGGTTAGTGTAACTTAGCAACCGTTTGGAGCTGAGTGAGTTCAAAAGATAACAGTTCTTCTACCCTAGTCATACACTAAATACTTCCATAATTTTGTGAGTCGCAGCACCCAGTCGTATGAGGTATAAAAAACTTGTTGAGCTTAGTCCTGTGAATGAATAACAGGAAAACAATTCGGTTAGTTAATGTATCAAAGGTAAGCAGCATAAAGAGACTTTTTGTTGGTGTGTTTTTATATATTTGCGACTTTTAAAGTCGATATGTTCATAAAATTTGAGATATTGCAGGAACTCCATAGGCAAACTGCTGATTCTGTTTATTCTTTCATTACTCACTGATGAGTAGGTCTTAAATATTGTGATCTTGGCATCGGTTAGTTGGTAAATACTAGTGAGAGTCATTTGAAACATACACTAAGTCTATTCGGTTTCGCGTTTTTCTATGGCCTAATACTTCAGCCTTTTGCCTGCATCGACATCAAAACCATCGTAGTTGTTTTTTGCGAAAAGCCGTTTTAATCAATTTTGCTTATTGGATCGAATTTATTTCTTCACAGTTTACGGCTTGGCGCTTAATGACATACATACTGGTTATCGACGATCGATAGGCCTATGCATCCTTTACATATCTACTGGTCTGTCTATCTCTCTTTTTCCAGCCTTTGTCATCCCCCTCAGTGACCTTCAGCGTTTTGTGTTCCGATTGGTTGATAAAAACGACAACAACTGACCTTCTCTGTCTTGGCTAACGTGCTTTACCAATACGCTTTGGATTTTCATTCTTGCGCACGTGTATGTAGAGGTTTTAATATGTAGGGTAACTTTTCTCTCTTGAGGTTCACGCACCCATATCCCTGGGTTGCAAATCTCGCCTATTATTTTACATCATCACCACTATTATCAGTCTTGAATTGTGAAATTAGGTGTTTAGATGTTAGTGTTTGGGAATTGGTTTTCGACGAATGCATAATATCAGTATCGGTGTTCGAACAGTGAGCAGTACACTAGTAACCTATTAACGCACTCATTTACCCACTAAAATATGTAGGTTTCTCAAGTAACACTCACTCAATCGATCGGGATGGTATAGATGCACCCACTCCTTATCTTCATCCTGGTCATTATAATTATATTTCGTCATTCACTTTTCTCCTCTTGTGTTATTACATGATCTCTACCTCTCCCGTTTTTCATCTTCTTGCATTATGTCTCAGTGTGTTAATACAAGGTACGGCAACTTGGACGGTTACGCAGTAATGCCAGGTTTTATTTTGATACTGACTCTGACCGAATTATGAACGAAGAACCACTTCCTATTAAGACTTTCCAGCCTCAGCTAGTAGGTAAAGCAACCTTTGAATTCAATCCCTTACCGTAGATGTTTGAACTGTGATCTAGCTCTTTCATCTACGTAGCCTTTAATGATTGATTTATGGGGATAAGATAATAAACGAGACAGTTATGCACCAGCCACTGAGAAGACATGTCTTAAGTGTGCTATAATAAGCGGTGGTTATATACCGTTTTCTTGTTATAGAGTAGTACACTAATGTAATTCGTATTAACTAAGGCTAAGGTTGTCAGACCCACACAGGAAAAACAAGGATTATAGTTGTGTATTTATATATTCATACAATTTGGCAATTCCAGGCAGTCCCAAACAGACCCTCAAAACAGCACAATCAAGCTCATTCACAATATTAAGTACCTGTATTTACAGCTACATGGTCACAGTAATGCAGTCATAGTTGTATAGTGACAGTTGTGCTTAAAAGGATGACCTGATCAACATGATTGTGATATCAGTAATCGAAGCATAGACCATGGATAGTCAATAGGGATTTTCGAAGGATGCATAAAACACTTGGGTAAAAGTAATTTGTCTTAAGTCTGCTGGCTAGGTGCGTCAATCACCGGGAATTATCATAGCCTATTTTGCTACGAAAAAACCGAAAATTCAAAACATTCGAAATCGACCAACTCATTCAATAGTATGGATCCTTCAACCAATGACCCCAGTTGTGCTGTGCATCACAGTGTCCAATCATTTAATTTAGTGATAGTAATTCGTCAGCGTGGGACTCAACAGCAATACTATATTCAAACAAAAACGTTTGTTTTAATATAATTTGAAACGAATTTAACAATATGAAAACTTTCATACAGAAGGTAAACGCCTCATTTTGCTAGATTTAATAGTATGTGAATCTTACAAAGAGTAGCTTTTACTTCAAAACGTCTAAACTGTTTTGAACCTGAATCAAAGCAAACTCTTCAATAATTGGTTGATTTATGTCATGAAATCATAAAGTAGTCAACATCCAGCATGAGGGTTTCAGGGGGTCACTTTTCCATGTGCAACCTCGTAATTATTCGACGTGACAGTGATAAGTACTACTAACCCTCTCTCACCTTGCAGTTACTTGAATGTAATGAAACTAGAGTGTGCTAATTACTGGAATACTATCGTAGTTTCTAAGATCTTAACGTCGATTATCAGTTTGCGACTGACAAATGGAAGAGAGGTTCAGGCAGATTTCATACACGGTCGTCACCTCATCCTGATTATCTGCATAATCTCTTTGCAGACGTGCACTTTCTGGTGCCAAGCTGCTGTATAAGCCATACACGAGTTAATTGTAGAGTTCTAGGTAGGGGAAAGGAATTGTTTGATAAGGTTGTGAACATCATCAACTAAACTGACTTAAACATGTTTCATACGTGTCAACTTATTGTTTGCTTCTGTGTGCTGTTGACTGAAGCATGTTTGGATTGGAGAAATGCTTATGATGGTTAGACCAAGCAGACAGATCTATGAAGTCGTTGGTTAGCTTAAACCATATAATTGTCGCAGTTGAGGTCTGTGAGACAAACAACACCTTTGTGTGGGGACTGTACAGGGAGTGTCTCAAAACTGATCTCCATTTCGTGTGTGGATCCTCTTTTTGTCCTCATCTAAATCCTAAACATCTTGATCATTGAGCCTTTCATCTTGCTTATACTATTTTCATTATTTTGTTTTCCTAGTTGTTAGTTCGGCCACACTGTTCTGATTTTATAGACGAAAAGGCTCTATTTTCTTCTCGCTTCTCTGATATCTAATCTTATAACTGAGAAGAAAGTGAGGGTTGCACTAGTGTAAATGCATCTATGCGTTTACTTCTTGTGAATCATGAGCATTTCATTGTTCTGTAGCTTTAATATATTTCCTTTGATTTCTTTTCACTCATTATACCTTTCAGTGTATCTGTTTTTACTCTTTTGCCTTTTGTCCACTTCGATTCATGTTGGTGTTAACTGGTAATAGTATGAATCGAACTGCGATTTTTTACCACTTCTTCCTTTTAACATTGTGAATTTTATAGTATATTATCAGCATTATTGACTTAGAGTTTCATATTTTGAATCCTCCAGAAAGAATAAGCTAAGTATCTTTATATCAGTCTCAAAAATAATTGTAGACTTACAAGCTTTTTGTCCATTCCAATGCACAATTTGAATTTTTATCTCTCATGCTTGTTTTCGTCTTCCACTCATCTGTTATTTCTTGTCATCATTGACATCACCTCCCAGTTAGCTTCACTGGAGATTTCAGTTCCATGGAAAATATAACGCAATTACACTACATCCTCAATTTGCTTTTTTCCAGTTTAAGTAAGCAACTTTTAGTCCAAGTGCTTATCGTTTTATCAATTTGGACTGATTTGAGAAGTGGGGGCTATAAGTCGTTCATTATGAAGTTATATTTACATATGAGTAAATGTGTGAATTCCTCAAGACGTAACCATAGCGCGAAATGTTATGTAGTAGACTATCAGTTGATGGTTACTGATGCTGTTGTCAAGACATGTATTTTTTACATTTCAGAGCGCAGTTATACATGACTTCATTATATCCCTGTCTTCTTATCCCTTGATGACGATAGCGAGTTGTACATTCATTCTTCTGCAAGCATCAATACTTTAGAAATTTATAGAACATGACTTTTTAAAAAAAAACCCTGACAACTTCACTACATAGTTACAGATTAACAGCTGTTTATTTTGTTGACAAAGTTTCATTACTTAACGACAGACTATTCATGTTTAGAGTTCAAACTGCTAAATTGTTTTTTGAGCGCTGAAATTGCCGAATACAATGTAGTTTAAACTATAATCTTTTTTGTAGACTGGAGTATCTTCCACACCTAAAAGTGTTACTTCAAGTGTAAAGGATCAGTCTGACGTTCCAAACACTGCACCTTCAGTCGAGACTGTTGTGCAAAATCCTGGCACCGATGGAACACCACAACCACAGGTGTCCACTCCATCCACTATTATATCTAGCTTGTCTGTCAGTCCACTATCCGTGGTATCTCGTGAAACGTCTCCTGCGCAAAGCTATCCGTCGTTTATGCAAACTTCAGTATCATCGTCTTCCCCTATGACTTCACAAGTGGGAAATATTCAGGGTCAACCAGCTACTTGCCCAAGTCCTGGTAAGTAAACCATGTTTAATATAAGATATGTTTTGTGAAAAACCTATAGATAACCTGAAAGTCTGGAGAATTTGTGTTTAAATACCCTCTCTTTTTCTTGTCTTTTGTGATAAGCAAATTTTCAAATTCACCGGGTCCCACATTTCCTACTTGTTTGAAAAATTACACGTTATGCTGAATGCGTTTTGATGCATTTCAGCAGATATTGTCAGTCTCTTTACGCTGGAACGTATCATGTTTGAAACAATCATGTTAGTTTGTAAATTTTTTTGGTCCGTCCGCCTGGTTATGCTTTGGTAGTAGTGAAACGGTGGTAATGTGCTTTAGGGATTGCTTTTCAACTATTTGGTAGTATATGAAGCCAGAGGTACGTAGTGCCGTCAGACTGGTTTGCTTCTCCAATCATCCCAGTCCATAAGAAGGGAGAGAAATCTTGTTGTGACAACCATAAGGTAATTAGTTTGACTAATATTATATCCGAGATCCAAGGGTCCATGGTTATCCGACACCTAACTGGAGCTGGAGAACAGTGAAGTCGAGAAAACCAGGCAGCTTTCAGACGAGCTGAACGAGGATGCATCGATCATATTTTCGTCCTCCTACAGGTTGTAGGACACAGACATACATTCCGGTGGCTGACACTTGCCATATTTCTTGACTTGAAGGAACCATTTGACACTGCCAACCGTGAGGTGTTGTGCTAGTGTCTGACTATGAAGGGAGTACCGAGCAAGTATATAATGCCAACCAAAGCTCTCTAATCGCAGCCGTGTCAGGGTTAGTGGAGAGTTATCATGTAAATTGACGATAACTGGTGCTGTTCACCAGGGATGCCCATTGTCGCCGTTCCTATTTAACTTCGTTATTGACGTGCTAATGAAAACAGTCTTACTAACGTCTGACTTTTTAGGGATTGACCGACTACCCGAAGATCATCCGACTGACTTAGAGTATGCAGACGATATTGTCCTGGTAGCTGAGGACACTAGCAAAATGCAGGGTCTTCTAAACGCGTTGAGTAGAAATTTCAGTGAGTCTGACATGAGTTTTGCTCGCGCCTGTGAAATGTAAGATTATGTCACACGACTGATTTGCAACGACTCTCAGCATAATGGTAGGGAGTGAAGTCATGGGATGTGACGACCACTTCACTTACTTTTGGAGTTGCCGAATCTCCTCAAAACATAAGTGATGCCGCAGAAAAAGGTGAGTTGAGCTGCTTACGACTTCTAAGTTCTAACCAACACTGAGCCCTTGACTCCTGCAACATCTTAAAGTACGGTAGTCTCCCGGCACAGGGACTACAATAGTAAATCCCTTAGGCATAAATTTAGCAACTCTTACGTAAGGACCGTAAGACCTAGTAATCAAACTGCGCGATTAAGATAAAGGAAGCAGCCTCACCTGATAATAGTCAGCTGTTCTAGCTCATCTGAGCCACCAGATGCAATAAGCATCGTACCCTTTAGATGGACTATAGAGTAAGTAGTACATCGGAATGTGTCGACCACTTCACTTACTTGTGTGAGTTGCATCATCCCGAACAGGCTGATTGCTGACAAAATCTCAGCCGGGATACAAAGGGCCCTTGTGGCATTTGCCAACTCTTGTCACCTGTGGCGCCGACTGACGAGATATGCAACTACCCATCAAAAGACGAGGATACTACGCTGCAGTCTGTTCTGTCATGTTTTACACGTGTGAGACATGGCCATTAAAAGTAGGAGGCATAAAACAGTTACAGTTTTTCAACCATATATGTCTTCGTAGCATTGCTCGCATATGGTGGAATCACCGTGTGAGCAATGTTGAGATCAGAGGAAAGGTACTAGGCAAGACAGGCAAGTCGATTGACGAGGTTGTAAACATTAGTCGACTGAGATGGCTTGGACATGACATGTACTGGGCACGCCAAGCCACTACCTACGTCGACATGTCATGTTAGGAGAAGTTGGATTAGGATGGAAAAGGGTTCGGGATGGCTGGACCAAGACCTGCCACCAGTCCACGAAGTCCCTTACTGTTGACCTGAGTAGTGTGGGGAGATGTAGACTACCTGGTTGGGGTTCCCGAGACCGAATGAATCAATGGTTGAGGGCACTTGGTGACATGTCTGAAAATCGGTTACAATGGTGCAAATGTATTCTCTCCTTGACATCTGAAGCTTGGAAACCCACACTAATCTTTGTCTTCAGATTGTATATTCTCTCACACTACTGTATTTGCTTTGACATCACTATTTTTCTGTCCACGTGTTCTCTGTATACCACTGTGAGGTGTGGCAACTTGGATCGATGCACTTCTGTACGTGGTTGTGCGTTGATTTTGTGTATAGCCTTCTGAATCATTCTCAGAGGAAATCCGTACTGAGTAGTCTGCATAGGAGTGGTTGAACATTCCACATTGATGCAGGTAATGCTCACGAGACCCAAAACTAGGGATTGGTTGAGAATATCTGATACTCAATGTGATCAAACCAATCCAAGCCTGATAAATTGAGGTTAGCTTTAAGAATGTAACGTGGTCCTTTAATTGTATGATCATCGACGAGTATGTTACACACGCGCTTATAAGACAGTGGAAGGAGAGCACCTCGTGTAGTTATAGCAGGTCTCTATAATAGCAGTGAACCGATGTCACATTAGGGCTTGTTGGAGATAATCGTAGTGTCAGATGCATTGTTCAACTGCAAATCGATCGGATAGTTGTTTAGTGGTACTGTCAGGAACATCTTTTCGGACAGTATGGGTGTCCGTGCTGTGCATGGAGTTGCCGATTAGCTTCAAATAGTTTTGGGACCAAGGTTTATTACGGAGGTCAAAGGTTGTTAGCGGCGTAATTTACAGCAACTATCTTTGTGCTCGTTGGTCTTTCACTGGCAGCAACAGTGTTTTTTGTATCGGCAATATTTGACGTAGTGTCAGACTCTACAGAGCCAACAAGGTGAAGACAGAGACTACTGGATGTTGTGTGAGGTGGCAGGTTATAGGTGGCGAATAAGATGTAATACGTAACAAACCATACTTACTTGGAAGGGGCGGAATTCGGAGGTGAAGAATATTTTGATAACTGGCGGATAGTATTGATGTCAGCCATATTAGGTTCATCACATTGTATTGGAGTCGTATCATCTCGAAGGTTTGACAAAAGTTGGTATTCGTCTCTCATCTAGTATAGACTCAACTTAAGGTCTTGTTCCATGCAACTCAGCAGCAACCGAGTGGGAATATTAGAAAGTTTTGGCTGTTGGAGACTACAGATGAGGGTCGGTGACTTGAATTGATCATCGGATAATGTCTCCAATGGAAATCGTTCACATTCTCCATTGACTTCTACTCTGACATGTGTAAGAAAATCATCGTGATCAATTCATTTTAGCTACATGTATCGGAGGTGTATGTTAGACCGAGATGAATGATCATCAAAGTTTTGACTGGATGGTTTGATTGCACTAAGTATCCAGTTCTACTGGACCAAGTTACCCAAACATAAGTCGAATTTTACATCTGTCATCCTGGCTGGTAAAATCGATTTTGAAAGTGGTCTTAACAATGTGTATATCAAATGTCAACAGTGAAATTGGTCTCTGGATCACACGGAACATCTCTGATCCTGTTAGTCAAACTATCAATAGAAGGAACCGAACTGGGAGCAGAATAGAGGACGGTGATCCAAAGCAGTCTTGGTACCAGACACAATTTTGATGAGTTTTGTCTCAACAAAGATTCCATTTTAAGAGAATCTATATCAAGAAATTTATCCTTCTCGCCACTATGATTTGAAGTTGCGAGAACTAACGATTGACGGTCTGAGGTTTGAAACGACAACTCGAGTGATTTGCAGAGTAAAATCAGGAGACTGGTGTTTAAGTTAACTAATAGTATCTCGAACCAAAGATATGTATTAGTGAAGACTGTCACTATGTATACAGAATTGCAATGAACTTGAAAGACAAGGGATAATTAGTACATTATAAAAAACAGGAGCCAATTAGAACACTAATGGGTTATGTCAAATGCGACCCGCGTGGGATCAAAATGCACAAAGAAAAAGAATTCACAAAGAGCCATAAGTAAGAAAAGTACGGAATATCCTTAACTGTCTTTCTTTGTGTGGTATTGAAAAATGTCATGTTTATTGCTAGTGGTTGTCCAGCTAAAGAATTCTTGGAAATTTCGTTTTCGAATCTAATTATTTTTTGGATTCTGAGGAACTGAATACTTCATGAATCATCAGTCACGGATTACCATAAATATACGACTTTTGAAGTTAATGTACTGTATTTTCGACTAAACATTTCAAATAAATGCCTAAAAACTATCTTACTAAGTTACCTTGTACTGTTTGTTACATTTAAATATAGGTTTATTGTACGTCTAGAAATTCACATAGATTTCTACACCATCGTTATAGTACGTTGTTCAATGCCTATCTTGCATATCAATTTTTTTAGATGACAAATTCATAAAATTTGCCTGAAGAGTTGTTACATCTAAATATACTTGTTCGTTTGGATTTACGTCGGTAAGAAGCAGAGCACAGTTTGTACTTTTCCCATCATCACTTCTGTAATCCGATAGCTCTCATTTTTTTCCGTGTCTTTTTTTATCATGCCATTAAGATATGCCTATTACCTCATATGTTATATCCTCTTAGTTTATATTTTAATCCTGAATGTAGCTTATATACAATATTTTTACATCTCAATATATTCATTTCTAATATAGGTCAAAGTAAAGGGCCACATCAAAACAGTCGGACAGCACCATCACCTCGTCCATACGGCGTGGTAAACCAGGAAATGGGCATTCCACGTATGCCGTATCCATCATATCCTCATCCACAAGCTCCTCCCAATAGTCCTTATTCAGTGAGTGGTCGGCCACCTGGATATCCAGCTGGATATCCTTTGCGCCCTCCATCTATTCATTCAGCTACTTCTGTTCCCAGCTGTGTACCTGGGAGACCGCAGTTTCAACCGCAATCGTCTGTTGGACCAACCAGTACAAGTTCTATGCCACCTCCACTAACACTGCCATCTTCCTCTCTCTCATCGAATCAGTCAACTGCTTGTGATAACAGTGGACCCTCTCAAACAACATTTACACAAGTTCAACCGTATTCAACGCCTATGTCTTCTGCTAGTACTAATTATGGTACATCGGGTTCTGCTTATGGTCCTCATCCATCTTGGGACCAAGAAATTTCTTACCAACCACCGCATCCTAGCAGTGCGTTTCATCCTCAGTTTGGTGAGCTAACATTTATATTTTCCACCATTATACATGCCTCTTCATTCGGTTCTCTTTTGAACATAGTATAGCCGTGCAACCCCACTTTCTTTGTCATTTGATTCTGAATCAGTGGGTTATGACCTCGTATCTGTCCTAACTTTATGAATCTTAGTCAGGTAACATCTTAAGTCTCTGATATAAGTATGACTCGCAGCTCATCATACGAAGTTGTATGCATTTACCAAAATACATTTTCACTCCTCTCTTGTTCTTTACCAGAGCAATAAGCTAACTTGCTTTCAAAATAGTTTAACTCCACATTGTAAGAAGCCACTTAAAGCAGCCGACAGGATCTGAAGAAATACTATTGCTGAAGAACAATCACTTAAGATAAGGCCTGGGATACTGATCGTTTACACCACAAAATGAAGTTAATTTTTCTTTATAAGCTGAGCTTGTGACAAATGATTTTTAACCATTCCTTGTAATCTTTTGGTTCGCTTAGCTACTGGATTGATGTCAGTTGTGGTGACCGTGAAAACCCTCTTCAGATAATTGATAATTCGTTTTTCAAAATTATGCGACGGCCGTTTGCTGCGCAACTCTAAGTTTGGTTAGAGTTGTCCCCCAACCCTAATAAGAATTCCTGTTTCTTCATTGTCAAATCTGTTATGTGGTTAGTGATTTTATCCGCCACTTTATGAGTTTATGGTAACTCACAAGTAGCCTCCTCAGCATTCCTTTTTGCTCTCTTTTCTCAACGTTCTATGGCTTTCGTGATCTTCCTTCCTTCTTTGTCTTTTATCTTAGTGGATTCTCTCTCGATGTACTGATATGAGGCATGGCAACTTGAACCATTACACAGTAATGCCAAGTTCCATGGTGATATTATCTATCTGTCTATCTACATCAGCACTCATTTTAAATCTCATGAAATTTGAGGATACTTCGTGGTAGTTGCGGACAGTATTCGACCACTAAGTTGTTGATGACTGTGTAACTGTATTCACCCTTTATTCTTGTCTAAATATTGATATGAAAGTTTTATAGCTTTTTGGTTCGTAATCGCTGACGTCTCGCTTCAGAATAATTTTTAATAACATTGTTAAGAAAGAGAAGTAAGGAAAGCTAAACTAGTCATCTGGTCCGTTAAGCTTCGATAGTCAGATTACAGAAATGATTTCAGCTATTAAGTAGGAGTAATCGTCCTCATTTTTCAAGTCCATGTTGCTCAGCGCCATATTTTCAAATAGTCTTCATAGGGAATCCTCTTACTTTATTCAGTCTCGATATAACTAAAATCTGATGCAGTTATGTTCTCTTGAGGTATCTGAAGGTCTTGGATATAGAATATCATTAAAAAAGTATTTTTGCAGTTATTGGTTTACTATTCAATGTAATAGGGGGAATATGAGACTTACAGGAAGTTTAACTCAACTTTTAGCAGATACTTGAGTGGGTTAAAATCCGAGTCTTTTTAAGTTTTAAGCATTGAAGTTATCATACCGTAGGTTGCATAAATTTAACATATTTTTGAGTTGTTTTGAATGGTTGGTGCTTTTTTAATTTTTTAGGCGGTCGGCCACCATATCTTGGACCAACGGATCGTGGAGTTGGTTATCCGCCTTCTGCATCGGTTCCTAACTCTAATGCCTCAAACTCAATGGCACATAATGGGCAAAACTTACAGCCTTCGTCTGCTGGGCCCTATCCCCATAATCAGTCTCTGTCATATCCAAGCCATCACACTCAGTACCCATACTCACAGTCGCAAATGGCTTACCATCCTCAGTCTCAATATAATCATCCCTATTCACCTGGACCTGGAGGTCCCATTTTGCAACAACAGCAACATCCCCAGCATATGGTAGCACCTACTAGCGCTGTCGCATCGAATTACTCTTCACCTATGCTTAATAGTTCATCACCTTTACCTCAACATATTCAGAATTCCAGAGAAGGATTTCATATGCAATATCCTCACGATGGACAACATCCTCCAGGTATTTATTTATTCAGAACCACTTACACTTCTGGAACTCATCGTTTTGTCATTGTTTGCATGTATTTAATCTCATTCTACTGTGAGGCTGTATCTACTCTAATCTCATGTTCAGCATCAAAGGGAATGTGATAGGATTAGTCTTTCAGTAAATGTTTCAGGTCCACAATACTGACTGGTATCCTTAAACATGTACTAACACCTTAGTTTGATTGTTCTGTGTATTTAACTGGTTCTAATAGAACCATTATCTGATAAATAAGTAATCAATAGAATGAGTTTAATAGAGCTAACGTGAGTGATTATTCTCATTAATTTATTATCATTTGACTCTTTATGATAGCCTTAGTTTGGCAGACTAGTATTTATACTGGGTGATGATTGAAGGTGAAATGAAAATTTGGACCGCAGTCGGATTCGAACCAGCGACCACTGGGTTTCCGGCCGTGGTCCAAATTTTCATCTGATTAATTTAGTTTTAAACATTATGTGTTGGTAAACTAAAGCCATTTTTATTCGATATTTATGTTTTAGTCTCGTCATCAAATGAGAGTTTCGTGTCAACTGGATTTCCTCAGAATGGTGGATCACCTGGTGTTGTAAGACCGTCTTCGATGATAAATGCTATTTCCAAAGCAAATCTTGTATCTGGAAAAATGGGAAAGGTTAGTACCTGTTCTTCAGTTTTGCCCTGTGAATTAATTAGGAAACGTTTTAAGAAAAATTCTGAAACTAATTTATATTCATGTCTAAATGCCTTTGTGTATCTTTAAAATAATGAAAGGTTTTGCAGTTCATTATAATACATATCAACAAGTAGAGTGTAGATCCGGATAATCTTATTGTACAGTGATACAGTATTACTTACCTGATGACGTTTCGAGCATAAATTATTGTCCATAATCATATCTTGTCACATTGATATGATTATGGGCGATGATTTGTGCTTGAAATGTTATCCAGTAAATAATACTGTATCACTGTGTTATAAATCAAATAAACACTTCTAATATGGAATTACATCTACCACAGTGCCTAAGTTTTACATGTATGCTTATTGCACAGTATAACACGAATGTCAAATAATGTATTGTATACTTTTGGTTGGTTAATTTAGTTAACTTATGGATTAGGTTTCGGGGAACTATGGCACCTTTTGCTGCAAAACCCCAGTATAGGATGATCGTGTAAATCAGTTTTAAAGTTTCGCGAAACTTTTCATAAAACATTTAAGGCAAAGTGGGTTTAATTTTGCGTTTAATCTCAGCGAAGTAATTTCCCCTCATCGTAATTTCATCATATCGATTGTTGATGATACTGTCACGGTGTCGGTAACATTTCCTACTTGATCAGTGGTTTATCCAAAACCCTTTTCATTTTGACTTCCAGATGACCATTTCACAGTTTGAAGAGCTCTAAGCCAATATTTTAGTGTAGTATATGAAAAAATGAAGGACTGGTTTTAATAATCAAATGTCGCATTCGCGCCAGTGACAAAAGTTCTTATAAAATAATAATAAGGTAGTTCAGTTAGTTAGAAGACGGTTGACATTCTATGAAATTTAGTTAGTTTAAGTTCTGTACTGATGGACAAGTACTTTCTGTGTCAGTTACTAAACATTAGGCTTCATATCAAAAAAGTGAATAGCTGTATTCAGTGTAGTATTTAGCTTGTTTGTATAAGCGACGTGTTTAGGCCAACGGTCATTAGGTGTTGATATTTATTCAACAATTTTCTGCTGTCTACTTATTTGTTTATCTAGTAGTTCGACTCTACATGTATAAGTTGCAAACATAAATATTTCCGTGATCATATTCATAACAATCCTTGTCACACAGTAAACCAATAAACATATACTTAGTTTAATCGCAACTTCCATCACACTAATGCATGCTAGAATGGTTAGTAACAATAAACACACTGAATACGTAAAACGATAGTCTCCGCTGATATGAGAATAAAATGTGCCACTTACTGAGGTTTCAAGAACATAGATTGTGCATACTTAGTCTCCAGTACCCATAACATTTTATTTTGACTTGGATACAGCATAATACCAACTCATTGGTTCATCGATTGATACTCTTGATCACACACCTTTCGCAACTTAGGCTTTGGGGTTGTTAAAATCAGTGGCTAGATTTTTAATTTCATTTAGTTTTACATTAGACAGTGGTACGGATACATCTTCCTTTGTATTCTAATTTTTTTCCGGTATTTCATTCTTACATTTGAATTTAATGATAACAACAAAGTTATAGCAGTGAATGTCTGAATCTGTCATGTAGGAGGTTAGGATTCCATCCCTAGTCAAAGAATTGACCTCTTCGTTTTCGTCTATTGTTGTTGTTTATTTCACTTTGTGATATCTGCTCTCTGTAAAATTCATAAAATTTAACAGTTTGGTTTGATACGTCTTTTCTTGTCGGGTACTGTATTACTTTTGTCCATCCAGCGTAAAATGTTTCTTCCTGATTCGACCCTGGTACGTTATAATTTGTCTTTCTTTAGCATGCTACTATTGTTTATTGTTATGTATGCCTTCATTTATATCACAATGGGGCTTTATGTAATGTCGATTTGTTTCTCCTAACTTTCTACTTATAGAATGATTTACCTACTCGACCAGTTAGTTCCGGTTGTCCTACTCCAATTTCGTCATCTTCACAAATTATGAATGCCAATCAAAGCGGTGTAGCTTCTGGTGAACCAAACTCTGTAAGTGTTCCACAACACTATCAACATCGCTTAGCATCACAGTCTAGTCATCCACAAATTCAACAGTATCCTGAAGTAGGAAATTACCCCCCGGGATTAGGATCTGGTTCATTTGGGCCTCAATGTGGAGCACCCGGTAGTAGCGGAGAAGTTTTACAAGGTCCATCATTTCAGGGCTTCCAGCAGCAATATCACTCCCCTTCCAACTCCCTGATCCCATCACAACAACCCCAGAATGTTGCCATTTCAGCGAGTAATCAGAGTTCATTTTATTCTACAGATGGAGCACATTCGAATGTTGGTTCTATTCACCAATCTTTAAGTAGTATATCTAGTCAGAGTCTTAGCGGTTTCCAAAAATTGTTGGAAATGGGAAATGAACCTGAACGACGACCGTGGCTCGAGAATTACATACGTTTTATGGATGATATTGGAAAACCTGTTGTTGGTATTCCCCAAGTCGTTAAACAACCTCTCGATCTTTATCGATTTTACGTGGCTGTAAGAGAACGTGGTGGTGTAGCAGAAGTGATAAAAGCCCGAAGGTGGAAAGAAATAAGTCAAGCAATCGGTATCAGTGCGTCTGCCTCAGCAGCATATGCTTTACGCAAAAACTACTGTAAGCTTTTGCTGGATTATGAATGCCGTTTCGATCGTGGTGGTATTGATCCTCGACCTTTACTTGCCCATATAGAGAATCAGTCTGGAAAAAAGAGGAGGTGTTCTTCGATTGATGGTGATCCAAATAGTTTATCTGGTGATTTACCTCCTCCTGCCCCTCCATCACCAACCGGAAGTCATTCTTCTGCATCATCCAGTCTTTTGCCTCCAGGTAGCAGTGGAGCTTCATTATCTGGTGGACCAAGTGGGACTGCTGGGAGTGCAGCAAGTGATAGCCAGCTTGGACCTCCTTCATCCCAGCATCAACGTTTCAGTGACCATGGCCAACCAGGAAGTGTTTCTACTGTTCCAGAAAGCCCTAGTTGTATTCCGAATGCCCCCAGCCCACCTGGCTTGTCAGGACAAAGTAGTACTTCATATATGCCATCTTCAGGTCCTACTCCTACTAATGTTCCTTCTCCCCAGCGTCCTTCTTCATGTACTGCTATCAATGGTTATCCAAATGCATCTGTATCTACTTCTGACAGCAGTTGCTGTCCATGGCCTTGGACTCCTGAGAACAGTAATTCCGAAACGGTTACTCACCAGTCTCCATCAGCATCAGAGCCATCAACAACGATGCCTGGTGTTGTGTTGGTAACTCGAGAATCTACCTCATCTCAGTACACTCAAAGTATGTACGAAAATTCGAAATTGTATTTTGGTTCATTATTTTACATCTTATCTTTCTGAGTATGTTAACAGAAGATGGTAAGTTCTTTAGAACTTCCCATCAACTTTAGTTAAGCTTTAATTAGATAGGACTACTGATGGGTATGGAACCTGACAGATAATTCGATTCTAACCGATTAGTCGCGGGTTCGTTTCCCGCTCACCTACTGAAGTGTTGGAAGGCAGGTAGTACCATTATTCTCCACATAATAGTTGTTGTTCATTGTTTGCTGGATCAACGTGTACGTGGCTGTTGAGTGAATTTGGATTTCGACTCGATTTGATTAGAATAACTAACAGGTTTAGGTTTACTGGATATAATTTTGAAGAGTGAGTTATACAGCTGAACATTTCAGAAATGCGAGACTTATCACAAACCAATAGTTTTGTATTGCACGCAACATCTGTCTAGGAATATAAAAACATGGTTTGAGTGGGCTGAAAACATTTGACTGATATTTTTTAAATGATAAGCCTAATCCTATGTGTAGATGCGGAGCTCATCGGTTTGGACAGTTGGCTTCCAACCAATGGGTCACGAGTTCGAACACCGTTCTACCTACCTAGGTTTGGGTAGGTGTCACACAATAGGTATGGCTCATTGACTACTGCACAAATGTGTACAACGTTACCGAATGGATTTCGATTCGATTCTGTGTATGTACTCAGAAAACTAGTTATCTGATGTTCTTGATTAAACTATACAAGGTAATCTTTTTCGGCATATTGATCTTAGTATGACAATGATATTTGATGTTAAAAGGCAACCTAAGTAACAGGAAATTACAGACATAAACAAAGCAGTAAGAGCAGCAAGTGCTATTCTCGTTACGTCGTTCGAGATTACGAACCAGGTGCCTTCTTGTAACCAATCTGGTTCCTTACCAACCTTATTGAGTATGCTGACTGTTTACTAACTGCGATATATTTAATGAAAGTGGTAGTCGTATCCGGTGACCAATTATTTGTTTGTATTCCGGGTTTCTAAGCTGATCAAATATGAAAGGGATAAAACTGTACCTTTTTCTTCTTGGCAGGGTATGACCAGTGACACAATCTGAAAATAGACCATTAAGTTTAAGCATCGTAGATATTGTAGTTCTCATTTTTACTGCTTGTATTACGCGTGTATTTCATCTAGCAAACATGATGTATAAATGTATTTTTCTCTTTCATTAACCTTATTATAGGTCGTATTCCATCTGGGAGCTTACCCTCTAACAACAATATCCCACCTGCATCAAGTATGTATGCTGGTGTGTCGAATTCCAGTTGCACATCTTCTACTCCTTCAGGAAATATAGAAGTTATAGCACAACACAATTTCAACCCATATTTGACTCATGGTCCTCCGTTTGTTTCAAATCCGTCCCATCCGATGATTAACCAACATCATGTTCCTCCTCCTCAAGCTATTGAACACCCATTTCCAGGATCTCAACCCCATATGTATCCACGTCACCCAAGTAACCACTCCTTCCGTACACCATCTTTCAACCCAGCCGCTCCACCAAGTGCTGTAAGCGGAGATTCAATTGCTTTGCTTCGTATGCACCAATTACGCCCCGGCGCTCCTCAAATGCAACCTTATATCCCTGGTGGTGCTGTGCCTCCATTTTGTGGTTCTGTTAATAATAACAACACTAATTTAAATCATAGTTCTCCTATTCCGCCTCATTTACTTCACCACAGTCAGGTAGGTAGATGACTTTGCAATCAGAAGTTGATTGGTTTGAATTTTGTTTAATCTAGTATTATTGTATTTCGGACCATTTATGTAATATTTTAGTAGTTCGTAGATAGAGATGTCAATTACACCAGCTTAGGTTCCTATACTTGCAAATAACACAAAAAAGGAATCAAAATAATCCCTCTGCTTTGTCAGCATCTTTGTCTACTAAGAATCTGTTATTTGTATATTTTATTTCGATCGGGAACGAGTTCTTAAGATTTTTAAGACAAATGGTATTGATACTACTCACAATAGATGGGTACGGTGAATATTATAAATAAACCGTATTATTACTTCATGCATTTATGCTTACTCCTAGGCATGGGATCGTGTATAAAGTTAGTGCCCGTATACTAGTAGGGCAAATTAATCACATGATAAAAAAACACTGATTGGTTGTGATGGTTATAAAAACCTTTTGCAAAAATAAATCTGCAGTTATAAATTTACATCTTCATGTAATTCATTTCGATGAATTGTAGGAGCATAAGTACTCTGTGGTGTACGCGAAAACTTTTGAAATTAAATATTATTTAAATTACAATTACGTCATTTTGACTATCTGAGATAGCCGTGGTTTCGCAGACTATTATTGATAATGGGTGATGATTGAAGGTGAAATAATAATTTGGATCGCCGCAGGATTCCAACTACCCATCACTGGGTTTCCGGCGGCTGCCTGTCAAATTATTTTTCTGTCGACGCTGTCGAAAGCCTTTTCAAAATCGATGAAGTTGAGGTAGATTTGAGTTGACTGCCATTCTATGCTCTCTCGTATGATGATGCATAGCGTAGCGTTGCAATTCGATCCGCACATGATTTTTAATTCCTGAAGCCAGCCAGCCTGTTCTGGTCAGAATTTTGAATCCAGAGCACATTTCAGTCTCTTCAGGATGATGCGCCTTCATATTTTGCTTCGTGTCCACAAGGGTGGAGCATGATTCCTCGCCAGTTCTTGCGAAGACTCCCACCCTTCGTTGGAAGGTTGACAAGGTAGCCCTTCTTCCAGTCGGTCGGCAGGTACCTTTCCTGCCTTTCTCCTTCCAAACCTCCTGCGATAATGGTGTGAGTATGTCCTCTGTTGTCTCATTGCTTCTGGAGGAATTCCCTCTGGTCCTACTGCTTTCCCCGATTTCAGCAACTTTGTGACCTACAGGACTTCACTCCTACTTTTGTCGGAGGCTTGTGTTCACTGATAGTCCTGTGGGTGGGCTGCTGGTGGTGGTGGTCGACACAAGAGTTTTCTTGAAGTGGTCAGACCATCGTTTTGTTTCCTTTGTTTCTCCTCTTTGGTGGTAACTAGGTTCCCTTCTCTATCTTTCATTGGTTTCGTCTGCGTTGATCTCTCCCCTCCCCGATGGATAGTAACATGGATATTTGATATAGTGTCGTCACGTCTCTGTCTCTCCTACCTACTACTGCCTGTTCTGCTTCACTTGCCGGTGTGTCGTAGAAGTAGGTGTCTTTGCGTGCATTCTTCTGCACTTGCTTGTCCATAGGAGTGTTTTATAGGTTGTCTTCACTTCCTCTTTTCGTTGTTCATCCCTGCACTGCACTGCACTGCACTGCACTGCACTAGTTCATCTTCTGCGTCACCATCACCATCTTCCTCTCCCTCCTCTATCAGCTTCCATGTCTCCGTCGAGATCCATTCCATTCCATTTGTTGTCTCCCTTCTTCTTCCTGCCTCACACGGTCATGCAGGCTTCTTTCCACATCTCTTTCAAATGGTTCCAGTCTTCTTCCACACAGGTTTCTTCAGGGATACTGCTCAGTGTCTCCCATGTTGTCTTGATGTCCTTTGTAGTTTCGTCCTCCAGTAGTTCAGTTTGTGTTCTGGGTGTTCAACTTCAACTGTAGTCGTCTATCACCAACTTCTGTGAAGGCTTTCAACCTGATTTTGAAGTTAGGTTCCTTGCACTAGATGATGGTCTGGTGGTCTGCACATCTACATCTACTCCCCTTGTTGATGTGATATTGTGTCCAGTAGGCTGGCTGCGTCTCCACTTTCTTCACATTGAGATGAAGTCGATCTGATTTCTAGTGTAGTGTGTCCTGGTGTCTGGTGAAGTCGAATGCATGTCTCTGCCTTGTGAATATCCTTGTGTTTGTACACACTGCCTTGCCTCCAATCACGAAATCGTTGAATACGCGGAAGCCTGCAACCAGTTCTCCATTCTCATTCATGATTTCACTGAGTGCTTCTCGACCCATGGTTGCTTCTCTTTCTGTGTTGTCTGCTCCCAGTTTGGCATTCATGTCACCGCACGCATTAGAATGGGTTTTGATGTCGTCACCTGGAGGCGGAGGGGGGGGGGGTGGTGTCTTGTCCAGTACTGATTGCAGTCGTCTATAGAATTGCTCCTTCTTCTCTTGATCTGCATTATTTGTAGGTGCGTAGAGTAGTGTAGCATTGTGTGATTTTGACTTTCCTTCCTTCCTTTTGTGTTGAATCTTGTTGTCATGAACGTGATCCTGATCATTGAGGAGTTTGGTTTCCACTGCATGAGAGTGAGCCTTCGATGTTGTTGTGGCCATTGTGATAGCCACTCGGAAACTCGGTGTGCTCGTGGTTGTCGTCTGAGTGACAATATCGGAATAGATTATTGACTCGTCTGCAGTTCACAGTTTGAGAGTCCACTTCCATTCTATCTTTAGACTCCTCGTAGATTCCAAGCACCTCCATGCCATATCTCCTCATCTCTTTTGCAATCTGGGTAGTCTTGCTAGGTTCATACATTGTGTGGTCATTCCATGTCCCCATTGTTGCTTTCGCTTTTATCGAGAGAAAGGAGATACATCGGCCAATTAGCTATTCGAAGGCTTTCTCCAACCGGCGTCATTTCGTTTCGCCGATTCCAATGAGGAATAAGTTTATTTTTATTGTTTATATTTTCTTAGTACTTTGAAGTTTCTTTGGCGGTTGGTTGGATTGGCTTTCCGGGATAGGGTTATTAGTCCTATGCCGGAGCTTCCGTCTTTATCCGGGCTTAGGACCGGCTAGTAACTAGTGAATTAGTTAGGTAAGCGCGTTCACTCGATTATACTAGACGGTAATATGGTGAAATGCTTGTTTACTGTCTAGTAATATTTATTATTTCTGTAGAAATTGATAAGATCAGTGTTGAAATAGCCCATATTTTCAATGTTCTCATTCCAGAAACTGTGTATTGAAATGTTCTGTCTTCATGTATACATAATAAGTAACGGGATTTACAATGCGTTACTTGCCGTGTGACTGGCCGTAATCCACTGAAGATTTAGCACTGGCCGTTTCATGTGGTATTGTCAGTCACCTAGCGAATTGATTTTGGCTAAGTATCATGTTTCTTTGTTGTCGAAAATGTTTACCGAAGTCTTTTGTCATAAGGCTGTCAATAAGATAGATATATAAATATACTTTACTTCGTTGTAGAGCTTATTGTTTAGCAGTTATTTTTAAAGTCACTCGATAAGAATAGACTTTTTATTATCATGTCTTATTTTTCCTGTGCGCATTTTTGTTTTAAGCGACCTGGATATGTTACTACCATTCTCAAACGTTTGGATCATTATACCTTTCCACCCGGTAGTGTAGAAGCTACACCTGTTGATTCCCCAGGCGTCGACGTTATCGGACTAAAGACTTAGGTACGCAAAACTTTTTCATTCGTATGAAAAATTTTCCCCCATATGTTTTTGTTTACATATCTTTGTTTAGTACTCAATGTCAAAGGTATCCTATTCTTCGAATACGTGCAACTTAAATGTAGCAGTTTTGATTGACCTATAGCGTATTTATTGAATCCTTGTGTAATGCAAGTTGTTTTATCATGTCTCGTAGTATGAAGAAATAGAATCCCATCGAACTGATGACAAAAATCTACCAAAACATGGTTCGAAAGGTTTTCTTAGATAGGTTTACCCTTGTGTTTCAGAAGGAAAAAATAGGTGAGTTTTTATGATTCATTCGGAAAAAAATGACCTATAAGTAGAATTGTTGTAATCGCTTCAGTCCTAAATCAGCTGTCGTTTTTCGCCCCTTTATTGGTATATTATGTTATGTTATTTAGAACTTAGTATACTAAAGCTCTGTTACTTTGTTATATGGTAAAGTTTTTTTTCCAACACAAGTTGACATCATGTCGTATATCGTGTTGTGAACCTAATTTTAATGCCATTAGCTTCTTTCATAATCGTAATTTGAAGATTTAAATCAAAATACGAAGCATGTTGTAACCTGTTGAATATAGTTCGAGTGGTTAACATGCTTACTTATTTTCAATTGACGAACCCATCGTTAGATGGTGGGTAGTATGTACGTGCCCCAAACTTGTTGCTTTAGTTTAACATAATCTATTTAGATCACGTTAGCATATACGGTAGTGTATGGGTATAAAACATGTACTCTGGGTTTTTATTTATTTATTCGTCATGATACCTTCAGCTAAAACATGATTATTAGGTGATATACCGCATACTTACTTTTCGTTGAACTTTCACATCCTTATAAAAATGGCATATATGTGTGCATGTCATCTAGGTGTGACTATGTTTTATGTGACTCTGACAACTAGAAATAGTAGGAACTTCTGTTGACTAATTCATGCTTTTGGTTTGTCTTCCAAAGACTTAATTGCATCTCTTCAATCTATGGAATGAAAGGCTGGTAGTAGTAATGGTTGCTTTTCCTAATTGTATGATTTAATATTAACCACTTTGTTAGCTGGTTAGACAATGGTTTTTAAATCATTTCATCACTTCAGCTTATACGAGTTTTTCAGTTGCTTGTTGTTTTTTTTAGCTGTATTTCTTCTGTAATTCGAAGTTGTGAACTTTTTTCATGCATTTTTTGGCTATTAACTTGTTAAGTCGATTGCTGGGTTGATAATTAATGCATTTTATGGAAGCTGCCTAATCTAAATGTCTTTATGAAATTTTTGTTTATCAGTTTGCATTGGTATCAAGGATAGGTATATTATCTCTTGTCATTATCACCTATTGCCCATAAACTTTTGAAGCTATTCAACATCTAGGTTAGTCAATCTATGAACTGACAATTGAAGAGATGGCTGTGTAAATTTCATGGTTTTACTTTAGAAACAATGCCTTCTAGATTGGTTACATATTCTGCTGATTTAGAGATGTCATCATAATCGTTGTTCACTTGCTTTTCACGCAATACTATATGGCTTATTGTTAGGAAATTACTTGAGTGCCTTCACTCCTTTCCTGTTTTGTTAAAAGTGATTAGATAAGTTGAAACAATGTGTCGCTTACGACGTTGAACTGTTGTCAAGGATTAGTTTTTCTATTTCAAGTTGTTGTGATTCAGTGGGATATAGTTATCAGTTCTAACTAAAATGGACTTGCTTTCTTTTAATGGTTTAATAGTGGATAGAGACTAACTGCGGAATGAATTATGCATGTTCCGTGCCGCTTAACATCTAGGGCAATCGAAAGATATAAAATTGTCATTGTTCATTTATACAGAATGAAATCACTGAGAAGGTATTTCCACTAAAATTGTTGTTCTTTCTAATATCTAAAATAATGTTTTCCGTAGTTAATAACATCATTCGAGGACTGGACATATCTATCTAATAAGTTTTACCTAGGGTATGACATATATTGTAGATTTTAGTATTCACCGTCGTTTAATATTATTCGTGATATTTAGGCTCATAACTTTTCCAAGCTTTATTGATGTTTTTTGTTTCTTTCTTACAGGTCCTATTGCACCCTTTAAACTGTTGATGGCTCTTCGATCCGGTTTGACAGCAGAAGTGTCCTGGGCATTAAATTGTCTAAATATTTTGCTGAGAGATGAAAACGGAATCGATTTAATTGTCCCGAGTGCATTGCCTGGATTACTAACTAGTCTAGTTGATATATGGCGTCATACATTGGGTGAATTATTTGATCATGACCTATTTATAACATCTTTAGAGCTACCAACAGATTTAACAGTCATACCCTCTGCAAACACCGATACTAAACATGATTTAGTGCTGAAGAATGTACGCAATAATTATTCATCCAATCTAAAAACAAATTTATCGTACTTGGATGTAAAGGGCAAATCTTATCTTAATGATGAGACATCTAGTACTAGTTTAATTCAGTTGGAACGAGAAATAGGTCGGATTGCTGCCATTAAAGATGTGCCATTATCTTCTGTACGTGTTGGTTTGCGTCGTCTGTTACACAAATGCAACAATTCAAGGTCTCTCCATCCTCCTGTTCGCCTACGCAATGGTTTGATGTTACGGGTTGAAAATTTTCCCACTATGTCCAGTGTGGCTGTGAATCTGTCTACTTCATGTAATTCGTCTAGTAGGTCTGTGGATACAAGTACTCCTGTTTCTTCTCTGAGTTCTCGGTCTAGGAAACGTGGCAAACACTTGTTGTTCTCTTCGACAACACCAAATTACATGTCAGGATCTAGTAATATAACGAGCGAACAACTTCATACAAATATGTCTTCTAATATAAATATTTCGAATGCAGTCAGTAAATCTGATGGCATAATGGTATGGTCAACACCACAAATCACATCTATTGTGGATAGCTTACGAGCACCAGAAGCTTATTCAAATTTGAGAGATCTAGCTCTGTATGTCATTGATACTCTGCTTGAATCCCGCAACAACCATCCACCGGAAACTAGTGAAACCTGTTCAGCTTCTCAAACTAGTGATCAGTTGAACCCAACAAAACCAACCATAACAACAAAATCCAGTAGTAGCGTTTACGATGTTTGATGGAAAAAGGTGGTGGGGATACAACTTGTCACATTATGCCACCATTTGGCGCTCATGCATTTCAAAGTTCACATTGGGTGAATCATCAAGAGAGTGGATCGTTGCATGGTGATGATGACCATTTACCCAATTTAACAGAATGTTCTTCAGCCTTGTCTCCAGTAGTTGATGCTACAATAAAACAGACTGTTTCAATTACTGAGTTAAATGATGAATTGATTAAGATTAGTGAATTAGAAGATGATCAGCCTCATGGTAAGCGCATGCGTCATTCATCTTCTTCATCTCTTCCCTGTCCCACATTGTCTCCTCAACCAATATGTGATGTTGTATCCGAAGAAACTGATTGTAAACTAATTGAATCGCATGATGCAAATTCTGACTGTGTGATCAGTTCATCGTGTGATGATAATGATGATGAGTTGGAATTCACTCAACTTATAGATGAAAGTGGTCGTTGTCCACTTCGTGCTCGTGAGGAATTAGTTCATCATGGTGTTATTTGTTTATGGCCAGATCATGATAAAGCAAGCAGTTATGAAGCACGTGCTGTTCGATGCTTATGTGTATCTACTGTTTTGCGTAATCTTTCGTTTATGAATACAGTTGAACGACATTTGAGTAATCAGAAAGGAGTTTTGGCTTTGATAGGGCGATTGATATTGTTCGGGCATGAACACATTGGAAAAAATGATACATGGCAAGCAGTAGAGGATAAATCACATGCTTTAGAATCTAGCTATTGTGCTTGGTGGACACCGACATGGTTGGAGGATATGCGAGAAAATGCTATGGTACTGTTAGTTAATGTGGCTGGTTACTTGGAGTTAGTTCACTTTGATGAATCAATTGTACGTCCAATCTTAGAAGGTCTTTTACACTGGATAACTTGTTCTACTTCTGCTTCAGTTGATCCTTTTCCAGGTCATCGAACTCTTAGTCCTCGTCGTTTAGCACTGGAAGCTTTAAATCGTCTTTGTGTACATGAAACAAATGTTGATCTTCTCTTGTCAACTCCTTCAGATGAAAAAGTGCTTAGCAATCTATTCGATAGACTTGCTACCTGGCTTGCTGTGCCAGAGGATCAAGTAACACGTGAATTAGCTTTGTCAACAATGCATTATCTTGCTGGTGGAGGTGCTTCATTCTCTACTTCTGTATCTTCAAGCATTGGAAAAAGTTCTAGTGAAACAAATGCATCCACAAGCACATACATCGGGACAACTATGCTTGCTGGTGCCAAGCCTAGTCCTATATCTGGACTATTAGCGTTTATTGAAGCTGCTGAAGCAACTACAAGGCGAGTTATTGATCAGTATGGTGTTCAGGCTCTACAGGAAAGACCGGAATTAATGGGAACAAGTTTGGAAATGGTTCGTCGTGCAGGTGCTTTGCTTGATAGGTTAGCTGTTGATTCTAAAGGTCGAGTTTCTTTCACACCTGATTTGGAGCTTCGATTAATGGATCTGGTTACTTCTCGTGTGCTAGATGCTACTGTTGCCCATCTATTATGTGGTGCACTTCATCGTTTACTTCCAGATTGTGACTGCCCTATTAGTCATATAAAAGTCTCTACTGTTCCACCAATCCCATCACCATCAGTCGTGGCGGAGCTACTAAAACAATCAGTAAATACACGTGAGAGTATTAATCAAGTCGCAAAGGAGCATTCAAATAAAGACGTTGGTAAGGCAGATTCATCTCCGGAGGTTGTATCTAGTGAAAAGTCAACAGATGTAACTGGTTCGGAATCACATTGTAAGCGGTCAGCAACTGATGGTTCTAAAGATAGTGAGTCCAATAAAACAGGCTCATTCACCACTACAGAAGATGTCAAGAAAGTTGCCTACGATATTGACGAATCTGTAGATAAAAGAGTTGTAATAAGTTGTATGAACCCACCTATCGATAAAAATCCCGTTTTTCAAGATTCCTGCATAAAAGAAAAAAAGATGAATGGATCCGTAAATGCTGCATGTGATGTACACTGTAAAACTGAAACTCCTGATTTGCAAAATAATTCAGTGAATGATCTTGGCGTTTATTGCAACAACACAGACTCTCAGTCAAAGACTAATTGTATGGATTGTCCATGATATGTGTAATCTTATACTTTAATGCCTTTTTCATCATCCCTATTCCATTTTTGTTCTGTGAATTCTTCCTAATCTAACCTCATAAGCATTCCTGAACCCCTCGATTAACTGCTTATGATTCATTTATGAACATATTTATATGAAAGATCTGTTTTTGGGTTACTTTATGATATATATAAACTGTATCTATTTCATGTATGTGTTTTGCTTAACCAGTATTTTACACACAAGTGGATAACAATGATGCTCTTTTTCTTGTAATGTAGTCAAACAATTTGCATTCGATCAGTAATTTGCATCTGTCTCTCCTACTGGTGTTTATGTGTATTAGAGATAATGAAGGGGAAAGATATCCAGTTATTTTTTATCCCCTTTCCATCTAAATCCTCTGCTTGTATACATGTGTAGTTCCCCTGTCCTCCTTTTTTCGTTACTTAAGCATTGCCAAATACATTTCGTCTTAGGTCTGAATATAAAGTGTATTTTCCCCCTTATTTTGGTTCCTCTTCTGCTCCCGATTTTTTCTTTTCGTTTGTGTCTGAGATAAGGGCTTGTTGTAATATCATTCAATTTTATTTAAATGGAGCTGCATCGCTCATTCACCTTTTATGAAACTGATTAACGTTTTATCCACTTTGTAGCTTTTCTTTTGAGCTAGTGTAAGTTTTATTCAATGACGCCTGAACCCATGCACACATACGTATACACATAGATTACAACTCACTGATGACAAATAAAATATATTTATTGATAAGCGGGAGTAGTGCTCTACCCAGTCCTTCTCTTTTTGTTTACCCTTTCCCAATCTCACCTATCTTTGTGTGTTTTTTAGTGTCTCCATGACTCCGTCTTTTAAGGAACGAATAAATAGATACTCTACTTACGTCAGCTGAAAGGGAAAAAGCATTACATAAAAGTAAGGATGAATTCCAGAGACAGAAGATGAAGAAACCGGAATTAATTAAGTAAGTGTCTATTTATTCGTTCCTTAAAAGACGGAGTCATGGAGACACTAAAAAACACACAAAGATAGGTGAGATTGGGAAAGGGTAAACAAAAAGAGAAGGACTTGGGTAGAGCACTACTCCCGCTTATCAATAAATATATTTTATTTGTCATCAGTGAGTTGTAATCTATGTGTATACGTATGTGTGCATGGGTTCAGGCGTCATTGAATAAAACTTACACTAGCTCAAAAGAAAAGCTACAAAGTGGATAAAACGTTAATCAGTTTCATAAAAGGTGAATGAGCGATGCAGCTCCATTTAAATAAAATTGAATGATATTACAACAAGCCCTTATCTCAGACACAAACGAAAAGAAAAAATCGGGAGCAGAAGAGGAACCAAAATAAGGGGGAAAATACACTTTATATTCAGACCTAAGACGAAATGTATTTGGCAATGCTTAAGTAACGAAAAAAGGAGGACAGGGGAACTACACATGTATACAAGCAGAGGATTTAGATGGAAAGGGGATAAAAAAATAACTGGATATCTTTCCCCTTCATTATCTCTAATACACATAAACACCAGTAGGAGAGACAGATGCAAATTACTGATCGAATGCAAATTGTTTGACTACATTACAAGAAAAAGAGCATCATTGTTATCCACTTGTGTGTAAAATACTGGTTAAGCAAAACACATACATGAAATAGATACAGTTTATATATATCATAATGTAACGCATGTATATATATATAAGGAGTGCATTTTGACGTAAATTAATGTGTATTGTGTAAATCCATTACATTATATAATCTCTCTTTAGTATGAAATTTTATTGCTCTTTTCAAAAGAAAGAAAACTGGTTGAAAAAAACAAGTCTTTAAGCATTTTGAATGATTTTGGTGCTGCTGGTCTCATTGCTTTAAAAAAATGTGGGGCAGGTTTTCAGTGTGGCTTTTTCGATAAGTTTTTTGCTCAATGAGATGTGGGCCATCAACTTTGTAGGTCAAGATGATTGGTTATTCGCTCTTTGGCTGTTGATTACAAAGGTCGCGAAACTAAAATACATTAATTTATTGTTAATATTCTTCAAATTTATCTTCTTATAGTGTATTCGTGTAATCTATATTTGATTTATGCTGAGAAGTAGTGATAGACTTTGCCAGTGTTCAAATTATTCTCTTAAACTAAATAATTCTTAAAATACTGTACATACTTATGTTTCATTATATGCGTGAGTATGAAGACGGTTATGATTTCAAAAGTTACTGAGTCAATCAAGTCGTGAAGGACCGATGTTCAAACATTGGTCAATACACTAGTTTAACTTGTTGAAGTAAACTCTGCTTATTTCTGCTGTAAATGAAAGACTTGTCCTTACAGTATGAGTGAGATTAGAGGCGATGAGAAAAAGACCTTTAGACAACTTGTCTACTATTGACTTCTTATTTAACCATTTCAAGATTGTGAACATTCATTTTTGGGATGAATACGAAAATTTAATATGACACCATACCTGTTTTGTACCTTCTATACAAGAAACATAATGACATGAAACGCAGGTATAAAATGACAGTGTCGAAAGCCTTTTCAAAATCGATGAAGTTGAGGTAGATTTGAGTTGACTGCCATTCTATGCTCTGTCCTATGATGATGCATGGCGCAGCATTGCAATTTGAAACGAACATGATTTGTACTTCCTGAATCCAGCCTGTTCCAGACATAAATTTTAATCCAGAGCACATTTCAGTCTCTCCAGAATGATGTATCTTAATAGGAGTTTCTTTTGTCTTTGCGTGCATTCTTCTGCACTTGCTTGTCCATAGGAGTGTTTTATAGGTTGTCTTCACTTCCTCTTTTCGTTGTTCATCCCTGCACTGCACTGCACTGCACTGCACTGCACTAGTTCATCTTCTGCGTCACCATCACCATCTTCCTCTCCCTCCTCTATCAGCTTCCATGTCTCCGTCGAGATCCATTCCATTCCATTTGTTGTCTCCCTTCTTCTTCCTGCCTCACACGGTCATGCAGGCTTCTTTCCACATCTCTTTCAAATGGTTCCAGTCTTCTTCCACACAGGTTTCTTCAGGGATACTGCTCAGTGTCTCCCATGTTGTCTTGATGTCCTTTGTAGTTTCGTCCTCCAGTAGTTCAGTTTGTGTTCTGGGTGTTCAACTTCAACTGTAGTCGTCTATCACCAACTTCTGTGAAGGCTTTCAACCTGATTTTGAAGTTAGGTTCCTTGCACTAGATGATGGTCTGGTGGTCTGCACATCTACATCTACTCCCCTTGTTGATGTGATATTGTGTCCAGTAGGCTGGCTGCGTCTCCACTTTCTTCACATTGAGATGAAGTCGATCTGATTTCTAGTGTAGTGTGTCCTGGTGTCTGGTGAAGTCGAATGCATGTCTCTGCCTTGTGAATATCCTTGTGTTTGTACACACTGCCTTGCCTCCAATCACGAAATCGTTGAATACGCGGAAGCCTGCAACCAGTTCTCCATTCTCATTCATGATTTCACTGAGTGCTTCTCGACCCATGGTTGCTTCTCTTTCTGTGTTGTCTGCTCCCAGTTTGGCATTCATGTCACCGCACGCATTAGAATGGGTTTTGATATCGTCACCTGGAGGCGGGGGGGGGGGGGGGGTAGTTGTATCTTGTCCAGTACCGATTGCAGTCGTCTATAGAATTGCTCCTTCTTCTCTTGATCTGCATTATTTGTAGGTGCGTAGAGTAGTGTAGCATTGTGTGATTTTGACTTTCCTTCCTTCCTTTTGTGTTGAATCTTGTTGTCATGAACGTGATCCTGATCATTGAGGAGTTTGGTTTCCACTGCATGAGAGTGAGCCTTCGATGTTGTTGTGGCCATTGTGATAGCCACTCGGAAACTCGGTGTGCTCGTGGTTGTCGTCTGAGTGACAATATCGGAATAGATTATTGACTCGTCTGCAGTTCACAGTTTGAGAGTCCACTTCCATTCTATCTTTAGACTCCTCGTAGATTCCAAGCACCTCCATGCCATATCTCCTCATCTCTTTTGCAATCTGGGTAGTCTTGCTAGGTTCATACATTGTGTGGTCATTCCATGTCCCCATTGTTGCTTTCGCTTTTATCGAGAGAAAGGAGATACATCGGCCAATTAGCTATTCGAAGGCTTTCTCCAACCGGCGTCATTTCGTTTCGCCGATTCCAATGAGGAATAAGTTTATTTTTATTGTTTATATTTTCTTAGTACTTTGAAGTTTCTTTGGCGGTTGGTTGGATTGGCTTTCCGGGATAGGGTTGCTAGTCCTATGCCGGAGCTTCCGTCTTTATCCGGGCTTAGGACCGGCTAGTAACTAGTGAACTGGTTAACCGGTCAGGGTTAATGGAATCAATAGAATTCACATGACATTCATGACTGAAGCGTGTTTCTGTCAAATTGTTATTTGTAGGCGTTAAGCAGATGAAATTTTCAAGATTTTCGTCTTAAGATATAAGAGCTGAGTTTACTGGTCATTTGTTTATTCTTCTATTTATAAATAAATTTTTTTATTGAGCAATTACGTGCTGGTACGGTCGATTGTCGTAATATTTATCATATTAATATCTTGCTTTACTAATCCTACAGGGATGATCCATATGATTCGAATAGGTATCTGTCTAGTTACCATTACACATAGAATTCCTCTAATCAATTGAGTTATGCTGTTGTTAAGCCAAGTCAGTCTATGTGACAGCGCCCTTATTTTATTAGTCGATGCCTAAATGTAAGTGGGCGGGGCAATGATTTGTCCTTTAAATTTATTGATTCGCTGCAAGGTTGATATGGAAACGCTCGAAGAAAAATATGCCACCTCAGATATTCGAACTGGCAACAATAAGTATTGAAGTCAGAAATTTTACCCCATATCTATTCAAACTATAGCAGCACAAAACTTGTTAGTCTTAGCTTCATGTTAAATAAGTCTAGCATCAAATACTAGAAAGGTATTCGAAATTATGGGAGGAACTTCTCCTCTTTTTAAGGTTAACTCCATATATCAGTGAGCAGCTGGTAACCAAAGTAGGACCTTGATCTAATTAGCACAAATATCTCATGTATCAGGTAGCATGAAATTCTGCTTGTTGCTCATAGGCTGTTTGAGATAATCTTTGATCAAGCTTTTGAATCTAGTCCGTCCCAGTGAACCTCACAATCTACTTTGTTGGATGATATCTTGTTTTGTAGGTTGATCTTATTGAAAAAATAACCTTCTTGATCCTTTTTACAAGTTATCACCTGATCTAAACACCTATAGAAACTAAGAAGGATGTTAAGATTACGGTGAAGTTTATTCAGTTTGACGGTTAATGAAAAAAACTAGATAATTTTCACTGATAACTAATTGTACCAGTCGGAGAAAGACTGAAGGTCAGTGGACATTTTTTTCTTTCTGGTTGACGATCAGTTCAGCAGTACGTACCATCAACTTCATATAACAAAAAATTAGGATGCTCATATAAGGGTTGGATGTCAACTGTATTGGTTATCCAAGGGGAATGCTGGTTGCAAAGTAACTGCTCTGTTCCAAAAAAAATAAATGATACATGACAAGTTTTTCATGCAAAGAATATGGCTTTGCTAGTCCGCCAAAGGTTCAAGCAGTTCATTGCTCATTGATTCTCAAGCATTTTCCACCTCAGTTCATTAGAAGTACCCTCACGTTATATATTAATGATGGATATTGGCTAGCAGTGGAATCCAGGATGGGCGTCTCGTCCTACATAGGACTCGTCAGCTGGATGTACCTGCCTCATAGTGAACAGTGTTGTTCCCACTAAGGTTCGAACCCAGGACCGATAGCTTCAAACGCCAGTGCGTTATTCATTAGACCACGGAGTCACGATAGCCACTCTTTGTATGATGGGCTATCGTGACTCAGTGATTTAGTGAGTAACGCTCTAGCGTTTGAAGCGATTGGTATGAGGTTTGGGTCTCAGTCGGAACAATATCACTCACTGGAGTGCAGGTATGTCCGGCTGACGAGTAACAAACAGGACGAAACGCGCGTCTTGAATTCCATTGCTAGCCACTATCCATCATCAATCTATAATTCAAACACAGACTATCGATGCATCTGCGTAGGAACTCATATTCCAATAGGAATAGATCAATTTGGTTCACTCAACGACGGGGTAATACAATCAACAACATCATCATCAGGTTAGTTGTTCAATAAGTCTTATTGCGAAATAAAACTAAAAGGACCAGATAATTCTGTACAACTTCAATCTGCAGGATATAGCATAACCCACAAATTGGCTTCTCAGTGGTAAATCGTTTTGAGTCTAAGCTAGGTATCTTACAGTAACAGAACCAAAAGTACTTCCATAATGAAGTATAAAAACTGCTCAGTACTAGAAAGTAGCCGATTTCATCTTGTCTTTTTCCATTTACTGACTAAATTCTATCGGTTTTTTTCAAAGCTAAGGTACTGGGCATTATGGTACACTTCGACTGATTTCTAGTAGTTGAAAGCAATTGGTGAGAAACCCTGATCGATCTAGGTTACATGTTTGTTGGCAGCTGTCAGTAAGTGAATATCAGTCCCCTCGATGTCGCAGATACGCCTTGTTGACAGATCCCAACAACTACAAAAATTATGTCACTCAGGGCTTCCTATTGATTCCCTCTAATCACTTGCCAACTGTTCACTATAATGATATGATAATCGATTTGTTTTACTGAGAATAGTCAATAATCTTTTCGTTCATATAAAACATACTTAAACAATAACGTGTTGAAAACCGTACCAGTTACTTCATTCTTTGAAACAGGTGATCCAATCACAGGTAGATACAATCAAGTGACGCACTCATGTCATAATCTTCATGTGTAAAATATTTAAAATCACATTCTGCAATTCATTTTATCGAATCAGTTCGTCAACAGAAACATCGAATTATCATAATCATTTTTATGTGCATCATGGTAACATCAGTCTTTCTGCAAACTCATACAGTCGAACACCCTTTGAATTTGTTCAGAAGAATCATTCTTCGCAGAAATTATGAACACTGCTGACCAATTAATTCTAAGTTTCAGAATTTTTAGAGACTATTATGAACAAAAGTCAGGCTAACCAACATAATTCGAGTTTTAGACAAACAGTTGACGACGTAAGCCAATGTTTTCTGTGTGAAAAAAAGCGGTTCCTTTGACTATACTAAACCTCCCGTGGTTAGCTAGTACACTAGTTACTAGCCGGTCCTAAGCCCGGATAAAGACGGAAGCTCCGGCATAGGACTAGCAACCCTATCCCGGAAAGCCAATCCAACCAACCGCCAAAGAAACTTCAAAGTACTAAGAAAATATAAACAATAAAAATAAACTTATTCCTCATTGGAATCGGCGAAACGAAATGACGCCGGTTGGAGAAAGCCTTCGAATAGCTAATTGGCCGATGTATCTCCTTTCTCTCGATAAAAGCGAAAGCAACAATGGGGACATGGAATGACCACACAATGTATGAACCTAGCAAGACTACCCAGATTGCAAAAGAGATGAGGAGATATGGCATGGAGGTGCTTGGAATCTACGAGGAGTCTAAAGATAGAATGGAAGTGGACTCTCAAACTGTGAACTGCAGACGAGTCAATAATCTATTCCGATATTGTCACTCAGACGACAACCACGAGCACACCGAGTTTCCGAGTGGCTATCACAATGGCCACAACAACATCGAAGGCTCACTCTCATGCAGTGGAAACCAAACTCCTCAATGATCAGGATCACGTTCATGACAACAAGATTCAACACAAAAGGAAGGAAGGAAAGTCAAAATCACACAATGCTACACTACTCTACGCACCTACAAATAATGCAGATCAAGAGAAGAAGGAGCAATTCTATAGACGACTGCAATCGGTACTGGACAAGATACAACTACCCCCCCCGCCCCCCCCGCCTCCAGGTGACGATATCAAAACCCATTCTAATGCGTGCGGTGACATGAATGCCAAACTGGGAGCAGACAACACAGAAAGAGAAGCAACCATGGGTCGAGAAGCACTCAGTGAAATCATGAATGAGAATGGAGAACTGGTTGCAGGCTTCCGCGTATATATATATATATATATATATATATATATATATATATATATATATATATATATATATATATACATATCCAGATCTTCTAGGTTCTTTTCCGCAGTCCAACGTATCCCCCTCTTCTCACAGCTCCCCACTGTTTGCTGAATCATCCAGTCGACCACAATAAGGAATATCATGGTGGAATATCATGCTGTTTGCTGCATGATCCAGTAAGTTGAACACAATCAGGAATATCACGGGGGATAGTAGGCAACCTTGTTTCACTCCTGTCTTCACTTCAAAAGCATCACTGAGCTTCCCATTGTGAATTACTTGGCATGTGGCATCTTCATATAGTTATTGAATGAGGTTGATAAAGGTTTGCGGTACTCCGTAGTGTTGAAGCAGTTTTCAAATTACTTGTCGGTCGACGCTGTCAAAGGCCTTCTCAAAGTCGGTGAAGTTGAGGTAGAGAGTTGAGTTGACTGCCATACTATACTCTGTTCTATGATGATGGGAAGCTTCGCAATTTGGTCCACACATGATTTGTACTCCCTGAAGCCTGCCTGCCTGTTCCGGTCGTAACTTTAAATCTAGTGCATGCTTTATTCTCTCCAGGATGATGCGGCTTGCTTTGGGTGGACAGGAGAGTGATTCCGCACCAGTTCTTGCAAACACTGAGGTCTCCCTTCTTCGGAAGTTTGACAAGATAACCCTTCTTCCAATCAATGAGTAGGTACCTTCTCTTCCTTCCACACCTTCAGCAATAGTGGTGTGATGTGAGCATGTCCACTGTTGTCTCTGCGTCTGTTCTCAGTGCTTCTGGCGGGATCCCATCCAGTTCTGCTACTTTCCCACATTTCAGTAGCTTTATGGAGTTCAGGACTTCCACTTTTGTTGGAGGATTTATGTTCACTTGTAGTTCTGTGGTTGTAGGTGGTATTTCTGGACGAAGTGAAGGTGGTGGTGGTGGTTGATTCAAGAGCTTCTTGAAGTGGCCGACCCATTGTTTCTTTTGTTTCTCTTCTTTCGTAACTAAATTTCCTTCTTCATCTTTTATTGGTTTAGTCTGCGTTGATCTCTTCCCAGATAGTAACCTGGTTATTTGATATAATGTCGTCAGGTCTCTCTTACCTGCAGCCTATTCTGCTTCACTTGCCAGTGTTTCGTAGAAGTGTCTTTCGTCTTTCTGTGCACTCTTCTTCACTTCTTTGTTCAGTGTTTTATACATTGTACTCAGTTCCTCTTGTCGTTGAGCATCCTTGCACTGGTTTATCTTCTGCTTCACCATCCTCCTCTCCCTGCTCTATCAGCTTCCATGTATACATCGAGATCCATTCCTTAGCTCCTTTCTTCTTCCTTCTTAACATGGTTATGCAGGTTTATTTCCACATCTCTTACAAAGACTTCCAGTGTTCTTCCACACAGGTTTCTTCAGGGATGTTCCTCGATATCTCCCATTTTGTGTTGATGGCTGACTGACATGAAGATTCCTTTGTAGTTTCATCCTTCAGTTTCCGAGTGTTGTACTTGAACTGTGTGTGGTCTATCACCAACTTCCTTGAAGGCTTTCAACTTGATTTGGAAGGTTCCTTGCACTAGATAGTCTGTTGGTTTGAACCTATATCTGCTCCTCTTCTTGACCTTGTGTTGAGTAGGCTGTGTCTCCACTTTCTTCACATCGGAAGGAAGTCGATCTGATTCTTAGTGTGTTCATCTGATGAAATCTATATCGCTTTGTGGATATCCTTGTGCTTGAACACACTGCCTCACTGCAATCACCAAATCGTTGAATGCACAGAATTCTGCAAACAATTCTCCATTCTCGTTCATCACCTCACCGAGCGCTTCTCGACTCATGGTTAGTTCTCTTCCTGTGTTGTCCCCTCCCAGTTTGGCATTCAAGTCACCCAACCATTAGAATTTGATATCGCCAACTGAGGTTGTGTCTTGTCCAGTGTTGATTGCAGTTGTCTGTAGAATTCCTCCTTCTTCTCTTCATCTGCATTATTTGTAGGTGTGTAGAGTAGTGTAGCAGTGTATGATCGTGACCTTCCTTCCTTCCTTTTGAGTTGAACCTTGCTGTCATGATGCTGATCCTGGAGGAGATTGGTCCCCACTGCATGAGGGCCTTCGATGCTGTTGGGGACATCATGATAGCCACTCGAAAACTCAGTGTGCTGTGCTCGTGGTTGTCGTCTGGGTGATAATATCGGAGTAGATTATTGACTCGTCTGCAGTTCACAGTTTGGAGAGTCCACTCCCATTCCATCTGCTTTCGTATATTCCAAGCACTTCACTGTGATACCTCTTCATCTCGTTTGCAATCTGGGCTGCCCTACCAGCTGAGTTCAAACATGGTGCGGACATTCCATGTTCCCACGTTTACTTTCGTTTTCATTGAGTGAAGAGAAAACACATCGGCCAATTGGCTTCCCGAAGGCTTTCACCAACTGGCATCATTTCGCCTCTCTGATTCCAGCGAGGAATAATATTGTTATTATTTTTTATTTTTTGTTTGTGCTTTGAAGTTTCTTCAGCGGTTGGATTTGTTTTCCGTGGTAGGGTTGCTATCCCCACTCCCAACCTTCCCTCTTTACCCGGGCTTAGGACCGGCTAGTAACTAGTGTACTAGTTAACCAGGCGAGTTTTATATATATATTGCTATGTATGATATACTTATTTCAGTCATATATATTTGTCGATGATAATTTGGAAACTTCTATTTCCATATTCTGTATTTATGGTTTAAGAAGTTCATTAGTGCTTACAATTAATGAATTTAGTAGGCTTACTAAAGGCAATTTTATTAACGTCATCTTTTAAATAACAGTCAATATTTACAGTGTGTTTATTATCATCTTATCGTTCGTCTACCCTTTCTGTAAACTAGTGATTTCATAATTGTTTATGAATTGTATTTAGGTTATTCATAGAAAGTGAAAGAAAGCGGGTGAAAATCGAAATCAGCATTCTAGGTCATCAATTAATGGTGTAGATTGTTACTAGTTCTACAGTTACCTTCATGTTACTGCACTATTAGGGTGATATTGCTGCTTTCGCTCAAGAAAAACAATTTATCACCATGCAAAAGGTCCATGTGGATCCCTTAACACCTACTAATGCATTCCGGCGAACAGTTTTTTTTTACCTTAGTCTAAGACGAAAAAAAAGTCAAACGGTGTCTACGAAGGGATCACAAGACTGTCTCAATAATGTCTTTTAAACATAAAGGCAACAGCTACATGTGACAGTAGTTGAGGAGCTTCCTAGCTCGTCTACGTTACATACCATAAGAAGTTTCTTTTAGGTTGGACAGGTTGTGATTTATTTAAGTGTAAAACTTGAGCACTACGGTAGAATGTAATTCCATATCAGATTTGTTGATTTTATTTATAACACAGTGATCCAGCCTTATTTACTTGATGACGTTAATAATTAATAATTATCCTCAACAGTTTATTAAGAAATTTGTACGAACATGTAAGTAACAAAATGATAACAGTAATACAAATACGAATAATAACTCAAAAGGAATGAAAGTTACAATCATTCAATGCCACACTACGCACCTACAAATAATGCAGATCAAGAGAAGAAGGAGCAATTCTATAGACGACTGCAATCGGTACTGGACAAGATACAACTACCCCCCCCGCCCCCCCGCCTCCAGGTGACGATATCAAAACCCATTCTAATGCGTGCGGTGACATGAATGCCAAACTGGGAGCAGACAACACAGAAAGAGAAGCAACCATGGGTCGAGAAGCACTCAGTGAAATCATGAATGAGAATGGAGAACTGGTTGCAGGCTTCCGCGTATTCAACGATTTCGTGATTGGAGGCAAGGCAGTGTGTACAAACACAAGGATATTCACAAGGCAGAGACATGCATTCGACTTCACCAGACACCAGGACACACTACACTAGAAATCAGATCGACTTCATCTCAATGTGAAGAAAGTGGAGACGCAGCCAGCCTACTGGACACAATATCACATCAACAAGGGGAGTAGATGTAGATGTGCAGACCACCAGACCATCATCTAGTGCAAGGAACCTAACTTCAAAATCAGGTTGAAAGCCTTCACAGAAGTTGGTGATAGACGACTACAGTTGAAGTTGAACACCCAGAACACAAACTGAACTACTGGAGGACGAAACTACAAAGGACATCAAGACAACATGGGAGACACTGAGCAGTATCCCTGAAGAAACCTGTGTGGAAGAAGACTGGAACCATTTGAAAGAGATGTGGAAAGAAGCCTGCATGACCGTGTGAGGCAGGAAGAAGAAGGGAGACAACAAATGGAATGGAATGGATCTCGACGGAGACATGGAAGCTGATAGAGGAGGGAGAGGAAGATGGTGATGGTGACGCAGAAGATGAACTAGTGCAGTGCAGTGCAGTGCAGTGCAGTGCAGGGATGAACAACGAAAAGAGGAAGTGAAGACAACCTATAAAACACTCCTATGGACAAGCAAGTGCAGAAGAATGCACGCAAAGACAAAAGAAACTCCTATTAAGATACATCATTCTGGAGAGACTGAAATGTGCTCTGGATTAAAATTTATGTCTGGAACAGGCTGGATTCAGGAAGTACAAATCATGTTCGTTTCAAATTGCAATGCTGCGCCATGCATCATCATAGGACAGAGCATAGAATGGCAGTCAACTCAAATCTACCTCAACTTCATCGATTTTGAAAAGGCCTTCCACAGCGTCGACCGAGAAATAATTTGACATGCAGCTGCTTCAATACTAAGGTTTTATTGTCACAAACCTTTGTCAACGTCATTCAACACCAGCTTTATGCTGTTATATGATGCTACATTCCAAGTGATTCACAAGACAATGGAAAGCTCAGTGACACCTTTGAAGTGAACACAGGAGTAGGGTAAGGCTGCCTACTATCATCGATCATCTTCCTGATTGTGGTCGGCTGGACTGGATCATACAACAGGCAAGTGTGAGAAGATGGGTCGGGGCTGGGTGGACCGATGGAAAGACTGCAGAAGAATATTTGGATTTCGCTCATTATGATTTATGTCTAATGTCTTGTAGCACAAGCTCGAAGATCTACAGGCAGGAACCAACAAGTTGGTAAAAGAGGTGAGGCAGTGAAGACGAGACTTCCTTAAAGTGAGTGTGGAGAAGACAGAGGTGATGAAGATACCCAACCACAACAAAACAACAACAAGCACCAATCACCATCAATGGGAGAAATCTAAAGGAAGTTGACTCTTTCACCTACCTACGTAGGCAGGCAGTATCGTTTCAACTGCAGGTGGTGGCACAGGCACAGATGAGGATGTCAAAGCCAGCCAGGATCGGGAAGACAGCAAGACAGGCCTTCTTTCATCATTCTGATATCAGTGTGGAGATCTACTGAACTGGACTGGACTGCACTCAGCACAAAGCGTGAACAAGATGCGGATTTTCAACACTAATTCAGTCAAGTAAGTCAGTGCTTCTATGTGATGGTTGAGATACTTGGAGGCGCGTTACGAAAAGCATTTCCAACAAACAACAGACATTCATCAATAGCTACTGCCTACGCTCACTCGATACTGAAGATCAGTGAGATGGATGTCAAGACAATAAGAATGTGCAACCAGAAACTCTAGCTGGCTGGTCAGCTGGCTATCAACGAACCAACCAAGAACCTATCACCCAACAGATATGCAGCGTAAGGAAGTGGAGATGGAGATGGATTGGGGATACACTGAGAAGATGGTTTGTAGACATCAGGAGCCAGGCGTGGCCCTCGAGTGGAATCGAAATGGGAAACCAGGAGTTGGGCGTCTGAGGTGAGGGTGATATGGAGTAGATGGTGTGAGGAAGAAATGAAAGCTTGTGGGGATTGGAGGAGGTAGGTTGGAAAGACTACAGAGATGAGAGTGAGATGGCGACGTGCTGCTGAAGCCCCATGTTCTACTAGGAACCCAAAGGACAAGGATTAATAATAATAATAATAATAATAATAATAATAATATAATAATAATAATAGGAATACTAATTGTTGCGGTACCATATCAAAAGTAAACATTAGACAACGTCCGTTGGATTCTGAAGAGGGCTGGAATTGGGGTGACATTTTAAGCTACAAACTAACTCAGGGATAGCTTTGTCCACTTCAGGATCTGATAGAATCAACTGTCCAGAATTCTTTAACCTACCAAAATCCATGTGATGACTGCAGCATCAGTTACATAAGTTAGACTAGCCAGTTGGGGTCAGTTAGGTTATTGTAACATAGGAATTTAGCTAAATTTAAAATGACAGACATGAATAAGATCAATAACCTAGAAACAACTTGGGTATTGCATTGCATGCAATAATACACAACCATAGAATAGGGTGGTATAAAACCCCTATACTTCAGAGAGAGAGAGATGGAGATTGATTACTGAATCTCCGTTCATCGAATCAACAGCCAATCAAAACGTTACAGGAATGGTGCAACACCTTTACCAGAAATGTGAAAATTTTTACTACGAAAGAAGTCGCTGAGTATACGGTGACAGGACTATTAAACTCAGGTGTCGAGAGCAGTATGAATAATTTGATGTGATAATGAGCAATGATTTATGGTGGAACCGCCATCAAGTAAATAATACTGTATCACTGTGTGCTGCACATCAAATAAACAAACCTACTATGGAAGGTTGCGATCTAGGTGCTACGCTGACCAACAACTTACAAG
This sequence comes from Heterobilharzia americana, assembly GCA_944470555.2. NCBI lineage: Eukaryota > Metazoa > Platyhelminthes > Trematoda > Strigeidida > Schistosomatidae > Heterobilharzia > Heterobilharzia americana. The sequence goes on along the minus strand of OX104132.1, from coordinate 27,679,242 downwards.
GACTCCAAAACGTGTGGCAGAACATTGGGGAAAGTAGTTTTACCTGGCTTATTGCAAAAGTGATTTCAATTTGCACCACGTGGTTCATAATAAGTCAAACTGACTTTACTAAAGAGCCAGTGCTGTAGGTAAGACTGAGGGTACTTAAATACAATGAAGCACTTGGCCCATGCAACTTTTTTAAAGCTTTTTACAAGGATGCAGGCAAAACTAGTTACGAAACTAACTAGATTTTTCCTTAAGGCATGGAGGAATGAATATTATATTGTTTTAGAATGTGATGTTTGTCGTAAGCATCTTAAAGAACGCTTCATTTAATTGCTTAATTGCAGTACGAATCTGCTACCAGTACAGTAAGTATCTTTCTATAACAGACACTTTCGGAATAGTCTCTTGCCTACTGAACTAGGCGTAACTCTTATGTCAAGAAACACAACACCTGTAGCATTCATTAGAAGTGATTCTGTTGAGGTATCTGATGAAGAGTCAACTAGTAATCAGTTCATCTGCGACCTAGACGTAAGCTGATTTTCTTGTAGCTTAGTCATTTGCACATTTTGCGAAATTTGGTAGTAGTTAATTACTCAGACTCTACTGGTAGAGGATTGATACACGTATAACGGTGGTTAGTTGACAATCAGTATCCTTAACTACATACAGAACATACCTTTTGTCGTCGCACTGCACCGTACATTCTTAGGATTGACAGGAGTCTGTGTCTGCTCTGACATTTAATGGGACTCCATTGGAACTAACTGTACATGTAGGTGCATGGATCTGTTTCTGAGTTACCTAACTTCTGATAACTTTATGTACTTAGTCACCACTGTTTCCATATGATCACTTTTATCTTGTAGCAATACTGTCATAATTAATTCTGAGATCCCTCATCATGTTTTAGTATCATCGAGGCTGATACTGATTGGGCGAAATCATCTTAAATAATGTCTTTCAATGCCTAAGTCACCTTTGATATAGCCATCCTGACAGCCTTCATATCGTTAACCGTTTGTGTAAGCTCTAGTCAGTCAGTCAGTCAATCAATCAATCAATCAATCAATCAATCAGTATAGAATAGTTATGATTATTTCATATGAATAGATTAATGAATCTGTAACAAATTTAGAGATGAGTTTAATCACAACATGACATTATTTGAATATTTATTCACTCAAAATTAGACAGTTTTGAGGTAGAGAAGTCATAAACTCGATAGGTGCATACATTTCTTGCCACAGGCTGAGTCATTTCTGCCACTAGTGATATAGAATAAGAACATAAACTAAAGAACTAGAAATAGTAGGATTAGCGGTTTATAACATGTAATTCCACCAAACAGATTATTTAAATACATTAGGTTTAATAGCGACAATGAAGAGAAGTCTGTATCATAGAGCACATATAACCAAACTGCTTTTTAAATAATGTGCTCAAATTAGCAACCTGTTAGGATATTGTGTATATAGGGTAATTACAAGTTTCCAATTGTTAGACTCCAGGGATTTATTGATTTGAAAGTAATTCTCATCGTGAACTGACGTCAGGTGGAGAACAACTAGAAACTTAAAAAAACTGGACAGCTGTTTCATCCTAGCTCAGTACTCCTCAAGGAGTGACGGAAACTACTTTCATCACACCAATAAATCTCTGCAAACCGACAAGTGAATTATTTTTTAGTGCTCATTAAACGACTTGCTTTGAGCTGAATTTCTCAAAATTATGGTGCGAATCCGTGATTTGTAAGCTCAACCGAGGTAGGAATGAGACGGATACCCATTGGTGACATCGTATGATGCTGGCACTATTTCACGGATTGAAAGGAGTAGCAAAACTCCGGTTAATGGATTCTAACACAATGGCTGGATAATGGCGTGCTTACGGTGAAACTTGACTGTTCTGGGTGTGCGTTATTGAAGGGTATCATGAGAGGACAAAACCTCTCTCTAACACTTCTAGGTTTCTACGCGTTTTCTAAATGATGTCTGTCCGTAAAGAAAATTACTTTGAAACCACAAACTTCACAGAACAAAAAGTTCAAAGTTCTAGAAACTTATGCACATATAGTTTAGCTTTGCAATACGGTTCTATGAAAACAGAGGCTAAAGTTAAAACGAAAAAATCAGACATAGTAGGAGTGAATTCAGTCACGCCTAGGCTATAGATTAAGAGCTTTACTTTGTGATTCACTCGATACTAATGTAGTCCTAATGAGTAATACACAACTGTTGGCGTGTCAGTATGCCAACTGCTCAACCCGGTCATCTCGTTTCAGACTAAATTGAAGTAAGCTAAAGAGATAAGGTAACTGATTAATGAATGACGGCTGACTGATTGGAAAGGTGGAAACGTTCACTACTGATTGGAAAAATGCAACAAATACTGATCAAATATTACAGCTTTGCACTTAGTGATATTTATACAAGAAAATACCAGTGTTCTGCTTCTTAGGTGGGTTATACTCCTTTCTCAAAGATACCCAAGTATATACTACTTAAATGCATTCGCATAAGCAGTATACACCACAATATCAAGTAAAATTTTGATTCAGTATACAGTTGACATTTGTTATTCACCTATTAGAGCTCTAAATTAGTGACTTGAAACCTGTAAATTTCAATCACATTTTTATGCAGTTTCAGTGATATCATACTGGATATAAATTCCATTGAAATTCTAACCATTAACCTAAAGATAGTGCTGTGACCCAGGCTGCTTCTAAACTTCAAGTATTTCACAATTATCAATATTTGTCCGGTCAGTAAATTTCTAGGTTATCAGGCAATCTTTTTTTTTTACATATATTGGTCGGTCCCTGGAAAGCAATCAGTTTCATGTTGTCTAGTCCTAAGTGCTGGCCTAATCCTATTGGTCACCTCTGCAATGTGGCCAGCAAGCTGGGAGGCTTACCATCGTAGTGCAGTTTGATAGATGTTAGTTGGTTAGAGTCAATCGACAGATACTTTTTGCTGATGAGTACCAACAAGGACGAAACGCAGGTCCAGCAATTCTTATTGATTGCTTGCAACTAATCAAAATCTCTTTCTAATTTTAGAAATAATAACTTTCCTTGATTTTCATGGATTTCATTGAATACGCAAATGTCAACCGATCAATTAATGTTGATGATAATAATCCATCATTCATAGTCGCAATAACTTTGAACACAAATTGAAAAGCTCTAGACAATAACGATATCATAATGTATTTTGAGGTTGTGAGCCCAGGTTTTCAATGGTTTATCCAATTGATGTTATTCTGTGATGAATAATACCTTAAACATAAAATCCCCATTAACCTATGTATGTATTCTTTCACTATGCTTCAAATTGTATACAAGAGACATACCTATTCAAAGATGACTGATATTCAACAGTGAAGAATATATTTGTTTAAACTGACTAACATCGATTATGATATTATAACAAGTAGAATGACTTATTGAGTAGGCTTATACAACTTATCAGTATTTTTCAACACCGCTGAAACTCCACTTTTTTCGTACTCTACTTTAATCTATATGTTGTATATTAAAACAGAGAGAAAATAAAAAGTACCAGATTTAAGAAATAGGGTAGTTATTCCCCTTCTAGATAGATCTTGAATCTTTTACAACACCATATATTATTTGATACGTGATATGATTTCAACAGCAGGGGAGCTAGGTCACTGTTATAGTTTGAACGCGTGTAAACTACAAGGCTTCATACAACCAAACTAACCTGATATATATTTTAACGTATTGTTGAAAGACCTTACTGACGAATGGCAATAAGTACGAAACCAAACAATGAAATGCAGTATACCATAGAGTGTCACATCACTTTGCTTGTTGATCACTGCAAACTTGGTGGATAGACTTTGATCAGGACCGGACAGGTATATTACTCGCTCATCGGTCACAGATCTATGTATACATACGTGTGTTACTAGTATAAGCACCAAATCATTTGAACAGGTGAAAATGTGCAGAAAGTATTTATTGCCTTAAGTAGTTATTGAGCCAGCTGTCTGTTTATTTATTTATTTTTGTTTATAAGTTATCATACTGTCAATACTGACTGCTCTAATTAAATTCCTCAAGAGGAAGTCATTCTTCTGTTAATGACAGCTGCATACTGATAAAAAACATCCCAGGAAATAAACTTTCTTAACTTACGATATCATTGTTTAAGGTAGCATTCATCAGGGAGTGACATCAGTTGGAGAACCATTGAAAATTTGAGAGCATTGGGCAGCCTATTTGTCCTAGTGTGGGAATCCTCATCAGTACGCACACACGACCCAGCTAGCGATTGAAGTCAGAAACTTCAGATTTCACAGGGAGATAAATATTTTAAAGTTCTAGTGAGAAACCATGACCAGTGGGGTTAACCGATCGAAAATGAAGCAGATATCATCTGAAGACTTTAGTGCATAGTTGCATTATGTTGAGAGTTGATGGAATTAGGAAACTGTGGACCATTGCTGTGAAACCTAGTGCCTGAATGGTTAACGCGTCCTCTGTGAAACCTGAACATCCTGAGTCTGGACCTTAGTTGGGTTGTGTGTGAGTACTACTGAAGATTCCCATACTCAAATGAAATAGCTGTACAATGCGTTCACACTTTCAACGATTCTCCAGTCCGTGATGAATGCTACCTTAAAACAATGTATATATACTTGATCTTCGGTATGACAAACAGAACTTGAGAGGCTTTAAACTAATAGAAACACAATGATCATTGATCTGAAAGTGAAAGAACACGAGAAATGGGAGTGTAGAGCATGGAAAATAATGTTCAAGTAAGATAAAGCTAGAGTAGGCGTTCGGAATAGCACTTCGCAGATTACTGACCCATCGATCTGTCGGTCAAGAAATGTGAACTGTGCACTTCTTATTCAAACCAAGTGAAAGTAGAATCTATTTAATTAAGTTAAAAAACGATCAGCTTGAAAAGGTCTGCATACCTTAATCTCATTGACCCATTGTAAAACCAGTAAGTCCACTAGAGCCAACCTGACCACAGAGCATCATTGACGCAAAACTGTAGCTCATATGCTACTACTATTTCAGTCGTTAGTGGCTGAAGCTGTTGAATCCTGTTTTGGCCATTTTCCTCCAGAATCCATCAGTCACACTGAAGAACTTGTAACTCTTTCGAAATCTTACTCATTCACCTTCCAGTCTGGATTTATGGACTGCCTCACCTCTTCGTTGTCACCTTGGCCGTTTGTCAGTTATCTCGTATCATTAAATGTAATTACATCCCGTGTGCTCGTTGAGTCGTCAGCTGACGTTTTTCTCTTCCACTTTCCCCTTCCAGATTCTCATGGCCACCATTAAACTCACACTGCTCTATGCGCGCCTTGCAACAATGTATCTACCTGTCTACCTACCTACAAGCTAGACGAAAATGTATCAACTGCTGGTCATTGCAAACTTCTTAGATAGTCTTAATATCTAATCAGTTTTTTTTAGGTAGTTAGCTACTCTATTGTATCAAAAGTTTCAACTAGACCAATGATAAAACCCTAGGCATATTTTGAATTGTTATTACTGAGAATATAGTATGACAACTAAACGCGTTACACCTCTAAACAGTAAGCTAACGTTATTTCAATAACTTTACTCGTAAAGGAAAGCAGACTAACACTACATCGGTAATTTATCCATCACATTTTATCATGTTTTGTGACATGCCTGGTAACGAAACCTGAAATGGAATAGATGAAAAAGAGACAGTGAGTGACAGCCTGTCTAGTCTACTTGTGTTTAAATGATAGAATATCAGGTAGTCTCCCATGAATAGCTCAATAGTAAAGTCGTTGACTAGAACACTGTGTGAGGCGGTTTCGAATCTCAGAGGGGATATGAATTCCTTCCAGGTTGCAGATAAATCTTGGTAGAGTGCCAACAAACAAGAAAACCTTTGTGTAGGTTAGTTAGTTGCATGTAGTCCAATCCTTCCAAAGCTTTAAAAGTGGTCTATCAGTAATCCTGGGCTAAAGGGGATAAGAATTAAACTTAAGATGAATAAAGACTAGTTTAGTGTTTACAGTATCTTTTTTAAAATTTAGCATTCAAGGAATAATTGGATTTCCTTTTTCATTTCTTCACACTCCTCGTTATCATTATTTTAGATAGGTGGTAGAAAAATAATATTTCCACGTATTTTTGTGATTTCTTTGTGGATTTCTATTTATGTAGGTGTAGTGTAGATATCAGATTTAGCCCATATAACCAAGCATAACGATAAGCCTTTATAAATATGTGGTAAATACAACTTAAGTCTGAAAACAAGATGCTTCAACGCCTACTTAGCTGGTAGTTTACGCGGTTTAATTTGTTTAGGTGGGTGACTTGTAACCATTAAACTGTGTGTTACAATTCCACATCACCTAATGAGGTTTGAATAGACACAAGCGTCACACGATACATAACCTTTAAATTCTGTCATATGAAGCTATATATGGTTACTGCATAATATACTTTTGGTATTCAATAAGGATTTTCAAACTGTTACAACTGTTAACTGATCTATCTACTGATTTTCATGCTGTTATTATAAAAATATTCACATCACATGCATTACTTACTTTTGACAAATTCCATTCACTACACTGTTAAAATGACACGGAGTTTTCTGAAAAATATATTTATATAATGTACTCGTATCTGTTTATTACATACTTGTGAAACATCTCCTAGGAATCTGTCTAAACAAGAAAATTATAAAAATGTTCAGTCACTTCATTGAAAGACGAAAGGAACAAATTTTGAGTTGTCAGTGCCTAGATAAAACTTGTGAACTGAATCACAGAATACAATATGGTTTGAATAAGAAGGCGGTTGATATGTTTCAAACAAATATTTATCGTAGAATAAAGTCAACTGAAAGGCAGTCATAGATTTTGAAGCACTTGACAGCTTACCTTGAAAATTTTGAAACTGAATAACCGAATGCATATACAATTGCACAGACTGTCGGGTCTAGGAACGCACGAACCAGAGAAGGGTATGTCGCAATTTAGCAATTCATGTGGAATCTAATGTCTAGCACATTCATACTACTACTACTACTACTACTACTACTACTACTACTACTACTACTACTACTACTACTACTACTACTACTACTACTACTACTGCAGGGGGCGCTACTGACCAGAATGGATATAAGTAGTATATGTTGAGGGGGTGACAGAAACCATAGGCAATTACCAGCAGTGGGTAAAGATTCAACCCAGAGAAATGCAAGAGACAATGTGGGCGTATGAAGAGGAAATCGAAATAGAAGCAGAAAAAGAAATGAAGGATATCGTGTAAATGACTGTCTTAGTGGAAAGTGTACAATATTTCATCACCACTACACAAGATGTTAATGATAAACATTTATTCTTGTGTCTCAGTCTTGTCGTTCCCTACAATTGAGATCGCTGCTTCTGGACTTCATGAAGACTATAGACTGTAGTGTTCGAGGAAGGACACATCAAAATCTTCCCCAGGGACTTCAAATCGGTCGTGGACCTGGTGGGTGTCCGGGATCCAGGAGCGAAGGTGGTGGTACTTATCACGCTGCCTAGGGGTAGAGCAAAAGCAGCGTATGACAGCGTGGAACGTAGGGATGGTAAAGACTTGGCAGAGAATGGTTGAACGCCTGGAGGCGGAGTTTGATAGCACTGAGGACAGGGAGCTGGCGATGCAGCAATTCCGGAGCACGAAACCTCGAATAGACGAAGATCAGCTGGTATTCACTGTGAACTTGACTAAACTACTTCGACAAGCACTTCCCACGTTGGGTTAGTAGTCGCAGGAGCAGTCGCTAGCTGCACAGTTCACCGAAAGTGTCCCGAATACCATTGCCAAGCAGATACTAGTAGTCAACGCAGCCCAACTCATGGATGTTAGTGAGCTGGCGTAGGTCATCAGACATCTAATGAGTAAGGAAGTAGCTGCAGTGGAGTCACCGGAGGTAAATAACTGGAAAAAACAGACGGACAACCTTCAGGAGTAGATGGCTGCACTTCGAATGAATATCAACAGACAGAGTAAATGCTGCGCATATGGAAAACTGGGACACTGGCGAAGAAACTGTCCGAAGAGGCGAAGAAGAAAACGTTTTGAACGATATAATCTGAGTTCTGCTTTTCCAATTAGACTAGATGTTGCAGAAGCTATAGATCGAGGTGCTGTGTATGCTAGAATGTGAATAAATGACCAGGAGATCATTTGTCTAATAGATACGTGGTGGGGGGCGGCAGTCTCATTAATAGATAAGAGTCAGCAGTCTCAGAACATGAGACCATGTGCATTAACGGTTGGTGTCCACACGGTTAAGAGACATGCATTAGAAATCGCAGGCTTATCAGATTGCGTCGTCGAGATCGGAAGTGGGAAAATTAGATTTGCATTCATTGTGACCACGCGTCTACAACGGACAATTTTGGGTGCTGATTTTTTGAGAGAAGTGAATGCAGTTATTAACACGAGATCAGGAGTAGTGACCACGAAGTAGGGGTCGTTCACCACGCAGGAAAACACTGAGGTAGCGGAGATTAAGGTATCAAAAACATCACACTCAGAAGCGCCAAGCATCATGAAGTTGGTTAAGAAACACGACAGATTGTTCACAGGAGATGGGGACCCCTACGGAAACTGTGACAAGGTGTATTATGACATCCCAGTGACAAGTCAAGCAATGACAACATTTATAACACGGTGAATATCATGTCACTTAGACAAAGAAGTTGGGTGTCAGGTTCAGGAAGTGCTAAATGAAGGTTTTACTGAAGAGGCTGATAGCCCAAGCAGTTTGCCAGCACTTCTAGTAAGAAAATCCAATGAGAAATTTATATTCTGATTTGATTTCCGAGAGTTAAATAGCATAACGCAACTGAAGCCGTGTGCCATGCCTCCGGTAGCTGAAACACTAGATCGTTTGCAGAATGCAAAATTATTTACAGTTCTAGGCCTTCACTCAGGCTATTGGTAGTTACCAATAAAAGAAGGCGATAAAAAGAAAACAACATTTATTATGGGCAAGAAGCAATACCCATTGAAGAGAATGCCATTTGGTTTTGCAAGCGCGCCATTTACATTTAGACGGTTGATGATGTTGTTGCTGAAGAATTTAGAGAACGTCGAGGTATATAGTGACGACCTGGTGGTATACAGTCAAACAAAAGCAGAACATCTAGAACACCTGGAAGCTGTTTTAAGACGCATTAACGAGTTTGGACTTCATATGAATAAAAAAATCTTAAGTAGCCAAGAAGAGTGTTACATTACTAGGGCGTAAAGTTGAAAACGACAAGGCTGAGACACAAGAATAAATGTTTATCATTAACATCTTGTGTAGTGGTGATGAAATATTGTACACTTTCCACTAAGACAGTCATTTACACGATATCCTTCATTTCTTTTTCTGCTTCTATTTCGATTTCCTCTTCATACGCCCACATTGTCTCTTGCATTTCTCTGGGTTGAATCTTTACCCACTGCTGGTAATTGCCTATGGTTTCTGTCACCCCCTCAACATATACTACTTATATCCATTCTGGTCAGCAGTGCTCACTATTACTACTGTTTTGTTTAAGTTACCACAATAAACAGTAGTACACAAAGAACAGGTAGATGCAAGAGGACTGATATCAAAGTGACAATATAGTGTAAGAGTGTGAGTAAGATGGAGATAATGGCTAGCGAGAATATACAAGCTTTAGAGTATGTCAAGGAGTGTATACATCCGCGTTATATTCATTCACTTTCAACTGTCATCAAGAGTCTCCAACCACTGATTCCTTTGGTCTCAGGGACTGCAGCCATGCAATCCACATTGCCCCATACGACTCAGACCAACTGTAAGATACTTCATCATTGAGGGAATACAAAGGTCCCAGCTGGTCGTGTGGGGACTTGAGGAACTCTATCTTGAAGTAATTCATGAATGAGGACTGAGTAGTAATTCAGTTGGTAGTTTTCATGGACCGGTTAGTTGCAAAGTACTTTTCATCACGGATTAACGTCATTTGGGAAACCAGCGAAAACCTGAGAGTGCTGGACAGTTGTTTACTTTTAGTCAGATACACTGTCTCCGTCTGCTGGTAATTTTCTGAAGCACATGATTTGTCTAATTCACCTGTAACACTGACTTCGCATGGTTATAACCACCCATATACTTTCAACATTTCGTATATTCACTTCAGCCTTACTATGAGTTGCAAATTTTCCCTCCCAATATCGTACAAGAGAACGCAAAGTTGATCACTTACTCTGCGTATTTTTTACAAACTTAGACAGTGACATGGAGCAGCATGATTCATAAAGATAAAATAACTGGTTTCGTGTGTAGAAAAATTGATTGGTGAGTTTCCTCATTACCATAATATAACCGACTGGTAACAGTACCGTTGGTTGTGTAGACACCTCGAGGTGCATAACATGTTTTCAGTCAGTCACTGAAAGAAACCATCTATTCTCCGACTGAATCAAACCTATGCAAGTACACTATTTTAGAGATATCATGTTCTAGCTTGCCCTTCAATAGTGAGAGATGAACCAATATTTTTTTTGCATAGTTACTCATACTTTCTTCCATTCTTATAACTCACGGTTGGTTTTTAAGGTTGTATTCATCGTGGACTGACATCATTTACAAAATCATTGAAAGCCTGGGAGCACTGGACTGCTGTCTCGTTTTGACGCGAGACTGCTCAGCAGTACACACCCACAACCCTTCCTGGGATCGAACTCAGGACCTTTAGGTTTCACAGCGAACGCGTTGGTTACCCTTCTACTAGGTCGGGGTTCAGAGGCCCACAGTTTCCTACCTCCATCAGTTCACGATATAGGATGACTCTTATCTGAGGTCTTCAGTTGGTATGCGCTTCACTTCTGACCGGTTAACCCAGCTGGTCAAGGCCTTCATTAGAACTTCGTGATATCCATCTCGAAGGAGGAGTAGATAACTATGGCCCATTAACCTCCGACCCAGTGGCTGAGGTGTGAACTCGTTCGCCATGAAACCTGAAGGTCCTGAGTTCTATCCCTAAGACAGCAATTCAACACTTTCAGGTCTTCATTTGTTTTCTAACTGATGTCAGTCCGTGAAAAATACAACCTTAAAAACAAAATCCTCATAAATCTGGTAGTATATTGATGATTAATTGACTACATGTAGTGATTTCACATTTTATTAAGCATTTCTGTTGATGATCATGACTACATTGTTTGACTGATCATTTATCCATAAAGAAATGCGTAGAATGAGAAGTTTTGCATGTAGAGTTTGTCAAATATTTTGAATGCATAGAACTGGTTTTGTGTTCACTGCTTGGACTATTGCATCATACTCTATAATATTAAGCCTAGGCTACCGTCTAATTCTTTATCCTGGAGTGCAAGTATCCTATGCCAATATAATTTAAATGTAATAACTTATCACATGAAGCTAAATCGGCCTTTACACTACATTATCACATGAACAATTGCTTTAACATGAAAAATAGACCACTAAAATGGGAAATCTAATGATCTCAGCTAGATTATCGATGAGGATTGAAAAGTTGAAGAGTTTGTTATGCTGTACAAAAGTTACTATTCATCGGAAATCTTCATAGCTTGAGCTATTTTGAAGGGAAGAGATGATGTGGATTATATATTTGGTAGTGGTTATAAGTGGAATACAGTAAACTTAATGTGTCTTATTTTGGAATCATCAGCTGGATAGAGGACCGAGATTATCGTATCCGGTCTGTTTTCCAAGACATAGCTATGAAAAAAGTTTGATTCAGAGGGAGTTAATATAGTGAAAATACTCCAGAAACAATCATTAGAATTCTTCACATACACTCTTCAGCATTCTACATATGCAGAGTATTCTCAAACCATGAAAATTACTTATTATTCACATCTTTTATCTACTATCCGCTAGATAACCTGTTTGTACAGAGATGACAGTCGAGTACTAATACCACGTCCTTAGGAAAGTATTGCTACCGACACCGGACACTTTCTGTATTTCTCTACTTCTAGGTGGCGTTCGACTTCATCGATCAAGAGGTCTTACAGCAGTGACTCTCACTGAAAAGGGTACCGAATAAGTACACCACTGTGTTAATGGTAGGTGTTCGACTTCATCGATCAAGAGGTCTTATGGTGGTGACTCTCACCGAAAGGGGTGCCGAATAAGTTCACCACTCTGTTAAAGGTTCTATACTCGAAGACTTGTGGGCGTGTTAGAGCCTGTAGTGAGTTGTCAGGTCAGCTATGTGAATCGAGTGGTATCCATCTGGGATGTCCCCCTCGATATTCCTGTTCAATTTTGTCATAGAACTTCTTAAAGAGGACTCCTTCTCGTCATCTGACATCACAGGGACCGATCTAAACATTGGAGAATCCTTGGTAGATCTGGAATACACAGATGCCATGGTCATGCTGGACGAAGATGCTGACAAAATGCAGAGTTATCTGGATACCTTGAGTGTCAGTTTGAGAATATTTGGGATGCGTTTCTCGCCACTTAAATGCCAATTGTTGCTCCAGGACTGGTCTTCGACGGTACCCCGACTAACAAAAGAGAGTAAAGTGGTTGAGAAAGGTGAACACTTCACTTACTTGGGAAGTCAGATCAACCCTGGTAGGTCAGTGGCAGATGAAATCTCTGAAAGGATATAAAAGACTCACCCGGCTTCCTCCAACTTACGTCATCTTTTGCGCCGCCGAGATATTCGACCACCAATTGAGGATTGAGTGTACAGCGCTGTGGTCTGCTCTGTTTTACTGTTTGGCTGTGAAACACGGGTATTTGAGATACAGGAGGTTACAAAGCTTCTGGTGTCTGACCATCGCTAACTTCGTAGCCTAGGCCATATGTCGTGATGTCATAATGTGAATAACGCAGAATTCAAGTGTAGATTTTAAGGGAGGAATGGAAATTCAGTTGATGGGGTTGTAAGCCTTCATCGACTGAGATGGCTAGGATATGTGTTGCGTATGCCTAGTCACTGTCTACCTCGTCAGGCAATGTTAGCTGACGTAGGTTAAGGCCTGAAAACGGCCAGGGGAGACGAGTGAAACGTGGGATCACTGCATGAAGTTTTTGGCCGTAAGTTTAAGCCATTTCGGGAGATCCAGACTAGCCGGTTGGGGTCCAGGTGATAACAGAAATCAGTGATATAGCTCAGAATCGGTGTCAGTCTCCTAGGAGTATCTCACTTCATCTTCACCATAACTGCTATTCTGAATTCAGCATTTTCTCTCTTTTATTGTGGACTGATGGTTTTGACCGAGTTTTTCCTTTTTCTTCACTTTTCATCTTACTCCTCTGTTACTCGCTACTTTGATATGAGGTCTGGCAATTTGGACCATTGTGCATGGTCTTAAGTTGATATTGATGATGATGATGGTAATGATGAATGCTGTCCAGGATAACTGTTTTACATTTATCCGCCAGTAATCAACTTGAATAATGTATGCTTATGAGGACATTTTGAAGTCTAGTTATTCAGCAATTACTGACTTGCCTTTTAGGATAATTTATAATTTCAGATGGAGTCGCTGGAAATGTCTGAAAGTTTACTTATCTGTACTCCTAAAAACCGGCAGTACATAAAATTTGTTCGCTTAAGCCTTTCGTGAAATCACTGTTACTATTTTAACCTAATTAGTATGCCTTGCACTTTGTTTCATTTCATCTATAATCCAAAAGAAACTAACAAATTTTTATCTCAAACCTGCAAAAAAGGCTATGTGTGGTTGGCCTCAGGCAGATATCCTTTGAGCTGTGTGGTCATGCAGTAACCCTTCTTTTTCAGACAACTCAAGGAGAACTAACCTTCCATAGTATAGGAAGCCAAGAATTGCAGCTGCCCGCTTGTTTCCAAAATCTAGGATCAGTTCAAATTCTTAATTTTTCCTTGCAGTTTTCAGTCTCTAGTTGATTCCGAAATCAGAACAGATATTTTGTTTTACATTCTCAGAGATTCTACAGTGATGCTTTCAGAAGTGATATTTTGATGTCAAAACCTGGTAAACTTAAAGCATGATGCAAACATTTTTGAGAAAAAAAAATTGCCCCAAATTCGATGTAATGCATTTAGTTTAATCTAGTTGTAATTTTCCATAGTTTACATTATGGTTGACAGCCAAGAATGCTGTCACCAGTTGTTGGCTCTACAGATCATGGGAATATTGATGTTCATGTGTGTTGTAGAAAATGCCAAACATACAGAGATAAACGAGAATATTGTTTATATATTACGGTGGTATACATTCATATCAACCAAGACAACGGTGAAATTCTATTCCATTTGATATTTGAGACGCGCATATCTCGAACAAAAAGGAATAAATGATCCTTTGAATGTTCTTCCGGTTCATGATGGATAGTGGCCAGCAGTAGAATCCTGTCCTATCAGCTGAATGTACCTGCCTGCCAGTAGGCGGTGTTGTTCCCCCCAGGACTCGAACTCGGGGCCGATCGCTTCAATCTCCAGGAGGTTATCCACTACATCACTCACTGACGCGATAATGTAAGCAACAACATTAAGTCGTCCAATTCCCCTATAGCTTAGCTCAAAAACAGTGGTAAGTAACTGAATGCTCACCAGTTCCTAGTACTTGCCATTTTAAGCGAAATGATCGCCAGCGTAACTGTCTAGTCTTTTGTGCTTTGCACTGATCAACAGACTTTAATCATACTTAAGTGCCAGAGACTATACAGCCGCATCAGGTAACCACTGGTGAGCGACTGGCATACATAATTCAGTCTTATAGAGGAATAGTCGTGGTCTAAATGGCTTAGAAGTCAAGTCTCTGACTTCCGCACTGAGTGACACAGGTTTGAGCCAAAGAGAGGGCAGAAATCTGCTCGTAGTTGCATATATGCTTTTCTGATGGGTGTCAGCAAGCATAAAACAAAGTCCAGGTCTTTGTGTCGATTGACTCCCACCAACTAACACTTGTCAGTTTTCCAGGAATGTCTCTAAAGATCTATTAAAATTAGCTGGTGAAATCAGTTTTGATGTTATGTTTCTATTTGAAAAAACACCAAACGTTTATTTTAGCCTACACATAATCACTGTTTAATTGTTTAAGGTTATTCATTTCACAGATTTCCTATAATTCAGTCGATTCAACGGTATGCTCGCAACCTTAGTTATTTGTCAAAGCCTATGCAGGCGCTTTGAACAGTCGTCCACGTCTCAAACGCAGAGCAATGTTCAGTGTGTTTTGGAGATGCTGCTCATCCCGGGAAGTCAGATTATGTCTCCACCTAGATGCTAAACTATTATTTACACCAGAAACCAGCTTTTTTACGCAGTTCTGGAGTTAGCTGATCGGGAGTTGAACAGACTGCAATAAACAGATGTTCTCCAACGAGAAAGCTGTTTTAGTTATTGCAGTAGGCAAGGTAAACATTGCAAAAAACTTGGATGTTAGGTTGGATACTGAATAAGATCACTCATACCTCTTGATAGTCACAGATGTTTTTGCTGGATTAAACGGTGGAAAGTAACTTACGAAGTGTGGTTTGAATCTTGCTCACTTATAGGTAGAAAGACATAACTCGATGAAAGAACTTTTAGTCGTCAGCAACATCAAAGAATATAAAGTGATGTGAAGACCCCCTCTAACCATTTTTCAGAGAATTATGGACATCTAGACCGCTGGAATCCAAGGTATGACATTACATTACGATGATATGATAAAACTTTCAGTTGTGTAGACAAAATACTGCCAAATAGAGATGAAGTTAGTTTCCATTAATATGAAAGGGTGATATTTGTATGCAGTCTATTCAGCAACTTGGGTTGTCTTATTGATTAATCACAAAGCGATGCAGTAGTATTTACTGGATTACGAAATGTTATATATTAAATACAAAGTGTAATATAGAAGAGAGAAAAGTTCCATTTGATAAGGTTTGATAAGAATTATTGGCTGCTAATATGTTTGCTGTTTGTACATCACAATCCATAACTAGAAATAAATGTTACGATGGATGCAGTTATCCCATACATATTTCCGAATGAAACTTAAAAGTCCACGATACATGCATCAAGAATAGTAACGTAAAATGAAAGAAACTATAGATAGATGTTTTTAAAAAAGATGTTGTATTCGTAATCGCAGTGAATAAGTTTTATCAAGTGCTTTATGATCACAGTTTTACTTTGCCGAATGATCACAAGCCTCTACTGTCAATTTTAATTACAAGAAAGTAATTCCAGTTCACATAGCAAATCACCATCAGAGATGGATACTTATCCCGCTAGGTAAGAATTTCGAAAAAAAGTACTAACCTATGTGTGGTTAGTAATTTGGTAGTTCCTTCAGCACTACGGAGTGCCACAAATCTTTATCAACCTCATTCAACAACTGTATGAAGACACCACATGCCAAGTGATCCACAATGAAAAGCTCAGTCATGCCTTTGATGTGAAGACAGGAAGGAGTAAGACAAACAGCGGAGGCTTTAGCTATTCATGAACTAAGACCTGATCTGTGTGTACAAAAGAAGTATGTGCAGTCACTGTCTTTATCATGGCCATAACATTTTCCCACCCCATTAGCTCCCCCTCCCACTTTGTTAATTTAACCTTTGTATCCTTCCTTTATCACTATTATTGTTATTATAATCGCCTTCACTTCAACTAGTTTCCGGTGTTATTTCACTTAATTGTCTTAATCCTTTTAGAAAACATTGACTTCATCTTGTCCAATTTGTCTAATGCCATTACATAATACTTAATTGATTTACCATTTTCAATAATTTTTTCACCCCCTTCTGAGTTATATACTCTCTATGTACCATTCCATATATTACAAAATCTATTTGTTATCATTCGCACTTCAATTGTTATTATAATCATAAATGCCTATGTCATCACCCGCTCTATTATTACTGTCATCACCATATAGTGTTTAGTTTTCCTCACAGGATATAATTTTTTCCAAATACCATATATATACGATTGTACAGCTTGAAAATAAATTCGTTGAAAAGAGTCTCTTCGCTGAATATCTTGTTCTTAATGTTACAATGGGAATTATTAAATTATTAAAAATATGCAAGGACCCAATGACGATGAAGGAACTTAATGGGTTTCTGCGCTATTCTGTCAAACTTGCTTTGGTGAAAACTGAGATTACTTTCCTCGAAAGTTGTATTGATACAAATGAATATCCGAAACTGTTCTGGAAAGCACTTAGGAGAAACCATATCCGGCCCAATTCTAAAACACTGAAGCGTCATGCACTTAATCGTATTGATGCCATTAGCTCTCGTATTGTTGAGTTAAAACGAAATATATCCACGAGAAATCATGCCCTTTATGAGTTATCTACTGATGAACGCAAACAGTTCGAGGAGTATGTCATTACAGTCGTAGAAAAACAGTCTCAGTCGGCCAATCTTAAACACTCCGATGGTCTGAAGCCAGTTGAAATGGAAAGTAAATTTCCGAATAATCCAGAAAAGTATGTATTTAACCACTCTCACGTTAATCTTTCGACAATTCAAATGCAAGCCCTATCGCTGGGCTCAAAGTTTTGCAGCAGTGCATCCAAGGTTAACAGATTACATACCCAAGTACAATTTGAAAATTTAATCAGCCAGATTGTCGGTCTTACGCCTGCATCGCCGCAAGAATTCCAGCATTTCAAGTCCACTGTTCTAGATTGCTGTCACCAATTTATCAACTCCAAAATCAGTTCTAGCTCTTTATTAACCAAGGACCATATACAACAGCTAAAACTAATCAAAGATAACAGGGATATTATCATAAGCCGTCCTGATAAGGGAGGAGGCATTGTCCTAATGAATCGTCAGGAGTATACTGATAAACTTTCCGTAATCCTCTCTGATCCCACTAAGTTTAGTAAACCCGAAGGTGAGCCCAATAAGACACATATAATTGAAACACAACTCACAAATGTCTTAAAAAACATGAGGGATAAATCAATAATTGATCCTGATTTATATGAACGTATCCGACCGGTTGGCTCTATAATCCCACGTCTATATGGACTACCGAAGATACATAAAACGGGATTACCTCTTCGTCCGATCCTCGATATGGCTGGTTCTCCCTATCACCGAACTGCTCAATGGTTAGCTGAAATTCTGGAACCTGTTAGAAGGCAAGTATCGAGTTTTTCTATCCGTGATACATTTCAGTTTGTTGAGGGTATTAAGGATTTTAATGCTCTAAACAAGATGATGTTTTCATTAGACGTCACTTCATTGTTCACGAGTGTGCCACTCACCGAAACTGTCTGTTATGTATGTGACTATATTGATGCACATAATTTAGACGTAGGACTACCAACGAGCTGCTTGAAAGAGCTTTTGTTGAGGTGCACATTTAATGTCCAATTCAGTTTCAATAATGAAATCTATAGACAGAAAGATGGAATTGCGATGGGGTCACCATTGGGACCACTGCTAGCAGATTTCTTCATGTCGAAACTGGAAAATTCAAAACTTCGTCAAACTATTGATAGCTTTGACTTTTATAGAAGATATATGGACGACACGTTTGTTATTTGCGACAAAAATGTAGACCTCGACGACGTGCTTCGTTCATTCAATGAATGTCATCAAGCCCTCAAGTTTACTATAGAGAAGGAATCAGAATCAACTATTCCTTTTCTTGATGTGCTTCTCACCCGACGTCAGAATGGATACCTTAAAAGATCCATCTACAGAAAACCAACGTGGAACGGACAACTAACTAATTTTTATAGTTGGGTGCCCATCAACAGAAAAAGAAATCTTATTCACTCTCTTTGCTATCGAATAAGAAGTATCTGTAGTGACGATTGTATCGAGGAAGAGCTATCTTTCTTAAAAAGCATACTTGTCGAAAACGGTTACCCTAGCCGTTTTATTGATAAAAATATGCGGGAAAGAAACACTAAACCAGTCATCCACTCGGTCTCAAAGAAAAGATTGTTTATGAGCCTAGAGTTTAAAGGAGACCTAGCATCGGATGTACTGAAGAATCGTCTTACCAGATCAATCAATAGGACTTTCTTCGCAGCAAGACTCCAGTTGACTTTTACCAGCCACAACCTATTCTCCACCTGCGTTAAAGACAAGCTTCCTCGTTTGGCCGCCTCTATGTGCATCTACCAGTTCACCTGCTCCTGTGGAGCAAGGTACATCGGCCGTAGCCAGAGAATGCTTTCTACACGTATACGAGAACATGTTCCTGCTTGGTTTTATAAAGGTGAAAGAAAGTCTGTTAGAAGTTCGATTCTAGAACATTTGATTGACTTCCATCACACAACAAATCCAGACGATGACTTTGAAATTATTTATCGAATTCGCCCAAACCTCCCACGTTCTCTTCGTTTTCAACTCCTTAAAACAGCGGAGGCTTTAGCTATTCATGAACTAAGACCTGATCTGTGTGTACAAAAGAAGTATGTGCAGTCACTGTCTTTATCATGGCCATAACATTTTCCCACCCCATTAGCTCCCCCTCCCACTTTGTTAATTTAACCTTTGTATCCTTCCTTTATCACTATTATTGTTATTATAATCGCCTTCACTTCAACTAGTTTCCGGTGTTATTTCACTTAATTGTCTTAATCCTTTTAGAAAACATTGACTTCATCTTGTCCAATTTGTCTAATGCCATTACATAATACTTAATTGATTTACCATTTTCAATAATTTTTTCACCCCCTTCTGAGTTATATACTCTCTATGTACCATTCCATATATTACATAATCTATTTGTTATCATTCGCACTTCAATTGTTATTATAATCATAAATGCCTATGTCATCACCCGCTCTATTATTACTATCATCACCATATAGTGTTTAGTTTTCCTCACAGGATATAATTTTTTCCAAATACCATATATATACGATTGTACAGCTTGAAAATAAATTCGTTGAAAAGAGTCTCTTCGCTGAATATCTTGTTCTTAATGTTACAATGGGAATTATTAAATTAAGACAAAGTTGCCACTTACTATCAACGATCATCTTCCTGATTGTGGTAGACTGGATCATGCAGCAAACAGTGAGGAGCGAGAAGATAGGCCTACGCTGGACCGATGAAAAGACCCCAGAAGAATATTTGGATTTCGCTCATGATGATGTCTAATATCTTGTAGCACAAACTCGAAGATCTACAATCGAAAACTAACAAGTTGACAGAAGAGGCAAGGCAGCGAAGACAGGACTTCAAGTGAATGTAGAGAAGACAGAGGTGATGAAGATAACCAACCAACAACAGCATCAAAAACAAGCACCAATCACCATTAACGGAAGAAACATAAAGGAAGTTGTCTATTCCACCTATCCACCTACCTAGGCAGCATCGTTTCAACTACAGGCGGCGGCACAGGCACAGATGAGGATGTCGAAACCAGGATTGGAAATGCAAGACAGGCTTTCACTAACCTGAAATCAGTGTGGAGATCTACTGCATAAAGAACAAGATCCGGATTTTCAACACCAATTCAGTCAAGTCAGTGCTGCTATATGATTCAGAAACTTGGCATGTCACGAAACCCACTTCCAACAAACTACAGACATGCCCCATCAACATCTTCCGCCTACGCTCACTCGATACTGAAGATCAGATGCCCATAATAATAAGAATATGCAACAAGGAACTCTGGCTGGCTGGCTGGCAACGAACCAACCAAGAACCTATCACCCAACAAATATACAGAAGGAAGTGGAGATGGATTGAGAATACACTGAGAAGACCATTTGGAGACATCACGTCCCAGGCACTTGAGTGGAATCCAAGGGAGGAACGAAGAGTTAGGCGTCCGAGATGAGGGTGACATGGAGATCATGTGAGGAAGAGATGAAAGCTTGTGGGGATTGGTGGAGCTAGGTCCAAAAGACTACTGAGAACAGAGTACAATGGAGGCGTGCTACTGAAGCCCTATGTTCCACTAGGAGTCCAAGGGAAAAAATAAATAATAAATGTGTTGTTATGTTTCTGTATGTAGATATGGTGATTGCTGCTGTTTCTGTTGGAGAGCACATGAAGACAGACTATGAACGCTATCCACTTCTCATCTTTACCAGCTACCAAGGTAAGAGAAGTTAGTTGTCATAACTTTATTTCACGTAATATTATCAGCTTTATTTGTTTAACCTGACTACTGCATATTACTTGTTCAGAAATCAGTTTTACCGAAGACGAAACTTCCACTGAGTGAGTGGTTGACAGTTGTGAATGTTTTGATCATGTAGTTGTTCTACCCTATTATCTCCGATCATCTCATGAAGGTTTCAGTAGATTAAAGGCAGTTGTTACTTTGAGATATCCTTGTTGGCCGAATTTAGGTAGTGAAATGTAAAATATGACCGACATTTGTGAGAAATGTGCAGAGGCCACTAAATTGTTCATCATAACAGAATTAAAGTCTTGTCTTATTCCAGAACTGATATAGCCGAGAGTTCATACCAATTTCGCCGATCTATTCTAAGGAAAACATTTTATGGTGATAAATGATGTATTTCCAAAGTAACCGATTTTCATTATCGAAAATATTTCTTCTATAACTCTAATTCGGAAATCAAAAGAAGTATTTTATCACTCCAGACTGTTCGACTTAACTGCTACAGACAATCAAACATACTTAGCGTCCAATCCTTTTTATAAATTCTGTCAAAACAGCAACTTCCAGTATACCGGGTCCCCAACATATCTATCCTCAGTCTAATGACTAACCAGTGCAGTTAGATGATAAAATTGAAAAGTACCATTCTGAAACATAAAGGGAAAGAAATGATAAACGAAGAGATTTCTTTTTATCTATCGATAGATACTAAATCCATAAACAGGAAATGGTTTATTACCTGGTGAAAACATATTTGGACATCAAATTCACATCACTTTGGATAATCTACCTCAAAGACCCAAAAACAAAGTTGTACGGAAAACCATGATGGAAAAAAAGTTCAATAAACACTATGGGGTAAAACGTAAGCACACTTTTGGTTGGGGAACCAGTAGAGGTTCATCAATTTCGAGTCACGAAATCAAGGCAGGAAGCTGGAGTCACAGGACACAAAACGGGACGAGTAGCAAGCAGAGCAAAAGTTAGAAGAGTACAATGAGTGATACATATAAGTCAAACAAGAATATGTGAAGGTTCGATTAATGCAACTAACCAGATTCATGGAGCCTAACCAGTGTAAATTGTGTGTGAAGAAACGAATGTCAAGAAACTAGTTGAACAATATATAATTAAGATTCAATAACGAAGCTTTATCGACAAACGGATGGAGTAACAATGAGTTCTCCTCTTAGCTGATAGCTTCATGGTTAGTCTGGAGAACAGCAAACTACTTCCATTGGTCGGCCAGTTCCATCTATATAGGAGACACGTGGATGACATCTTCATCATCTGTGAGGAGGATAGTAACCGTGAAGAAATAATATGAAAGTTCATTGAATGTTACAGGTCAACTGAATTTACCATGAAAACTCAAAATAACTCAGAATTCCTAAACGTTCTGTTGAGAAGAAGACAAGATGGTTCTATAAGGAGATTGATTTTCAAAAAACAAACTTAGAATGACCAATATGCTCCTTTTCAAAGCTGGGTTCTACTACTCAGGAAAAGAAATCTAATTCATTCACTATTCACAAGAATAAGAAGAAGCTTACAGACGATGCAGTAAATAAGGAACTGGAAGTACATCGAAGAGTGTTCTTCGAAAGTGGTTATCTTTCACGATTCATAGAGAGGAATGTAAGGCTTAAGCATTTCAAAAAAGATACTCCTACGGTTCCAAAGAAGATTCTATTTATGAATATTGGATTCAGTAGAGATACATTATCAGAGATACTGAAGAATCACCTGCGTAAAGCGCTGAAGAGGACCTTCCGTTTAGCTCAGCTTTGGATTGTTTCCTCCAGTCAACAACTGATTCGAGGGTGGGTAAAGCATAAACTGTCGCTTTGAGTCACCTCCATGTGTATTCACAAGTTTTCCTTCTTTTGTGGAGCTGGTTACATAGGCCCCACAAAGCCTGTTCTATCCAAACGCATATCCGAACACTATGCTGCACACCTGTCAAAGAGCAATGTAAAGCCGTTAACAGCTCGATTCTTGAGCATCTGGTTATCTCTGGTCACTTTGCTCTACAAGAATCTTCTTTCAAAGTCAATTATAAGGTGAAGTCGATCATTTTGATTAGAGTGCGTATCCGCCACCTCCACACAGCAGATGTTTTTTCAATACAATGGTACAAGCCTGATTTTTGTGCTGAAAAGAGATACATACAATCTCTAAATTTGCCTTAGTCGTAATCTCCCTAAGACATTTTATTCACTTCTTTGTTTACTATAACCCTATAAGCACTTTTTGACGACCTCGAGTTGACATTCTAGCCGTTATCTACCTTGTGAGTTTATTGACTGTTTTTGACGACTTTATATTGACCCATTAGCTACTGATAGATGCATATTTTATTGGAACCGTGATTCCTATGCACAGCTTGTGAAAATGATTCTTCGAAAAGAAAATTCCCTTCGCTGAATTGTCTTTTGTTAATGGAAGTGGGAGAGCAACCACAAAAACCTCAGAGAGTACGACGGCCCAGGAAGTATTGTTAAGCGCACCCGTAGTTGAAGTCCAACGAAAGTTTATGCAGCTAAAAATGATGTGTATGAATGGACTGGAAAATGAATACCTCAACAGTTGGATTCGTTTAAATCACTGCATTCAATAAGTCTTGCCTTCTGTAAATCCCAGTAGTATTCAAGTGAGAAGTTATCCATTATCATGTGCCAAAGTGTTGCCAGTGAAGTCAAAAATACTGGCTACCGTCATGCTTTACAAGGCAAAAGAACAAAAAGGATTCCAGTGGAGCAGTTTATTATTTGGTTGAGAATATAATAATGACGCATTCATCTTCCACAAGACGCTTGAATACTCTGAATAATAATACTACTAATAATATCTTTATCCCAGACAAGACTTATGGTACAGTATGGAGTTCCCAGCATTATTTATTATTATTAGTCCCTTGGGTTCCTAGTGGAACATAGGGCTTCACTAGCACGTCTCCAGTGAACTCTCTTCTCTGAAATCTTTTGAACCTGGCTCCGCGACAGCCCACAAGCTCTCACTTCCTCCTCGCACGATCTCCTCCATGTCACCCTCAAATCGGACGCCCAACTCCTCGCTTCCCATTGAGGTTCCACTCGAGCAACTGGCCTGGTGCGTGATGTCCCCAGTAGGCCTTCTCAGTGCATGCCCAATCCATCTCCACTTCCTCCTGCATATTTGTTGCGTGATAGGTTCTTGCTTCGTTGGTTCGTTCCCAGAGCTCTTTGTTGCTTATTCTTCCTGACCATCTGATCTTCAGTAGCGAGCGTAAGCAGTTGTTGATGAGTGTCTGTAGTTTGTTGGAAATCCCTTTCATAACGCACCAAGTCTCTGAATCATACAGAAACACTGACTTGACGTTGGTGTTGAAAATCCGGATGTTGTTCCACATGCTGAGTGGAGTGCAGATCTCCACACTGGTTTCAGGCAAATAAACGCCTATCTTGCTTTTCCGATTCTGACTTTGACATCCTCGTCTGTGCCTGTGCTGCCTGTAGTTGAAACAGTGCTGCCTAGATAGGTGAAGGAGGTTACTTCCTTTAGGTTTCTCTCGTTCATGGTGATTGGAGTTTGTTGTTGTTGGTGGTCGGGTATCTTCATCACCTCTGCCTTCTCTATATTCACCTGAAGTCCCGTCTTCGTTGCCCTGCCTCTTGTGTCAACTTGTTAGTTTTTGTCTGTAGATCTTCAAGTTTGTGTGACATCAGGCACAAGTCATCGGCGAAATCCAGATCGTCTGGGTTCTGTTCCAAGGTTCAGTGTATCCCCCTCTTCTCGCTCCCCGCTGTTTGCTGCATGATCCAGTAAGTTGAACACAATCAGGAATATCATGGGGGATAGTAGGCAACCTTGTTTCACTCCTGTCTTCACTTCAAAAGCATCACTGAGCTTCCCATTGTGAATTACTTGGCTGGAATGTGGCATCTTCATATAGTTGTTGAATGAGGCGGATAAAGGTTTGCGGTACTCCGTAGTAATGAAGCAGTTTCCAAATTACTTGTCGGTCGACGCTGTCAAAGGCCTCTCAGCATGTGATAGTTGAATAAATTCATTGTCTGTACATTATTTTTAAGTGAAGTAATCATTACATTTCAATAATGTCAGTAATAACAGTCATAAAAACTACAGTGTGAAACAGACACCAAGTATTAAATAGGCATCTAGTTTTGACTGGTGAATGAATAGAATATCGAAGGTAATTTCGGTGATAGTAGTTT
This sequence comes from Heterobilharzia americana, assembly GCA_944470555.2. Classification (NCBI taxonomy): domain Eukaryota; kingdom Metazoa; phylum Platyhelminthes; class Trematoda; order Strigeidida; family Schistosomatidae; genus Heterobilharzia; species Heterobilharzia americana. Next base: position 27,653,941 of record OX104132.1, on the reverse strand, counting down.
ATTCACCCAGTGCTTTGCATTTATAAGCCAATCTTTCCACACTGTCTCGTTTATTCTTTGTTTTGCTGTTAGGTTGAAAAACGGTAGTTTGGAATCATTTTAAAAGTGTACCAGAGTACTTGATGTATTTAGAAGACATTTATAAAATATTAAAAAATTAAAGGGATAGATTTGATGAAATAAATTTCATCGAAAATTATCGATAGCCCAAAGTTTAAGCAGGCCACCAGATCGTTATAGAACGTGAAAATTTGTAGTAGGCCAAGAATCATTATACCCTTGGTGTTAGGGTTACAATCAATTCATTAGAAAGAGATGTGCTATCAGATTTCTTTATTGAAGACTAATATTCCTAAAACGTATACCCGGGAAAACTTTCGACTTTTAGCATGTGGCAGATGTTATCTATGGTTATACACGTATGATGTGATGTGCAAGCAAAGTGTTTTGTAAGGTACTTTTACGTGATTTACAGACCGTATCTGCATTGATACTTGGAAGAAAACTGTGGGAAGTAGTTGCATAGTGAAGCGCCTTGAATTCAGTGGGAACACTATTGAAATATTTCTAACGTACAGTGGTGCACACTTGAAGATGATGGATATAGGCTTATCAGTGAATTGACATTGAAATAATAAACTTGAGCATACATATATCGACCCAGGGGCTTTCTTGATATCGAGGACTGGACAGGAGAAGCAGTGATTGTTTTTTGATGTGAAAGAGGGTTGTATTATTTTTTAATTTCAAAAAATGATCCAAGTATAGCTGAAGCTTTTTGGATACATCTTATACAACTGATGATTGGATTATTGTTATATATTCCAAACGGATATAATACGCACGCTTGACTGACAGCCAACCTCGTACGCAAGAGCCACCGATTGCAACCCCGAACGAATAGACAAGGTCGAAGCTGGATGGGAGATTTTATTCCTGCGAGAATAATCGTCAACTAACCCCAAAACACGTGGGTACGTACGTGAGATATGACCTTGTCCACTAATTGAAGCATTAACATAGTAAGAGTAAAGACTAACCAATCAGCGAATTACATTACAAATGGGGTCAGAAAATGAACTATTAGTCATCGATGTGCGTATACCAGTTTACTTGGTCTTGTGGAGCAGAGTACATCGGTCGTGCCATGCGTCCGCTTGTAAAACGCGCCCATGAACACTACCCAGCCTGGCTTGCAAAAGGAAAACGGAAATGTATGTATCTTCAGTTCAATAACAGAACACCTCGTCAACTCAGGTCATTTAACTCCTTTTGAAAGCTCGTTCAAAATTCTTTACAGGGTTCGATCAAACCACTAAAAGGGAGTAAGATCAAGGCATTTGTCTACGGCTTCAAAAATGGTGGGAAAATAACAAGTTAAAAAATGTTCAGATCAATAACGATGTTTTATGCAAGACTGAAGTCTTCAAACAATTACCCTTTATTGCTTTCAGTATATTCTCCATTCTGACATCATTTTATTCTGTATAGTACATTTTGTGGTGCACATGGTGTAAAACATACCTTAAAAATAGGCGAAAAATGTCACTTTTCTAGTCTTAAGCAATAAGTTATTTGTATGGAAAGCTAAGATATATATTGCTTTCAAATTAGTGATGTAATGTCTAATCCTTATCGAGTTGTTACGTCACCCTAGTGTATAACTAACACTTTAAGCAAGCTTTTCAAGATTTGATAAACCGATTAGGGTGAATTCTAATCCACCTTATACGTCTTGTTGGTTTTTTGAGTTAATATTTAGTACTGACAAATACTTTGTTAAGAAATTCACTCATCAAATGTCAGGTGAGATTAAACTAGTTTACGATTTATGTGAAATTGTCAAGGGTTAAAGCTTATCTGAAACGAGATAAAGACTTTATGTTCAAGATAGATTTAGTGACATCATTCAACCAAAACATTCATTGGAATGAATCACTTAAAAAAATGTCTAATTGATAAATAACGAAAACTCAATTTCTAATTATGTGCCGTCGTTGTTTCCAGTAGTATAGCCGATTGAAACACACCCAATGTTGTTGTCATTGATTGTGTATTGTTTTTCTCTTTCTAATTGATCTGCTTATTGATGAGTTTTCCTACATACCTTGTTTAGTAACAGCTGAACTCTTCTCAACATGAGAAAAACACACCAATAATTAGCAACAGTGTATGCATAATTTACATCTATCAATTTGTCAATCGAACTTTTCATTGATTAATCTATCTACACCTTTTACAATTCCATTGGTACAATACTCATTTCATTATTTGTTTCGAAGAAACTACTTTCTTAAGTAAAGCATTAAAAAGTTATAAAAGAGTGAAATTTTCTCTGGTAATGGATAACGTTTAAGTAACTCTAAGTTACGTATTGTATTCCATTAACAAAACGTCATACTTATAGTGGCTAACAGTGGAATCCAAGATGCACATTTCGTTCTGTTTGGGACTCGTCATCTGGATGTACCTGCCTCCCAGTGAGTGATGTTGTTCCCACCGGGATTCGGACTCAGGAGTGATCGCTTTGAACAGTAGAGCGTTATCCACTACACCACCGAGCCACTGTGGCCACTTCTCATGCGATGGGTATAGTTTTAGTAAAATTTATTGCAAGCTATTATATTAAAACGTCATAATGTTTATCAGCTTGAATATCTGAGATAGCCATGGTTTGAAAGACTTACATTCTTACTGAATGAAGACCGATGGTGAAATGAAAATTCTGGACCATGTCAGGAATCGATCCTGTGGCCATCGGGTTTCCAGCTCGGTGCTCTAACAATTGAACTACGAGACCCGACTGCCAATCAGATTTTTATTTCACTTCAGTCACTAAGGATGTTGTCCGACTGAAATGTGGATTCGTAGAGCGTTACTATCGTTTGGTCGTACTCATACTGGCTGTTGAGTAAGTAATTCTCATTCTGATCCAAATCACGAATTCACATGGCATTTGAGCAAAATCACTTCTTGATTGAAGTGAAATAAAAATCTGGTCAGTAGTTGGATCTCACAGTTTACTTGATAGAGCATCGGGTGGGAAACCCGATGGTTCGAATCCTGCTGTGACCCAAATTTTCATTTCACCCTCAACCATCACTATCATCAAGTAATATTGTCATCAATTTCACAGAGATCTATTTCTTTTCCTCTACTGAGTCAACTACTTATGAGTAGGGTTTATATTTACAATAATTGTTTTGATACTGGATCGCGACAGGATTTCATTTCACACTCAACCAGTACTCCAGTATCAATGACGGACCATGCCTATCTCAGATAGTTAAACTGATAATGATTCGAACAACCTAATGAGAAAACGAAGATGATCTGAAACGTGTGATATATTAGTGCTATACATTTCGAACAGTCTGGTCACATATGGACTTGTCGAACTATTTATCTGAAAATTTACGAAAAGGGGTCAGTGAAGTCAACAGGAAACATAAGAATAGGAAGGGCAGAGAAAAAAATCTTAATCGCGTTAGTCTTGGTATGAAAATTAAATCAAGGTAGGTTCAACGTGAGTACAAATTGTTTTTGTATGCATGAAGGGGGTTTAAATTTACGGACGGCATGAGCTTCAATAAATTTAAGCACTCGGCTGTGACCACTTTTATGTAGTACTTTAATAGTTGTTTTCATGTCTACCCTGTGGTTAGTTTCTAGAATACGTTTAGCAACAGATGAAGATGAATGTTTGTCATCTGCACTTTTCGGCATTGTTGACGTCATTTGTTTTTGAAGCCACTTAGGTACATGTTCAGCCATCCTTAACTACATAACACGACTACTCCTCCCTATGTATGTCTGTCCGTGAATGCATGTAAATTGATAAACACAGTGGGATATGATGCAATCGTTTATTTGTTGTTTTGGTTTGTGTTGTAACGTAGACTTTGTCTTCTCTACAATGATGACCTTGACGGCATAGTATGTTTTACAGATGGCTGATCTAAACCTTTTCCTTACAATAAAGCTATGTGAATCACCACTAAATGGTTATGCTGTAGACATTTGTCTTAACAACGGAACACTGTGTACTTTTCAGTGGTACATAACGTTTGCACCTGTCGATAAATTTCAACGGGCATCCATTCTGTGTCAGCGTTGTCATCAGTACTTTGGTTTCTTCCTCCTTCAATTCATCGGTGCAGATGCGGTTTGTCCTGTTGAATAAGCCTCTAAGCAAACCGCGTTTATATTGAACCGGGCAATAGCTATGGAAATTAATATATTGCCCTGTTGATGTAGGTTTCCAATGGATCAACCTCCCGTCGATAAACCAATATGTCTAGAAGTGGTAGCTGAGTGTGTGTCTCTTGTTCGCAGGTAAAGCTAATGTGATTTTAAGCCGTGTTCATCTTCACTAGCAGGTACATCGCATCGTCAGGCTTTTCACATATATCAGTGCTTTATCTCTCATAAAGTGAAACCCTTCCGATGAGATCGTCAACAATGTTTTCAATGTATCATCCACACATCGGCTAGTGATAATGATTTATTTTGTCATGCTGAAAATATCGATTTGTTCTATGCGTCATTTATGATGTGCATACTAGTTGATGTAATGACGTATATGAAGAATGCAACTTTTTAGCTTTGTTCTCTTTGATAAATAGAAAACAAAATATGCATACAGGCACGTATGTGTTGAGACATACAAAAATCATTTTGTTGTTGTCGAAAGTGATAAGCAATGTTCTAATGTATAAGTGAAAGTTAATATTATATAGATTTTAAAAACCTGAATTTTGAACATATAAATGTAAAAATTGTCAACGATGGATCATGGCTAGCAGTGGAATCCAGGATGCTCATTTCGTCCTGTTTGCGACTCGTCAGCTGGACGTATCTGCTTCCCAGTGACTGATGTTGTTCATATCGGGTTTCGGACTCGAGAGCCACCATTCCAAACGCTAGAGCGTTATCCACTACACCACCGAGCCACTATAGCCACTTCTTTTGCGACGGGTATAGTTTTTAGTATAATTGTTTTTATATGATACCATCGTTGATTGGACGTAATTGATCGGTCTCTATTGGCATATGGGCACCTGTGCGGAGGCCTCGATATTGCCAGTCTTCTAATTGATTAGATTTCCATTCTGTTCCTATATCATATTGTTGATTGGTTAGATGAGGTAAAATTGAAAGAGATAATTATTATGAGAGTGTAATTAGCAACACATTTTACTATGGAAATATACGTTATAGTGAGTGTAGATCATCTTCAATCTGAAAGTGACAATGAACTCGGCTGAAATGGCTATCAAAACTCGGTGGCCTAGTGGATAACGCTCTAACGTTTGAAGCAATCGGTCAGTTTCTAGTCTTAGTGGGAATAGTATCGCTCACTAGGAAGCAGGTAATTTCAACTGACGAACCTCAAATACGACGAAATGCCCATCCTAAATCCCCATCCTAGACACTATTCATCAACAATACCAAAGTTGAAAATACAGTTAATATCGGGGCATCCAACCTCGCCTGGTTAACTAGTTCACTAGTTACTAGCAGGTCATAAGCCCGGGTAAAGACAGAAGGTTGAGCATAGGGCTAGCAACCCTACCACGGAAAACAAATCTAACCGCTAAAGAAACTTCAAAGCACGAACAAAATATAAAAAATAAAAACAAACTTATTCCTCGCTACAATCGGAGAGGCGAAATGATGCCAGTTGGTGAAAGCCTTCGGGAAGCCAATTGGCCGATGTGTCTTCTCTCCCTCGATGAAAACGAAAGTAAACGTGGGAACATGGAATGTCCGCACCATGTTTGAACCCGGCAAGGCAGCCCAGATTGCAAACGAGATGAAGAGGTATCACATTGAAGTGCTTGGAATATACGAAAGCAGATGGAATGGGAGTGGACTCTCCAAACTGTCAACTGGAGAATCAATAATCTACTCCGATATTGTCACCCAGACGACAACCATGAGCACAGAACACCGAGTTTTCGAGTGGCTATCATGATGTCCCCAACACCACCGAAGGCTCTCATGCAGTGGGAACCAATCTCCTCCAGGATCAGCATCATGACAGCAAGGTTCAACTCAAAAGGAAGGAAGGAAGGTCACAATCATACAATGCTACACTACTCTACACACCTACAAATAATGCAGATGAAGAGAAGAAGGAGGAATTCTACAGACAACTGCAATCAACACTGGATAAGACACCGCCTCAGTTGGCGATATCAAAATTCTAATGGTTGAGGTGACTTGAATGCCAAACTGGGAGGGGACAACATAGGAAGAGAACTAACCATGGGTCGAGAGGCGCTAGGTGAAATGAATGAGAATGGAGAATTGTTTGCAGAATTCTGTGCATTCAACGATTTGGTGATTGCAGTGAGGCAGTGTGTTCAAGCACAAGGATATCCACAAAGCGATATAGATTTCATCAGATGAACACACTAAGAATCAGATCGACTTCCTTCCGATGTGAAGAAAGTGGAGACACAGCCTACTCAACACAAGGTCAAGAAGGGGAGCAGATGTAGGTTCAGACCAACAGACTATCTAGTGCAAGGAACCTTCCAAATCAAGTTAAAAGCCTTCAAGGAAGTTGGTGATAGACCACACACAGTTCAAGTACAACACTCGGAAACTGAAGGATGAAACTACAAAGGAATTCTTCACGTCAGTCAGCCATCAAGACAAAATGGGAGATATCGAGGAACATCCCTGAAGAAACCTGTGTGGAAGAACACTGGAACTCTTTGAAAGAGATGTGGAAATAAACCTGCATAACCATGTTAAGAAGAAGGAAGAAAGAAGATAAGGAATGGATCTCGAAGGACACATGGAAGCTGATAGAGCAGGGAGAGGAGGATGGTGAAACAGAAGATAAACCAGTGGAAGGATGCTCAACGACAAGAGGAACTGAGTACAATGTATAAAACACTGGATAAAGAAGTGAAGAAGAGTGCACGGAAAGACAAAAGACACTTCTACGAAACACTGGCAAGTGAAGCAGAATAGGCTGCAGGTAAGAGAGACCTGACAACATTGTAACAAATAACCAGGTTGCTATCAGGGAAGAGATCAACGCAGAAGAAACCAATAAAAGATGATGACAGAAATTTAATTACGAAAGAAGAGAAACAAAGGAAACAATGGGCCGACCACTTCAAGAAGCTCTTGAACCGACCACCACCACCACCTGCACTTCGTCCAGAAATACCACCTGCAGCTCAGCCACTGAACTACAAGTAAACATAAATCCTCCAACAAAAGTGGAAGTCCTGAACTCCATAAAGCTACTGAAATGTGGGAAAGTAGCAGGACCAGATGGGATCCCGCCAATAGCACTGAGAACAGACGCAGAGACAACAGCAGACATGCTCACAACACACCACTATTGTAGAAGGTGTGGAAGGAAGAGAAGGTACCTACCCATTGATTGGAAGAAGGGTTGCCTTGTGAAACTGCCGAAGAAGGGAGACCTCAGTGTTTGCAAGAACTGGTACACAATCACTCTCCTGTCCACCCAAAGCTAGCAAAATATTAAGCCGCAGCATCCTGGAGAGGCTAAAGGATGCTCTGGATTTTAAATTACGACCGGAACAGGCAGGCTTCAGGAAATACAAATCATGTGTGGACCAAATTGCAACACTACTCTACGCATCATCACAGAACAGAGTATAGAATGGCAGTCAACTCTACACCTCAACTTCATCGACTTTGAGAAGGCCTTTGACAGCATCGACCGACAAGTAATTTGGAAACTGCTTCAATACTACGGAATACCAAAAACCTTTATCAACCTCATTCAACAACTATATGAAGATGCCACATTCCAGCCAAGTAGTTCACAATGGGAAGCTCAGTGATGCTTTTGAAGTGAAGACAGGAGTGAAACAAGGTTGCCTACTATCCCCCATGATATTCCTGATTGTGTTCAACTTACTGGATCATGCAGCAAACAGCGGGGAGCGAGAAGAGGGGGATACACTGAACCTTGGAACAGAACCCAGACGATCTGGATTTCGCCGATGACTTGTGCCTGATGTCACACAAACTTGAAGATCTACAGACAAAAACTAACAAGTTGACACAAGAGGCAGGGCAACGAAGACGGGACTTCAGGTGAATATAGAGAAGGCAGAGGTGATGAAGATACCCGACCACCAACAACAACAAACTCCAATCACCATGAACGAGAGAAACCTAAAGGAAGTAACCTCCTTCACCTATCTAGGCAGCACTGTTTCAACTACAGGCAGCACAGGCACAGACGAGGATGTCAAAGTCAGAATCGGAAAAGCAAGATAGGCGTTTATTTGCCTGAAACCAGTGTGGAGATCTGCACTCCACTCAGCATGTGGAACAACATCCGGATTTTCAACACCAACGTCAAGTCAGTGTTTCTGTATGATTCAGAGACTTGGTGCGTTATGAAAGGGATTTCCAACAAACTACAGACACTCATCAACAACTGCTTACGCTCGCTACTGAAGATCAGATGGTCAGGAAGAATAAGCAACAAAGAGCTCTGGGAACGAACCAACGAAGCAAGAGCCTATCGCTCAACAAGTATGCAGTGGAAGGAAGTGGAGATGGATTGAGCGTGCACTGAGAAGGCCTACTGGGGACATCACGCACCAGGCCAGTTGCTCGAGTGGAACCTCAATGGGAAGCGACGAGTTGGGCGTCCGATTTGAGGGTGACATGGAGGAGATCGTGCGAGGAGGAAGTGAGAGCTTGTGGGCTGTCGCGGAGCCAGGTTCAACAGATTTCAGAGAAGAGAGTTCACTGGAGACGTGCTAGTGAAGCCCTATGTTCCACTAGGAACCCAAGGGACAAATAATAATAATTATAATCGGGGCATCCGCACAGGAGCCCATCTACCAATAGAGATCGATCAATTCAGTCCATTGAACGACGGGATAATACAAGTAACAACATATCAAATATTAGGATGGTTACGCTGAAGGTTATTAGTTCAATTCCAAAGAGGCATTATCAAATACATGTAAGTACAAACGAAGAAGTAGTAGACTACTGCGTTGTGCAGAAGCAACACCGGTCCGTCAACTGAAACAAAACTTATATATGAATCCTCATGGATTTGACGTGACTAATTTCATTTTCCTACACCCTTACTATTTTATTCTTTATCTCATTGTATTTCGAGGTTAATAGGGAGTTTAGTTTCTGGGTAGTAAACATCACGGACTGAAGACAACTGGAGGACCATTACGTGCTGTTGAGGAGTCCTATGCTAGGATGAAACAACTTTCCAACGCTTCCAGCTTTTCAATGGTTCTTCAATTGATGTCAAATATTATTTATATCTGCGTCATTTTCAATTTACTTGAATCCATTATATCCTTTCCTATTCGTCTACCATAAATTCATGCACTTTGCACATTTTGTTCTCTCCCTGTCATCGAAATTCTTATCACCTTGAGTTGTAATTATATCCCTGCACTGGTATTAGGCCATATTATTTACTTTATTTATCATTTTGACTATCTGAGATAGCCATGAGGCTGGTGGTCGTTGGTTTGAATCCGGCAGCGGTCCAAATTTTCATTTCACCTATAATCACCACTCAGTATTTACTTTGTGTTCATTGATCAATTTCATAGCCTTATTTGTTATGTAACTTGATCTCTGTACTGATTAATTAGGTCATCAATCTTGTCATTTATCTCTGTTCCCATATAATACATCAAAGATGTATGCCGTATTGATTTTACTATTGGAATGTATCACAAACGACTTATCCTGGTCACTGATAGCTTATTCTACACGACTGTAAATTCAGTGAGTATGTAGAAGGTTTAGAGTATATAAAAATTAAATCCGATTCATCTTATAATGTTTGTCTTTTGTGATTTTGCAAAACTTCATCGAGGGAATTAATTGTATGAAATGAGGAAGTTTAAATAAAATTCAGTACTCCTAAAATTACTGGAGTTATACCCTATTAGAACAATACATATAAGCGAACAGTATTGTTTTCAATTAGATCCTCTTCAGGCTTTAACGTAATACAAATAGCTTATTATATATAAAGAATTAAACCAATCATGTAGATTTGTCAGTTGATGTGATAAATGTTTTAAGTTCGGTTTTATCTCACCTCGTTGATAGTGGTCACTTACTTGGTAGATAAGGAAAATGCTTTCACGATTATTCACCCCATACCATCTCATCTTTCGAACTCGTCTTTTACACATAGCAGAAGCTGTGGGGATTCAAGCTAGCAAGCCTAGTCTTTGTATCCAAAAGAAATTTCAACATCCCTTATCCCTCACTTGGACAGGGAATACTTAGTTAGTAACTTATCATTGAGTATTTTTCTACCGCTTCCCTATTCTTCACCCCTTTCATATACTTACTGCACTTGTCTAGACTTTGTTTATCCATCTACCTCGTCCTTCGGTATTACATAACTTTTATTTTCCCAAGCTTTTGACTCACTTCGATTATCGGTGAAGTGTCGACATTTTCATCCTGCTTTCTTGGTTCTCATCATCATTATCATGTATATTGCAAGTGCTTTAGTCAACATTATCACTTTTATTATTATTATCGTTATTATTATTATTTGTATCATTATTACCATCGATATTTTAAAACATTTATCACATCAACTGACAAATCTACATGATTGGTTTAATTCTTTATGTATATATTAAGCTATTTGTATTAGGTTAAAGCCTGAAGAGGATCTAATTGAAAACAATACTGTTCGCTTATATGTCTTGTTCTAATTTATATTATGGGAATTTTTAAAACTCTTATAGCCTACTGGTGAAGCAAAACACTCACTGGAAGTTTGACCACTGAGCCATGGGTTGGGACCTCGTTACAATGAGTGAGAAGAAGACATTAAGCGAACAATATTGTTTCCAATCAGCTCTCATCAGCCTTTACGCTAATATACATAAATTTTCTCATATATGAAACATTAAACCAATCACGGTGGATCATTTAGTCTGTAATAATTAGGAAATGAAGTTTGAAAATAGTAGATGTCTAGACAATTACAATAATTTATACTGGGTGATGACTGAAGGTGAAATGAAAATCTGGACTACGGCCGGGTTCGGACAGCGACCCGGTGGTCGGTGCAAGTCTTCATTTCACCTTCAATCATAACCCAGTAACAATACAAGTCTGCCAAACTACGGCTATCTCCGATAATGAAATGATAATCAGATTACCGATGGCAATAATAATAATTATCGCGATGATGATAAGAACAATGGGTACAGCATGGTACTGCAAACATTTAAACAATGTCGATCAAAACTTAGAAAAATAAAAGTTACGTAATACTAAAAGATGAAATGTGTAGACAATCAAAGTCTAAACAAATGAATATATGTGAAAGGGGTGAAGCGAGGGGAAAAGGATGAAAAGTGAATCTATCTTTGAAGTTATTTATTAGGTTCCTCCTGGCCAAAGCAGAGATAAAGGGTGCACAAACTTTTTCTGCACACAAAGACTAGGCTTGTTTTGTCTAATTCTCATAGACTCAGCTATATGTAAAATGCGGGTGTGAATTCTATTCGAAAGATTTTGTGGAATGCGATAGATGATCTGGAACGCTTTGGTCTTGTCTATTGCGTGACTACTGTCGACTAAATTTGACAGAATCGAACTTCGTATTGACTTCATTTGTCCCTTTCCAAGGCATGATGGTAGGTGCTCAGCGGCACGTTTTTTAAGCTGCTTAGTTGTACGCTCAATACAGCCTTCTCCACTGGGCAGCTGAATTGATAAATGCACATAGAAGTGGTAGAACAATTATCGGCCGACTAGAAAATGATAAACAGAGGTTAGCAGCAAAAAATGTTCTTCTGATGGCTGTAGACATCCTGTGGAATAGAACTTCACTAGGTGCGTCACCTTTGAATTAGAGTTTCATGAATATTGATTTCTTTTGGGCAACCATTTGATCAGATTTCTTGCTTATTTTTTTCGTGTCTCTTGATAAAACTACGGGGTAACTCAATTCTAGCGACATATTATGGATGTGTTCTAACTCCTTTTGTATCAAGTCATCGGAACAGATCCTATTGGCTCTGTTTGTAAGACATTTTATTAGACTTCTGTTATATCGAATGGGCAGAAAGCTAAGAAAATGTATGTTACTGACCTGTAGATGTGATTTTTCTGTACACCTTTCTACTGGGTGACCCATCTTTTCTTCTAATCAATAGGACATCTAAAAAATGTAGCATATTTTCTTATTCTTCTTTACAAGTGAAAGTGAGAGAGGGACGCATGTCACTGAATTTCCCTAACAATTCATTTTTGTCGGCATTTCGGTCAAGGATGATGAAAGTGTCGTCAATTTAACGTTTATACATATGCAGGTTATCGATGATATCTTTCAGTCATTGATTCTCAAGTTTAGCAAGAAAAAAATCAACTAATATCTGACCTAACGGTAGAACCCATGGCAATTCCATCGACTTGCATTTAATATGTACCATTAAAAAAAAAAAAGCACACTCATGGTGCATCACAGAAGTAATTGTTTGAGAGTATGTTTGGAAGGGAACGAGAATACAGTGACGAAGGAAGGAATGTTTATTGTCAACAAGTGGGACAGTAGTCATCAAATATGGTACACTTTGCACTAAGAGCGTCATTTGGAAAATGTGCTTCATTTCCTCTCCTGCTTCTCTCTTGATTTGCTCTTAATACCTTCGCGTTGTCTCCTGTGTTTCTTTTGGCAGAATCCTTACCCATCGCTGGTAATTCCCTATGATTTCTGCCGCCCACTCAAAATATACTACTTATATCTAATCTTATCAGCAACGCCCACTTCATCTCCTGGAAGTCCAGCATTAATCTACGTTTCTGCTACTTGCTGACAAATGAAATCCACTGTTTCGAGAAGTGAATAAAGAAGCAATATCTCAATATAACATATGTTTCCCGTTCATATTCAAGATTTCTGAATTGGAGATGAAGTCGAATACCATGCTGTTCCCATTGTTCTTATCATCATTCAGATAATTATTATTACTGCCATTATTATTGTCTAGATAACTACTGTTTGCATACTTCATTTCCTAATTATCACAGACTAAGTAATACACCAACCTCGCGTGGTTAACTGGTCGATCCTAAGCCGGGATAAAGAGGGAAGTTTAAAAGACTGCAGAAGATAGAGTGGAATGGAAGCGTGCTAGTGAAGCCCTATGTTCCGCTAGGAACCCAAGTGAAAAAAAATAAATAAATAATACACCATGATTGGTTTAATGTTTTATATACGAGAAAATCTATGTATATTAGCGTAAAGCTTGATGAGAGCTATTTGAAAACAATATTGTTCGCTTATACACATCTTGTTCTAATTTTGACAATGGGGAATTTTTAATCAACGAGACATTTGAGGTAACAGATTGTCTATTGAATGAACGTACAAGTGATCTACTGAATTATGTGCATTTCAATAAAAAAACTTCAAGTAAAGAGATGGTGACGAGCAAATTAGAAAGGGAACGATTAAACCTGAATTGTACTGAAATTCGAGATTAGTAAGTCTACCATATATGAAATGAATAACCAATCTATCAGAAAATTAATTTAATCTTAAGGATAAAACCACATTACAGGAAAAGTATGTGGATACTGACAAAGGCTCTAACACTTTTATATAACATAAAACATTACTGATAAAACAAAACAGCTGTTGAATGAATGAAGAGGGAAGAAAAACTTCTGAAAAATAAATTCTATCAACATTTTATTGTGAAAAATTCACTCTAATTATAGACTAGACTATTTTCACATATTTTGAATGACAAGAAATTATAAAAACTTTAGGAGAAATATAAAGGTGGTAAACGAAGTCAAGTAGCCAGACTAGCCAGCAGAATGACGAAAGAGACAAAAAAGTCAACAATAAACTAATTGATCAGAATACAGCAAGGAGACACGTCTACCTCCAAAATGGAGATGATGATGTTGGCGAAATGAAAATGCTAAACAAGGAAGAAATAGAAACCATATATAATTGTTGGCAGTTTTAGAGTTTGTAAGAAAGAAAGGAGACGACAATGAAGGATACACATATGCAAAACTTTCTACAACATAAAAGAGATATCCTACTAGATAAGGTCTTATCCATTATATATCCATATATAAATATATGAAGTTATTTATTGCCTTTCCTTGACTATTTTAATCTTACTGATTGCCTAGTTCACGCATTCGATTAAGAGCACTTCCAGCCTTAAACCATTCTAGTTGATTCTCATTGAAGGTATGCGACAGTTGAATCTCTTCAGTTTTCCCATCTTCATGGTGCAGAACACAACGAACAGGCTAAATGAAAACGAGACAAAATGAAATACAAAAGTGAGAAGATAATAAAAAGGGATAACGAACTAATAAATATACTGAATAATAACACTAATCGTAGCTATCCTCCTCCTGGCTTTTTCATATACGAAATAAAATCGAATTCATCTTGAGTACTTGCATATTTGACTAATGATCCGTTGCTCAAATACTGTGGAAATGATAAACAATAAATACATTGCAGTTAGGAGTAGAATTGCTTGTGAGTATCTTTGGCGGCCTATTTAAACCTTGCGCAACTAAAACAATTTCAATGGAAAATATACCCATCAAATTCTTCCCTTTTAGTTCATTTTAATATGTTAAATATCTTCTGAACGCATCATGTTCTCCCAGATGTTTTTGAAATGTTTTCGTTTCTCAAGCTAAGAACAAAAGAGAGGAAAAACGTTACACCAGCTGGAAATGGATTTGTAAATGCTCATAAGCGCACCAAATTACTATTCGTGAAAAACTTGTACAAGATTATGAATTTCTGTGCTAGTTAACTCAACTACCACCATCAAAATTACATTCGATTTTTTGTTCATTTCCGATTCAGGACCAGATGCTTATGTAACACCCGCTGCCCATTTCACATTATTACCTCCAATACGGTTACCATTAACACTATTCAAAGGTAATAATTATTTCTTTAAAAAAAATTTCGTACGGGAAGCGAATATCTTAAAATATTCTATGCTGAAAATTCCATACTGTCTTACGCATATTGTTTGGATTAAAGCAAATACTATTATCTACAGGCAAAAACTAACTAGTTGACACAAGAGGCTGAGCAGGACAGCGTAGGAAGACGGGACTTCAAGTGAACGTAGAGAAGACAGAGGTGATGAGGATACCAAACCAACGCCACCGCCACCACCACCACCAACAACAACAAACTCCAATCACCATGAACGGGGGAAACTTAAAGGAAGTAGTCTCTTTCACCTACCTACCTACCTAGGCAGGCAGCACCGTTTCAACTACAGGCGGCACAGGTACAGACGAGGAAGTCAAAGCCAGTCAGGATAGGAAAAGCAACACAGGCTTTCATTAACCTGAAACCAGTGTGGAGATCTACTGCACTCAACATAAAGCGTGAACAACATCCGGTTTTCCAACACCAATTCCGTCAAGTCAGTGCTTCCATATGATGGTTGAGAGACTTGGAGGCGCGTTACGAAAAGCATTTCCAACAAACTACAGACATACATCATCAACAACTGCCTACGCTGGCTCCTTACTGAAGATCAGATGGCCAGGACAATGAGAGTAAGCAACAAGGAACTCTGACCTGCCAACGAACCAACACAACCAGCAATCCATCGCCCAACAAATATGCGGAAGGAAGTGGGAGTGAAGATGGATTCGGCATACACTGAGAAGACCATTCGGGGACATCACGTTCCAGGTACTTGAGTGGAACCCAGATGGGAAGCGGTGAGTTGGGCGTCCGAGGTGAGGGTGATATGGAGGAGATCATGTGAGGAAGAAATGAAAGCTTGTGGGCAGTCGTGGAGCCAGGTTGAAAAGACTGCAGAGAAGAGAGTGCAATGGAGGCGTGCTACTGAACCTTTATGTCCCACTAGGAACCCAAGGGACAAATAATAATAGATATAATAAATAGCATTATAAGTATATTATTGAACAGTTGACAAAAGCCATTAGGTTATTACAGTTCACTAAGAATATGCGTGGTCGCCACGCATATTCCTATAAAATATCAGTTAGAAATTGGAGAATGTGGGTAAAATAAGTTCAAAGACCGTAGAGAGTTAAGTGGTTGAATGTGTTGACCACTCCACTCACCTAGGAAAGTAGGATCAGCCCTGCCATGATGGCTCATTGGCTGAGGAAATCTCTGCACGGATACAAACGGCTCGGTTGGCTTTCGTCGACTTACCCCACCTGTGGCGCCGCCGTGATATCCAATTGTCTACTAAGGGTCGCGTGTACTACATTGCAGTGCGCTCTGCTCTGCTGTATGACTGTGAAACATGGCCATTGAAGGTGGAAAACATGAGAAGGCTACCTTCAGGTGTTTGACCACCATTGCCTTCGTAGTATAGACCGTATTCTGTGGTGTCACCAAGTAAGTAACATAGAATTCAGATGTAGAGTTTTAGGGAGAAGAGGTAAACCAGTTGACGAAGTTGTGAACCTTCATCGATTGAGATGGTTGGGACACGTACCACGTATGCCTAGTCACCGACTGCCTTGTCACATAATGTTGGCCGATGTAGGCCCAGGCTAGAAAAAAGCCTGAGGTGGCCAGACTAAAACATGGCACCAATGTATGAAGTCTCTGACTGATGGTTTGAGCCATGTGGGACGATGCAGACTAGGTGGTTGGGGTCCGCAGGACAAGAGGAATCAGTGGTTGGAGATTCTAGGGGATATCGCTGAGAACCGATGTCAGTGGCGCAGATGTATACACACATTATCATCTTAACGACGCTATTCCGAGTTTCATCACTTTATCATTCTTCGTTTCTCTCTTTTCGTACTTTATATTTCTTTTGACTGCATTCTCTTATCTTCATCTTGCGCTTCACTGCCTTTTACTTGACGTACTGATATGAGGTGTAGCAACTCGTACAGTTACGCAGTAATGCCTGGTCCTAGGTTGATCGGAGATCGGAAAGACTGTAATGGAAGCTACTTATAAAAATCCACATAAGTAGTATATATATATATCGCAAAATAGAGAGTGATAGAGATCAGATTGATGAGAAGTCAAACAAAAGTATACAGAACATTGGGTAGGGACATAAAGCGCTGGAACTGGGCAGTATGATGATATGCAGGACAAGAGATAATTTGCAAATAGATAAATTATACCATTTTGACTACCTGAGATAGCCGTGGTTTAGCACACCAGTACTTATAATGGGTGATGATTGGAGGTGAAGTGAAAATTGGGACAGCAGCCGGATTCAAACCAGTGACCACCGGGTTTCCACCCGATGCTCTACCGACTGAGCTACAACGTTGAGTGGTCGCTGGTTGGAATCCAGGTGCGGTCCAAATTTTCATTTCATCTTTAATCATCACCAAGTATAGACAAATTATTGTTACGTGTAGTAATTCTACTATATTTCTAGTAAAGTCTGAAGTTGTATTTACCAACTAAACAATTTCAATGGCTCCTTGTATTTCTCTTCAAACAACTGGTATGTGAAGTCATTAGGCTATAAAGGTATTGTGTTGATCTGTATCCGAGTTCTATGATCGGTAGACGAAACGGCGAGGGTCATGTGATATAACTCAGAGGTGAACGTTGTGACAAAAGCAAAGCTCTACTTTGTTTATTCAATCATCGTTTAATTTCTCTGTTAGTATTTTGTCATTCTACTTACATAACATAACACAGTGAAACAATATGTAACTGTGCCAAGTTAAGTTGTGGTTTATCACTCATTATGTTGTCGCCGCTCTCCACTATTTGGAATATAAAGGACTAAAATCCAACGCTTAAAACTTAATGAAAAGCTTCGATGAATCTCACTTACTTTACGATGAAAAGATATGAAAACAGAAATATTACATTGTTAAATTCCATGTGAACATCCATCACTTAGCAGATATGTGTTAATTAAGGTCTGGTACTAGTGGAATCTATGACCGAGGACAAATTACGCCATTATTCATTACACGACAACCAGATACTGCAGGAATAACACTATTGGATAAGCTATTTATCCACTCAATAGTTGACTTTAATGTAACTGCCAGTTTTAAACAACATGATCGTGACATCGAATTTATATACTGGGTTTCATAGAAGAATGGAAGCTGAAGAACCATTTTCTCATTCTAATAGACAACTATTAGAACGTGATAAAGTTGTCTTTCTAGAAGAATATAATCAACGAGAGAATGAATGAGGTTGAATTTCTTTTCTCATCATCCACTTTCCATAAGGCTTTTTCAGTGTGTAAGTCATTCCTAAAATCTTTTCCTCTGATCAAAAAATCGACTAATTGCTTTGTTATTGATAGTAGTTATTCTCTTTATCGACTTCGATTGTCTTACATACATATTACAATGTCAGAGATCATGTCGACTGCATTGAAATCATCGAAATAGAAAGGAATGGAGAAATTGATCTTCTTCATGCTAATTTATGATAATCCAGTAAGATTGATAACGGTGATTAGAACACTAGTTATTCTCGATACATGAACTGAAAATGCTTCTGATTGTTAGATGAGATTGCTTTTCATCCGTCAAAAGTGCTGTCGTTGGATTGATATTAGACCTTTAAATATAGGTTGGATCAATTTCAAATATTCTTCTCACGACATTTATCCCCAATTAGTTTGATATTCTTTGTTAGTGCTATAGTGGGTGATACTGATAAGAATGGATATAAGTAGTATATGTCAAGAAATCAGCAGGAACCATAGGTAATTACAAACCATGGGTAAATATTCTGCACAAAGAAACGTAACAAACAATGTGGGTGCACGAAGAGCAAATCAAGATAGAAGATAAAGAGGAAATGAAGCATATTCTCCAAATGACTAGTTTAATGCAGAGTGTACAATATTTCATCACTACTCCACAACATGTCATAATAAACATCATGTCCTACGTCTCATTCTTTCTCGTTTTTTACACTTCTATTTCATTTGATCAATTTGTCTCTCCTTCATCTTCCATTTCATTGCCTTGTTACTTGATGTGCTCATGTGAGGTGTAGCAACTTGGACCGTTACACAGTAATGCCTGCGACTATGCTGATGATGATTATGTCAATAAATAAATCTATTTAACGTTACTGTGATGATTGAAATAAAATGGAATCCAGCACTGTGGGGAAGTGCAGAACTAGGTCAAAACTACTTTTCAATGGCTGTTTAAAACTAATATTGGTTCAAAGATGGGATAATACAAGCAATAACAACATTAAAAATTATACTCGTCGTACAACAAGCGGCTATCGTTACACCATGGTCAAGTGGATTATGCTCTAGCGCTTGAAGCGATCGGTCCCAAGTTTGAGTTCCAGTGGGGACAATATCGCTGATTGGGAGGCAGATACATTCTGCTGATAAGTCACAAGTAGGACGACCACGCAGGTCTTGGATTCCACTGCTACTCACTATCCATCATTAATACATAATGTTAGTTCAGTTTACGAACAATTTTCAAGGTTCATTAGACATCAAATACGACAACTTAGAAAATAATAATAAAGAAAATTAAATGATTTTCATGTTTTTCAAAACATAAGCACTAGTGAGTGACAGATTTGAACACTGCTTAGACTACCCAAGTTTAGGCAGCCAGATGGTATCATTAGCTTGCACACAATAGGTGTGGTTCATTGCTTACTGCATGAATGTGCACAAGGTTGTTGAGTGGATTTCGATTCGATTTCAATGACCTTAGAAGGTTAACTTTCAACCAATAGACTGTAGGATGATCATCGAATTCATGAGTTTGCACAAGATGTATAAGTCAAGATGATGACAACATCACTTTCTTATGAAGTAGTACTGAGAGTGAAGTGTTTGTCAGATAACCAAAATACTTATATTCAGTAGCTTCAGATATTAACCACAAAGTTACACTTTGAAGTGCCAAGGTATCTAATTCACAATTCACTCTATTTAAAAATTCAACAAACAGGCATATTTTTATCATCTCTAATGCTTTGATACACGACTGAACGAAACACTTAGAGCTTAGACTTTTTCCAAAAGATACCACAAACCAAGCCTATCCACATTTGCACAATCAGTAAAAACTATGAAAATTAGGCATTAAAAATTATAATTATTTATTTATTATTTGTCCCTTGGGTTCCTAGTGGGACATAAAGGTTCAGTAGCACGTCTCCATTGCACTCTCTTCTCTGCAGTCTTTTCAACCTGGCTCCACGACTGCCCACAAGCTTTCATTTCTTCCTCACATGATCTCCTCCATATCACCCTCACCTCGGACGCCCAACTCACCGCTTCCCATCTGGGTTCCACTCAAGTACCTGGAACGTGATGTCCCCGAATGGTCTTCTCAGTGTATGCCGAATCCATCTCCACTCCCACTTCCTTCCGCATATTTGTTGGGCGATGGATTGCTGGTTGTGTTGGTTCGTTGGCAGGTCAGAGTTTCTTGTTGCTTACTCTCATTGTTCTGGCCATCTGATCTTCAGTAAGGAGCCAGCGTAGGCAGTTGTTGATGATGTATGTCTGTAGTTTGTTGGAAATGCTTTTCGTAACGCGCCTCCAAGTCTCTCAACCATCATATGGAAGCACTGACTTGACGGAATTGGTGTTGGAAAACCGGATGTTGTTCACGCTTTATGTTGAGTGCAGTAGATCTCCACACTGGTTTCAGGTTAATGAAAGCCTGTGTTGCTTTTCCTATCCTGACTGGCTTTGACTTCCTCGTCTGTACCTGTGCCGCCTGTAGTTGAAACGGTGCTGCCTGCCTAGGTAGGTAGGTAGGTGAAAGAGACTACTTCCTTTAAGTTTCCCCCGTTCATGGTGATTGGAGTTTGTTGTTGTTGGTGGTGGTGGTGGCGGTGGCGTTGGTTTGGTATCCTCATCACCTCTGTCTTCTCTACGTTCACTTGAAGTCCCGTCTTCCTACGCTGCCCTGAGTTGCCTCTTGTGTCAACTTGTTAGTTTTCGCCCGTAGATCTTCAAGTATGTGTGACATTAGACGTAAGTCATGGGCGAAATCCAAATCTTCTAGGTTCTTTTCCGCCCCTCTTCTCGCTCCTCATTGTTTGTTGCATGATCCAGTCCACTACAATCAGGCATATCATGGGTGATAGTAGACAGACTTGTTTCAAAAATATTCTATCTAATATTCTAATAATAACTCACATCACCAATTGTCTTAATATACAACAGTTAGCTTTAAAATCGGAAAGAAAGTAACAACAAACGCTGGATAAATAGGGTTGAAAGTGGGAGGCAAATATGACTTACTTTACCCGGTTGGAGGCCTTTCAAATCCAATAACGAAATTTTATCCGATGGCTTAATTTTATTGTAATCTGATGGATTGGCAAAGGTAAGCGGAAGCATGCCTTGCTTCTTTAAATTTGTTTCTATGCAGAAAAAAAATCAGAAAGAAAGGGAGGAGGTGGAGATTATTTCTTACACCTAGTTGGAACTATATTATCTATCATGTTGTTTCATTATTTAAATGGGTGGGATTAAAGATTTATTGAATCAAGAAGTTATTTTAATCAAAAAAAAAGATGTATATGAAAACAGTGTTGATTACTATATTTGTGTTCTACTCTGGGACTCATGAATGGTGTAGGCTTTCAATATCTTCCAGTATCAGACTCGAATGAAAGTGAAACTCAATAAAAAGGCATGCAGATTCGTTTACTAGACAATAATAAATAAGCAAAGTTACAGTTGTGGTATTATATACGGCTGTACAAGCCTACTTAGGTTAAGTTGAATTCAACTACTCAATACAATAGTTGAAACTCAAGTACACAATTCAATGGAACTACGGTTCAGTAAAAATCAGATCATATTACATACCGAATGCATAAGGGTCAATCAAACATTGAAAAATAACAACTTATCGAGAATGCTGATAATGTGGTTGATTCAATGAAACTTTGAAAAAAAGGACAGTGGACACTACTAAAAATTGCTAAAGTACGAAGAAGCACCTGACTGTTACGATTGACTTCATTTAACATTCGAAGCCATTGTCAACTTCAACTACGTGCCGAAAAAGTCATAAAGTCCATGATTACTGCGTAGTATTATCAGTGACTAAATCGCTCATATGATGAAATTTAATACTTTTAAAGGTTAAAGTGTAAAAAATGAAAATCAAAGCGATAAGTGTAGAATCTGGAGATGTAATTCCCGATTAGATTTCATATGCAGCACACAGTGATACAATATTATTTACTCTATGACGGTTCCACCATAAATTATTGCTCATTATCACATCAACGTAATCACACTACTCTCGACACCTGAGTTTCACAGTCCTGTCACCTCATACTCAGCGATTTCATTCTTAGTAAAAATGTTCACATCTCCGGTGTAGGTGTTACATCACTCCTATAACATGAATTGGGTGTTGGTTGATTCGATGAACAGAGATTCAGTAATCAATCCCCATCTCTCTCTCTCTCTCTTCCTAATTTCATTTGACTGAAGTACAGTGGTCTTACCCCCCACTCTATTGTGTGAGTGTTTTTCTACATTACTGATCCTATTATTATTATTATTATTATTATTCTATATTTAGCTAAACTTCTGTGTTTCGTTGATCCAACTGACCCTGACTAGCTAGTTTGACCTATGTACTTGACTTCATAGTTATTGCATGGAATTTGGTAGATTAGAGTAATTCGGTCAGTTGGATGTATCAGATCCTTCAATCGACAAAGTTTATCTCTGAGTGAATTTGTAGGTTTAAATGCCAACCTAATTCCAACCTTGTTCAGAATCCTACCTACAGTGTCTGATGTTCCTTCCTTATATTGTAATACTATGGAGGCTTTACTAAAATACCAATCAATATGGAAAAGGAGGCAATCAGAAGTCAACTAAATGTCGGCTCAGAACTTACTCATAGAACTAAGGTGTTAGTTTATGAAGTCATAATAGACGTACATTTGTGTCTGACCTCCACAGTCGTCAAGTTTCAGAACAAAATATACAGACAAACAGAAGCGGTAGCGATGGGATTTCCAATATTCCCAGTCGTAGTAGATATATTTAGGGATAGTTAGGACGACATAGCTTTACGAATGTATAATCCTGCAACTAAGATATGGTAATGATATGTGGATGGCACACTCAATGTGCTGAAAACGGAATATATTGACAGTTTTCTCACACAAACTCATTAGTAGACGCAATCCAATTCACTTACAAGGTAGGAAATGAACAAGGAGAATTACCTAAGTTGGATTGCAGGATAAAACGAAGGACAGACGGTGCTTTGAATACTACCGTCTACAGGAAACCAACACATTCTAAAATGTATCTACACTTCAGGTCATCCCATCCAATGTCAGTTAAGGCAGGTTTAGTCAAGTGTCTGAACGATAGAGTTAAAAATCTCCCCAGTCATTGTATGGACTTACGTAATGTATTGAAACACATAAAAGAAGTGTTAATAATTAATAATTATCCTCTACAGTTTATTAATAATCTTGTACGAACACGCAAGAAACAAAATGATAACAGTAATACAAATACGAATAACAAGGATAACACCAGTAGAAATAAGTTCTGTCTCCGTTTCACTACCATATAAGGAAGGAACATCAGACACTGTAGGTAGGATTCTGAACAAGGTTGAAATTAGGTTGGCATTTAAACCTACAAATTCACTCAGAGATAAACTTTGTCGATTGAAGGATCTGATACATCCAACTGACCGAATTACTCTAATCTACCAAATTCCATGCAATAACTATGAAGTCAAGTACATAGGTCAAACTAGCTAGTCAGGGTCAGTTGGATCAACGAAACACAGAAGTTTAGCTAAATATAGAATAATAATAATAATAATAATAATAGGATCAGTAATGTAGAAAAACACTCACACAATAGAGTGGGGGGTAAGACCACTGTACTTCAGTCAAATGAAATTAGGAAGAGAGAGAGAGAGAGATGGGGATTGATTACTGAATCTCTGTTCATCGAATCAACCAACACCCAATTCATGTTATAGGAGTGATGTAACACCTACACCGGAGATGTGAACATTTTTACTAAGAATGAAATCGCTGAGTATGAGGTGACAGGACTGTGAAACTCAGGTGTCGAGAGTAGTGTGATTACGTTGATGTGATAATGAGCAATAATTTATGGTGGAACCGTCATCAAGTAAATAACACTGTATCACTCTTTGTGATGCATATGAACTAAACAAATCTAATACAGAGGACCAAAGCTACTTGATATGATATATCATAGACTTAGAGGACAGGCAGTAGTGTGCATCGCCAAGTAACTTCAAGCTGATATTTCTTCTTAACCAGAAATTGCTATCACCAAATAGCCTACTAATGAGTAGTTTATTTAATGTTTCATATATGTTTTGCATTAGTTTTTCGGATTTCATTTGTCAAGCATGCTAAAAACAAAATGGAAGGCGAAATTGAGACAGTTTCGTAGAGTCTTACTTGACAGTTCAGCTGTTTAAGTGTGATTCATTGCAAGGATTTTTAATCCTAAATAATATCTATGTAATGACCTCAGGATGTGATACATTCTTAGATAAATATTCTTCTTCAGATGAGTAGTTTTCTGAAGAGTCTACTTTTATGCTGAGAGATAGCTAAGCTAATTTACAGTAAGTCAGTTATATCGGTCATCTAAAAGGAACAACAGTCGAAGTAAAACATATCTGATGGTTGGTTCAAGCCATGTTAAGTGTAGGCTGTTTCGTTGGAGACCAAAAAAGCGATAAGAATCACTAGTTGTGAATTCTGAGTGATATCACTTTAAACCAGTGATAACAGCGCTGACATATAAACTTTTAGACTTTCGAAATTCCGTTAACCCCCTCTACTCAAATACCTTCGTCTACTTCAACATCATTCTTTCTTAATCTACTTTCGCTCTGTCTGGTGTTTACTAGTGCGACTACTTGAACAGATACACTTTTACACCAGGTTGTTTTTCTAGTCGATTTGCCTTTTTTTAATTTCGAAGAGAGAGAAAACCTAAGAATAATAATGAGTACATTTTAAAATTATCCCATGTAAAAAATGCTTCAGGAGTCATTGACCACACTAATTACTTGAGCATTTGAACTACACTTAGCGATTTCATCAATGAAACAGACTAACTCAATAAGGATTTGCTGAATTATATAAAATGTTGAGGAAACGAGTTATTATTGTAAAGGAATGGGTTGTTGCTCTGTGACAGGTTCTATGTTAGTTCAGTTAGTTGTGACCAACATCTTACAATGAAGACAAAAATACAAAGTGGTAACAACTGGTCAAATATAAAAGTTATTAAACTTTAGTATTTCTGCATGATAAAAACACTCTAGGTGAGAAAATAATGAATAGAAAACTAACCATGTATACGTGCAAAGCTTTTCACAATAATTGCACGACCACCCAAATGTCTAGGTTCTAATGCGGCATGTTCTCGACTACTTCCTTCACCATAGTTCTCATCACCAACAACACACCAGTATATACCATCAGCTTTATATTTTCTAGCTACAGCTGGAACAGCATCCCATTGACCGGAAGTACGATGTAGAACTTTATTTATTTCACCATTCTCTTCGTTAACAGCTCTAAACAATCAGAAACAAATAAGTTACAAAGCCAACTTAATCCGGTGAAGATATTTAAATATTGGTAATATGAACTAAGCTATGCGACTGTGGAGGTCGAAGTAGGTGGACAGTGATTTGAACCCAAAACTCTGTACTAAAATCGAATGCTTACAACAATGAACATCTTCACAAGATAATCAGAAATAAGAATTTCTCACACTGAATTCAGTAAAATATATTTGTCACATTAAAGATTTATCTAATTAATAAAGTTATCAAGTCATTTAGGCACTTGTTCCAACTGAGTGTTTGTCTAGCAAGCTGGATGGTTGGCGAAGTTGGAAATATGGACCATTGGATGCCGACCCAGTGGCTCTATGGTAACGTGCTGGCCATGGGACCTAGGGGTCACGGGGTCGATCCCTCGCGGGGTCATGGGTGGACACTGCTGAAGAGTCCCATAGTAGGACGAAACAGCTATCCAGTACTCCCAGATTTCCAATGTTCCTCCAACTGATTTCAGTTCATGATGAAGACAACTTAAAGAATATTATTACGACACTAAGTTACATTCTATCGATGCAACTTCATTCATGATGATATCCGATCTGGTATGGTTTGGGGTCAGAGGTTTTAGGTTTCTAACATTTAGTTCATAGAATACCAATATTTGAACGAATAGTTTACACTCTAAGCTGCAATTATTCACATAAGCTTAAGTCAATAGTTTCGTAAAAAGGTCATTCATTCATATATGGAAAGAAAAATATTTGCGCACAATTTTCCGAACAATAAAAACCGTACACAACTTAATTGTAGTGTTGATATATATATATATATATATATATATATATATATATATATATATATATATATATATATAACTACCGAATGACTTAGAATGCACGCACCAAATCACACCCTATGACCACTGAATCAATTGGATTAATAAGCTAATATTGAGAGTAATGCTAACCTAGATCAAGGCACCTTTGTGTGTTTTAACGAAAGCCATAGCAACTACACTATTCGAGTATACTTTAGAGTGTAAGGGACTGTGTCAGAGTGAAACATGTGTGCTGTTTCCATCACCGGCGGCAATCTTCTTTAACGAATGGATACAACTCTATAAGACATAATCTTCCTTAAAAGGCAGTTATCCGCCTAAAGTAGATATTTTTAGTTGAATTTGGGGATTTAGTGGTTTTTCAAATCGGTATTCATCATGGACTGACGTCAGTTGGAGGAACATCGGAAATCTGGAAGCACTGGATGGCTGTCTCATCCTAGTGTGGGGCTCCTCAGCAGTGCACACCTATGACCCCACCTCACCAGGGATCGAACCCAGGACCTTCAGGTTCTGTGGCAAGTACGTTACCATTGAGCAACTAAGTCGGCATCCAATGGTCTATATTTCCAACTTCTATCAGTTCACAACAAAGCGCGACATTTTTAGACTTTGTGATCATTCAGAACTGATTCTTTTTCTTTTTAAACAAATTCAAGAGGGTGAACTACTTTGCTATAAGCCAATCGAGAATTATCAATTACCCGAATGCTTCCAGAGACATCTGATTATTGCTAATTCATTTCACCTTTGGAGGGAGTTGTGAAGATTTGGAAATATTTCAAGTTGTTATTCATCGTAAACTGACATCAGTTCAAGGAACAAAGGAAACCTGGAGCACCGGACAGCTGTTTCGCCTTAGTATGGGACTCCTCAGCAGTGCGCACCCACGACCCCGCCAGGGATTGAACCCGCGACCTTTAGATTCCGCGGCCAGCGCGTTACCATTGTTCCTCCAACTGATGTCAGTTTACGATGAATAACAACTTGAATCATTTCACCTTTGTCTACATTACCTCTCCATCTTACCAATATTATGTCCCCCACATTTACCCCAACTACCTAGCCTACTAAAGATTCAAATCAATGGGACATTTTTTGTTATCTAAAACAATACCATCAACTTCAGGTTGGAGGTTTCTCATGTACAAAATGAAAGCTAATTCAAAGAATAGGCCTCATTAGCCTAACATAATGGGATATGAATATAAGCTGTGTTTCTGAGACGTTCACATACAGAAAGCAAATGAACTTAACTTCATCTAACCAGTGTGGTGAATCAATACAATACACCCTACGGAGTTCCGGAGATTCAACAGGCTTACCGATGCAAAAATACCATTAAGAATTTTAGTGCAGAAAATGCATTTTTGGCTGAATCGCAGTTTAAATTCACATAATATGCCATCCAGCTAACATATCTATAAGTACTGGGATGGAAAATAACAGACTGCATTTCCTAACAAAGCTTAAAAGATATTACATAAATATAGAGACACCACATTTGAACTACACTATAGTTACAATTGTACAGTATGTGCAATCAATTACTTGTCAGTAATGATGTAAATACTTAGTTGGCAGATAGATATGTTGATCCAAACCTCTATAACAGTCATTAAGAAAGACGACAAATAAACAAAGATATAAAAAAAATATCGGAAATCGTCAAAAGTTACGGAAAAAAAGAGAGTAGAAGACATGATATTATGATTAAGAAGATAGGTTATATATAAATGCATCAGTTCCCTTGAGATAGATAAATGGACAGCAGTAAATACGACTACTTATCAACTGGTGAATCCCATTTATTGTGATAGACAAAATCAATGTAGAACCTTGCACATATGTCCAACGGTTCAAGTTGCTACACTTTATAGTAGTATAAAAGGAACAGGTGGATAGAACAAGAGTAATTTCAAAGTAGACAAAGTTGTGTGCGAGAATAAGCAATTTGAAGATAAAGGTTAGTGCAAATAGTTAAGCTTTAGAAGACGTCAAAGAGTGAATACATCTGTGCCATTGTCAGCGATTTTCAGGCATGTCAACCACTGATTCCTATTGTCTCGGGGATCCCAGACAGGTAGTCTACATCTCCCAACATGGCTCAGACCAACTGTCAAGGGCTTCATGCACTGGTGCCAGTCTTGGTCTAACCACATTGAACCTTCTTGCAACCTAGTCAAACTGACCCAAGCAAGACACACCAAGGTAGATGGTGGAGAGGCATGAGCAACACATCTCCAAGCAGTCTCAGTCAATGAAGGTTCGCAACCTCATCAATCGACTTGCCTATCATGCCCAGCAGCCTGACCTCAACATTACTCAAACGGTGATTCCACCAAACGCGAGCAATCCTACAAAGACACCTGTGATTAAAACCCCGTCATCACTTTATGTCTTGTGCTTTTAACGGCCAAGTCTCACAGCCGTACAACAGAATCGAAATGCAGTAAACTCGTCTTTTGATAAATATTCGGATATCTCGCCAGTCGGTGCCAGAGATGATACAGGTTGTCGAATACCGAGTGGGTCTCCTGTATACAAGCTGAGATAACTAGGTGAGGAAGAAAAATTAGCTGATATGTTTTGCATGCCGAACCACCAACTAATCCAATGCACCATATTGGCAGAAGTGTAATTAAAACGAAAGTTAGTAGTGGCCAAGTCAGGATATGGTACTAAACAATCAAGTTTCTGACTATTGTTCTGAGCCAAGAATAACAGAAGAGTAGGTTATCTGGTAGGAGATCTCAAGACAACAGGAATCGATGGTTGTGAACCCATATGCTAAATTATAGAAATCTGTCGTTAAGAAATCCTCTGTTATACGACTAAAAGTAGGTCACGACATCGCATTTGCATACATCAGAAATGATCACAAGCAAAATAAAATGTCATTTTCATTTCTTTAAGAAAAAAAAGTTGAAGTGAATGCAGAAGAATAATCAAAATAGCAAAGGCTTCAATAAGATATTACATAAGATATTTGGAAAACTAAAAGTAAGCAGAAACTGTAAAATGGGGGCAGGAATGCATAGATAACGTAAAAATTGAAATTGTGAAATGACAATAGATTCAACAAGTTCTTTTTTTAAATCTAGAGAACATATGATGTTATGGAGGCAGACTTCTGTTTTTACTACCTATAGCATTGAATGAAAAGTCCCAAGAAGTGGTCGGTATTGATTTAGCACAGTAGTCAACGTTTACCTATTTGGAACTACATGGGATAGTAAGAGCATAATTCTATACTAGATTGTTTGTTTGATATGGAACCGAGTTTATTGCTTAGATTCATAATAAAGGACTTTCAAACTTCATTTTAATGCAGTACAAAAGTTCTTTATTCTTTCATTTTAGTGGTAGTATAAGATTTCAAATATCTCCACTGAGTGACGAATCATTTATGTTACACGTGTTAGGTGTTGTGCTTCAACGAACAGAATCCCATAGGATAGTGTTTCAAACCTTTCTGTACAAAATCTTATATCCCGATGTAGGGAATTATGACAGCTATCTGTACAAAAGAGACTTGTCTATCCTATTGTTTTCACTTTTATGCTCTTGACATTCTATTTTCAAAAACATTTATTGGTACGAACAGTGGGAAAAACACTTGTATAACTCAAAAAACACTCCTGCTGCTAACGAATGAGTCAGATATCATGATCTGTTGTAGCATAATTACCACATTTTATGATGGATGCTACTTAGATTCCGTCATGGCTACCTAGAGGATTTCAATTCATGATTGAAACCACTCGGGAGCAACAATCATAACCATGTGTGAGGGTGATGGTAGGTTGACAAGTTTAGTGATACGAACTCGTGAATCAATGAATTAAGCAAGCAGTTCGAATCAAATCTAAATCTAATCAGCAACTACACACACTTTCGTACAATAGACAATGACCCACATCTATTGTCAGTAGGCCAATGATACCATTTAGCTGAACAGACCTTGGTAGGTGGAGTGGGTTTCGTACCGGTGAACCTATCGGTTGAAAATCAAGTGTCTTGACCAATGAACCAAGGCAATCTGTTAAAGACAAATATACAATCACAATCATGAAACTTTTGTGCATTGCTGGGGATCAATTTGTTATCAATATATTCGGTAATGAATATTTAAGCACAATCATCAGTTTTCAGTTCTGGTATTATTTGGAGCAAAACGACTCCCTGTTATCAAACTAAACGTTGGAATTATTCAAGTGATCACCTATACAATTTCAATTATTTAGTCAAATAGTGCATATTACTAAGGAAAAGTATACTTGAAATTTAATGTTCAAAATAATTTATGCGAAGAAAGACAATACTGAACGAAATAAGAGGTTAAATTGTCATTGATTTTTACTATCAGCAACACATTCACCAGTGACATTAAAGTGCTCTTAATTCTGGATCACTATATCAGTGATTAAAAATCGAACTTATCACAGTTGGCTACAGTAATAATCAGTCCAGTCAGTACTTTAAATGCTTTACATTTATCATCTGAAGGAACTTGATTGTTGACATAAGATGTGAGTACGATTGACACTTCCTGGCTACTCATACCATGGAAGGTTAGTCCTTCTTGAGGCACCTAAAAAAGAAGGGTCAGTGCATACTGCAGAGCCCAAGGAACGTCTGCTTAAAACCTGCAATGCTTCCCATTGCTACTGATTTCAACTACATGACATTGATGGACAGTAGACAATATTCAAATCATTTTGAGTTGGTCCAGGAAATGTGTATAACATTGTGAGGTTAGTGTGACAATTATGCGTTAGAAAAACAGTAAGTTGTCGAAAGAAAGAATCAGATGGTAAGTTTTCATCGAAATCTCACCCAATAAATAAGTTATTTGATATATTATCCAAGTGACCTCTATATTTTAACCATTGACCAGCAGCTGAAATATGATCAGTTGTACATTTTCCCTTGATTTTAATCAATATCGGCATATTTAATAAATCTTTACCATCCCATTTGTTGAATGGAGTAAGAAGTTGTAATCGTTGACTTGATGGATCAACTTTCACCATGATTTGAGAAGTATCTGTTGGTGGTTGTTGGTAGGTGTCTTGCCCGGGATCAAAGCCTTTCTTAGGCAATGTATCACCTACATAGAACAAAAGGTATGAAAATTGTCATGATGTATAATGAAACTGATTACAATATTATATATATAAGAAATATACGTTACAGACTGTTGTCTAAGCTGATTGCTAAATATTATTCAAAGTTAAAATATAATCTGGTATGCAACAGATCTGGAGGTTTGTGGAGATTTATTAATTGATTTTAAGTTGGAATTCATCAAGAACTAACATCAGTTGGAGGAATATTGGAAACGTGGGAGCAAAAGACTGGTATGCAGGAAAGAATGTTCATTGTCAACAAGTGGGACAGTAGTCGTTAAATGTGGTAAACCTTGCACTAAAAGCGTCATTTGCAAAATATGCTTCATTTCCCCTCCAGCTTCTATCTTGATTTGCTCTTCATACGCCTGCCTTGTTTCTTGTGTTTCTCTTGGCGGAATTCTAATCCACTGCTGGTAAATCCCTATGATTTCTGCAACCCTCTCGACATACACCACTTATATCCATTCTTATCAGCAACGCCCACTATGCTAGCACGGGACTCCTCAGCCCCTACGACCCAACCCCGCCGGGGATCGAGCCCAGAACTTTCAGGTTCCGTGGCCACCACGTTACTACTGGGTCACGGGGTCTGAATCCCTAACGAGGTCATGGGTTTTCACCGCTGAGGAGTCCCATACAAGGACGAAACAGCTGTCCAGTGCTCCCAGGTTTTCAATGTTCCTCTAAATGATGTCAGTCCACAATGAATTCCAAACTAAAATCAATTAGTAGGAACTAAATATAAAACACTCTTTTGATCACACTTTGGTGGATTTGAATGATTAAAAATTGGCAACAGTTCATAAGGTTAAACCACACACACATCTCTTTGATAATTTCAACAATGAACATGAATTTTAAGACAGATCAGGTTAAAAACTACAGACAAGTTTGTATATCGTATAATTTTTTCTATATCATACCGTCGTTGATTGGACCGAATTGATCGGTCCCTATTGGGATATAGGATCCTGTGCGGACGCCTCGATATTACCGGTGCTCTAATGGTAGTAATGAAGGATAGTGGCTAGCAGTGGAATCCAGGATGCGCATTTTGTCGTATTTGGGACTCGTCAGCTGGATGTACCTGCTTCCCAGTGAGTGATGTTGTTCCCATCGGGATTCGGACTCGGGAGTGATAGCTTAACAGGATCCCATATACCAACAGAGACCTATCAATTCGGTCCAATCAACGACGGTATGATATAAAAACAATTATACTAAAAACTATACCCCTCGGACAAGAAGTGGCTGCCGTGACTCGGTGGTTTAGTGGATTGCGCTCTGGCGTTTGAAGCGACCACTCCCGAGTCCGAATCCCGATGGGAACAACATCACTCACCGGGAAACAGATACATACAGCTGACGAGTCCCAGATACGACAAAATGCACATCCTGGATCCTACTGCTAGCCACTACCCATCATTACTAAGTTTGTATATGTTGTGATTCGAAAACTGCTATGGTCGCTAACGATGCACGGATATCGATTGTCAGCCAGTAACATTCAACAAATGCCTAGTTGATTTCCGATCCGACTAATTTAGGGAGAAAACACGACGGACGTGTAGTAACGTGTTTTGGGGTCGAAAGACCGAAGACAAGAACAAAGGAAAATATATCCAACATAGATAGTTCGCCGTTTAAAGTGATACTATTGGTTGGCTGACCCATCGTCTGTCTGTCTATCTGCCTGTAGGCGTGACAACGTAAAATACATTTTGATTGGTCCCTCTCCAGAATAGTCTTTTCTCCTATCCCCATATCAGTACAGTAAACCGACATACCCTACCGTGTGAAAATAAAGATGATAATGGAGTTCTGTAATTAATCGGTTATTGAAGTTTGAAATATTATTATCGTTTCACCAAATGAATACTAAGAAAGTTGGTATTCATGATGGACTGACATTGGTTGGAGGAACATTGAAAACCTGGAATCACCGGACAGCTGCTTTATCCCAGTATGCAACTCCTTAGCAGTGTGCACCCATGACCCCAACAGTGATCGAGCCCAGGACTTTCAAGTTTCGTGGCCAGCACGTTACCATTGAGCTGTCCACTCCTCCCAGGTTTCCAATGTTTCTCCAACTGATGTCAGTCGATGACAAATACCAACTTGAAATCAATAAATCCACACACCCCCAAATTGAATATTGAGAAACACAAAACTCTAACTACATGGAAAAATAGGCAACGGTGTTGGACTATCATTGTCATCATAGCACTGGTTGTGTGTTGTTGAACCGCCCCATAAACAGTACAACGTTTAGGCGCAGGGTGAAAAAGTTAGTTAGTTGAGGTGGCTGGGTCATGGTGTTACGCATATTTCGTCATCATCTGTCTAGACGCAAAGTGTTAGCTAAAGAATAGTTGGTTTGGTCAAAAAAAAGAAGGGTGATCATACCAAAAGGTGACATTAATCCATGAAGTCTCTGGTTGTTTGTCTCATCGGTATAGAAAGTAATGTAGGCTTCCAGGTTGAGATAATCAAAACCGGATAATTGGATATTCTAGGTGATATGACTCAGAGTTCATTACAATGGTACCGATGCACTCTGATAGTATATCTTTATCCCAACTCTTATAGTACAATTTGTCACTTGCTTTACCCATTCCCTTGTTATCCCTCTTCAAATAGCCTCCAATGACTTTCGATTAAACTTATTCAATTATCCTGTCTTTCATTTCGTTACTTTGTCTCTTGATGGGTTGATGCCAGATGTTGTCTCTTAGACAGTTAGGCAGTAACGCCAATTCTCATGCTGATACTGAGTGGCAGGAATGACTTGGAAGTCACCTAATACGCTTATAGATAAACTGAATTGAAGCTGAACAGTATAAACCATTTATAAACATGTGACTACAGTTGAACCGCTTCATTCCTTCTGTGATCTTGTCCTGACGAGGATGTCTAACTAGATAGTGAGATACAATGACACAATAGAAATTTCATATTAGTTAGTACATTGATGTGATAGAAAGGTTACATTAAACGCATCATTCTGTATACGTTTGATATCCGACACTTATAATGCAAAGAAAAGTAATCAAGGTAAGCGTCACGTGTAAGCGAAGTTGGTTAATTTTCTGGAATTGATTTGAATTCGCATTCTAACAACTATGACTTTATCCATTTTAGGCTTCTCGTAACTTGATTTCGCCCTATTAGCTATTCCGAAACATCTCTTGATAACAAAACACGTTTTGTAAAACAGTAAATGAGTATCAACCTGAAATCAGCGAAAAAATCCTGACAAACCTCCAAACTGAATTACTGTCTACTGGTTGTTAGTGATTTTCTTCGAGATGCGATTCCCGAAGAAGTTATGATCAGTGGGGCAAAATGCGTCGGATGTAAGGACAGTTACCCAACGACGCCATCGGATAGAGGTCACGCTTGATCCTGAACTGACAGAAGTAAGGAATGTGGATCATTGGATCGGGACCCAGTGGCTTAATGAAAGCGCACCAGCCGCGAAACTTGTAGGTCCTGGGTTTGATTCCTGGCGATATGATGGGTGCGCATTGCCGAGGAATCCCACACTAGGACGAAACAGCTGTCTAGTGTTCCCAAGTCCCTAATGGTTCTCTATCTGATGTCAGTCCATGATGTAATACCGACATGAAGTCAATAAAGAAATAATAAAAACATCACCATGATGAACATTTGATATACATCTCTTGATGTAAATGACAATACATCATCGCTAGTCCTGAGTGCCTTTATCATGTTTCCAACATTACTATAGATGACGAAAGATGCTCCCGTCTACAGTAAAAATGCTCTCAAAATCAATCTTCGCTTAAATTTCAGCTTGTTCTTTAAAAAATGTGTATTTTTCACATCAGCTTCTAGGTGCATCATACAGTTGAATCAGTTGGTATGTGCAGGAGAAAGCAATTAAATATGACCATGTAAACTTGTTATTAGTAATGAATTATTATTAAATTGATGATAAAAACTCGAGTCATAAGAACTGTTATTCCGGCGAAGTGTTACTATTTTACTATAATCCCTTTTACCTTATCTAGACTACTGACATGATTTCATTAATACGATTAAAATCCTACAGAAGAGGCATGAGAGAAGTCGGCGTACCGAACACATGCGATATTATGCAGATTTATGTTCGTAATTTCATTGGTTATTTTTTAAGTAAAAAAGCCTACACATTGGTAGGTTGAAATCAGTAAGTCAAGAAGAATACCTAGAAAGTATTATAAACAGTGGTTACAATGGTGAGGGTGAACGAGGGGAAACATGTATGGGGTGTGGTTGAGTCAGTTTATTAATTTGAAAAGATAAGTGAATTAAGCGAACAGCTTAGTTGATGTCCACTAGAAACGACAAAAACTCAACAGCATACATTTTGCTATAATGCAAACTAGTGTTATCAAGCTTTGGGAAATAAAATGTCATCTATGTTTGTTGTTTGGTATGATGATTTTGGATCTTTTTTGAAAAGTGACAGTGATTGAGAGCAAATGAGAAGTTTCAGAGTAAAATACTCAATAACTGCAATCCATTACTTGACTGAGTTTTAGTGGCTGTTACTGTAATATTCACTTGGGACAAAGAACGCCGCACTGAACATATCAGAAATGTTATTCTACTGACTTTGGACTAAAGATACAAGTTTCTTCCTACTTAGGATTCTTCAGTTGAAGGTATTTACATACCAGTGATGAATGATGTCCACGTCGAGACTCGAACCTTGCGTATAATACTTCCAAAGCTATAACTTTATTAACTAAACTAGGGAGTTGCAAGAATCATCTTTTGCACACCGGGTATTACTTGTTACTTGTCTATTCTTGTAATTTCTTACTACATTTTCTGGGTCTAATTAATCAGTATCACTGAGATGCAGATGGATTTAGGTGAAGAGTTCCAATAAGGAGAAACACGCATCCCGGATTTCGCTGCCAGCTATTATTAAATCTATATCAAAATGTAATAAAAGATAATATCGAAACATCCGTTCAATGAGGTCAAACGAGAACAAAGATTGATCAACGGAAATTTAAAGTAGGCACAGATCATATGACGAAATGTTTACGGTTGTTGAACTATCTTGTTCGATTCGTAAATACTTTAAAGTGTAATTTGAACTTTACTATCATAGTAAAAAGCCTCTAGAAGTAACTAATACTCGAAAAATACTTACACTAATGAAAGTTAGGCAAAACTTAGTCTCATTCATAAGGTCATACTGTGAATATATTATAAGAAGGCATGGACGTTTATAATCAGGTTTGTAAACTCATAGGTGCTTGGACTTACAAAAATAAATAATCATTGTTATTACCAAAACCCTTTTAAATTGATTTATTAGATTTATCACACCTTACCCACCAACGATGCTGCCTACAATCATCGACCATCTTCCTGACTGTGGTGGACTGGATCACGTAAAAGACAACTGTGAGGAGCGAGAAGATGGGTATACGCTGGCTGGACCGATGAAAAGACTCTAGAAGGTTTAGATTTCGCCAATGATGATTTATGTCTGTCTTGTGGCACAAAATCGAAGATCTACAGGTGAAAACTAACAAGTTGACAGAAAAGGCAAGGCAGCGAAAACGGGACTTCAAGTGAATGTAGAGAAGACAGAGGTGATGAAGATAACCAACCAACAACAGCATCAAAAACAAGCACCAATCACCATTAACGGGAGAAATCTAAAGGAAGTTGTATCTTTGACCTACCTACCTAGGGATGCAGCATCGTTTCAACACTCAACTACACAAGATGCGACAGGGTGAAAATCCTTAAAACTTACATAAGCAGAGGGAGAGATTGATAACTGATTCTCTTTATACTGGGTGATGATTGAAGGTGAAATGAAAATCTGGAGTGCGGCGGGATTCGAACCAACGGCCATCGGGTTTCCGTACCGGTACTTTACCAACTAAGCACGGGATTGGAAACCCTATGGTCGCTAGTTCGCAAAACCACAGCTATCTCAGATAGTCAAAATGATGACTAAATCTTTTTTTATCGAGTCAACACCTAATACATGCAACAGGAATGACTCAGCACCTGTTCCGGATATATGGAAAATCCTACAACCCATATCATAAAGGGTCGACGAAATCAAGACTATATAAAAGATGTTTCAAAGTTGTGCAGTTATCTTGATATGACTATGGATAATAAATGATGTCCGGAACGTAATCCAGTAAACAATACTGTTCCACTATGTGATAAATCTAATAAATCAACTAAAAATGGAATTACATCCTACCATAGTTCATAAGTTTTACTCTTATATTAATTATTATAACCTACCTGTCGGTGGTTTAAGCTTAAATTTTGAACCATCAGCTGCAACTAATTCATCCTTCAAAGGATTAAATGATAAACTTCCACCCAGTGCTAAAGCTGTTACCATTTCAGGGGATGTAACAAAAGCATGCGTAGCTGGATTTGCATCATTACGACCAGTGAAATTACGATTGTAAGATGAGACAATTGTATTCTTATCACCTTTTTTTGTATCCTAAACAATGCAGTACAATGGATAGAATATACACAGTTGCAAAGTGGATAAATAATATGAAAATAAAATGTATGCGCAGTTTGTAAATAATTTTTATAGACTGGTCACTCATTATGAGGGATGCCAGTCGATCCAAGTCAGTTAGCCAAATTCGGTTGATCTGAACAATTTAATTTCTTTTTGAGCTAAATCTGTAGATCACTGTGAGCAAGTATTTAATCCTGATCAAAGCGCTTTACTCGAAATCACGTATAAGGGCTAATAGAAAGTTACTTTGGGAGCTGATGACAACCATTGGTGTCCACCAGGGATGTTTAACATCACCGTTCCTGCTATAATTTGTTGTAGACATGCTAGTGGGCATAGCCGTAGATTTTTCTGACTTTTCATGGGTCGACTTACACACCCAGAGGAGCACCCCATTGACTTAGAATACACAGACCATATCCTCCTGCTAAGCGAAAACGCTAACAAATTGCAGTCTTCCAAACGCCTTGAGCAGTAATCCGGGTGTTCGGTATGTATTTTGCATTTGTCAGTTGTAAAAAGACGCTTGTGGACTGGTGTCAACCAATTTCTACTTTAAGAATAGGAGATGAAATAGGAAAATGTACTGACCACTTCATTTACTTGGGGAATCACAGCAAGTCAAATGGCAGAGTTCCGAAGGGAATCTCAGCTCAG
The DNA here is from genome assembly GCA_944470555.2 of Heterobilharzia americana. NCBI lineage: Eukaryota > Metazoa > Platyhelminthes > Trematoda > Strigeidida > Schistosomatidae > Heterobilharzia > Heterobilharzia americana. Next base: position 27,615,198 of record OX104132.1, on the reverse strand, counting down.
ATACAAAAGGTTCATTTGATCTTGGCCAAACTGCATCACCACTAACACCGGGTAGATATCCTAATACCTACTGAAGGACGAGGTAACTACGCTAAATTTAGCTGTCCTTCTATACAGCTGTGAGGCATGGCAGTTGAAAGTAGAAGATATGTAGGGATTCCAGGTTCCTGGCTACCATGTGACCAATGTGATCAATGTGACTATGTGAGCAATGTTAGAGCCAAGTACAGAACACTAAGCTAGGAAGGTAAGTTAGTAGGTGAAGTTACGAACTTTAGCGACTGAGGTGGTTTTGATTTGTTTCGCATGTCGACTCACTGTTGTGACCGAGTGGTGGGGTTGGGCGCGTGGGTGTAATGATACTGAGACTCAATAGACACCTCAACCGAATACCTTTACGACTGACCTCCCTCAGTACCTTCTGCTTCACTGAGCCGCGGAGAAATCAGAAGACAAAGACGGCCTGTGACTGCAAGAACAGCGACAACTTTTATTAGGCAAATACATGACATATATGTATTTACAAAACTCTCAGAAAGTGAAGTCATAAATGAACCAATCCGACTTCTTGTATGAGCTCGAACTTCTCCAATCAGGTTCTCATGTCAGGGCATGCATAAATTACGACCTGAACATGATCTGATCATGACTTGAAAACAACTCCCCTATTAGCTGCCTTTCGTCGCTACGTATCACCCACCACCTACCTTGACATGCAATGCAAGCTTAAGTAGGATTAGGCTAGAAGAAGGCTAAGGGTGACCAGACTAAACTGTGGAAGCACTGCATAAAGCTTTGGCTATTTGTTTGAGCCATGTAGGGAGACGTAGACTACCTGGTTGGCGGCTAGAAGATAATAAGAATTAGTGGTCCCAAACTCCTGGTGGGAAGACTGTAAATCGGTCACAATAGCGAAGATGTAAATATGCTTTATTGTCCTCAAAGTTTTGCATTGCTTTATCAACCTTCATTTATTTATCCTCTCAAAATTTCGTACACTTTTGTCAACCTCAATATCACTTTTTCGACCCATCTCTGCTATGTATACTGTTGTAAAGTATGGGAACTTGAACTAATCCACTCTTGCATCAAGTTCTACGTTGATTTATCTATCCGTCTGGACATAACTCAGTCAACAGGTTGGATTTTATTTTATATCAGCCATGTTATTTGACTACTGATTTTCCCTTATATAGACTCTTTCCACCAAGGTAAGGTAATAGTCCTTTACCTTGTAGTTAGGTGTGCAACCTTGGTTTAATCAGTAATGTGTGTCAATTCAGGGAGTAATTCTAAATTCATGAAACATTTCCGACTTCTTCAGTCGACAACAGATGACAAGCATATGTGTTGATTTACTTCATTTACGCTAAATTTCATAGTTAACCTACAAGTTTCGCAATCTTCCAAAAAATGTTTTTCCTGAACTACAAATTTCTTCTGTCACATAAATACTGACAAATATTAACAGTGACACCACAAGAAGAACACATTAAACAAGTGGATTCAATGCACCAATAACAATAAGCAAGTCTAGGAATAAGTTGATACAAGTTTAACTTACTTTTCTAGACCACTGACCAATACATGGACCACATGCATTAGCCAATACTACACCGCCGATGGATTGAAAAACTTGAGTTATACCATCACGTTCAATAGTTGCTCTTATCTGTTCACTACCAGGTGTTATGAAGAATTGTGATTTTACTTTAACACCTTTCTCTAACGCTTGACGTGCCAAACTGGCAGCACGTGCCATATCTTCATAAGATGAATTTGTGCACGAACCAATAAGACTTGCACTGATATTCTGTGGCCAGCCTTCTTTAGCTAAACGACTGGACAACTATTAATGATAACAAATATAAATAAATGATAAGATTTCAATAATACTAGACATATAAGTATTAAGAAAGCACTCATAGGAATGTTCAATGTGATTGCGTAAGAAACACCAATGAACGAAATAAGTTACCACATATTATCTGGTTGGGGGCAATCAACAGAAAGTTCTAAACTCAGGTTTCGTGCTTGCTGACACAGATCTAAAGCCATATCATCACCTAGTGCTACGTTCAGTGACCCTTGAGGGGATACCAGTCCCCTTGAGGTTGCAGATATGCTTTGCTGATGAGTACTAATAAACAGGAAACTTAAGCCTAGAATTAACTGTCAATTTCCTACAACCAGTTAATATTAACCAGAAGTGAATTGCAATGGCGAATCGCCCAGCTTAATGAAAATACTGAAAAATAATCGATATAATTCAGTCAACACTTGGCACTACGCAACGCGTAATTGTTTACTCTCCAGTGATCAGTTAATATATCTCTTCTAAATCTAGAGAGGTAAACAAGTGACGGATTGATCATTCAGTGCTCGGGTAATTTTAGGTTTGCCAGTTAGAATTGTTACTAGTAAGTGGAGATGACATCTGACAGTTCACGTTTTTTAATTGGCACCTTTACTTCGTATTTTTGAATGGTAATATTATTGAAATGAACGATCAGTATTCAGACACAACTTATCTATGGGACATTTCAGCACAGATCGTGTAGTTTCCGTATAGTTTTGAAATCATTCAAGTACTACTGAAAATTATTGTTGTTCGACATAGTGAGATATGCTGCTTAATTCGACTAAATAAGTAGTTAGAATCGAGTAATGAATTTTTTACATCAATATAAGACTAGCAGAGTGGATTTTGACGAACTGAAAAGGATTATACATCATTCTCCAGCCAGTATGAGGTAGTTGACTGGGCAGAACAACACAGACTCTTACAAAGAAGTGGTAAGGTTTAGGTAACCGTATTCCGAAATAATATACGCCATAATTCAGCTCGATTCGATTTGGAGTGAAAAGTTCAGACGGAAGAGATAGTGTGACTACTACGATGAACGGATAGCTAAGCATCATGGAACTTGTTGACGAAAGGTAGTAAAACTTTCACGAGTGCGATAGCCACATACTGATGGAAACTGGACACCAAATAGATATATCTCTGAAGTCATCAGGATAATAAACAAATAAAACTGCCAGTTCAAATTGAGAGGAACACAGATGAGTAGAGTACACCTCCCTAAATGACAAGTATAACGTGACTTGATAAACGTGTGAATGTTCGGGCACTAAGCTGTATTCAGCATGTGAGAGTTAGTGGTACTGCCTACTTACTCGAACCCCAGTAGGCGGAACCTGGTTCGAACCTGTGACTTACTAGTTGGAAGTTGAGTTCTTAGTCCGACGAGCTATTGAACAAAGTGATATATGTATACATATACATCCACTCCTCAACTGTGAAGTTAGTACATCACACTGATCCACCCAGACGTGTTAACATATTATTCCGTATTTTTGCTGAATGAGAAATAAAAATGGACAAAGGATCATACTTCTAGCTCCCACAGTGAACGTTCTCGTTCCCAAGTTATTTGTCTACATGAACTCAAATTCACCGTTTAAAGCGTGTTGTTTATGGTCAACTTCCAGATAATTCAAAATGGATTGTGCTACAAACACTGAGTTACATCGAGTTCCTTCAATGGGTTTAACATCACCAGTGAATTATCATTAAACTCTTCCTTTTTTAATTTTGCCGATAAGATTATGCAACCAGTCTACTATATCTGTTGAACATTGTATTTATTTATTTTGCCATTTTTTCATTCAACTGCACTTTAGATAACGATAAGTGCTAATCAACCAATTTTTACTGGTTCACAAGTACACATGCATGAGTATATATATATAGGTATTAAGACTACCTTATTAGTTCGTGCAAAGTTAATATTGATAAATTCAATAAATTAGCTGTGACATTGCTGTATATTTTTTAATGATAAGGGTCATAATGAATCCAGCTATGAACAATAGATTCATTCAGACGTAAACAATAAATACAGACACAGAAACAATGTGAAAACAAGGGGTTATACTTTACATCTGCAAATCGAAGGGAAAGTAGTAGAAAAGAGATTAGCAAAAGTAATAATGACAACAGTAACAATAGTGGTAATAACAGATAGTAGAAAGGATTGAAAATACCAAAAAGAAGCAGAATAAATGGATGAGAACAGGGAGAACAAAGGCATATGTCTAACATATACTGCAGAATTAGACACAAAAGTATCCATAACACTGTGACGGTTTTTTTTTAGAGATATTCGACTATCTATCAAAGGACGAGTATACTGTGCTGCTGCTGTCCATTCCGTCCTGTTATGCGGCTGAGAGCGAGACACGGCCGTTAAGAGTACAAGACATGAAGCAATTACAGGGTGTTAATCACGGGTATCTTCGTAGCATTTCTCGTGTTTGGTGGAATCACCATGTGAGTAATGTTGAGGTTAGGCGAAGGGTACTAAGCAAGACAAACAACTCAAGTGATCAGGTTGTGAACCTTCATCAGCTGTGAAGTGGCTTACATATGTGTTGTACATACCTATCCACTACCTCCCTCGACATGCCAAGCTAGGGGAAGTTGGATTACGTTGGAAGTGTTCAGGGTGATCACACCAAGACGTGGTACCAGTCAATGAAGTCTCTTACTGTTGGCCTGAGCCGTGATTTCTCTAGCTTTGATTAATTCATTTTAAAACTTATAATTCTCTGAACAGCTTAGAAACTTAGTAGTCAAATGCCTTATCCCTACCTGACCAACATTATTGTTCGGTGTCAGACAGCTAAGTTAACAAATGCACTATAACGTTTCATAAATTTCCTATCAAAGCCAATAATAACGTACAGCGATCTACACCACAATAATGAGACATTTAATCTTCATTGTAACACAAAACCAAATAGCACTAGAATCATAAAAGCCCAGTTTCGTTATGTTATTGTAGCGGTAAACAATTCACCAAAATCAATAAAATTAGGGTTCGACACGACTCAACATTGCTGCTGACCTGCATATTTTTGACGGACTTGGTAGGCTAATGCCAGACGGTTAAGCATCCACGCTATTTGGCACGTTGCCATGTTATGTTGCGTTGCTCTTATGTGGTCCTCTAGCCAGCTAGTTACAAAGCATCGGTATTTTGACAGGGTCTATCAAATATTATAGTTCCACCTGGCTACAATATTGTGTTGTTTCTTAGTTTCGCATTCATGGGTATGTTACCAGTACAAATAATTAGTGGTTACCCTTTGCGTTTGTCAAGTTCATGCAAGATCAATCCCTAAATTATCATTTTGAGAACACTTTTACCAGTTCAAAAAGACGGTTACATTCACGGTAGGACTTAAATTATTAGTACTGGCATAAAATTTGCTGTGAAGTCTTGATAATCTGCTTTCATAAGTCAAACATAAAGCTTGTTAGGGCTGGTGAAAGTGTAGCCTTAGGTTTATTGTTAGAAATTTATTGCCCATCAGCAAACGTCCATAACACTCGCAAATGCTGAAGGTTAGATGAGTGCATATGAGTTACTATCTTATTTCATTGACGTACGGTTCTTACCTGTGGATATTGTTGGAGAACACTCCAACATTGAGTCCGTTAGACCATATCAAGATATCGTTTGGCATTACTAGGGAGCGGTTAAAGTCACGACACCTCGTATCAGAAAATCAAGATACAGGGTAGCAGGATGAAACATAGAGAAATAGGGACAGATAGTGAGCTTGCATTCCTGTCTTCTTTATAATTCATTCAGTTCAGTCAGTGGGATAGCCATTGTTTGTTCCACAGTCAGTCGTCAAGTTTCAAGGTTTTGGGTTAGGTATTCAATCCGAACATTTATATTTAGTACCCGATTAGCCAGTTATTATTTCAATACTATGATATTCACAAGTTTCAGTTGCAATAAAAACCAACTACAACATTCAAATACACATTCTAATTCAATGCTGGCATCAGATCACTTATTACTGAAAACAGATATTTGCACCTGATTTAACGTTTTTCATTGATCTATAACTTCCATAACCTTCGCTGAACCCTAAACGTCCCCAGATGATCACATTATTGTTAGACCAGTGGATCGCAATTTAGCATTAGGTAATGATGCTTCACAAAGTGTAATCAGTGAGCATTTCCGCTCACTGTCAGCTTGTAGTTGAGATGATTCACCTCTCAAAACAAAATGCACTAATTTTTAATGACTGGTTTCCTATAACTGGCTAGTTGGGGTCCACGGGACAAAAGAAACCAGGGTTGGAGACTGGGCAATATAGCTCAGAATTGATGTCAGTGGCGCAGATATATGTGCGCATTATCCTCATCTCAACCGCTATACTTAGTCTCATCATTTTCTAATCCATCCTTCCTCTCTCTTACTACTGTCTACTATTGTGGTGGGTGCTACTGATAAGAATGGATATAAGTAGTATATGTCAAGAAATCAGCAGGAACCATAGGTAATTACAAACCATGGGTAAATATTCTGCACAAAGAAACGTAACAAACAATGTGGGTGCACGAAGAGCAAATCAAGATAGAAGATAAAGAGGAAATGAAGCATATTCTCCAAATGACTAGTTTAATGCAGAGTGTACAATATTTCATCACTACTCCACAACATGTCATAATAAACATCATGTCCTACGTCTCATTCTTTGTCGTTTCTTACACTTCTACTTCATTTGATCAATTTGTCTCTCCTTCATCTTCCATTTCATTGCCTTGTTACTTGATGTGCTCATGTGAGGTGTAGCAACTTGGACCGTTACACAGTAATGCCTGCGACTATGCTGATGATGATTATGTCAATAAATAAATCTATTTAACGTTACTGTGATGATTGAAATAAAATGGTATCCAGCACTGTGGGAAGTGCAGAACTAGGTCAAAACTACTTTTCAATGGCTGTTTAAAACTAATATTGGTTCAAAGATGGGATAATACAAGCAATAACAACATTAAAAATTATACTCGTCGTACAACAAGCGGCTATCGTTACACCATGGTCAAGTGGATTATGCTCTGGAGTTTGAAGCGATCGGTCCCAAGTTTGAGTTCCAGTGGGGACAATATCGCTGATTGGGAGGCTGATACATTCTGCAGATAAATCACAAGTAGGATGACCACGCGGGTCTTGGATTCCACTGCTACTCACTATCCATCATTAATACATAATGTTAGTTCAGTTTACGAACAATTTTCAAGGTTCATTAGACATCAAATACGACAACTTAGAAAATAATAATAAAGAAAACTAAATGATTTTCATGTTTTTCAAAACATAAGCTCTTTATAAGGTTTAGAGGTGATTGAATTAAATTGACGAATAGTTGCACTTTGTGACCTTTAATTATTCATTGTTGTCCTTCAAGAATATACACTACTGACTATTTCGTAAAAAGGATCAAATTCGGTAAAAGAGGAATGCTAAAGATTTTTTTTCTTAGAGGTGAAGAAGATGAAAATTAGCCAAAAGTATGATATGAGTACGATTCGCGTAGATACATGTTCATGTAATATGGGTGACTGTAAAAGGCACCTTAGCAACTGCTGAGATAACACCAATTGGGCTTCTGTATTCAATGAAAAACTAACTTTTAGGTGAAACATTGAAATCTGATTGGTTATTAAGGTAGTTGCCAGGGTGGCCTTTAAAGGTCACCACAAATCTGAATTATTTATTTTAAGGAAATCTACCTTCCCAGAGGAAGTAGCGTAACCTAATTGGTCATTTCACTTGTTGCTAGAGTGGTCTTAAAAATCATATTGCATTATTACTGGGTTAAAAGGAGTATGCGAGAATCTTGGACACAAACTGAAATGATCGATGTCATGGCGAATGAGGACAGGCATATGAAGTTCATTAGACACGAATACACGGATACATCCATTGCAATCATGCGTACATATACATACACACACTTAAAAGTGTAAAGTGCAACCGAAAAGACCTAGGGATTACATTATAGTGCATAGAAGATAGCCAATAGAAATTGTGACAAGATCGAAGCTATCACAAATTAGTACAACAGACTGTAAATCAGCTGATCATGGAGAATCGATTATCCATTTTACTGATCGATAATATGTACGAAATAAATCTCTAAAGAAATAAGTACGCTTTATCACGATATCAAGGTCACAAAGCAATTGTTCAGTTTTAAACCTACAAAGCCCTGATTTAGTATATAAGTGATGATAAAAAAGTGAATGAAATTAAGAATAAATGAAAAATATAGCCAGTAGATACTCTAACTAATTCAGTCAGTTGAAATGTGACTCACTTAAACGATATTATTAACGCGGAAGGTATAGAACTGTGTGTTTTATAGCCCGGTACGTGGAAAACGTGCACAATTCGCGGTTACACTGTTTACAATATTTATTATTCATACTAGGTGGTGATTGGAAATAGAGCGAAAATCTGAGCCATAGTAGGATTCGAACCAACTGACCTCTGGGGTTGTCGGCCCAGTGCTCTACCAAGTGAGTTACGAAACTCGACTGTTTTAACCAGGCTTTTATTTCACCTCAATTCTTGTTATTCAGTTTACAATTTCATATGACAATTATACATATTACGTTGAAGTCAGTTAGAAAATGCTACAGTATACAAATTTGTCTGATCAACATTATTACTGCTGACAACTCCAGGTGCTACTAATTCATATGAATCAACTTCAACTAGACATTTCCTGAAAAAGTGCACTTTGTTGAACAATAAAAGAATGTCATTCAACAATAAAGCACAAATTTATTTACTAAGTAACTAGTTGCATCTATTGTATGAGTGATATGATGCTACCTGGCTGGTCAAGTCTCAGCAGATGAGGAAGCGTTCGGATGTCCAACTTCATGATTGAAAGTCGAGCGTCTAATCCCATCAAAAACTATGATGCTATATGCAGTAGTATGCTCTTACTTCTTACATAATGTGTATGTCACATCTTTTTATCAGAAAGCTTTGATCTCAAAAAGACCATCATAATAAGAATTTCCCGATTGAGTCTTGACATTACTCTGTACTATTCTCATATTTCACACATACAAGCCTTGTAAAAACCTATTTAACAGAAAGAAAAATTGAATGACTGAATTATTTTCCTTTGATCTCATACACATACAATGGAGTATGAACATGAAGATCGCCTAAACTTTTTTGGCCTATCGATCAAAAGATGCAACGATGTTTCAGTTGACAGAAGTATCTAACGCAAAAATACATCAACTCGACAATATATAAACTACAACGGCTTTTATTAATGATGTATAATGGCTAGCAGTGGGATCCAAGATGCGGGTATCGTCCTGTTTGGGACTCGTTAGCTGGATGTAACGCGTCCTGGATTCCATTGCTTGGCACTATCCATCATTAACATCAAAAATGAAAATATCGGCAATATAGAGGCATCCAAGCAGGAGCCCATATGTCAATAGAGATTGATCAGTTCGGTCCACTCAAGGATGGGATAATACAAGTAACAACATTACAACAGTTTTTGATCAATGAACTATAAACATGAACTGGTTAGAACGCCTTTTAACAGAGTTAAGAAACTTTGCTTAGAAGGCAAAGTAAACAATGAGTTAGTCCTCCTTGAAATGCATCTTTTAGATAAAGGTTATCTAAAATGTTTTCAAAAGTACATGCGAAGAGAATGAATTTGGCTACAGATTGAAAAAAGTCAGAGTTCATTCAATAAGTATACAAAAGAGATGGTATTTCCCAAAGGATAAGCAGAAGGTTACAGTTTTCTCTTGCTAGAACATATCCAGTAGAGAAACTGGTTCCGCTATACAGCACTAGTCACGCCATATATCAGTCTAAAATGGACAAGTACTTGTCTAACGTCACCTCCAACTATATATTTACGAATTCCATGTACTTGCCAAAGAGGGTATATTGAAAAGAAATGTTTCAAAGAGCCTGTGACTGAACAGTTTGAAATCGCCGACAAGTCCAATCACACACTTTTTGGTTGAATCATAACACAGAGTGGATATATCTACAGTCTTAAAGATAATAAATTGACAACGATCCTCTTTTACTTCATTTTGTAGAATCAACAGCAATAAAACGCTTTCCACCTGACGTGTTTATCCCAAAAGAGACAATGATTAATCTAGTATTACCTTGGCAACTAGATTTGCCTTTACTATATTATTTCTTTATTTCATATTCATCCGCTTTCCGTTTTATTACTTCTGCCATATAGTTTATGTAATATAACATTCAGCGGTTTGTTTCTTTACGGAAAGTCTGTAATTATAATGAAAATCATTATTATGCAAGTGATTACTTCACCATACTCGCTGTTAAAACTCTAAGATCTCTCTTCTAATCGCCTATAAATCAACAAACTTTATCACCACTATTTTTCACATTTGTTAGCTGGATTTTGCCTTTTGTGTCTTTAACACGGAAGTATATTTCTCATATTATCCCATACTAGTTCTGTACGTATTCCAGACTGTTTGCAGTTGACGGGAAGTTACGAAATAAATATGCACTTAAGTTATCCTGTAAATCTTGGTTTGCTGAAAACCATAGAATAAATAAAACACCTCTTGGATAATCAAAAACGCTTTCTGCTAGATATGAAAATGGAATACTAAAGTATTAAAGGATATCAAATAACTAGGTATCTAACGGAATATAACAACTTTTCAGTCAGGTGTTGTGGAAGCAGAGTTGAAAATAGTTGGTAGCTTTCAGTTGTACGTAAGTAAAAGCCAGTTAGATCATTGAAGTCTCGTCCGTTGTTGGATAACCTAAGTTATATGTTTCCAAATTTATCACAATGATGCAGACGTATTTATTCTTCACCTCAGACAAAATATTCACAGGCAGACTTCTTGTTGTTGACTTCATTTTCCTAGTTTTGAGGTGTGACAGCTTAAGTTGACGAACTTATTTTGCTACGTATAACTTACGGAGTTATAATAATAATAGTAACAATAATAATATTCCAAGTGTAATGATTATAATTGCTATGTTAACGATCAATATGGGTAAATATAAATGAAGATATGGTTTACCTGTGAAATTGGATGGGCTAGATCAGGGGTAAATGGTCCATTTACATGTGGCTCCAAGGTATCTAGATTTATCTCAATAACTTTATCATATTTGCAGTTTATATCTGGTGTAAGCAAAGAAGCCTAAAGAGAGAGAAATTGAATCACCAATAATATAAAATATTGAAAATGTCGATTTACATATGTTAGTATTAAGATGTGATTTTAACACGCTCAGATTACATCATAAGGAGTTTTACAAAAGGGTAAGTATATTACTGTCATGGAGAGCAACAACATCCTCTAGATTCCTCAAAGAAGCCTGGATATCCCTGAAAAGCCTTCACAGTCAACCATGGAATGTCGAACGTTCGAGAAAAACCACGTGATCATACATGTGAGACTTAGATTGGTAAAAGGGCTTTCATGAAAAGTGTAGAACTTCTCAAGGTCATCAGCAAATACATATAAAAAGTGTGTTTTTGTACATAATCGACTGGACAATGAACCCTCAACATCTTTTGCCGCTTCGTTCTGTTTTCCAGGAACCGAGGATCATCAAGGATGAAGTCCTAGGTTACTGTTAAAGAGTCTACTCCTGTTACTTATTTATTTTCCCCTTGGGTTCCTAGTGGAACACAGGACTTCAGTAGCACATCGTCATTTCAATCTCTTCTCTGCAGTCTTTCCAACCTGGCTCCATCAATGCCCAGAAGCTTTCATTTCTTCCTCACACCATCTCCTCCATGTCACCCTCACCTCGGACGCCCAACTTCTAGTTTCCCATTTCGATTCCACTCAAGAGTTTGGTCTGACATGTGATGTCCAAAAACGGTATTCTCAGTGTATGCCTAATCCATATCCCTTTTTTTCTGCATATTTGTTGGGCGATGGGTTCTTGGTTGGTTCGCTGCCAGCCAACCAGAGTTCCTTGCTGCACATTCTCATACTATTGACATCCATCTCACTGATCTTCAGTATCGAGTGAGCGTAGGTGGCAGCTGTTGATGAATGTCTGTAGTTCGTTGGAAATGCTTTTCGTAACGCGCCTCCAAGTCTCTCAACCATCACATAGAAGCATTGACTTACTTGACTGAATTAGTGTTGAAAATCCGCATCTTGTTCACGCTTTATGCTGATTGCAGTGCAGTCTAGTAGACCTCCACACTGATATCAGAATGATGAAAGAAGGCCTGTCTTGCCGTCTTTCCGATCCTGGCTGGCTTTGACATCCTCATCTGTGCCGCCTAGGTAGGTAAAAGATACTACTTCCTTCAGGTTTCCCCGTTGATGGTGATTGGTGCTTGTTGTTGTTGTTGTTGTTGTTGTTGTTGGGTATCTTCATCACCTCTTTCTTCTGTACATTCACTTGAAGACATGCTTTCGCTGCCCTGCCTCTTCTGTCAACTTGTTAGTTTTCGCCTGTCGATCTTCGAGTTTATGCCACAAGACATTAGACATAAATCATCGGCGAAATCTAAATTTTCATCGGTCCAGCCAGTGTACGTCCATTTTCTCACAGCTCCTCACAGTTGTCTGTCGCATGATTCAGCCCACCACAATCAGGAAGATCACCGGTGATAGTAAGTGGCAACCTTGTCTTACTTCTCTCTGTCTTGACTTAAAAGGCATTACTGAGCTTTCCATTGTGTTGTGAATTACTTGGCATGTAGCTTCATATAGCATATGGCTACTGTTGAATGAAGTTGATAAAGGTTTATGGGACTAAAACCGTAGTGTTGAAGCAGCTCCCTGCCAAATTATTTCTAGGTCGACGCTGTCGAAGGCCTTTTCAAAATCAAAGAAGTTGAGGTAGAGTTGAGTTGACTGCCATTCTATGCTATCTCCTATGATGATGCATAGCGTAGCGTTACAATTTGGTCCACACATGATTTGTTTTTCTTGAAGCCAGCCAGCCTGTTCCGGTCCTGCTTTTGAGCCCAGCGCATTTTTCAGTCTCCCTAGGATGATGCGGCTTAATATTTTGCTTGGGTGGACAGGAGTATGATTCCGTGAAAGTTCTTTCAAAGACTTAGGTAGCCCTTCTTCAACCAACCAGCAGCTACCTGTCCTTCCTTCCAAATCTTCTGCAGTAGTGGTGTGGTGTGAGCATGTCTGCTGTTGTCTCTGCGTCCGTTTTTAATGCTTTTGGAGGAATTCCATCTGGTCCTGCTGCTTTCCCGGCTTTCAGCAACTTTATGGCGTTCAGGACTTCGGCTTTTGTCGAATCTGCGAACCAAATTAAATAATGGGTGATTGGAATAAAAAATAATGGTTATAAAGTAATTTATATGAACCATAATCAAGATTTGATCGAAGTGCCGCAAATATTAGGCGGCGAGCAAAAATTTGACATCAGACATAGTTCGTATTTTTATAAGTCAAAGTGTGTTCGAAAGAAAATAATTCCAATGTTTCATGTGGAAGTCTGGTCCGAGCTTCTTCACGAAAGCTGCCTGAATTCCTTCACATTTATTCAGGAATAAACATAAAGTATAATGTGCTGTGTTGAGACGAACCAATAAAACTTCGACCAGGGCATATGAGGGACAATTGACCTAAAAGACTAAACTTATATCAATATAGTCTACTGAAATAAACAACGATCTGTTAATTTGTGTATATTTAGCAATGAGATAACCACCTTATGCTTTGACGCTAAATCACCAATATCTGCTCTATTTGTAGCACGTAAATAGTCCAACATACGATCGTTAAAAGGGAAAATTGAAGTTGTAGCACCGATTTCAGCACCCATATTACAAATCGTAGCCATACCCGTGCACGAGATTGATTCAACACCAGGGCCGTAATATTCTACAATAGCTCCAGTTCCACCTTTGACTGTAAGAATTTCAGCTACCTGGAAAAAATTATTGTACAGGAATGAAGTTATTTTATGGTTCGTAGCAGGAATAACGCGAAATTACTCAACAATACATTTTAATTAGTTACGAAAAAGATCAGGTAAATACCAAATGCTAACCGATTCTGATGCAAAGGTTTGTGTTCAACTGTGATAAAATGTGGCTACTTTGAAACCAAAAGATCAGTTGAGATTCCTATAGCATAGCCAGTTCCCATACAATACCTCTACCACTCTTGTCAGCAATCTCCTACCTCCATCTCTGAAGGCTTCGGGTGGCAAACTGTCAGGTCCTGCTGCTTTGCATCATTTCAGGTTCGATACAGCCTCCTCAACTTCAACGACAGCGGTGAACCGACATCTACGTCCCACTTAAGTTCAGGCTGGCTGGATGCTGGGAAACAAGCGCTGCTATGGGACAGTTGAACTGTGCTTCAGTGTTCTTCCCAACGCTCTAGTCACTTGTCCTGGGAGGTTATCAGGAGAGCATCCTTTTCAGTGGTGATTTCGCTAACCATCATCCTCTTCTTATCGGTATCCTCAATAAACCTAAATAGTTGCTGAATGTTACACAACGCTGATTCTTTCTCCATTCTTTCGCTTTAGCCACCTACCACTGCTCGCGATCGACTGAAGACCCTAGTTCGATTCACGTTTAAGTTGCTTTCGCTCTTTGTCCTGGTCACAGCCAGCTGGAATAAGTCTTCTCGTACCAACCAGTTTGGTAGATGTTGCGAAAATCCAACGACGTTTGTTAACCTTCGGGTGTAGGTAATCAACTGTCTTTACCGTTGTTTCTACAGCAGACAATGTCACGCCAGGCTCCCTCAGGATGAGTACTGCTGTCATGTTCAGATAAATGATTAATACATATTCGGCGCCTTCATCTTCCAATCGAGAATAGACAGGCTTTACTATCACCTGTTTCCTGCGACCACTAAGGCGCAGACAAACACGAGCCCATACTAGTGTGGAATCGAAGTCCAAACTAGCAGTCAAGAAAGAGCAGCAATCCTAAATCGGTCCTCTCCAACGATAGCTTATTGCAATATGATGCATGTCCATCGTCGATTTGAAGTTGGCGGACATACAGACGACATCATTTTATTTCATAGGACTGTCGTTAGCTGCACACAACGTGAATAAGTAAATAATAACTATAACAAACATTAACATATCTTAGTTGGAGAGTGTTTTAAGATACCGGTTAATGACCAGGCAAACATTACAATTCAGAAGGCAGAGGATATTGAAGTAGGGAATTCAGTCAAACTAGATAAATGTTATATAAAACGAGGGGAGGAGTGCCCACAAATGAGCGGATAAGATTAGAAATAAGTGGAAGCAGTTGCACAATCATGTGAAAATATTATGTCAACAGAATGGTAAGTGGAAACTATAAGAGGTAGTATAAGTAAATACAAGATTGGTGGTTAAAAGTAATACGAATCAGAATTGGTACCACCAACATGAATACACCTACTTGTGATCTCGTTCAAAATTATGGAGATTTTTATCACTTGTCACTTATTATCTGTTAATGTCAACAGTCATTTTTTAAGCCCACCAAGTTCCAGGCACAAACACGACCATACTTATTGATGCTCAACTCTAACTTTTTTAGATCTAAATGTAGTATACAAATTTGAATCATGTAAGTTAGTAGAGGATTTCGCACTGGACCCTCAATATATTACGAATATAATGGGCAACCCAAGTATACTGGCTTAAAGTCCATCAAAATAATATTCCTCTTGCGATAACCACAGAGGAATCAGCCTGACGAATACAGTATCTAAAATTCTAGGTTCTGTAATTCTTCGAATCCTGGTTGGAGATCGTGAACAACAAGCCCGAGAAAACCGGGCAGGCTTTTGACCCGGTCGGGGGTGTATCGACCAAATATTCACACAACACCAGGTTCTGGAACATAGCATGCTTACCAACGGCCTGCAATAGCTGTATTTCTCAACCTGAAGGCGGCATTCGACTCCGTCGATCGAGAAGTCTTATGGCAGTCTCTCACCGAGTAAGTACATCACCTTATTGAAGGTTCTCTACTCGAACACATATGGGCGTGTTAGAGCCTATAGTGAGACATCTGGGGAAGCTGTACTCGTCAAGTGGTGTCCATCAAGGCTGCCCGCTGTCTCCATTCTTATTCAGTCTTATAGACATTCTTATGGAGGTCTCCCTCTCGTCACCTGACTACACAGACGTTGACCTAATCCCTGGAGAATTTTCGTTAGACCTAGAATACGCAGATGATATAGTCCTGTTAGGTGGAGACGCTGACAAGATGCAGAGTCTTCTGGACACCTTGGGTGGCAATATGAGAATGTTTGGGATGCGTTTCTCACCACGAAAATGCTCCAGGATTGGTCTTCAACGGTGCCATGGCTAATAATAGAGAGTGTAGTGGTTGAGTGTGTTGACCATTCCACTCACCTGGGAAGTCGGATCACTCCTAGTGGCTTAGTGGTCAATACAATTTCTGCACGAATACAAAAGGTTCGGATGGCTTTTGCCACCTGTGGCACCGCCGTGGTATCCGATTTTCTATTAAGGGTCGCCTGTACTGCACAGCAGTCCGCCCTGTTCTACTGTATGACTGTGAAACATGGCCATTGAAGGTGGAAGACATGAGAAGGCTGGCTGCAGGTGTTTGACCACCGTTGCCTTCGTAGTATAGACCGTATTCTGTGGTGTCACCAAGTAAGTAACATAGAATTCAGGTGTAGAGTTTCAGGGAGAAGAGGTAAACAAGTTGACGAAGTTGTGAACCTTCATCGATTGAGATGGTTGGGACACGTACCACGTATGCCTAGTCACCGATTGCCTCGTCACACAATGTTGGCCGAAGTAGGTTCAGGCTAGAAAAAGGCCCGAGGTGGCCAGACTAAAACATGGCACCAATGTATGAAGTCTCTGACTGTTGGTTTGAGCCATGTGGGACGATGCAGACTAGGTGGTTGGGGTCCGTAAGACAAGAGAAACCAGTGGTTAGAGGCTCTAGGTGGTATGGCTCAGAACCGATGTCAGTGGCGCAGATGTATACACACATTATCATCTTAACGACGCTATACCGAATGTCACCATTTTCTCATTCTTTCTTTCTCTCCTTTATTACTTGATATTTCTCGTGACTGAACTGTCTTTTCTTCATCTTCCACTTCACTGCCTTTTTACTTGATGTACTGATATGAGCTGTGACAACTTGGACCGTTACTCAGTAATGCCTGGTCCTGTGTTAATTTAGATGGATGGTACATGCATTTGCTCATTATCTTCCCAAAAATAATGAAAGTA